>OX463243.1:38728224-40003641 GCA_949820135.1 Sylvilagus floridanus
ACCCGCATGGGAGACCAGGAGAAGCACCTGGCTCCTGCCTTCGGATCAGTACAGTGCGCTGCCGGCCGCGGCGGCCATTGGAGGGTGAACCAACAGCGAAAGCAAAACCTTTCTCTGTCTCTCTCTCACTGTCCACTCTGCCTGTCAAAAATAAATAAATAAATAAATAAATAAATAAAAGAAAGTACTTAATGTATCAGTAGCTATCTGCCTCTCAATAGCATGTCCTATGCAGTGCAGCATCAGAATGTTTCTCAAGGGTATAAAATATCCCATGTGATACATGTAACCAGCATATATATATATATATATATATATATATATATATATATATATATGGTATGGTAAAAATTGCAAGTTAACTTCAATCCAATTTATGTTCCAGAGGAACTTTGTATCTGTATTTATATTCTACCCAAGTATTGACATTCTGTGTGAGAAAAATGGCTGATATTATTCTCTAAAATTGAAATTCTCTTTGGTGGGCTGACACTGTGGCTTAGTGGGTAAGGCTGCCACCTGCAGTGCTAGTATCCCATTTGGGCACCAGTTCAAGGCCCCATGCTCTACTTCTGATCCTGCTCTCTGCTGTGGCCTAGGAAAGCTGTAGAAGATGGCCCAAGTCCTTGGGCCCCTGCACCCACATGGGATACCCAGAAGAAGTTCCTGATTCCTGGCTCCTGGTTTTGGATTGGCACAGCTCCAGCCATTGTGGCCACCTGGGGAGTGAACCAATTGATGGGAGACCTGTCATTCTCTCTGCCTTTGCCTCTCGGTAACTCTGCGTTTCAAATAAATAAATTTCTTTAAAAAATTTAAAAAATGCTCTTTGGAAGAAGAGTGATAATATATTTCCCACTATCATTATTATCCATAAATTGCTCTTTTTTTTCCATTTGCTACATTCACTCTGTATTCCCTTTATTATATGTCTTAACTCAGACTTTGCCTCCCCAGGTAGGAGTCTCTGGTTTAACCATCCTGCCTGCACACAGCTGTAGGAGGAAAACAGTTACTGAGACTTGTCTCATTTGTATTCAAAGGTGAAGGAAAATGAGTACATTACTACTAGGCAGTGCAGCAATATTTAGAGTTGGTCTTAATTTATCCATAAGATATGACATCGTTTTCCAAGTAACATTCATTTAGGAATATGTCCAATAAAATTCAGAGCAATTAAAATAATATACTCAGCAGGTAACAAATTCAATAAGGTAAACAACAAACATATAAATTAATATTACTTAGGAGTGAAATATGCACATATTCATAAATAATTTCCTTGTTTATCTATCAATTTGTTAAATATTTCTAATGAAAATATTTCCTAATTAGTTAACTATTTAATTCTGGTGGCAATATAATTTATTGCATTTTCTGAAAACAATTTCTTGATTTACAGAATCCCGTGATATGTTGATATAGAAATTTCACTTATATTAATGCTTCTTAAGGAAGTGATTAGAGATTTTCAATTTGTTTTAATAAAATTATTTTTCATGACCTGAATTGTGAAAATATATGTCATTTAATAAATAGTTGATTTTGGTTACTTTTTGTAATCTGAATTTAATATAACTAATCTCTCAAGGAGAATACATGAGTCTATCAATAGAACAAGATATATATATATATATATATATATAATAGAACAATATATATATATTTATATATATATAATTGGAATTTGATAGGTCTTTGATGAAAAAAGATGAAACCTCTTGAGCATTAATGGCATATGGGTATTGCTAAATTACCATGTGTAATAAAATGAGAGATGTTCCAGTGGTTAGATATAGGCAGAGACAAATGAAGTGGAAGTAATAGGTGGAAGAGCACAGGATTAGAAATGAGAGCTAAAGGTGGGCCAGCATTGTGGCACAGTGGGCTAAGCAGCCGCTTGCAAAGCCCATGTCCTATATGAGAGTCTGAACCAGCTTCCTGCTAATGTGCTTGGGAAGTTGGCAGAGGATGACTCAAGTACCTGGGCTCTTGCTACCTCTGCTGGAGCCCAGGGTGGAATTCTTGGCTTAGGGCTTGGGCCTGACCCATACTTGGCTATTACAGCCATTTAGGGAATGAACTAGCTTGTGTAAGACTTCTTTCCTCTCTCTATGTCATTCTACCTTTTAAATAAATAAATAAAAAATAAATATTTTTTAAAGGAAGGAGAAAGAGAGAAAGAGAGAGGGAGAATTTCTATGCATCTAGGAGTGTGTGTATGGGGCAAGGTGAAGGTGGGGTTCTAGGTCAGAGATCCTGGCAATACTGTTGACAATAATTCCCTGTTGTGGGAATTCCTGGGAATTTTCTTTTGCAGTGATATATGATGTTCAAATAATTTGCTCTACCATTAGGCAAACTTCTGTCATTTTTCTCCGCTTTTAATGGAAATGACCTATGTAGAATAATCTTGTCTGCTGATGTTCTGGAGGGTGGTACTCTTTTCTCCAGGTTGGAGGCTCTACAGATATGGAGGGAGGGCAAATGAAGTGATCAGTCATAGAAGGCAAGATATCAACAGAGATTGACAGAATGGAGGAGAAAACAAACCAAAATGTGCGAACATGAAAAGATATGAGCCCCAAGAACCAACAAAATAGAAGAAGGATGTAGTAATTTCATAGCATTTGAGATAGAGACAGTATATTTTAATTTGTTCAATTGTTTCTACTATGAAAGGAGAGTCTGGAGCCATCTATATTACATTTATGCTGATAATATTTGAAAAATGCTTAAATATTTAAGCACTTATAATTAGAAATTTGATTATATATTTTCATATAGTACAATAATAGTAATAATTGTCCTACTTATATTTATTTAATGAAATGAGAAAAGCTCAAACCAGCGGGAAAAAGTCACATACATAATTTAATTGTTTATATAAAAACTCCATATATTTTTCCATAAAAATATAAGGAAATATGCAAAAATGATTAAATATGGATAAGTGCAGGTAGAGGTATTAATAAGAATTTAATTAATAAAAGTTTTTAACGCTTTCCTGGATTTTGTGATTTTTTTTTACAAAATAGATGCACTTTTGCTATCATTTGAAGTGTCTAATAAATTAAGCTTGTCAACATATGATCATCCCATGCTTGAAAAACACTTCTCTTTTACTAAAAGAAGTTATTTATTTATTTCTGTAAGTCTTATTGGTTTGCATAGCGTTTTTTTTTTTTTTAATTCACTTATTTGAAAGGCAGGGTGACCAGATGAAGAAATTGAGAGAGATATTCCATCTGCTGGATCACTCCCCAGATGCCTATAACAGCCAGGGCTGAGACAGACAGGAACCAAGCACATTATCTACCTCCAGGTGCATTATCAAGAAGCAGGTTTGGAAGGGCAGAACATCCATTGGAACTGGGGTTCCAATATAGCATGAAGGCATCTCGAATGGAGTTTTTTTAATTTTTTATTCTATTTTATTTTTGACAGGCAGAGTGGGCAGTGAGAGAGACAGAGAGAAAGGTCTTCCTTGTCCGTTGGTTCACCCTCCAATGGCCGCCATGGCCGGTGCACTGCAGCCGGCACACCACGCTGATCCGAAGGCAGGAGCCAGGTGCTTATCCTGGTCTCCCATGCGGGTGCAGGGCCCAAGGACCTGGGCCATCCTCCACTGCACTCCCGGGCCACAGCAGAGAGCTGGACTAGAAGAGGAGCAACCAGGACAGAATCCAGCGCCCCGACCGGGACTAGAACCTGGTGCGCTGGCGCCACAGGCAGAGGATTAGCCTATTGAGCCTTGGCGCTGGCCTCCAATGGTGGTTTAACCAGCTGAATCTGCTGCTCCAAAACACTTGCCTGAGTACTTTTCTTTTTAAGTGAGATAAGAAGGGTAGGTTTCTCAGAGAAAGAAGCCCTTGGTCTATCAGACAGGATGAAAGCCAAGAGGGGCTTGGAAACTGTCAACAGCAGAGAATGAGATGCCAGAATGTTGCTAAGTAATGGAAATATTGCAAAATCTCTACTGGTCCTCTGGTATTCAACAATCTACAAAAGCTGATTCATTTTCAAATGTTTCTAATTTGCTCTATTAGCCATTTGTTTTAAATAGGAAATCAACTTGCACTTTAAAATTGAAGTCAATGAAAAATTAGGTTCATTATGTGAAATTCCACTGTAGAGCATTTTTTCTGACCTCATCATCTCCATAAATATGTATTGTTAATTCGCTATTCTTAATGCAATAGAACTTGGCATGCAAAAAATTGTTGAGCCTCAAATTTGCAAAATTGTTTCTGTTATCTACCCTAAAACCTATACTGAGAAAAAACTTCACTTTTCATTTACTTACATTAAAAGTACAGAAGTATGTCATGTACCCAATTTTCAAGGTTCCTTGCTGCAGGGATAATGCTTTCGTTTTCCAATCACTGCTTCTCCAACTGGTGGGTAGTAGAAACAGAAAACATACAAACTTGAAATTGACATGCTTTGCAGAATATGAGAGAGAATGTTTCTCTGCCTATCAGTTCAGGCAGAACGTATAATTATTTTCACATCTCACAGGAGTAGTCCATTCAGCATTAGATTTTCTTAATGCTCCTAGATGGCAATGAAGGGGGAAAAAGAAGAAGGAGGAAAAATACATCTGGGGACTGTCATTTGCAGTCAGTTCTTTGCAACTAATTTTGGAATGACTTTTAAATTCTGCAAAGCATTTATCAGGCAATTCTCTTGATGTAGAAAACATCTATTTCTCAGTTAAATTTGCCATAAAGTTTTCCCAATTCTTTGTTTTGTTTTTGACAGGCTATTTTCAGGAATGTAATCACCGCAGGGAAGGTGCAAGTGTGGCTGATCTGCTGGGCAGACTTTTGTTAATGCATTCTCTCTCCTTGTCCACCTCTAGAAAATGTCATTGAGTGTTAAGGTATTAACTATGGCATTGGTGCTTGCAAGGGTAAAATCAGCAATATTATCATTGCAGCCTTTAGGACTCAGTATGCAAAATGGAAAACAACTAACATTTCAATCCTATGAAAACTTCTCCCTGTTAGCAACGTATTCATGTTTAGATATTCTAGGTGATTCGATATAAAATATCTCGTTAACAGAAGACAGAGCAGTTAATGCCACGGAACTGAAACTACATAAGGGTGTTAGGGTGTGTAATGAAACATAAGTAAATTAAATGGAGTGCTAATAAAACCACAGCCTTGTCGTACCTCTGTCTCTAATCCATTCATCTAACACTTCCAGAAAATTAACAACTTACAAAAAATTTTACTGTAGGTGACAAGACAGGGAAGTACAAGGTTATTTCTTTTTTGTTTTGAAAGGAATACATATTAAATAAGTACTAGGAGTGTAAAAGAATATTACTGATAATACTATAAGCTCTTAATATTCTATATCCTTAAGCCTTTCCATAGATTTACATAGATATTAAACAAAGAATGAAACAGCCTGATATAACTCTCAGCATAGCTCTCTCCGAGGGTGAACTCTAAAAGCTTTTTATTAAAACAAATTCTGTCAACTATGAGATCCACTGACTACTCAGCTAAATAGTAATTATTCCTGAAACATTGCTGGGGATAAATTAGAAGCAATCACAGAGGATTTCAAATTTATCTTTTGAAGAAAACCTTTCCATGCTGAATTCACTAAGATTAGGAAGACTAAGCTTAACAATCTCTATCCTCTCATCACTAGACTCAAGTACTAACATTTTACATTAGACACAGTGCCTTCAACAATCTTCAGTCAATCTATTTGGGTGGATTTCACACCATCTCTCTCCTCTTCTCCAACATTTTCTCACCATGATACCTGTTTAGATTGAGCCAGCACTTTATGCATTTCTATAATTCCACGTCTTTGTGTGCATTTTGTCTCTACTTGCACAGATCCTCCAAAGCTTAAAAATGGTGGCTTTCTGTTTGTTTTTTAAGATTCAGCTCTGCAAATCTTCTCTGAAACCACAAAATAGCTATTAGGAGCACAACATTTTCCACAGTATTTTGTGGGGATGAGAGTCATTCTAAATGTTATTTTAACATCAAAGAATACATATGATCAATTTCTTCCACTAAGGTAGTCACCCACCTCACACGCACTTACATATAAACTGTTGGTATGTCGTTGTTGTGTTACCTTCTACATTCCTTTGAAGACACAATGCAGCTAAGAAGAAGATAAGATTAATTGTATAACATAATTTTGTGATTTCTCTATAGATCCCTCACACCCCAGGCCTCCTCCATCACCATTACCATGAACTTGGAACAGGTATCTTACACTATAAAATCTAAATAATAAAAAAAAGGCACCTAGCTTGGCAGCTTTGGCATAACTGCAAGGCATCTGGCAAGAGTATGGAATACAGGATTGTCTTTTACAAGCCATGCATAAAATTAAAACTCACACCAGAAGACTGCATATCTATCAGAGCCAGCCAGAATACTGTGATGGAGGAAACGTCAAACATCAGAATGCAGAAAAGAGCTGCAGTTCAGCAGTAGCATTTTGATTAGAGAAAACTGCTCTGAGATGATGGACTTTATACAATCTCTGTTGTCATATATATTGTGCTATGTTATAATTACTTTTTGATTAACCTTCCACAAATAATTCTGAGTTTTTGAGTTTATGAATATAATTTAATTTTTAAAATTTTGTATCATACATACTTCAAGCAATAAATGACATAAAATGACTTTAATAGAAACTTATTGGAATAATTAAAACAAGAAAAAGGAAAGTTTTTAAAAATAGATATCCAGCAATTATTTAATGCAGAATCCATTATGGTCAAGACTGCTGTTCATCATGGAGAAAAAACTAAAATAAAGGCGAAGTTCCTAGGCCCAATTTTATGTAAATCATTTTGAAGTGGTGCTTAAAAATGTATTAAAGTATAGATTTTATAGTAGCAGAGCTTGTAAAATTAATATAGAAACCTAACCACGAGACTAACACACAATCATTTATTGACATTGTATATTTTTGCAGAATCTGTTTTCTTGAGACAAATCATTTATTAAAATATTTTATATTTTCCAATTGGGTATCATACATTTTGACTTAGTAGTTTCTGTATTGTTTATGCCAAACATGTTAAGTTAAAATTGAATTACATAAATATCATATAAGTTTATAGCTATAAGGGATCTGCAAAAAGTACCTGGAAAATAAATATTATCAGAAAAAATGCATACCATTCAAAAATTTTAGTAGTGCAAACATTTGACATAGTGGTTAAGACGCTGCTTGGCATGCCTTCATCCCACATCAGAGTGCCTAGGTTTGAGTCCCTATTCTCTTGATTCCAGCTTACTTCTAGTGAACCCCCTCTGGGGCAGCAGGTGATATCCCAAGTACTTGGGATCCCTGCCACCCATATGGGAGACATGCATTGAGTTTTAGGCTTTGACCTGGTTCGTTCTGGCTGTTGTGAATATCTGCACAGTGAACCAGTGGATGGAAGCTAGTAGATGGAAGCTATTTCTCTCTCTCACTCTCGTTCTTGCTCTCTCTCTCTGCCTTTCAAATAAATAAATATAAATACTTTAAAATAAATTTTTGGTTCTAAACTACACATCATTTAGTTCACTTTCCATGAACTTTTTAAAGTACTGTTATGAGCTTTTATGTGTTTACAGATACTAGTTTATGCAATGTATTATATATTATTCTATTTAATAAGCTTATTTATAAAATATATAGAAATGATATATAATTTTGCATATAAATTTATGAAATGTATCTGGATGTCCACTGTGTTTCTTAGCCATTATCCCATTTTAAACACCTTTTTTAATCAATTCAAGGAATTGATATGACAAAGAAAAATGAGTAATTTTCCTGATTTCATTTTCCAAAGTAATTGCCATAGGATGGTTTCCTTCACTAAAAGTACGTGAGGTTTTACATAGGGAGAGATTTAGCTTCTTTTCTTATTACTCAAGGGTAGTTTGGGGAGGAGGAGGTAAAGAGTAACTATGCAGACGTCCATGAACATGTCCTGAAGCTCCTGCTTTGCCATTCTTTTCCCAGCTTCATGGGTTTTAAAGACCAGAGTGATGGAAGATGTTGTATTATTTCATATTTGAGAAATATGAAATATGTCAAACAATTGCCATCTACTGAAGTCATCAAACACAGAGCAGCTTTTCTTATTGGTGACTGAGACCAAGACAAGCTAACCAGAATGGCTCAACATCTGCACACATGGATACAAAACACTCTGGAACACCAGCTTTGATGCTATGAAAGCCCCTTGATGTTTAAATGTGATGCTAAGGGATAGGGGGTTGGGAGTAAATTAAGTATCAGATACTCTTATACCTTACCCAGCAGGTAGTAAGAGAGTGTAACTAAAGTGAACTTTTCTCTGTTTCGTTCATACTCAAAGCAGCTAAGTATCATTTTCTTTGACACTACTTTTTGACAGCTTTATTAGCTGGAACAAGGTGAGCTACTTTTGATAACTGCATGAACAACAAGCAAATTTACCGTGCCTGCCTGATCATAAATAAGATTGGTGTCTGCTCCTTAACATTATAAAATCCTGGGTAAACATCTGTATTGATGTTGTTTATATTCATTACATTTGAAATAATCTATTCTCCAATTTTAACCAGATCTCCAAAAATCTGACATGTGATATCCTCCAATTTTCAACGTTGTCAGTAGTCCATTCTAAACCACTTGGGATTTAGCCATAACCAATAGTTTCATTTTACTTGAGAGGAATAGAAACCCCACATCCCAGTCCTTTAAGAGTGTTTTATCATTTTCCTTTCCCTGAATTTCTTGTAAACTCTTGAGGTTTCAAATGTTTTGTCTGTGACTCCACAGTAGTTTATTAAATATCTATAAAACATAATAAAGTCATAAATCCAGAGTTTTACCATGTATGGCACACTAAAATATTGTATAATCTATTATTATTCTGATGTAACTCAAAAATACTTGCCATGACTAGAGTGACCTTAATAGCAACTTGTCCAGGCAAATTCCTGGTTTATATCTGTTAAATCCAAGTAATTATTATTAGCAGCATCTCCTTTTCTCTGTACAATATATACTGGTGTATATTTCATTAACTCTTGAGAACTGATTAAATTGGTTTCACAGTACACTAATAGCTCCAACTCAAATTTTTTAGTATCTAACCCCTGGATGGGAGCTCAGTTTTTTGGAAATTATCTTCAGCTTCTTATAATGCAGCATTGCTCACCATAGGCTAAATAATGCTTTGCTATTTTCTGAAAACCTTATGCTATTTCTTATTAATTAGCACAGGCCTGTTAAATAAGCATATCTTGAGACAATGCAATTCTTACAAGTGTCATGAAATTATCAAGAACTGTAAAAACTGTGATTCTTACATTTTAAGGAAATCTTGTGGTTAAGGGATATGGTATCACAAATCACCACGTAGGGATGGGCATTGTGATGCAGCATTTTAAGTCACTATTTACCTTGCCACCATTCCATAGCAGGTGCCACTTTGAATCCTGGCTACTGGACTTCCAAGTTAGGTTCTTGCTAATGTACCTGAGGAGAAAGCAGAAGATAGCCTAAACCCTTAGGCTCCTGCCACCCATGTGGGAGATATCCATGCAGTTTCTGGCTCGTGGCTTTGACTTAGTTGTCGCAGCTGTTGAAGAGTAAACCAGTGGATGGAAGATTTTTTTTTTATTTTTAACTTTTATTTAATAAATATAAATTTCCAAAGTATAACTTTTGGATTATAGCGGCTCCCTGCCCCCCCATAACCTCCCTCCCACCCGCAATCATGCCATCTCCACTCCCTCTCCCATCTCATTCACATCAAGATTCATTTTCAACTCTCTTTATATACAGAGGATCAATTTAGTATATACTAAGTAAAGATTTCAACAGTTTGCACCCACACAGAAACACAAATTATAAAGTACTATTTGAGTAGTAGTTTTACCATTAATTCACATAGTACAACACATTAAGGACAGAGATCCTACATGGGGAGTAAGTGTACAGTGTTTGGTGCTCTCCCTCTCTCCCTCCCTCTCTCAGTCTGTCTTCCAAAATGAGTGAATAAATAAATAAAATTCTTAAAAAATCTTTAAAAATCACACAGTATACTTATATTTCATAATTTCTTTTCATTTTTGTTTTGATTTTAATTTTAACTTACACATAAACATTGTACAAGTTTATGGGGTACCACCTGATGCTCATATGCATATATAAACTTTGTAACAACAATTGGGGTAACTGTGACTCTTCCAACATTTGCTATTTCTTTATGGTCAAAAACATTCAAAATCTTTTCAAATATCTTTTTATTATGAATAAGAAATACAAAGAGTTAGGCATTTCATGTAGTGGGTGTGTGGTGTTTGGGACATCCACACTCCATATCAGAGTGCCTGAGTTCAAGTTGTGCTCCACTCCGGATCCAGCTCCCTGCTAATTCAAATCTGGGAGGCAGCAGGTAAAGGCTCAGGGTTATGCATTCCTGAAATCCATGAGAAGATCCCAGATTGAGTTCTCAGCACCTGGCTTTGGCCTGACCTAGCCCTGACTCTTGTCAGGAAAAGTTTGGAAATGAATTAGCAGAGGAAGTATTCTGTCTGTCTCTCTCTTTCATTCTCTTTGACAATCTGCCTTTCAAATACACACAAAAAAGACATAAACATTTAGAGAAGTATACATTTATTACCATGGTTCTTAGACACTCTACTTTGCACTAGAATATTACAGCTTCTTCTTCTTCTTATAACTGTAGCTTCTCTAACTGTACCTTGATACCTGTTAATCTAATGCACAGTTAGCTTCTCTAACTGTAGCTTCATACCCGTTAATCAACCTCTCCCATTCCCTACCTTCCCTCTACTCACCCAAGCATCTAGTAACAACCATTATACTCTTATCTTCCAAGAGATAATTTTTGCATTATTTTGAAGTTGATTTGAAATTAATCTTTTTAATGAAGTTATGCAATTTGTAATTTGCCTCCTGAGGCAAATGTTATGGGCTAGGTAAACAAATCCCCAATTCAATATTCAGAATTCTCATCATTTTTCTTGATTGTGAGGCCAAACTTTTATTAAAGTTTATTAACAATCAGAAGTTCTTTTAAAATTTTTATTTATTTATTTGATAGGCAGAGTTACAGATGGGGAGAGAGAGAGGGAGAGAGAGAAAGAGAGAGAGCGAGAGAGAATCTTCCATCTGCCAGTTCACTGCCCAAATAACCACAGTGGTCAGAGCTGGGCTGATCCGAAGCCAGGAGCTAGGGGCTTCTTCCAGGTTTCCTACGTGGGTGCAAGGGCCCAAGCACTTGGCCATATTCCACTGCTTCCCAGGCTATTAGCAAGGAACTGGATCAGAAGTGGAGCAGCCAGTACATGAACCAGTGCCCACATGGGATGCTAGTGTCACATGTGGAGGCTTAACCTATTGAACCACAGTACCTGCCAAAACCCAGAAGTTCTTACAAGGAAAAGGTGTTCTTTTTAGATTTTCACTCTATTTTTTTTTTGACAGAGTTAGACAGTGAGAGAGGGAGAGAGAGAGAGAGAGAGAGAGAGAGAGAGAGAGAAAGGTCTTCCTTTTTCTGTTGGTTCACCCCCAAGTGGCTGCAATAGCCAGCATGTTGCAGCCAGTGTGCTGCGCCAATCCAAAGCCAGGAGCCAGGTGCTTCCTCATGGTCTCCCATGTGGGTGCAGGGCCCAAGGACCTGGGCCATCCTCCACTACACTCCCGGGCAACAGCAGAGAGCTGGACTAGAAGAGGAGCAACAAGGACAGAATCCGGTGCCCCGACCAGGACTAGAACCTGGGGTGCCAACGCCGCAGGCTGAGGATTAACCTAGTGAGCCGTGGCGCTCGCCCTAGATTTTCACTCTTATACCATTTCATTCTACATATTTCACTCATTTTTTTCCCTTTATCCAATAATAAAATAAAATTAGGAAAAGTATGGCTTCTATTTTGTAATCACGACATGGCAAACATTAGGAATATATTTACATGATAAGTACAAGTTAGTAGCCTATGAAGGATCACTGCTCTCTGGTAATATTTGGATTATTTAAATAATTGGTATTTCCAGCTTGTCCTTGCATAGCTTACTTTATAAAATAATTCTAGCTCTTTAAACTACTATTGTTGAAATTTATGTTATCGACATGATATGAAGTCTTGATATTTTGATGCCAGAAGTGGTCATTGTGAGTAAAAACATAAATGTGAATTATTTGAGGAGAAAAGAAACTGCATACTGAGAGCCCCCAAACCCCAGGATGAGAAATAGAAATGCTTTTATAGAAGTGACAAAAATTTTGGTAAAATATTTTATTGGTACTCCTTCTGGAACACTTGACTACTTGTCTTCTGTGATATTAGGGGAATTTCAGTGTGGTTTCTTTCCAGAAAATTCTCACAGGAACAATGGATTTAAACTTGAGCCAAATATATATGTATATGTGTGTATTTGTACAATTATCTTCTTTTATTAAATATAGTTTATAAATATTTTAACATAAGAATAATTGCATTCAAATGATATTCTTTCAGTTCCTGGAGAATCTTTTATGGGAATCAACCTACATCAATTATTGAAGCAGTTCCCAATTTGAATGTCCAGTGCAAATATTAAAATCATGTATAGTACACTAAATGTGATTGCAAATGTACACTTCTTTTTTGCCATATGTTTTTTACTTCTGTCTGAGATTTTGCTCTAGAAAATAACAGAATAAAAGGTTTTCCCAAAATTGGGGATGAAGGAATACTGATAAGGATAAATTTTAGGAAATATTTCCTAGAACTACTCCTATTAAAGAATTTTGGTGAAGAATTTAAATCTAGGAAACAGCATTTATTTTTCTTGTATTTTTAAATAAACTTTAAGAGGAGAAACTTCTTTCCTGAGTGATGGAAGTAAAGGATTCTGACTTCTAAAAAAAATATTGAGATTCACTATCTGGTCTTTGTAGTAACTTTGTCCATTATTCTTTTACCCAGATCATTTTTCCATAGAGAGTACACCATTTTTTAACACTAGATTGACAAATGTCCCAATCAATCTAAAGCAATATATGTATGTATATTTTTAAAGCAGAACTTTGGAAATACTACATAGAATTACTCTGATCACATAGGTGGAGAGATAGAGTGTCAAAAATAGAGAATATTCTCATTGTCTGTAGCTTTGACATATAGAAATAGAGACAATCAAGAGAATCAGGGCACAGAATAGATTATAGGAAATGGGAAGGAAACTAAAGCATAATCATTCATTTTTGGTCTTCCAAAATGAGGTAATGTATGTCATGGTGTGTGTCCTATATCTCAAAGCAAAATATCACAGGAATTTAAATGAAAGGAAAACTCCTCTCCCTAGAGTAGGTGTGGGGGAGGACATGACAAGTATGCAGAGTGTATAACTAGAGATTATGATTAGATACAATCCCCTGTTACTGCACTTTCTGGGACCCCCAGTAAAAATGTTATCTTCATTACTTTCTGTTTCCTTCTGAATGTACCTACCACTCCCCCTCATCTCCTTCTACTGCTTTTGTTCTGCTCTGAACCCAGGAGGTGGAGTCACATGGACAATATTAATGGCTTCCATAGGTTTCTGACCCTCCCCCCTCAGGTTTTTCTAATAGATTTATTGATAGCAGACTACAGAGTTATGGAAGCAGTGATGGAAGGGCTACTCTTGCTTCCTCCCTATAAAGTTACATTAGGAATGCTGCTCTCTGTCTTAAAGACAACAGATCTTATTAGGCTCTCTTCAACAACAATCCTCCCTAATAATCACACCTTTACATCTTACATACAGATAGTAAGAGTTTGCTACAATCTTAAATATTAGAGATGCAATAACACTGTGTGGTTTGCTAAGTGCGTGTGACTAACTAATCTGGGGCTCTAAAAACTGGGAAAAATGTGGACAATCTCAATAAAAGACCACCACTTTTTAATGTTAAGGATTTTTATTTTATTTTCTCTTTTATGGGGGAAAGGGAAAGAGCTTCTCTTTGGGGATAGGAAGTATGGGCAAGATGCAACAGAATACCTCATCAATAAATCACTCTAGAATTTCTTTTGATTAGATTGGATAGATAGGATCAGTTAAAACACTGAATTGCAGAACTAGGTGATTAAGTTTGCTTTATAATAGGATATTTGAAATTATGATTATAACAAAACATATTCAATCATAAATAAAATTTGATTACTGTTGTGTGTGTATATATATATACTAACTGAAAACAAAGATATAATATATATTCATGTATATAAATAAAACTGATACCTATAGGGATTGTCAAACCTAAAAATTTGAGAGGTATGGAGAATGTAATTGGATAATTAGAATCAGAGTAACATGACTTAGTCCAAGAACAAGATATGTCAAGGGATTCTTTGAAGACACTGGAATGATAAAAAGTAAAAATGCACCCAGTTTTGACAAGATGGCTTATAAAAGGATTAGGGAGGGACAGAGATGGAATTTAGTAAGTACATGTGCACAGCAAAGTGGTTGAATTGGGGATAAAATAAAATTCACTAGGGTGTGAAATTTGTGTTCAAAGGAAATGAATGACCACTGATGGAATTGCTTTTTTTTCCCCTATTAGCATCAAGTGAGGCTGACTTTGGGATTCAAGAAATCACTCTACTGAATTTTTAGAGTTAACTTGGGTTACAATGTAATTTTAGAATCAACTAATTTCTCTCCAAGAGCCTTGTTACCTTTACACTGTTAAATTTATTCAGAGTATAGGATTGTGAATCAACAGTATCCAATATTGTTACTTGGCAGAAGATAGGTACAATTTGTGTAAGAAGGCCAGATAATTTTTAGGAAGAAAGACAAAGAAAGCAAATTCACTATGCAAGACTTCAGCACAGTGATAGAAAAGATCAAATGTTAAAGTAGTTAGAGACTTAAGTACCATTAACTCAGGATAAGAGGATGGTTCATGACTAAAATGACTATGTTCGGAACAGCTGATTCTTCTAGGATTGTCCTGTATAGATTACAACGTCTCTAGAGACCTAGACACTATGACACAATAATTGCTTTGAACAACAATGGAGAAATCTGAGTGGGCATAAAAGTGACATATTCTTAGAGCCAAAGAATAGCAAAACGAAAGGGTATGGATTTTCGATGAAGTTTTGCCTGGATTTAGGCCTGACATGCCCCAAGGAAAAGGAGTATTCACTGACTATGGCTAAGTTTAAGTAGGGCATATATGTAGCTCCAACACAAAACATGAGAGCACAAACTGAGTGTGCTTTCTTTCAAATGACGTCTTAAAATCATTAGTAACAGAGAACAGATTTCATGAATTTCACAGAATTCCAAGAATATAATACTGCCTTCTCTCCCTTTCTCTATCCCTTCTTCTTCCTTTCTTGTTTTTATTCAATTTACTTTTTTTTTTTTTTTTTTTTTTTTTTTTTTTTTTTTTTTTTTTTTTTTTTACAGGCAGAGTGGACAGTGAGAGAGAGAGACAGAGAGAAAGGTCTTCCGTTGCCGTTGGTTCACCCTCCAATGGCCGCCGCGGTCGGCGTGCTGCGGCCGGCGCACCGCGCTCATCCGATGGCAGGAGCCAGGAGCCAGGTGCTTTTCCTGGTCTCCCCATGGGGTGCAGGGCCCAAGCACCTGGGCCATCCTCCACTGCACTCCTGGGCCACAGCAGAGGGCTGGCCTGGAAGAGGGGCAACCGGGACAGAATCCGGTGCCCCGACCGGGACTAGAACCCGGTGTGCCGGCGCCGCAAGGCGGAGGATTAACCTGTTGAGCCACGGCGCCGGCCCAATTTACTTTATAATAACAGACTTAATACCCCTCTAAACAAAGAGTTCTACAAGTAAAAAGTAGAAAGATTATTGTTTCATGGGAATATAGACAAGCGTACTTTCATAGTAGAACTGGACCACAACAGCATTCAGAAGGCAAGGGTCCCTGAGATTGCGTTGTTGTTAGTGTCGCGTCACTGAGGCCAGGGACAGTTCTACCCGTTTCTGTTTCTTCTGAGCCAGACCCTCCTCAAGGAAGGAACCAATTCATTAAATAATAATAACAAAAAACTAATTTGAAGCAAAGCAGGTTGTGGTGCCTGGAATAGTTTTCATTTCAGACTGATTCTTTTGATTCCAGGAATCCTAGCCACTCCCTTAGCTCTCCTACCCATGAAAGCTGTAATGATCATGAATTGGTACATCGTTCAGTTCCAATCAGTTTCAATAGACAATTATATAATTATCTTGTGATAACTTAATCTAACAATAAAAATTACAGTTTAAAAAACAAATGACAGGATTTCAAGTGCTATCATTTATTCTGTCTTCAGGAGTGGACTGCATTCTGAATCTTTTGAATACAGATACTGAGTTCTTAACCATTTTCTAGGGGGTTTTAATACACTCATGAAAGAAATGTAAGACTTTATAATATCGTGATAGGTGGGAGCTACAATAGTAAAGACTATTTCACTCAATTTTTTATTGTATATATTGAAAAGTACATCTCTGTATCCTGGAAAAAAATGAAAACTGGAATTTAGAGAATTAGGAACATGTATCTAGATGGGGAAATAAGTAAAAGCAAAAAGGAATCATATGGCTCAACAGTACATTGGCAGGCTGGTACTTCTACAGAAAAATTCATTGATTTTAATGCTAAAGGCAGAAATAATTAAAAAATGTGTTAAACCATAAAGTGCCTTAAGTAGCTGGAGTGTTTGGGGTCATCTAAGATAAAGACTTACCAGTTACCATTGGATTACCTACCTTAGGTATTTTTCTTTTAAGATTCTTAAATTGTAAGAGAAATGTTATTTCACAAGGTGAATGAATGACAATTGCAGAATATAAGCTCATTTTCTTCTAAGGATTCCCTGATTAAGCTATAAAGGATGTATATAGGTGAAGTTTAACTATAAAAAGTTATAGGTCAATCAAATTAAACATTTATATTAAAGATAACTTAAATCATTAGTTTATTTGTCATCCATTCTTTAAATGGGTACTATGAATTTATCTTAAATATTTATAGGAAGATGGATAAAGAAATATTCTATTCTTCAATAATGCATTGTCTAGAATAAGAATGAAATTCATAATCCAATGATTACAATATAAAGTTCTATATGTTCCAATAATAATGAATATGTAGGGTGTAAAAGTATGTGAGAAAAAGCAATTATTGCTGCACTGAGGTGATCTGGTGAATGATCACTAGAGCAGGGTGTTGTAGGAGATTTGGGAATTTAATAAATAAGTAGAGAAAAACTTTCAAAGAGAACCCTGAATGCCAAAAGCAAAGAAATTTGTAGACCCATGACGTTTCAGGGGGTAGAAAATAATTTAGTACTAGAAGGGAACAGTGGTGAAAGACGATTTTGGAAAGACAAGCAAATATCACTTTTTTTTAGGATTTTGGGGATCAGACTCAGAAGTTTGGAGTTTACTCTCTGATCTCTGAGGTTTTAAGAGTTGAAGTGGGAGTGATACAATAGAGAAGTATGTTCTAGCCAAAGTAATCATAGTATTGATCAGTTAAGCCAGAAGAATGAATAGCTTTCAAAAAGTTAAGGTGATTAAAACCAGAGTTTTATTTCTTGCATCTATAATAACATAAGTAAGTGAGTGTTCAGGTTAGCAGGGCAGCTCATTTCTGCACTATTATGGAGAGGATCCAGCTCTTCCTTTTTCATGCCTCTGCTATGGTCTGAGTCCCTGCTATCTTCTGAATTCAGTGAGTATGCACAGGAAGTGAAAGCTATGGAAAATACTTATAAAGTGTCCAGCTAGGAATTGGCACAAATTGCTTCCATTGATGTGATTACTGTAATGATGCCATATCTAATTGGAAAGTCAATTAAAATATGTGCTCTTGTTCACTCCCAGAGTAAGAAGTTATCAGGCACATCCCAAATCCAAATGTCTCAAAGACACTTAAATAAAGTTACATTCTTTCTACTAAAGATAGCTCATGATTAAGGAGCTAATTGTGTGGATAATAAAATTATGGAATAATGAACATATGTATTTGCGTTTCATGGCAATGAGTTGATAAAAAGCTGAACATATCTAGCTTTGCTATATTTAGAAAAAGGAGCATTTTCAGAAAAGTGTTTTCTTAAAATGCAGTATATAGATCCTTTAAAACATTTTTCCAAAGGACTCTTTCATCCAGTGACCTCTAAAGAGACTCTTGGGGGCTCAGCACAAACTTAAAACGAGTAAGGCACTCTTACATAGTGAGGATGACTGAAATAGACAAAGATGAGATAGCATGTGATTCCACAAGCAGTGAACAGAATGGGTATCTTTGTGAAAATCCGTGTTTTCTAAGTTGAACTTGAACACTTTTACTGAAAAAAAAAACCTATCTGATATTCCAGAGAGCTATGTGAATTGATGAGAAGACTTTAAAAAGGATAAGACGGCAATATTTTGAAAGAATTTAAAAATAATGTAGATTGCAGGGGAAACAAAACCCTCTTGACCTGAATAGACACATGGAAGAAAGAAGTTTTCCCATTGGAGTCTTCTGGCTATGGAAAATATTTATTTAGAACTCAGATACACTCTATAGGAGTGACAGACCTAACAATAATCACCTAAGCAAAACCCGTCCTCATTTACATTCAGCCCAAGTTGTAATGCTACTGGCATCTGTTAACATTTGTATTGACCTTCCCTGAGGCATTTTCAGCTTTGCTGTTGTGCATATATGCCACAACACATAATATTTAAAGATATTATAACACAAATTTGATCACATAGTAAAAATATTATTGTAACTTGAATTTACATTTTCTCTCATTTCTCTAACTTATGTAACATACCTTAGTTGATTTTACTCATATGCATTCTACATTATATGCTGGAGTAAATATCCTAAATAATAGTTTTGATCAGAACCAAACTGTCAGAGATTCTGTTCTGCTTCTAGGCTGCACTCCTTTATGTGTCACATTTATTCCTTTATTATCCAAATTCCACTCACCTTTTCAGTTCCACTTCTTGCCAGTTTCCCATTGGAATATTATGTTCAAATTATGTTGAAATATTTCCTCAAATATACTAAATTCTTCACTTCCACATGATTATATATTACTTTGAATATTCTCAATTTCTATTCACATTTATATCTACTTTAATATTTATTTATAGTACCCATTTCTGGGAAACTTTTACTGTTTTCACAGTCATAGTGAGATGCCTGCTCTTGAAACTCCCATATTATCTAGGTATACATTTTTCAATGCCCTTTAGATGATGTTATAAGCACTGGTTTAATTTATCAATATTCAATATTAATTTTGAAGTTTTTTTTTTGAAGTGGATCCTGCACTTCTCTACTTTGTCCATTTTTTGTAACCCTATTACCTGGTACAGTAAATGACATTCATTATATATTTAAAATGTATTTTGATTCATGTTCCATATGGTCGATACAGAAATCTGCCTTCATAAAAGAAATTGTTCCCTACTTGACAGAAAATAGCCTTCAGCTAACACTTCCTTCAGAATTTGCTTTCACCACAGACAGATATCTAAATCCAGTGGTGTACCTTTCCAAGAGTGGCATATATCCAATAACTCATGAAGCAATTTGATGAATGTGTGATATTCTAATGTGCTACATATATTCCTCCATGGTAATATTTGATGCTTGCTGTGTTTGGAGTGCAGAATGATTTTATTTCTCTCCAATATTGTTGTCTTCTCTCTTTTAACATAGCTGTCGATTCATGCATAACAGACTGCCAACCATACTCCATCTTATTCTTTGTGTTTGGATGATCGATGCAACGAGAGGTCTGAGAAGGCAAACCACGGCAAGGGTTGAGAAGTGAATCACTTGTGCCTGTTTGGAAGTGAGAATCTGATAGTTACTAATAGGTAGCACTCAGAGAGCTCCTGGCGTGAGTTCTAATTGTAAACTTCCTCACTAGTGGGTAATTGAAATGGTATACAAGAAGGGTCAGTACTTACTGTGGGAGTTATTGGGAGTTAAGAAGTACAGGGATGTGAAAAAACAGGGACAATGGAATCATATAGCCAAATATCACTAGCATATGACGGCACTTCAAAACATCTGTGCAAAAAATGAAATTAAAAAGATAAGTTTATATTAATACAAAAATTTTTGAAATCATTTAAATGAAGTTTTTAAGACTTCTTAAGAAAAGAAAAAAGCTGCTTATTTTAGTAGACATTTGAAAGTTACTTTTGAAAGAAAAAAGACTTTGTTGGTGAATTAAAACATGTTTTAAAACCTGAGGACAAAGAACAGAACTTTAGAGAATTCTTGAGTAGGTGGCATGCCTAACCAATGCTTTATCTATGTTGGAAATGTCAGAGCCCCATTTACAACAAATAGAGACCCTTGTATTTAATAAGGAGCTGTAGGGGTAGATTTTACACAGTGTTTTACTTTTTTAAAAGATGCATATTGGATTTGGGCTCCAAGATGGCAGAATTGAGAAGGAGCTCACTGATAGTCCAGGAAAAGATAGTTTAATAAAAGTGGAGATACTGTAGTCTCAGGGAAGAGTTACGGAAAAAAAACTGGAGAGGAAACCCTTCCAGAATTAGTGGGACACAGTGAACCTATGTGGAGGGCACAGACAACTACAGCTCGGGACCCCAGCTGCCGAGTCTATGCACCAGCGCTAGAAAGGGAGGGGAGGCAAAACCTCAGTAGCCCGAGACAGTGGTGAATAGTGGCAAGAAGAGACTAGAGGGAATGAGACTTGAAGACCCATGGGGGAAAGTATACCAGCCTAACTAGAGGAGAGAAAAAAATTTAAAAATAAAAAGACTATTCCCTTTCTTCACTCACCTTACAAAGGCAAGCAAGGTAATTGAGCAGGCACCATTCTGGACATACATAACAGCTGTGCTAGCTCAGGGCTGAGCCTGCCTTCAGCAAAGCAGAAAATCTTAACTCTGGTGGGGAAAAAACAGAAGACTAATACCTAGTGAATGTGTGGAGCTTATGAACTGGGTCTGTGAATAAAATAGAACCAAGGGTGTGAGGGAGAATTCATTGTGTGGCTGAGACATGACTCTCTCAGTGGGAGACACCACAAATTCAGGTGGCTTTGGCTATGCAGTGAGAGACATTGCAGGGGAATCTGAGCTTACACTGAGGACTGCACAGATCCTTTGTGTGGTCCTTGGGACAGAGCAGACAAATATTTTACCCACTGGGGCTAGTGCGCAGGCACTGATTGCCATCAAGGAGAAGAGCTCAGCTGAGTGGAATTGCTTCCCTTCTGAATAAACAGAGAGAGAGAGAGAGAGAGAGAGAGAGAGAGAGAGATTTACCATGCCAAACCTGGGTGTGTCACATTTGGCACACCCTTAAACCTGAAGAACTGAAAGAAGCTCTCTGGCCACACTCACCACAAGACTCTAGAGATTCACCAAAAGCAGACAGTCTACTTAGTGTAGAGTCATAGTACAACAAGAAAAGCCAACACAGCAAGAAAAAAAGAAGAAATGAAAGAATATCTCCACAATGCCAAACAACAAATACAGAAATCAAGGAAACAAGAACAAGGAAGACATCATGATGCTCCCAAATGAACATGACACTCCAATACAAGATTATGAAGATGATGAAATAGAAGAAATGCCGGATAGGGATTTAAAAAAATTATGAAAAGAACATTTAGAAGTTATCAAAAACAAATGAATGAACTACAGAAATCCATACAAGACAAGATAGAAAATCTCTCTAATGAAAATGAAATCTTAAGGAGAAATCAAAATGAAATGAGGAATTTAGTAGAACATAAAATTGAGATAGTGAAGAGAAATCAAAATGAAACGAATTCAATAGAACAAATGAAAAACACATTTGAAAGCCTTAAAAACAGAATCAGTGAGATAGAAGAGAAAACATCGGACACAGGAAAGTATACTGTCAAATCAAAGACAAGAAGAGGAGGGGCCGGCACCATGGGTCACTTGGTTAATCCTCCGCCTGTGATGCTGGCATCCCATGTGGGCACCAGGTTCTAGTCCTGGTGGCTCCTCTTCCAGTCCAGCTCTCTGCTGTGGCCTGGAAGGGCACTGGAGGATGGCCCAGGTGTTTGGGTTCCTGCACCAGCATGGGAGACCAGGAGGAAGCATCTAGTTCCTGGCTTTGGATCAGAGCAGTGGGCCAGCTGTAGTGGCCATTTGAGGGGTGAATCAACGGAAGGAAGACATTTCTCTCTGTCTCTCTCTCTCACTGTCTAACTCTATCTGTCAAATAAAAAAATAAAATAAAAAATAAAGACAACAAGAGGAAATTAGAAATCTAAAAAAATATTGTTGGGAATCTACAGGATACTATTAAAAAATCCAATATTCGGGTTCTAGGATTTCCTGAAGGCATGGAGAGAGAGAAAGGATTATAAGGCCTCTTTAGTGAGATACTATCAGAAAACTTACCAGGTATGGAGAAGGAAAGAGACATCCAAGTACAAGAAGCACATAGAACCCCCAATAAATATGACCAAAAGAGATTCTCACCACACCACATTGTAATCAATCCAAAGCAGACTTCTCATCAGAAACCCTACATGATAGGAGGGAATGGCAAGATATAGCCCAAGTACTAAGATATAAAAACTGCCAGCCTAGAACATTATATCCTGCAAAACTCTCATTTGTGAATGAAGGTGAAATAAAGACCTTTCATAGCAAACAGAAATTTAAAGAATTTGTCAACACTTGTCCAGCCCTGCAAAAGATGCTTAATGATGTGTTACACACAGAAACACAGCCATCAATATGAAAGAAGGTAAAAGAAGAAAATCTCTCAGTAAAAGATCACAGGAAGTACAAAGCATATATTAGAAATATCTTTGGAAAAATGGCAGGGCAGTCACTACTTATCAATAGTCACATTGAATGTAAATGACCTCAACTCTACAGTTAAAAGGCACAGAGTGGCTGAATGGATTAAAAAACAAAACCCATCTATTTGCTGCTTACAAGAAACACATATTTCCAACAAAGATGCATGCGGACTGAAAATGAAAGGTTGGAATGAGGTATTCCATGACAAGAGAAACCAAAAAAGAGCTGGCATATTTTTATTTATTTATTTATTTATTTATTTATTTTTTACAGGCAGAGTTAGAGAGAGGGAGAGAGAGAGAGAGAGAGAGAGAGGTCTTCCTTTTTCTGTTGCTTCACCTCCCAATGGCTGTTATGGCCAGCATGTTGCAGCCAAGGCACTGCATTGATCTGAAGCCAGGAGCCAGGTGCTTCCTCATGGTCTCCCATGTTGGTGCAGGGCCCAAGGACCTGTTTCATCCTCCATTGCACTCCCGGGCTACAACAAAGAGATATACTGGAAGAGGAACAACCTGGACAGAATCCAGCGCCCTGACCGGGACTAGAACCCAGGGTGCCGGTGCTGCAGGCAGAGGATTAGCCTAGTGAGTTGCAGCACTGGCCAAGGCATAGCCATCTTAATATCAGCCAAAATAAACTTTAACACAAAAACTTTAAAGAGGGGCACTATATAATGATTAAGGGCTCAATTTAAAAGGAAGATGTAACTATTATAAACATGGATGCACCTAATTACAGGGCTCCAGTTTATTTAAAAGATATGTTAAGGAACTTAAAGGGAGACTTAGACACCAAGACAATATCATTGAGGGACTTCAGTACTCCACTTTCAGAAATAGACAGATCAACTGGACAGAAGATCAACAAGGAAACAGCAGATTTAATTGACACTATAGCCCAAATGGATCCAACAGATATCTACAGAACTTTTCATCCTACACTTAAATAAATTATATTCTTCTCAGCAGTACATGGAACCTACTCTAGGATTGACCACATACTAGGCCACAAAGCAAGTCTCAGCAAATTCAAAAGAATTGAAATAATACCGTACATCTTCTCAGACCACAGTGGAATGAAGCTGGAAATTAGCAACTCAGGAATCCCTGGAGCATATGCAAACACATGGAGACTGAACAACATGCTCCTGAATGAACACTGGGTCACAGAAGAAATCAAAAGAGAAATCAAAAAATTTCTGGAAGTAAATGAGGATAACAACACAACATATCAAAACTTATGGGATACAGCAAAAGCAGCGTTAACAGGAGAGTCTCTAGCAATAGGTGCCTAATCAAGAAATTGGAAAATCACCAAATAAATGAGCTATCAATGCATCTCAAGGATTTAGAAAAACTGCAGCAAACTAGTAAGAGAAGAGAAATAATTAAAATTAGAGAAAAAAGTCAACAGAAATGAATTAAAAAAACTACAAAAGACCAGACAAATGAAGAGCTGTTTTTTAAAAAAATAAACAAAATTGACACACGATTGGCCCAACTAACTAAAAAAAGACCCAAATGAAAAAAATCAGAGATTAAATATTAATTGTAACAACAGACAGCACAGAAATAAAAAGAGTCATCAGAAATAACTACAAAGAGTTGTATGCCAGCAAATAGGGAAATCTATCAGAAATGGATGGATTCCTGGACACATACTACCTACCTAAAATGTACCACAAAGACATAGAAAACCTAAACAGAACCACAACTGAGACAGAAATTGTATCAGTAATAAAG
The DNA here is from genome assembly GCA_949820135.1 of Sylvilagus floridanus. NCBI lineage: Eukaryota > Metazoa > Chordata > Mammalia > Lagomorpha > Leporidae > Sylvilagus > Sylvilagus floridanus. The sequence goes on from OX463243.1 coordinate 38,752,811, forward strand.
GCCCTCCCAACAACAACAACAACAAAAAAGCCCAGGACTGGATGGATTCACTACTGAATTCTACCAGACATTTATAAAGAACTAACTCCAATTCAACTCAAACTATTCAGAACAATTGAAAAAGAGGGAATCCTCCCAAATTCTTTCTATGTAGCCAACATCACCTGAATTCCTAAACTTAAAAAAGATGCAGCATTAAAAGAGAATTACAGACCAATTTCCCTGAAGAACACAAAAATCCTCAATAAAATTCTGGCCAATAGAATGCAACAACACATCAGAAAGATCATTCACCCAGACAAAGTGGGATTTATCACGGGTATATAGGGATGGTTCAACGTTCCCAAATCAATGTGATACACCACATAAACAGACTGCAGAAGAAAAAACATATGATTATCTCAATAGATGCAGAAAAGCATTTGATAAAAATACAACGCACTTTCATGATGAAAAATCTAAGCAAATTGGGTATAGAAGGGACATTCCTCAATATAATCAAAGCAATTTATGAAAAACCCACAGCCAGCTTACTATTGAATGGAGAAAAGTTGGAAGCATTACCACTGAGATCTGGTACCACACAGAGATGTCCACTCTCACCACTGCTATTCAATTTAGTACTAAAAGTTTTAGCCAGAGCCATTAGGCAAGAAAAAGAAATTAAAGGGATACAGATTGGAAAGGAAGAAGTCAAACTATCCCTCTTTGCAGACAATATGATTCTTAACTTAGGGGATCCAAAGAACTCTACCTAGAGACTACTGGAACTCATAGAAGAGTTTGGCAAAGTAGCAGGATATAAAATCAATGCACAAAAATCGACAGCCTTTGTATACACAGGCAATGCCACGGCTGAGAAAGAACTGCTAAGATCAAGCCCATTCACAACAGCCAGAAAAACAATCAAATACCTTGGAATAAACTTAACTAAGGATGTTAAAGATCTCTGCAATGAGGATTACAAAATCTTAAAGGAAGAAATAAAGAGGATACCAAAAAATGGAAAAATCTTCCATGCTCATGGATTAGAAGAATCAATATCATCACAATGTCCATTCTCCAAAAAGCACTCTATAGATTCAATGCAATACCAATTAAGATACCAAAGACATTCTTCTCAGATCTGGAAAAAATGATGCTTCAATTCACATGGAGACACAGGAGACCCCAAATAGCTGAAGCAATCTTGTACAACAAAAACAAAGTCGGAGCCATCACAATGTCAGATTTCAGGACATACTACAGGGCAGTTGCAATAAAAGCAGCATGGTCTGGTACAGAAACTGATGGATAGTCAAATGGAACAGAATAGAAACACCAGAAATCAACCCCAACATCTACAGCCAACATATATTTGATCAAGGATCTAAAAAAATTCCTGGAGCAAGGATAGTCTATTCAATCAATGGTGCTGGGAAAACAGGATTTCCACATGCAGAAGCATGAAGCAAGACCCCTACCTTACACCTTACACAAAAATCCAATCAACTTGGATTAAAGAACTAAATCTATGACCTGACACCATCAAATTATTAGGGAACGTTGGAGAACTCTGCAAGATATCGGCACTGGCAAAGACTTCTTGGAAAAGACCCCAGAGACACAGGCAGTGAAAGCCAAAATTAACTATTGGGATTACTTCAAATCAAGAAGTTTTTGTACTGCAAAAGAAACAGAAAAGTGAAGAGGCAACCAACAGAATGGGAAAAAATATTTGCAAACTATGCAACAGTAAAGGATTAATCAAAAGAATCTACAGTGAGTTTAAGAAACTCCACAACAACAAAACAAACAACCCACTTAAGAGATGAGCCAAGGACTTCAATAGACATTTTTCAAAAGAGGAAATCCAAATGGCCAACAGGCACATGAAAAAATGTTCAGGATCACTAGCAATCAGGGATATGCAAATCAAAACCACAGTGAGTTTTCACCTCATCCCAGTTAGAATGGCTCACATTCAGAAATCTACCAACAACAGATGCTGGAGAAGATGTGGGGAAAAAGGGACACTAACCCACTGTTGGTGGGAATGGAAACTGGTAAAGCCACTTTGGCAGTCAGTCTGGAGATTCTTCAGAAACCTCAACATAACCCTATCATACCACCCAGCCCTCACACTCCTTGGAATTACCCCAAAGAAATTAAATTGACAAATATAAGAGCTGTCAGCGCCTCGATGTTTATCACAGCTCAATTCACAATAGCTAAGACCTGGAACCAACCCAAATGCCCATAACAATAGACTGGATAAAGAAATTATGGTATATGTACTCTATAGAATACTATAGAGCAGTAAAAAAAAAAATGAAATCCAGTTGTTTGCAACAAAATGGAGGAATCTGGAAAACATCATGCTGAGTGAATTAAGCCAGTCCCAAAGGGACAAATATCGTATGTTCTCCCTGATCAGTGACAACTAACTGAGCATGTAAAAGAAAATCTGTCGAAGTGAAATGGCCACTATGACACACAATGACTTGATCAGCCCTTGTCCTGACTGTTGAGGAACAACTTACTGCTTTATTTCTTTTAGAATTTTTGTTCTACTTTAATACTATTGGTTAAAATCTTTAATTAACACACAATTATTCTTAGCTGTTTAAATTTAACTGAAAAGTGATCTCTGTTAAATATAAGAGTGGAAAGAAAAGAGGGAGGAGCTATGCAGTTCAGCACATGCTCAATCGGACTAACCCCTAATGGTAGAGTTAGAATCGTGCAGGGGATTCTAATTCAACCTCATCAAGGTGGCATATTCCAGTGCCATCTCGCTAGTCAAAGTGATCAGTTTCAGTTTATAATTGATCATAATCATAGGATTAAGTGTCAAAGGGATCACATAAACATGACTAGTGTCTGCTAATACTAACTGATAGAATTAAAAAAGAGAACAATCCAACATCAGAAGTGGTATACACAACAGACTCATAGAATTGCAGATGTCCTGAACAGCACTCTGGCCTCAGAATCATCCCTTAAGGGATTCGGATCCAGCTAAAAAGCCCATGAGAGCATTTCAGGCCTGGAAAGCTGACACTGTGGCAAAAAAAAAAAAAAAAAAAAAAAAAAAAAAAAACACCTAAATGAAAGATCTCTGTGAGTGAGATCCCAGCGGAAAGAACAGGCTGTCAATGAAGGAGGTACTTTCTCTGAAGAGAGGAGAGATCTTCCACTTTGACTATGGCCTTGTCTAAATAAGATCAGAGTTCGCGAAGTCAAGAGGCTTCTATAGCCTTGGCAGCTCATGAAAAGAGCCTCAGGTGGTTACTGACATTATAAATAAGAGTGTCAATTGTTAAATCAACAACAGGAGTCACTCTGCACTTACCCTCATGTAGAATCTCTACCCTTAATGCGTTGTACTATGTAAATTAACGGTATAACTAGTACTCAAACAGTAATTTATACTTTGTGTCTGTGTGGGTGCGAACTGTTGAAATCTTTACTTAGTAAATACTAAGTGAATCTTCTGGATAATTGAAAATGAATCTTGATGAAGATTGGGATAGGAGAGGGAGTGAGAGATAGGATGGTTGCAGGTGGGAGAGAGGTTATCAAGGGAGAAAGCCACTATAATCCAAAAGTTGTACTTTGAAAATTTATATTTATTAAATAAAAGGTAAAACATGTAGCCATATTGGGAGAGATGGAGACTATTCATGGGACCAATGCCATGCCTTTTTGCTTATTAAGAATTACTTAAATACAGCTTATACTGAATGTCCAACCTGCCAGATACATTGACCATGAATTGTTCCCCAATATAGAATTATTTTTCAAGGAAATGTCCATTTCCAGGAAAAGTACACAAATGAGCCCTTTGATCCTGGGAGGACTAAATATATGTTTTAATAGAATGAGATAAACATTGAGGCTTTGAATTTGCCCAAATGAGGGGCATCAACAAGCACCATAGTCTTGGGGCTTATGGCTGACCTATTGGTCTATATTCCCATGTAACAGTGTTCCAGACTAATAAAAGCAGTATTAGAGTGAGTCATATGAAACAAGATTCACTGGTTCTAGAAAATACTATACTTCCCATTTGTGTGAGCCTGACCATGCATAGGTATAGTCTCCTGAATTTGAAGTTTAACTGTCAACTTGGAGATGAAACAATGCTAGGATAAGTCACTATTCTTAGGGTGCAGTGTAGATATTTAAGTTAAATTTTTTAGTGTCTCTGTGTCTCGAATGTTGTAGTTCCAAATTCCCACATTTGGTGAACTTTCATTAGAGAATTCAATAAGAGTGACTATAAATTAAGGCTGCCAGCTCAGCACTTCAAGTTCCATTCCTAGGGACAAGAAGTCACAGAAGGGAATCACCACCTTGGCAAGGGTAATTGACCATGATCACAAGTTTGTAGGACTGCTAACTTAATGAGGACAGAGAAAAATATGTGTAGCACTGAGGTAATCCCTTAAATCCTGTGAGTAATTTTAAGTAAATGGACAAGTAGTTGAGAAAAAAGTAGCTGAGAAAAAAGGAAATTTAGAATTGATGGGATTTAATGAAGGTTACTAATTAATGAAGGTACTAGCTGTGTCTCTGGGAGCAGTAAATTGTTACTGTGGTTATGGTGTAGTTCATTCAACTGACATGATTCCTGTTCCCCAGGCAGAGAAATACAGTGAATTTCTGGAGCATTTATACCCTGAAATAATATAAAGAACTGGATTTAAGGAAAAGGGTAGAATGTGTTGGACATGGATACTTGGAGCAAGATTTATTTTTGAGGAATGACTTACTGTCTATCATGATAGAGGCTCCAACTGAGCAATTCCCACAATTGCCTTGGCTCTAGAAAGCCAATTTGCCAAAAGACACTCACAAAAGCATTCTGATGAAATATGAGTCTCCAAATTCCTTGTAAGGTAATCCTGCAGCAAAGTTGCAGCCTGGAGATGTTTATCTTTAGTAAATATCCCATGTACCAAACCCAATCTCAGCCTCAGATGCTGGGAAACTCAACTGGCAACAGTGTAAAATATAATTGATATCCTAGATATGAAAAACATATAAAAGCTCTCTTTAGAGTCAATTTTTATGTCCATAACACTGTTGACATTATTTTTAACTTTCATTTCATCAGTCTACTCGGAACTCTTGTGGCTTATTAAGAAACAATGCAAATGGTCATTTCACACATGGCCAGCATTGTGGCATAGTAGTGGTAAACCACTTCCTGTGACATCAAATCCCATCTAGGTGATGATGGTTCAAGTCTTGCCTACTCCATTTCTAATATGTTCCCTGCTAACGTGCCTGGGAAAATAGTAGAGGCTGACCAAAGTGCTTGTACCCTGGAACCAACATGGGAGACCCGGATGATGTTACTGGCCCCTGGATTCAGCCTGGCCCAAATTTCTTTCTCTTTCTGTCCGTTTCTCTCTCTTTCTCCCTCTCTTTGTCCCCTCTTCTCTCTCTCTCTGTAGCTCTGCCTTTGAAATAAATAAATAAATCTTTTTTTTTAAAAAAAGAGCAACAAGTAAGTCACATCTCTACAGAAAATACACAATTGTCTTCTACTCAGTTGTTATTAGAATTTCCCTGAAATTAGGACATAATTATATAAAATTGCTGAGATGAAGACTGCCAGAGATTATCCAGAGGATACGCTTAATATTTATTCTATGAGATGGAGGAAAAGGTAGGGAATTAGTGGAAAGAGGACAAAAAGTACTATGACAAACTGCTATGACAATGTAAATATTTGTATGAGAAACAGAACATCTATAATTTTTGTCTGTCACTCATTATTATTATTTATTACCCTGAGTACTTATGTGCAGAAAGACTCAGAAACTTGAAGTAGTTGGAGAAAATTAACCTTTTCATACTCCATTTATATCCTATCATTAATTAGTCATTTACTTTAGCAATTGTCATTACTGTTTATCAAAAGTACAAACAATGGAAATTCAGGCTACAAAGTATTAGAATTTCTTAGGTATAATCCTGTGAAAATAAAGAATTGTCTGCAGGGACACATGAGCACTAAGGGGCAAGGTGCAAAACAAATATGCAAAAGGCAGTCTCTGACTCCAGTTATTCCGGTAGATGCATTAGTTTAATAACAGAAATGTAAAAACAAAATGGTGACAATTATCATTTGTATAGTGATCCCATGTGCCATTTGAATATAATTTATTCTTTATTAGCAATTTAGCATTATCTCTACTTAAAAGATTAGAGAACTGAGGCTTAAAGCATTTAAGTAGTTTACACAAATACACAAGCCTAAACCATAGAAAAGCAGGTAGTAACTTTTATGCCTGTGGGTGTGACTATCCACACTAACACAGAAAAATGTCCATGCATGAGAGGAATTCTCCCAAAACAATGGGTAATACAATGAAAAGTCACCTAAGAATTAAATAGCAACAAAATGGAATGACTATTTCTATGTCTACATCTCTTTCTATACTACATCTACATTCTTTTCTATATGTTGTTGTTTTATTCAGTGTATAGAGATAAATGCCATCTTACTGTGTCTCAGAAAGACATTTTAAAGTACTTAGTAGTAAGGTACTTTGTAAGAAGTTATTGTCAAGAAAATATTATTTTCATAACTATCTGGTTGGACCCTTCATCTGTTAGCATTGCCATCATAGTCTCAGGAGAAAGTAACTGTTAGCGTTGTTAGTCTTGAAATGAGACACATCACTGAAGACGTCAAACAAACCAACAATGAAAGGGTGAAATATGGATGGAATGGAGTATTGCATTCTAAGATCATTTCATCAATTACTTTATGCAGGAGGATTGCTAATAAATCAGTTACATATTGTTTCCAATTATGTAGCAGATTTCCATTATTTCCTCTGTGTGTATTTATCCTAGTAAAACCTAATAAAATCAAAATTAACAAAGAAGGATGCTGATTTCTTGTTTTCCCTTCTAATTTGCATTTACTTATTTATCATGTGCTTGAATTACAAGAATCTGTTGTGTGTGAATATTTAAAAGGAAATGAAAAAGCATGTAAGAAATCAAAACTACCAACAATCACCTCCCTTTCTTGGTGCTTATATTGAGCATATTAAGTGATCAAAAATGACGACCTTAAACTAATGATGCCTAAATATGCTTTTATCTTTGCTTGTGGTGGGTAGAGAGTGCTCTGATAAAATATCTAGAACAAATGAGTAAGGTAATGATGACTATAACAACAATAATAAGAGAGTATTTTATTTGTTACAAACACTTTCTATTTATGTTTAACTACTTAAAATAATGTTTTGCAAAGATATATGCTGTAATTTCAGGCTTAAAAATAGATTCAGAAGGAGCAAGTAATTTTCTCAGGCCACACATGAGTAATGGCAGGTGGTCTGGTTCCATTCTCCTGTAGCTGTTTGTAGCATACTGCCATTCTCTATTAGAAGAAAAAGATAATTAATTAGTAGAAAAATATCCAATTCATCATAGCATAATGAACCAGAAAGAAAAGAAAATGTTTATGATAATGTAAGAGTAATTTCTGGGTGATGGAAAAATATTTTAAACAACAAAAGTTCTATTTTTTTTTAATTAGATCCTTCTTTGGAGATAGGCCATAGCTGGTATAAGTGAACCGCCACACTGTAAATGTATTTAGTCCTGAGTTATCCTCTGATACTACCTACCAAACTTGTAATGTGCCTTGCAGCTCAGGTTGCTCTCTGGAAACCACTAGGGCTGTACTCCAGCTGCCCTAACAGTCCTTTTATGCTCAAGTTAACACCCATTAACATTGCTCAAAGTGCAGGGTACCAAGAAGTAAGGGGAATTTTTCCTCTGCTTCTTCAATTCTCAATAGTTTTGCAGTCCTAGATGTTTAGGGGCTCTTTCTCAATACGCAAGAGGTATTTTTCACAGAAACAAGAAAGCTGCAGGGAAGTCCTGTTTACTGCGGAAACTGTATGCCGGGCCAGATGACACATGGGCACCAGCTGCTTGAAACCACCTCAGGCCTCTTGACTGTGGAAGGAGAATTCCCATTGCCTGTGTGTACACCTGATTGGCTGCATGACAGCAATGCCTTCCAGCTCAGCAGTTTTCTGTTCCAGTATTTACCAGGTACAATTAGCAGTCAGAAAAGGAGCTCAGCACTATGACAAAATAGGGCGGTAATATTATTGTTTGTCTATAAGCAATCAGGATATACATTTACACCAACAAACGTCCTTGAAAAACTATACAAAAGCATCCCTTCACCCCTGAGTTTTACCAAGGCTCCTTACTTTTATAAAATTGTCTTCATCGAAGAGAAGTGTTTTTCCAATTGAGATCTGTTTCTCCTCACAATTTACAAACTTTATAATGAACCTTGGTAAGATAATAACCACCCCTTTAACATCACCTATTAAAAATACATACAAAAATCCACTACTAAAACAAAATATTGATCCTTGATTTATTATGTTTGAGGAAAAATGGCTTTTGAGATTTGAGCTCATATGTGAACTCATTATTATTTTTTCCTAAACTCTGTGATCAGAATTTTTGGTATGTAAATATAAAAATCTCATTCGCTAAAATATATTTTTAAGCAGAAACAGTTGAAGCTCTTGCAGGCCAACCTGAAACCCCAGGTTAAAAATAAGCAAGAGAATAAATAAGGGACAGATTGAGACAATGCACATTTTCTTTTCATCACATCTTCAGGAAAACTTAAAGTTTCCTGACACTGATTCTTCTTTGTTTTGAGTCTTTTTTAAAGCTGTGCAACATATGTTATGGCTAATCATATATAAGCCACTGGGAGAATAAATGCTGTCACTATAATTAATGGTTCAACTCACTCTGAGTATTTTCAATATTAATCACCAAAATGGGACTTTTCTTTTTTAATATGAACAGAAACACAGGTTACTAATTGCATTTCGTCTCTAAGAAATGTAAACACTGAACCTGATCAAACCCCCTAGTTTTTAGTTGATGTCCTGATTAGGAGCACACTGGGAGAACACTCTGTTCTACTGTGGCACAATGTGCCTCCATTCCATGAACTCTCAAATATCATCTCTCTTCTCTCTGTTTTCAAGATGCCTCAAGATAGTTTAAGGGATTTCAGGATAAGGAGTTAGTGCTCTTGATCAAACAAACAAGTAAGCAAACTATCCAACAAACAAAACCTGAATAACCATTAAAGCAACACGTGCCTGTGTTTATAGCCTAGTATGAATAGCCTTTTTGCAAACAATTCATTATAATGTTAATTACCATATATTTATCTGTTTTTAAAAACTTAGAAAATACGATTTTGAGTGTTTGCACCATAAAGTAATATTCAGTGTTTGAGGAGATAGATATATTTAACTTCACTGGATAGCCCAAATTATACATGTTTCAAAACACATGATATCATATAAAAATGTAAAATGTTTGTCTGTTAATTTCTTACAAAATAATTCTTTATAAAAAAGAATTCTTTGTCAAATTGCAACATGCTTGTCTGCTAGTAATGGGATTTCTGATTATTAAACTTGTTTCCCAATCATAGTTCTTGAAATGACTTAACACAATAAGAAAATTTCATACACCCCATAATTTGTGAACATTGAATGGAACATTCATCCTACTCTTTGTTGTCCATTTTTCTTTTAGTTTTCTTTTTTTTTATTGTTTAGTAAATTAGGGTTCTCAAATTTTAAACTAGCTTCTTAGGGGTCTGGCTTTGTGGTACTGCAGGTTATTCAAATATTGATTATTTCTATATGGTATAAATACCCAAAATCCTATCTTCTAAGTTTTTTTAATGGATAAACATATAGTACATTGACATTATAATGAATCTTTTTTTTTTTTTTTGACAGGCAGAGTGGACAATGAGAGAGACAGAGAGAAAGGTCTTCCTTTGCCGTTGGTTCACCCTTCAATGGCCACCTCGGCAGGCACGCTGCAGCCAGCGCACCGCACTGATCCGATGGCAGGAGCCAGGTGACAGGTGCTTATCCTGGTCTCCCATGGGGTGCAGGGCCCAAGCACTTGGGCCATCCTCCACTGTACTCCAGGTCCACAGCAGAGAGCTGGCCTGCAAGAGGGGCAACTGGGACAGAATCCGGCACCCCGACCCGGACTAGAACCTGGTGTGCCGGCGCCACAAGGCGGAGGATTAACCTAGTGAGCCACGGCGCTGGCTTAGTTCTCTTATAAATAGCCTTTTGCCTGTATTTGGACACAAATATTTGCTTTAGAAACACACAGAGTATAAGTATACCAACAACCTGTTTACAACTCTATTCAAGGCTTTTGATTTATGTACATTTGCTGCCCTACTCAAATCATTTCTTAGAATTTGTTATAATCCATGTTTAAACATGAAGTAATTGGGATTCATCTATGAAAGATGACTTGCTCAAGGTGAAATGTTTAACTGCACTGACTAGGCTTAGCTTCTGTTTCAAAACTTTTCATTTATATCCAATACTTACATGAAACACAAAAGGCAGAGACAGGAAGAATTCTTACATCCTCTGGTACTTTTCCTATATTCCTGCAACAACCAGGACTGAGCCAGACTGAAGGTAAGAGCCAGGAACCGATCTGCATGTCAGTAAATGACTCAATTATAATCATCAACAATGGTCAGAGGATGCTTTATTTTTCAAAATTTTTAAAACTCATCCCATTGCTGAATATTTATAGTAGCTGGAAGGGACTCTGGGAAATTCATTTTTCAATTGTTTTACTTCCTTACTCCTGAGATACTAACTGAAAGTCATGGCCAGTTTTAAGAACTACAGACACCTTATTTATTAGAAAAAAACTCTATGAAAAAATAAATTCACATATATTCCAAGGAACATAATGTGTGATTACATCAAACCAAACGGTAGTAATTATTATTCACTGTCTTAATTGGCTTCATAGGAAAGATTCATTTGAAAAAATCAGTTTGCATTTTGATTATAACATTTTCAAATTTATTTGTTGTTTATTTTTTTAACTTGTATTTTTTGTTTTTGTTCATTTTCAATTATGTTTAAATACAGAAGGTCTATTTAGTATATATCAAGTAAAGATTTCATCACTTTGCACCCATACAGAACATAAAGTGTAGAATACTGTTTGAGTACTAGTTATAGCATTGATTCATATTGGACAACACATTAAGGACAGTGATCTCACATGAGGAGTAAGTACACAGTGACTCCTGTTGTTCACTTAACAATGTGACACTCTTGTTTATGGCGTCAGAAATCTCCCTAGGCTCTAGTCATGAGTTGCCAAGGCTATGGAAGACTCTTGAGTTTGCTGACTTCGATCTTATTTATACAAGGTCATAGTCAAAGTGGAAGTTCTCTCCTCACTTCAGAGAAAGCTACCTCCTCTTTGATGGCCCATTCTTTCTACTGGGATCTCACTCACAGAGATATTTCATTTAGCTTTTGCGGTTTTTTGTTTTTTTGTTTTTTTTCCAGAGTGTCTTGCCTTTCCATGCCAAAAAAAATTCTCTCATGGGCCCTTCAGCCAGATCTGAATGCCATAAGGGCTGATTCTGTGGCCAGAGTGCTATTTAGGACATCTGCCATTCCACGAGTCTACTGTGTATCCCACTTCCGATGTCGGATTGTTCTCTCCCTTTTTTTCTCTATCAGTTAGTATTCGCAGACACTAGTCTTGTTTGTGTGATCCCTTTGACTCTTAGACCTATCAGTGTGTTTAATTGTGAATTGAAATTGATCACTTGGACTAGTGAGATGGCATTGGTACATGCAACCTTAATGAGATTTTATTGGAATCCCCTGGCACGATTCTAACTCCACCATTTGGAGCAAGTCTGATTGAGCATGTCCCAAATTGTACATCTCCTCCCTCTCTTATTCCCACTCTTATATTTAATAGGGATCACTTTTCAGTTAAGTTTAAACACCCAAGAATAATTGTGTGTTAATTACAGAGTTCAACCAATAGTATTAACTAGAACAAAAAAATACTAAAAGGAATAAAATATTGTACATCAACAGTCAGAACAAGAGCTGATCAAGTCACTGTTTCTCATAGTGTCCCTTTCACTTCAACAGGTTTCCTTTTTTGTGGTTGGTTAGTTGTCACCGATCGGGAGAACATATGATATTTGTCCCTTTGGGTCTGACTTAATTCACTCAGCATGATGTTTTCCAGATTCTCTCATTTTGTTGCAAATGTCTGGATTTCATTGTTGTGTGTGTGGTTTTTTTTTTTTTTTTTTTTTACTGCAGTATAGCATTCTATAGAGTACATGTCCCATGATTTCCTAATCCAGTCTACTGTTGATGGGCATTTGGGTTGGTTCCAGGTCTTAGCTATTGTGAATTGAGCTGCAATAAACATTAATGTGCAGACAGCCTTTTTGTTTGCCAATTTAATTTCCTTTGGGTAAATTCGCAAGAGTGGTATGGCTGGGTTGTATGATAGGGTTATGTTGAGGTTTCTGAAGGATCTCCAGACTGACTGCCAAAGTGGCTTTACCAGTTTCCATTCCCACCAACAGTGGGTTAGTGTCCCTTTTTCCCCACATCCTCGCTAGCATCTGTTGTTGGTAGATTTCTGAATGTGAGCCATTCTAACTGGGATGAGGTGAAAACTCACTGTGGTTTTGATTTGCATATCCCTGATTGCTAGTGATCCTGAACATTTTTTCATGTGCCTGTTGGCCATTTGGATTTCCTCTTTTGAAAAATGTCTATTGAAGTCCTTGGCTCATCTCTTAAGTGGGTTGTTTGTTTTGTTGTTGTGGAGTTTCTTGAACTCACTGTAGATTCTTTTGATTAATCCTTTACTGTTGCATAGTTTGCAAATATTTTTTCCCATTCTGTCGGTTGCCTCTTCACTTTCCTGACTGTTTCTTTTGCAGTACAAAAACTTCTTGATTTGAAGTAATCCCAATAGTTAATTTTGGCTTTCACTACCTGTGTCTCTGGGGTCTTTTCCAAGAAGTCTTTGCCAGTGCCGATATCTTGCAGAGTTTCTCCAATGTTCTCTAATAATTTGATGGTGTCAGGTCATAGATTTAGTTCTTTAATCCAAGTTGATTGGATTTTTGTGTAAGGTGTAAGGTAGGGGTCTTGCTTCATGCTTCTGCATGTGGAAATCCTGTTTTCCCAGCACCATTGATTGAATAGACTTTCCTTGCTCCAGGAATTTTTTTAGATCCTTGATCAAATATATGTTGGCTGTAGATGTTGGGGTTGATTTCTGGTGTTTCTATTCTGTTCCATTTGACTATCCATCAGTTTCTGTACCAGACCATGCTGCTTTTATTGCAACTGCCCTGTAGTATGTCCTGAAATCTGACATTGTGATGGCTCCAACTTTGTTTTTGTTGTACAAGATTGCTTCAGCTATTTGGGGTCTCCTGTGTCTCCATATGAATTGAAGCATCATTTTTTCCAGATCTGAGAAGAATGTCTTTGGTATCTTAATTGGTATTGCATTGAATCTATAGAGTGCTTTTTGGAGAATGGACATTGTGATGATATTGATTCTTCTAATCCATGAGCATGGAAGATTTTTCCATTTTTTGGTATCCTCTTTATTTCTTCCTTTAAGATTTTGTAATCCTCATTGCAGAGATCTTTAACATCCTTAGTTAAGTTTATTCCAAGGTATTTGATTGTTTTTCTGGCTGTTGTGAATGGGCTTGATCTTAGCAGTTCTTTCTCAGCCGTGGCATTGCCTGTGTATACAAAGGCTGTCGATTTTTGTGCATTTATTTCATATCCTGCTACTTTGCCAAACTCTTCTATGAGTTCCAGTAGTCTCTAGGTAGAGTTCTTTGGATCCCCTAAGTTAAGAATCATATTGTCTGCAAAGAGGGATAGTTTGACTTCTTCCTTTCCAATCTGTATCCCTTTAATTTCTTTTTCTTGCCTAATGGCTCTGGCTAAAACTTTTAGTACTAAATTGAATAGCGGTGGTGAGAGTGGGCATCCCTGTGTGGTACCAGATCTCAGTGGAAATGCTTCCAACTTTTCCCCATTCAATAGTAAGCTGGCTGTGGGTTTTTCATAAATTGTTTTGATTGTATTGAGGAATGTCCCTTCTATACTCAATTTGCTTAGAGTTTGCATTTTGAATATAACATTTTCAAATTTATTTGTTATTTCTGTAGGATATATGATCATATTATAAGCATATTAAAAATTGTCATGAAATTGATTTTTCCATAAAAAAGATGTTTCTATTTTAGAAAATAAATTTTATAGATTTTCAACTCAGACATTACATTACATCTCTATTGATTCCTATGAATGATATTGAAAAATGTTTGTTTAACTTTATGTAGCTTGCTGATAAATGTTTGTTCTTCTTCCTAAATGTTTCAGAATTACATTTGCATTTCTTTTTTTTTTTTTATTTGACAGGTAGAGTTTTAGAAAGTGAGAGAGAGAGAGAGAGAGAGAGAGAGAGAGAAAGATATTCCTTCTGCCACGGCTGGGCTGCACTAACCCAAACCCAGGAGCCAGTTGCTTCTCCCTGGTTTGGCATGCGGGTGCAGGGGCCCAAGCACTTGGGCCATCCTCCAGTACCCTCCTGGGGTACAGCAGAGAGCTGGACTAGAAGAGGAGTGACCAGGAATAGAACCTGCACCCATATGGGATGCCGGTGCTGCAGGTGGAGGTTGAGCCAAGTGAGCCACTGCACTTGCTCACATTTGCATATCTTAAGAGAGATTCAGAACTCCCTCTTCAAAATCAGATACTCATATAAACTTCTAAATATTCTCTAAGCATTTATAAAATTTGATTAAAGGATCAGATTAGTCAGCATTGGTTGTTGAACATTTTTTCCTTGTAAGAAGTCAAATAGATATATATAAAAGAAAATATAATTAAAATATAGTAACTGAAATGCATTAGTGACAATGGATGATGCCACTTTCTCTGAACTTAACATGATACAAAATTTTTATGAGTAAAATTTTATTATTTGTGACTTATTGCCCTATTTTGAAGGATGCATATCTAGGTATTAATAAAATAATTGTTTAAGTATAATCTTTTAAAATCTTTACATGTTCATCTAAAATCTGGCTATACCTGTGTATTAGTGTATAAAGTTTTTAAATATATCACACCAACCTCAGTATGTCATTAATAAAAAAATTCATTTTTTAAAAAATTCATTTTAAAAAACATAAAATCTAAATTTTATTTATTTTCTTATTGTTATATAAAGTTATTTAAATTCAGATTATATAATAAATTTCATTATACCAATCTTCAGGTTTCTACCTAATACTTTCTAAATACACACTGAAAAACATTCACCCAAAATTATTTATGCGAATTAAGCAACTTTTGTGAATAACTTTGAAAATGAGATTTTTAAAAAAATATTTTTCATTTATTTGAAAGAATTACAAAAAGAGGGAGAGACACAGAGAGAGAGAGAAAGAAAGAGAAAAGGAAAGGGAGAGACAAGGAGTGAAAGATCTCCCCTGTACTGGTTCACTATCCAAATGGCCTTAATGGCTGGAGCTGGGCGATGAAGAAGCCAGGAACCAGGAGCTTCTTTTAGGTCTCCCAAGTAGGTGCAGGGACCCAAGCACTTGGTCCACCTTCTGCGGCTTTCCCAGGCACATTATTAAAGAGCTGGATCAGAAGTAGAGCAAGGGGAACTTGGACTGGCGCCCATAAGGGTGCCGGCCTCACAGGCAGCAATTGAACCCAATACACCATTATGCCAGCTCCAAAAATTATATTATAATGATGCTTTAAAGCAAGTAATATTGCTATTTTTAACAATCAGAATGAATTATGAAGACATACCATTTAAAATGTATGGACAGTATCTGCAAACAAATATAAATAGATCAACTTAGTAGTATATTTGTACACATGTGTTTACACACACACACACATACACACACCCAGGCCGATAATTCTTTTTTTGCTGTGATAACCTGAGGAAAATTTCAACAATTTGCAAAAAAAAAAAAAAAAAAAAAAAAAAAAAAAAAAAAAAAACTGACTTTGAATATTTGTGATAATTTTACTCTCTGTGTATTATTGCATTCAAGTTTTAAAAATAAACACATGTAAGTGTCTGTTTTACATTTCAGTAGAAAGTGAAGGTGTGAGGGGCCGGCAGTGTGGGGTAATGGGTAAAGCCTCTACTTGCAACTCTGGCAGCCCATGTAGGAGCCATATGAGTTCTGGTTGTTCCACTTCCAATCCAGCTCCATGCTAATGTTCCTGGAAAGCAGCAGAGGATGGCCCAAGTGCTTGGAACCCTGCACCCACGTGGGGTACACAGAAGATGCTCCTGGTTCCTGGATTTGATCTGGCTCAGCCCTGGGACACTGAAGCCATTTGAGTAGTGAATCAGCAGATAGAAGGCCTCTCTGTCTCTCCCTTCCTCTCTCGTTGTGTAATTCTGCCTTTCAAATAAATAAAATAATTCTTTAAAAAATGAAAAATAAATAAAAAGGAAGTGAAGATGTAAATAAAAGAAGAATCTTGAGTTTTCATTGTGAGACTGCTGTTAATAAAAGCTTGAGAGAGCACTAAATATTTTGAGCAGTAATATTCTAATCTATAAAACGCACCAATTCATGTGGATAATTGTAATGACATATTAACCCACACATATAAAATATCTGAATTTCGAAATTTTAAGACAAAAATGATTTCAATCAAGCTGATTCTTGGTGCTGCATCTGAAAGAATATCTGTGTGCATTTAAGAGATTATTTAAAGATTTTGGCACAATGTAGATAGTTCTTCATATTCAAAGTTTAATTTAAAATCTCTGCTATGATAGTATAAAAATGTAAATAAAACACAAAGCATTGACATTACTCCCATTAGTTACTAAATATAATTATGTGATTTGGAAAGTTTCCCAAATTTCTCCAGTTGTATGAAATTCTCATTGTATGTAAGGATAATTTATCATCACTTCATGAAGATAATTAGGAAAACACTTAAGCAAGTAGAATTAGGCTTTTAAAAATCCACCTTAATGATCTGTTCATGTCATTTTGCACATTGATGAATTTTTTAGTAGAAGGTCATTTTTTATTGGCCCATGAACTACTTAAACATATGAACAACTTCATGAAATTCACCTGCATTGTTTCTATGATCAACAATGATGTTTTTCAATGAGTCAAACATGCCTTTTTTCAGGCTTCATGGTTTGTTATAATATCATAGAATGAAATGTCTTTAAATATATATATATATATATTTATAATAATATATATAATATAACATATATTGTAATGAATATATTTATACATATTTTTTTTCGTTTTGCTTTCCAAGGCAATGAGACAGAGACATGGAGAAAGATCTTCTATCCATCTATTCATTCGCCCATTAAGTGACAACAACTCGGGGTCCCAGAAGTCAATCCAGATCTGAAGCCAGGAGCCAGGTGCTTCTTCCCTGTCTCCCATGAAGGTGCAGAGGCCCAAGGACTTGGGCCATCTTCTACTTTAGCCATACTTCTACTGTGGCTTTCCCAGGCCACAGAAGAGAGCTGGATTGGAAGAGGAGCAGCTGGGACTATAACCAGTGCCCATATGGAATGCCGGCACTGCAGGGGGAAGATTAAACTATTGCACCACAGCACTGGCCCCAGGAATGGATAATTATTGAAGAATATATAGTGAAATCCGGCCAGCGCCGTGGCTCAACAGGCTAATCCTCCACCTTGCGGCGCCGGCACACCGGGTTCTAGTCCCGGTCGGGGCACCGGATTCTGTCCCAGTTGCCCCTCTTCCAGGCCAGCCCTCTGCTGTGGCCCGGAGTGCAGTGGAGGATGGCCCAAGTGCTTGGGCCCTGCACCCCATGGGAGACCAGGAAAAAGCACCTAGCACCTGGCTCCTGCCATCGGATGGTGGTGCTCCGGCCGCAGCGTGCTGTCCGCGGCAGCCATTGGAGGGTGAACCAACGGCAAAAAGGAAGACCTTTCTCTCTGTCTCTCTCTCTCACTGTCCACTCTGCCTGTCAAAAAAAAAAAAAAAAAAAAAGAAAAAAAAAGAATATATAGTGAAATCCAATAGATGCACAAAGTTTTTTTGACATCCTCAGGCAGCAATTAAATAGATGCGATTATACAATTAAAATATAACTACATAAACATTAAATTGGCTAAAATGAAAACAATTTTAAACATCAATGAAAATGAAACTGGACATTTGTCTGTTACTGTGTTCAACTCTACACTTCCCTTGAAAATTCACTTGCTATTCCAGTTTTCAGTTTGAGCTCATTGTTTCTTATGGTTGGAAAAAACCCTATTGGGACTATGTTTTCCTATAGTAATTCTAGTAGATAATACTTTTCAATTTTCTAAGAATGTCAGTATTTGTGGGTCTTCTTTAAAGATGTTTTATCTTAAATTGCAACAGGATTTTGCTTTGGAGGACATTTTCTAACAATATTTTGAAAACATACTTAGCTTTTATTATATCACCTGCATTTCAGGTATTAAACATATATAGATATAGATTAGCTACCTCATTTCTCTGTTTTCTTTTTATAGTCTTCTCCTTAACTTTGCTTTTCTGAAAAAAACATCTATTTTGGAAGCTTTTTTTTCTGTTGATACAATTTTTAAACTTTTAAATATGAATTTCATCCACTAAAAGGTAGAAAAACAGAGATTCTTCAATCTCTGGTTCACTTCCCAAATGCTGGGCACAGACTAGGTTGGGCCAGGCCAAGGCTAGGAGCCAGGAACTCCATCTGGGTCTCCCTTGTGGATCTCAGGAGCCCAAGCACTTGAGCCATCATCCAGTGCCTCCCAGGATACCCTAGCAGGAAGCTAAATCTGAAGTGAAGCAGCCTGGGCTCAAACCAGCCTCCTGAAATCGTATGCAAGTGCTGTATGCTGTGGCTTAACCTTCTGTGCTACATCTCCACACCTATTTTTTTAGGGTGCATTTATTCTACACCTTAATGTGTTTTATCAGTTTAGAAACTTGCAGCTTTTTTTCCAAATGTGAGTTCTCTTCCCAATTAAAATATGTAAACTATTTCAATTATTTACTTATTCCTCTTCTTCACCTGGCTCTTTGATGTTTACAAATATATTCTATATTTCTAGGCTTTATTCTGAATTTATATTGCAATTTATCTTCAAGTACTTTAATTTTCTCTTCACCTCTAATTTCTTGTCAATTAATCTATTGCTTTTTATATCTTACATTAAATATTTGAGTTATATGATTTCTCTATTATTGCTTACAAACATGATTCCAGCTTTGTCTCTATTGCTCTGATTTTATATTTTCTCCTCATAAATGCACACATTTTTTGTCTTAGATTACTGCATTAACAAAATTCTGGAAGTGTTTTCAGGCCAGTAAAAATGCTATTGTGTTTCTAAGATGATTTACATATTTTTCTGCCAGGTAACTGGAAGTGCTGGTAATATAGGACCACCTTGTTCAAATTTCAACAAATGACATGGTTTGCAATTACATTGCAACTCTCTAAAAGTAGAGTCTTCATGGTTCATCTTCATGTTCTCATGTATCTAACTTGGGATAATAATGATATGACAGCAATATTAGGCTTTGCTATTATTATTATAATAGCATTGTGCCTTTATTAGTTTTAGAAAATTTGCTTTATTTAACCTTAACAACAACCCTAGGAAGGAGATAAAATTTTTATGCACATTTTACCAAGAAGTAACAGAGGCAAAGGGATATGAACTCATTTGCCAGATTACTAGTAACTGTTAGAACTACAATTTAATTTCAAGTTCTGTGTTGTTAATTGAAATGCAAATGTTCCTTTTCCTGGAACATGGTTGCCTTCAACAGCAACTAATCACTCTGTGAAAATGAATTCAAGAAATCAGTCTTCCCGGTAGCATTTTTGTTTTAAGGTAGAATCACCACGACAGGAACACAAAAGTACTTATCTTTTTTTTTTTTTTTTTTTTTTTGTGACAGACAGAGTGGACAGTGAGAGAGAGAGAGAGACAGAGAGAAAGGTCTTCCTTTGCCATTGGTTCACCCTCCAATGGCTGCCGCGGATGGCGCGCTGCGGCCGGAGCACCACCATCCGATGGCAGGAGCCAGGTGCTAGGTGCTTTTTCCTGGTCTCCCATGGGGTGCAGGGCCCAAGCACTTGGGCCATCCTCCACTGCACTCCGGGCCACAGCAGAGGGCTGGCCTGGAAGAGGGGCAACTGGGACAGAATCCGGTGCCCCGACCGGGACTAGAACCCGGTGTGCCGGCGCCGCAAGGTGGAGGATTAGCCTGTTGAGCCACGGCGCCAGCCTAGAAATCATTTTAAAAATAGGTAGCAATTTTGAATAGAGGCATTACATGTTAAGCAAAGACACTGTGGAAGGAGATTAATAGAAAGGCACAATTAAAGATATTTCTGTTAGAATAATAATATAGTTCACAGAGCCTTCATTTTTATTTAATGTATCTACTTAATGGAAAGCAAACATATTGTAGAGATAATAATATTGTTATAATACCAAACTCTAATTTTTGTTATTGTTAACATTGTTTATGAATATTTAGGTTCATATCAAAATGTTTTACCAAAGTAATTACATATGAAAAATATAACACAACATATTTTCTAATAGATGTCCATTCTCGTTACATGAAAAATAATTGATTCATACAATCTATGCTTACATATTCACAACTTTATTTGAAACAACTGTACTTGTTATTTTAAAAGGCTCAATGTAAACAGATGATATCAGACTGTTAAATAAACGTAATTGATTTTTCATTCCAAAGAAGCATGGTACCTATTGGATGTTGATGCTGAGCTTCTGGCTCTCCAGGGTAAGTAGAGAATTTTCTATTTTAACCTGTATTCTAGTTTCAATGCTTAATTGTCTAATGCTGGGTCCTAATTCATTCTTGTCTGTTACTAGTTTTAAAAGGCAAAGAGAATACATCTGCCCAAATGAAAAAAAATGTATTACATTAGGATAAATTATTCAGCAGATAGTGTTCCGACAATAGTTATCCATGTATTTAGGGTATGTAGAAACCTGTATGTCTATGTCTATGTCAAGCTAGCTATATCTCCTTGTCATGCTTCAACTTCAATTCCTAGAGTCAAATTGGTAAGAATTGAGATTGGGTAGTATGTATCTGTACACTGGATAAATCACACAAATTTTAATCCTCAGTTTTCTAACCTGCCTAAAGAGAATAATAAAATAATAATTATTTATTATTTACCTCAATAACTAAATGCAAGAATGTATGTAAATTACTCATCAAATTGGCTGTCACACACTAACTCCCATTATAGTGATCAACTACATAAAATACATAATTTCATTGTATCTAGGAAATATTTAGCAAAGTAATCATTTACATTCCCGAGTCTTAAATTTCAGTATTGTAAATAGGAGTTTATGAGTTTATGAGAGACATGAGAGGTCATGCAAACACTGTTGACTTATTTATTGTAGATAGCTTGTGATTAAAGATAAGTACTTTTGGCCGTCGGATTCTGTCCCGGTTGCCCTCTTCCAGGCCAGCCCTCTCCCGTGGACCAGGAGTGCAGTGGAGGATGGCTCAAGTGCTTGGGCCCTGCACCCCATGGGAGACCAGGAAAAAGCACCTAGCACCTGGCTCCTGCCATCGGATGAGCGCGGTGCGCCGGCCGCAGCGCGCCATCCGCGGCAGCCATTGGAGGGTGAACCAATGGCAAAGGAAGACCTTTCTCTGTCTCTCTCTCACTGTCCACTCTGCCTGTCAAAAAAAAAAAAATGATTTCTAAACATTTGGAATATGCAGTACCTCATGTTTTACAAAACATTTCTATAGAAAAGTAATTGAGAAGCAAAACTCAGTCTGTGACTGTGAGAGAAATGAGAGAGACAGAGCAACAGAAATAGAGAGTGAGGGAGACTCTCACCAAATGTTATAGTTAAGTCCTCTCAAAATATATACTGAAAGATTTGCCACGTCATTCTCTGTAGAGTCCACAATTTAGTGGAAATTAATGTCACTTAAGGCTTCTTTTCCAACTTTAATGTGTAATGTTATGCAACAATGAATGGATTGGCAATTTTCAAGGATCGGGCCTAACCTAAATCATTTGCTTGCTCTTGACAATTGACTTTTAAATATCTCTTAGAAAACAGAAATAAAATAATCTAAATAAAATATCTCAATAAAACATGAATATACTTCAATGCTCAGTTAATAGGAAGCATTTATTCACTAAAAATTACTCTTTCTGATAAAAACATATTTTCAGTAGTAAAAGAATAAAGTTTAAATATGAAAAAAGAGAACATATTTAAAAATAACATGTGTTGTCATGAAGATTGTATAGTACTGCTATTGTAAGCTTTTTGTTAATTATCTCTCATCACAAACTTTTGTAATTTGTTTTTCTATAAACTTTGCAAACACAGTTATAATAATATTCACTATGGAACAACTGGAATGATAACTTGTAATATTATTTAGGATAACTTAAGTGGAAAATTTGTACCTTCTGTATAATGTTTTAGGTAAACCAGTATTCAAGTGACAGGCAAGTTATCCTTAATAATGAAAGAAAAATTAACTGCCTAAAATAGGACATGAGTTTTGGAATAAGAACCTAAGAATCTAAGCTAACATATTCTTAATGTGCTTGTGTGTTCATATTAAGAAGCTTTTTCATTCGTTCTGAATAGCTAACAGTTATAGTCTCTACAGTAAGAAAGTCCAAAAACTGGATAAAAATCAAGGATTCATTGCCCTGACCCTTAATAGGTGCAAATTTCAAACCAAAGATTCAAATCACATAAAAATGAATAAATAATGGAGCAAAGATTTAAACAGAATTTAATTGATCAAATATTGTTTATTTGAATGATGCATTTTACATGAAGATGTACTGTATCATAGAAATTAACAAATTCTACGGGGCAAAAGTTAAAATTATTGAGATTTGAGAAAATTTGTTGATATGACTGTACATCAGTTACATCTGCTTAATATGAAAAGTTATGTGCTAATTTTTATACTCATATTCTTAGCAATATCTAAAACATTATCTTTGATAGGCATGAGATATAAAAGTACATTGATGTACCTTCAAAGAAAGATATTTTTATTTATTTGTAGATACTTTTCTTGTCTTTCATAAATCTTTTACAAATGTTAGTAACACATATTGTCTCTTTGTAAAACTAACAAAATGTTTGGTCTGTCTTCTTTTCTTTATACTAGATATTGCTTGATTATCCAAATTTTTTGGAACTAAAGGTATCTCAGAAACCCAATAAAGAAAATAAACATTGTCATTTCTTAAGTGCTTTTAGCATATCACAGACCTAGATAAAACAGATAGTAAGCACTGATTCAAAGGCATAAAAGTTTATCTGAAATATGAACATCTATATGTTTTAGCGAATCTGCTTTGTACCAAAGAGTTTACTACAATTGAATTACCAAAAATGCTTATTTTTTATTTCAAGTCTATCTACATGTAAAAATCCTTTGTGACTTCACCAATCCACTTCAAATTCCTCCCCAACATTTGTCAACAGGGTAAAAGGATAGGCTACCTGTCATTCCACTTAATTGAAATCTATTCATTCACATGAAGGTTTTATGATTATAATGTAATTAAAACAAGGAGAGAAAGACTACAATGAAACAATGGGGAGTTGTTACAGCACATTTAGTCTTAATTGGACCCTTTGTGTATTTTAGTAAACTCAACATCTTTGTCTCATTTCAATATTTCTGCCCTTTTATTATGATTTATTGCTAATCTTCTGCAGTAGCTGCTCCTTCAGATTCTTGCATCACAATATACTTGGCAGTCCAGTGTATGTTTTGCAAGGACTGCTAGTTTATACTTTAATATGCAAAGACATACAAAGACCATGAGAATAATGATTTCTGTCTTTACATATTTAATTTAATTTAATTTAATTTAAAGGTAGAATGGTAAGTGTGTGTGTGTGTGTATGTGTGTGTGTGTGTATTTGCAGGGGAGGGGAGAGAAAGAGTTATTTTCCATCCACTGATTCCCTCCTCAAATGTGTGTAACAGCTGTTGAGTAGGCCAGGCTGAAACCAGAAGCCCAGAATGCTCCATCTAGTTCTCCCACATAGATGGCAGGGTTGCATGTATTTTAGCCATCATCTTCTGCCAAATCAGAAATGAGGACAGGGGGCCAGTGCTGTGTCACAATAGGTAAAGCCTCCACCTGCAGCACCAGCATCCCTTATGGGTGCCGGATCATGTCCCAGATGCTCCTCTTCAGATCCAGCTCTCTGCTTATGGTCTGGGAAAGCAGTGGAAGATGATCCAAGTGCTTCAGTCCCTGCACCCACATAGGAGACCCTGAAGAAGCTTCTGGCTCCTGGTTCTTAGCTGCAGATTGGCTCAGCTCTGGCCATTGCAGCTATCTGGGGAGTGAAACAGCAGGTGGAAGACTTTTGTGTCTGTCGCTCCCTCTCTCTACCTGTAACTCTGCCTCCCAAATAAGTAAATAAATCTTTTAAAAAAGAAAATAAATGGTGGAGGGAAGGACTCAATTCCATGCACTCTGATATATGATGCAACTTAATCTGCTGTGCTACAATGCTCCTCCCATTCGTGTCTTTAAAATGAGAATAAGTTTGGGGGACACTAATTATTTCAGTTCTTAGAAAAGATATCTCAAGGCAGATTACTATTAAGGAAAAATCAATATTGTATAGAAATTAAAGTGTGGCAATATATAATAATAGATAATAGAAAATCATTGCAATAGCTGGAAAGACTTTGGTGCAGAATTGGCTCAATAGAATGGGGTTTGGATACCAAAGGAGTAGGGCCCAATGGGTGGATGAAATTTACAAAGACGAAATAACAAGGTAAGTGAGAATTTCTAGCTATATTGACTTGACCAGAATTAAGAGTTCTTGCTAAAGGCAGATCATGGTGATGAGATACCTAGAGTAGGGTATTTGGAATGTTATTAAATATCCAGTAGTATCATATATCGAGTGGAAATTATGAAAAACTTAATTTAGCAGTATTTTTGCTAAAATTCAGCATTCAAACCATTCTGAAAATGGCAAATAAATTAGTTAGAATTCCTGAGACAAAGGCACAGTAATGGCTTCTCACCACCTAAAGCATCTGCTGCAGGGAGGATCTTACCATATTTCACATAGTTTGGGACTACAGTGGGCTAGGTGTCTTATCATTAGTGAATCACCAATTTGATGCCAGGGTAATGCTGTGCAGGGACAAGGATACTTCAGCAATAATTAGATGACTCTGGTATTGAATGTCTTCCACTAGCTGGTATATTCCCAAGGATGGCACCCCTGAAGTCGCAAACTTTTAACAAAGTGTAGTGGGTTATGGATGGGATCAAGTTCCAGTTGTATAGAGGATTTTTCTGTTTCCTCCACAGGAACTGAAGTCATGCACAAGCAGAACTTGATGTCCTGGATAAAATCCATTTCCTTGAGAGCTTGTTTGGAGGTTCTAGCAGGGGAGCGCAGCTACTCATATACCCTTGACTGAAGACTAGTCCTCCTCTAGCAGGGAAGGTCGTTCTCTTCGACCATAAGCACAGTTTTGGGAGGGACGCACATGGGACGGTGAGGGAGGAAGGGGACACTCGCCTAGTCAGCCAGATCAGGCGAATCAACCCTGGCAATGGGGTGACAGATGTCACAGCCAGATCACCCTTCCAATCCAATCCAATCAAGGTGGCATGTGCCAATGCCATCTCACTAGTCCAAGTGATCAATTTCAATTCACAATTAAACACACTGATAGGTCTAAGAGTCAAAGGGATCACACAAACAAGACTAGTGCCTGCGAATACTAACTGATAGAAAAAAAAAGGGAGAGAACGAGCCAACATGGGATGTGGGATAGACAGCAGACTCGTGGAATGGCAGATGTCCTAAACAGCACTCTAACCTCAGAATCAGCCCTTAAGGCACTCGGAGCTGGCTGAAGAGCCCGTGAGAGTATTTTAGGCATGGAAAGCCAAGACACTCTGGAAAAAAAAAAAAGAAAAAAAAAAAAACACAAAAGATCTCTGCAAGTGAGGTCCCAGTAGAAAGAACAGGCCATCAAAGAAGGAGGTAGCTTTCTCTGAAGTGAGGAGAGAACTTCCACTTTGACTATGACCTTGTATAAATAAGATCGAAGTCAGCGAACTCAAGAGTCTTCCATAGCCTTGGCAACTCATGACTAGAGCCTAGGGAGATTTCTGACGCCATAAACAAGAGTGTCACATTGTTAAGTGAACAACAGGAGTCACTGTGTACTTACTCCTCATGTGAGATCACTGTCCTTAATGTGTTGTCCAATGTGAATCAATGCTATAACTAGTACTCAAACAGTATTCTACACTTTATGTTCTGTGTGGGTGCAAAGTGATGAAATCTTTACTTAATATATACTAAATTGATCTTCTGTGTATAAAGAGAATTGAAAATGAATCTTGATGTGAATGGAATGGGAGAGGTTGCGGGAGATGGGAGGGATGCGGGTGGGAGGGAAGTTATGGGGGGGGAAGCCATTGTAATCCATAAACTATAGTTTGTAAAATTATATTTACTAAATAAAAGTTTTTAAAAATTCCATTTCCTTTATTGGCAGCAATGTAAACTGGACAGAGTGGAGACTTGATTAAGAAATCATCCAAGAAGGTGCTAGCATTACGAAGAAAGCAGAGATGACCCTAGGAAGAATAGAATGGAAAGTAATAGGATGTTATAGGAAGTGGCGGATATTTCAGCCCTGGATTTCCAGTGATTCTGTGGTAATAACAGTCTTACCAGGAGATGAGCAAATGGTAGAAGAGGGATAGGATAGAAACAAGAGCTTTTAAACTTAGGAACAAAACAATGAATGTGAAGACAGCATTCAGGTGTTAAAAGTGAGTGTGAAGTGCAGTCCTGGTTCTAGGTAAAGAGCAGAAAAAGACGCAGTAGATAAAAGCTGGGGATTGAGGAACACATAGTTTCCAGAGGCCAACTAATGAGTGAGGAGAGTGCTCTGGCTTTTTCCCTCTGCGGTCTTAGGCAGTCCTTGACTTACTGCCCTTTACTTTTATAATTTTGGCAAGTGTTTCAGTTAATGAGAGCCTTGAAATTTAGAGTTTGCTATAGATTAAAATTTTCAGGTTTTCACAGGTTTTTTAAAAGGTTTATTTTATTTATTTGAAAGACATAGTTGCAGAGAGAGATAGACAGAGAGAGAGAGGTCTTCCATCTGCTGGTTCACTCCCCAGTTGGCCCCAATGACCAGAGCTGCACCAATCCGAAGCCAGGAGCCAGGAGCTTCTTCCGTGTTTCCCACATGGGTGCATGGGCCCAAGGACATATCTGAGAGGCGGAGTTACAGAGAGGCAGAGGCAGAGAGAAAGAGAGAAGTGTGGTTCACTCCCTAAATGGCCACAGTGGCCAGAAATGGGCTTATCCGGAGCCAGAAGCAAGGAGATTCTTCTGTTTCTCCCATGTGGATGTAGGGGCCCAAGGACTTGGACCATCTTCTACTGCTATCCAAGGCCATAGTAGAGAGCTGGATCAGAAAAGGGGCAGCTGGGACTAGAACTAGCTCCCATAAGGGATGCTGGCACTTCAGGCCAGGGCTTTAACTTGCTGCGCCACAGCATCAGCTCCTTCAGAGATATTTTAAGTCTAGTTGTTTTCCTTTATTCAAAAAGCAGAGTGACAGAAAGAGAGAGAGACAGAGAGAAAGAACAGAGATTTCCCAACCATTCTTTCACTTCCTACATTCCCACAGCCATCAGGGCCGGGCCAGCTGAAGCCAGGAGCCAAGAACTGCATTGGTATACACATTTGAACCATCACCTGCTGTCTCGCAGTATGTATACCATTCAGCAGGAGTGAATCACAAGCAGCCTCAGGACTCATTCCCAGGCATTCCCATATGAGGTCATGGCATCCCAAGCAGTGGCTTAACCAATTGGGCCACAATCCCTCATTGCTATTTTAATTGTGATGTAATAAGTTTGCCTAGTTCATTTTGGCTTTTATAGAGAAAAGTTATCCTCATAATATTGGGCTATGTGTGAACCTTGAATATCTTTTAATTTTTATAGTTAAGGTTCTTTTTTATAATGTATCACACAGAGATATGTTTTCAGATCGTTTATAAACTGTGTGGCAAGGGCAGAGTCTGGAAAGTCAGTTTAAATACTGACTAGTCAATAGTCTTTCCATGTTGTCACAATCGATGATGACAGTTGGCCACACTTCCATTCCTTTTTGTATACCTATTATTGAATAGAAGAAATTTCAGATATTGGTCTACATATAGATATTTGTATTACTTACCTTCAAGGAATCTCGTGAAATATATAAAAAAAAAGAAGAAGAAACTAGTGGAAATATAAGTTTTAACACAGTGTGTGTACCTTAATTTATGGCTGAAGTAAATGTTTAACCTGCTAAGAAAGAATTCGTGCACAAATATCAAGAAAAACATTGAGACTTTCAAATCACAAAATTAACATCAGTGATGTAAACAAGGTCAGTAGGAATCAGAATTATATACCAAATATCTTCATAAGAAGGTGCAGATACACATGTATTTTAAAAAGTGCTTTGCAACAAAATTTGCTCATCTTTTTATTAAATTTCTATAAATTTTTAAGTTGCCTGATCTGGGGGAAGAATGCAAAGTCTTCTAGAGGGTGGATGTGTTGATAGGAGATAGAGACTCAAAATCAGAGGTAAGAGTTCAGAAAATATGGCACTAGAGAGGTAGATATGATCTTCTCCCCATCAAAGGTTTCAGTTGTATTGATTTACCTTTCTCTGTTACAGCTCCCTTATGGCCATGAATGCTGTTGGTTGATATGGGTGAGTGTATGACTTGAGCTTTATCAGTGGAAGTACGCTCTGTTGATGTGGATCTGTACTTAATTTGTCTCCTGAGTCTTCTATTGGGACAAAAAAGGGAATCTTGCTATAATCAAAATTCCAATGACATTTGAGTAAAATGTCAGTGTTGGAAAGGCTAAACTAAGCCAAATATTCTCAATTTTTTAAAAAATAACATTTTCAAACATAATTATATTTTGAATCCTGATAAACACAACAAATGAGAATGGGCTTTCTTTTTTGGTGTTATCACTGTTGAGGGACTCGAGGTCAGCACTGCATTTTCCACCTGATGTCTCCACCAATCCTATGGTCCCATAAACATGACTTGAAGACCCCTGGTTTAATTCTGTCTTCCCTTTCATTCATAGGATGGCTGAGATCCAGAGGAGTGAAGTTCTTCATCCAGGAATCTTTAATTCGGTCTTTCCTAGCAACAGCTACCTAATCCCTCAAGTCCGATTTCTCATCAGAATTTTCTCCTTTAGATTTAGATTTTGATTCCATTTCTAGCAATTACAACACTAACTCTGATGTCCTGAGTGAGGGCTGAGTCTTGAGGACAGCAGAGTCCTTCAGTTTAGATAAAAGAGCCACAAATGACTTTATCCCCAAACAGCTAATATGAGCTCTTCTCCATAAACTAGATTCTGTTGTTAGGTAAATATTTCATGGGTATGGGTTTAGGTGAGACTGTTCCTTGAGGGCAGGGCAATATTAAAATCCTATAAGGCAAATCAGGGAGAAACAATTATATGTGGGTCATTGTTTACCTGAGAGCTTTTTGTGGATAGGATAATTACAGAGTAAGGCGTGTTAAATGCCTGTCAGTAAATTTATAGAGCTATATTGTAAAACGATGACTGTTAGTTTATTTCTTTTTATTCCAGAAGTGTTTATTGAGCTGAAGACACTTTTCTGCGATTTTTATATGCCATTGTCATGTCAATGATCTTTTCTGTTCCTTTATTTTCTAGTTACAAAAGCTGTTTATAAATAATTGTAATTTCCCCTAAGAAAATACTAAATATATATATTCTAAAATTTACTCAGGTTACTACTTTAAATTTATTGTTTAGACTTCCATATGAATACAGAAATATATATCTGACTGAACTGCAAGACCACTTCATATCAGAATCAATAAGCATAAGCCCTTGTTTTGGGGGAAAATACAATGTTTCTAATAATCAGTTTTGAGATTTTGTTTTTTTTTTTTTGTTTCTTTCTTTTTTTTTTTAATTTTTGACAGGCAGAGTTAGACAGTGAGAGAGAGAGACAGAGAGAAAGGTCTTCCTTTCCGTTGGTTCATCCCACAAATGGTTGCCATGGCCAGTGCGCTAGGCTGATCTGAAGCCAGGAGCCAGGTGCTTCCTCCTGATCTCCCATGCGGGTGCAGGGCCCAAGGACCTAGGCCATCCTCCACTTCACTCCTGGGCTACAACAGAGAGCTGAACTTGAAGAGGAGCAACTGGGACAGAATCCGGCGCCCCAACCAGGAGTAGAACCCGGTGTGCCTGCTCCGCAGGCGGAGGTTTAGCCTAGTGAGCCGTGGCTCCAGCCGTTTTTTTGTTTCTTAATGCATAACATAATATTAGTTCTTTGAAAATGTATGCAAGTATCAGCTATTACCAACCAGTATAAATGTTTCTACTCTGATTGAGATTCTCTTGGTTTTGTACTTGTGTATAAGAATTAACTCTTCAAAAATCCAAAAATGAGCTACTCTCAAATTCGAATGTAAAAACAAAGATATTATAAATTACCACCAGTAGAATGAGAAAGCTTTTCTCAATGGTGGAGTTAAAACTTACAGAAATCTACTATACCATGAAAACATGAGACATTGGGAAGAATTGTTACAGTTGAATTTTTAAGAATTTAGGAAATTACCCAGAGATTTAGGACTATCTGAAGAACATTTATCCAAGACACAAGGCTGAGTCTGGGTAAGGATGGTGAGATTTGTGGCATCTGTAATTTTCCTATTCCAAACCCCTGTTCTCTATTCCACAGTAATCTTGAAATCTACCAACTTCACAATTGTCGTGGGAAAGAATGTGTTTCAGACACATGAAAATCTCCAAAATTAGATAATATTCATTATTTGACCCATCTCAGCTTTTACTTGACCTATCTCAAAGCTTTGTGGAAAAATCCACAGGCAAGATTTGTATCTATTTGACCTGACTCGGAACTCATTCAATGTGAATAACCTTTTCCCTGGTAGCCTTATCAAAAAACATCAGTGCCAATCATTTACCATTGCATCTGTTTGAAACAGTAGTGACAGTTTTCACAAACAAGAGGCTGACCAAAACCTTGAAAAGGAAAGCTGATCTAGAAGACTCAGATAAACTGTGCTTGGATTCCTTATCCAAGGAAATTGAAAACTAGGGGTGGGCTATTTGGTCTAGCAGTCCAAACACCACTGGGGGTGTCCACATCCCGTATCAGATATGTGAGTCAGATTCTGCTCCCAGTTCTGCTTCTTGCTGGTGGGTGCCCTGGGAAGCAGAAGATCCCTGCCACGCTGAGTCCCTGTCACCAATTTAGGAGACCCAGTCTAGGTCCCAGGGTGCTGACTTTACCCAGACGCAGCTCCAGCTTTTTCAGATATTTGAGGAGTGAACCAGCAGATAAAAGATCTCTCCCCTTTCCTCTCATTCCCAAATAAAATAATAAATATAAATTTGAAAAAGAAGAAAACACAAACTGATACTAATTATAAGCCATTAAATTGTGAATATTTTGTTAAATGCAGCAGTATGAACTAGTAGAGATTCCATGGCGAGAACTCTGGGACATATCTTTCACCATAATCCAGTCTAGCTTCATTTACAATACTTTTTTGCCACTAGTTTGAAGGTTAACCTTTTGCAGTTTTGAAAACTATAAAACATCCAAAAATACATGAATAATATTTGTGATGGCTAAAAAGCAACACATAAGAACATTTTTGTGCCTACTGAGTATATGACAATATATTAAAAAATCAATGAATATGTTTTAAAATTAATCAAGCCTTCCAAAAATTATTTCTTAGAAAAAAAATTCATTGGGAGAACAATGTCTGCGAGTCTCATATCTGAAAAAACATTGTAAATTGTAAGCAGAATATATAAAATGTGCTGAAAGCACAGTAATTGGAAAGCAAATATCTCAGTTTTAAAAGTGGGCAAATAAACCGCACAGAGATATGCGAATTAAAAGCACAATTAAATACCACTGTACAACAACTAGTATGAGCATATATATATGTGCATTTTGAACAATTGCTGATAAGGCTGCTGAGCAACAGGATTCTCATATTTTCCAGTGGGCATGAGAACTGCGCATCAATTTGAAAACAGTTTTCCAGTTTCTTACAAATTTAAGCACAAACTTGCCAGTTGACCTTGCAATCTCTCACCTAACTATTTGCCAAGTGAAATGAAAATTTCTGTTTACTCAAAAACTTGTGTGCAAAAGCTTATTCAGTTTTATTTCTAGAGACTTGCAACAACTCAAGGGCCTTCAAATGGGGAAAGGATAAACATAATATTGTGAATATAAATAAGCAGATGCTATTTAAAAGTACAAAGAAGCACACTAATGACAAACATGACAACATTAATTAATCTTTATTACTATGTTTTAACTGAAAGAAGCCAGACTCAAAATGTTTTCTGGTGTATGATCTATTTATTTGTCAGTCTTGATAGGGCAGAAATTATGGTACAAAACAAAAACTATATTCAGCAGAGGCCCACACTGGGAAAAGTGATTGACTGCAAAGGTGAAAGGGGCTTTAATAGAATGGTCTCAAAATTTTATATTAAACTATATGTTCCAATGTAACTTTAAAAGCATAAGCATATACATGTGAATCAAATTGTCACTTGTAACATGTAAAAAGATTATATGTAATAATTATGTAAGAAGCAAATTATATATAAGAAATATAATGCAATGTGTCTGAGTGAAATTGACATCTCGAGATTTAATTAATTTAATTAATTTCAGTGATCTGTCTATTTTCTATTGTTTAATCCTAGTTGACGATTAAACCTGATACTATAAAGTAAAATTAAACTATGTTATTGTAAAAATTAAAAGATAAAAAGGAAGGAAGGATTGAGGAAGGAGGGAGAGAGAACAGGAAGGAAGAAAGTATCATTATGGAATAAATGACATCTGTTCTTTTTGTATAAGTAAAAATATGAAACACATATATAAGAAATTTATAAAAATTAGGTAATTAAAATTACAGTACATTGAATTAACTATTTTTTAAATTTTGGTGAATTTCTTTTCTCTTATTAGAAGTATGCATATATATTTGTGAATACTTATGAATGGTTTCGATGGTTTTGCATGATATTGTTATTTAAAAAAAAGAAGTTATTTTAAAGTCTCAGTCTAATGTTTGCATGCTATTCTGTCAAATATTAATACTGCCAATTAATAACAACACTAATAGTAATAATAAGCAAACATTTATGTATAATGACTCCAAAGCATAGCACAACATATTGATTGAAAGTTGTATGGGGAAAGATACAAATGATGATAAAATGCTCCAGACATTTTCTCTCTGCCAAAAAGAATAAATATGTTGAAAATGGAAATTTTAATTACCACACTATCTTAAGTGTCACTTATTTCAAGATGCACCATTTAAGAATTACCTTTCAAGCAAGTTTACATGTTGAATTATGACCTTCATATTAATTACAGTGTTTAGTTTCTTCATACATAAAGTTAATGACTACACTGTTAAAACATAACTATTTTAAGAGTAAATACAACATGACAACTTGATAGAACCTGAGGAACAAAAGACTTGCTCTCTATCACTTCTAACAAGAGAAGATTATGGAAAATCATGGTGTGACGTTCCATTATTTCAACTGAACAATATGAGTGAACTATGTTTATGTTATCTAAATGAAGGAAAAAAACTCACAAATGTTCAAGTTGTAAATTATATCACTAATCATCCCCATACTGGGGACTACAGCAACTTTTTTTTCTCTTCCTTTCCACGTGCAACAAGCAGTAAACTTTTTTTTTTTTTTAAACAAATGGGGTAAACAAGCAAATCCTTCTGGCTCCAATGCATCACACTGTGCTCCTTCTAAGTGTTTCTTCTGTTTTCTCTCTTTCCTCA
Organism: Sylvilagus floridanus; assembly: GCA_949820135.1. NCBI lineage: Eukaryota > Metazoa > Chordata > Mammalia > Lagomorpha > Leporidae > Sylvilagus > Sylvilagus floridanus. The sequence continues at coordinate 38,786,766 of OX463243.1, forward strand.
ACTAATCAAGACATCCCTGTTAAACACAGGTAACTTTACATTATATTTCTATTTAGGAAGCTTCACTATTTTTACAGAGAAATCATCAGCCTTTTACTCTGAGATAAAGATCTTTCTTTTCTTTTCTTTTTTAATTTATTTGACAGATAGAGTTAGATAGTAAGAGAGAGACAGAAAGAAAGGTCTTCCTTCCTTTTTTTGATACTTCTCAACATTATTTCTATGAAACTATCTAACCTATGTGGAAACGTTTTTACTGATTTATATTTTTATTTGTAGCATTCCCCTGTTATTTGATTTACTCAGCAGTTGAATATTTGAGTTCAGCAAAAATGAACTAGTTTAAATTTACCCATATGTCAGATCCTCCCTTACTCTCTTAGAATTACATGTTATTTTGCTTTAAATACACAACACATTGCTAATATCTCTATATAGTACCCAGCATATTGGGTTGCTTTGTCACCATTCATTTACCCATTTCTCTTATTTTAGACTGTTTCTTGAAGACGGAAATTTTTATTTGTCCTTATTGATGACTCCAGACTTAAGAGAATTGTTTGGGCATACAGGTGTGTAATAAATATAACTTTTAAAATTTTTGTTTAAAGTTTAAAATGCAATCCTCATTAAATATCTATTGTTATATCAATTATTTATTTAATATAAAATATATTTTTTGTGTATATAGCTTACAATGATTAAGTTCGTCAAAATTCAAATGACAACCAGAACTCTGATTTTTATCTCAAAATTTCAACTTTCAATTTTTAAAATACTCTAATGTTTCAATAATAAGGGATTCTGACTTTCTAAGGGCCTTTCTTTATCAAGCATCATATGTCTTGCTTGTAAAATAAAATAAAATACTTATAACATAATAAATAAAATAAAGCTGTATGACTTTATGATTTCAATTTGTTAATAGCGAATGTTGCTTTTTAACCTGGGAAATAACTCTTCCTATTACAATCATTTCCACATATAATAGTTCATAATATATTACATTGGGCAGAACCAGAAAAATTACGCATCCTTTGGTCCACCTAATATTATGTGTCTAAATTTATCTACTGCTACACAGCAGTTATTACTGAAAGGAAGGCTGATTAACTTCTTGCAGTAAATTGACATTGAATAATTTGGTATTAAATTTGAACTGAATTTGGGAAGGTGCCAGCTGAAACGGGTTGGCCATCTGTACCATATGGCATCACAAAGGTTGCTATTGCCCAATACTAGGGGAGAAGTCCAGAAAAATTTATGTCTAACTGGAAGAAATACATCAGCCACTGCTGTGAGAAGTACGGTTGTAAAGAAACTTTAGAGACTGTTCTCAAGTACTAGGGCCCACACCATGGATCTAGCACATCTTAGCAAAATATAACACCTTGGACGTATATTGATCTATATATGGCAAATAAAAGAAAAATACTGAGATGTCAAGCTAAGGAAAGCAAAATCAGCCCCACCTATCATGTTTTAAGACAGTGAAGTAGAAATGAGTTAATATCATTTTAACAGATGCAAAGTTGTTCCAAGTGTGCTTTGGGAAGATTAGTAATCTGTTTTTTCAAAGGTAGCATAAAGAACAACATTTCAAGTTTTTCTGAGAACAAAGGTCATTGTTACTTGTACCACCAAAAATATTTCTTGTCTAATTTTCTTATGTTGATAATGATAACTATATATAAATAAATATAAGAGAATTAACTCTTTTTAACGTTTAGGCTTATTTCTTTGCTACTTTATGTAATATTGGTCATTTTATAGGATTACTTTTAGTGACTCTTGAATTTTCTTGGTTTGGGTTTAGTACTCTATCTTTTTCTCTGAAGAGCAGAATAAGACAAATGGCTTAGGTATGATACAGGCAAAAGCAAATGTACATTTGTTTTGAGTTCAATATTTAAAAAGTCACCATGTCAGCATATCCCACTATATGGTCTAAAATTCAATCACTAGTGTATTGAGTAATATACCTTATTCTCATACTTTCCTCTACTAACATCCCACTTTTCCCCTACACTACACAAATACTCAGGAATTTGCATTTATAAGAATCCCTTTCTGTCATCTGAATCACAAAATATTTTAGATATACTATAATAAAGAATATTAAACCAATTCTTCAAAATTTCACTTGGTATTTTAGGTGCAATATGTAGTTAGTGTGTTCAGTTGAGAGAAAAATTAAAAGTCTTATTTATTCTTTGAAAAATGCACTTATGGTTACTATGAACTTCTAACCCCATCTTCATTTGGAAATTTAGAACCTCAACTTCTTTGGAGAAGAAATAGTAATGGACCACACGAGCATTTGAGGAGTAAACAAGCAGATAGAAGATCTCTCTACATCTGTCACTGTCTTTTAAATGAAATAATAAACTAAGAAAAATAAAAGGGAGAAATGTATCACAAACTCATATTCACCGTTTTCAAGACTGCTAAACACTTTTCATGCAACATTCTGTGCAGGTAAATTAAGAGGAGTGAGGAGTTTCCTAGGAAGAAAGCAATTTATCAGTCATATCTGGTATTCAGAAGTAGAAAATTTTGAAACAATTGAAATGAGACTCACTGAGTACTGTGGTGAGGTGCAGAGGTTCAAATGGTGTGAGGAATTAGGACTGGTGACTTTGGCTGCTCATCAAGGCTCAAATCGACTTGGGATACCGAGTGTTTCTAAGATCATTAGGCAGAAAAATTTAAAAAAAATTACTACATAATACTTGAGAACATGAATATTAAGCAAATTCCTCAGAGATTAAGAGCTGATGTGTGGAAAATATTTCATAACACAATGTTGTAGAAATTGCTCGTCTACAAGGAGAAGTTTATGTAACTCATGTAGCAGAAGCAGGAGCTGTATCATGGTCTTGCCTTCACCTTTCATATATATGGACATCTTGTTAGTGACCATTACAAAAATCTAAGGAAGATCTCTCCAGATTTTTTTTTATGTCTGTTTCAATGAAAACTATCCTAGAAAGGTGTATCCTGAAGTTTCTTATTTCTAGTTGTTGTGTGACAGAAAAAAAAGGACTATCTTTTGAATAAAAATTATGCTCCCTGAACACTTGAAAGACTTGGTAGGAAACTTACAAGGATATACTGGACTTGGGATCAATTTATATATGTATGCTGTTTTGCACATACATAAGACCTTAAGATGCCATACACATCTAAAAATGTAAAAGTGCACATTGCATTTAAAACTACTTTTCAAAAATGTTTAACACAAGAAGCTAGTTATCAAATGTATGGTGGAAACAATTTATTTTATGTTTTATATAGACAGTGAAAAATTCATGAAGTCTGGTTTTAGTTTTCTCTTAACATAGGGAAAGGATTGATAAACTACAAAGGCAATCAAAAGGACATGCATTATTGGGACAAAAGGGGATGCATTATTGCAAGAGAAATATAAGTGAGAAAAGGTACAGAAGCAGGAGTCAACAATATGTATTTATAAGATGAAAATAGGCCAGGTTGGCTAAATTAGATGGTTTAGAAAATAATTAAACATGAAATTGATATAGTTACTTTAAAATATTCCCAGAAAATTGACTAAAAATGATTATTTTTGCTATCAAGTGTTTTTGACATACATACATACATACGAAAGATCTTAAAATGTTCACAGAAAATGTATATTATGAAAAAAGTTATGCATGAATTTCTATTTTCCCCAAATAAGCTATCATTTTAATGCTAAATAACTTTCATGATCATTTATATCTCAAGATATATTTATTTTATCTAGGAAGTAACTCATCCAAATAAATACCATATTATCCTATATAAAAATAGGGATTTTTATGGATAATAGTAACTTGTGCAAGTAAAAGTCACAATGAGGTTTTGTCTCACCCCAGTTAGAATGGCTTTCACCCAAAAATCATTAGAACAATTAATGTTGGTGAGAATATGGGGGGAAAGGTACACTAACACACTGATAGTGGGAATGTAAACTAGTACAACCATTATGGAAGACAGTATGGAGATTTTTTGCAAATATGAAAATAGATCATATATGACCCAAACATCACAGTATGGAATTTACTAAAAGGAAATGAAATCAGAAAATGAGTTATTTGTACCTCTATGTTTACTGCAGCTCAATTCACAATAGCTAAGATATGCAATCAACCCAGATGTTGATTGCATCTACTGATGAGTGCATTAAGAAAATGTGGTAATATAGGAAGGAGTGGCATTGAGAAAGGGAAGTACAGTTATCCTGTCGGGAATTGTACCTACAAAATACATGAAATCTGTTCTCTTTCTACTAACAAAAATTGAAAAAAAAATTGCATTAGACTTTCTGTCCTGAAATTATTTGGAATTATTACAGTGTATTTATCCTACTTGATTCCTACAAATTTGCCCTTATCTGTTAAAGAGTGTTGAAAGGAATAACCCAATTAATTTTGTCTTTCAAGGTACCCATTTTTTCTTAAGTGGTCCTAGGCTTATAAACTTGAAGATAATCTCCAATGACTATTACTCAGCATTCAGCATCTGAAATCTCCATTTCAAATTGGAATAGTTGCTTTATTTTTGATTTTGAGATATTTATTTTTTTCTTAATGTGCCTTTGTTATTTATCTGGGTTAAACATATGCCAATAGATTTTGGAAGAAACAATTACTGATGGTACAGGATTTGATTGTGCTTATTTTGTAAAATCAGTACTGTTACATATAAAAAATATGTTCCTGAGATATTTTATAGAGGGGCTGGCACTGTGATGCTGTGGGTTAAGATGCAGTCTGTAGTGCTGCTATCCCATATGGGCACCAGTTTGCATCCTGGCTTCTTCACTTCCCAACCAGCTCCATGCTAATGTATCTGGGAAAGTAGCAAAAAAGAATGGCCCAAGTGCTTAGGCTTCGCACTGCCTACTTCATCTGAGAGACCCAGGTGAAGCTCCTGTTTCCTTGCTAAGCCTGGCCCACCCTGGCAGTTGCAGCATTTTAGAAATGAACCAGCAGATGGAACGTATTTCTCTCTCTCTCTCTCTCTCTCTCTCTCTCCCTCCCTCCCTCCCCTCTTGTGTAAATCTTTCAAATAAATAAATAATATTTAAAATATTTTCATAACTTTTGCAAGTATTGATAAGATTTTTTAGCAGAAGGAAGTAAGTACTAAAAGTACTAAGTACCAAAATATATTTGTGCAACGATCTCTCCATCAGGTTTTTCCCTCAGACTTAATATTAAAATTTTTTGTAATTAGTTTTTCTAAAGTTTATGTGCAAAGTAGAACTCTCATAAAACATGTGCACAAAGTTTCCTTTTTCTATGTGAAAATAATGATCAAAGTTTCCCATTTTAAGGACTCTAAATTATCATAGATTATGGGTCTTCAGATTTTACATGTAGCATTAATTCACTTGATTTTATGGAAGGTTTATGATTACAAAATAATTTCAAAGTTCATTTTCTGCTACAATAAATTCTTTGATTATTTGTGTCACTTAATGGTTTGGTTGTATAACTTAAAAATCGGGCCCAAGCCTACAGATTTTTTTTTTATGATCAAATCTCTCAAATCTATTTCTGACTTATGTAGTCCACTATAATCTTGAAAAAGATTCTCAAATCCTGTATCCTATACTCATCTTTCCATGACCCTCTAGTTTTTGTGCATCCTTCGCTGTGGCAATACAATGATCCTTTAAATTGTGCTACATCTAATACTTCTGTCTGTATATTTATGCTTACAGCCACATCTTCATGCTTTTAGAACAATATTTAACACATTTTTAGTAAAAATCATAATATTTTAATTATTTTCTAGTCTACTGGAGACAAATTCATTGAATACAAAATAAACACATCATTAAAAATAGAACAGATAAAAAACATATATCAATACCAGATCCATTGTATCATTATTACATTGTGTAGGTGAGAAATAATTCCAATGAACTGTTACAACAATTCATAAGTACACATTCTCAATGTCTGCACTTTCTTGTCACAGATAAGAAGCCCTTGGCCTGGCTGTCATCAGTAAACCACATTTTGAGTAGCAATGCACTAGAAGACATGAAGAGCCACAGATACATCTCCCTGAATAATGAGTATTAATGAACATACTTTGAAAGATTATTATTAATTTTTATACTAAAAATTTGTTGGCAAAATGGGGCTGGCTTTGTTCTGCAGTTTGTTATGCTGGCATCCCATGTTGTAATAATGGTTAGAGCCACATCTGCTCTGTTTCTAAACTAGGTTGCTGCTGATGTGCCTACCAATGTACAGGAAGATGGTCCAAGTAATTGGGCCCTTAACACCAATGTAGGAGTTCAGGCTGGAGTTCTTGATTCCTGGCTTCTGCTTGGCTCAGAATTAGATGTTGTTGTCGTTTAGGGAATGCAACAGCAAATGGAAGATCTCTGTACCTATCTCTCTGTCTGCCTCTTTTTCTCTCTGTCATTATGCCTTTCAACTAAATAAGTAAATCCTTTTTTTTTAAACTGTTGGCACAGTGCATCTGAGCTGCACTATAAAATTTTTATAGACTTTGTATAGATACAATAAATTCGAAAGATATACCCTCTTATAGTTAATGAGAATATACGAAAGTATTATTTGTATTTATTAAGGAACCTGCCATCAGATATGGTGGGGTAAGTTGTGGTGTGATAGGAACAAGGCCAGGGTAAAGCCTTGTCTACATAAACAAATAGTGAAAAACTGTAGAACGAGGACAATTTGTCAAGATGTGCCAAAAAATATCAGAATTAGTTGTAGAAATTTGGACAACCTCTGAAGCGACTATATGAGCCATTCAGTCTCACTTTAAAGAATATAGGCAAGATCTATGGCTCCTGAAATCATACTGATCTGCATATGGTTCAGTTTTAATTAGGTCCAGCTTCAAGTTATTTGATGCTTCAAGACCAAAAGATTTCTGACAACAGCATGGCACCATTGTGTAATGAAGTGGGACACATTTGGACTCCTAGCAGATAAAACCAAAAGATAAGACAGAACTTTTTCTCATTATCTGTGAAAATGTCAGGAGAAGAACATACAGTATGGGGTTGAGTAAAGTGGTGGAGCTTGGCTTTTAGTTCTCTGACTACAAGAAACAATTTTGAAATTAGCTCCTTTTTACTCATTCCTAATAAGTTAAGAGACACTCTGCTCCCCTAAAGCAGAAATCAAGTATATGTGTAGCATTTGTCTACATGGCTATGAAAATATAAGGAATCTTTAGAACAATGAGTACTACAGAGGTTCCACAGTAAGCCCGTAGCTATGTACCAGGTCCAGGTAATTAATGACCCCCTAACTTCTAACCACTATGAGTATTTAGCATATAAATTATATCAAATAGCTGTATGTAAATCCCAGCTACCTAAATTAAATTTGAGTACATGAAAATTGTTTATTGTAACAGTAAAACAAAACTCCTCGGAGGATTATAATAGAATATGTAGTCTCTGTAACATAATCTGTGTAATTCCCAGAAAAGAATACAAAGCTAATCTACTTAAGGAAAGTGAGGGGAATGTGACTGTTTCTCAAAGGCAAAGATCATTTGAGATGACACAGACATTGGAATGATCAGAAAATAATTTTAGGCCGGCGCCGTGGCTCAACAGGCTAATCCTCCGCCTTGCGGCGCCGGCACACCGGGTTCTAGTCCCGGTCGGGGCACCGGATTCTGTCCCGGTTGCCCCTCTTCCAGGCCAGCCCTCTGCTGTGGCCCGGGAGTGCAGTGGAGGATGGCCCAGGTGCTTGGGCCCTGCACCCCATGGGGAGACCAGGAAAAGCACCTGGCTCCTGGCTCCTGCCATCGGATGAGCGCGGTGCGCCGGCCGCAGCGCGCCGGCCGCGGCGGCCATTGGAGGGTGAACCAACGGCAAAAAGGAAGACCTTTCTCTCTGTCTCTCTCTCTCACTGTCCACTCTGCCTGTAAAAAAAAAAAAAAAGAAAAGAATTTTAAAAGAACAATTACAAACATGCTCAGTGAAAATCATAAAACAGGCTCACAGGGAAAGGAAAGATAGAAAATCATTACAGACTATATAAGACATGGAAAGGAATTAAGTGCAAGAATTGAAACTGAGTGATACCATCTGAAAGTAAAACATCCCTGACTGTGCTAAATGAATTCAAAGGCAGAGAAAAGTATCAGTTAAAATGGAAATAAATCAACTCATTCTGCTGAAGAAAACAAAGAAAAAATATTTGAAAAAAAAATAGATTAAGGTAGGCTGTAAGATGATATCAATGTCCTAACTGCATCAGAGTCTCAGAAGGAGGGAAGTGAGAGAAAGGGAGCAGAAATAATGGCCATGATTTTCCCAATACATTTAAATCTATTAATCACAGTTTTAATAACTTCAGGAAACTTAAAACAGTATTAATTAGCAGAAATAAAGCCAGACCAAGCCGTATCACAGCCCAACTGATCAAATTCAAAGAAATAATCTCAAAAACAGTGAGTGAATAAAGATGTTGCATATAAGTCATTTGTCAATACTAAATAACCTTAATTCTGAAAGGAGGAGCTTTCCTACTGGGCCTACACTACAGGTAGACGTCTCCCTCTACACCATAGTGTTTTCATACTCTTTCTACAGTGTTATTGCAAGAAACAAAGCCTAAGAAAAGCCGTGCAGACTAAAATAACAAAAAATAGAAAATATGGCTTTTGAAGTGAAAATGACTGGAGAGGCTAAAAGACGTTGCGTCATGATAAAGGCAATAATTTACTAGATAACACAATGTTTATAAAGCTGTTTAGGCCAAATGAAAGTGTAGCTAAATATATATATATAATATTTAATATATCATATGTATGATATGATAAATACATTAAAGTTTTTATTTAAAAACAGACCTTTATTAGATTTCTAAATACCCATTTATAATTGGGCAGATATATTCCAATGAAACTTGTGTCAGAAAAATTAAAGACTTGAATCTACATTTAAGAATTACACACAAATGTAAACATACAGATATAAAATTTCAATGGAACTTGGAATATATACAAATATTCCCTGCTTTGTTCTGTATGCATATATACTCATGTATTTGCCTGGAAACATGAATCAGTGATTAAACAAAATTTGATACTTTTTTTTTTTACTTACGTCTCATGTGGGATCTGTCCTTAATGTGTTGTCCAATGTGAAGTAATGCTATAACTAGTACTGAAACAGTATTTTTACACCTTGTGTTTCTGTGTGGGTGCAAACTGATGAAATCTTTACTTAGTATATACTGAATTGATCTTCTGTGTATAAAGATAATTGAAGATAAAAAAAATACTTGGTGTTAAATTGGAAATTGCATAGAAAATCAATCAATTTAAAAAAAAATATCATGTAGGATCTCTGTCCTTAGTGTGCTGTACATTGTGATTTAATGCTATAACTAGTACTCCAACAGTATTTTTCACTTTGTGTTGCTATGTGAGGGCAAACTGTTGAAATCTTTATTTAATATATACTAAACTGATCTTCTATATATAAAGAGAATTGAAAATAAATCTTAATGTGAATGCAAGGGGAGAGGGAGCGGGAAAGGGGAGGGTTGCGGGTGGGAGGGAAGATATGGGGGGAGCCATTGTAATCCATAAGCTGTACTTTGGAAATTTATATTCATTAAATAAAAGTTTAAAAAAAATATACTTATAATTGTAATCAAGGGATATTTAGAAAAATGGAAAGTAATGGTGAATTGTGACCAAAAGATATTGCTGCTTAAGTTTTCTACATTGAACTTGACTTTCAAAAATGTGACAGACCGAGCTGCCATTTGGTGCAGCAGTTATGCTGCCACTTTGACTGCCAACATCCACGTATCAGAGTACCTGGGTTCAACTCTTGTCTCTGCTCCTGATTCTAACTTCTGCAAATGTACACACTGGGGAGTCTCAAGCGATGGGTCATGTAGTTGGGTCTCTGACACACACGTGGAAGAACAGATTGAATTCCAGTCTCCCAGCTTCAGCCTGATCCCAACATTGGCTCTTATGGACATTTGGAGAATGAACCTCTTTCTCTCTCTCTCTCTCTCTCTCTCTCTCTCTCTCTCTCTCTCTCTCTCTCTCTCTGCCTTTCATATAATTGGTACGAAATTTGAAGAACCAACTGTAATTGCTACCATATCCAAAATGTAGCTTGTACTTGTATTTAGAGAGCTATTTAAATATAACTTTATTATTGATTTAATGTAAATAAGCCTAAATTGGCAGTCTGCCAAATAGGTTCTTCTGCCTTAAAAGATCTTACAGTCTAAGGAACACATTTCCTTTAGCGGTAATAAATTAAATGCACTGCCTTCTCCTACAGTGCAAAAAGTCTCCTGCCTGGTGTGAGCACCATTTGGCATTAATTAGGTCTACCTATGTCACCAGAGTCCTAAGAGTTATAAAAAACTTGAGTTCACAGCTGTCATACTGAATAAACTACTAGTCAAAATTAGTACTTCTTTTTAAAAATATCACTAGAAATTTGTTAAGAAACAATGTCTGATTTTAAATAATGAAGATAGGTGCATTGTTGAAACTAACATTGACTAATAGCTTCAAATTTTGAATAAAATGAGGAAATATGGCAAGGTAATGATTGATGTATATGATTCTGTTCTAAAACAGTAAAGGAAAATATTAAAATAATAACCAAAAATTAAGATCAGTTCAAGAAAAAGGTTAATGGAGAGTGTATTTGTTAGTTTTGTTTTGAATTGTTAACATAAAACCTAATTTGAAGAACTGTGTCAACATTCTGAATTTATGATACATGCCCATTCATTTATTTTTTAATATGTGGCCACTATATCTGATATACTTTGTGTAAGGTACATGATATCCAAAAATAGGAAATATTAACGTGATATCATGAACCAATAGTTCAAATAAGCCAGTTGTTTTAAAACTTGCTTCTATTAAACAATTCTGATGGGAGTGGCTTATAACCATGTAGATGCTCAGATTTTAGCCTTGACCAAACAAATAAAAATGTCTTAGGGTAAAAGTGAGTGTGCTATAATTGAAAATAATTTAATTTGATTATAATGAGAAATAAGGTTTTAAAAACATATGTATGTTACCCAAAGTTGATATATTTCTGAATAAAAGTATTTTAAATATAAAAAATCTTTGAAGATACTCTCTAAAAACGCTTTGAGTGAAATTTGCATAAATTTCAAAAAAATCTAAACTTTATCTGATTTAATGTGAAAAATCAGTATATTGCTACAGAATGCAAAAACATACCTCCTCCCAAATAGGGAAGAAAGACCTCAGGTATAGCAATAAAATACTGTTACTATTATACTTGTTTCATCAATTATAACATACAATGTGATAAGTGAACCATGCGCTAATCTTTAAAAGAAATGGGGCAGACATGCTAGTGTTGTGGTACAGTAGGGGGTTCTTGGGATGCCCAGATCCTACCTCTGCTTCCTATCCACCTTCCCACTCACGAAAAATCTGAAAGACAGGAAGAAATGTGTTGATAGTTTGGTCTCTGTCATTCTATTCTGAGACCTAGATGGAATTTCCAGCTTCTGGTTTTGGCTTACACCAGCACCAGCTGTTGGCAACATTTGGGGAATTAACCAGTGAATGGAAAATTTCTCTCCCCACCCTCTTTTCAAATAAATAAAAATACAAGAACATAAATACACAAAAAATGTATTAATTTTTACCTCAGAATGGACAGGAAGTCAGTTTCCAGGTGAGGCTTTAGGTGCCTAACATGTTTCTGGATACTTCCTTTTCTAGATTGATGTAGGAAAAACATATTCTGCATATCCAAAATTCCTAACTCAAACAGCTTCTGAGAACAATTTCTAAATTTTCCCTGCTGAATTTTTATCCATAAGTAAGAAAATCAGAATTCGGAAGTATAAACTGTTACGATTGTAATGTTCATTTTTATAGGATCAGGAATGGGAGTTGACTAATAAAAATTTGACTCTGCTTGGTAAATTATTGTAATCCCTTCATAAAATTCATTTTTTCAGAAATATCATCTATGCCAATTCAGAAAATTATGAGGATAATCATCAGAAATTTTAAGGCACTCAGTCTCTTAAGAGTCCAATTTTGTTTTGTAAATAACAGAGAACAGGTTAATAGAATCAAAATAAAAATTGTTAAGTATATTTTACACATTTATATACCCATGTAACCTTAACAGTCTCAGTATACTTATTTAAGTATAATAGACAACAATTTGGTGAGTTTGTTTTTTGAAATACCCTGAAATGAAATTTTTGTTCAAGAGAAATATTTGTTTACTTCAATAAGTTGCTTAAGATAAACCTTGTAAATTATAAGATTGCTTCACATAAAACATGGAAATTCCCAATGATTCAAAAAGGATGTCCCCCTTATATGCTTGGTAATCACAAAGTACATAATTATCATTTTAAATATTACTTTTATATCCATGGTGAGAGAAAATTAACATCTATGTTTCTCTTTTGCTTTTTCTAAGGAAAGACAAAAGAACTAAAAATTATTTGCAATTATCTTTATATAAAGAAGATCGATTCAATATATACTATGTAAGGATTTCATCAGTTTGCAGCCACTCAGAAACACAAAGTGTAAAAATACTGTTTCAGTACTAGTAATAGCATCACTTCACAAACTGATGAAATCCTTACATAGTATATATTGAATCGATCTTCTTTATATAAAGATAATTGCAAATGATTAAAAAATCTTGGTGTTAAATTGGAAATTGCATAGACAATTAATCAATTTTTTTAAAAAAAAAATCATGTAGGATCTCTGTCCTTAATGTGCTGTACATTGTGAATTAATACTATAACTAGTACTCCAACAGTATTATCATTTTGTGTCTCTATGCGAGGGCAAACCGTTGAAATCTTTACGTAATATGTACTAAATTGATCTTCTGTGTATAAAGAGAATTGAAAATGAATCTTGATGTGAACAGAAGGGGAGAGGGAGCGGGAAAGGGGAGGGTGGGGGGAGGGAGGGAAGTTGTGTGGGGGGGGAGCCATTGTGGTCCATGAGCTGTTCTTTGGAAATTTATATTCTTTAAATAAAAGCTTTATAAAAAAAAAAATTTAAAAAAAATTAAAAAAATTAGATTAAAACATGTATTAATATGTCCAAAGAACTGTAAATTTAAATATATATATATATGTTGTATTGGTAATAAGCAAAATTACTAAGCAAAACATTTGGAGAACAAAAAATTCATAGGCAGTAATAACAAAATACTATGTAAATGTGTAATTTTACATTTGTGATTTGTGTATTTTCTCTAAATATGTTATACATTTATATAAAAGTAAAAGACACAAGTAATAAAGTTGAGTAATTCTGTTGATATTAATTTGTATGAATAAAAGGGTGAGAGAGAAAGATGGAGAGAGCAGATTGAAGGAAAGAAGGATGAATAGAAGGAAGAAAAATAGAGGAAGAGACAAAAGGAAGAAATAGTTTGAAATCAAATAAAAAATCAGCTTTAAAATATAAAATAATAAACAAATTATTCTTAACATAAAAATATTAATTTTTACCTCAAAATTGCAGTGGTTATCCTATATTACAGTGAAATATAAATATGTTTAAGACTTTATTCTCCCCCAGATGCATAGCATTTTTTGGTAAATTTGGCACTTAAATTGCATCATGAGATACCAGATTCTCATGTATGTATCATCAAATCTCTCTTAGTCCCTAAAATGATTTATTTGATGTCTGGCCTACATATTTCCTTGGAAAATTAAATCATGGAGGAAATCCAAACTTCATTCTCATTGCACTTAACTGTGCTAAACTTTCACAGTGCTCTATTTCTAGAACAAAACACTGGCCACTATATTTTATTTTTAAGAACCTGACTGTAGTAATTACATCTTGCCTGCTCATAGCTATTTCGTTTCTCCAATATGTTTTCAATTAGTGTTTTAAATCTGCTTTAAAAGGACTTTGTACTGTGTTCTTCACAGGGTAATGATAAGTTTCGTGCAGTTCAATGTTACTGGCACTTCCATGTATTACTTGTTTGGCCATATTTGATTTTAGTTTAGGATTATGACAATGAGAAATTGAAAGCTAGAAATTTTTGCTTTCTATTTTCTTCAACCATGTTAAAAAATGAAATTAGACCTAATAATATTCTGGCTGAAAGTGACTCAGTTCACCTATAAGAACACACATAGACTGAATCTGAAGGCATCAGAATGACATTACATGTAAGCAGAGAGCAAGGGGAAACAGGGATAGCTGTATTTATTTCAGATGAAAAAGAATTTAATCCCAAAGTTATAAAAAGAGAAAGAAAATAACTCTATAATGAAAAAGCTGCCAATTTATCAAATGGAAACGGTAACTATAAATATGAACATATTCAACACGGCAAAACCAATATATAAATCAAATACTAATACATCTGAAGAGAAAGATATTTGGTAATTCAATTATAGTAGTGAATTTCAGTATTAAATTTTCAGCAATGTATAGATAGATCATATATTTAGAAAATCACTAAGGAAATTGAGGACTAGAAAAATGTTGAAATAAAAAAATAAGACAGAACTTCAAGAGCAGAATAGAGCAAGTGGAGAAAAGAATCTCTTACCTTAAGGACAAGACATTTGAAGTACCCCAATCAAACAAACTTAAAGAGAAAATAATTGAAAATAATTAATGGAGTCTACATAAATGTGAAATATCATCAAAGGTCTAACTATTCATATAAAAAGGATTCAGAGGGAGAGAAGAGGAAGAGGCATTGAGAGTCCACTAAATTTAATGATAGCTAAAAATTCCCCTCTTGAAAGAGATCTGGACATTAAGATTCAGGAAGCTAAAAAGACCCCAAGCAAACTAAACCAAAAATTATTTTCTCCAAAGCATATTGTAATCAAGTTGTCAAAGGTTAAGGATAAGGAGAGAATCCTAAATACAGTAAGGAAAATACATCAAGTAACCTACAAAGAAAAAAACTACTGAACTAACAGCAGACTTCTTAGCAAAACCAAAAAAAAAAAAAAAAAAAAGGAAAGAATGGGGCGATATAATCAGGGTCTTAAAAAAACAAAACAAAACAAAATTTTAACCAAGAATATTATATCCAGTTAAGAAATCCTTCTGAAATAAGAGAAATAAGGCATTTGCCAGATAAGCAAAAATTGAAACAATTTACCATCAAACTGTTATAGGTTAACTTTAGCCAAAATTTAATATTTTGGGTTCTTGCCATTTACTTAGATAAGCATCATCTCAAGCAAGAAATGCAACATTGTAAGATTTAGGATTTATTCAGAAAGTGAGGAAAATATACAGAAATATGAAGACTTTATTAAGGGAGAGTGGGTCAGAAACAGTAAAGGGGGATTCCATACCAATCATTTCCAGAGAGTAGTTCCCAGTTGGCCACAATGGCAGGAATTGTGCCGATCTGAAGCCAGGATGCAGGAGATTCTTCCAGGTCTCTCACGCAGGTGCAGGGGCCTAAGGACTTGAGCCATCTTCTACTGCTTTCCCAAGTCATAGCAGAGAGCTGGATAGGATGTGGAGCAGCCGGGACTCAAACTGGAGCCTGTATGGGATTCTGGCACTGCAGATGGCAGCTTTACCCACTACACCACAGTGCCGACTCATCATGACAAGTTTTCAAACCGTACCCTCAGATGTAAGTCTGAAGGAATTTATGCAGAACTATACAGCTGAACAGTCTATCTGTAGGAACTGGACCATAAAAGCAGAGGGACTTGGATATAGAGTCTCCATTTGTACATAATGGGGTCCATTACCTTAATCAGCCCACTGAGACGGCTCCCAATTTTTTTCCTCTTTAAAAAAAAAAAAAAACAGAGTTGAGATGGTCCAAGTATTTGGGCACCTGGATGAAGCTCCTGGCTCTTGGCTTTGGCCTGGCCTAGTTCTGGTCATGATGACCATCACGGGACTGAGTCAGCTGATAGAAATCTCTTTATTTCACTCTCTGTTTCTTCCTCTTCCTCTGTAACAGTGACTTTCAAATAAATAAATTTAAAAAAGAATTAAATAAACACTTGATACTATAATACTCCTAAAATAAAATACAGGGGAAAATGAAAGAAAGTTCTCTACAGTAAAAGAATCAATTAATACAATGAAGAAAAAAAAATCTATAGAATAGAAGAAAATATTTGCAAATCATAGTTCTGATTAAGGGTCAATATCCTAAATATATAAAGATGACAAACAACTGCTGTATGATAGGAAAATAATAATTCATTAATGTTGGTTAAAGGACCTGAATAGATTTCTCAAAATAAGATATACATGTGGCTAACAGGTAATGAAAAGATGCTCAGGATCAATAATCATCATGGAAGTGCATATGAAAACTTCAGTAGAATATCACTACATATGTATCAGAAAAGCTCTTATTTGTTAAAAAAAAAAGACAAAAGGCATGGTGGGCATTTGATGCTGTAGTTAGGATGCCCATATCCCAGAAGCCAGCTTGGTGGTGCAGCAAGTTAAACTTTCAATTGAGATGTTGGCTTCCCAATTCAAAGTGTTTGAGTTCCAGAAACTATGTTTCCTGTCCAGGTTATTGTTAGTGCTCCTGGCAAGGCTGTGGAGGATGGCCCAAGTACCTTGAGCCCTGTCACCATGTGGAAAACCTGGTTAGTGTTATGGCTCTCATTTGGCTGGACCCAGTGCTGGCTGTTGCAGTAATCTAGGAAGTGAACCAGGAAATGGGAGAGTGCTCTCTCGTCTCTATTTCTCCCTTTGTGTCTCTTCTTTCCTCTTTCTCTCACTCTGCAAAAGAAAGAAGAGAAGAGGGAAAAAGGAAAGAAAAAGATTAAAAAACAGTGATGCTAACATCCAATACGAGATTTTCTGGGTTCAAGTGTTTGCTCCACTCCCAATTCCACATTCTATTTAATGCAAATCTCATTAGTAAGTAGTAAGTGATGGATCAAATGGCTGTGTCCCTGTCATCTGTATTAAGAGACCCAGACTGTGCTTCCAGCTCCTGTCTTTTGGCCTGTCCCAATAAAGGTGGTATAAAGATTTGTGGAGTGAACCAGCAGATAGCAGATCTCTCTATTAATCTGCCTTTCAAGTAAATGAAAAAATATTTAAACAGAAAAAAAGATAAGAATAATTTGCAAGGATTTGGAGAAAATGTGACTCTTATACGCTGTTGATTGGAAGGTAAATTTTTACAGACTCTATGATAGCAGTAGGTTTATTATTATTATTATTCAAAGTAGAACTACAAATAGAACAACAGTATCATCCAGTTATCTCACTCATGAATGTATACACTGAAATCTGAATTTAAAAGCAATTTTTAAATTCACATGCTTATGTCATTGTTGTTAACAGGCAAGTTATGATGAAAACAGCCTAAGTGTCCTTTGACAGATGAATACATAAAGAAGTTTGGATAATGTAAGTATATGCATGCACATGTATGTGTATGTATATATATAATACATACATATTTATATGTACATATGTATACATATAGAGTGGGCACTTAGTGTACATTGCCAAGAGAATGAATAAAAGATGAATTGGGAGCCCTCCGGAGCGAGATGGCGACTCTCGGGAGGTTGAGTGTCCTTTGTGGTGCCCAAGGAAGTCGAGCTGTGTTTCTCCGAAGCCTGGTGGTGAGCCCCACTCACGTCGCAGCATTTCTCCAGGTCCGTCCTTCCCCAGGATGGTGCGGAGTGCAGCACGTTCACCTGTCCCTAAGTCGCCCCTCTGGTTCCAAGGCTGCATCCCTCACTGGACTGGCGAGAGTCGTCAGTGTTTCGCTCCTGGGCTTGCTTCCAGCTGCTTATCTGACTCCGTGCTCTGCAACGGACTACTCCTTGGCTGCAGTTCTGTCTCTTCATAGTCAGTGGGGCCTTGGACAAGTTGTTACTGACTATGTGCATGGGGATGCACCACAGAAAGCTGCCAAGGCAGGCCTTCTGGCACTCTCGGCTTGAACCTTTGCTGGCCTTTGTTAATTCAACTACCACGATGTGGGCATCTGCGAAGCTGTCGCCATGCTGTGGAAGCTCTGACCTTCCTGACTTAATGCCTTAAGAACTGATTTTATGCCTCTGCTCTTTCGTGCATTCAACTCACCAAAAGGAGGAAGTAACAGATTAAGGCCATGGGTGTACAAACTTCTCCCAATCACATGGTGATTTTCAGAATTTAATCATGGAGAAAAAGATTTGAGAATTGCTAGCTAATAAGTTGCGAGACTGAGTTCTGCATTCTGGTGAGTTGTTGCCCAGTTTCTCATGAGACTTGCAGTGTAACTAAGCATTGTCTATGAACATTTGCCTTTTAATTTCTCAATCTCTTAAAGGGAACTGAGCTTTACTGTTATCAGTGCAAGATCAGACTCTTCCAGATTTGTCCTAGGAGTAAAGGACAAAGGGAAAGACTTAATTCATGAGTAAAGACTGTGGAAAATTAGTGCTGAATATTTGCAGACCTCCCTCTCTGTTCAGATGATAGCAGCTCCTGATGGTCACATGTCGCAGGGAAACCCTGACATTATGAAATGCTATTAATGCACATTACAGATTTCTAAATGCTACAAAGAAAAGCTTAGAAAACTTCATCTAAAGAAGTACCATTTGGAAGGAGGTCCTCCTGGTATATGTATTAAAATACCTCAAAGTCTAAACTGAGACTTAATGCTCAAATGTTTGAATTGGCCTAAACTAATCTGTGCATAAATATAGAACTGTGAGTAATTGTTATTTCCCACTGTGTCAATCTTGAGAAAATGCATTCATTGAAAAAAATTTTAAAATAAAATATATAATAAAAAAGATGAACTGGATGCAGGAGATACTTTTTTAAGTATTTAAGCTTGAATACATTGTTACAAAGTAATCCCCATTTTATATAAAACTCGCCATAATGCAGAATACACACGCACAAACTTGAAGTTATCACTGCACAGCCTTTGCCATTACGCAGTCTGTGTAATAGCAACAGAGGTGAATACCAAGAGTTAATCATGCTATGAAAGTAAATGTATGTGCTCTAAGGAAATAACAGCAGACCTAATGTGGAGGAAGTGCAAGAAGAAGCATTTATTTAAAACGAAAAGCATAGATGAAGAGTGAATAAAGCTTTGTTGACAAATAGGAGAAAATGTGTTTCAAGGGAAGGGAATATCTTGTAGAAAATCCACATAATCAACATTTACAAGATATAATAGAAAAAAGATGAAAGCTCAAGTGTGCTAAGTCATTTAAGAGGTAAATATTTATTTAATACAGAAATGAAACTATAGCTTAATATTATATTTTTGCTTTTCCTATATTTTAATATTCAGTGTTTTATGGTTAAATAAATGATGACTATAACGATACCCAGAGCATATTAAACATACCAGCTCTAGCTCTATGTTAATTTTTAATTTTTGCCTTAGACAAAGCATTAACATTGTAATTGGGACAAATAACTATATTGTAATAAACAGAACAAAAAATCTTTTGAAGATAGCAACTGCTCTTTAGAATTTATTAACAACACAAATATATTTTCAATTAGTGTTTGAGAAATGTGTAATTTTTTTCAGGTAAAAATGATCTCACTCCTTTGACAAAAAGTGGTAAAATGAAACATGAACTCCACAAGATTAGCACTTCTCATCCAAGAAGCGTAAATTGCTCATATTCAACATTCAGAATGGAAATTGTCAGTGATGCCTATTACCTTTGGGAAACAGAATGAAAAAAGAAAATAAAACTCCGACAGCTAGGTTGAAGGATAGAAGGCATTGTGTCTTCAAATAATAACTGGCATAATAGAAATTCACAATAACTCTTTTGGAAAGTACCCTCTCATTGATATAATGTCTGTCAGATATGTCAGTCATGTGAAATGTTTAACTTACTCAGGCAAGTAAAGATGCTAAAAAAGAAAACAATCTGTCTTCAGTCATCTCACAGAGAGGACTAACGATTCCCTGGAAGAGCAATAAAAAGTTTCTTCCTTCTCATGCAATTTGGTAAAATGTTTAAAAAGGAGAGAAGCAAATCACTGCACATTCTCAGACATTTTTCCTGGTTCTATTTAAAATTAGATATTTACCCGGAGGATGAGTTTATTCTAATATTTAGCTGAAAGCTATTAGAACATTTGTTGGAATCCATTTGACTTTTTGTTCCTACACTCCTCTTGAAAAGGTAAGTAGTTGCCTACTGCAAAACTGTAATCATGAATTATGTTCTTCAGTACGAAAGATACAAAGATTATCTTCCAAAAATAAGTAAATGATTGCTTAAAAAGGAAATCATTAGCCCATATGAGCAAATTTTATCTGTGTAAATTTATTTGTTTGGCTCTCCAAAACCGTACCCTACATGAAATTATCAGTATTTATTGATTTACAGCTTAATCATCCTGAGAAATAATTTTGAAATAGTTAACTGATGTTTATGGAGATAACTTTAAATTTCAGTCTCAATAATTAAGCTATTTAATAGTTGTAAATAGTCAAATACAACACACATTACATGACAATATGCTCTTCTGCTTCAACCTAAAGCTAAGTTACACATTTAAATATGTGAATGCACCTATGAAGTGTGTATTGGATTTATTTGCTTATGAAAGTGCAGTGATTGAGCATGAAGTAAAATCCCATTTAATTCTAGATTTATTGCATGTTTTTACAGCTGTAACTTTTGACAGAAAATAACCCAAGTACCATGGCTAAGAGAAACATAAAAAGGACTTTTTATCAATTTCAGAGTAGTTTAATTTAGAGAACATACGTTTAAAAGGAAATTTTAATTTCTTATATGTTCTCTTGCTCAACTATGAAAGAAAAATCAGTTCCTATAAGATATTCCATTCTCTTACTTACATTGAGTTCAATCAACACAACAACCCAACACTGCAGTCCACACTTAAACATCTCAAACTTCTTTTTCTTGAGATTCCTAATTTCATATAACATTTGGTCAAATATCTCTGTTCTATAATTTTAGCAAATCACAGCTTGCCCAATTACTAAGTTCTTATTTCATGAATCTATTTCTGCATATCATCTCTTTCTTTTTCTTAGTATTGGTACTGGCTTTATTGCATTTTTATTTTTGAAAAAAATAAATAAAGGAAACAAATTTCATGTATTTCAAATATACAGTTTAAAGGGCATGCTGAAACTCCCGCACTACTCTCATTCCCTTCATTATTTCAACCCTCCCATATCCTTCTTTGCTTATTTTTCTTTTAATTATTTCAATGGCACACTTTCAATTTTCTTTATAAACACAAGCTTAACCCTCCACTAAATAAAG
The DNA here is from genome assembly GCA_949820135.1 of Sylvilagus floridanus. NCBI lineage: Eukaryota > Metazoa > Chordata > Mammalia > Lagomorpha > Leporidae > Sylvilagus > Sylvilagus floridanus. The sequence continues at coordinate 38,808,062 of OX463243.1, forward strand.
AATTCAACAAATAGTAAGTAGAAAAACACTGCTCCTTAAGAGTATAGATAGGGCTATGAAATAATCAAATCTCAGAATATCAATTCCATCATATATATTACATTTTTTGTACTTTGTATGTAAGTTACCACAAATCAGGGAAAACATAATTTTTTTTATGTTATGGAATTGTTAGTCTTCTCTGTGAGGTGATTGAAGACAGATTGTTTTCTTTTTTAGCATCTTTACTTGCCTGAGTAAGTTAAACATTTCACAAGACTGACATATCTGACAGACATATCAATGAGAGGGAGTTGCTAATTTCACTTAGATCGATGGTCTCCAATTGCATCCATTTAGTCACAGAAGACAGTATTTCATTGTTTTATGGCCAAATAGTATTCTGTCATGTATATAAACCAAAATTTCTAGTCATCAGTTGATGGACATCAAGGTTGAGTCCATAGCTTAGTTACTGTGAGTTGAACTAGTATAAACACGGGCACAGATATCTCTTTCATATACTGATTTCATTTTGTTTGAGTAAATTTCCAGGAGTGGGATGGCCTATCATATGGCAGATAAGCTGTACTACTTTTCATTCCTACCCACAGTGGATTAAGGAATCTTTTTCCCCCATATCCTTGCCAGCATTTATTGTTTGTTGATTTCTGATTGAGAGCCATTCTAACTGGGGTGAGGTGAGCCATCATTGTGGTTTACAATTGTATTCCCCAAATTGTTATTATTCCTGAGCATTTCTCATGTATGTTGGCCAATTGTGCCCCATTCTTTGAAAAATACCTGTACATATTGAAATCTGAAAATAGATCTACCACATGAGCCAACCATCCCACTCCTGGAATTTACCCAAACAAAATGAAATCAGCATCTGAATGGGTTGTCTGTACCTCATATTTATTGCTGCTCAGTTCACAATAGCTAAGATGTGGAATCAACCTGGAGATGTCTATCAACCAATGACTAGATAAAGAAAATGTGGTTTATATTCACTATATATAGAATACTACTCAGCCATAAAAACTGAAATCCTGTATTTATCAATAAAATGGATGCAACTGGAAACCATTACACTTAATGAAACAAGCCAGTCCCCAAAATACAAGTATCATGTTTTCCCTGATCCGTGTTAACTAGAAGAGTACAAAACACTGTAATATAAATCAATAAAATTGACATTTTGAGGCTTTATGATTGTTTACAGCCCATGTCTCTATGGTTGAGGAATAATGTTTTTTGTTTGTTTTTCTTCTTACTGTTTGTTTAATTCTTTACTTAGTGGAGGATTCATCTTATATTATAAAATAAATTGAAAGTATACCACTGTAAAACTTAAAAGAAAGTATGAGAAAGGAGGAGCAAGGGAGGGATCATGGTCGGTATAGAGGGTAGGTTGGTAATTATCACTATCCTCCTAAATCTGTATATATGAAGTACATGAAATCTGTTCAACTGATATAAATAAAAAATTGGAAAAATTATACAAGATTAATAAAAGAGAATATAGTGATCATATTTAGTTACCTATCAGAATTTAACAGGAACATTATCTGATGAACTTTGTTCATTTCAAATAAAGAGAATGATCTGGTCAGAATTTGAAATGAGCAGACTGAATTAATCATTGTTAAAATCAATAAAGTCATAGGGGGCAAATTAAAATGCATTTTCCTTTTCCATTTTGGTTCTTCTTGTGAGCTCTAAAATAGTCCATACTGCATTGCAATTCTCTGAGACATTCTTAAAGCTTTATGTGTCTTAAAAGTAGCTATTGGAGCTGGCATTGTATCACAATGGTTTAAGCTGCCTCCTGCAGCACTGGCATACAGTATGGGAGTGGTTCGAGTTCCAGATGGTCCTTTCCTCTTCTGATACAGCTCCATTCTAATGCACCTTGGAGAGAGGAGAGGATGGCCCAAGTCCTTGGGAACCTATTCCCAAGTGGGAGACCCAGATGAAATTCCTTGCTCTTGACTTTGGCCAGGCGCAGCCATTATTGTTGCAGCTATCTGGGGAGTCAAACAGCAGATAGACGACCAATCTCTCTGTTTCTCCCTCTCTGACCCATTAACATAGACATTAGAACAAATAAAATAAATATTTTAACAAAGTATCTGTCTCTTAAATAATGATTTAAAGTCTCTAAGAAACATCCTCATTACATATCAACATTTAAAAAAAATTGAGTATAAAAAAAGGTGTCATATATTTCATAGGTAGAGTTCTAAAAAGAAAATCTTACTTCTTGCCCACCTTTCTCCCTCAATAACACTCCTTTCCCTTCCATTTTTCTATATTTTTCAATAAGATAATTTCAATCCACTTTATATTCAAAATTTTAGTGCACCACTAACCATAATTATCAACAAGTAAGAAGGAGAAAGATCTCAGTTCAACAGTAGTATAAACAAGGGCTAAAAACAACAATCAAATCACAAGACATTTGCTTCACTCTTATATATTATTTGTATTCTGCATTAATTACCACATCAGAGAAAATGTGATCTTTGTATTTTGAGGATTGGATTATTTGACTAAGTATAAAGTTTACCAGTTGCATTCATTTGTTTGCAAAAGGCAAGATTTCTTCTTTTGTATGGCTGAATAGTATTCCAGTGTATATACCATATTTTCTTCAGTACTGGTTTCCAGTATTGGTTGTTGGACATCTGGCTTGATTCCATATCTTAACTATTGTGAATTGAGCTGCAATAAGTGTGGGGTGCAGATAATGATTTCATATGCTGACTTCATTTTGTTTGGGTAAATTCTCAGGTGTGATATGTCTAGGTCTTACTGTAGTTCTATTTTCAGATTTCTGAGGAATCTCCATCATGTCTTCCATAATGGTTGTACTAGTTTACATTCCAAGAAACAGTGTATTAGGAGACATTTTTCACCACATCCTCACAAGTAGTTATTGTTTTTTGATTTGTGGGTGCTAGCCATTCTAACTGGGATGAGGAAAAACCTTGTTGTAGTTTTTACTTGCATTTCCCTGATGCTAGTTATCCTGAACATTTTCTTATGTGTCTGTAGGTCATTTGCATTTCACCCTTTGAAAAATACCTGTTCATGTCCTTTGGCCATTTCTTTACTGGAATGTTCTGTTGTTGAGTTCCCTGAGCTATTTATAGATTCTGGATATTAATTATTTTCATTAATTTTTTGAAATTAATTACTTTTATTGGACATACAAAAAAACTGGTGTCACACATCACGGGAGGAGTTGAGTTACTGACCCCAAAAGTTATAACAAATTTTTTCTTTCTTTTTTATTTTCTTTTAAATTTTATTTAAGGTATACACATTTTATGTATTTCTGATATACAGATTCAGGATCATAGTGATATTTGCCACCATACCCTCCATTTGCCCACACTTCCACCCTTCTTCCTCCTCTCTCTACTATTCCCATTCTTATTTTTTACAAAGATATTATTTCAGTTAACTTTGTACTTCTAATATTAACCCTACATTAACTAAACAGTTCAAAAATTATTTTGAACAAAAAACCACTTTTCCTGAACAGTAGAAACAAGAGTTGTTAAAAATTATCAAATCTATGGCCGGCGCCATGGCTCAATAGGCTAATCCTCCGCTTTGCAGTGCCGGCACACTGGGTTCTAGTCCCGGTCGGGGCACTGGATTCTGTCCTGGTTGCCCCTCTTCCAGGCCAGCTCTCTGCTGTGGCCCGGGAGTGCAGTGGAGGATGGCCCAAGTCCTTGGGCCCTGCACCCCATGGGAGACCAGGAGAAGCACCTGGCTCCTGCCTTCAGATCAGCGCAGTGCGCCGGCCACAGCGCGCCTGTCGCGGCAACTATTGGAGGGTGAACCAAAGGCAAAGGAAGACCTTTCTCTCTGTCTCTCTCTCTCTCTCACTGTCCACTCTGACTGTCATAAATAAATAAATAAATCATCAAATCTCAAAGTGTCAATTATACTCATATAGATTACCTTTTAAGTACTCTACCAGTATCTTGAATCAGGGTAAATGTACAGTATTTAGCTTTTTAAGACTGGCTTATTTCTCTAATATAATGGCTTCCAGTTGCATCAATTTTGTTGTGAAAGACAGGATTTTACTTTTTTCTTTACTGCTGTGTAGTATTCAATAATGTATATATATATACATATATACTATAATTTCTTTATCCAGTCTTTAGTTGATGAACTCCTGGGTTGATTCCATATCTTAGCTATTGTGAATTGAGCTGCAATAAACATGGGGGTACACATCACTCGTTCATATGCTGATTTCATTTTTTTGGATAAATTCCTGGGGGTGATATGATATGACTGGGTAATATGGTAGATCTATACTCAGATTTCTGGGATATTTCCATATTGTCGTCCATATTGTTTGCACCAATTTATATTCCCGCTAATAGCAGATTATGATACCTTCCCCCCACAACCTCACCAGCATTTGTTGTTTGTTGATTTCTGTATGAGAGCCATTCTAAGTGGAATGAGATGAAACCTCATTGTGGTTTTGATGTGCATTTCTCTAATGGCTAGTGATCCTGAACATTTTTTCAAGTGTCTGTTGGCCATTCGAATTTCCACTCTTGAAAAATGCTTATTGAAGTCCTTTGCCAATTTCTTAACTGTATTGTTTGTTTGGTTGTTATTGAATTTCTTGAGTTCTTTATAGATTCTGGATACTAACCCTTTATCGGTTGCAGAGTTGGTAAATAACTTCTCTCATTCTGTTGGTTGTCTTTTAACTTTGCTGAGTTTTTCTTTTGCAGTGCATAAGCTTCTCAACTTGATGTAATACCATTTGTCCATTTTGGCTTTGATTGTCTGCGCATCTGAAGTCTTTTCCACGAAGTCTTTGCCTACGCCAATGTCTTACAGTGTTTCCCCAATGTTCTCTAGTAATTTGATGGTATCAGGTAATAGATTTAAGTCTATGATCCATTCTGATTGGATTTTTGTGTAAGGTAAAAAATAGGGGTCTTGTTTATACTTCCATGTGTGGAGATACAGTTTCCCCAGCACTATTTTTTGAAGAGATTGTCCTTGCTCCAGGCATTGATTTTAGCTCTTTTCAAAGATAAGTTAGTTGTAGATGTGTAGATTGATTTTCAGAGTTTCGATTTGTTCTACTGATCTAAAATTCTATCTGTTTTCACCAGCACCAGACTGTATAGACTCTTTTGATTATAACTGTCCTGTATTCTCAATGTATTGAAACAATTGAGAAGGAATCCTCCCAAACTCTTCTCTGAGGCCAACATCATATTAATTCCTATACCAGAAAAAGAGTAGAGAAAGAGAACGTTAGACCAATATCTCAGATTAATATAGATGCAAAATTCCTCAACAAAATAATAGTTTATCAAATCCAACAACCAGAAAGGTTATTCACTAAGACCAAGTGAGATTTTTTTCCCTGGTGTGCAGGGATGGTTCGACATTTGTGAATCGATGAATCTGATACATTACTTTAAGGGACTGAACAAAAGCCATATAATTAACTCATTAGATGCATCAAAAGGATTGGATAAGATACAGCTTTGTTTCATGATAAAAACCTGAAACAAATTGGATATAGAAATAACATTTCTCAACAAAATCAAGGCAATTTATGACAAACCCACAGACAGCATCTTATTGAATGAGGAAAAGTTAGAAGCATTTCCACTAAGATCTGTAACTGGATAAGGGTGCCCACTCTCACTCTCACTATCACTATTCAACATAGTCCTGAAAGTTTTAGCCAGAGCCATTAAAAAAGACAATGAAATCAAAAAGGAGGAAATCAAACTATGCCTGTTTGCAGATGTCCTGATACTATTTATAGGGGAACCAAAAGACTATACCAAGAGACTATTGGAACTCATCAAAGAGTTTGATAAAGTGGTAGGAAATAAAGTTAACACACAAAAATCAATAGTCTTTGCGTACACAGATAATAACATGGCTGGAAAATAACTTCCAAGATTAATCCCTTTCACAATAGCTACACAAAACTTATCCATGAAGTACTACAATATTTTCTCCCACTTTTCCTTATTTCAATGCTTCAAAAATAAAGTTTTGGAAAAGAAATTTCTTGCTTCTCAGAGAAATGGCATATTTACAATTTTGCCTCAAACTTGATCAAACTATTACTCAGATCCAAATTCCTCTGTTTGAGGTATTAATATGTATGAAAAAATAAAATGAATTAATATTAGTTGATGACTTAGTATTAGACTTTAGTATTCTCCCTTACAAACTGTAGGAGGATAGTTCAAAAGTAGTACAATGTGTAATTAAAATGTAAACTCATTTTGGTGCAATTCTTTTAAAACTTATAAAGTGTATTTAAAATGTGCACAGAGGGGGCCAGCACTGTGGCATAGCAGGTAAAGCTCCAACCTACAGTGCCAACATCCCATATGGATGACGGTTTGAGTCCTGGCTGCTCCACTTCTGATTCAGCTCTCTTCTATGGCATGGAAAAACAGTAGAAGATGGCCCAATTCCACTCATGTGGGAGACCTGGAAGAAGCTCCAGGCTCCTGGCTTCAGATCAGCCCAGCTCCAGCTGTTGTGACCATTTGGGTAGTACAACTCCACCTTTCAAGTAAATAAACAAATCTTTAATATATATGTATGTGTATATATATATATATGTATATATATATATATATATCCTGAAATAGATTTATTGTATAAAAGTAATATAAAAATAAATATGCATAGAAATGCATATGATGCAAAAAACTATAAATGTCTCCAGAGGTTACCTAAATAAGCTTTGTTAATGGATCTTAAAAAAAAATAAATAAACTGACTCCTAATTTCAATTCTTCTAAATTCGTAATGGATTCATTTGAAAGGCACAGCTGCAGAATGAGAGAGAGAGAGAGAGAGAGAGAGAGAGAGAGAGAGAATATTCTATCTGCTACATCACTCCCCAAATGGCTGCAATGGCCATGGCTGAATCAGGCCAAATTCAGGAGCCTAGAATTCCATCTGGTTCTCCCATAGGTTAGCAGGAACCCAAGTACCTAGGCCATCTTCCTTTGCTTACCCTGGCATTAGCATGGGGCTGGATTGGACATGGGGCAATTGTGACTTGAACCTGCACTCACATTAGATGCCAGCATCACAGACAGTGGCTTAACCTGTTGCCACAAGATTGGATTCTCCTCAACATTTTGAGGTACTGATTTGACTATCATCATTGTAACTTTATGTCGAATTTTATAGAGTGTCATAGTTTGTGCATAGTGGATACCGATTTAAATACCAGGTCTACACATCCAAGCCAATAACTCACAAGTCTATCAGCAGCATTACATGTTATTTAAGTTGTATAGCGCTGTGCTACGAGAGCTGAGAGTACATTAAGGGGCCAGCCCTTTCCACAGTGAGTTATGATTTATAAACAGTGGGAAACAGACGGTTATATTTTTGATGAGCTTTGGAGAGTGAAATTTATATAGGCTTGCATTTACAGTCTGAATTCCACACTCAAAATGGCCTGAGAAAAGTGCATCCAATACCTCCATGTTAATGGTATAGATTGTAAGAAATAACTCTGGTGAAATAAAAGGGAGTTGATCCCAGGAAATCTTGAAAGTGATGCTAGATAATGGTTTAAGTTGAATTGTTCTCACCTCTTTAGAAATTTCATAGTTTGTTTCTAAAAGCACTTCCTTTTCGTACAGCATATTTCTTGAATATTATTCACAAAATAATGAAATTATTTATGCTTTTCAACTATATTTGGGGGCACTACAAATATTTTCAGCAGCCTTTGGAAATTGCAAAATAGTTCCTAGGAACATAACATAACTTTTGCTCTGAATATTTCCTTTGGATCCTTATTTTCAGTGTATGAATTCTACTCCTATCCATTAGCACAATGTCCTCTCTAATGTCCTTGTTTACTCCAAACCCAATATCCTGAAAAGAGAATTCGGATGATGTATTTGGTTTAATCTAGACACTGACTGAGTGATGACATTTAAGTACATTGTGAGTTAGAACTAGTGCAGTATAAACAGCAATTTTGGCTGAGGAGTAAGGAGGATGGGCAATTATGCTTCTAGTGGGCTATTTTTCATGTCCATAACTGGACATAAATAAGGGCAATTCAGAGTAGGAAGAAATATGACTAGACCTCAGCGTGGCTGCCTTAGTTGCAAACAAAAAAAGGATCCTGTAAATGCTGGGAGTTGGTCCATTTTTGCCTCATTTGTTTTCAAGAGGAGTCTGTTTCTGCCTCATTGATTTCTACTCCTCATTGAATCATGCTCCCATGCTTGTTAAATATCACTCCATTGCTTTGAACTTCATCCTTCTTAGTCAGCATCTCTCAAGGAAGCTACCTAATAGTAACACCAAGTTTCACCCCTCAGTCAAGCATATCCTGTGCCTGTTTTTCCAACTATGCTTATTTACCACAGTGATCTGAGCCACAAAGCTTTTCTTCATGTCATTCACACTGTTGCATCAACTTAAGGGCCCTGTCATCAGTGGAAGCTAGAACACACTGCCAACAAAAATCATTACTTTATGGTGTTTCACTAGCACTGGACTGTGAGGCACAGTATAAAGGAAAGAAAAGTCTTCCTCCTTCTCCCAAGTAAAAGATCCTTGTGCTCTGACCACTGAAGACAAATTTTCAGTAGTTTCAAGAGCAAGGACTTACTCTGAGTTCCCCATGCAGCTTGTTCAGGACTACAGTTGGAACTGAATGAACTGTTTACTTTAAAGAAATAAATCCATCAGGACTTAGTCTGTTCACCTCTTATAGTCCTGCTCATCTAAGGCCAGGAATTAATCAAATGTTAACTAGCATTCTGCTATCTTCTAGTAAAATTACTATTATACTCCTCTCCTCAAACTGTGTTATTGTGCTCTCCATAATTTAGACATGTGGTTTAAGAAAACAGTCTCTGTAACCTTAAGACCTCTTGATGATTCCATAACCTTGTCACTCTTAGAACTAATGCTGTCTTGTTTGATGAAGCAATTTCCTTTGTGGTCTCCTCAAGTTGAGATATTTTGTTCCTTATACATAGGCACCTGAAGGTAGTAGAGCTGTGTTCCTATTTTTCACACTGAAATGAAAACCAATTCTTATACTCCTTCCTTCAAAATATCAGCTTCCTTTAGCCTCATTCAATCCAGAACAACATTTGGTTTTATGTTGTCTTTCCATTTTGAAATATTTCCAATAATACAGAAATGTATAAAAAAGAATTTCATAAATACACAGAAGTTGAATAATTTTTAATATTTTTCCATATTCACTTAGTATATAAACATTATATATGCATTATATATTCGATTTATTATTAATATATGTTATGCAATCCTTATTTGAGAGAAACATGGTATTTGTCATCATGTGTCTGGCTTGTTTCACTTATCATAATCATTTCACATTCTATCTATGTTGTGAAAATAAGGATTTTGCCCTTTTTATGACTAATATACTATTGTGTGTATATCCACCATATTTTCTTTATTAATTCATCCATTGGACCTTAAGGTTTGTTCATATTTTTGTTGTTAATATAAATTCTATAGAAATAGGAGTGCAGGTGTATCCATCTTTGGCTTCAAATTTGTGTGTATGCATGTATGCAAGTTATTTATTTATTTATATATATATATTTTGAAGAGAGGGGAAAGAGTGAGCAAGAGAGAGTGAGAGAGCAAGAGAGAGAAATTTCATCTGCTTGTTCACTCCCCAGATAACCTCAATGGCCAGGGCGGAGGCTAGGGCTGGGTCAGGCAGAAGCAATGCAAACCAGGTTAGTCTACCACTTGGCTGGCCAAGACTTGCTATTGGAGTCATCATCTGCTGGACTACAATTAAACTGGAATTGGGAGCACAGCTGGGACTTCAATCAATGCGGTCTGATATGTGATGGGAGTATCCCAAACAAGGTCTGAAGCAGCAGACTAAATGCCCATTCTGAACTCCTCAACTTTCAGTTTCGTGTTCCCCACCTTTGAATGTCTTCCTTAAAATTATATAATCTTGGAATTGACAATATCAATTACTTCTTATCAACTGACAGCTATATATATATATATATATATATATATATATATATATATTATGTTTTATTCTATAGATGAGTAAGATTTGAGATCCAAAAAATTTATACTTTTAGTTTTATTAAAAATAGCCTCAAGTTAAGTAGTCATATTATTCTCTTGAGAACATGGCAGTGAAAAAGAAAATGACTACTATTATTATTTGGTGTCACTTCTATGATTTTGCAATGGCACCAGCAATTTATTTTGCATTATGATTTTAAATATTTGTTCAATGAAAGGCAAATATATTTGTATTATCGTAAAAACAATTCTGACATTTAGAAACTCCTGAAAGCATCTTGAAATATACATATTAGTTTCAGAACTAAACAGTGCAAAATAGAAGAAAAGATGTCTAAAGGAGAGGTTTACTTCAAAACATTGAAGGGTTTGCAATGCAAAAGGCAGTGTTTTAAAGGACAAAGAGTGAGTAACCTGGGTAAGAAGTGGAGATAGACTAGAAAGATTCAGAACACAAAGAGTTACATGGAAACAGATTTAAGTTTAAATAGCATGTCTATTCATTATGTAAATGCATAAAGTTGTCACTGTAAATATACATGTTCAAAATAAATTCCAATTTTCCCCAGCTTGCCCCATGGATAAGTGACACTTAGAAGAAAAGTTGGACTGACGTTCTATGAACTCTAGAACCATTCTCAAATTCAAATTTTAAGTTTCCCAATGTTTCTGTGATGCCAAACGTTCCATCATAGGCCAAGCATGTATTACAGGTTATATATTGATCTAAATGTGATTTTTTTTCTACTATTAGTACCCCTACCACAAAGTTGCCCTTATTTGGGTTTGAGCTATTGTCGTGTCACTCTTGTACTGTCTACCCAACAGATTTTCTCATAATTTAACCTTTGGAGCATGCTCTTGTCTAACCCATTTTAGAATGATAAATATAAGTCATTAAAAGTGACTCCAGTAACTAGATTCTAAAGGCAATTAATAGATCACCTTCTTTTTTCATTTAAGAAGCTACTTGGTTATAGACTTCTGCACTAAAAGGCCAAGAAAGATGAAGAGATTGTCAACTTAGAAGTTTGTGAGCCAAAGTAGCTAATGAAAGACTAGTTATTGATATTATCTTCATTTCTGTGGTGAAGTTATTTTTGGATTCAGCAGTTATTAGATGTGTGTACACTGCCACTGAATTTTCCATACTTTTATCATAGCCTAACTTGGTTATTTGGTAATCAGTTATTCTGAAATGTTCTGGAAAAGCCTGGGTATTCAGGTACAGAATCTAGCATTTTCTGACCATGGAATCTCTATGACACTTATGAAAATTGCATCCTTACAATGTATAGGACAAAAAATATCTGGGCTCCTTGGTTTCTATTTATAGCTTCCTAGAACAAAAAATGCATAGTGATGTAAGAACAGAAATAGATTCATTTCTGCATAGTACATTCCCAAGCTACCTGATACATTTAACTACTGGTACTATGGTTCTCAGAATTAAGGACCAAGAGAAAAAAAAATAAACACAAATAAATATTTTATGTTACAGTTTTTAAAATTTTATATGCTGAAAATTTTTATCTGAATCAATTATCTGATAAGGACAAAATCAATACAATTTTAATGTTAGTGTAAAATTGAATCATGACCTTTCTATTTATGCAATACTGATATTTTTATTTAGATAAATTTAAAATACTTATACCTGTGGGTTTTCCACCTTAAACTTATCACAGAAACATGTGAATGCTTTTACATTTTCCAAAATAGCACTTTTTTGTAATTTTAAGTTCCTATCCTTGAAGTAACCTTTCTTGCACATCTCTCAGAAATTCGATGTGTTCATATTGACTTCAAAATGAAATTATACTCCTCATATCTTCCTGTTTCTCATTATTATCATATATTTGTGATTATTTCATATCAACACATAATAATTTTTCATTTTCTAGACAGTTTAATAGCATATCATTGTAACATGTATAGATATAATATAGTATATACATAAGCAGTTTTCTATGAAAATATTTATTCTACTCTTTAATACTTGAAAAGCCAAGTTATAATGAAAATCACTGTCTTTGTATTATTGTATGCCACTAGTATTATATTTCATGACTTTTTATAAGTAGGTTTGCTGATTTAAACGATTTATGAATGTAAAATGTTTATAGTTAGAGACATACTTTTATATTTTTTTTCACTTTCTGTTATTCTTGGATACCTTTAACTAGGCAACTCAACATTTTAAAATCCTAGTAAACATGAACAATTAACTAATAACCACAAGCAGCATAAGGTCAAAGGAATGAAGACAGCTTCTCTGTGATATAAAATGATGCGTTTTGAATAAGGTAGAATAGGGAGGAAGTACTGCTCTAAGCTAGGGGAAGATAGTTTTAAAAAACAGTGGGGAGAATTTAATCTCAGGAACAAGTCAAAAAGAACACTGCTCTGGAAACTCCATGGAAGGCAGAGTGATGCTTTGACTCTTTGTGTGTGTGTGTGGGGGGGGGGGAGGCAGGAGGTAGGGGAGTGTGGATGTGCAGCACAAGCCGCGGAGAGCCTCAGCAACAACTTTGGAGAGTTTTATGAGTCCACTCTACAGCAACCCAAGCCACTGGTGATTTAGCTGCATGGAGAGCCTGGTGTGAGTCAGGCCTGTCAACCTAGAGGAATAAAAGGGAAAATTTCTCTGCCCTGGACAGAGTACCCACAGGCAGGTGGGTCTGGAAGCATCTGCTTCTGTCTGTGGACAGGACAGACTGGCTGGGTATAGTGGGTTCTAGGCATCCCATGACTGTGGAAGAGGAAAAAGGTAATGTAACAACATAAATAAAAAGAGCCAAAAGGATCAGCTCTGTGGCTCACTAGGCTAATCCTCCGCCTGCGGCGCTGGCACCCCTGGTTCTAGTCCTGATCAGGGCGCTGGATTCTGTCCTGGTTGCTCCTCTTCCAGTCCAGCTCTCTGCGGTGTCCCGTGAATGCAGTGGAGGATGGCCCAGGTGTTTGGGCCATGCACCCACATGGGAGACCAGGAGGAAGTATCTGGCTCCTGGCTTCAGATAGGCGCGTGCGCAGGCTGCAACGTTTCTGCCTTAGCCGCCACTTTGGGAGGTGAACCACCAGTAAAAGGAAGATCTTTCTCTATGTCTCTCTCTCATTGTCTAACTCTGCCTGTAAAAAAATAAAATAAAATAAAATAAAATAAAATAAAATAAAATAAAATAAAGTAAAGTAAAAAGAGTCACCAGGAATTACTACAAAGAGCTGAATGCCAACAAATCAGGAAACCTAGAATAAAAGAAAAGATGGGTAGACCAATAGAACAGAATAGAAACTCCAGAAATCAAACTGGTATAACTTAAAGAAAACAAAAAAGAAAATAATTGTTATAAATAAGTAAAAAATCCATCTAAAAACAAAAAATCACAAATATAGAAATGACTATCATATTAAGATAATGTAAAGATACAGAAGAACCAAATGTTATTTGTGATTCTTGAGAGAATATGGTCCAACAAACGTGGCTATAACACAATTTTCAGAATAAGTAGCAAAATTTGAGTATGAACCATGTATTGTTTGCTACTTGGAAATACTGTTGATTTTCTTTGGTGTGATAATGATGTCGTAATATACAGGGAAAGGCTCTTATTTTTAGGAAAACAATGGAGAATCATTTAAGGTTGAAGTGTCATGATCTCTAACACTTGCAAAGGGTTTAATATAACAAAAAGATAAAAATAGATACATACATGAACTCAATAGATAGAGGACTCTCCAAATGGAAAAGATATTAATTGTAGAATTTAGGTGATCATTTTAATATTTAACCTGTTCTGTGTTTTCTTAAACTTTCAAAGGCTAGGATGAATTATATGTATTTCAAGACAGTTAATTCCTCATATGTTATTTGAACAAGAAGAAAAAGTGAAAAATACGTAATATTTCTTTTCAGTTGGCAATGAAATATGTGATTTATCCAAAAACATCCCCTTGAAATGAAAGTTCAATTACATAAAATAAATATGGCCTCATTCACCGTTATATTACACTTTTGCCTGACATGGAGAAAGTCATCAGCAAACAGCTGAATTGAATGAAAAGGACATAAATCCTTTCAGTTTTGGCCATTCAAGTCATGTATGATTATATCCTTTATGTGCTTGTTCCTTTATAGTATGTAGTATTTTTCTCAAGGCTATTAAAAGGATTTTTTTGATGAAACTCTAATTTTCAAGAAATAAGAAATTGTCTAGTATATTGATGTGGAAACACATGAGAAAAAAATGGTTGAATACCACTATATTTGAATATAACTGAAATACATTTTTAGAGTAACAAATACTTTTACATTTGTAGGATAATACACTCAGAGCCAGACTTATCCAGTGTAACAACAACTGGCTTAGAAAAACTCAGAACTTATTTTTAGTAGCTGTTAATCAGATTTTTGAACAAAAATTTTCAAATAGCTTCATAAAATAAATGCAATGCATTTTTGTTCCCTAAACTGTACTGTATATTCAAGAAAACATTAAGTCTAATTGGTTGGCACTCTAGCACAGTATATACAGTTTATAAATTTATCTACTCTGTCATGCCAAGGTTTTCTGGAGAAAAGCCAGCTTTTGTGCTGATCTTTGTGGTTTCTAGTAATTCTATTTTATTATGCTAAGAGTCCTTGGCCTCTCTTAAAACACATTTTAATATTGCCTTAATTGAGACTCTGACCCATAATTCAAAAAGGGTTTCTATGATGTTTTAATTAAACACATTTATAAGTTTGCTAATCTTTTGGTTTGCATTCAGTATTTCTTTATTCCTGAGTGATTTTTTTTGTTTATAATTACTTACCCAAACTAGTTTGTTTTCTCCCTCAATTATTAAAAATTACAAGCATTGAAATTTAGCATCTGTTATCATTGTTATTTCTTTTATTTTTGCATAACTTTTTACTCTTGTGACTTTAAAAGAAAAATATTTGATTTTTGTTTAGTAAGATAACACTGAATTCTAATGATGTTACTATTTGCCTTCCTTCCATTCCTTCTCCATCAAACTCTCCTGAAAGCATTGACAAATATATTATTAGAGCTTATTTTTGTTTTTCTAAATTAATATGAAATACTATATTTCCATTATCTTGTAAGATATTTTCTTTTACTTTTTAAAAAAATCCCCAACTATATAGACATAGAGAAAAATGTGAGGAATAATATTTCTCTGTGCTGAATATAGATATGAATTTCCAAAATCTAAGAGATAGGAGATGGAGTTGGAGCCAAAAAATCTTCAAATGTGCCACAAACTGAAACAAATGTGTTCCACATTTCAAATAACTAGATAACTTATCAACAGTAAGGCCTGAGCTTTTATATAGGACAATGACATCACCATCTCACTGCGAGCCAATCCTATCCTATTAAAAGGCTAAAGGGAATAAAATGCTTCCCTGTTTTACTGACATATTTTTAAGGGCATAAGCACCTTGAACTCCTCTGCTACAGGGTTCTGCAATGTAACTTAGGTATAGATAGATCTTGAGTCGTGCCAAGGAATTAGATTTTGAAGCCTAGAGACAAGCTCTGCATCTGCCTGGGCATTTTGGTGTCCTGGTGTTTACTAATAACCTTGTTGGAAATTTCCAACAAAATCTGCAAGAAAAATTCATTGCCTGTAGCTGTACTAAACCTCCATATATCAACTTTTAATTCACTCTCTTCAAAACTATAAATCAGATTTTCATTAATATTTGAATTTATATCTATGCTTGTTTTCATTTATAAACATTTGGCAGCTATGTTGATGACCTTCCAATCTCCTTTCAAATGGTATTATTTATAAGATCTAGATATTTTTATCAGATCACTAAGGTAGTGACTCAGACTTAACTTTATCACTTCTTTGCTCTTTTAATTCATTTGAGTAATGTTTATTGAACTTTTTCAACACATTTCACTGAGCTTTTTACCTTCTTTCTGAATAACTCCTCAGTTTAGTGATGCATTGTAAACAGCTGAAATCTTGGAGTCCTGAACATTGGTTTTGTTCTTACTCTCTGCATGACCTTGAGAAACAGAATTCACATTTCTGAGTCATATTTTTTTGAAAAATGGAGCTGGAAAGAGTTCCTGCTTTACAAGTTAAATGCAGGAAAAAGAAGTGTGAGGAAAGGTAATATTTAAATTTCTTTGAAACTTTTTGTCCAATTATTTCCATATCACTAGGTTGCCTTTATTTTTTAAAAGATTTATTTATTTATTTGAAAATCAGAGTTACAGAGAGAGGAGGAGAGGTGCAGAGAGAGAGAGAGAGAGAGAGAGAGAGAGAGGTCTTCTATCTGCTGGTTCATTCTCCAACTGGCCCCAATGGCTGGAGCTGTAAGGATCCAAAGCCAGGAGCCAGAAGCTTCTTCCAAGTCTCCCCTGTGGTTACAGGGACCCAAGGACTTAGACTATCTCTACTGCTTTCCCAGGCCATAGCAGAGAGTTGGATTGGAAGTGGATGAGCCAGGACTCGAACTGGCACCCATATGGGATGCTTGTACTGCAGGTGGCAGCTTTACCTGCTATGCCACAGTTCTGGCCCCACTAGGTTGCCTTTAGATATTAGCCTGAATTCTCTTAAAACTGTATCTCTCATTCTAATGTAAATTCTGTACTCTGAACCTAAATTATTATTTCTTTGTGTTAACCATCCTCATTATTTTTCTTTTTTTAAAGATTTATTTATTTATTTGCAAGTCAGAGTTACAGAGAGAGAGGAGAGGCAGAGAGAAAGAGGTCTTCCATCCAATGGTTCACTCCCCACTTGGCTGCAACAGCCAGAGCTGTGCCAATCTGAAGCCAAGATCCAGGGGCTTCCTCCTGGTCTCCCATGTAGGTGCAAGGCCCAAGGACCTGGGCCATCCTCTACTGCACTCCCGGACCACAGCAGAGAGCTGGACTGGAAGAGGAGTAACTGGGACAGAATCCGGTGCCCCAAGGGGAACTAGAACCCAGGGTGTCGGCGCCACACGCGGTGGAATAGCCAAGTGACCGGCAGCGCCAGCCAAAAGTTGAATTCTTTAGGTTTAGGACAATAGTTTTGAAGCATTAGAAAGCTCTGTAAATTGCATAGTAAAGTTATGATTATAATGGTGTAGAATCTAGCTCATTTTTCTCCTTGCTTTTTAAAAATTTAGTCTATTTGGAGAGCTGTCCTTTGTTCTATATTAAATAATTTTATCAACTTTTGAAGAGAAAGAATAAAATGTTATAAAAAATAAGCAGTTGACAAAATAAGTAAATTGCAGGAAAGCATGAAAAGGGTAGAAGACTAATTAAAGCAGTGAATAATATTTCACTTTGTAGGTTTTTTCATTCAAAATTTAAATTGATATATTACTTTGGAATAAATTGTACAACTACACATATATGTGTATGCATGTATGTAATCAGAATTCATCTAAATATATTCTACACGGTCTTGAATTTATTTTATTTTCAATTACTTTATTTATTTTTAAAGTCAGTTTTCAAAAAGAGAGTGAGAGACAAAGAGCTTCTATCTGCTGGTTCACTGCCAGTGCTGGACCATGCTGAAGCCAGGAGGCCTGAGCTTCTTCCAGGTCTCCCAGCCAGGTAACAGGGGCCCAAATGCTTGGGCCACCTTCACTTTTCCCAGGTCATTAGCAGGTAGCTGGATTGAGGTGGAGCAGTGGGGTATCCATTGGGATGCCAACATCTCTGGTGGTGGTGCTACAATGCAGGTCCCCTGAATTTCAATGTCTAAATTTTGTAAAGCATAACTGATTAAAATAGAATAAATTTGTGTCAGTTATGTGGATTTTTGCAATTTATATGTAGACTCAGGATATTTATGGATTTTTAACATCATTGATTACTTCTTCTTTTTGATTGGTGGCTGCAAGACATAATCAATTATGAATTACCAAAATGAAAGTTCTTCTGTATTTATGACAAATATTATATAAATTGTATATTAATTTCCATTTTGAGAATGACTTCTTTCTTAATATTTATTTTATTTATTTGAAAGTCAGAGTTACAGAGAGTGAGAGATAGATCGTCTATCCACTCGTTCACTCCCCAAATGACTGCAATGCATGAGGCTGAAGCCAGGAGGTAGGAGCTTCATCCAGGTCTCCCAGGTGAGTACATTGGCCCAAGGATTTGGGCCATCTGCCTCTACTTTCCCAGGCACATTAGGAGGGAGCTGGATGAAAAGTAGAGCACCCAGGACTTATTGACATTCATATGGGGTGCTGGCATTGCAGGCAGCTGCTTGACCCATTTGTTATACCACTGAAATGGCCCCAGGAATGATTCCAACATGTGTAAATTTTGTAATTCAAAATTATGATATGAATTTTTAAAATTATGCTTTGTGAGTTGTTAACAACATACTAAATGATTTAATAATATATTCTCGAAAATAACCATCATACCAACACTGCCAGTCTTTTTTATTTTTTTTAGATTTATTTATTTATTTGAAGGCAGCACTACAGAAAGGTAGTGGTAAGAGAGAGGTCTTCCATCCTCTGGCTAACTTCCCAAATGGCCACCAAGGCTGAAGCTGAGCTGATCTGAAGCCAGGAGCTTCTTCTGGATCTCCCCTGAGGATGCAGAGGCCACCTTCTACTGCTTTTCTAGGCTATAGCAGAGAGCTGAATCAGAAGTGGAGCAGTGAAGACTCAAACCTGTGTCCACATGGCATGCTGGCATTGCAGGCTGTAGCAATACCTACAAAGCCACAGCGCTGGCCCCCAATGCCAGTCTTGATAGCAGATCTTGATTCATGAAATATCATGGATATCCTTTAAGATGATGCAAGTCTGCTAGAAGGGATTGTGGCTATTGATTAAGATTGTGTTATAGAAGGTTTTGTGATGTGAAGGTGTTGCTATAATATTTGTATCTTTAAGCCTAACTTCCAAGATGATGCTATAAATAAGTGGGAGTCTTTGGGAAATGATTAGATCATGAGGACTCTGCTCTCATGAACAGGTTCAGTGCTGTGTAAAATTAGTTTGAAGAAGGTATTTGCCCTTTCTGCCATGTGAAAGCATATAGAAAGGGCTCTCTTTGTGGGATGCATCATCACAGATATCAAATATTCTGGTCCTTTGATGTTTGACTTCCCAACTTACAGAAACTGTGAGCAATAAATTTTGGTTGTAAATTACCCAGTCTATAGAAACCCAAATAGTCTAACAAAGAAGGCAATTCGGGTAATTCTATAATTGAGCTTTTATTTAGAAATAAACTTGATTTTCCAGCTTTACTATCCTTTGTCAGGTACAAAGTAAACTGGGAAAGCTTTGCACTTAAATATAAACCAAATGCAGTGTTTAGTGCAGTGACCAAGCTAATGCTGTGACACTAGCATCCAATATCAATGTACTTGGGTTTGAGTCCCAGCTCTGCTTACAATTTTTTTTTTCTGCTAAATGCATCTTAGGTGGCAGCAAGGGATGAATCAAGTAGCTGGGGCTCAACCAATGTACATGACATTCTTGGGAGATCTGACTGAGTTCCTGGCTCCTGATTTCATGCTTTGCTTAATCCTGGCCAATGTAGGCATTTGTGGAGTTAACCATTGATATCTCTCTCTCTCTCCCTCTCATTTCAAATAAATATAATGTTTAAAATATAAAGAAAAATCATGTGTGGAATATTTCATCTTTTTAAATTTTATAATGTGGTTTAGAATTGTAGCCTGAATAAATTATATACACTTTGTTAAATGTTCTTACTTTTTTATTTGACAGGTAGAGTTATAGACACACAGATAGAGAGAGAGGGAGAGGGGGAGGGAGAGAGAGAGAGAGAGAAAGAGAGAGGGAAAGGTCTTTCTTCCGTTGGTTCACCCCCAAAATGGCCGCTACAGCTGGCACTACGCCAATCCGAAGCCAGGAGCCAGGTGCTTCCTCCTGGTCTCCCATATGGGTGCAAAGTCCAAGCACTTGGGCCATCCTCCACTACCTTCCAGGGCCACAGCAGAGAGCTGGACTGGAAGAGGACCAACTAGGACTGGAACCCAGTACCCATATGGCATGCTGGCACCAAAGGCAGAGGATTAACCAAGTGAGCCACAGCGCCAGCCCAAAATGTTCTTAATTTTAACATTATTTACTGTAGATACTTTGTAGGATTTATTTCATCTCACTGCTCTAAAGCTTGGAAGGACTATCTGAATCTCGACATTCATGACAGATATTCCTGGAAATCCTAGGAAGAACAGTGATTTCTACCTTTACTTGTGGGAAAGGACCCAAATCAAAAACAAAATCAACAACAGAAAACCTAAAGGGTCAATTCTACAAACCCAGGATATCAGTATTGTGCTCATAAGTTTTCAAAACTTGGGAGATCTTCAAATGCTTGCAAAGATGTGCCTTTCCATGGCTTTGAGGATACCAGTCCTTGACATATTAAGTCATACACTACAGTGATAGCTAAATTATCATGGTATAATTTCTCAACACATGGTTAAGATATTTTGATGTGGGTTAGCTTAATAGGTATTTATGCAAATGAGGTAACTTGACAAGACTTTGATGTCAATAAATGTTTGACAATTACCTCTTTTTTTTTTTTTTTTTTTTGACAGGCAGAGTTAGACAGTGAGAGAAAGAGACAGAGAGAAAGGTCTTCCTTTCCGTTGGTTCATCCCCCAAATGGTTGCCATGGCCAGTGCGCTGCGCTGATCTGAAACCAGGAGCCAGGTGCTTCCTCCTGGTCTCCCATGCAAGTGCAGGGCCCAAGGACATGGGCGATCCTCCACTGCCTTCCCATGCCACAGCAGAGAGCTGGACTGGAAGAGGAGCAACTGGGACTAGAACCCGGAGTGCCAATGCTGCAGGCGGAGGATTAGCCAAGTGAGCTGTGGTGCCAGCCACAATTACCTCTTGCATTTAAGCCACTAAAACCAACTTGCCTCGTCTTAAAGAGGTTGGATGAAATATTAGATCAACATATTTAGCACAGTACTAGACACATAGATATCATTGACAAATGTTAGCTATATCTGATTTGTTAATTCCATCAGAATATGTACAGCCCTGGATTTAAAAATTCCAGTTATATTAAGTGTTTTTTCATATAAGATATCTTTACTAAATATTTGAGAGAATTGTATCTACATGTCTTTCTCATTTTTGTTAAACATTCATTGGTCATTCTTTTATCCTTTATTCATTCCCCAAGTTTCCCACAGATATTAATCTTTTCCATCCTTGAATACTGGTTTTAGTGAAACTCTAGATGTGATTTAAGTAGCTAAAGACATCTCAAATGTAATACAATTGACTTTTACATTTGCAGACTGACCCTTAATTTTGAAACACTAAGAATCATATTCATTGTTCTCAATTGAAGTCACAAAAGCAGAATTGTAGCCTTTTTATTTTGAATCCTTGTTCCAAACAGTTGTTTAGGTGATACCACTTAAAGCGTGAAACCACATTATTTGCTAGTGTGTGTTATGTGAAGCGGTTGTCAGCTACAAGACAGCAAAACTGTTGGGCTACCAACGTAATTAGACACTGTATTAGGTCTTACTAGGCTGTGGTGCATAGAAGATTAAAAAGCATTTGTGAACAGAATACACTCTGCATCTGCTCACCAGCATCCCATGCAAAATTCACTCAATATCCTGAAAGATTAGGATGGGGTACAAATCTCTGGGGTGAATGCTTCTGGAAAATAATTCACATTCACTGCCCTCCCCAAATCAAGGGAGCCTGATTTCTCACAACGATCTTTTGAGTGGCAGTACTTGAACTCCCCATTCCAATACTAATGATTAATGTATAAGAGTTGTGCAGCTTAATATCATTTTTTCTGCCTGAAGCTTCTTGGATCCTGATTTCAGTAACTGATTTAACATATAAATTGGCCCAAACTTGGCAAAAATCAAGAATATTTAACAGGGCACAGATGGCGCAGCAGAAAGCAATATCCAGAGATTTGGGTGACACAAGTGCTCTCTAACCCTCCACCAGCTGCTTTAGCTCAAGTGTGAATAAAGACCTTTTAAGAATCAATGAAAATGTCTAGTGTTGTTTCTAAGCATTGCCCACCCAACCAAATTGACACCAAAAACAGAAACAACCATATGGTTGTAAGTGTATTAGAGAAAAGTAGGTTACAGCTTGATACTTAAGATTAAGTGTGTTAAAGTATTACTGCTGATTGCTTCCACATTATACATTTCTAAAATAATTTATTATATGAAAAAAATATATTCAGCTCTGTAACATTTACCTTCCCCTTAGGTTTTGCTTTAAATATATACAAGAAATTAAAACATATAACCATTGTCCAAAGCCAGAGGATAATGTAGAAGACATCCCACAGCCTCATTTTTAGAAGTAAAGCAAAATTACTAAAAAATTATTAATATAGATTCACCCTGATACACAATGAATTGAAGTTAAAAATTAATTCTTTCAAAGGCTAGAGGTCCTCTGTGTGGCTTCTCAGCTTGCAGGAAATGACCACTGATTATACATATGGATTATATCTAACATTGGAACTTTGATACCTCTTCATGTACCTAAATATTTTTAGCAACAGATATTATTCTCATCAGGTAAAATTGAATACAATGAGCATTTTTACCTATGTATACATTAAAATCCAAGAGGTCATGTTCCATGTAAAATGCATTTCTAGATTAGAATATTAAAATATTAAAGTCAGAACTTTATAATTTTCATTTATTCTTATTTATTGGTCATTTGGGAGGTGGAGAAACAGAGACTTGAGAGAGAAAGAGCCTATAATAGTTGGGTCTGGGTGAGGACTAGGGCTATATGCACAAGATGGGATGACAATCTAGGTGTCCAATGGGAGTGGCTGGAACCCACTGAGCCATCCACACTGCCTCCCAGCCTGCAATAAAAGGAAGTTGGAGTCAGGGGCCAGAGTTGGGAACTGAACTCCAACTGAACTCCCAAGGATGTAGCTTAATAACTAAGATTAAGCTACATCCTTTCCTCCATTACCTTGTATTAATCACAAGGAGAGAGTATATCAAAAGATATTGCTAAAGGAATAGAGAATAAAGGAAGCATTAATAAAATGCAGCAGAGGTGGGCATCTGATGTAGAAGTTAACATGCCACATCCATACAGGAGTGCTTGGGTTTGAATCTTGATTCTCCTCCCTGTTTCAGCTTCCAATAGTGCAAATCCTATGAGGCAGCTGTGGTGGCTCAAGTAATTGTAATTCCTGCCACCCAAGTGGGAGACCATGATTGAATTCCTGGCTTACATCTTGGGTCTGGTCCAGCCCTGGCTTTTGAGGCATTTGAGGAGAGAACCAGAGGATAGAGGATCTCTCTCCACCATCCTATCCCTGCCCCACAGCTTTAAAATAAATAAGAGAAAAAAATACAATAAAACAATATAATCAATATGACTCTAAAATGTACCAAGAAGTGTGTAAATATATATACTCCACCAATAAAATATTTAACTAAAAAGAAAAATTTATCTCAAAACTATTTTAATACCTATTTTGCTATCGTAATCAGATAGTTATAGTGAAATATCTATTTGTGTATTTATAATGATTTGTCACTTGTCATTCTGAATTAGATTATTCTACATAAGAATAAGCTAGAGACATACTTAAGGGATTATTTAGTGTTCTACATGAGATTTTATATTTCCAGTGACCTTTTTTTTTTAAGATTGATTTTATTTATTTGAAAGACAGAGTTGCAGAGAGAGGCAGATGCATAGAGAGAAAGAGAGAGAGAGAGGTCTTCCAGAGACTTGGACCATCTTCCGCTGCCTTCCCAGGCACATCTGCAGGGAGCTGGATCAGAAGTGGGGTAGCAGGGACTCGAAACTGTGCCCATATGGGATGCTGATGCTGCAGGCTGGGGTTTTAACCTATTGCATCACAGCGGCATTCCTGTAATGTTTTACTTTAATATTGTTGAGAGGAAATACCATGGGATTCAATTAAAGTAGAATAGTATGCAAAAATTTGGAAGCAAGTTAAAACTGTTCATGATAAACAAACTATGCTTGAGATCTTTATGTCAATCCTTTCATGAGTATCAGAAAAAACAAAAAACACTTGGGGCTAACATGGACCAGCCGTGTTAAATGACAAATTACAGTGCTCAACTTGAAGTTTTGATTGGAAATTAGTTAACCAAATCTAGGGTTATTTAGGGCAAAGTTTAGGGAGAGTAGGTTTAAAGGTGAAACAGGCTGTCATCTGTGATGTTACTTAATTTGTTATTTCAAAAATTAAAAGTAGGTCTGGTAAAAAGTGGGCCATTGGTTGCCACAAGGAAAAATCATGTTCATCCATTTCTTAGATTCCGTTCTTCTATCAGACCCAAAGGACACTGACATAGGTAGAAACTGAAAGAAAACAAGTGCTATATCACAGTCCTACTTAATGATAGGCAGTGGTGAGAAAAAATGCATTCAGTAGGCAGAATTTCAAGAATTGCTTTTTCTCAACATATTGTGGATAAATTGCCCTAAGAAAAAATATTGTTAATAGAAAGTCTGAGCAAATGGACATTGGCTTTTCTTCAGAGTGAAAAAGCACCGAAAAGGTGGAGATTTACTCTTGATCATTTTATTAGAAAAAATAGTAATTTTCTATTAAGTTTTTTTCTTAAGTCTATAATGTGTCATGTGTGTTTTTAAACAAAGCTGTTCTTACACTTTAATGGCTAAATAGTAGCATCTATTAGGCAGAATAATTAATAGGAACAGATAAAAATTAGATTGGCATGATCACTGCAAAAAAAAAAAGAACTTGAAAATATCCAATATGAGGAGTAGAAAGAACCGGGATGATTTATTATGGAGATTATTAAGTGGGATCAACAAGACCATAGTAGAAAAAGAATATTTGATGTCATATGAAAAAGAAGCTGGAACAGTCTAGGAAACTGTGACTGGTTTTTGTGCATGGCGTTTTAGAAAGATATGTTCAAAACTTTAAAATGATCAGGCTTAAAATAAATCCACCTAAATGTTCATACATAAGGTATTAAAATGATGTAATAATTAGTTCCTGAGCTCACATAAGACAATACATAGTTAAATAGTGTGTATAAATGTGCAGGACAGGAGGGTAGAGTTAAGCTGCTGTGTAGATTTGGTGGCTTGCTTAGGTCTGGAATATATATGTGACAATGCAGATAGTTACTCTATATCTATCTCAATATTTTCTTGATACTGTTAATTCTTTATTTAATGTGAAACATATTTTATATTTAAGAAGCTCTAATTTGCAATTCAATAACTTTACCTTGCCCATGAATATTTGCTATTGAGTACATATAAGCCTTTTTTTTTTTTATCAAGAATTTAACATGTCAAAATTTCAGGGATAAGAAACACAACAGTGAATGAAATGTAATCATTATCTTTCATATTATTACTATAGGCAAGATATAAATGTCTCGACAAGTAACCGTAACATAAGGTAGATACTGATTGATAACATAAAAGAAATAAAAGCATAGCCTTATATTTGCAAAAATAGTTGCAGAATTATTTATAATGAGGTGTTCTATTAGGAAATGAATTCAGTTTCCAAAAAATTAATACTTCTTCTGTCATAAAGATGGAGAATCAAAAAAGAAAGACATGTCTGTGTGTATCAGTATTGTGGCAAATACAGCTTTGTAAAATTTTGTTTTATACATTTGTCGAGCCAATAGTAAGAATGTTAAACTAATATAGTTTTTATGGTATATGATTACTTTAAAATTTACATGGGTGCTAGAGCTGTGGCACAGTAGGTTAATCCTCCTTCTGTGGCGCTTGCATCCCATTTGGGTGCCGGTTCTAGTCCTGGCTGCTCCTCTTCCAGTCCAGCTCTCTGCTT
The DNA here is from genome assembly GCA_949820135.1 of Sylvilagus floridanus. Classification (NCBI taxonomy): domain Eukaryota; kingdom Metazoa; phylum Chordata; class Mammalia; order Lagomorpha; family Leporidae; genus Sylvilagus; species Sylvilagus floridanus. The sequence continues at coordinate 38,833,978 of OX463243.1, forward strand.
TGGCCTGGGAAGGCAGTGGAGGATGGGCCAAGTGCTTGGGCCCCTGAACCTGCATAGGAGACAGGGAGGAAACACCTGGCTCCTGGCTTTGGATCAGCGCAGTGTGCCGGCTGCAGTGCACCGGCCGCAGTGGCCATTGGAGGGTGAACCAATGGCAAAGGAAAACCTTTCTCTCTGTCTCTCTCTCTCACTGTCCACTCTGCCTGTCAAAAAAATAAAAATAAAAAATAATTTAAAAAAAGAATTGTATTACAAAACTCATTGAATCTGTTAAACACAGATTTTAAAAATCTGAATTAAGAGGAGAATGAGTAGGATTATGATGCAGACATAGAGAAAATGAAAGAATAAGAGAAACAAATGGTGGTGATAGCTGAAAATAGAGAATAAAAGGGAAACCGAGGAAAAGCATATCACCAAATTCATATTCAATGGAGAAGATGTCATGTTCACAAAATAGCAAGTAGCTGAAAAACTGGAGACTACCTTGGATTCCTCTTATAGCACTCTATAGACTTAAACAATACTTGGAAAAGTTAAGTAAATCATTGCTACAGACACAATATAAGAGTTGTAAATATGATGTGTTATTCTTGAGGCCTACTCTCTACACCTTATTTGATCACTGCACAGTAATTTTATTTTTGAAATATGCTCAAGTATTGTGTTCTATGAGAACATTATTAAAATATGTAATATTTTAAATAAAAAGGCAAATCATATGATATCTATTTCATTCTTTAAATACGGAATACTTATAAATAAATAATTGTTATTAAATTCAACGTTTTAAAGGTTATTACTTTTGTTAACAGATGAAAATAGATAAATTACATGCATTCAGTTAGGTAACACTCATTATTCAGGTGCTTAAGTGCTGTTGCTATCATATTAGCTATGCTAATTTATACAATTAACCTTATATAATTGGTTTAAAGACCTTGTCTGACAGGGCAGCACATTAGTTCCTTGATGGAATAAATAAAGTTGTCTCAAATGTAAGGTAGTTTCTTAGAAAATTCACTCTTTTCACAGTACATATTTTCCTTTTTGTATATATTTTTTCCTTTTACCAGCATTTAAAATTATTATATAAAATAAATAAATCCTAACAGTATTATTCATATTTCTAAAAATAAATTTTATTTCTTTTCTCTAAAATATATAGCATACATTATTCAAGAATAGAAAGAAATAAAACAATATTAATGTAGGTAAACCTAGTTTATTTTATTCTTTTCTCAATTACAACCAAAAAATTCATTCAAATCAGTTTTCATGTAATGAAAGACAATGAACACAATAGTAAAGCAGTATATATTTGTGTATTAAAATAAAGGCACCATATGCAATGTTTGTGCTTCATTGCTCAACGAATGCTGATGGAGAGAAAAAGGTCTAGTGAAAGGCATTAATTGGCTAATAGGTTCTGGGAAAACTGGCCCAATAATAGACTGCTAGATCAATCAACTCAGCACAATAAAAGTATTGTGTTCTAAAATAAAGCCAAGGCAATAAACATGGGCAAACTGAAACATACTTTATGATTTCAGTCATAGACAATTTATATAAAACTAGACCATATGTACTTGAGACTCCATATAGGCAGAGTATCTTTTTTTTTAATAAAAATATTCATTTATATTGTATTCCATTCTCCCAGAAGGGATACTGTCGGGAAATTTTTAGCCTTGGAACTTTGGATTCATGGTCAGCTATTTCACTCTGGCAATTCTTATATTCAACCTATTATATGTTGTTCTAATGCTATTCAATGGTGTATGTTATGCTACGTTATACTAGGTTAGGTTGCATTCTTTTTTACTCTTATTTTATTCTATTCTCTTCTATTCTATCTAGTGCTTTGCTATGCTATCATATGTTATCCTATCCTATCCCATGTTATCCTATCCCATTCTATCCTATCCTATGTGCATGCTTTAACCTGTTCCTTCATCTTTTCATTTTCATGACCCTTTTAATCTCTCTTATATTCTAATTGAAAAGAGTAACTTAACCTTAAACAATCTTCATATCTTCCTCTCCTAATCTCTTCTTTTTGAGATACCTCTTAACTTAATTTTATACTTAAAATTTAATCTTTTGCTGGCTCCACGGCTCAATAGGCTAATTCTCCACCTTGCGGTGCCGGAACACTGGGTTCTAGTCCCGGTTGGGGCGCCGGATTCTGTCCCAGTTGCCCCTCTTCCAGGCCAGCTCTCTGCTGTGGCCCGGGAGTGCAGTGGAGGATGGCCCAAGTCCTTGAGCCCTGCACCCCATGGGAGATCAGGAGAAGCACCTGGCTCCTGCCTTTGGACCAGTGCGGTGCGCTGGCTGCAGCGTGCCGGCCGCGGCGGCCATTGGAGGGTGAACCAAAGGCAAAGGAAGACCTTTCTCTCTGTCTCTCTCTCTCACTGTCCACTGTGCCTGTCAAAAAAATAAAAATTAATCTTTTGCTAAAAATGAATAAGCATTGTCACTGTGCTTAGGAAAAAAATAACTACTTTGTACAGTTTTATACCTTCTACCAAGCCACTCGGACACCTCTCCAGACTCACCTTTTCAACAATATCTATCATTGAATTACATCTAGAACCCTAAAACCAGTGTTGAAGTGTGGGGCTGGCATGTGTCACAGCACATTAAGCCACTGCCTGTAATTCTGTCTCTGATTCTTATCAAGTCCTTACTAATGCTTCTTGGAAAGCAATGGAAGATGGCAAAGTTCTTAGGCCCCTGCCACCCAAGTGGGAAACTCAGATGGAGTTCCAGGCTCTTGGCTTCAGCCTGTTGATCTCATTTTGGGGAGTAAATCAGCAGATGCAAGATCTTTTTCATTTCCTTCCTCTGTCTCTCTTTCCCTGTCACTCTGTCTTTCAAAGATATAAAAATAAATGATTTTTATTTGTGCGTTTGTTTTTAAAGAAGCTGATGGCTGGCATTGTGGTGTAAAGTTCTAAGCTGTTCCCCACAATGCCAGTACCCATACTGGAGTGTGAATTCCAATCCTGGCTGCTTTACTTCCATTCCAGCTTTCTGTTGAAGTGCCTAGTAAAGCAGGAGGTGGTGGTCCAAGTGCTTGGGTCCCTCTCTGCATCTGGGAAAATCAGATGGAGCTTTGGACTCCTGACTTTGGCCTGGCCCAGTCTGGGCCATTGTGGCCATTTGAGGAGTGAATTAGTGGATGGAAGACCCCCTGCTCTGTGTGTATGTGTGTGTGTGTGTGTGTGTATATCTGTTTGTCACTCTCCCCTTCAAATAAATAAATAACTACTAAAAGAAGCAAGTCAAAGTGTGTAATTTCTACCTTTTGAAAATGCTTTCTTTTATCATACTTCATTTCAATGTATTTTTCTTGTCTTATTTCCCATGTTATTTCCAATTTTGTGGTTTTAAAATCAGACAAAATTAGATTTAAAAAGATTCTAAAATGTATAAGCAATCACAAATGACTCACACTAGCTAAAGTGATCATGGGGGTGGGTAGGTAATGAAACTGGCATCAAAATAACTATTTTAGGTGCATGCTACAAAGCTACATAATTAAAACAACATGATATTGATATAAAAATAAGCACAGAAATCAATAGATCCATGGATCATAATAAAGAACCAAGAAATTAATCCATGCACCTGAAGCTAAATGATTTTGACAAAAGTGCTAACAATATAAACTGGAGAAGGAAGAGTGTTTTCAATAAATGACACTGGCAAAGCTAGATGTATATATATGGAAGAATGAAATTAGATCCTTTTCTTACAGCAGATGCAAAAGTCAACTCAGGATGGATCAAATATCTAAATTTAAGACTTACAACTATGCAATTACTAAAAGAAAATGCCAAGGAAACAGTTTAAGATGTTGGTGTGAGTGAGGAATTCTTAGATAAAATGCAAAAAGTACAGGCAACAAAAGCAAAACTAGACAAATAGGATTATAGCAATCTCAATAGCTTTATCAAGTATGAGGAAACATTAAACAGAATGGGAGAAAATACTTGCAAGTTACTTACTCAGAAAAGGGTCAATACCAAAATACACCAGCAACTCAAAAATCTTACCAATTGAAAAATCAATCAATCTGGTTAAGAAAAAGGTAAAAAAAAACCTGAATAGAGAGTTTTCAGAAGAAGAAGTGATGGTTAACCAACCTGTGAAAAAATTCTCAATATCACTAGTAATCAGATAAAAGGAAATCAAAGCCACATTGACTTATTACTTCATTCCATTAGAATGACTATTATCACAAAGGAAGAAAGTAGCAAATGCTGTCAGCATGTGGGGGAAGAACTCTTACACACTCTTGCTGGTAATGTAAATTAGAAGAGGCACTGTGGAAGACAGTCTGGGGATTTCTTTAAAAATGTAAAATGGAGCTGTTTGTGATCCTGCAATTCCATGACTTGGTGTACATCCACAAGACTTGAGTTTATTTTATCAAAGGGATACCTTTTCCAACCTGTTTATGCAGTGTTGTTCACAATAGCCTAAACATGGAAACAACAAAAGTGTCCATCATCAGTCAAATGGATCAAGAAAGTGTGATTATACATAATAAAATATTATTCAGCTTTAATAAAGAATGCAACCCCAACCTTTGCAGCAAAATATATGGAACTGAGGACATAAAAAAACCCAGACACAGAAAGACAAATACTACATACTCTCCTTATATGTGGGAAATAAATGCTTTTAAGAAAGAAATTTAATCTGAAAACAAAATAATGAAAACTTCGAACCTGGAGGGGTGTGACAGATAAAAGTAGTTCAGATAAAAAAAATAGGGAAGCACAAACTAGATGCTACATGGAGTTTATTGAATGTCTTTACGCTAATCTGAGCAACATCTTTGGAGAAGCTGGTTATCTTTACAAAGATATGCAAAAGTAGAAAAAATACATCTTATTTAAGGGAATATATTTTGAGGCCTTTTTGTTATTCAAATAAGGATGCCCCAAGTATGTGTTCTATGTGTGTGTGTGTGGGGGGGGTGTGGTGTGGTAAGGAATAGACAATTAGTACAGACAAAATCTGAAACAAAACTAGGCATACAGAATGATTACAAACATTCTTAAATAACAGTTTAATAGAAAATGTTTCAGCCATGTAAATATCACTATGAATAGTTATAGTAAAGCAGATAACGACTTTGGTATGTTACATAAAAGAATTCTATGCACAATGCACTATTCCAGTTAAACATTAAAATGTCTAGAAATTTATGCTAATGTGGTGGGCAGTTAATACTTTATGGTTCTGTATATTTTAGTAAACTAAATCATTATTGCAATTGTCATATTGCACATGACAAGTAACTACAGGAAGAAAATTAAATTGATATTGGAAACATGGTTATTGGAAATAAAGCTAATGTTCTGCCTATGGAAAGTGCTTTTCTGAGATTATTCATTGCTTTGTAATTCAGACCACAAAGAGGGCATAAATGATGGTTTATAAAAAACCATCAAAATAGTAAAGTGTAAGGGATGAGGTTTTTACGGTCAGCAACACGAAAGGTTTCGGTATTATTATCCTCTTTTGAAGTCTTCTGATACAGAACTACAGAAGGCAAAATGAGGTAGAAGAAATACCAATAGCTGTTTACTCCTCAGGGCAGAATACTGGTGGCTGATGGCTAATTAGGAATAAACAGAATAAAAACCTGAGCCCAAAGGGAGAAAAACCCATTTTGTGGAATACAGGGTGATATTCATCCTGTAGGAGGTGCCTGTATAAGTCAATTATTTAACCAGATAATTTAATATAGTTGATTGCTAAGTGGTACAACAGCATTAAACAGATAACTCAAAAGGCATAAAGGAAACATGAAGGTATCCATTACAGGAAACATCTGACATCCCAAGAGTTGATGTAATAAAGGAATGGATTTGGATTATTATAATTTAGGATCTTGGAGAAAGGATCCCACACAATTAAAATTCAGATATCTGAGGAGGTGGTTCCTGGTCAGCTGCTGCTGGTGTCTTTGAACTTCAAGGGACCCCACATCTCAAAATATGTGTACCAGCCACAAGGTGTTGGCATCCCTGAGAAGATACAATGATGTTTTTCTGAGCTTTAGAATAAACTTCAAACTAGATTTAACAGTTCAGTTGGACATAAATGTTATTGTACGGTGAAGGAGCAAATTTACTAATGCAGTAAGAGACAAACAGAAAGCGAAGCTTGCGCATCCCCTTATGTGTTCATCATTGGCAGAATATAACATAGAGGAAGGTGGCAGAGTTGCCATGTGCAAAGTCCTGAGTACTGTATAGAAAATTACTTAGGGACAGAAGTCTGTTAACTGGCACCATAGCAGTAGCCAGAGGTCACATTCCTGAGTGTGTATATAGTCCGTCATTTACAGATCCAATTCTACATTCAGGTGCCATGAACACCTTTACACAGTGACCACATGACAAGCAACTTGCTGTGCTCTTCACCCGTAAGTAAGGGTAACATATGTTCTCCAGACGCACATGATTTTTATGCAGTTGTTGGTTTGCTACTAGGTCCTGAGTTGCCATCTGGGATTCTATCAGTTGGCATGATTAGTAATAGCGCTCCCCTTTTCCTTTATAATTGTCCCAAAGTGTACAATAACTTATGTTATCAACATAAAACTTACACATAAAATATGTTCAATAAAAATTAATTTGTGTTTTGCTATTAAGAAATGTAAGAAATAGGGGTCAGCATATGCCACAAAGCTTGTACATTAAACCTCTGTAATTGAAATTAGAAATTTATAAACTCTAAATGTATTTGTTTGATCATATAGTATAGAATATTTCATTCTTTCAAGTACAACATATATCTTATAGCCATTAATCAAATATTGTAAAGGGAAGAATACATTATTTAGTAGCGCCATTAAGGCCTTGCCTATAATGTAAACTGGAATGCGTATCTCATAAAATTAAATTTTTTGAAAAAATAAGAGGCCTGAAATAAAAAATTTTGTAACTTATTTCATAGTGCATATCTCTCTTTCTATGGAACTGTTACCTACACTATCTCCCTGTACTCTACGTACACATAAATACACCCTTTCTTTCCAGCTTTAATTGCTTTGCTACAGCATAAAGATGTGTTCTCTTTCCCTTACAGGAACCTTACTATTGTACATTCATTCAGCACACAACATCCTCTACCACTAACGTCATCACAGCACCATTTCACCCAAATGTATTATTTTCCAGGTCAAAACTGATTACTTCATTTCAGAAGTATTTCACAAGGTCATCTGTGCACGTATACAAACCATTCCATAAAAAAGAAATATTGTGCTTTGTTTGAAGGACAGCAAAACAAAATAAAAGAATGTTTCCAAAATATAGTATAAGAAACACAAAGGAAAATAGTATAATACAAAAATATATTTTATACTGAGCTAAGTTAAAGCCTTGGATTGTTCTCAGTAGTATCTCCTACGAATCCATCTTTGATCTATTACAATTTCACTTCCCATTGATTAGTATACTCTCCCACTCAGATAATCATATCTTTAATTTAAAAGCAGTTTAGCAAACTAGAAACTGAGGATCAGAGAAATATAGTATATTGAATTTATGGTATATCTGTGCTTTGCACATCCTTATAATTGCTAGGCAAACATATTTTTAACCATGAACTTGTAGCATTCTAACTGAGATATACCAACCACCTTGCCAAAAATAGAATATATCATATAGCAAAATATGAAAGTATTTTGAGATTGCATGAACTTTTCATTATATAAATCATGTTAGAGACCAGCACTGTTGTGTAGTGGTTTAAGCTACTCTTGCATAGTGGGTTAAGTCATTGCCTGTAGTGCTGGCATTCCATTTAAGTGCCGGTGGAGACCTGTCTGCTCCACTTCCAATCCAGCTCCCTACTAATGCACCTGAGAAAGCAGTGGAGGATGGTCTCAGCCTTGGACCTCTGCACCACATGGGAGCCCCTGACTCCTGGCTTCAGACTGATCAGGAACTCCTGGCTCAAGGCCACTGCAACCATTTAGGGCAGTGAACCAAAGGATGGAAGATCTCTCTCTCTTTTTCTCTCTCTCTTTCTCTTCTTCTCTTTCTTTGTAACTCTGCCTTTCAATTATAAATAAGGCTTTAAAGAAAATCTTGTTAGACTTTCCATCAGTTTTCTAGTTATCTATTATCATTTTCTATTACTTATTTTAGTATAAACCAAAACTAATGTAAAATATGTATATTCACATAGAAGTAACTAAAAAGGATGAGTGAAGAATACTAATACTAGTTATGGTGTTTTTTAAATCTTTTTCTGAAAGAAAAAAACAAAGACTGTAAATCACTATTTTAATTAGATTCAAAACGTGTATGTGTGTGTGCGTGTGTGTGTGTGTGTGTTGTTACATTAAACAATTAATCTATACCGTGGTTGGAATGATGATGTAGCAGATTAAGCTGCCATTTGTGACAGTAGTATCACATATTGTAGTGCCAATTTGAGTCCCATCTGCTCCACATCTTATCCAACATCCTGCTAACTTACCTGGGAAGGCAACAAATGTTGAGGGCATCTGAAGAGTGAATTAACAGAAGGCCAGATGGAAGATATTCTCTCTCTCTCTCTCTCTCTCTCTCTCTCTCTCTCTCTCTCTCTCTCTCTCTCTCTCTCCTCTCCCTTACAAATAAATATTTTAAAAATAAAAATATAAAGGAACAAAAAATTCATAATGCCACTTACTTGTGAGGCTATATAGCATTTAAAACCCTTAAACATTGGTGATTGGAATGAAAAACGGTACATCGTATTTGGAAAACTTCATCACATTTTTTATGATATATAAGCAATTAATTTTTAAAATAATGCCAAGATAACTATTGACATTTTACACTATTAATTTTACACTTAATATAGAACTCAGAAACTTTACTTTTAATATTTGTCCTTGAAAAATGAAAACACATATTCATAGAAAATATTGTAGGCAAATGTCTGTATTGGCTTTCTTTGCTTGCTTCTAAACCTAGAAACAATATTTTAATTCATGATATATCCAGACAATGGGATACTATTCAGAAATAAAACATTTACAGTTAACCTATGCACATGGAAACATGGATGATTCTCAAGCACATCCCACTATGTGAAAGAAGTAGGACTTAGAAACCACATTGTGTATGGGCTCGTGTATATGATGTTCATAAAAACAAAACCCTAGGGACCAAAACCAGAATGGGCATTGGCAAGACTAAAGCTGCAGTAGGACATTGGCTACAATGGGTAATAAGTGTCACTATGTTCCTCAATCTGTATCATGAAACACATGAAACTTATATAACTTGAATAAAATCTTAAAAAAGAAAAAAAATATTATTATTAGTATCCATTCTTGGGAAATATAGAATTAGGACATATTATAGATGCCTATACAATAGAAGTTGAACTACAAGCAGAAAGTGATTATATAAAAGCTCAATTGACACCGGGTGAAATATCAGAACAGGGGCTGGTGCTGTGGTGCAGAAGATTAAAGCACTGGCCGCAGGGATCCCATATGGGCACTGGTTCTAGTTCCAGCTGCTCCTCTTCCAATCCATCTCTCTGCTATGGCCTGGGAAAGTAGTGGAGGATGGCCCAAGTCTTTGGGCCCCTGCACCCACGTGGGAGACCCAGAAGAGGCTCCTGGCTCCTGCCTTCGGATCTGCACAGCTCCGGCCGTTGCGGCCATCTGGGAAGTGAACCAGTGGATGGAAGACCTCTCTCTCTGTCTCTACTTGTCTCTGTAACTCTGTCTTCCAAATAAATAAAATAAATCTTTAAAACAAATATCAGAACAACTTGTTTAATAAATTCACTATTGGGAGTTTTGAAACTTAACTTTCTCTAAAGTGTGTGTGTGTGTGTGTGTGTGTGTGTGTATGTTTGTGTTTGTACACATCAGAACCACTACAGTTGAATTGTGCTTATATCTTTGACAAAACAAAAATGTAAAACCTAAAAGAAAATTTAACTTCTAAATTTTTAAAGATATTATGTCCAAATTTACTTTTTTTGGTTTTTAATATTGTAATAATTTGTTCACAGTTAGAGTTATGCTAACAGAATTTTTTAAAAAATTTGCCCTAACTTGCATACTTATTATTTTATCTACTGCTTAACTAAAGAAATAGAAAATATGGTTCAAGTACTATGGAAGAAAGGGTTTTAGTTAGACTTGTTAGAGCAAGAATGCTACTCTTCATTTGATGAATTCTTGTGTGAATTTCAAGGGTAATTTTGATTATAAATGCTTTCTACTTCATTTTCTGATTTTGAAAACTAATCTGCTTCTCTGACTCAGGTTTTAAAGAGTTCTATAATTGTTCTATCACATGTCTTACAATATTGTACTTAATATTTATGGAAGAATGAATTATCTGCTGTGAATTTATGTAAGAACTGGAAAGCAGTAAGTATATTTCAGAAGCCCCGAAACTACAAGATTTTAAAAATAAAATTTTATTTTATTTTTACACTTGCAAGTAGCTTAATACTTTGAGGGTTACTATATAATTACAAACACACATACTATATAATTACAAACACACATACAAGAGAGAGAGAGAGGGAGAGAGCAAATGAGAGAGAGAGCCAGAGAAAAAGAAATAGAATAGTTGATAGGAGCAAACATTACTGTTTTGAGTGGTATAATTTCATTTGTTCTAGATCAAAATCATTATAAAAGTCATTGAACTCCTGATGATGTCACTGCACAAAAACTTGATATTGTTAATGTTATTGTTATAGCACTCAGTCACAAAGATTACTTTTTCAGAGACACAAAGAAAGACCCTCCCATCCAGTTTCACTCCCTAAATGCCAGGAACTTCCAAGAGTGGGTCAAGCTGAAGACAGGAGTTGAGGATTCAACAGAAGTCCCCCATATGGTTGACAGTCACCCAGATATTTGAGCCATAACGTATTGCCTCCCACAGTGTGCACAAACAGGTAGCAGAGCTGACACTAGAATGCAGGTACTCCAACATGGGGTTAGGGCATCCCAAGCATCCTCTTAACCACTGTTACAGACACCCACCACTACAAAGAAGTATTTATATAGAATTCAGTATAATTTTGTTAAGAATTAGAGTAATGTAAATTGTAGCAAAACTTAAAGAACTAATTCTATATTAGTTATTTTTATGATTTTATTTTTGTGTTTGCCTCCACTTTTGACAAGAAAAAAATTGGGATAATAAAGCACATACAGTTCAACATGCCAAAATTAAATGGAAGTTATTTTTAAAAATCATAACTGACATTATACTGAACCTATTAGTTGACCTTAATTCTCCAATATAATGACATCCACTTCTAATTTATGCTTTACATAATGATATTATTGGGGTAAATTATGATTGTTTAAAATTTCTTAAATAAAAAAATATTATTTCTTTGTTTATAAGTGATGATATGTTTATTATTATAATTAGATTTGAAATTTTGGCAGAACATAAAAAATGTTAAATACTGATATTTACTTTAACAATGTGATGTATGTGCACATATTACAACTTGTTTCAAAACTGAATCTGTTTCCCTTATTATTGAATATTGCCTAATATTATGTATCTACCTGCAAATGATTATCTTTCTTTTTAAATCATGAATCATTCTTTATTTCTCCAACATCTTTGTGTAAGTTATAACATAACATATACTTAAAATAAATATATCAACACTTTTATTTTATAGTTTATGGTGACCTTTAAAAAACAAGGTTCAAATCATGTAGGATCTCTGTCCTTAATGTGCTGTACATTGTGAATTAATACTATAACTAGTACTCCAACAGTATTTTTACTTTGTGTCTCTATGTGAGGGCAAACTGTTGAAATCTTTACATAATATGTACTAAATTGATCTTCTGTGTATAAAGAGAATTGAAAATGAATCTTGATGTGAATGGAAGGGGAGAGGGAGCAGGAAAGGGGAGGGTTGTGGGTGCGAGGGAAGTTATGGGGGGGGGAAGCCATTGTAATCTATAAGCTGTACTTTGAAAATTTATATTCTTTAAATAAAAGCTTTATAAAAAAGTTTCAGTAATTAATTTACTTACTCATGAGGAATAGTTATTGAAGTGAAATCTACTTGACATTATTTCTTGCTTTATAAAAAAAGTTTAGCTAGACAATTTAGAACACTATTGCGAATTTAGGGAGCACTAAATTCATCACTTTGTTGTACAACAAATCTCTTGCTTGTACAGGTTTACTTCTTTTATCAAAGTAGGCTTTACATAGTGGACAGCACTGATATAAAATGGTGAGTGGCTGTAAGTGGATGTTCTAGATGCACGAGGCATCGTGGTGACGAAGAGTGGAGAGACCCAGGATAGCACAAGTGCACAAGACAGACTTTAAAGAGAAAATTTCTGTGCAACTGTGACTCTAACCACACAAGTTTCCTCAGTGACTTAAACTTGAAAAAGGACAAATATAAATTTTCCTTAAGCATATTAACATGAGCCCAGCATCAAGATTTACAATTATTCTTTTCCAAGTTTATATGTACATTTTTCTCATAGAAGTTTTTTTTTTTTTTTTGTATTAATTTGTGGATGGAGAAGTGGTTTTCCTAGTATGGAGAGAGCAGGAAGGAAAACCCAGAAAATGGTAACTGTTGCCTAATTTAAAAATGCATGTCACCTTGTTTGATGTCTGCCTCTGTTTTGGTCTTAAGCTTCATTCACAGTAGTCATAGTTAAGCCTCTAGATATTTAAAAGTTCAGTTCTCAAGAAAAACTAAAAACTCAGTATTGAAATTCAGAATCTTATAGGCTTCTTTACATTAGATCAGTTCCTGGTGTGTTGGTCATGTCAGTATTATCTGAAAAAAAAGTCATCCTAATAATAAATTTATTTTAGATATCTGCTCCTAGTGCAGTTTCAAATGAGGAAGGATCACTGAACCTTTTCCTGCTGAGCCATTGGCTTCTCCAGGTCATGTTGTTTCTAAAGCAGGAAAAACTCATCAAGTTAACACATAGTCCATTCTTCAAAGGTACAGAAGTAAGAAAATATCTCACAGGCTGGAGATATGTAGACACCAATACACAGGAATGTGAATCAAGTCCACAGAATATTGAAAGACAATAAATGTTTGCATATAGTAATTTATAGAGGAGTGATCATATCTGTGACTGCCAATTTAAAAAATTGCAGCCAATTTCAGTAGCTGTGCAAAATGATATGTGTAATACACACACACATATCATAACCGTAAATCAATATTTTCATCAAGAGAAAAGAAAAAAAATACCATAGACTCAGGCTACAAACACTTTTTTAGTAGAGATAGTATTCAGCTCATATATTATTTACTGAATAATACAGGAAAATCCCCTGAATATAATATTTGATCTAGGCAGTAAATTTTTTATAATATCACAGGTATTTACTTTGTGAAGGTCATTTAACAGAACAGGTTCTGGTAAACAAATTATTTTAAAGACAAATGAGTACATATTACACATTGTGTGAAAAATTTTATGAGTTTTTTTTAAAGATGATACAGTTATTGCAGGTTTGGAATTGGTTGCTTAAAATAATTGTCTGAAGGACTTAAATGCTAAATAATGAAGCATACTTAAAATATGAAGAAAAAACAGACTTCCATAGTAAATCAAAGTAAAGAAATTGTCTTTAAATTATAAAGGTATTTGACAATGTTCCAAAGTCTCCAGAAAATGAGTTGCTATGTTCCAGGATGAAAGAATGTATCACATATACAGAAACTTGAGTTTGAGATATGATGATCGTTATTGACTGATAGCAGCATTGGGAGCAACAACTCCCAAGCCAGAATCTCTAAAAAGAAAAACCAAGTTACTGCCTGCATTTGCAAATGAAGAAAGTGGGATTTATCATTTATTGGGTTAACTATTTCACATCTCCCAAAGGGTGTAGATTTTAGGAGTAATGGAGAACCCTTACATGTAATGGATACTTCATGCCGAAATGGAATTAAATATAACGCAAATGCTTCATGAACATTTTGAAACCACCTGAGATATAAACTAGAATATACGTGTTTTCTCCTGTTATGCATTATTTTTCTGGACTTTTGTCGAAGAAACATGGCTTTGAAGACTGATACAGAGAAGAGTAACATCTCAACAATCTGAATTAGTGAGAATCTTGGGACATTTGCATATTTGCTCAAATTACTATGGTAAAGAAAGGCAGAAATGGAAAAGCAGGATGAAGAGAATTAAGACTACCGGTCTGAGACTGGAATATTTATAGTTTATTTCATAATCAGGAAACTAGAATCTCAGAGGAATATATGATAAAGATTTTTTAAGTGCATAGCTATTTAAAAAGTAGAAATGAGGGGCCAGCGCTGTTGCATAGCTGGTAAAGCCTCAACCTGCAATGCCAGTATCCGATATGGATGCCAGTTTAAGACCTGGATGCTCCACTTCGGATCCAGCTCTCTGCTATAGCCTGGGAAAGCAGTAGAAGATGTCCCAAGTCCTATCGCTCTTTATATACACATTGATATCTACGTTATATGGTATATTTGTTAACATAAATATGTAATTGTAAACATGTATACAATTTATGTATGTTCTGTGTAACAATCCACCTCTAGATTCTGTGGTTTCAGACATTGCTTCAAGAAATCAAAAGTCATCAACAAGAAACCATATGAGAAACTAGGCTTTGATATCATAGCAGAACACACCACAATGCAGCATGTCTCAAATGCTTACCAACTGATCAGGTAAACATAAACTGCCTTAATTGGTCAGGTCAAAAATATTTCTGAAGCATCGCATCGCCCATGGGGTCAACATGATAACATTTGCTAATTTATCTGGAACCATGACCATTACTTGAGAAACATAGGGAAAAACCAAGCAGTCTCCTAAAGTACTGAAACTATGTAGAAAAATTAATCAATTGATATGCAATCCCTATAAAAACTCCCAATACCCAGAACTGGATGGACCCTTCCCTTAGGGAACCATTCTGGCAAGCAGGAGTCTCTTTCTCAATAAAATCTATTTTCATTTGCTTTGCTCTCCCACCCCTTTATTGTCCACATTGTAATTCTTCATTGTTATAAGACAAAGAACTGAATCTGAAATCCTCTAACAGTGTGATATCATTACTAGATAAATGTTTAACGAAATATATGAGAAGCTGGGGAAAATGCTTGTACTTTTCTCTTTGTGCATATTAAAATGCTTCTCCTGGGATTTTAAATGCATTGGAAAAGGTATTACTCCCAGCAGCCACACCTAGTGAAGATTGAATATAATTCTTGGGTAACTAAGAATTGGATGTAACAATAATCCTTATGATTTATTATATCAATACTTTAGACTAAAGTTGTGCCATTATTTAAAGAGAATGTTTTTCTGACATTTTAAAGCTCCATTAGGGGGGGCAGTGCTGTGGCAAGCGGGTTAACGCCCTGGCCTGATGCAATGGCATCCCATGTGGACACCGGTTCAAGACCCGGCTGCTCCACTTCTGATCCAGCTCTCTGATGTGGCCTGGGAAAGCAGTAAAAGATGGTCCAGGTCCTTAAGCCCCTGCACCCACATGGGAGGTCCAGAGGAAACTCCTGGCTCCCGGCTTCGGATCCAGCCATTGTGGCCAGTTGGGGAGTGAGGCGGCAGATGGAGGACCTCTCTCTCTCTCTCTCTCTCTCTCTCTCTCTCTCTCTCTCTCTCTCTCTCTCTCTCTCTCTCTCTCTCTCTCTCTCTCTATATATATATATATATATATATGCCTCTCCTTTTTGTGTATCTCTGACTTGCAAATAGATAAATAAATCATTTAAAAAAAGTTCCATAGTGAATCAAAGCTAAGCTAATTTTTTTTTAATTACAGAGCAGGCATGAACTCTTCCTTTCTTGGTTACTCTGGATACAAAGAACTGGATATAAAGCCTGTCCTCTCTGGTAGAATCAGGAATGTGTGCAGGTATCCAGCATAAGTCTAAATGTACATATAAAAGGGCATTTTTTAAAACCCACTAAAATAATAAATCCTGGGGGTTTCATCATGGAGAATTCATCAGGGAGAATCTAGACTCCAATGATGTCATGGTTCTGCGAGTAAAATGCAGAGGGAAGAGGCAAGGAGGTTGGCCGGGTCCCTCCTACTATAAGTCTCTCTTCCTCTGGCTTGTGCTCCTTGACAATCAAACACAGAAATTCCCAGAGTCCGTATGCGAAATCTTAAAGGGAGGTTGCTTACGCTTGCTAGTCCCTGGTACACAAAACATTTGGCACAAAGTCTGGTTTAAAAAGTCATCACCCATCCCTATGAATCCCTTCTCCACAGTTGTGTCAAAGAGCAAAACACACAAACAGAGGCAGATAAACAAAAACAAAGTTTTTACATTTGTACATAGTCTAAGAAAGTCAAGGGCCCATGGAGGCCAATGGGCAAAGGAACAAAGAGCACTTGTGAGCCCTCAAGAGATGATGTTTCTGCTCCTGGAGATCTCTGAGTCTTCTCACCCAAGGTATTCCAAGATGGACAGGGCTGGGAGGAAAGGCCACCTTCCCAGGCCTCTGAGTCTTTTGGGTAGATCAGAGGACTCTGTTGTTTTCTTCCTACTATTTTCCCTTCCTTTCCTGGGCCTACCCCTCTGCGTTGTGGCCCAGCTGATTAAGCTAGGACCTGCAAGGCTGGTATCCCACGAGAGTACTGGTTCCAGCAGTGCCTGCTCTACTTCTGATCCAGCTCCATGCTAAAGTGGCTGTTAAATCAATGGCAGAAGATGATCTAAGAGCCCAAGTCCCTGCCACCTATGTTGTAGACCTCCATGTAGCCATAGGCTCCTAGCTTCCTCCTGGCCATTGTGGAAATCTTGGGTGTGAACCAGCAGAGAGAAAATCTCTCTATATAGCTCTATCTCTATTTTTATATCATCTCTATCATCTTATAATCTTTAAAAACAAAACAAAAAGTGAAAAGACCAGGCCTGAACCTTGGCCCTAGCCTGACTTTCTAGCTCCTTGGTTTGTCTTGTCACCAGCTCCAAGTGTTTGTGCTACATGGGCCACAATGGGACTATTGCAGTCTGAAGGCATGGAGTCTGCCAGAGATCCCTCAGCCTCTTTTTGAGCTCTTCCAGTTTCTCCCCACTCTGCCTGGGGACTATATAGTGTTGACACTGTTCACATAATGGAAGGCAGAACCAGCTGAAAGCTGAGCCTGGGAGCAATCCAGACCCAATCAGGCTCATCCGAGGGTTCTGTTTTGCACCTCTTGGAGATAAGTGCTCATTCTCCATGAGCACCCTGTCAGCCAGAATCACCAAATGGGCTGCCAAGTTTTCCTGGGAGGGGACATTCTGCTCTGACATGCTGGGGTGCTGCCCACCCTGACATTTTTTTTCTGGAAAGCATGTTCTCCTTCCTTCTGCTACAAATGTGATCAAACATTTAAGACTCAGACTGCCTTTCGGGTTGTACAGATAATAGTGGCCAGCCAGTCTTTTAACTTCAGCTTTGTGATTCCAGAACATGTGCTCTGAAATGTGCTGCCTTCTTGTCATATATGTATTAGGCATTGCTATGGTTTTTAGCTTCTTCAGAGAACTTAACACAATGGCATATCCATAATATGCCTCTGCCTAGGCCTACATCATAAAGGCATTATCTTAACTTGACAACGGTCCACATTGGACTACAGTCTACCCAAAAGATGTGGTGCAGAGGTCAGCGCTGTGGCACAGCGGGTTAAAGCCCTTGCCTGAAGGACTGGTATCCCATATAGGTGCCAGTTCTAGTCCTGGCTGCTCCTCCCATCTAGTTTTCTGGTATGGTTTGGGAAAGCAGTAGAAGAAGGCCCAAGTCCTTGGGCCCCTGCACCTGTGAGGGAGACCCAAAGAAAGCTCCTGGCTCCTGGCTTCAGATCTCTGGAGCTTCAGCCATTGCAGCAATCTAGGGAGTGAACCAGCAGATGGAAGAGACCTCTCTCTCTGTCTCTACCTCTCTCTGTAACTGTGTTTTTCAAATAAATAAAATAATAATCTTTAAAAAAAAAAGATGTGGTGCAAAGATCACCAATTGTCATTACAGATTTGTCCCATGTTTCTATTCTAATTGAGACTTGCAGCCAGATTTTTCTTTTGGCTGAATTTGAAGCATCCAGACTATATTCCAAACCAAGTTTGATCTGTACTGAAAGAAATTTACCAGTGGCTTACTCCATGAAAATAAGAAGTCGATTTCTATGACCTTCATGGAATATACCTAGAAAGCAAAGACCTTATTTCATTGCAAGTTCACAGTGGAGCCATGTATTGGCTTAAAGCCAGATGAACACATTTTGGTCACTGTGCACATGCCAACTGGATTCACTCTCTTAACTGCACAGTATTGTCACTTACATGTCACTCTAGATTCTTTTTTGCCCAAGATAAGAAACATACTGTTGGTTGTCAGGCTGAGGAAAACATACATCATTATCCTAAGAGCTGGAAGCTTCAGCATGGCAAGAAACATCTGAAAAACTATGCATGGTTTTACTTACTTTTAATTTCATCTAGTTTGTTTACTTCATTGGAGTTTTTTTTTTTTTTTTTTGCCCCCCCTTAGATCTGATCAGTCATGTGACATGAAAAAGTTTCAGAACGAAAAATCAAATAGCTCAGTGAACATAGAAACACTGAGAATTATTGATATACTCCAAAACTGATTTTAACACTCTGCACATAAGATTCCTTTCATAGTATTATCAAGACTTCCATTCCAAGCACCCTTTGAGATTATTGGGGAAAAGTGTTTTGCTAACAACCAAAATCATTATTAAAAGAGAAGTATTCTAAGCCATTTCTGGCTCCTCCAGCAACAGATATGATGTACAGTTACTGCATTTGACCAAAATCTCTTGATATCATTTGAGGAGAGATCAATAAGAAAGATGACTTTGTTTAGATAATAATAACCAAATGACCACACCTTTTAAACAATTATTTCCTTCAAGAAATCTGGAAAGCATTACATGTCATATATAGTTGAAAGCACTAAGCTATAGTCATGTTATTTCCATTATACTTTTACTAGAGAGGAAACGGTCATTCAACATACAGTTAATGTTATGGTTCAGGATAATGCAAGGAAATTTGGACAAAAATCCACAGCTCTATTTTTGTTATCAGATGGAAATGCATGTACCAGATTCCTTTGTGACTTGTCCCTGTAAGCTAAAATATCATTAGATTTCAAGCGATTATTCTGGGATAATTCAGCTCAGCAGAGTAAACAGAAGTAAAGCATTTTCTTTTTATTAACTTTTATTTATAAATATGAATTTCCAAAGTACAACTTTTGTATTATAGCCCTTTTCCCCCCATAACCTCCCTCCCACCTGCAACCATCCCATCTCCCACTCCCTCTCCCATCCTATTCACATCAAGATTCATTTTCAATTATCTTTATAAACAGAAGATATATTTAGTATATACTAAGTAAAGATTTCACTAGTTTTCACCCACACAGAAACACAAAGTGTAAAGTACTGTTTGAGTACTAGTTATACCATTAATTCACATAGTACAACACATTAAGGACATATATCCTACATGGGGAGTAAGTGCACAGTGACACCTATTGTTGATTTAACAATTGACACTCTTGTTTATGGCGTCGGTAATCACCGAGGCTGTTGTTATGAGCTTCCAAGGCTATGGAAGCCTCTTGAATTTGCCAACTCTGGTCTTATTTATACAAGGTCATAATCAAACTGGAAGTTCTCTCCTCCCTTCAGAGAAAGAAACCCCCTTCTTTGATGGCCCGTTCTTCTGCTGGGATCTCACTTACAGAGATTTTTCATTTAGGTCACTTTTTTTTGCCACAATGATCTTTCATTAAGGGTGGTTTTTTTTTTTTTCTTTTTTTTTTGCCAGCGTGTCTTGGCTTTCCATGCCTGAAATAGTTTCATGGGCTTTTTAGCCAGATCCGAATGCCTTAAGGGCTGATTCTGAGGCCAGAGTGTGCTGTTTAGGACATCTGCCATTCTATGAGTCTGCTATGTATCCTGCTTCCTATGATGGATCCTTCTCTCCCTTTTAATTCAATCAGTTAGTATTAGGAGACACTAGTCTTGTTTATGTGATCCCTTTGACTCTTAATCCTATCATTATGATCGATTGTTAACTGAAACTGATCACTTTGATTAGTGAGATGGCATTGGTACATGCCACCTTGATGGGGTTGAAGTGGAATCCCCTGGCAAGTTTCTAACTCTACCATTTGGGGCAAGTCAGATTGAGCATATGCCGAACTGTACATATCCTCCCTTTCTTATTCCCACTCTCATATTTAACAGGCATCACTTTTCAGTTAAATTTAAACAACTAAGAATAATTGTGTGTTAATTAAAGAGTTCAACCAATGGTATTAAGTAGAACAAAAAAATATTGAAAGGAATAAAGTAGTAAGTTGTTCCTCTACAGTCAGGACAAGGGCTGATCAAGTCATTGTTTCTACTAATGTCCATTTCACTTCTACAGGTTTCATTTTAGGTGCTCGATACTTATCACCCATCAGGCAGAACATATATAATTTGTGCCTTAGGGACTGGCTTATTTCACTCAGCATAATGTTTTCCAGATTCCTTCATTTTGTTGCAAATGACCAGATTTCATTTTTTTACTGCTGTACAGTATTCTATAGAGTTCATATTCCATAATAACCTATACCCCATTTTTAACTCATACAGAGCTAATGCAGGAACATCTGAGTGATGTACATACTTCATTAAATGAAGTTTTTCTATGAAACATCTTTTATCTCCTTGGATTAGTCCTTCTTCTCTCTTCTACCCTCTACTGCAAACAGAGTTCAGCAAAAATAGTCTGTTTTTGTGCAACCCATTTTTAGGGCAACCTTTTTTTTCTTTGGTTGTTTTTTTCATCACCCCTGTAGTCTGCTTTTGGCTTCCCCCAAATTATCTAAATCCCCCTGTAATTGATTCTTTCCATAACTGCTTGGTTTTTTATTGATCCTAATTTTGGTATTTCCACACTTTGGCTCATTCAGGTTTACAATACGAACAAAAAGTCAAATCGAGTTCCTTCTCCGGTATCTTGTATTGAAAGTCCCTATTCTAGTATCCAATTGTGTTATGGAGAAAATCGAGCATAACATAAGTAGATGTAGCAGCTGAGGTTATCTAAGGTGCCTTCTTTTCAAGTCTTTTTCTGGTATCTGGGGCCTATTGGGAACTTGTTCTTTAAAACAGCTTGCCCTTCCACCAAATCAGGAAACAAGGCAGTGTGTTTGATTATAGATGCCCTCAGTCTTCCTAGGAAGACCAAGGGGTTTTTCATGAGAGCCTTGATCTATCATTGCCAATTTAGAGTAATTTAAACATTTAGTCATAGTTCTCCTCAGTGACTCCAAAATACAGGATTGAAGTGTCTTCTTGTTCAGTTTTCCAAGGTGTCCTCCAGATTCCATTTAGGGTCCTCCCAAGGCAATGCTTGACAGCCCGTAGGCTTGAGGAGGTACTGAAGGCCACAAATAGGTCATCCTCCAAAGTCTTGGCTTATAAGTCCTCCTGCTTCTCTTTTCAGAGAGACTGATTTAATGATACCATTATATCTTTCCAGATAAGCTAGAAAAGCTGAGTCAAATATTGGAAGGTCTCAATGTATTAACCAGGATTGTCTGAACATCTCCCCACGTCCCCATTTATTGTTCTTTAGGTCTTGTAAGGAGACAGTGATCTGTACCCAGGCAGCACTGAATACACTAGGTACTTACTGGAGGGCTGGGGAGGGCATGTGAATAGCATTTTGGCTTCTATCTGTGTGTCACAGTAGCCAAGAATGGTTGTGGATAAGGTAGTCAGGAAGCCATAGAGGGAGGAGGAGCCAACTTCATTAGTGGATGGGCACCTTCAGATTGGGTTTCCTTCAAGTGAGTCAAGTTTTCATGCTCAGTGGAAGAGGGGATCTTATAGATAACAGCAGATAATAAAGTTGCACTGACCTTTCACTGGTGACAGTGACTAGGGTATTCTGTTAAAGCCATGTAGACCTGTACATAAGGGATGTATGAACATTTGCTATTCCTCTGATAGAATAGATCTTACTGGATGATGATGTTTTAATGAACACTTCCCTTCAGAGGCCTGGTTTTCCCATTATTTCACTTGCAGCCAGGTTGGGCTGAGGCACAGAATAAATAAATATTAGGCACTTTGTCTTTGGGATCTGAGAGTCAAATGATTACCAAGTTCCAGGATGCACTCATGAGGAATGTCAGCTGGAGTTAGTTTATTAGTTAGTTATTTATGAGAGGAGAGGGAAAAGGGTGTTTGTATGTTCCTTTCCTCTGACTTTGTGATGTTCAAAGAATCCTTTGCAATCCTGTTTTGTGAGTATATGGTGTCTTAGTACATACTGTTGGAGAGAGTGAAGCTGGTTAGAGTAAGCACTCTCACCTGTGCCCTGCTCTGGCTCTCTGTCACCTGCATCTCTGTCACCTGGGTTTCCTGACAGGCCCTCCATAAACCAGCTGTCTATGCCACCATGAGTATGCCTAGTTAGCATAAGCCCTGGCCTCAAAGGAAGCCTTTGATGTGGCTGATGGCATTTCTCAGGACAGTTGCCAGCAGTCTAGGCTGGTAAGTCTTATCCTATGTGCCCTGAGGAAGAATTTTATAATCAGGCCCCATGTACTCATGTATCCCAGTCAGCTAATGGGCTGGGTCCAAGCCTTGGGAATGTGTGGTTAAACATCAGATAGAGTAGGACCAAGTGTAACATCAGATAGAATAGAACCTTTGGAATATAATCAAGGACAGCCCATATATGAAACAATGCTTCCAGGATGGCATGTTGGGGGACTCATTGGGCAGATTATTTGTGTCTAATAACTGTTCCCCCAAAGACTTCCTTATACAGAAGAAGAGGGACTGTAATAGAAAGGGACTGACTGCAAGAAAGAGGAAAAAAAGCAAGGAAGTAACGCCTCAGAGACCCGTTGACCTGTGTCTTGCTTCAACAACGTTTGAACAGAACACACCCAGGGATTCTTTTACAGGCTTCGGCTGCCTTCAATCTGCTCTCCAGTTATAAATTCCTGCTTCTGGGGACAGATGGATTCTCCGGTCCTCTCCTACCGCCCACCAACCATGGCCTCTAAGATTTATCAGAATTATTTCACTGAGGTGGAAGCTGCTGTCCATTGCCTGGTCAGTTTACATCTGCGAACCTCCTACACCTACCTCTCTCCAGGCTTCTATTTGGATTGCGAGATTGTGGCTCTGGAAGGAATGGGTCACTTCTGAGAGTTGGCTGAGGAAAGCACCAGGCCACAGAGCGTCTATTGAAGGTTCAAAACCAGAGTGTCTTCGGTGCCCTCTTCCAGGACATGCAGAAGTCAGCTCAAGATGAGTAGGGGGAAATCCCTAGAAACCATGGAAGCTGCCCTGACCCTAGAGAAGAACCTGAACCAGGTCCTCTTGGATCTTCATGCCTTGGGCTCTGCTCACACAGACCCTCATCTATGTGACTTCCAGGAGTCACTTCTTGGACAAGGAGCTAAAACTCCTTAAGAAGACGGGCGACCAACTGATCAACATCTGCTGCCTTGCTGACTCCAGGCTGGGCTGGGAGAGTATCTCTTTGAAATGCTCACCCTCAAGAATGGGAGCTTCCAGAGCCCAGCAACCTTTGAGGGCTGTCCACATATCCTGGTATCAGGGTTTCTGCTTGGCCTCTCCTTCCCACCAACAGGCAGCTTGTTAATAGCCCTGGAGCCCTCTCTCAAACCTTGGACTAAATAGAAATAAAATATTTTTACTGCAACTTAAAAAAAGGAACATCTGGGAGCTACCTCTTAACGATCTTCTCAAGATGTCGGTGGAGCATCCTCTCTAGAAGATCCATTAGAAATTGCTGATAGAAGTCAGACTACAAATATGGACACATTCTTCATCCAAAATAATATCCCAAAGTAAAGGAAGGAATAAAAGAAGAAGAAAGTGCAGATTTCGGTGTAACAGCCTGATGTGCAGTCAGAGCCTTGATCCAGTCTAGGAGCCTTCAGGTAACACAGGGTAGTCACCCCAGCCAGAGACCTTCAGTTGACCCAAGACTTTATTCTACAGATTAGATAGATCTCCATGAAATAAAACTGAGGAAGGAGATGACCAACATTCCCAGTGCCAAAAGGCAAAGAGGGATTGATCAAGTTCAACTCAGAAAATCTGTCTTCTGAGCCTTAAGGCCAGCATCACACTAGTCACTTTCAGCTAGCTGACAGAGTCCCAGTGTTTTCCACTGGTGAAGGACTGTGGTAGAGTACAAAAACACTGAAAAAAAAAAAAGCAAAAATAGTCTCTTTTTCTCACCCCTCTGATGATTCTCAACAAACTCCCAAGAAATGTCGCAGGAATCTGTGATATTATTCCCTCAGGTTCATGTCTCATGACCATTAAGAATGTGGAGCTCAGGTGAAGAAAGGCAGGCATAGAAGTAGTTTATTGAAACCAGAGAAAGACCCCACAAATGGGAGGAGGAACTGAAGAAAGGTCCCTGATAGGGGAAGCTGTCTAACAGCTTATATCCACTGGGTCATGAAGAAGTTCGATTCTCTTTGCCAAGAAGTTGAACTTTGGAGCTATACAGGTGCTTGATCTCAATATCCCTTTTTCTGATCTTCTCAGGTTGGTGGTGGCAGTCTTGTTTGGAGGTGTTCGTGTCTCTGATGGGTCCATTTTTGCACCCTCCATTCTGTATCTTATTTTCTTCACAATTTTCTAGGGGACACAGGGAAATAACAAAAGACCACTTGCTTAAGTGAGGTCCTTATGAAAGCACAGTTTAGATTGTCTTATGATTTAGAAGTGTGTGCATTAAGTTGGACCAGTCATTCTTTACCTGACACCAGCAATCATTAGTTTAACATACCCATGTTGCCAGCCAATGAGAGCCTGGGTTTCTATAAACTGTCCAGAATCTTGTGTGACTATAATGTGTTCTCTGAAAGTGTAATACATTGTAAAAGCTCACTGTAGACATTTCTTACTAGTCCCTAGCCTAACTACAGTGAAAGATTCTGGTCAGTTCAGTCTTATGAATGAGACTAGAAAATAAAACCTTAAACAAAAAGGAGTTATGAAGAAATGGTGTGCATATTCATGCTTCTACTAGAAATAAGTTTGAGCGGAATTATAGTAAGTTCTCCCAGAAACCACTTCACATCAGTTCCAGGTCATATAGTAACAATTGAAGTAAAATTTCATTACTATTGGAAAAAATTTTTTTCTATTGCAACTAAAAATAATACACTGAATGAAATCCTTTCACTCGTTGGGCCAGCAAAGTACTGTCTTTATAATTTTCTCTGAGTCCTAATACATATTAAATACCATTTCCTCTAAGTAATCACATATTGCTTTGCACTTATTATCAAAGTTTCAAAAGTGTAGAAACTAAGGGAATACCTCAGATCTAGAAAATTAAAACAATATAATTCATCAAGATTTCAATGTTCTCCTTATACCTGAAGACGCATTAATTAGAATTTTTTTTTCTTATTTTAGATGACAGAACTTTTCTCTCTCTCTCTCTCTGCACACTCCACTATTAGTTCCTTTTACTAGAAACTGTATTTACTATCTGTTTTATTTTTATGTCTCAATTTTAATATCTTTCCAAATATACTCTTTATATGTAAGGATTTGATAAAATTTTGTCAAAATTTGACCAATTGTGTTAACTTAATTATTACTCGTTTCTATTGTCTTACCACAATGATATTCAAATGCTTTGATCAAGAAAGAATGAGAGAAGAAGCAAGGATGGGAGAGGAAGGAAGAGGGGGCGGGAAGGAGGAAGGAAGGGAATATCATTATATTCCTTTTTTAAAAAAAGATTTTATTTTATTTATTTGACAGGTAGATTTACAGACAGTGAGAGAGACAGACAGAGAGAAAGGTCTTCCTTCCATTGGTTCACTCCCCAAATGGCCGCAATGGCCGGAGCTGCGCCCAACCGAAGCCAGGATCCAGGTGCTTCTTCCTGTCTCCCATGCTGAAAAAAGGGGCCAGGCAACTTGGACCATCTTCTACTGCTTTCCCAGGCCAAAACAGAGAGCTGGACTGGAAGAGGAGCAACCGGGACTAGAACCGGCGCCCTTATAGGATGCCGGTTCTGCAGGCAGAGGATTAACCCAGCGTAGCATGGCACTGACCCCATGTATTCTTAGGATTGTATCTACAAAGTATATTGAATCTGTTAAAAATAATCTAAATGTTTTTGTTTGTTTTTTTCTTTATTTGTTTTCTTAATTTATTTTTTATTTAGTAAATATAAATTTCCAAAGTCAGGTTATGGATTACAATGGCTCCCCCCCCCATAATTTCCCTCCCACTCACACCCCTCCCATCTCCCATTCCCTCTTCCATTCCATTCACATCAAGATTCATTTTCAATTCTCTTTAAATACAGAAGATCGATTTAGTATATATTAAGTAAAGATTTCTAATTCACAGTTCTGAGTGCCCTTAGTACTCAGTAAGATAAACACTGAACGATGACACTAATAGATAGGTGTTAGTGCTAAAAACATCAGTGACAGTATTCCATAACTGTGGATAGTGTGATGCTCACTGAAACATTTTAGACTTGAAATGTCTTATTATCTTAATACATAAACTTTACAACTAGTCAGATTTTTAAGGTTATGAACTGATATACTAGCATTATTGACTCAAAATTTATCTTGAGTAATGTAAATATTCTTGTATTAATTAGTTATTAATTCAGTAGGCATATAGTGAGTACCTATAGTAAGCTGGCACTAAATTGATTACTAGTATTAACTTGACCCATGACTAAATAGTGTTTTTTTTTTTTTTGCCAAAAGAGATACAAATATAAAGACACAATGCTTTTAACTGAAGTATTAAAGGAAAGTTTTCTACTTAATACAATGGTAATATTTGCCTGCTTGAGGAAAAATCTTGAACATAATGTGGATGATTGATTTTATGGTAAATTAGAAAATTTCATGTTATATTGAAACTGATGGTTTTTAAAGTACAAAGTTATCACTGAATTAAAGGAAAATTGCCAGGCTGGCACTGTGGCATAATGGGTAAAGCCATTGCCTGCAGTGCTGGCATCCCATATGGGCAAGGGTTCGAGTCCCTGCTGCTCTACTTCCAATCTAACTCCCTGCTGATGTACCTGGGAAAGAAGTGGAAGATGGGCCAAGTCCTTTGTGCCTGTACTCACGTGGAAGACCTGGAGGAAGCTCCCACTTTCTACCTTCAGATTGGCTCAGCTCCTGTCATTGTTGCCATTTGCAGAGTGAACCAGCAGATGGAAGACCTCTCTCTCTCTCTATGCCTCTAACTCTTTCAAATAAATAAATAAATCTTTAAAAATATTGTCATACAATTATTTTATTTACTACTTATATTTTCACATTTTCTAATAACAAAAGCATTTGTAAAATAATTTGTTCATAGCAGTTTTACTATATATTACTCATATGTATATCTGAGAAGGAAAACAGAAGCAATTGTTCTTTATATTGTACTCAGAATCTAGCTTCTCCGAATCAATTTTAAATCTTAAATTGTCAATATCCTGTTTTTCTTTTTCTCTCTTTTTCATTTGTTTATTTAAAGTCAGAGCTGCAAAGAGGGCGGGATGGGGAGAGATGGGGTCGTGGGGAGAGAGAGAAAGAGATCTTCCATCTGCTGATTCATTACCCAAGTGGCCACAACAGCCAGGACTGGGCCTGGACAAAGCCCAGAAGCCAGGATACTCAACCTGGTCGCCCACGTGGGTGCAAAGGTCCAAGAACTTTGGTCATCTTCTGCTACTTTTCCAGGCACATTAGCAGGGAGCTGGATCTAAAGTGGAGCAGCAAGGATTTGATTCAGCACCCATATGAAATACTGGCACTGCGAGCAGCAACTATTTCCCCCTTTGTTAACAAGTTAGTTGAGTTGCATTCCTTAAAAGGAATAATTATTATTCTTTTGGGGATTTTCTTCTATGTTACTGAGATTCATTAATGAATTTTTATGGACATGCTACCATGAACTGGAGCCCAGTGGATAATTATTGTAAGATCAACACATTTTCTGATATGTTAAATTATTAAGTGAATGTACCTTATGATTGATTAAATAGGTTATCAAATATGTAAAATATCTATATCATTTTCCTCGATAATTTGTCTTATGGCAACTTAATTCTCAGAGATGATGATAGACAGACCAATAGATAATCCACCTGCACTACCACTATTTTTTGTGGTAGCATTGAATAATGTTAACTCAATAAATATGAACTCACCTGGTACCTGAAAGTTGCTCTAAATTCCATTCTTCCAATGGAATGGAACTGGACTCCTTAAAAAATTGCTGATAACAAAGGTAGAAAAGTGAAAGATGCGCCTGGAATATTTACAGTGCCAGAAAGAGAGCTGACACATTCAAAACACACAGAAAACAATGTGAAAGATCTCCCCCTGGCCAAATGTAGGACAATTTTAGCAGAAAAAAATATGAATTTTTAACTACGGAAGAAAATATATACATTGTGACAAATAATATAATGTAAATAACAATTGAATCAAAGAATACATAAAGTATGAGAGAGCGTTTTAAGCTACCATGGAATCCCAATAAAATAATAGAGGAAATAGGAAGCTATCCCCAGCAATCACTAATGTAATACCTTCCATGGTCAAGAAATACGTAGATGCTAATAATGGGGCAAAGTCAGCTTGGAGTATCTTCCCACAAAATATTTACTCAATTAAAAGGCAGAAGTAATAAGTTTTCAGAGGAGTGATCTTATTGAACCTATCAGAACTAAGTTTTCGAAGTTAACTTCATTAGTAAAGGAGCAAGCATGTTACCCACATCTCCTAATTTGATGTGTGAGGGACACACTATTACCTCCATGGTCATATTACTGAAAGTACACAGCTTTAAGATAATCGTGATGAGATATCAAACAAATGAAAATTAGAATAAATATTATCAAATACTTCACCAGTCATCATTAAAGAAGTAGTGTGGTCAAAAATATGGAAATGGAAGAATGTAAAGATTCTGGAAAATGTGGATGGAAAAGCACTCCCATCCTTAGCCTCAAATATTACTTTGTACATAATATTCATGAAGAAGCCCTGGTAAATGCTATCCTAATATAATCTTTAGAAAGAGTCTATATATTTTCAGAGAATTACTGGTTGTGCAAGAGAAGTGACTGTCAGCTTCAGCTTTCTGGAAGAAGAGACCTATTTATTTACTTTTATTGGTATTGTAGCTACTAGATCATCATGTTGTTTGTTTTATCTGCAATGTCCTTTTTGGCCTTGTATTTCAGCAAATGTAAATCAAAAGCCTTTAGAGTTACAGATCCTGATGATTCACAAGGTAATCTTGCAAACACAGCAGGGAAATATATGATTTGTAAATTGCTTAACTGACATCTCTGCTATTATCCTAAAATATTGTTGCAGTAGAACTCATTTGATAATATTTCAGTCTGATTATATTTAAAAATTTACCTTTCTCAAGATAAATTTACTGCATCTCATTAGCATACCTTCATTTTGCTTAATTTTATTGAATGGTAGGATGCTGCTTTGTTCCAGGGTGACCAAAAATTTACCTTTCCATAGGGTTATACTGAAGTTCAACTAATATTCAATCCTTTTACAAATTTCTTTGCCCAGCTGAATTCCATATAAATCATAGATTATGACTGTATTTACCTATAAACTAACATTATATTATTGGAGAAGATCTTCAATTTTGTATTTATGCTTATTTAATGAAAAAAATACCCGCTGAACATAGAATCTATCTTTGGTGCATTCTGATAATCATAACATTTTTAAATAGTACATTTTCATCAATCTAATACACTTTTTTTCTGCAATGAAAATTAAAATGCACTTACCATTGTTACATAAGTCTTTTTTCAATCAAGTAACTGTAGAGATATGTTCTCACAGACTTTATTAATTAAATATAAATTTTATAGTGGCATTATCACTATGATTTCAATGCAGAAATGTGCTTTAAAATAAAATTATTTTCATTTCTTAGAAGACATTCTGGCCATCCATATTTAGTCAAGTAGATATTACAAAGGTGCTGTTCAGAGCAAAAGTTACTACAGTAGAAGATGTTTCAATAATAAATCATGTAATCTGGTAAGAAAAAGAAAGCAGATGTAAATTAGGATTAAGAACCTCTATG
Organism: Sylvilagus floridanus; assembly: GCA_949820135.1. Classification (NCBI taxonomy): domain Eukaryota; kingdom Metazoa; phylum Chordata; class Mammalia; order Lagomorpha; family Leporidae; genus Sylvilagus; species Sylvilagus floridanus. The sequence goes on from OX463243.1 coordinate 38,864,208, forward strand.
GGGCTGGTGCTATGGAGTAGCAGGTAAAGCCTCTGCCTGCAGGGCTGGTTCCAGCCCTGGCTGCTCCACTTCAGAATCAGCTCTCTGCTGTGGCCTGGAAAAGCAGTAAAAGATGCCCCAGGTCCTTGGCCCCTGAACCCACATGGATGACCTGGAAAAAGCTCCTGGCTCCTGGCTTCAGATCGGCACAGCTCCTGCCATTGCAGCCATCTGGGGAGTGGACCAGTGGATGGAAGACCTCTCTCTCTCTCTCCACCTCACTCTTTTTCTCTCTCTGCCTTTCTGTAACTCTGCCTTTCAAATAAAATAATTTTTTAAAAAAATTACCTCACTAATTTATTCAATAATGATGATACTTTAAACTGCAGTTGTGAAGATAGTGAGATTTTGTATACATACTCATATATATCTGTTATTAAGGGGTGATTTGAATCTTTAGGTATACATTTTAATTCCTTCAAAATTAAAATTGAAAGTGGAAAATAAGAATGAAATGGTAAAGAGAGAAATTTACCCTTTTGTGTAAGATGAATATTCTCATTGAGGAAAGATTGATTCAAAATATGAAATTTTCCTTGTCTGCAGACATTAAACCAATTTAATTCTGATTATGTCACTCTATCTAAATAAGCATAGCTTGATTCACTTAACATTTTGAATTGATGTCAATTATGAGTAAGTATTGAGAAAAAAAAAACAGAAGACAAAGGACACACATCATATATTCAGAATTAATCTGAGAGTTTGAAGTCTTAGCATCAACCTAAGCCTTTTACACAGAAATATTTAAAGGGAACTTTTGGAGAACATAGAGAAATGGCTACAGAGCATTTTCTGCATCTAACATACAAAAGGTCACTTTCCAAGATGAAATGATGCCAAACATGGTATTTTATTAAGAAGAGAGTGTAGGGAAACACTGTTAGAAGGACAGATATTCATCATGTCTGCAAGTCTGTTAACAATAATGCACAATGTTGGGCCACTTATTAAAAAATAAATGCTGGGGGCCAGCACTGTGTCATAGTGGGTAAAACCGCTGCTTGCAATCCTGGCATCCAATGTGGAAAATGGTTTGAGTCCCGGCTACTCCATTTCTGATCCAGTTTTCTGCTATAGCCTGGGAAAGCAGTAGAAGATGGCCCAAGTCCTTGGGCCCCCGCACCCACATTGGAGACCTGGAAGAAGCTCCTGGCTCTGGCTTCAGATCGGTGCAGCTCCATCCATTGTGGCTATTTGGGGAGTGAAACAGAGGATAGAGACCTTATCTCTCTCTCAGCCTCTGCCTCTCTGTAAATCTTTCTTACAAATAAATAAATCTTTAAAAAATTTTAAAAATGCTACCTTCTAAATATCCTTTGAAGAGAAAACAAAAAAGATTAAAGATTTATTTATTTATTTGAAAGTCAGAGTTACGCAGAGAGAGGAGAGGCAGAGAGGGAGGTCTTCCATCCAATGGTTCACTCCCCACTTGGTCGCAACAACCCGAGCTCCAGGGATCCAAAGCCAGGAGCCAAGAGCCTCCTCCGGGTCTCCCACATGGCTATAGAGGCCCAAGCACTTGGGCCATCTTCTACTGCTTTCCCAGGCCATAGCAGAGAGATGGATTGGAAGTGGAGCAGCTGGTCTAGAACTGGTGCCCACATGGGATGCCGGAGCTTTAGGCCAGCGCTTTAATGTGCATTTTGCCTCTTTACTTTGATAAGTATTTCCTTTGCAGTAAAGATGCCTCTTAGCTTGATGTTACCCCATTTGTCCATTTTTTGCTTTGATTGCCTGTGCTTCTGTTTTTTTTTTTTTCCATGATGTATTTGGTTATGCCAATGTCTGGCAGTTTCCCCAATGTTCTGCTCTATGAATTTGATGGTATCAGGTCATAGATTTAGAAGCCTGATTCATTCTGAGTTGATTTTTGCATAAGGTATCAGGTAAAGGTCTTGCTTCATCTGCACATGGAGATCCATTTTTGCTAGCACCATTTGTTGAAGAGACTGTCCTTTCTCTAGGGATTGATTTTAACTCCTTTGTCAAATATTAGTTAGGTGTAGATGAGTGGATTGATTTCTGGGGATTTTATTCATTCCATTGATTTGCATGTCTATTTCTGTACCAGTACAAGACTGTTTTATTTTTAAAGATTTATTCATTTATTTGAAAGTCAGAGTTACAGAGAGAGAGAGAGAGAGAGAGAGAGAGAGAGAGAGAGAGAAGACTTCCATCCATTGGCTCACTCCCCAATTGGCGGCAACGGCCAGAGCTACACTGATCAGAAGCCAAGAGCCAGGAGACTCCTCTGGATCTTCCATGTGGATGCAGGGGCCCAAGGACTTGGGCCATCTTCTGCTGCTCTCCCAGGTCACACAAGAGAGCTGGATCTGAAGTGCAACAGCCGGGCCTCAAACTGGCACCCACATGGGATGCCAGAGCTTCAGGTCAGAGTGCTAACCCGCTGTACCACAGTGCAGGCCCCACCAGACTGAAATATGTCTGAAAATCTGGTATCATGATGCCTCAGGCTTTGTTTTTGTTGTTGAACATTGCTTTAGCTATTCAGGGTCTTTTGTGTTTCCATATAAATTTTATCATCTTTTTGTTTGTTTGTTTTTTCTAGACCTGAGGGGAATGTTGGTGGTATTTTTATTAGAATTGTTTGAATCTGTAAATTGCTTTTGGTAGTATGGATGGTTTGATGATATTAATTCTTCTAATCCATGAATGTAGGAGATTTCCCAATTTTGTATCTTCTTTTATTTCTCTCTTTAACTTTTTGTAATTTTTAACAGAGATCTTTGACCTCCTTGGTTAAAGTTGTTTCATGATATTTAAATTTTACAATTGACATATTTGAATGCTTTCCTTCTCCTATGTAAAAATAAGTGGGGAAATGGCCATGATTCAACATTTTAGGCCAAATAAAATTAATTTTATCAGTCCTAGAGAAAATAAGGGCATTCATGATTCTAAATAACATTTGAGACCTTTATTTACAAATGTAAATATAATGAAATTGATTTGTATAAGCATAATTTACACACAAATATTAATAATACCCAATAAAGGTCTGACGTCAGTGAATCTAAATAATTTTCTCAGGGGCTGACACTGCACTGCAGGTTAAAGCCCTGGCCTGAAGCACCAGCATCCCATATGTGTGTCGGTTCGAGTCCCAGATGCTCCTCTTCCCATGCAACTCTCTAGTATGGCCTGGGAAAGCAGTAGAAGATGCCCCAGTTACTGGGCCCCTGCACCCACCTGGAGACCTGGAAGAGGCTCCTAACTCCTGGCTTCAGATCGGCGCAACTCCGGCTTTGTGGTCATCTGAGGAGTGAACCAGCAGATGGAAGACCTCTCTCTGTGTCCCTACCTCTCTCTCTTAACTCTTCCCAATCAATAAAATAAATCTTTAAAAAAAATTTATGTAGGGCACAGGCCTTTTAAAAAATAAAAATAATTTTACCAACCAGTGTGGGATAATAACTGTATTAAAGAACACAGTTTTTCAAAATATACATCTTAGTGAAAATTCAGGAATCTAAGTTGTACATAAAATACATGACTGAAGAGTAATTTGCAACAGATGAGCATTTTGCAGTTTCATAATAATTCCTGAAATATCCTGAGGCCAATAACATAAAAATGATGAGAAAAAGTATTACTTAAACATATAAAAAGTCCAGATAGAGAGCACATCGCCCAAAGGAAAGGATATCTAATAGCAGAAAAAAATAATACTCTGCACTCTATTAAATCAAAGGTGAAGTAGCAAGGACTCTGAATGGAGGAGAAAAGAGAGAAGGGGAAGAGGGGTCAGAGAAGCCAGTTCTGCCTCAAATAGAAAATTCTTTACAATTTTTGTGGTGGGCTCTTGCTCTCTGTGCTTTGCCTTTTACTGCTTTCTTGTAATAATTGCAAAACTTTGGGAATTTTAATCCCTCACTGGCACCACTCATCCTGCTTTTAATTGAAGTTTAATGGGAAGCCTGAATAAGAATATACAGTGGAAGCTGTATGTGATAATTACAGAAGATTGAAACAACAAAATATCAGCTTTACTGAAGCCAGCAGACATTTTGGACAGAGACATTAACAGTGGAGCATGTGACAGTAACTAAAATTTGTGTCCACATAGAATATAGGTATGCAGCATGGATATGAGCATTAATAAAAGTGACACCAACTTTAGATAAGAGTTGATTTTCTTCTAAGGATCCCTAATGGTGTGGAAGAAATTGAAAGTTGTCTACTGACAGGAGAGGTACATATTTTAAATATATTTTTAGGTTTTGAAATGAATGTTTGATAGTTTTTTTAATTACTTTATTAGTATTGTTAAAAATACCTAATGCACCTCTAAGAGAAATGAAGTTTATGTCAATGGTAGATGATTACTTATTAGTGTGATTCATAAACATTTTTATTAATACATTTTCTATTTTTGAGATTGCAATAGTTGAAGTTGCTATTTATCATGTCCATTAGTCTATTATAGAAATAACATTGTTCAAACTACATCATCAATATAAAACATCATACTGTATGTCTACATTTTTTCCCTTCCTTGGTAGCTGTTAAAATTGAAGTAGTAAAGGCCTAACTGTTAATCAGGATTTTTCAAATATTGAAAAGAGAAGGTAGAGGGAGAGAAATAGAGGGAGAATTATAAAACATATAGATAGTGAATATATTTTATTTTTTCAATATTAGGTATTGTATTATTAATATAAAGAGGACAGATTTCACGTATTTCATAGGTACAGTTCTGAGAAGATAACCCTATTTCCTTCCTTCCCCTTCTCCTTCCCTCAATCTCCCTGCTTTCTTTTTTTCTTTTCTTTCTTTAATTTTTGCAAGGAAATGTTTTCAATCTATTCTATTATCACAGGCTTAATTCATCACTAACTGCAATATTCACAAGCGAAAAGTAGGAAGACTACAATTCTACAGGAGTAAAAACAAGTGCTTAAAACAACATTCATATTACATGATGTCTGTTTTATTCCTACACATTTTTGTGTTATGTATTCTCAATTGTTTGTATTCCAATTGTTTGTTACTAACCAAATTTGTAGCAACATGATCTGCCCTCAATATTTCACTAGGAACAAAATTACCAAATATTTTTATTGTATAATATTCCTCTCTTCAGTAGCAAGGACCTGTTCCAACTAGTGATCACATGATATTCATGAATTTTTTTCTTATTTTTTTGGTACCACTGCTTGCATTGATCAGGATAATTAATTCAACCTGCCATATCAAACAGTACAAAAATTTCACAGATTCAACACAATAAAGACTGCTTTGCCTATTCAGATAATTGCGGTTAGGGCAATAGGTGCTCTATTACATGTAGTCAGGCAAGGACCCAGGCTGAAAGATGTTTCTGCCATCCCCGACATCGTTAGAGTTATCTCCTGGATCATTGTTCATCCAGCTGAAAAGTGCAAAGTTCCGAGAGTCATGGCGTCAACTGCAGGAACCAGAATTCAATGTAGAAAATATTGCTTTCATTCGTAGTTTGTTTACAGTCCTGATCCTATGGCTACCTCTTGGCTAGGAAATACAAACTTCCTGAATACTGAGAAGAAATGTGAAATATTTGGAAGAACCCAAAATTATGTTTCTATTTCCTGTTGGGCTGCAGAACTAGATATGATGTTTCCTCTAAAAAGTCTCAGACAATTTAACTTAGACTATGAAGTGACTCAGACCTTTTTTTTTTTTTTTTAAGGTTTCATTTATTTATTCGAGAGGTAGAGTTTCAGACTGAGAAATGGGGAGACAGATAGAAAGGTTTTCCACCCACTGATTCATTCCACAAATAGCCAAAACAGCTGCAACTGGGCTCATCCAAAGCCAGGAGCTGAGCTGACCTGAAGCCAGGAGCCAGGAGCTTCTTCCTGGTCTCCCACACAGGCACAGGGGTCCTTGCACTTTGATTATCTTCCATTAATTTCCCAGGCCATAGCAGAGAGCTGGATTGGAAGAGGAGCAGCCAGGATACAAACCAATGCTCACATGGGATGCCCATGCCACAGGCAGAGGCTTAACCTACTATGCTCTAGTGCCAGCCCCAGTGACTCTGACCTTTAAACTGACAGACAACAAACAATAGGATGTCTGAGATTTAGTCTAATTGTCCCTGTATTTATAGTGATTAGCATAAACCTGATGACCTGATGAATATATAATTGCACAATAAATGAAATCATTTATGCTAGTAATAGATGTAATAAAATAGCTTAATTAAAGTTCTCACACTGCAAAAGATTCAAGAATATAATAAATGCTTTGCAGAAGAAAACACAGAAATAAGAAAAATGTTTGGAAAATTCTAGATATTTGAATAATGCTGGAAATAATTAAAATCTTTTTTATAGTACTATAAGTCACAAAAATAAACTAAAATGATCAGTGGGTTTAGTAACAGTTATTAATGACAAATATTACATATTCAATTTTAGTGGCAAACTTTGTCATAAAACTTTAAGTTTTTTTTTTTAATTTTGTTCACTTGTACCATTGTTTCTGTTTCTGCAATCAGCATAAAGACTATATTAATGGGTTAGAAAAAGAACGTAATTGTCAAAACCAGATTATAAACTGTGTGTGCAGTGTAATGTAGAGTCAGTTCTCAATAAATGTTGAATAAATTAACTTCAGAATTAACATTCCTTGAAATGATTTAGTTTTTATTTAATCCAGTGGCAGTCTCTGCTTGCAGCTTGCTGAAGATAATTATTTTGAAGTCCTTAAGACTATGTTAAATGAATGACAGCAAGAGGATTCAAATTTAGGAGAATATCATAACACATGGAAATAATATATATATATATATATATATAGTATATGTAAATAATATGTGAACATAAATGAATAAATGGATACTAGTATAATAGATAGGTCTCTGTCCTTAATGTGTTGTACAATGAGAAATAATGTAAAACTATTACTGAAACAGTACTCTATGCTTTGTGTGTCTGTGTAGGTGCAATCTGTTAAATCTTTACTTAGTATATACTAAGTTGATCTTATGTATATAAAGACAGTTGAAAATGAATCTTGATGAAGAAGGGGATGGGAGAGGGAGTGGATGATGGGATGGTTGTGGGTGAGAGGGAGTTCATGGGAGGAAAAGCCTCAGTAATCCAAAAGTCGTACTTTGGAAATTTATATTTATTAAATAAAAGTTAAAAAAAAAACTAGATGCCCAAAGGCAGTTTCAATAAAATGTGATCTATTTATTTATTTATTCACTTTAATTTTTATTTGTATAATGGGAACAACAAATTTCATTCATTTCATATCTATAGTTTATAGAATATAATGGTACTTCCCACCCTACCCTTCCTTCTTCTATTTCTCCCAGACTCCCTTCATCTTCCTTTCTTACTTGTCTTTTATTTTTGCGATGACATATGTTCAATTTACTTCATAATTTGTTTTCATAACAATTTATCTGTAGGAATGATTTTCTCAGAATATCAAGTGTGGAATATATGCTTCAAGATTGTTTTCAAAGCAGAGGTATTTGGAAATTAAAGATAAATTATAAAAGCTTATTGCTCAAATCAAAGCAAAAAAGACTATTTTTAAGAAATGTGGTTATCACCAGAACATATTGGAGAGATATAAAAGGACCATTTCAACTTTACATCCTAGAAAATATATATATACATGCATATTCATATATATATAGTGAGAGAGAGAGATGGAGGGAGAATGCAAAGTATGATTGTTCTTAAAGGGACCATGAAAAGTGGAAGCAATGTTTATGTTATTGGAATTTGAACAAGGGCATGTGGGATCCAGAGCTGTGTAACAGAAAATGACAGTTAAATATTAAAAAGTGTTTTGGAATGACTTCCTCATAAGGATTCAGAAGCTAGGAAAGTACAAAGAACCTGTCTTACAAAACTTCAAATTGTCAAAGTATAGGGGGTTGATAACAGTTCCTGGCAGTTTTGAATTTGTACCAGTTAGTTTTGAAAACCTGTTTAGCTTTGCAAAGTGGAAGAAAAATCAATCAATTTGACAGTTAAACATAAAAGTAATTAATTATGATTATATATACTATATGTATATATATATAAATGTTACACAAGTATGTAGGATGGCTCAGGATTAATAATTATCTTACAATATTGCTTATCCTTGAAATTTTTATGAAATATGGACTCTTTAAGAAAGCACACCAGTGATGTGCTTATTAATTGAAAATCAGGTAGAGCAGTGATAGAGTTAAGGTCAAGAGAATTTGTTAATGTGATTCAAGGATTCTCACTGGTTGGTTTTATAAAACTCAAACTGAGTGAAAAGAAGCTAAAAATAGATTAACTTCTGGAATGAATGCAATTGGCATACCTATATTTTAGAAATCCAAACTAATTTTAGAAATCCAAACTGAATCCATCAAAATAAAGTTCTACATATCATATATGATAGGAATGCAAAGTCAGTTTAATATAAAATAAATTTATGAAATTATATCATATTAATTGAACAAAAGCAAAGATGTGATAATTTTGTAGATTATACAAAACAAAAAAGCATTTACTGAAACTCAATATTTTGTAATAAAACATTTCAATAATTAAGATTAGAATAGAATTTCCTCAATCTAATGAAATTAAGTTATGTAAAATTTACAATAAATGTCATACATTATAGCAAAGGACTGAAATCTTTACACCCTAATATCAAAAATAAGTCAGAGCTGTCCAGTACCACTGTTTCCATGTAACATTTTACTAGATACTGCAACAAAAGCAGTAAGTCAAGAAAAATATCATAAAGAATTAAGATTACATTAGAAGACATAAAACTGTGTATATTCACACATAACTTGGTCTTGTAGTAACAACAGTTTCTACATGACTACTATGCCATCAAAGTAATCTTAAGTACTGAATTTTGGTAATAAATGATGTCAACAAGCTTGAAGGATGTGAGATAATTATACCAATGTCTACTGCATTTCTCTACATTATCAATGAACTATCTAAAACAAAATCAAGAAAACAAATCTAATTATAGTAGTATTGAAATTAATAACAATCTCAAAACAAATTTAATAATAAAAGAAAACCAATACATGCACATTGGCAATTATAAAATATTATTGAAAGAAAATAAAGGATTTCCAAGGAGATAAACATGATATTTCATGATTTTGATTGCTTGGAAGACTTAATATTGTATTAAAATATGCCTTGAATTCATCTACAGTTTAAACCTAATCTTTTTAAAAGAGGGAGAGACAAAAAGAGAGCAAGAGGGAGAACGAGATGCATACCAACAGAATCCTCCATCTGCTGGTTCACTTTCCAGATGTCTGCCATGGCCAGTGCTGGGCTGGTTGGAATCCAGGAGCCAGGCCCTTCGTCTGGGTCTCGGAGGTTGGTAGCAGGAGTCTCCCAGTGCTTTTGCCAGGCCATCAACTGGGAGCTTGACCAGAAACAGAGCAACTTGGACATCAATTGGTGCCCATATAAGATGCTGGCAACAAAGACAGTGGCCCCAACTATTCAGCCACAGAGTTGTCTCTGAACACAATATTTATCAGACTCTGACTGAACTTTAAAAAAAGGAATCCAGAATAGTCAAATCAATCTTCAAAAGGACCAAATTTCTTCCAGACTTTGAAATTTATTACCAGACTACATTAATCAAGTCCATGGTACTGACATAAGGATAGATATATGGATCAATGGAATACAAATTAGACTTCAAATATAAATTTTTATGTTTGTTGTCAATTGATTTTGGCAATGCTACCAAACAATTCAAAGGTGGAAGGAAAAATCTTTTCAATTAATGTTGATGGGAAAACTAGACATTTACCTACAAAACTGGACACTTAACTCATATTATAAAAAATACATTAAAATGGATGATAGATATGAAGATAAGAATAAAATCTAAAAACTTATATAAAAAGAGAAAAATTCTGATAATATTTAAAGAAAATATTTTATGAGATAATATGAAAAATGATATAAAGAGAACAATTTGATAAATTGGATTTCTCTAAAATAAAAAGTACTTCAAAATATATCAGTAAGTAAGTGAAAAGAAAACACAGTGGGGAAAAATGTAAATCTTACATGAGAGTGTCTTTAAAAAGTCACATAAAATGCATACTACAACAAAAAAATACATGAATAGGGTCGGTGATTTGGCACAGAAAGTAAAGCTACCTGCTGCAACGCTGGAATTCCATAGAGGCACTGGTTTGTGTCCCGGCTGTTCCACTTCCAAACAGGCTCCCTTCTAATAGCCTGGGAAAACAGTGGAGGATGTTCCAAGTATTCGTGTCCTGACACCCGCTTGGGAGACCCAGATGAAGCTCCTGTCTGTTGGCTTTGGCCTGGCTGAGCCCTGACTGTTGCAACCATCTTGGGAGTGAACCAGTGGATGGAAGAAATCTCTCTCTCTCCCTTTATCTTTGTAATGCTGTCTTTCAAATAAATAAATCGGTCTTAAATAAATATATGAACAGATCTGAAAAGATATTTTTCCAAAGACAGAAGTAAAAATGTCTCATAAACACATTGAAGATGTATATTATTACTAGACAATGTGATGGAAAAACGCAATGATATACTACTTCACATCCTTAGATGACTGTAACCAGAAGTCACACCATAACACATTTTACAAATTGGAGAATTTGGAATCCTCACACAGTGTGACATGAAACATAAATGATGCAGTGCTTTAGAAAACTAGTTTAGTCCTTCCAAAATATTATACATGGGAATTCAATATTACTTAGAAATCCCAGGTTCTCTACTTGAGAAAGTCTTGTGGGAAGGAAGTGGAAGTGAGGAATTAAAAAGCCAACACTATATCTGTAATCATTAATTCCTTTAATTATTCAAACTATGTACACTATTTTCTCATATCCATTACATGAATTTCAATATCTGAACAACGTTTTTCCAGAAACGTTTTTTATTATTAAATAACATTTCATTATATAACAGAGTACAGGTCTGCTGTACAAATTATCTGCTTATCAATGCATGGACATGTAGAATGTTTCCACTGCATGCTGCCATGGACATTCATTTCCAAGTTATTTTTTTAAAGCTTTTATTTAATGAATATAAATTTTCAAAGTACAGCTTATGGGTTACAATGGCTCCCCCCCCATAACTTCCCTCCCACCCGCAACCCTCCCCTTTCCTGCTCCCTCTCCCCTTCCATTCACATCAAGATTCATTTTCAATTCTCTTTATATACAGAAGATCAGTTTAGTATATGTTAAGTAAAGATTTCAACAGTTTGCCCTCACATAGCTACACAAAGTGAAAAATACTGTTGGAGTACTAGTTATAGCATTAAATCACAATGTAAAACACATTAAGGACAGAGATCCTACATGATATTTTTTTAAAAAAATTGATTAATTTTCTATGCAATTTCCAATTTAACACCAAGTTTTTTTTTTCATTTTCAATTATCTTTATATACAGAAGATCGATTCAGTATATACTAAGTAAAGATTTCATCGGTTTGCACCCACACAGAAACACAAGGTGTAAAAATACTGTTTCAGTATTAGTTATAGCTTTACTTCATATTGGACAACACATTAAGGACAGATCCCACATGAGACGTAACATTTTTACAAATGACCAGTAATAATATTAAAAGTTATTTAACTTCATTAACAAATAGGGAAATAAAAAATCACCATTATATGTCATTTCAGACACTTGAATGAATATATTTTTAAAAAATCAGAAAACACTATTTGTGAATATATAGAGAAAACTGAGCATCTGTGGAATGAAAATGGAAATGTGAGGTGGTACAACCACATGGAAAAACAATTGTGTAGTTCACCAGAAAGCTATGCATTGTTTCCATATGATCCAACAATATTACTCTTGGATGTATATCTGGGATAAATGGAAATACATGTCCCTACAAGTAATTAAACACATAGTTTCATAGCAACATTATTCATAGTAACCAAAAAGTAGAAAAAAGTTCATTAACCCTATGAATGTATTGTCAGTCATTAAAGGGAAAAATTGTTACTGTATACACAAGGATGAACTTTGAAAAGATGCAAAGTGGGCCGGCGCCGTGGCTCAACAGGCTAATCCTCCGCCTTGCGGCGCCCGCACACCGGGTTCTAGTCCCGGTCGGGGCGCCGGATTCTGTCCCGGTTGCCCCTCTTCCAGGCCAGCCCTCTGCTGTGGCCCAGGAGTGCAGTGGAGGATGGCCCAAGTGCTTGGGCCCTGCACCCCATGGGAGACCAGGAAAAGCACCTAGTACCTGGCTCCTGCCATCGGTTGAGCGCGGTGTGCTGGCCGCAGCGCGCCATCTGCGGCAGCCATTGGAGGGTGAACCAACGGCAAAAGGAAGACCTTTCTCTCTGTCTCTCTCTCTCACTGTCCACTCTGCCTGTCAAAAATAAAAAAAAAAAAAAAAGAAAAGATGCAAAGTGAAAGAAGCCTTATAGATAAGGTCACTTACTGTAGGATTCTGTATTGGGGAAAACATGTAAGCAGAAAGTAGATTAGTGGATTCCAGGGCTGGAAAGAAAGGAAAAGGGATATTACTACTGGTAGGCTATTTGGGGAAATGATGACAGTGTTTTAGACTTGGGTAAGTAGCTGTGCTGTACAGCTTTATGAATGCACTGCAAAACACTAAGAGAGTGTTTCATGGTGTGTGAATTTTATCTAAAATTCTCTTACCATTAAGTTTGAGAAATATCATCCTGGTAATAGGCAATTAAGGATACAATCAGTTACATACCACAGACTACTTCTGATTTCTATCTCTGCTTTCTGTCTGTGAAGATTGCAACCAGAGAGGCTATATTAACTACTTAATCCTGGAGTCTTCATAAGAGAAATTAAACAAGACTCCCAGATTTACATAATTTTGTTGATATTGGGTATGTCCACCAATGTGAGTGGTTTCTCTGGGCAGACATTCTTCCTGTACACCTGCAGTTCATTGGTAGAGGGGATTCTTCCGTGGCACTTGAGGAGAAGGATTTAGAAGTCTGTCCATGACTCCTCTAGGCTTTGTCCAATGCATATATTCTTCTTTTGCTTTTACTCTGTACTCTGTAACTGTTGCATAAAGCAAACAAACAAACAAACAAAAACACAACCCAGAACAGCACTTGTCCCTTCATTTTATCTTCTGTTGAGTCTTGTGAGCCCTTCTGGTGAATCACTGGGCTTCAGTATGATTGTAGATTTTCAAAATTTCTGGAAAAGATAATTTCTAAGAAAAATATCTCTAGAAATTCCAAGGAACAAATTGAAAGCTGTAGATTCAATTATACCATTTGCTATGAGCAATAACATCTTCAATAAAAGTACCATAATCTTGTTCTTATAAAAGATTTGCATGATAACAGGCATTGTCATAGAAAATTCTGAAATAAAGAGTGTGGTTTCCCTAAATATTTCTTAAAGTTAACTGTTAGATATTAGTTGATAAAATATATAGTATTAGTTGCTGACAGTGGATATTACTTCTAAAGTACATATTAATACATACTGATTTTTGTAACATTACTTCAGGAATCAGACAGTTGCAGAGAAAAATTCATAGACTATAGTCTAATGCTTTGTCACAAAAAGGGGAGAAATAAATGACTTAACTTTAGAGACAGACCATCTGATTCAAATCAGCATGATCAAGTGGAGGAAGATGAGTCGGAGGGCTGATCCTGAATCTCAGGATGACAGATGCTGAGCTTTTCAAAAGAGTTTACTATTGTCTGAACAAATCTCTAGCCATATTTTCTATAAAAGAAAGAAATGGATACTAGCAACTGATGAAAATGAGCAAAGATACTTTTAAGTAAATAGAGGAAAATAACAAATGAAAATATTAACTATATTAAATGCTTGTTAGAGCATTGGAAAAATATATTTTTCTATAAACTGCAACAGCAAAGAACATATTGCAATACTTAAAATCATGCTGGTCCTCATGATGAGTATGGCACAATTTTCAAAAATAAACTATCATGTCCTTAAAAAAGAGAATGAGCATCTCTAAGAAAAAAAAATATTTGTAAAGCTTTCAAAGAATGGTATCTGATTGTTCTTGAAACTTTTTTAAAAAGGTAGAATTGAGCACACTTCTTTGCTACCACAAAGAAGCTGGTAGCCATAATACAAAATATAGTTTTGCTTGAATATTTACAAAACACATAATTTATTTCTTAGTTGCACATCACCTTAGAGCAGAACTTCAGCGATTTTTAGATTTGGATATGTTAATTGAACCTGCCTATAGTCACACAATTCAAGAGAACTAATTCACAGGGTTAATAAAAACTTTGCAGAGACAGATATATATTCATTTTCATTGTTTGTTATTTTAGCACACCTATATTGAAAGACTAAGTGTTGGCATTTTAGTATAGCAAGTTAAGCTGCAGCTTGCAATGCCAGCATCCCACGTGGAAGTCCCTGTTTGAGTCCTGGCTGCTTTACTTCGGATCCAACTGCTTGCTAATGTGCTTAGGAAGCAGCAGAAAATGGTGAAAGTGGATGGGCCTCTGCTATCCATGCAGGACTGGATGGATCTTCTCATTCCATCTTTCAGCCTGGTCCAGCCCTGGCTGTCTTGACCATTGGGGAGTTAACCAAAGGATAGCAGAACTTTGTTTTTTTTTCTCTCTCTCTCTCTGTGTCTTTCTCTATCGATATCAGTCAATGGCACAGACTTTGTTGTTTTTCAGCATTATCTTTTACATTACTATAATTTATAAGGCAGTATTTCATTGTAGTATCCATCAGATGTATGCATTATTTCAAGTAATATAGAAGTATGTAAATGAACACAATTCTCATCTAATCTGTGTCATTGCATTGATTTAGTTTGAATGATTCTCCTAGACATAAATGACATATAATGTGTTTATTTGACTATATGATGAAGATCCAATTAATTACAGTGATATCTATTTAAATCATGCATAGTAATTAAATTGAAATGCTTATAATTTCTGTATATTTAATTTTGCATTAATAAGTAACAATATGCAATTTGAAATTTTTGAAACAAAGGAATGGTCTGATATAATAGGTAATGGAGTTGTGGAAAAGATTACTAGACAAAGGTATTTAGGTGATATTGAACTTACTGGATCAAGGTATGTACTAAACTCTATGATAAATGGTAATTTTATTTTGCTACAGCAGAGTTAAATAACAGCTGTTAGTTGTATGAAAAAAACTTATTTTTAAAGATGTATTTATTATTTATGTATTTGAAAGGCAGAATGAGAGAGAGAGAGAGAGAGAGAGAGAGAGAGAGAGAGAGAGAGAGAATCTTCCCTTCACATGTTCACTCACCAAATGCCTGCAACAGATGGGGCTGATCCAGGCTGAAAATGGGAACCAAGAACTCTATTCAGGTCTCCAGTGTGGGTGGCAAGGGACCAAGCACATGGGCTCTCTTTACTGCTTTCCTAGGCACATTAGAACTGGATCAAAAATTGAGCATCAAGGACTTCTGATATGGAATACTTATTCCACAAGCAGTGTGGGTTAGCCCACTGTACCACAATGCCTACCACAAGAACAGGTTTTAAAGGTAATAACATGGGGCCAACACTGTGGCATAGTGGGTAAAATTGTCACCTGCAGTGCCGGCACCCCATATGGACACCATTTCAAATCCCGGCATCTCCACTTCAGGTCCAGCTCTTTGCTATGACCTAGGAAAACAGTAGGAAGTCCCAAGCCCTTGAGCACCTGCACTCACGTAGCAGACCTGGAGGAACTCCTGGCTCCTGGCTTCATCCTGGCCCAGCACCAGTTGCTGCAGCCTTTTGGGGAGTAAACAGCAGATGAAAGACCTCTCTCTCTCTCTCTCTCTCTCTCTCTCTCTGTGTGTGTGTGTGTGTGTGTGTGTGTGTGTCTGTCTGTCTGTCTCCCTCTGTCTCTGCCTCTCCTTCTCTCTCTTTGTAACTCTAACTTTCAAATAAATAAATAATTTTTTTTAAAAAAAAGCATAATAACATGGACAAAAGGAAGAGATTTTTCCCCTAGATACATCGTGAACTTGAAATGAAATTTTCTGTAAATAATCGAAGCACAGTTTCTTTACTTACTTCCTTGCAATAAAAATTAAATATCCATCAACATGTTTTTAACAATTTTCATAGAATGAGAGTAGCAAATTTGATGAACTGTGAAGCAATTTGTATTCTAGAAAAAAAATGAAAGAAAATATAAGTACTGATTATTTCTGTTTGGGAAATTTTGTTAAAAATTTTTGAGAAAAAAAAAAGATACTTTGCAGTAAATGAGAAGATTTTCACTCAATCTACCAAACGATTGCTCACAGAATATGGGAACTTTTTTACAATATTTACAACTACTTTTCTAGCCATATTGAATATCAATTTATTCAAAATTTGAAAACTGTAAATACTTTTCTTTAAATTCAGGTGAGGGTTTGCAATTAACAGTCACTACAAAATCATTACATTGACTATGTTCTGTTTCAGAGAACTTTGAGCTTTACTAACTTTTTGTTCAATTCAATCAACAATAATACTAAACTATTCACAGATATTTTAAAAAGTTAGCCTCTATCAAAGAAGACTATCAGTTAAATGTTAAGAAATAGTTACTATGCCAATGAAATGTACTCCAGGTGTATGGATAATAATCTACATTGCTTGGAATTTTTTTAAAGAAGATCGATTTCTTTATTTTTTTGCACCACTCTGGTAAATGTTAAAAATATTAGAGCTCAGTTTCTTTTTTTTTTAAGATTTATTTATTTATTTGGAAGGCAGAGTTGCAGAGAAAGAAAGAGAAACAGTGAGAAAAATCTCTCATCTGTTGCTTCATTCCATGAATGGTCTCAATGGCTGGGGCTGGGCTAAGCCAAAGCCAAGAGTCTAGAACTCGATCTGGAAGTAGAGAAGATGGGACTTGAACCGCACCCATAGGGCATGCAGGGGTCACAGGCAGCGGTTTAATCCATTGCCCTACAACCCCAGTTTCTGAGTGCTCAGTTTCTTAAGCAGATTCCATTGAAATTTTCATGAACATAGTTACTAAAGTCATTCAGTGTTGAACAACATATAATGAAAGGATCAATTGATGACTGATTTAATGAATTCATTTCTTTATCAATGATTGCTGGTTGTGTAATGGCAGAAATTTATGGAGATTCATTCTATTAACTACATCTACACTTAAATAATATTCAAGATTATTTAAAAGAAAAGCATTGCTTGATTTAAAAGAAAATTATCTTTTTTTTTTTTTTTTTTGACAGGCAGAGTGGACAGTGAGAGAGAGAGAGACAGAGAGAAAGGTCTTCCTTTTACCGTTGGTTCACCATCCAATGGCCGCCGCAGCCGGTGCGTTGCAGCCGGCGCACCGCGCTGATCCGGCAGGAGCCAGGTGCTTCTCCTCGTCTCCCATGGGTGCAGGGCCCAAGCACTTGGGCCATCCTCCACTGCACTCCCTGGCCACAGCAGAGAGCTGGCCTGGAAGAGGGCCAACCGGGACAGAATCCAGCGCCTCCACCGGGACTAGAACCCGGTGTGCCGGCGCTGTAAGGCAGAGGATTACCCTAGTGAGCCGCGGCGCCGGCTTAAAAGAAAATTCTTTGAAACCCAAAGTGGTCTTATCTCTTGTTTTTCCCGTAGAAAAAGTTCCTGGTAGAGCTACTTCGGGCTGGGGTTTGGGAAAAGAAGCATATTTGTGAGCTAATTTGATAGGTAAAAGGGTTTGCATTAAATTGAATTTTAATACAAAGTAAATTAATAATTATCATTGTGTATTTATGCAATTAATTAATTGACTAATTTCTATGTTATTGGAAAAGCAAGATGACAGACACAGATAAAGAGAGATCTTTCCTCTGGTGGTTCATGCATTGAAAGCTCACAATGTCCTGGGTTGTACCTGTCCAAAATCAAGAGCCCAGAGCCCACAATTCCAACGATATGGATTCATAGGAAGCTGGATCAGAAGGGAAGGAGCCACGACTTGAACTGAGCATTCCAGCAGAGAATGTGAGAGTAACAAATGCAGCTCAATCCGAGGCACCAAACACTGCTTCCAACACTGTGTCTTAACTGTTGTGCCAGACACCTGTACATATATTGATTTTAGACATGTTTATGATTAATAAATATTTAGAATATTTTAGTTAGTATATACAGTATTGCTAAGGCAAACATTTAAGAAGATATTTTAATATAGATACATTTAAATGTACTTTTCTGTTTATATATCATACTTTAAATTTGGCACTAATAGTCCTTTATTTACATAAGGTTATTTAATTTACCTGGATGGTCATAGTTTTTAAAAATGCTGTTTATGTGTAAAATGATATGTTATTTCCAAGTAGATAAACTAGTTATATCAATTTTGGAGTAAATATTAGATGTAAATTATTTTTTGATCTTTAGTTAATGGAAAACTTTTAAGTTGGAATAACTGATTTGTACATGTCTATGTTTTCTACTTTAATTTTTATGAAAACAAGATAAAGGGCTGCACACTTGAATTAAAATGCACTTTTAATGTGCGTATCTGATTTTTCAAAGTTTTCCTCTGACAAGGATTGTGAAATATCTCATTGTTAATTCATGCTGGCTATAAATTAATGTTTTTCAATGCAGGTATTATGACACAGTAGTTTAAGGCACCACTTGGGATACCCACAATCTACATCAGAATGCTTGGTTGCATTCCACCTATGCTTCTGATCCAACTTCCTGCTAATATGCACCCTGGGAGGGAGAAGATGATGCCTCAGTTAATTGGAGCACTGTCACCCACGTGGGAGACATGATGGAGGTCCTATTCCCAACTTCACTTTGGCAAAGGCCCAGGACTCTTGTGGGCATTTTGGAAGTGAACCTATTTGGATATACTGTATTAAATACAATATGCTACTAAATAAATTTCACTTCTTATAAAATTTTAAATATATCTGCTATAAATTTTAAATTATATGTGTACTTCCCATTATTTTTCTGTTGAGAAATACTGATCTAAAGGATAGAATCATCATTTTTCAAATACACACTCTTCAAAAATTACATCATCCGATTATATTTACTTGCATATATTAGTTAATATAAAATGTCTAAAGACATATTATGCAAATATTTTAATTCAATTCATGCATAAGTACATTAACAATGTGTCCTTACAAATTTTATTTAAACATCTGTTTTAAAACATACTGGTTTCAGGCCGGTGCTGCGGCTCAATAGCTAATCCTCAACCTTACAGCGCCGGCACACCAGGTTCTAGTCCTGGCTGGGGAGCCGGATTCTGTCCCGGTTGCCCCTCTTCCAGGCCAGCTCTCTGCTGTGGCCAGCGAGTGCAGTGGAGGATGGCCCAAGTGCTTGGGCCCTGCACCCCATGGGAGATCAGGAGAAGCACCTGGCTCCTGTGATTGGATCAGCACGGTGTGCCAGCTGCAACGCGCCGGCCGTGGCGGCCATTGGATGGTGAACCAACGGTAAAAGGAAGACCTTTCTCTCTGTCTCTCTCTCTCTCACTGTCCACTCTGCCTGTCAAAAAAAATTTTAAAAAAAACATACTGGTTTCAATTTTACCTGTGTTAACACTTTCTTTCCACAAAATACATCATTAATATAAATATGTCTCTGCTAAATCAGTACCTGGTGATGCAAAGACTGTTGTCCTTAGTAAACATGATATTTATTATTTCATAGTCACTAACAGCATCCCTCCTACCATGTTTGGACCAATACTCACCAAATTGTGGAAGAGATTGTTTAATCTTCTAAACCTCCTAATACAATGTTGGCAGCCTACTCATTAACACGGAAGTAAACTACAAAACAAGAAGCAGGCACAATTAAAATACCTACATAAGGTTACTGGAAATTAGTTCTAACACTGCACTCTGTTAATGACACTATTCTCTTAATACAGAAAATATTATGACGAGAGTTCAGGTAGTTTCATAATCAGTGCTGTGCTGAAGAGAACACATCTGTAATGGCAATGAATGAGCAGTCATCTAAACAAACTGTTTACCCAAAATGACTTAACATGTGGCCCTTCCATTGCTCTGGATTCAACTATAATGGAATATATTTTTGTTTTCAATAAATCTTCTGTCAGGGACATAGGGATATATTTAGTTGCTATAAGTGGTTCTCATGACGTAGGAGAGATAAATATCTCAAATGTAACATTAACACTTTATGTAATTATGGTTACTACCTGAAAGTCAGATGCCAAGCTAATAATTACAGTGACATTGTTGTGTATGACAGACCTTGGAGATCAGTTACAACAGGGAGTCAGAATGATGTGGAAAACTGTATTATTTTCATCAAAGGACTTGGAGCCTAAAAGCCTGATAAATGACCTTGAGGGATTTCAGTTTCTGACAGGGAAATCTTTACCTCCTAATTGAAGTCAAATGGATTTCCTCATTGTAAATGATTAAGATTATGCATGGCCCCTCAAAATTAAAAAACTAAATAATTATTTATAATGTAGTAGTTTCTTGTGACTGCTTTTTTAATTTAATTTTATTTAAGGTGTACCAATTTCATGTATTTTGTATACATAGATTCAGGAGCATAGTGATATTTTACATCCTCCCTCCGCAGCCCAAGCTCCTAACCTTCTTCCTCCTTGTCTTCCATTCCCATTCATATTTTTATGAAGATCTACTTCCAGTTAACATTTTGATGTGAATTACCTGACCTTGCATCAGTTTAATAGGTAATGTTTATTGCTGGAGTTTATGTAGCCTACAATATAAAATGTTATTTCAGTTTCACTTGTTTACTCCTACTATTATGCTCTCCACCCCGAAACTTACTCTCAGACAAATGCTGTACACATAACTGACAATACAAAGAAAATTCATTTGAAATTTTCTCAGAGCTTGGAAATTTTCTAAAAACTAGGACTAATATTTAGGTGTAGGGTATAATTTCAACTGTAAGTTTTAAAAATGCACTTTAAGAGGTCTGTCAATTTACCATGTATTACTCCAGGCATTTAAAGTTTTGCTAGAGGCTGGTGCTGTGGCGTAGCAGGTAAAGCCACTGCCTGCAGTGCCCACGTCCTGGATGTACTACTTCTGATCCAGCTCTCTGCTATGGCCTGGGAAAGCAGTAGAAGATGGCCCAAGTCCTTGGGCCCCTGCGTCCATGTGAGAGACCTGGAAGAAACTCCTAGCTCTGGCTTCGGATCAGCACAGCTCTGGCCGTTGTGACCAATTGGGGAGTGAACTCTTTCTGCCTCTCCTCTCTCTGAGTAACTCTGACTTTCAAATAAATAAATAAATCTTAAAAAAAAAATGTTGCTAACAGAAATTTTTTGAAATTAATAAAGTAAGAGCAAATAAAATCTACTTTCATCTCTTTAAGGCATTAATATGATAACATGAAAAATTCAGGAATTTTTAAGCCAAGTCTCCTGAGTGAAGAAAATAGAATGTAATCAATATCATAAGAATGGATAAAGCTAAGGCCAAAATAATTATGATGATTTTGCAATTTTGATTAAAGTTAGAGGTAAGCAAGACAGTGTGATAGAAGCAATTAAATAATCTTTTTAATGCAATTGTGACTGGAATATTGTGTCTCTTAACCAATTTAAATTTTTCCTATGAAATACCAATAATATTCAAGTTTAAGGGACACAAGACACTAAAAATAAATTGACATTAAGATACAAGCTTATCTTTTGGATAAAAATAAGAGGATCCATCTGTTGCTTCTGTGGATTCTCTTGGCAAAGTCATCAATGTGCAAATATAGCGACACACGGAGTTCCCAACTCACATAAGAAATAAGAGTCTCAATTTGTTGCCATCAGTTTTCTCTACAAATATGGGCTATATATTTTTCCTTTGTGAGTTCTACCAAAATCTTGAGGCAGCATTGTATAAAGTAGCAAGTTTAAGATTTAGACAAATGTCAGTCAGTGTTCAGTAAGGTAATCAAAAAAGAAGATAGAGTTTCTGTGAGACTAATAATAAAGTGCCAGGACATATGTATTCAAGGAATTCAAAATCAGTGCTGCCTTATTGTAACTGATCATTATTTTTAATATATTATGAAAAATAAGTCTTCTCATATGCATAACATCAAATAAAAGGTATTAAACAGTTTGATAGCCCAAATAACAATTCTTGAAAAAACTGAGAGAAGAAGGGCAAGAGCAAACACACCTGAAATCACATCAATTTCATGTTTCCTATTAGTATGCAATGCAAAAAGAATAAATCATATCCCATGGATACACACATCCCACTCTGCAATATAGTAAAGCTCAAAATAAATATACATTCAAAATATATTTTCTGTTTATATGTGAGAAAATAGGATCAGTTAATATAACAGAATTCAGTATATTTGGGGGAAAATTTATTCATTTTTAATTCATGTTAATTGAGCACCTACTGTCTTTTAGGAATTATTCTAGCTGTGATATATCAATGAATACAATGGACAAAGTGAATATTATGAGAAAATTATAAAAATATAGTAAATAAATTAACAGCACACTATATATTTCAAAGTGAAAATTAAAAATAAAAATGAGGGGCAAGAAAAAACGAAGAGTGCCCACAGAAGTTGACAAGTAGGAGAAGATCTAAATAAGAAGGTTGATTAAGTTACCTCATTTAAAGAGTGAGGGTTTAAAAAATATTTCAATCAATTAGGAAAGAAGAAAATTCCAGACAAAGCAAAGAACTAGAATTTTTCTGACTGTTTTAGTAGTCATTTATCATATGCAGTGAATGAACATTTGAAACATGCCTAGTGAGCTGGCTATCTAAATTTTAATATTTTTTTTGTAATTAGTTATTAATCATAAAAATAGATATTTGAGCATTCATAATAAATTAGATATGTAAATCACTTTTCGACTGTAAATATCATAAAATATCTATATAGATCAAGTGTTAACAGTGTAAGAATAAAATACACTGCAAATCCAAAAGCCAGTGTCATAAAATATATGGTTAATAATATATGGTTAAATAAAAAGTTTCATAAAATATACGGTTAATAATATTGGTACTGATTACACATTGAAAATGTTATAAAAATATATATTTGCTGAATTGGTTTGTCTAAATACATTGTTTTTATCAGTTTCACAGATCTTACATGCATCTAATGAAGAGAGTTTCCTGCACCGGAGGTTTTAATTACACTTTAGAGAAAAATAAGATGTTCATATACGGAACAGGGAGCTTTGGTAGCTTCTGTACACGGAGACAGAGTTACAACATAGGAAACATTTAGCAGGGACATGAAACAAACAGCCAGCCTTGGGAAGCATTTAAGGTCAATGGAACAAATCAGAATCTATAAGAGGGCTGATGCAAGGACAGATGGCTTAGTTAAGCAATCTTTCTTCCTTCAGAGTTTTTTAAAAAAGCAACAAGAAAGACGACTATAACATATATAAATCATTTATTTCTGTATGTTCACATAGTAACTGGATTCTAGGATTCTATTGGAATAAAATAAAAAATGAACTCAAGGTATTTATAACTGTTGCCAATTTTTCACCTCTCAATATTGAAAAACAAATCCTAGTTTGGGATCTTGGGCACCAGGATAATCAATGGTGAACTCAGTGGAATTAAAATGACGACCTAACTTGAGCTCAGCTTGATTCTAAGAGGAATCAATACTGATAAACTCCTTAATCTAACCATGCCACACATTGAAAAGGCTTGGGGATCTTTAGAAAAAATGTATACATACACACAAACAAAACATTGTGCTTTGGATTCACAGAAGATTCTTCCTCAACATCTGAAAAGTAATTTAATTTTGGCTTAATTGTATTCCTTAATGGGAAGATATTTATCCTGGAAGGAAGAGACACAATGAGAGACACAGTAATCTTCCATCTGCTGGTTCAGCCCCCAAAGGCTCACAAGAGCTGGTATTGAGCCAAAAGTCAAGAGCCAGAAACTCCATATGGATCGCTCCCTACCTTAGCAGGGAACCATGTATTTGAGCTGTCACCTTCTGCCCACCAGAGTGTGGAGAGGGAGGGAGGGAGGGAGAGAGGGAGAGAGAGAGGGAGGGAGAGAGGAAGGGAGAGAGAGAATCTTCCATCTGTTGGTTCCTTCCTGAGATAGCTTCAATGGCCAGAGCTGGATTAACCAACCAAAACCAGGAGCCAGGAACTTCTACCAGGTCTATCCATCAATGTGGGTGGCAGGGGCCCAAAAATTTTGGCTATCTTCTTTTGCTTTTCTCAGACCATTAGCAGAGAGTTGGATAGAAAGTGGAGCAGTTGGAACATAAACAGGTGCCCATGTGGGATGCTGGTATTGTAGGCCACAGCTTTACGCATTACACCACAATATCAACTCCCTGAATTTTAAAAAAATTTTTAAATATCACCCTAGCTCCCACTGCCAGCACCTGGGTAGCCACCATTCTACTTTCTACTTTATGAATTAGACTCAGTTTCTGCGTATACCTGAAATTATGGATACTTATCAATCAAACCCTGACTTATGTCCCTTAACATAATGTTCCCCAGGCTCATTCATGTTGTCACAAATTTCTTCTTTTTAACCTTTTTTTAAAGATTTGTTTTGTTTATTTGAAAGCCAGAGTTAGAGAGAGAGAGAGCTCATTTCCATTTGTAATTTACTTCCCAAATGGTTGCAATGCCTGGAGCTGTGCCAGGCTGAAGTCAGGAGCCCAGTAATTCTAGATCTCTCATTTGGGTACAGGGACCCAAGCACTTAGGTCATCTTCCACTGCATTCCCAGGTACACTGGCAAGATTGGAAGTAGAGCATCTATGTGTTGAGCTGGTACCCATATGTGATGCCTGCATATCACAGGAGGTGGCTTAACCCTCTACTTCACGTCAGTCCCTCTTCTTTTTACAATATTGATTAGAATCCTATTGTTGTATAATGTTTTCTTTATCTGTTCATCCATTGACAGACATTAATGTTGATTCCATTTCTTTGCTATTTTTAGTAATTGTATAGTGAACATAGGAGGGTAGATTCCTATTTGGTATATTTATTTACTTTAGATATATGACCAAAAGTGTAACTGATGGATCATATGGTAGCTTAAATTTTAGCATTTGAAAAAATATAAATAAATAAATATAAATATAAAAATAATGGCTATGGTAAATTACATTCCTACCAGTCACATGCAAAGATTACCTTTTCCTTACATCATCTTCCACACTACTTTTTGTATTTTGAGTAGTAGTTATTTTAATATATGTGAGATGCTATCTCACTGTAATTCTAATTTGCACTTTTGCTATTTTAGTAACATTGGGTATTTTAAATAAATCTATTGACCATTTTTCCTCTTTTGAGGAATGCCTATTTAGCTTCTTTGACCCTTTCTTGCTTTGTTAAGGTTTATTATTTATTTATTTACTTTAAAGACAAACCTACAGAAAGAGAGAGACAGAGACAGGCAGACAGAGAGAGAGAGAGAGAGAGATCTATCTTCCTCCACTAGTTCAGTTCCCCAAATGCTCACAACAGCCATGGCTGGACTAGGCCAAAACCAGGAACCAGGAACTCCATCTCGGTCTCCTTCATTAGTGACAGAGACCCACACATTTTGGCTACCATCAGCCGCCTTCTCAGGCACAATAGCAGGTAACTGGATGTGAAGTGGAACAGCCTGAACTTGAACTGAAACTAAGATATGGGTTGGCTACCTAACCAGCTGAGACTCAAAACTAGTACTCTTTGTATATTTTGGATATCAATATCTTGTCAATTGCATGATTTACAAATGTGAAGGAACTCACAGAGAATATGTATTATGTAGAAGATACGAAAGGATTTCAAATATTTTTGTAGCAAAATTAATTGTTCTTTTAATTCCACTTTTATGAATTTTGCAAACTTTTAAAAAAGATTTTATTTATTTGAATGGCAGAGTTGGGGGGGCACAGAGAGAGAGAGAGGGAGATAGAGAGAGATTTTTCATCTGCTGGATTACTCCCCAAATGACTGTAACAGCAGGGCTCAGACAGACCAAAGCAAGGAGCCAGAAGCTTCTTCTGGGTCTCTCACATTGGTGCAGGAGCCCAAGTCCTAGGGATATCCTCCACTGCTTTTCCCAGACCATTAGCAGGGAGCTGGATGGAAAGTGGAGCAGCCAAGACCTTAACTGGAGCCCATAAGGGATACGATATTGCAAGTGGTGACTTTGCCTGCTATGCCACCATGCGAACCGAGTAGCTGTTATTTTAATACCCTCATCCTGGCCGGCGCCGTGGCTCAACAGGCTAATCTTCCACCTTGCAGCACTGGCATATGGGGTTCTAGTCCCAGTCGGGGCACCAGATTCTGTCCCCGTTGCCCCTCTTCCAGGTCAGCTCTCTGCTGGGGCCCGGGAGTGCAGTGGAGGATGACCCAACTGCTTGGGCCCTGCACCCCGTGGGAGACCAGGAGAAGCACCTGGCTTCTGCCATTGGATCAGTGTGGTGTGCCAGCTGCAGCGCACCGTCCGCGGCGGCCATTGGAGGGTGAACCAACGGCAAAGGAAGACCTTTCTGTCTCTCTCTCTCTCTCACTGTCCACTCTGCCTGTCAAAAAAAAAAAAAAAAAGAAAAAAGAAAAAAAAAAAGAAAAAAAACCTCATTCTTTTGCCTTCATGTTAAAGATATAAGTGATTTATACATCATCATCATCAAACTGTTAGAATATTTTGTATTTGATCATTTTTATCAGTTTTTACTTTCATGTGTCTTGTTACTAATTAGCATCCATTTTTGTAAAAAATGGATTGTGTTTTTTTTTTGTTTTTTTTTTTTTGCGATCTACACCCTGATCTACATCCCAAGCTCTAGCCCCCGCCACCATTGCTGAAAGCCAGGTGGCCACATGACCCAATCTCTGTTGTCAAGCTCCACCCCCATGCTAATGGGATTCACTACTCCTGTTCCCTGCCCACCCTCGGGCAAAGTTTTTAAAGGACCTGTTCCTGAACATGTGGCTTTCTTGGCTTCTCTCCTGTTTACTCTCTCTAGCCTTCTCTCCTTTCTCACTTCCCTCTCTCCTCTCCTCTCTCCTCTTTCTTTCTTATTCTCCATTTCCCTATTTTCCCTTTCCCTCCAGTCTGCTGCATTTTCCCAAATAAATTCTTTCCCTTACTTCAGTGCCCTGTGTGCTCTGTGATGGCTAACAGAAATATATAACAACTCTGACTTTCAAATAAATACATAAATCTTTAAAAAAAATACTGAAATGTTGCTGTGGATTCATTCTGAGATGAGGATCTCAGTGGGGACAAGTGGCGCAGAGTCACCACACAGACCCCAGGAGTCTGGTGAAAGCAGGCCTGAGGCAAGCAGCCTGCAGACTCATTTATTTCGGTTGGTACAGCAGCTTATATAGCCAAGGCAGCCAATCTGGTCAAGAGGCATTTTATGCCCTAACCAATCACAACCTTTTGCCAGGTAGTTTCTAAAGCCATCCAATCATAGCCTGTTGCCAGGAAGGCTCCATTGCCAGCGGCCATCTTGGCATGGCCTTCTCATTCCACCACATTTGGGCGCCAGATGTTGCTGTGCATTTGTTCTGAGAGGAGCTTGGTGGGGGCAAGAGGTGTGGAGTCACCACACAGACCCTGGGAGTTGGGTGAAAGCAGGACAGAGGCAAGCAGCCTGCAGACTCATTTATTTCAGCTGGTACAGCAGCTTACATAGCCGAGGCAACCAGTCTGGTCAAGGGGCAGTTTATGTCCTAACCAATCACAGCCTGTTGCCAGGCAAGCTCCGTTGCCATGTGGTTTCCAAAGCCATCCACTCACAGCCTGTTGCCAGGCAGGCTCCATTACTAGTGGCCATTTTGGCATGGCCTTCTCATTCCACCACGCTGAGAGAGCTTTGAAGGGGATAAAACCAAATTTTTCTACAAAAAGCATTCTTGATTTCTGTCAGTGGAGCAACACATTCTAGACACACACACACACACACACACACACGTGACATTATTCCACTTGGAACCAATTACAAATTAATTATTAATGTCATTATTCCCCCATACCAAGTGCAACACTCATATATTTTTATTCACCAGTTGCCAGTTACTGTGTCTCCAATGACAATCATGAGCCAAGTGAAGGCTAGGTTTACCATGATGGTTACTCTAAGACAGAAATGGATTTGCAGGTTTCTGACTAATGGGGGAATTTTGATCAGTATTTATAGACAATTGAAGAACATAGGATAGTGCAAAAGTTGAGTTATGCTGCAAGCTCAATACCGTCCTTGCTAATCCTACTATTTGGAACCTTTGGAATAGAATGGCTCTTGAGAATTATCCAGTTTGGTTGATTATGGCCAGAGCTATATACTTCCAATTTGTTGTTACAGATGGACCAGCCCAGTACAGTGTAACAATGAGCCATATACCAAGACAGGCCTTGCTTTGAAGATCTCCAAGAGTTGAAGGTGGCCTTCCATCAGCATATGCAACAGCCCATGTCACAGTCTTTCACTGAAGCAGGATCTGTGTGAAGAATTGTAAAATCTACCACTTGAAACTAATTTTTAAAAAGTATATTCAGATAAACACCTATGTAGTGACATAAAATTGTATACAAATATTCTTCAACAAATTATGTATATGTGAATATAGGTTTATATTTTTGTTAAGTCCCAGTAAAATTATATATGTATATGTCTTATATAACTTTATTAAAAATGGTTTCAGCTCTTTTAAAGATCTGCTTAGTAATACTGCTGAAGATAATTTCATTCTTGTATGTATTCAAGTTGGTGATTTTTCTCACAATAGGCACAATATCAAAACCACTCAACAATTTCAACAAAATAATTATTCTGAATATGTGTGTTATTTTATGATTTTATATGCATAGTTCATTGGTGTTAATACGGTTTAATTTAATCATGTGAAAGAAATATTAGACCTAGATTAAACTGATTTGAGTGCAAACTTGGTAAACCTTTGTCTGCAAATAATAATTGTAAGTTTAAAAAAGATTAGTATATTAGCAAATGCTTTCGTCAATGTATGTTACAGTAGAATTGAAGCCCTTAATTAATTTGTAAAATCTGTTTTGTGGAACTCACCTGAAAGAGTTAGTATTTCATTTCAAATTTTAGCAATGGTGATGAAAATTGGTAGCTTCACAATTTACAGATTCAACGCAATACCAATCAAGATACCAAGGACATTCTTCTCAGATCTGGAAAAAATGATGCTGAAATTCATATGGAGACACAGGAGACCTCGAATAGCTAAAGCAATCTTGTACAACAAAAACAAAGCTGGAGGCATCACAATACCAGATTTCAGGACATACTACAGGGCAGTTGTTATCAAAACAGCATGGTACTGGTACAGAAACAGATGGATAGACCAATGGAACAGAATAGAAACTCCAGAAATCAATCCAAACACCTACAGCCAACTTATATTTGATCAACGATCCAAAACCAGTCCCTGGAGTAAGGTCAGTCTGTTTAATAAATGGTGCTGGGAAAACTGGATTTCCACGTGCAGAACCATGAAGCAAGACCCCTACCTTTCACCTTACACAAAAATTCATTCAACATGGATTAAAAATTTAAACCTATGACCCGACACCATCAAATTACTAGAGAGCATAGGAGAAACCCTGCAAGACATAGGTACTGGCAAAGACTTCTTGGAAAAGACCCCAGAAGCACAGGCACTGAAAACCAAATTTAACTACTGGGATTGCATCAAATTGAAAAGTTTCTGTACTGCAAAAGAAACAGTCAGGAAAGTGAATAGGAAACCGACAGAATGGGAAAATATATTTGCAAACCATGCAACAGATAAAGGGTTGATAACCAGAATCTACAAAGAAATTAAGAAACTCCACAACATCAAAACAAACAACCCACTTAAGAGATGGGCCAAGGACCTCAATAGACACTTTTCAAAAGAGGAAATCCAAATGGCCAACAGACACATGAAAAAATGTTCAAGATCCCTAGCAATCAGGGAAATGCAAATCAAAACCACAATGAGGTTTCACCTCACCCCGGTGAGAATGGCTCACATTCAGAAATCCACCAACAATAGATGCTGGAGAGGATGTGGGGAAAAAGGGACACTAATCCACTGTTGGTGGGAATGCAAACTGGTGAAGCCACTATGGAAGTCAGTCTGGAGATTCCTCAGAAACCTGAATATAACCCTACCATTCAACCCAGCCATCCCACTCCTTGGAATTTACCCAAAGGAAATTAAATGGGCAAACAAAAAAGCCGTCTGCACAGTAAGGTTTATTGCAGCTCAATTCACAATAGCTAAGACTTGGAACCAACCCAAATGCCCATCAACAGTAGACTGGATTAGGAAATTATGGGACATGTACTCTACAGAATACTATACAGCAGTCAAAAACAATGAAATCCGGTCACTTGCAACAAAATGGAGGAATCTGGAAAACATCATGCTGAGTGAATTAAGTCAGTCCCAAAGAGACAAATATCATTTGTTTCCCTTGATTGGCGATGACTAACTGAGCACCAAAGGTGAAACCTGTAGAAGTGAAATGGACACTATGAGAAACAGTGACTCGATCAGCTCTTGTGCTGACTGTTGTTGTACAATGTAATACTTTATCCATGGTAGTATTTTTTTTTTATCCTAGTACTAGTGGTTGAACTCTGTAATTAACACACAATTATTCTTAGGTGTTTAAATCTTAACTGAAAAGTGATCTCTGTGAAATATAAGAGTGGGAATAAGAGAGGGAGGAGATGTAAAATTTGGGACATGCTCAATCGGAATGGCCCCAAATGATGGAGTTAGAATTGTGCCAGGGGATTCCAATACAATCCCATCAAGGTGGCATGTACCAAGACCATCTCATTAGTCCAAGTGATCAATTTCAGCTCACAATTGATCACACTGATAGGTCTAAGAGTCAAAGGGATCGCACAAGCAAGACTAGTGTCTGCTAATACTAACTGATAGAATGAAAAAGGGAGAGAATGATCCAACATGGGAAGCGGGATACACAGCAGACTCATAGAAGGGCAGATGTCCTAAATAGCACTCTGGCCTCAGAATCAGCCCTTAAGGCATTCGGATCTGGCTGAAGAGCCCATGAGAATAGTTTAGGCATGGAAAGCCAAGACATTCTGGAAAAAACAGAAGACCTAAATGAAAGATCTCTGCGAGTGAGATCCCAGTGGAAAGAACGGGGCCATCAAAGAAGGAGGTACCTTTCTCTGAAGGGAGGAGAGAACTTCCACTTTGACTATGACCCTGTCGGAATAAGATCGAAGTCGGCGAACCCTAAAGACTTCCATAGCCTCGGCAACTCATGACCAGAGCCTAGGGAGATTACTGACGCCATAAACAAGAGTGTCAAATTGTTAAATCAACATCAGGAGTCACTGTGTACTTACGTCTCATGAGGGATCTGTCCTTAATGTGTTATCCAATGTGAAATAATGCTATTAGTAGTACTGAAACAGTATTTTTACACTTTGTGTTTCTGAGTGGTTGCAAACTGATGAAATCTTTACATAGTATATATTGAATTGATCTTCTTTATATAAAGATAATTGCAAATGATTAAAAAATCTTGGTGTTAAACTGGAAATTGCATAGACAATTAATCCATTTTTTAAAAAAAAAATCATGTAGGATCTCTGTCCTTAATGTGCTGTACATTGTGAATTAATACTATAACTAGCACTCCAACAGTATTATCATTTTGTGTCTCTATGCGAGGGCAAACCGTTGAAATCTTTACGTAATATGTACTAAATTGATCTTCTGTGTATAAAGAGAATTGAAAATGAATCTTGATGTGAACAGAAGGGGAGAGGGAGCAGGAAAGGGGAGGGTAAGGGGAGGGAGAGAAGTTGTGGGGGGGGGAGCAATTGTGATCCATAAGCTGTTCTTTGGAAATTTATATTCTTTAAATAAAAGCTTTATATTAAAAAAAAATTGGTAGCTTCAGAGAAACCAAGAACTCTATGTGGGTAACATATGATGTGTTAGGGGAAGAGTAGGGCTGTTATCATATATAGTCCTAACAGCAGTAGCCAGATTAATGAACCTTCACATTCTCAAGTGGATGGTACAACTTCGTCACAGAATGGTAAGTATAGATTGCTGTGGACATAGAAAATGAACAGGAGATGGTAATGAGAGGGCATCTGTTTCTTTAACAATTTGGCTCAAATGGTGCTTAGTGCATCCTCACAAGGGAAATAAATCTTTGCTTGATTGATAAACATCTGCATGTGTTTTTGGAGGAGGCAGGTGGGCCATTGTTCAGCAATTCCATTTGCTACGCCAATGACCATGGGAGGAGTGTGTTGGTAAAAGCATTTAATTTTTGTACTGTTTGTGTTACTCTGCCAATCATCTAGGCAGGAATGAAAACCAAGATCATTATTCCCTGCTTGCCAAATGCAAAGAAAAGAATTTTCCTAAATCTTTTAAAGTCCTTTTTTTCTATATTTGCATGGGTAAGTGGATGCTTAGATAATATACACTCTTAGTACATTATAGTTCACCTTGAGACAAATGCTTTCTAGACATTTTCTGGGTTTACATGAATGCAACTGCCTTCCAATTGCTTTCATCCCCAGGAAATTGCCTGCTTGTTTATATCAACCTCTCACCAGAGGTATAATGTAACCTTTGAAATAATGGAACCTCTTCTACTGCCAGAAAGTAAAAACAGTCACCCAATTTTTCAGGGTACACAACTTTGTTCATTTAAAATCGTAGGTAACCACTTTCAAATGCTGTATTTTTAACATAATCATGTGATATTCCTGAATAAAAACATATCATTCTTTGTTTCAGAAAAGAGGTTGGTTTCAAAACAAGCTAAAATCAAAACAGCATTCTTTCTTTGGCTTTTATTACCTTTTAAATGAAGCATATGAATGAGAGGATTTCAAAAATTTAGTGGAAATGTAATAACATAAATTTAGTTTAGCACAAAAATTTTGAAATCCAACATAGCTTCTTTTCATAATATGCATGAGCACATTTTATTATCTAATGAGAAAGGCTCCAAGTTTGGTTTGAGATATATTTATTTATGTGTACCTAATTATATAAATGTTGTTAAAACAAATATAAATTAACATGTAAAAGTCATGTTTCATTCAAGCAATTTATCATAAAGAAAGAACTTATGTAGATATTAATTTCAACAGTGATTTTCCTTGCTTAGAAACATAAAGTTACAAGAAAGAATTCACTTTATCTTAACTATATCTCAACTTTAGTCAATTAGATAGTAAACATAAAGGCGGATTAAATGAAGTTTTGGTGTTCAATTGCATAATACAGTGAGTATAAATAGCAATAATATGGAATAAATATACATATATATGTATGTGTGTGTTTAAAAATGAGAATAAAGGATTTTGACTATTTTCACTATAAAGAAATGACAAATATTTGAAAAGACAGATTTATATTGTTTGAATATTACACATCATATGGTTCCTCAAATTTTATGGCAGTTAAAAATATGTATACCAGACTTTATGCTTGCACATTGACCTTAGCTAACACCTCATTTGACTGATGTGAAACCAGAGAATTTTGTGGTTTCTTTGTTTTTAAGAGATGAATATACTACAGGTTGCAGCCTTTCCATGGCTTCCAAAAATCCTCATGTGGTACATATCTGCATGTTAGTCTTGAAGCCTAGTTATGTTTTAATAATTGCAGCAACCCTACAGCAGAGATCAGCACATTATTTCTAAAGTGACTAGTAAATAATTTTTATTTCAAGCCACCTGTTTCTTGCTTAGTCTTCTTTCCTATGCAACACCTTAAAGATGTAAAAGTCTATATTAACTATTGTGCATAATAGATGTGGGCCAACTTTGGACAATTGGAAAGTTGCTTGCCTGTCTCTGACCTGTGGGAACATCATAGACAAGAATATAAATGGATTCTAAGACAACAATGCAGATTTAAGAGATATAGGAAAACAGGTAAAACCAGGGCTGATAATTGTCAGGAGGAAGTGAGGAGACTATTTCCTTGTTAGGGAATACTGACAAGTGCAAGTATTCTGGAACACTGGTAAACTCAAAATAAGGAAACGGATAAGAATAGTGAAAGACTGGTTAGTTGGTTTGACTAGTTTATACAGGGTGTATGTATTAAAGTATTACACTACACCTCATAAAAATGTGCAAGTATTATATTATTAATCAAAACTTTTGAATTAAAAAAAAAAGACCTCCAGAGAATACCTCAAAAAGTGCATATAAGACGTTGTTGTGGATAGTACACGAAAGTTAATTTTAAGACCTTTATTTTTGACTTGATGTGCTGAAGAGAAGCAAATCTCTTCTTAGAAGCAGTTGGGAAGTATTACCTTGCTATTATCAATTCAGTTACTATCAGCTGGACTAAATGCCCATTTAACACATCAAAATTTCCTGGCAGATATTTTGCAGACTTATTACACACTAAGCTGTGCGACAATTTTAAAGGAATAAAAAGATATACAATGTTGGATTTTTAAAGTAATTCACCAAAAAGGGAATATTGCTTACAATTGTAACTTTTAGAACAAAATCTGCAAACATGCATACATTTAAAATAGCCAGTATCTATATTTATTACTTTGCTGATGAATAGAATGGAGAGCTGAAGGGATTCTCATTCAGGAGAAATGTTGCTTCACTAGAATCAGCAAATGGAATTCAAGTGAAGTGACAATGGGGCCCTTAGCATCTTGGGGTATGTTGGACTTAAAGAGTTTGGGAGCAACATTGAATCCTTCAATTCCATGTTCACAGATTAAAGAAAAGGAAGGAAAAGAGTTCTCCTTTTCTTTCTCATGGACTCATAAATTCAATATCAAAACCTCACCTTTGTTGTTTAAAGGGGCATATGTCCAAATTAATTAGACCACATAAGAAAAAATATTAATGCAAGAAAAAATATTATTATAACCTTCAAGAGACTCTTGCGCAACAAAATTCAGGCTACTGCTGCTGAGAAATCATCACTACTTGAGCATGAAAATGATAGGTCATGTTAGAGTCAGCACAGACAGTGACTTCCTGTGTATAATACTAACTCATGAGGTGCTGACTCCCAGCTTTGTTGCTTGGAGCTCAGGAATGGCTGTGATCATCCTTTTGGGGTCACAATATGCACTTGGTCATAATGACCCACATTATGACTACTGGTTATTAGTTATTCCAGACTCAGCTCTCCAATCCAGGATAACGCCTTCCTCTACAACACAGGTTTAATCTACTTTGTGTGATTCTTCTATTTATTCCTGGCATTTCTTATCTATTTATCTAGAGGGCCAGACATCTGATTTGCTTCCAGTTTACTGGAAAGCTATCATTTATGGAATACACCTTGGATCTGGAATCCCAGGATCTTCATATCCACAAATTATTTTCTTTAAAGGTTATGATTTTTTTACACTAGGCTGTCAAATTTGAGTCCCAATGCAAAATGGAGGCAGACTTGTTTCTTTGACATTTTTCTATAATATCAAATTTATATTGAAAGCAATTCATAAGGAAAGATTGTATTGTACTTTAAGGAAAGGTAGTGAAGCAGGGGAAAGGAACACTTAGGAATAATGAAACAGCAGGAAAGTGTTTGTAAAGAGTACAGGTTTTGATAAATATTTCTCTGTAATGTGAATTAAATAGTAATGAACTATTAACCTTGACTCTTGTTGAGAACATGTACACAAATAGTAACTGCTGAACATGGAATGGTTCATTCAGGCTATGAAAAATAAAAGCCTTGGGCTGGCGTTGTGGTGTAGTGGGTGAAGCCACGATCTGTGACCCTGGCATTCCAGAATGGCACTGGTTCCTGTCTCAATTGCTCTGCTTCCGATTGAGCTCCCTGCTGATGGTCTGGGAAAAGCTGTGGAAGACGGCCTGAATGTCTGTGCCCATGCCCTTGCACCCACATGGGAGACCCAGATGAAGCTTCTGGCTGCTGGTTTCGACCTGATCCAAACCTAGCCACTGCAGCCACTTGAGGAGTGAACCAGTAAACGGAAGGAAGATTCTTCTCTCTGTCTCTCTCTCCTTTCTCTCTCTCTCCCTCTCCCAGTAGGCCAACTTTCAAGTGAAGAATAAATATTTAAAAGAAAAGAAAAACTTTGC
Organism: Sylvilagus floridanus; assembly: GCA_949820135.1. Lineage (NCBI taxonomy): Eukaryota > Metazoa > Chordata > Mammalia > Lagomorpha > Leporidae > Sylvilagus > Sylvilagus floridanus. The sequence continues at coordinate 38,900,356 of OX463243.1, forward strand.
AAGACCTAATCTTCCTCATTTATTTTGAAATGCAAAGGAGACTTTTTGAAAGTATTTATAAATTATCAAGAGACAGTTTCTTAAAAAAATTTATCAACTATAAACAAATCAATTCAGAAGAGAGTGGACCGGTTTGACAAAACAGAAAAGTTGATAAAGTGATATCATTAGTGTCATTAACCATGGACAATTGGGGGCCATGACTCAATCGGGGCCAATTATCCCGGCATACTTTTTCTCACGACTATCAATGATGCTTTATTGGTTATCATAATTATTGTTAAAATTATCGATACTGTCTTAAAGAGGGAGAACTATCACTGCAATGGTAAAAACAGAGGCAAAGAAAGCTACTGAGCTATTTTGTATCCTTAGCACCACTGTGAAAACTTTCTTATGAATATAGATACTGCATTATTCAATGTATATATAGAGCAGCAAAACATAGCCTCTCTGTATGGGTGTGCATTCCAATAACTTGTGTGTTACTTGATATTATGACACAATAAACAAAAATCAAGTTCAATTGTATCATGAATTTCTCAATAATGTTACTAATTGAAATAGCTATCATTTCTATGTCAATAAAGCAAAGCAATCAATCCCTAAATATAAATATAAAATAATTTCTCTGGGGAAGATATCCCAGTTCTCACCAAATAGATTTCATTGCCACTTCATTTTGTGATCTATGTACACACAATTTTTTTTTTTTAAATCAAACTACTGGCATTGTCCTCTAATTTACTTCTTTCTGCAACTATGTAACTAAACACATATTTAATTATTTGACACAATTGATTTTCTCTTTATCCCAATATTTCTGGAGGCTGACAATGGGTCTGAACACACAGTCTTTTAATTAAATTACACATACTAGAATATATGCATAGTTTTCATAGCAGGTAGCCAACTGATGTTAAAATAAAGCAAAACCTGATTGTTTCTGAATCCATCAACTTGAAATGTTCTATTGTCTCAAATAAGGTGTTTTTCTAAAGTAGAACATTAAATTAGCAATCATAATGTGTAAACTAGTACACTAATCCTAGATATTTTAACAATTTTAAGAGATGACTTTAAGCATTCTTAAGTAAATCAATTTTGTTTAGAATTCATTTTCAAAAATTCTTATTTTTAAATTCAAAATTAGGAATCATGACAATTTGCCTAATTCTAAATATATAATTTGTATGCAAATTTGGAAATAATTTAATTAAGATATCAAATTTTATTTTTTACATAATTAATTAGAAATGAAGAGCAAGAGAGAGAGAGAGAGGAAGAGACAGATTTTCCATCTTCTGTTTAAAACCTAAAATGGGCTGGCGCCGTGGCTCAACAGGCTAATTCTCTGCCTTGCGGTGCCGGCACACCGGGTTCTAGTCCTGGTTGGGGCGCCGGATTCTGTCCCGATTGCCCCTCTTCCAGGCCAGCTCTCTGCTGTGGCCTGGGAGTACAGTGGAGGATGGCCCAAGTGCTTGGGCCCTGCACCCCGTGGGAGACCAGGAGAAGCACCTGGCTCCTGTGATTGGATCAGCGCAGTGTGCCGGCCGCAGCGTGCTGCTGCGGCGGCCATTGGAGGGTGAACCAATGGCAAAGGAAGACCTTTCTGTTTGTCTTTCTCACTGTCCACTCTGCCTGTCAAAAAAAAAAAAAAAAACCAAAAAACAACAAACCTAAAATGGTCACAACAGCAAGATTTGGTTTGGGTTGGGCTGAAGCTAGGAAGGAAGAAATCCATCCTATTCTCCCACATGGATAGAAGGGGCCCAAGAAGCTTAACCATCCTGCATTGCCTTCCAAGGTGTATTAACAGGAACCTGAATTAGAAGCTGAGCAGCAGAATATTGAAGTGGCACTCTAATGCCAGTGTTGCAAGTGGTAAGCTAACCTACAATGCCACAGTGCTGGCCCCCGGAACTCATGTTTTCAATGACTCAGTATTCTACTTAAAATTCCTTGAAGTTATCCTCATAGTCATCTGACTCTGCCATTGTTAGTTTTCAAAAAAAGTTAATTTATTACTTTGACTTTTCTTTGTTTATAGTGACAATGAAATAACTTTTGCCCAATCTATTTTGTACATTTTTATTGAAAATATTAATGAAAATGAATTTTTATTCTGAACGTTTAATAATTCCTTCTTTTATTTTTATCATTTTATAAGTTATAATTAGTGTGTGTGTTTGCTATTTATACATCTCATAGGATAACCTGCATAAATAAAATGTTCATAAAATATTATTTTCTTGAAGAACAAATGTTAAATTAGTATGTATTTTGGATTGTTTTATTTTCTTCAACTATATATAACCTGAAGGTGTATGTATAATTCAGTGTTTATGTCTTTAGAACCTAATTCTCATTAATATTTGTTGCTTATTGTTTCAGAGAAATACTCATAATAGTAGTTTTTCCAAAGAGAAAAATGACTAGTGAAAATTATATTTTAGTAAACATAAACCAAATAAATACAAAAGTTTATGTTATTTTTAATTAAAATTACTGAATTACTATTAGGTTTCTTTAAAATACCATTAGATATAGCAATCATCAATATATAGCCAAATAGATTTTCAGAGCATGATATTTTATAGTACTTGGTAAATGGTTAGTGTTATCAATATACAGAGTTGAGAAAATTTATTTGTTTTCAAAATGCCATCACATTTGCAATCAAATATTTAAGTTACAGGCACATGGAATAGTGTTAGCTAGAAATTGTATTATGTAGAGAAATATAATTCAAAGTCTACAAATATATACACTCTGAACTATATACCCTGTTTTATTTCTTCTGCACTGAAAAATAAGAGGAAAATAAAAAACTTAATTGAATTCTTGGCATATTACAAATGTCCCATAATGTATAATGGAATTTATTTGGTTGAATATACCATAAATTATTAAGCAAATATTCTCCAGGAGCCAGTAAGTGTACATAAAGTGTCATCTACATATTAATTACCTGAAAGGTAGCAACTTGGGTTATCTATATTTCAAAAAATATGGTATAATGTACGATTTTGTTGTAGTAATTAGCTTTTTAACAATAAATGAGGAGGACACAAATATTCACTTTATTTGTGAGCTTACTTTCTCAATTTGTATAGCAGTAAACCTTATGTTGTGTCAAATGTAAATACTACTGCCCTTAATCTTCTTGGTTAATTTTACCATTGAATTTGATTGCCAGATAGGCTTCGTTATTTATTAAGATAGTATAGGCTAGTATCATACAACATCTTGTACTTATGACTCAGAACTGTTGGATTTTTCATCTCATTTGATTAGATTTTCATTAATAGGGTAGACCAAAGTGCAGATAAATATTGGGACATAAGGCATATACATAATAGCACAAAAATGATGTGAGGGAAGAGTCCCTTTAATATGCATTTTTACTGTTATGGAAAGATGTTGATAAACATTTCATTTTGAAGCCAATGCTCTTTCTGAGCTTTCAAGACTACTTTAGGTGTAGCAAGTCAAATGACTGACTATAAGTTTTCAAATTAGTTGATGCACTGGGAGGGATGTCATATCCAGGTTTGATACATTACAGTATCCAAAATCCAATATATAGCAAAAATTATGAGACAAGAAACTGAAGTTTGCTCTGTATATATCCAGGGTATAAACATGTATTATAAATTGTCTCTGAAATGAACAATTATGTGTGTCTCAGAATTTGAATTTATGTGAAATATGTTATTGTAAATATATATATATGAATATATGTGTAAAATATGTATGCATAACTACCTTTAGTTTTGTATGTGTATATATGGAAAGATAAATGAAAAAAGTCTAAATATCTAAAGAAAAGTCTCAAACAAAAAAGATATCAATAAATATAAAATATTGGCCAGCGCCGTGGCTCAACAGGCTAATCCTCCGCCTTGCGGCGCCCGCACACCGGGTTCTAGTCCCGGTCGGGGCGCCGGATTCTGTCCCGGTTGCCCCTCTTCCAGGCCAGCCCTCTGCTGTGGCCCAGGAGTGCAGTGGAGGATGGCCCAAGTGCTTGGGCCCTGCACCCCATGGGAGACCAGGAAAAGCACCTAGTACCTGGCTCCTGCCATCGGTTGAGCGCGGTGTGCTGGCCGCAGCGCGCCATCTGCGGCAGCCATTGGAGGGTGAACCAACGGCAAAAGGAAGACCTTTCTCTCTGTCTCTCTCTCTCACTGTCCACTCTGCCTGTCAAAAAAAAATAAAAAAATAAATATAAAATATTAAAAAAAGAATCAAATAGAAATTCTGGAATTTGAGCTATAATAACTGAAATAAAAATCCACTACGGTTATTCAACAGAAAATACAAACTAACAAATGAAATAATCAGCTGACTTGGAAGATAGACTAGCTGAAATTATCCTGTCAGAAGCAAAAAATCAGATTGATGAAAGATGAACAGATCTTCAGAGACAAGGCACTATCAACTACTATGAATGAAAGTGAGAGAAAACCTAGGGGCTGGTGTTGTGGTGTAACAAGGTAAGCTGGCACTCACAATACCAAGATCCATTGTAGACACCAGTTATTGTTTTGGGAGCTCTGCTTCCATCCATCTCTTCGCTAATATGCTTGGGAATGCAGCGGCAGACAGCCCAATTCCTCAGGCCACGTGGGAGACCCGGAAACAGCTCCTGGCACCAGGCTTCTGCCTGACCCAGACACCCAACCATCCTGGCCTGTTTGGGGTGTGAAGCAACAGATGGAAGATTCTCTCTCTTTCTCTTTTTCTTTCTCTTTCTCTCTCTCTCTCTCAAATTCTGCCTTTCAAATAAATAAATCTAAAAAAAAAAAAGAAATTTTGAAGAAATATGATCAGTACTTAACCAAATTTAAAGAAAAGCATAATTTATACATTTTTTTTGACAGGCAGAGTTAGAAAAAAGGGAGAGAGACAGAGAGAAAGGTCTCCTTTTCCGTTGGTTCACCCTCCAGATGCCCGCTACTGCCGGCGCACTGTGCAGACCAAAGCCAGGAGCCAGGTGCTTCTCCTGGTCTCCCATGCAGGTGCAGGGCCCAATCACTTGAGCCATCCTCCACTGCCTTCCCAAGCCACAGCAGAGAGCTGGACAGGAAGAGGAGCAGAGGAGCAACCGGGACAGAATCCGGCGCCCCAACCTGGACTAGAACCCGGGGTGCCAGCGCCGCAGGCGGAGGATTAGCATAGTGAGCCGCAGCGCTGGCCCATTTGAAAAGCATAATTTATAAATTTAAAACATCTCTTAAACTCCATATAAAACAAAATCAGATCATGTAAACATAAACACATCATTCTAGACTAATAAATGGATAACTAATGTTCTTATACTCAAATAATCAATATTGTTAAAATGTCTATGCTACTAAGTCAAATGGTATTTAAAGTAATGTTTCAATACTTCTTTGTTAATTTCCCTGGAAATATTTCTTTATTTTCTCTCTAGCAGATCAATCCTTATCTTAGTATCTACTTCTCTAGAAACCTGTCTAAAGTAGTTGTCAGCTTGAATTAAAGATTAAACCAAGCTAAGCAACTTTAAATGTGTCAAAGGCAGAGAAAAAAATCCAATTAACGTGATGAAGCTTGCAAGTTTTAGTGTTTAGCCAAATGACTAACTAATATTAAAAGAATGCATAACTTCCAAATTAACAAGGGGAAGATTAAGTATTAAAAAAATGTAAATCTGATTGAATCCAAGAAAGGAGAAGAATCATAAAACAGGCAGGAACAGTATAAATCATTTTAAGGTGGTAAATTTAAACCCAAGTACAACACTGGTTGCATTATAAGTCCCACAAACTTAATGTTAAATGAAAAGGAGCAAGATATGCTAAAAACATACTGCTCTATTTCAATCATACTCAGTATAAAAATAGCCACATTTGCATCACAGTGTTAGGGATTTATACTTAGGTATTAAAACTATTAAAAGGCAAGCAAGGATTCATTTCCTGAAATGAATTCAAGAAATCCCAGCCTAGTAATCACACTGAGCATGAAAGGAAAGATTTGTGATTTGGAAAAGGCAATGGAGGGTGTGATTGATTATCAGCTTGACTAGGCTATGGTGGCCAGTTATTCACTCAAATATTACTTTAGATATTGCTATGAAAGTACTTTGTATGTGTGATTAACATTTTGCAATCGGCTGACTGTAAATAAAGCAGACTGCCTTGTATGATTTGAGTATTCCTCATCCAATCAGTCGAAGGTTTTCAGCGTAAAATCTGAGGTTTCCAAGACTGTAACACAGAAATCCTGGCTGTTTTTCTGCCCTAGGGATTCTAAATAGAAAACAATATTAACCCTTACTTGAATTTCCATCTGGCCTACCCAACAACACTCAAATTTTTTAAACTCTAATATTACATAATCCAATTCCTTAAAAAAAAGTAAAAAATAGGGAGAAAGAAATAGAAATAGGCAAAGAGACAGAAAAGGAAGTTGCTTTTTACTTTTTATTGTATATAGCCTACCTATCTATCTATCTACCTACCTACCAATATATCTGGAGAGAGAGATACAGAGAGATACATATGTGAGATATTGTTTCTATCCTTATGGAAAATACCAGTTGTTACAGAAGTCTTCTGTGCCCTGGTGGCTATATTTTATTTTTTCTTATCTGTGACATTTATGTAAGTATTAAATTTTTAATATTGCTGTTGCATTTATGTTTAATGTACTTTTCTATATGTTTACTATAGTTTTTAATAGGAGATGAAAGAATTAAGGAAAACAAAGTAGCAGGGAATCTCATTAGTAACAGTGTTAGATTTGAATTTCTAGGAGGGAGTGGCCAATTTACATAGCAAACAATGTCCACATTCAGACTAGCTAGCATCAGAGACTTGTGATAGGAAACTTCAGTAATACATACACATCTAAGTTCTAATAAACTGAATTCATCCTCTCTTTTTCCAGAAGCAGTAATATCCTTTATAACTATGCGTCTCTTTTCAGCTTTTACTCAATACTTCCCTCTTTTTTCCCTAACCTTGACCAGGACGGAATTTTTGTTCCTTTCACCTGACCTTCCACAAACATGGTGAAGGCATTAAACATACCCACAGTTTCCAAAGACAACTCCTCACATTAGTTGACCAACCTGAAAAACAGAATTTCACCAACACAAGGTGAGATCACCATCATTACAATTTATTCAGCCAGCGTAGAGATTGAAAGAATACCGAAAGTTTGGCAAGCATAAACTCATTTGTTTGCAAATTCAAAGTTGTCATAAGAACATGGTGTTATTATCCTCACTTGACAGCTGAGGAAACTGAACTCCATAAGGCATATTTATAGACTCCATGTCACTCAACCTCCAAAATGAAAGAAGTAGGACTAGACACCCAGGTCTTCCTGTATTTCAGATCCTGCATATTGCACTATGTCAGTTAGCAGGTTTGCTTTAAATGGTATTGGCTTCACTCATGTAACTGATTTTTATAACTGATAAAGTGCATAAACAAGGTAAAATTCCCCCATTACAATCACATTTATGTGACGATTTACAATTTTGAAGTGTCTTACATTTGCATTTTTAGCCAGTTCTCAACATCTAAATATTGGTATTAATATCCTTCTTAGCCTTTGCTTGTCTTGATACAAAAGTTTTCCAGATAAAGGTACTGATATTAAAAAGATGCAATGAATTCCCCAAAGGATACTTTAAGAAAACTACGATCACTTCAAGTCTAAGCCTACGTCCAGCCCACTCTGTTACCTTATCCCTGTACAATCTTTTAGTTAGAACTGTCTTCCTAAACTAGGTAAGCATCTTTGGAAGCCATATTATTATGCTTCCGTAACTACATGAGTATTAATTGCAAAACAGTATTTTTATTTAGTACTATTTTGTATAGTTTTATAGAATATTTTATATAGTACTATATAGGATATCCAAAGATATAATAGCTAAGTAAAAATTTCCTAAGGCCTGATGCTATACACTAAGGGGGTAGGGTTGTAGAATGTAAAATTAGTAAAATTAGACTGATATTTATCTTTGGCTATGATTGTGCATTGTCATTAATTTGAATTTTACCAATTCACACTTAACAATAATTCATTTAGGACATTTACTAAACTGTAACAAAATGACCTGAGCTTCCACTTATCTATAATGAAGGACCTTGGTTGGAAAATTAATGCTTGCCCAAAGAATATCGAAATGACTAAAAAGAACATAAGGACCATTTTCAGGTGTCCCAGCACTCTAGAAATCATTTACATATAAGCAATTGATGAGCTAATTTCAACTCATTCTTATCTATTCATTGAAGCTAGTCAACTTCGGAATATTAGTGCTTTGTTAGTCTAATTCCAATTACAGTACATAACACAGAGTATTGAAAATACATTTCATTTTTATATAATCTATAAATTAAACCTTTCACTAAGAGAATCTAATCCAGATTGGGAACCAGATTAAAAAGTTTTCTGTATTTATGACTAAAAACTTTATGCTTTCTGATATATTAAATGAGAGAAGCCATGATCTAGGTTATAGTTTCTATTCTCAGAACTAATTGCTTTTTTAATTAAGAATTTCTGCCTTGGTTATTACTTTAATTATTCAATGAATATAGTTTTGCATTTCCAGAAGTATATGCGAACTTAACATTTTCTTTTATTTTAAAATTGAGAGCTGGGCAAAGAATATCTACAGTACAAGCTAAGCCAGAATGTTTGGTTAAGCATTTAAATTAATCTAAAGAAAAATGAGCAAATGTTAGTACAAGTCAAATCATGGAGTTGAAACTATCTGGTAGAATATTGATGTAGTAAGTGTGTTAGGAGTTATTATCAGGAAAAGTTTCAATGCATCAAATCTGAAGTATTTAAATGTTCATTACAACCTGCTGGACATAGAAGAAATGATGTATGATTGTTTAAACTACACTGAAAAAAAAAATGACATGGTGCAAGGACAATACTTGGGTTCAGGTATATAGCCATTTAGGAATTGCAAAGTTTTCTGGAAGTTAAATTTGTGCCACTATTATTTCATTCTCTGAAAGAATGGTGAATCTATCTGCATTCCCAAATCCAATACAGACTGTTGCACAGATTGAAAAATAACAATATGTTGTCAAAACAGTAAATTGCTCTATAGATATAAGGTATTTATATTTCGTTTAAGGCATAATCTGTTAGATCACTAGTTTGACATAGAAAACTTCTAGATTTGGCAGTTTTAAAAAAGGTAAGAATTCGTCGGCACTCTGGCTTAGTGGATAAAGCCACCACCTGCAGTGCCAGCAATCCATATGGGCGACAGTTTGAGTCCTGGCTGTTCCAGTTCTGATCAGCTCTCTGCTATGGCCTGGGAAAGCAGTATGAAATGGTCCAAGTACTTGGGTCCCTGCACCCACGTGGCAGACTTGGAAGAAGTTCCTGGCTCCTGACTTTGGATCAAGTGCAGCTCTGGCCATTGCGGCCATCTGGGGTGAACCAGTGGATGGAATACCTCTCTTCCTCTCGCTCTGCCTCTCTGTAACTCTGTCTTTCAAATAAATAAATCTTAAAAAAAGTTAATAAACATCATTTAATTTTCCCTTTACTAACTAAGAGCTCACCATCTTGCATCAACAGGAAATCTGTCATATATGAGATTATTACCGAGAGTAGAAGAAAATAAATGATAGACTGGCACTGAAAATAGCAGAGTCAGAGGCAACAGCATGATTGTATCAATCGGTAGCCTGCAGGACTCCAAAAATGTATTTCAGCATGAGAAAGGCAATTGTCAATATATGACTCCCAAGAACGTGTATTTTCCGATCATGATGATTTTAGAGATTAAACAAGTTATCATTGAGTTTATGTCCTTTCTGGCTGATTGCAAAGATTTATTTGATACTTTGGGATCCAGACTAAGTTGATTTCATGTGTTCCCCCAAAGACATTTTTTTTTTCTATTACGTTGGTCTAAGTAGAAATTAAATAATTTTTAGGAATAGCATTACCATAAATGGTTTAAAAACCATCAATAAGTAAAGAGCAGAGGTGTCACACAGCTATAAATTAGCCACACAGCCCATGGTAACAGGCAGGAAATAATCTGTATAGGAATATTTCAGGAAGGCATCATTCTCTAAACCAGAGCTAGAGTTTCCAGGTCATGGATATCATTCATTGAAAATCTCAACTTGCCACAGAGATTCAAGGTATAAATTAGATTCCATTAAACCAGTATCTATCTAGTAATAAATGAAAGGGATAACTGTATCTTATCTTTCAGTAACTTCACTGTCTCTAGATTAATTAGAAAATTTGGCCCAATGCAAACTTTAGTTTCCATAATACTTGAGTTAGAAGATTAAGATTCTAATTCCAGTTCCTTTAGTAACTTGATATTTAATTTTGATAAAATGTAAAACTAAAATCCCTAAATGTTATATTGTGAAATGTGAATAAGAGATTGGGTAGCAGAACAAGTATTATCTATAACATGACTTTGTTAAAATAATCAGACAAAGATATACATTCCAACCTGTCAGAACATATTAAGTGCTAACTACTATCCATTAAAGCAGAATTTAAATATTACATTGTATTATTTGTACTTTAACAAGATGTTTTGCTTTTCCATTTAATTTTTCAGAGTTGCTGTGTTCTCTTTTAGAAAATATTTAGTTGTATTTACTTGAAAGGCTGCATTACAGAGAGAGAGAGAAGGTGAGCGAGAGAGCAAGCTCTTTCATCTGCTGGTTCACTCCCTAAATGGCCACAATGGATGACGTGGGCAAGGCTGGAAGGATACAGGGATCCAAGCATGTGAGCCATCCTTTATCACTTTTCTAGGCCATTTGCAGGAGCTGGATCAGAAGGGGAGCAGCCAGTACTGGAACCAGTGTCCATATAGGATGCCAGCATTGCATGCTGGTGGTGGGTTAACTCTTTACAACACTTAGTTCATTCCAACTGCTTTGTTATGTTGACTGTTCTCATTGCTTTAATGGCCTATCCTGGAGCTATCTTCACCAATAATTTCCTGACATACTCTTTTTTTTTTTTTTTTTTTTTTTTGCTTGCTATCTTTGTCAGCTCTCCTTTCTCATGTCTGCCTTCCACATGAGAATTTGTTGGACAGGCCTCTTCCGGGATCTACACTAATGTTCTAATTGAGGAATCTGTCATTTCCTTGCCTGCATCCTGTTAAACTTCAGTGATCTAAGAAAATACTTCCTAGGTCAACTCTCTTGACTTGAGCAAATATATTTTCAGTACTCATATTAGTTCTGTTTCTAATTGTTAAAAAGGAGAAAAATCATAGATAGTGGAAACTGCAGAAGATACTACTTTACCAAGAGGTCTTCATATCTTTGCAGAAATAGTTGATTTTCTTTTTCTTTGCAATAAAACTATTAGTATATTGCATTTTATTTCTATATTTGTATGAATATTTAAGGAATCCTTACTGTATTTTTACCAATAAATGTAAGTTAAAAATTCAGTATTTTGTCTTATTCTGCTTAGGTAGTTTTAAAGGGATGAGAATCAAATAAAAGGGACACATGAACAAGAAGAAAAGGAAACAGTCACTTAACAACCATCAGTTAAAAATCATTGGCAAAGAGAAAACTGAACTGATTACACTTTTCTTCTTTGTGAATCAATTTTATCTGTGTGTTGGGTGTCCATGGGTTCTAAGGAAGAAGCATGGGAAAAAAAAAAAAAAGAGCATACATTTTTGGTTCCTTTCTCCAAAAGATGAGGTATCTCTTTGTTGGATCACCTTTATTTTCATCTGTTCCTATACCTGTACACTAGAAATTCAAAGTTTGGTCATTATTGTTCTGAGACTAATGAATATCCACCTTTGATTCTAGAATTAATATCATTTCCAAAAATATATCCTTCTATTGTATTATTTTAATTCTGTAAGATTCATTCTTATGTCCTAGGAACTGTTCATATGATTCCAAAAGAAATACAGTATATATCCTGCTTATTGAGACTCTAATATGAGGTGTAATCATTTAGAAAAGAAATATATATACAAACATACACACACTATGCTGTGATAAACTACATTGTTAGAGGTCTTTTCAAGGTCATCTGAAAGCATCAGAGGGTGAGGCCAGCTCCATGCTGCAGTAGGTTAATCCTCCCCCTCTGGCGCTGGCATCCCATATGGGCACTGGTTCTAGTCCCAGCTGCCTTTCTTCCAATCCAACTCTGCTAAGACCTGGGAAAGCAGTAGAAGATGGCCCAAGTGTTTGAGCCCCTCCACCCACATGGGAGACTGGGAAGAAGCACCTGGCTCTTGGCTTTGGGTAGACGCAACCCTGGCCATTGCAGCCATTTGGGGAGTGAATCAACGGAAAAATAAGACCTTTCTCTCTGTCTCTCCCTCTCACAGTCTGTAACTCTCCTTCAGAAGGAAGGAAGGAAGGAAGGAAGGAAGGAAGGAAGGAAGGAAGGAAGGAAGGAAGGAAGGAAGGAAGGAAGGAAAGGAATGATCTGCCTTTTAGAGTGGATACAATTCACAAAATAGGTGAAATTTTAAAGTTTTGAAGGAATGAAGCTTTTACAGTGAGATGGTATAAGGAAACATCTCTGAGACAAAGGGAATATTGCATTGATACATTTATAGAAGCACATGCAACAATGTTACATCTTCATAATGTCAAATGATTACTTGAGTTAGAGCTAGGTTGGCATAGATAGAATGGCAAAAGGGAGGACAGGATTGGTTGAGAGAAAGAGAGAGATAGAGGTCAGACTATGAAAGTCTCATGTGTCATACTTTTTTAAGGAGAACAGATAAATTTAACGTCAAACAAAAATCCGTGGATACTTCCTTATGTGTTTAAAACATTGTCTCTCATTCTTATTTCTCAATTGTTTACCCAGAGAAAACATGCTTTCTAAGCATCATTTCAGAATATATAGGAAGTGATTTCAAATATGTAATTTAGCAAAACAAAAATATTAATACCCATTTCATTTCTTGCTTGTTCTGCTTGTCAGCATTCTGCAGCTAATTTGGCTCACTAGCATGCCTTTCCTTCATTTCAAGAGTTGCTGACAATTATTCACTGAAAAGCACAACGATATGCTCTGGGTTCAAAGTAAAACATTCCTTGGGGATTTTAGATCCATGAACAAGAAACTCTGTGAAAACGTAATTCTTCCCATTGGTCTATATAAATGGAAAGAAGGAAATATCCCCAAGTGGACTATTCTCTTGTGTACTCTGCAACAATATCAGAACAGTAAATGGCAGAACCATCTGAATTCATGCTACAGTTAGGCAGAGAAGTGAAAGGAACTGCAGTTTGGTTCTATATTCCGTTCCTGCTCCCCACAGGGAAAACAGTCTCCTAGCCTCAGTAAATACAGAAGAAAGGGTCAGAAATCTTGCACCCCTATGCAAAAGCTTATCAGAAGTCCTCCCCCAAAAACACATTAGACCAAAGATAATTGCAAAGTTTAAAAGCTTAATATCATCAGCATAGTACTTAGGGCACAGATTTAGTCACTTATCCATGTAAATTTATTTTTCATCTCTAAAACATTCCCATTAAAATAACACATAGAATAATTCTTCAAATGTTTATTTATTTTACAAATCTCCTACTAGTAATTTGGTAACTTCTAAAGAAAAAAATGATATTGCTAAAATATTTTTAATGAATTCTGTATTTTCATACCGTAGTGAAGATATTTTAAATAGTAGTTTTGTAAGCTTAAGGAATTATTCTAAATATTAATGGACTGTAATTTTTTCAACATTGTGCTTTTCTGGACTGATATTAGATTATAGTTACAAACAAAATAGGACTGTGAAAACAAAATTGTTACACAAGTTTTATTTTGTGTTGTTCAGCAGATTTCTTTTGCAGTATAGTGACATGAAGGCACTAGCAACTTAAAATCACCCTAAAACAATTTCATATATTAACATTTTCTAGACCACCCAGATGGCTGTGGGCCAGGATTTAGTGTCTGCAAAGACACATTTCCCATTCATCTTTACTCCTACAGTGCCTAGAACTAAGTAAAATAAATATAAGCAGAAAAGTGTTGACTAGATTCATAACATTTGCATAATCATGAACTTGAAATTTTTTTCTTAAATCTTTCAAAATTACTTCTCAGCTCTTTAGCTCTGAACAATAACAAAAGCTTAACAACGTCTCTCTGGATTTTTATCTTCAACCAACTTTAGACAAGTATGTGTTTGAGCATTGTGTGTGTGCATCAATAGTTGTGTATTAACATATAAGGTGTGTTTCAAAATGTGTGTGGGAAAATGAAATTGAAATAGAATTTAATTTTAAGCAATTTTTTTGAAATGTGTGCCAAAAGTGGTCTTCAAAAACGTAATGGCAATGAATAGTAAGAAAAATCTATCAGTGGATTTCAAGTAAGGGGAAAGGGAGCTGGAGAGGGGAGGGTTGCGGGTGGAGGAAGTTATGAGGGGGCAAAAAGCTGTTGTAACCCATAAGCTATACTTTGGAAATTTGTATTCATTAAATAAAAGTCAAAAAAGATAAACTTATATTTCAATTTTATTTTTACTAATGTTTTGAAGTTACCTCATATACATATATATATATATCATATATGTGATACATGTGAATTATATATGTATATATTCACACACTTTAATAGCAGTTTTAGTGTCTTGGGAAGCATTTTTCTGTCTGCCTTGAATTCTGTTTCTTTTTTTTTTTTTGAATTCTATTTTTAAGGAGACTTTTTGGTAATACTCAGAATATGAGTTTTGAAAGTAACTTCACTAGTAGAACTAGAGACAGGGTTCCAGAACTATTTTTCACCACTAACCAACTCTTCCAGTATTTATAACTTTTTTGCAATTGATTTGTTACCATGAATGCTTCATGTTTATAGTCACTGTCACCGTAAAAGGAATTTATATTTTTGAGTGTAGTTGTTAAATAGATCTAAGGGTACCACCTTAACAGATTTTAGAGGACTGAAATAATACATCATCTATTCAATGCGTAAGTGAATAACATTACCTCTGGCATCAGAACATGACGACTTACTGAAAGAATCTTGAGCCTTTGGACTCCTTCTTCAAAGAAACAAATAAAAAGTGAAAGCAGAGTATTTTGGAAAACAGAACCAAGATTTAAACAAAAGAAATGCAAATTGAAGACTTGTTAGAAGTTCTTTGCACTTCACACTTCTGGCAGGCATCTGGCATATGAAGCAAAAGTCATGGATAAATAAACTTTGAGTTCATAGAATACAGGATTTTATAATCTTGATATGATAAGGTCAAGCCTAAATTAATTGTAACAGAAATATAAGGAAAACATATTCACAAAATTAAAATATCTATATCTAATTTGCCAAGAAATATGAATTATGTGTCTTTTGATTTATCCTGCTTTGTAATAAGCAAAGAAAATATTCATTAATAATAAGATGCATGATACTAAATATGCACTGAAGTGACATTGTTCTCAGGTTCTTCTAGTAATAAAATAGAATTTCCACTAGAGAATAAATTTTATCTGGATGGAACTATGTAATATGAATTGAGTTTCTTTAAATCATTTATGGAAAATGAATATTAACACTTTTTCTGATATTTGCAGAAATAAAACATTATATTCTAGTTAAAAGTGTTAAAATGTAGTTGGTTTATAAGTATCATAATATAGTCAAAAGCTCTGATTCTATTTTTAGCTGGGTAATAGAGAGAAGGCTAACTACCTATATTCATTTCATTCTTTAAATTGTATTTATTTGTGTGGAGGGTAGAGTAATGGAGTATGGGAGTAGAGAGGGAGAAGGAGAGGGAGAGAGAGAAGAAGAGAGAGAACATTTTCCATCTACTTGTTTTCCCAAATACAGCCAAAGCTGGGCCAGATGAAAGCCAAGGATTCCATCTTAGTTTCCCACATCAGTGCATTTCCACATGCATTAGCAGGAAGGTGAATCAGAAGCAGAACAGCTACAATTCGAACTGATGCTCCTATAAGGGATGCCAGCAATGCAAATGGTGGCTTAACCCCACTGCACCACAATAGCAGTCTCTTTCATTTGACTCTTAAGTCATTATTTTGGGTAAATAATGATATAAATGTGCAAATAATTTTATAATAAATCATCTAAAATCAGTGCAACATAGCCTCTCATTCTGTCCATTGACACCCTATCTCATCCCCAAACACTTTTTTGAAGTGCTTAAGCTTATTACATTCCTCATCACTTCACTAATAATAGTTTTAAATATGTTCACAGACATAAATGTATCTATATCTATATATCTATATATACATATATAGGAATTAAAATGTAATCTTAAAATGTATATAGTTCTAGACCATTAACTTTTTTAAAAAGATTTATTTATTTATTTATTTGAAAGTCAGAGTTACACAGAGAGAGAAGGAGAGGCAGAGAGAGAGGAAAGAGGTCTTCTGTATGCTGGTTCGCTCCTCAGTTGGCCCCAGTGGCAAGAGCTGCACCCATCCTAAGCCAGGAACAAAGAGCTTCTTCCAGGTCTCCCATGCAGGTGCAAGGGCCCATGGACTTGGGCCATCTTCTGCTTTCCCAAGCCACAGCAGAGAGCTGGAACAGAAGTGGAGCAGCTGGGACTCGAACAAGCGCCCATATGGAATGCCAGCACTGATTTACATGCTCTTCACAGCGCTGGCCCCTCCATTAACTTTTGAAAGAATAGTGATAGGTAGTTCATCACTGAATTTTACATTACACGAGAAAGTCTTTGGTTGTCATAATAAGGGGAGTTATATAAGTGGTAGCTCTAAAATTTGTGTATCTATCAAGGTGACCGCTAAAATAGATCTGAACTCAATGTTTCAACTTGAGGTATATGATATGCTTATCTGGGGTAGTAGAGGGACTGTACATAGCTGATGTGCCACTATTTCAGGATATGTACCAGGATCGGAACTGCAGGCTTCCTGCGGAAGGGGGAGATAGAGTTCAGAGAACTAGGGACCGAGTGTAAACTAGGTCATTTCATTCCATGTGTGCATAGGAAGTGTAATTTTTTTCTGAGATTGGTACAGAATGGCCAAAATAGGACCTCGGGGCAAAAAAGGAAAAGGCTAGCCTTAATGCTATAGAGACAGCCCAACACTTACAGAAACATTTAGATTGATGAGGGGTAACTCTGCTGTAAGAGCCTCTCAGTAATTAGGGCTACAAAGAAACAGAGCCAAACAAAGGAGCAATGGAGATTAGGAGAGAAGGAATTATGTATAAACTTTTACTGCAGATTTTGCAGTTCATTTCCATGAAAGGGCACAGGGTTGGAGGAGAAGGAGAGACACAACACATACACACAAATATTCAGAGATCTGTGCAATGGCTACTCAAGAGAATGTGAACTGACTTTCCTTACTTCAAGCAAATATGGATATTAGGGCATGGGAGTTAGATGATTTTACTAATGGATACAGTGCTGAAATTGGGGGAGATGATGCTAATTATAACATTGAATGAGCAATTGTACAGATATGAAACTTTACTTAATTTCCTCATCTCATCTTTTAATAAACTGTAAGAAAGATATAAATATTATTCTCATTTTAAGGCAAGGAAATTAGGGTAAATATTTAATTGTATGTTTAGGGTCACACAGCCTTAAATGCTGAGAGTGGCATTTTTATGTTATATGACTGTGAAGGCTGAACTAAATAAGCATATTGTAATAAAAGCCATTATTAGGATTTGTCTTCCTTATAGGGGGGTTGTGACCAGGGAAACATGGAATATAATGTTTACAACTTAATTGTGAGACAGATAAGCCATTCTAACATTAGTCTAAAAATAAATAGGGAATTACTAGGTAAATATGCGCTGATAGAAATTTCGGTAGTACTAGTTGAATAAAATTTTTGAAGTACTTGCTCTCATAACTTTGTCAATACAGACACTGATAGTTCAATTATTTTTCTCATTTTCTATATGCATAAAACCCTGTGTACACTCTAAGTTTCACATTGTGAATTGCAACAATTTCCTTATTTCCTAGCACAGTTCTATGAAGTGCTAATATACATAAGTATGTGGTGTGTGTATATGGAGACAGGGGAGGGAGCTTTAAAGGCTGTTAAATTGCTCTAACTTTTGAGGGAATCCCTACCATTTTAAAAAAGAACCAGTGAAATCTGATCAGAAGTATTCCCAAAGTCTGTTAAGTGAAGCAATTAATTTCACATCATTGCACTCCACAATAAATTATGTGCAGTCATCTCCCACAACCCCCCTGTCAGTATGAATGAAAGAGAGTTTTGTTATAAACCTCCATTCTCTCTACCCAATAGTATTTCTGCCTCACTCAGCAGAATACAGATGAATTTACTAATAAATGCTCTTCAAAGGGGAGTAGACTCTCCATAAAAATGCCAGCTTATTGAATTCCTGTGACATTGCTGATCACTATTTTTAACTGCTAGAATGTTCATTTCCACCTTGTTTATCATCAGAAAATTCAGTGACACCCATGATGATTATACAGCTTATTATTTCACTATATAACTCTTTAAAAGGTAATCTTTCTATAGAAGATCAATTATAAGTTGTTACAAAAACTTTTGAAAAAAAAGTTTTAACTTGATGGCCTGAAGAAAACCTTTAACCTTGCTTTTACTTCCTAACTACAGGAGAATGTTCACTTATCTTTCCAGAAGGTTGAGATCTTGTTCAAAAATATCTATAAGTCTGAGAAAGGGTATTAATCAATTTTTAACACCTTCCTCAGAAAAAAACAGTCAAGAACCGTCACACACTATTCTCACTTTAGGAACAGTGGCTCCTACTGCTAGCATATTTCTAAGCAGCTGATAATGTTTAGTCAAAATGAATTGACTCTAGCAATTTTTCAAAAACTAATAAAATATCCGATATTCCCCAAAGTATGAAATTTCCCAATCTGGATTTTTTTCATCTCTATATGTGGAACAAGTACAAAAGATAAGAATAGTACAAGATTTATTTAGAGAATGAGAAACAAAGGAAAACAAAACATTTTGGAACTACTTGGAGAGTCTGAGTGACGAGAAGTGTTAATAAATATATTACGTAATTCCGTAGATTCCTCCTGGTCATTTTTTAGACCTTTACAGACTAGGGCTTAAGAAAATCTTCTGAAGACATTTTGAACAATACAGTCACACTTTGGCTCATCTTTTCTTTCAAGGTGCAGACTAGATCAATTCTTTACTCATGATGCCATGCTTTTCAGCCTCTGGAGTCTGACAGACATGCACATCGGTGCTTAGGTAAAAGAAGTTTCAGGAACTCGGGAAGAGAGCTTATTCTTAAATGTAGCTTGCACTTCAGGACCTATCTGCAATCTTGAAACAAAATGGAAATTTCCCACAGCAGACAAATCTTACATCTAACAGAAAGATATGAGCAGGTAAAGGACTTCAATTATCGGAGGTTTAAGATGAATGAGATCTGTGACTGCTCTTGAGTGGCCTGGAGGTGAATGATAATATTTCAATCACAAGAATATCAATGAAAAAGAGAAGGAAAAATGGAAACCGTTAAAAGACTGCTTGGGGTAGCATATATTGCTTACCATGGAAATGAAAGATGGAAAAATATAACATAAAATTCTAGGCCAGCGAACTTGTCACAAAAAAGCAAGTAGGAAAAGCATATTAAATTTCTAACAATCATACTAGAAATAATGAGTGGGAGAAGACTCTTTTCAGAAAGGTGAGGATAAGAAGCTTTATAGATATGCTAGATTTCAAATAAGAAATAAGACACAAGAGATTAGGGAAATGTTTATTAAAACTTTGAGGCTGGATTAATAATATTCATGAATCAAACATTTTCTGTAACTAGAGGCTCCAAAGCCTTCAAGTAAATTTTAAAATATAGCTTTATAACCAAAAGCTTGTTAGGTATCATACCTAAGGCTCATACTGAAGAGACTGTAGGCTTCCCATTTTTCTCTTTCAAAATATGATAATGAAATCATGCTAATTATATACAAAAGGGAAAAAGATGCGACACAGCAAAACCTGAAAGGAAGTGGGATTCTTGGCCTCCTCAGTAGATATATTCTTAAGAATAGTACAAGGCTTATACAAATGAAAGGGATTAGTTGAATACAAAGACAATTGCAGCTAAAATATGGTATGAGTGAAACAGCCTCAAAATATGGCCCTTTCTTATTAGCAGGTAACTAAGAATGATTAGATACTAAAGGATATATTTCAGATAGCAGGAGGAAAGTTTGACTCAATAATGAGTGTAAATCATTTTTTAACTAAATGTGGAAAAGGGTTCAGATTACTTTGTATCTCATTTATGTATGGGCATAGAAATTTCAATTATAGCATAAAAATCAGGCTCAAAATTGATATTTGCCTGTAAGAAATTTAATAAGAATTACATTTTCTGGTAATAATACCAAAATAATTTCTGATTTATAATCCCATATATAAGAGATCCAAAACATGTCACTAATAGACAACTGGAACTCATAAAAGAGTTTGGAGAAGTGGCGTGATGTAAAATTAACTCACAGAAATCAATAACCTTTGTATACACAGACATTCTATGGCTTTGAATGCATTTCTAAGATCAATCCCATTCATTACAGCAAAATACAATTCAAATACCTTGGAATAAATTTAACCAAGGATTTCAAAGAGCTCTATGATGAAAATTATAAAACATTAAAGAAACAAATAGAAAAAGACACACACAAAAAAAAAAAAACAGAAAAATCTCCCATTGAGATTAAGACAATGAATAGCATCAAAATGGTCACACTACTGAAAACTATTTACAGGTTCAATGTGATCCCAATCAAAATACCAAGGGCATTCTCAGATAAGCAAGGAAGGAAGGAAGGAAGGAAGGAAGGGAGGGAGGGAGGGAGGGAGGGAGGGAGGGAGGAAGGAAGGAAGGAAGGAAGGAAGGAAGGAAGGAAGGAAGGAAGGAAGGAAGGAAAAAAGAAAGATGCGAAAAGTCGTATGGAAACAAAACAGATTCCAAGTAGATAAAGCAATCTTGTACGACAGAAAACAAAGCCAGAGGCATCACAATATGAAATTCAGACAAACTACAGGGCAGTTATAATCATAACAGCTGGGTCCTGGCAAAAAACAGACGTGACAACCAAATGGAACAGAATAGAAACTCCTGAAATCGCTTGAAGTTTCTACAACCAACTTATCTTTGACAAATGAGCCAAAATCAATCCTTGAAGTAAGAACAGTCTCTTTAACAAATGTTTCTGGGAAAACTGGATCTTGCATGCAGAAATACAAAACAAGATCTCTACCTTATACTTTGCACAAAAAATCTACTAAACCTAGATCAAAGACCTAAATCTACCACCTGATATCATCAACTTACTAGAGAATTTTGGGGGAGCTCTGCAAGACATTGGCAAAGAAAATGTCTTCTTGGATAAGACACCAGAAGCACAGGCAAACAAAGCCAAAATTGAGAAATATGATTACATCAAGCTGAGAAGCTTCTGTACTACAAAACAAACACTCAGCAAAGTGAAGGAGCAATCAATAGAATGTGAGAAAAAATTTGCAAACTATGCAACTGATAAAGGATTAATATCCAGAATCTACAAAGAGCTCAAGAAACTTAACAACAACAAAACAAACAATCCATCCAGTTAGGAAAAGGCCAAAGGAATTGAACAAGCATTTTACAAGAAAGGAATTTTAAATGGCCAAAAGACACTTGAAAAATTTCTCAGGATCACAAACCATCAGGGAAATGCAAATAAAAACCACAATGAGGTTTTATTTTGCTTCAGTTAGAATAATTCTGATAAAGAAATCAACAAAAAACAAATGCTAGTGAGGATATGGGGAAAATAGTACACTAATCCATTGTTTGTGGGAGGTAAACTTGGCTAGCCACTGTGGACAACAATAAGGAGAATCTGACAATGGACCTAGCATATGACTCCGTCATTCCACTTTTGAAAATTTATCCAGATGTAAAGAAATTAGCATATGGAAGAGTGAGCAATACCCCCATATGTATCGCAACTTAATTCACAATAGATAAGATATGGAATCAAATCAGATGTCTATCGACTCAAGACTTGATAAAGAAACTATAGTATATATACACTATGGAACACTACACAGCAGTAAATAAATGAAATCCTATCTTTTGCAACAAAATAGTTGTAACTGGAAACCATTATACTTAGTGAAATAAGCCAATAAGAAAAGGTCAAATACCATATGTTCTCCCTTATCTGTGGTAACAGAGTATAGAAAAGGTAATCTACAGGAGTAAAATTGACAGATTACAATTTGATGATAGTTTACAGCCCTTGTCTCTTCTGTTGAGGAACAGTTCTGTTGAGGAACATGCTTTGTTTCTTTTTTGTTTGTTTTTTCATACTGTGTGTTGAACTCGTTTATTTTGTGTAGGGTTAATCGTATGAGTATAAAATTAACAGAAAATAGACCTTTGTTAAAAATAAGAATGGGACTAGAAGAAGAAGGAGGTAGAAGGATGGGAGTATGGGCAGGAGGAAGGGTAGGATGGGTAGTACCACTGTACTGAGTGCATTGTACATAGTACCTGAGTCTATATGTGAAATATGAAACTTAAGTAAAAAATAACAATGCCTGAGATAAAATTCAAATAAACTTACAGAGTAGAGAGTAAATAAAATATTGAAGATAGGAAAACAATCAAATTTAAGTGACACTGGGAATCAATCCAAGATACCCTTTATCCAAACATTAGACACTCTATTCACTATTCTATAGAGAATGGAGAACATTTTGGAGAAAAGAGATAGGAAGGAAAAAATAAAATTAAATTCATAGTAAAATATCATAAGAACTGAATAATCAACACATTGTGTGCCTACTGAGTATGAAGTGTGAAGCAGAATGGGAATTACCTACATCTAGAACTATTATGGTGGAGTTTTCTTAGAACAAACCTAGAGACAAAATCATGAGAAGCATTAAGAAAGATTCATTTTCTTTTTCTTTTTTAAAGGTTTTATTTATTTATTTGAAAGTCAGAGAGTTACACAGAGAGAAGAGAGACAGAAAGAGAGAGGTCTTCCATCCAATGGTTTACTCCCCGAATTGGCCACAGCAGCCAGATCTGCACTGATCCGAAGCCAGGAGCCAGGAGCCTTTTCCAGGTCTCCCACATGGCTGCAGGGGCCCAAAGACTTGGACCATCTTCTACTGCTTTCCCAGGCTATAGCAGAGAGCTGGATTGGAAGAGGAGCAGCCGGGACTAGAACTGGCGCCCATATGGGATGCCAGCGCTTCAGGCCAGGGTGTTATCTCTCTGCGCCACAGCACCGGCTCCAAGAAGGATTCATTTTCAAGAGCTGAATAAATAAATCAAAATTAAAAAAAAATCAGAGAGAAAAGTAAGTTCCAGTGTCAATGGATGTCACTGATTCATTGCCAGAACTAGGAACTATAGAAGGTAGGAAGCAGCCAGACTCTGGAACCAGATTTTCAGATTTTCAATATTTTATTGTCTGGGATTATGAAGAACATCATGCACCTGATTTTTTTATGTTGGAATAGCAAAGTATGCCCTTAGAGTGGTAAAGTCTTAGGGACAGAATTATATTTTCCACCCTAAATCCCAGCTATATAATTTCATTTTGCGATTAATAATATGACTTAAGATAATTGCATTTTATTAGACTTCACAGAGCTTTAATTTTTAATAAAACTTAATTAATTTGAGATAAATATGTTTCAAAAAGGAAACCAAGGATCTGGTTTCCAGCACAGTAGTTTAACCACTTCTTTAGATGCCTACATTGTACATATATCAGAGTACTTCGATTCCAGTCAAACTCTTCTTCTGATTCCAACTTACTAGAAGACAGTAAGTGATGCCCCCAAGGAGTTGGAAAGCTGCCACCCATGTAGGTGATCCAGACTGAGCCAAATCTGACCCAGCTCTGGCTGTTGCAGGCATTTGGAGAGTGAGCCAGCATATGGAAGATCTTTCTATATATTGCATCTGTCTCTCTCTCTTTCAAATAAATAAAAATGAATAAAATTTTTAAAACTAAAAACAAGTAGAACCATTCACATATGAATGAATAAAAATTCATTTTTCTTCTTCTCAAATTAATAAAAATTGAAAAAAATAAATTTTAAAAGTAATTACATCCATGATAAACAGCATATAATGGAAAACAAGCAAAAAGTATCTTTTGTTAAAATGAGATATTCATTAAGCACTCTGACAGTGAGTGTTCTTATATCAATAAATAGCAAAAGTTAATCTCAATAAAATATTTTGTTTGTTATGAAATAAAAACTGTGCAATGATTCAATATATTAAAGTTTATGATAGTTCATAAACTAGAGAATGTTAAAGCAAAATTATTAATAATCCTAAGTAATTTTTTCAAATGTTAATTATGGAATTATATTTACAATTGGGCTCATCAAGCATAATGCTACTCTTGTTCCTCTTGTTTTTTAAGATTTATTTATCTGAAAGGAAAAGAGAGAGAGAAAGAGAGAGAGAGAGAGAGCAAGAGAGAGTGTCCTTCTGCTGGTTCACTCCCAAATGACAGAACTGAGCCAGACAGAAGCCAAGAGTCTGGAAATCCATCTAGGACTCCCATGTGAGTGTCAGGGACTCAAGTATTTGAAGACTATCTTTGGCTGCTTTTCCAAGCCTATTAATAAGGAACTGGACTGGTAGTGAATCAGCCTAGACTTGACCTGATGTTCATATGCGTTCTTCATGTCTCATGTGGCTTGGCCTGCTGCATTTCAACTCCAGCCCTATAATGCCACTTAACAAGAGTTTGTGTGTGTGTGTGTGTGTGTGTGTGTGTATGTGTAGGTGATTGCTACAGCATTAATATAGTAATTATCAGATTATTTTTTTTTATTTTTTTATAACGCTTTTATTTAAAGAATATAAATTTCCAAAATACAGCTTATAGATTACAATGGCTTTCCCCCCCATAACTCCCCCCCACCCGCAACCCTCCCCTTTCCCACTCCCTCTCCCCTTGCTTCACATCAAGATTCATTTTCAATTCTCTTTATATACAGAAGATCAGTTTACTATATATTAAGTAAAGATTTCAACAGTTTGCCCTCACATAGCAACACAAAGTGAAAAATACTGTTGGAGTACTAGTTATAGTATTAATTCACAATGTATAGCACATTAAGGACAGAGATCCTACATGATATATTTTTTTAAAAAATTGATTAATTTTCTAGGCAATTTCCAATTTAACACCAAGATTTTTTTTTTCATTTTTAATTATCTATATACAGAAGATTGATTCAGTATATACTAAGTAAAGATTTCATCAGTTTGCACCCACACAGAAACACAAAGTGTAAAATACTGTTTCAGTGCTAGTTATAGCATTACTTCACATTGGAGAACACATTAAGGACAGATCCCACATGAGACGTAAGTACACAGTGACTCCTGAAGTTGATTTAACAATTTGACACTCTTGTTTATGGCCTCAGTAATCTCCCTAGGCTCTAGTCATGAGTTGCCAAGGCTATGGAAGCCTTTAGGGTTCGCTGACTTCAATCTTATTCCGACAGGGTCATAGTCAAAGTGGAGGTTCTCTCCTCGCTTCAGAGAAAGGTACCTCCTTCTTTGATGGCCCCATTCGTTCCACTGGGATCTCACTCACAGAGATCTTTCATTTAGGTCTTCTTTTTTTTCCAGAGTGTCTTGGCTTTCCATGCCTTGAATATTCTCATGGGCTCTTGAGCCAGATCTGAATGCTTTAAGGGCTGATTCTGAGGCCAGAGTGCTATTTAGGACATCTGCCATTCTGTGAGTCTGCTGTGTATCTCGCTTCCCATGTTGGATCATTCTCTCCCTTTTTGATTCTATCAGTTAGTATTAGCAGACACTAGTCTTGTTTGTGTGATCCCTTTGACTGTTAGATCTATCAGTGTGATCAATTGTGAACTGAAATTGATCACTTGGACTAGTGAGATGGCCTGGGTACATGCCACCTTGATGGGATTGTATTGGAATTTCCTGGCCTGTTTCTAATATCATATGTTCTCCCTGATCGATGACAACTAATAGAGCACCAAAGGGGAAACCTATTGAAGTAAAATGGACACTATGAGAAACAGTAACTTGATCAGCTCTTGTGCTGACTGTTGTTGTACAATGTAATACTTTATCCATTTTAGTAATTTTTTTATTCTAGTACTATTGGTTGAACTCTGTAATTAACAAACAATTATTCTTAGGTGTTTAAATTTTAACTGAAAAGTGA
Organism: Sylvilagus floridanus; assembly: GCA_949820135.1. Classification (NCBI taxonomy): domain Eukaryota; kingdom Metazoa; phylum Chordata; class Mammalia; order Lagomorpha; family Leporidae; genus Sylvilagus; species Sylvilagus floridanus. The sequence continues at coordinate 38,926,598 of OX463243.1, forward strand.
TCCCTGTGAAATATAAGAGTGGGAATAAGAGAGGGAGGAGATGTACAATTTGGGACATGCTCAATCGGAACTGCCCCAAATGATGGAGTAATTATCAGATTATGATGAATATGTGCAAAATAAAATTTTGTGCTGGAAACTCATTATATACATAAAATACTATGCTGCTTTATTATAGTAATTTAAGATTGAGATTAAAAGTGGCTAGACTCAGTAGATAGCTATGATAAAGCTTTTGTCACTAACTATATATTTTCAGAACACTATGGCTAAAGAAAAAGCTAATTGACTGGGATTTAATATATAATGGCCCATCATAGTTTTTCTACTATATATTTCTATGATCTTAGACAAGTCAGCATGTCAAAGATCACCTGAAGACACGTACTTCTACACAGAAGGCACATGTACTTGTTGAAAATGTAGTGGAATTGTCACAAGTCCATCAAAGCAGTTATATAGTAGGCATAGCAGAAGTTATTTTTCCATTTGTTCTTCATCAAATTAAACAGCATATTTGTCATACAGCAAAGTAACAGTATTCTTTTTTTTATTTTTATTTTTATTTTTTTTTTGCCAGGCAGAGTTAAACAGTGAGAAAGAGAGAGACAGAGAGAGAGAGTTATAGACAGTGAGAGAGATCCCGGCCTCCCATGGGGGTGCACGGACCCAAGCATTTGGGTCATCCTCCACTGCCCTCCCAGGCCACAGCAGAGAGCTGAACTGGAAGAGGAGCAACTGGGACAGAATCCGGTGCCCCAACTGGGACTAGAACCCAGGGTGCCTGCACTACAGGCAGAGGATTAGCCAAGTGAGCCACAGCGCCGGCCAGTAACAGTATTCGTAATTCATCCATGCCACAATGCCCTCAGACACACAGTAGTGTTGGACTTTAGGTCACTGTTAGCTCCGTATTTTTTAAACAATGATAAAACAGTCAAAAAGCTTCCAGCTCACAAGAGATAGGGTATCATAAATATATTGAAATCCAAATTCCACACAATTTTCAGTTATTTCTGTTTCTTTCCAAAATGTTAGAAACTTACTCATTTTACATAAAGCTTTTTGAATATTTCTCTCATAAAGTCTCATTGGTTATAGTTTACTGTAAAATTCTTATCAAAAGAATAGAAATATCTTTAACAAGGAGATTTGGGCATAAATTTTTAAATGAAATATTAAAGTCTGCCACCCTCAAAGATATTTAAAAGAATCAATTAAGTCCCAGAAGTTAGAAATGAATGACTAAATTCTTAGAATATATTTTGTTCAATCAATAGCAGGAAAATGTATACTGCAGATATTTCATTAATGTTGAATTAAATGTACTTCTCATAATAGACTCTGGGCTATATTTCAATATCAGTCCATGAGTGGGAAAAATGGCTTGAATCACATAAGTCAAAACAAAGAAATCTTTGCCTATTAAAACCATTTAAAGTGACAGGAATCTAGTCACATCTTCATTGGCTTGAGAGTAACAAAACAGTAATATTTACTACTCTCTAAGTTCAGTATTTCCATCATCAATTTATGTTGTTCTCTCACATGGATTCTTGCCTTTGAGATGTATTAATCCTTTCAGATACTTCCACATAAACCATTATAATGCCATTGTCTACAGAAGGAACACAGTTTTTAAGGCTCTTGACCTCTGCAAAAGAGTAACTTGAAAACTTAGAGAATACTTACATTATTACTTCTAAAGGATATTAGTCATGGTGAATTTCCATATATTTGAATATTTAAGTCATTTTGGCTAGGATTTAGATATTGTGGCATTGTGACTCTATTAGTGATGACTTTGATACAACCATTGATTTTAAGATTCATATTGTTTTAGTATGTATTGCATGTTTGCCAATTTATAACTATGCTAATAAGCTAAACACATATTACAACTTGATTTCAGTCTGTTTGATAGAAGACTGCACTTAACTTTGAGTTAGAGTCTCCACTCAAATGCCAAAGAAATTAATATGGATTATATCATATAGATTTTATTTTAAAGCCAACCATTCTCAAACATACTCTAGAAAAATGCTGAAAACCCATTCATCCCTTTTGCATTACAAAATAAACATTGTATTATGTAAGGAATCTACTGCAAGTACTTTACATTCATTATATGATTAAACCTTAACAGTAAACATCAATTCATTCTTTTCTATATCATGCATGGAAGGAAAGAATGTCTCAGAATATTTCAGTATTAAGTATCTTACTTATGTTTGAGTAACTAAAAGTTGCATGAAATGCATATAAATTAAAACTTTGTACTTGTCTGGTACCACAGTGTATATACCTCCATTATTTTTTAGATTTGTTTTATTTATTTGAAAGAATTACAGAGAGAGGTAGAGACAGAGAGAGAGGTCTTCCATCTGCTGGTTCACTCCCCAGATGGCCGTAACAACTGGCGCTGTGCCAATCTGAAGCCAGGATCCAGGAGTTTGTTCCAGGTCTCCCGTGTGAGTGCAGGGGCTCAAGACTTGGCCCATCTTCTGCTGCTTTCCCAGGCCATAGCAGAGAGCTGGACTGGAAGAGGGCCAGCCAGAACTAGAACCAGCACCCATATGGAATGCTGGCACTTCAGGCCAGGGCTTTAACCCACTGCGCCACAGTGCTGGCCCCTTATAAACCTCCTTAATGGAATATGTAATAAGAAAATATTTGTCTATATGCTATGATAATTTTGGTGAAGCAAATGTATAATATATTTCATACTCCTCCCAAAAAAAGTTACCGCCATATTTCTGAGTATGCGAGTATGCAAAAAAAAAAAAAAAAACTAGGCACATATTTTACTGGCAATGGTCATTGCTTGAAGATATTTTGTAAGTTGAAACTCAAATATCTATTCTCTATAACGAAATGGAATTTTCTCCCAGATGATCCAAATGAAGTATGCCAGATGATGGAGCGTAATTCTTCATTTGCACAAGGATGCAGATATCTCAAAATAGATATCCCTCTAGCTTCCTCCCTTCTCTGTGTCAAGTGAAGGAAGTACTGGTACCCAAACATAAAGCCCACAAACCGGAGCACTTTCTATTTGATAAGTACCCATACCATCATAGATACGGAATGTTTTGAATATCACTTTTAATGATTTTTCTATTAATGAAAGCACTAAACATTCAATGGCATACATTTAAAAACTTTAAATTTAAAGTTTTGTTTTTCCATTTCAAGTGAGCTTGCAATTCTAGTAAAGCTTCAGTAATTCAGGATTTTGACTTTCTCTGTTCTTTCAAAAATTTCTTTCAAAAATTGAATTCACTAATTATTAGACTATAAAAATACACTCCTAATTTGTGTTCTTATTTCTCTTCTTTCATTTCATCTTTCATTTCACATACTCTTTTTTTTTTTTTTAAAGACCTATCTCTGGGGCTGGCAAATGGTGCAGTGCAGTGAGTTAACGCCCTGGCCTGAAGCGCCAGCATCCCATATAGCGCCGGTTCAAGACCTGGCTGCTCCACTTCCAATCCAGCTCTTTGCTATGGCCTGGGACAGCATTAGAGGATGGCCCAAGTCCTTGGGCACCTGCACCCACATGGGAGACCCGGAAGAAGCTCCTGGATACTGGATCCAGATCGGTGCAGCTCTGGCTATTGCGGTCAATTGGAGAGTGAACCATCGGATGGAAGACCTCTCTCGCTGCCTCTCCTCTTTCTGTGTAACTCTGCCTTTCAAATAAATAAATAAATCTTTAAAAAAGACTTTTCTCTTTATTTGAAAGGCAGAGTTACACAGAGAGAGAGAGTGGCAGAGAGAGAGAGAGAGGTCCTCCGTTAGCTGGTTCACATACCAGATGGCCTCAGCGAATGGAGCTGTGCCAATCAGAAGCTAAGAAATAGGAGCTTCCTCCAGGTCCCCCACATGGGTACAAGGGCCCAAGAACTTGGGCAGTCTTCCACTGCTTTCCCAGGCCATAGCAGAGAGCCACATCGGAAGTACAGCAGCTGGTACTCAAACCGGCACCCACCTGGGACTCCGGCACTGCAGGCGGTGGCCCCACTTGCTACGTCATAGCACCAGCCCCTCACATATTCCTTTAGAGTAATTTTTATGCAGAATAGCACTTTCCAAATAAATACTTCTTGATGAGCCATAGTCACTAAAATATAAAATCTAACATTTTATGTTAACATTCCTATGGTTTTCTGTAATCAAATCCTAACCATTTTTTCTATATTCTCCTTTACTGTTGCAGTTGCACCTCTCCATACCGATTAAGCATCCTCTTTGTTTTGAGCATTTGTTTACTCCCCAAGCTGAATCTTTGACCATGGGACATCTCAATATATTATGTAATTTTCCTTTGTAGGCTTGAACAAATATTCACTGGACTTCACTGGACACTCACTGGACTGGTGACATTATTCTTTTTTTTTTCTCCCTCTGTTCATAGAAGCAACCCTCCATGTTTCTATGGTCCCTTTGTGGCATTCATTAATTTTGCAATCACAGTGTCATTCAATTTGCCAACTATAGCATCGATCTATAACAAAATGAAGGAGACTCTTCATTAGGCTTTCTGTACAGAGGTACCTCATCTGGTTCATTTTGTATCATTCCCAATGCCCAACACAGCATCTCGAATTGAATAATTACTGAAACAACATTGGTTAAGTTAATAAGCTTCCTCTTCCTGCATTACATCTGATTTTCCTTTTTGTGGTTTCCTAAATCATCTTGTTTTCTTCAAATTCGCTCCAAATCTCAAATGCCATCCCCTCATCTTTTTTGTAATCATCCATGACCCACATATGACCTCGACAACCAGTACAAATGGCCACTTAACAGCACGTTTAACCCTGACATTATTCAGATTGTCTATCATTTCTGTGAGCATTTGGGAAAGTGGAAAAGTAGAAAGAAATCCCGTATGCTCAAACTTTTTTCTATTTCTCTGTACCTCATGTTCTCCAGCTCAGGTCCTTTTGGCCTCCAAGCTTCCCACCAAAGGTCCAGAGCCTGAGTTGAAACCCTTTCTACCTTCGATCCCGCAGATACGCAACATTTCGTCCCTGCCCTGTCATCGCCCCCTCCCTGGTGCCCATTCCCCAAGTCACTGGCTCCTGGAACAGCAGCCGGGGAGCCTGCCTCTATGTTACCTCCATGGAAAGTGGCAGGGGTAGAGGGAATAGTTCATGTCCACGTTCTTTTCTCACTTTCTGATCTCTCACAAATATTACAAAAACTGAGTTCCTTCTCCTCTAATCCAACATCATACATTTAGAAGTTTTGATACTTAATACAATCCTATGATCTGACTTTTTCACAATGTCTTTATGATCCTCTCCAATACCCTCCTTCCAGAGGAGCAAAGGTGGGTTTGGGAACAGACCTGCCTCCATGCCAATGAGACCCATCAGACTGACCATGCCCATCCCATAGGACAGATGCAGTCCCCAAGCAAGACCCCAGTTGGAATCACAGCTCTCCCAATGGCATCACAGCCAGAAATCATTTTATTACCTGCTTGTAAAAATCTATCAGCAAGGCTGTAAATTATGATTAACTGGGAGAAGTTATTCAAGATAAAAAGGAAAATCCTTCTGCCTTTTTACAGTATCTTATGCAAGCTCTCCTCCAATCTATAAATGGTTTGAGAAGGGCCCATATTGATTCAACAGGCAGAAATATTAGAAGTGGTCTTTAAAGTATATAATGGGAGGGATGACAGAGCCTGAAAGGAAAAATTCCAAATGTTTCTGAGGCTTTTTCAGCAACCCACTGCCTCCAGTAACCCCGGTAACCACAGTAGTCCCATTGTCCACAGGAATCTTCCAGGTTCATGCATTAAATGTGGCCAAACAGGCCACTAGGCCAGAACATGTCCCAACCCCAGAGACCCACTAGGTCCTTGCCCTAAATGTCTCCAAAAGGGCCATTGAGGAGTGGATTCTTCTCTTGTGCATTGAGTCAGTAGGCCATCCACTCCACCTATGTCCTGGCTAATTACTGAGGACTGAAGTAGCCCGGACTCCTGCTACCCAACTACATACAATCAACGTTCTCAGTTCTTACTCAGTACTGGGGGCTCGCCTCTGCTGCCTCAACCTCCATAGTCAGGGTGGTGGGAAACCTTACAGACCCCCTACAGACTCCCAACCTGCTCTGTTTAATTAATACCATGTTCTCCTGCCCTTTTCTCATCATACTTCAATGTCCTACCACCCTCTTTGGGGGAGACATACTCTATCAGTTTGGCGCTCAGATGGTTTTCACTCTCCAGACACTGGCCTTGTCCCCCAGTCCAACTTCACCTCCCTCTTTACTATTTCTCTCTCAAGAGAACCCAGTCACAGCCACCCTGCATACCTCAGGACCCCTGTCCATTATCAGCCTCCAAGTATGGGACACCAGTCACCCCACGGTGATGGTTCACCATCCTCCCATCTTGATAAAATCACAAGACTCCTCCATATTTCTTCCCAGCTACAATACCCACTACCCCTTTCCAGCCTTTGAGGTCTAAAGCCTAGAATTTCCAAAATCCTCCACCAGGGCTTGTTATACAAGACTAGCTCCCCCATAATACCCCAATACTGGTGATTTAAAAAGCCTAATTGATCCTTCCATCTGGTACAAGACCTCTGCCTCATTAACACAGGAATAGTACCCAAACACCCTATAGTCCCCAATCCATACACCCCCTGTTCCTCTATCCCAGCATTCACATCTAATTTCTCCATCCTGGATCTAAAGGACACTTTTTTTAACCATTCCTCTACTTACTAGTTCTCAAAATATATTCGTTTTCACCTGGACTGATCCTGACACCTGTACTCAACTGACCTGGATCATACTCCTTCAGGGGTTTTAGAATACCCCCACCTTGTTTGGTCAGGCACTGGCCATTGATCTAGGCTCCCTGGATCTATCTCTCTCCTTTTTGCTCTTGTACATCAACAACCTCCTCCCTATGCAGCCCCTCAAAAACAGACAGCCAATGACAGGCTGCTGCCATCCTCAACTTCCTAGAAGCCAAAGGTTATCAAGTATCCTTCACTAAGGCATAGCTCTGCTTATCTGAGGTAACCTATCTTGAAGTATATTTTACTACCACCCATAAGGCTATCACTGTAGACAGAAAGTGCCTCATAGCTAACCTTCCACCTCCTTCTACCAAAGAAGAAATTATTTCCTTTCTAGGTCTGGCAGGACTCATATTCTCATGGATTGCAAACATCTCCCTTATAGCCTGACCACTCTTTGAAGCTTCAAAGGGATCCCTTCAAGAGCCCCCTTGTAACCCCAGTTACCTCCCAATATTGTAAGTTCCAAAAGGCTGTTCTACAAGCCCCTGCTCTACACTTACTAGATCTGACATGGTCCATCCTCATTAACATAACTGAAAATCAAGGAGGGGACTTGAGGGTTCTTGTACATCAAGCTGATTCCTCTTTTGCTTCTGCAGCCTATCTTTCAAAAACATTAGACCCCACAATCAAGGGTTGGGTGCCCTGCTTACAGATGCTAGCTTCAGCAATGATTCTCATATAAAAGTCATAGAAACTCACCTTTGGCTCACTGCCTACCGTCCTTTCCTCACAACACCTATCAGAACTCCTAACTTACAAGGGCCTCCAGACTCTCCCACTGTCTCACATTCTGACCCTGCAGGTGGTGCAAATCCAGGACCCCTACCCTCACTTTTAAACCATGTCCTCCCCTTAGCCTAGCTATTCTCCTCTGTCCTCCTCCTCCAACTCCAGATCATTGGTTCCTGTTCATTCCTGTGTTGAGGTTATTGAACACTTGCTACCGCTACCTCATCCCTCAAACATCTAAGAGGGTCCCCTCATTAATCCTACTCTAGTCTGGTTCACAGATGGTAGCTCCACCTTTCATGAGGTAATAAAAATGCCAGGATATGCTGTGGTATCCACCACCAATACAGTTGAGGCAGGACAACTCCCTCTCAATACTACTAATCAACAGGTTAGAAACAGTGACCACCTGGCCACCTGCCATTTTCAATACTGGATAACTACTGATTCCCTCTTATATCACTGCCAACTCTTCCTACAACTTCTGTACAACATACTCCTTGCCCATCTACTCCTCCTGGCTCCTTTCAGATATTGAAGATTTACACCTCCAGGGAAACTTCTGAGACTTCACTCCCTTTGAGATTATACTTTTCCATGGCTTCTCTTATTATCTCACTCCCTTTTCGATGTGCAAACTTGAATTTCCTGATAATCTCATCCCTTCTTCTCTTTTGTGTCTGTCCTACATCTATACTAGCCCCATAAACACATTATGCATGGTGATTTCAGATTACACTGCTTCCACTCCTACTAAATTACTTAACACAACCCTCTACCCCATCACAGGCTGTGAAGTCCCTGTCACTCTGTACTTCAATTTCACTCAGGTCTGCTCACATAATTGTGTTGACTGGGCTAGACATCATTTATCTCACTTTTGAGCAAATCCATATTACCTCTGCCTAAGGACAATACAGATCATGTAACAATGCTTACTGGATAGCGTGCTGATCATGGTTCTGTAAGTACTACTATATTGACCATGGATTTGGCCTCCCAGGAAAACAATTCTATAAGGTTCTGTCCCAAGAAAAACTCACTCTAACTTGGAGGCCACAGGTAGACACAGACCACAAAGCTCAGCCCCTTTTAGCTTTCACTGTAACTGTCCCCTAACTTCAGGCTAGGCAAGATGGGGTTGAGAGGTCTGTCACTTTGTATTTGGGTTCTAACATACAGGATCCCCATGGAACCATAAAAATTATCAGGGCCTGCACTCAGCACCCAATAGCTCCCATGGATGTGGTGGTTGATATAGTAAAAGAGTCCTCTAAATACCTATCCTATCTAATTATACCAGCCAAACCACCTTAAAGTGGCTACAATTCATCAATCTGTTTCTCGCCCTACTTTATCAACTACCCAACTGGACTTTATGCTTGGCCTTTTATCAACATGATGTTATATATATATGCCTACCTTTGGGAACTTCCCATTGGAGCTATCCTACTTACCAATGTTTCTGTTCCTACAAACTCCTATACCCCCAATCCTCAGAAAATTATCAGTCATCTTCCTCTACATTTGGGAGGACGAGATGCAAAATGTTGGATTAGCAACAGAGTAATCTAATGGACTTTTGCCACATAACATTCCCTGTCTCATGAATATAACCCTCACTTCAACAGCCTCCATCTGTAGCCCACGTGGAGCTTCATTTCTCTGCAATTGTTCCTTATGCTCTTGTATCACCAGTTCTATGTCTGGTCCCTGTGTATTGGTGACTTTTCCCCCTGTCTAACGTTATATGACTACTCAGATCTCCTTTTACAGACTAATCCCTCTAACAGCAAGAGATGAGAGATCTTTGATCTTTTTCCAGTCTTGGAATCATCTTTGCAGCTTCCTTGTTTTCAGTGGTGGTCTTGGGAACTGCTTTTAGCCACAATGTTATGTTAATAGACATTTGTTCCAACAACAACTCCAACAACTATGAGAAGAATTCACCAGGTCCATTGAAACTTCAGTAGGCGCCATTCAGGGCCTCCAAAATCAGATCGCCTCACAGGCACATGTGGTATTAGAAAATATACAAGCTCTGGACCTTATAATGGCTGAAAAAGGAGAAACTTGTGTTCTTTCTTTCTTTATTTATTTTATTTTATTTTTTGACAGGCAGAGTTAGACAGTGAGAGAGAGAGACAGAGAGAAAGGTCTTCCTTTTCTGTTGGTTCACCCCCCAAAAGGCCGCTACGGCCTGTGCCTATCTGAAGCCAGGAGCCAGGTGCTTCCTCCTGGTCTCCCATGTGCGTGCAGGGCCATCCTCCACTGTACTCCCGAGCCACAGTGGAGAGCTGGACTGGAAGAGGAGCAACCGGGACAGAATCCAGCACTCCAACCAGAACTAGAACCCGGGGTGCCGGCACTGTAGGCTAAGTTAGCCAAAACTTGTGTTATTCTAAGAGAACAATGTTATTACCTTAATCAATTAGGCCAGGTAGAGCAAAATGTTTAAAAGCTCCAACAAACTGTCACATCTATTAAACAGTCTGGCCTAGGGTCCAGAGTGTCTTTCCATTCTTCCTCCCTTTTCAGTCCCTTTATCACTTGATTGATGCCACTCCTAGGATGATTGGCTGCTATTCTCAACCTGGATTTTATATTACCTTGTCTGTTTAAGTGTTTACAGGAGGTGATAATGGAAAGAACCAAAACCTTTACCAACCAGGTTGTCAACCAAATTCTGCTACAGGGATATACTAAGCTCCCTATCCAGGAGATCATGACCTGAGATGTCGCCCCACCAGTAGAGAGTGACTAATCTCCCCATGTCAGCAGGAAGTAGCTCTAGAAGATACACCATCTTCTCTCCACCAATGCTGGGTTTTGGGGGCTGATGTGATCACATACAATACTTGGTTTATAAAAAACAAAAAGGAGGAATGTTAGTGAAATGGTGCTGTCTTATCTTAGGTGCAATCTCAAAGCCCTGATGCCATCTTGGGCTTTGGGCCAGCAGCCACCTTGGACAATAAGTTTGGCATCCCCAGGACCCAGACTGACTTACTAGGTGTCAAGTGACTGAATGGCCCAACCTTAAGCAGCAACGTCACCCCCACTCTGATGGGATTGCTGTTCCCACTCCCCCATCCTTGGAAAGCTATAACAGGGCCTGCTTTCCCACACAGTCCCTCTTTTCCACTCTCTCCTCCAGCCTGTTGGGTATTCCAACAGTAAACCCTCTCCCTTGCTCGGCATACGGTGTGTGTGTGATAGCCTTTCAGGCAACACCCCTGAGGGAAAAGCGAGAGTGAAGGGAGGAGAAGCTAATCCTAGAGGAGGCTCCAGGCCTTTCTCCTGCCTGAGGGCTTGGAATGAGGAAAGTTAACCTTGTAGGAGGATAAAGACTGGGATGTAGGGGAACCAAGCAGGTCAGGGGAAGGAAGTGAAGGACTGTGCATTCCTCAGACACTGGTTCCTCAGGTGCAGAGGGAGAGGGGAGAGGTGGGAGGGAGAAGACTTTAGGGGAGAGCTCCAGGCCTTCTTCCTCCATGAGAACTTGAAGTGAGAAAATTTGTCCTAGAAAGAGGAAGAGGCTTGGAAGAGTGGACCTCGGACCATTTGCTGTTTCTCTGTGTAAAGTTATTAAAATCTTAAGAGAATTTTGAGACAAAAAAAGTCAAATTAGTGCAGTGGTGGATTAATTGCATTTGCTTTATCTCCACCTTTAGGCCTAGCTTGTGCAAATCTTTTTAAAGACAATCCAGAAGGAAATCAAAATTTGCAACCTATTGATTAAGCAAAATATGGTCTGAGGGAAGACAGTCTTTTCACAGAGCATCCTCAGGAAAGAATTGCCCCAACTGAGTCCTCTAAGAGGGAAGAGTAAGACAAATGCGCTGAACACTCCAGACCCTATGAGGAGGGATGAACCAGCCCAACCACACACCCCAGGTCCTACAAGAAGGTGTGAATCAGTCATGAGCATCACCCCAACACACAGGAGGTGATAGAGACCTCTCTTACTGATTTGATGGGTTGATAATTAGGTCTGATGTGGGCATACAGCGATGAGATCTGACAAAATTCATTGGAAAGTACAAGGGGGACTGAGAAAGTGTTCTGGAGGGGCGTTTCTCAGGGCCATCCAGGTCAGAAGGGAAGAAAGAGATTGTAGGAAAGAAAAGATAGGGGTGGGCAGAGACAGTAGCAAGGGGGAGGAGTTTTAAACAAGAATAAATGGGGGAAGAGTAGGTGATCTTGGCAAGATGCCCTCACAGGGGCACCACATACAAGGAAAAGAGGCACTCATTGGTGCCTCCTCACATGGTATCTTCTTCTGTACCCTTTTTCCTTACACTAAGAGTTGTCTTTGTGTCTTTCTTCTTCCTTATTTGCCTCTAGCCAGTGTACCATAGAGTCTGGAATTTTTTCCTGTAACATTTGCATCTTGTTTTCATAGTTAAGGTCTGTGCTATATACCAACTCACTATAGGATAAATTCCAAACATATCCAGAGAGTTCAAAATCTAACACTGTTCCTAATCTCTTTCCAGCCTCACTTCCAATCACTACCACCTCATATTTTAGTCCCCTTCGAATCCTGTTCATATTTAAGTACTAGCTACAGCACAATCACATCTTGACATTCTGCAAATTTTCATCATTGCACCCTTCCCTTGACTTGAATTGCATTTCACTTTCCTTGCAACTCAACCCTTTGATAACCCTTCTTATTCAATACTTCACTTGTTTTTGCCCCCTGAAAGTGCCTTTACTATTTTTGTATGTCTAATGCCTAACATAAGTACCCACCGCTTGCTCACCACTTGCTAAGTTTTCAACAAATATTTATCAATAATTGAATAATTGTACTAAGCAGCTGCCTATAGAATGCTGTGTGATGCAGACCAATTCGTAATATAATATATGTGGCGTCTAATTTCATTTTTCAGAGTCTAAACTGCATGATCTTAAATTATTCAGAAGAAAAATGGCACCTTTAAGCTTATGCATATGAATGGATTTTTATGTAGTATAATTTCACATCTTCAGTTACTGAGTAAGCCAATAATCACTTATGTCTGTAATATTTAATTCTGGAAATTTTAAAATAAAATTAAATTTTATAACATTTAATTACATAAAGTTGGACTAAGCCTAGCTAAATGTTGTCTAGTAATAACTTGGCTTTCCTGCATTAAAATTTTTTTTGAATAAACCAAAACTCTAGGTTTTTTCCTCATAGTCTTGCAGTACTGAAATACCACCATATTTCCTACATGTGAATTTGAACAGGAGGTGTCTGAAAAGAGTACAATATCATATCATCCCCAGATCACCTCATTTTAGTTGCTATTATTTAATTGTTTCAACAGGTTAGTAGCCCTTACCAAGATATAGACTTTAAAAGTTAAAAATGTTTTAAACTAGTTCTAAAACTCATTTGATATCGTTCATGTACATATTCAAGAAGTTCTGATTTTTCTTGGTACCATGAAAAATAGAAAGAATAGTTGTTAAGTGAATCAGTGTGAATTTTCCCAGAAAAATAAAATTTTTGTATGCTTTAACTCATAGCTTACATTAGCCCAATATTAAATAATGAATTGTAATGCATCTTACACGCCTAACCTCTAAGCAATCAACTTACTTTCCGTGACACTATCCAAAGTTGTTGCTTTTGTTGTGGCTATTGTTGGAAAGTTTGTGTATGTGCGAGGACAGGGAGTTTCTTTCTTTTTTTTTTTTTTTTTTTTTTTGCAGAACACTAATTAGTATATTTTAAATAAAAAACATAGTAACCAGGCCGGCGCCGTGGCTCAACAGGCTAATCCTCCGCCTTGCGGCGCCGGCACACCGGGTTCTAGTCCCGGTCGGGGCACCGGATTCTGTCCCGGTTGCCCCTCTTCCAGGCCAGCCCTCTGCTGTGGCCCAGGAGTGCAGTGGAGGATGGCCCAGGTGCTTGGGCCCTGCACCCCATGGGAGATCAGGAAAAGCACCTAGCACCTGGCTCCTGCCATCGGATGAGCGTGGTGCGCCGGCCGCAGCGCGCCGACCACGGCGGCCATTGGAGGGTGAACCAACGGCAAAGGAAGATCTTTCTCTCTGTCTCTCTCTCTCACTGTCCACTCTGCCTGTAAAAAAAAAAAAAAAAAAAAAAAAAAAAAAAAAAAAAAAAAAAAAAAAAAAAAACATAGTAACCAAAGGTTAAAGCTGAAAGGATACATTTAACAGAATATTGACATACAAGAAAACAAAATTAGTAAAAATGGAAGGTAAAAATTACTTTTATAGCAGCTGATTAAGGCGAAATGGAAATACAGATTATTTTGTTTTGATATATATAAAAGAAATAAATGAAGGAGTCTTGCTTCATATGTTTGAGAGCTATTTTATCTACAGTGTTAATCAAATTTAAATTTGTAATATCTTTCTGCAAAATTTAAAATTATGAGATTATTCATTCATTTCTGCTTCTGCTGATAGTTCTTGTTTGACTGAAATATCATCCTTAAAAACATTTTTCCATGGGTCAAGAACTATAGGACAGGGAGTTTCTTTTACCTTGAACCACTTAATCTCCCCAGTGAGAGCAGTTGACACTCAATATCTTACTTCTTTATTGTCACATTTAAAAAAATAAGTGAAGAAAAGTATGTATGTCACTTTTTTTCAATATAGGATGGGCTAAAAGGAAGTTCAGATAAGAATTAGTTAAAGTGTGACAAACAAAATTGTGTTGCCTGTAAACAGAATGGATATAGAGACAAAGGTATTTGGTAAAATATACAATTCAAAGGCAACTGGAAAAAATTTTTCTATAATAAGCTTTATATTTTTCTAATTTTTGTCAATTGCTTTTCCACAAGCTTCCCTCTATGCACACCTTTGTGTCTCCAGATGTGCAGAATTAAACTATCATATAAATTATGAAAGAAATAATGATGTTTATTGCAACACTTATTTTTACTGCATGTTAAGAATCCTAAACAAAATGTCACTATTCCCCACTCTCTATATGAGGGCAATTCAAAAAATTTATAGAAAAATGGAATAGGAAGATGAGCTTATTTTGGTGTAAAATTGAAAATCAAGCATAGAAGTTTTCATTTTCCACATTTTAATGAACTTTTGATAACTTCTTACATGATTGCATTTTGAATGTTTTGCATCAAAATAAACATGTCACTTAGGTACATTTTCCATTAACAGTTTGAAGTACTCTCACATTTAGTGAAGAGTGATGACATGCTAGGGAAGAGAACCAAACCTGTCCTGGAGGCTTTCTAGAACTTCTGGAAGACTTCTCCTTGGCATATGACATACAAGGATTCTTGAACCACTTTCTATATGAACATTTGAACCCCACATGTTTCCTCTTATTTGATACTGTCTTTTCCTCACTGTCAGTTTTGAGCTTAGCATAGGAATGATAGTGAAATATATTAATAAACTGCATGTACTTTGAGTCATATGAGGCTCTTGATTTCCCCATGAAAGAATCTCATTTAAAAAAAAAAAGTGATGTGATATCCCTTCAATATCTGTCTATATCCCTACAGAAGAGTGAGGAAGAAACATGAGCCACTGGAGTGACAGAACATGACAGACAAAACATGCCATGGAAGAAAAATGGTTGATTATGAGACCTATAAAAGTTATCACATCCAAATCAGCTTCTCTTGGCCCTAATAAAGAATCACACCTACAAGAATGAGAATTAAATTTTTTATAATTTATTTTTTGCACAGTGGGAAAGAAAGTATCATTATAAGTGAAAATTCATTATTAAATTTTCAGACAAAAATCTTCAAACATAATTTCAGAAACGTATAATTGAGTGGCTAACAGATTAAGCTGCTGCTTACAGTGCTGGTATCCCATACGGGGCCCAGTTCCATTCCCAGCTGCTTTGCTTCTGATCCAGCTCCCTCCTGACATGCTTTGGAAAACATCAGAAGATGGACCAAGTGTGGGAGTCCCTGCACCCACATGGGAGATCCAGAAGGATTAGTGACTCCTAGTTTTGGCCTGGCCCAGAACAGGATATTGTGGCCATTTGAGGAGTGAACCTAACAGATGGAAGATATCTCTCTCTCTTTTTCTCTCTCTCTCCCCCTGTCTCTCTTTAATTCTGTTTTTCAAATAAAATAAATAAATATTTTTTAAAAAGCAAAGGACACTTTTGTACAATTAAAAAAAGATTGTACAATTCGAGATTGGTGATGGGGTGAAAATGACTATACTATAAGTTTCTCTCTATATCCATAATTATGAATTAAGTAATTAAATAACTTTCTGGTTCCTAAATACAAACTCATCACTTTTAAGTCCACTTCAGTGTTTTATGCAATCACAGTCACAAAGCTCAGTTTCCTAGAATCATTCCTGTTTCTCCTATCTAGGTATTGGTTAGAAAGTATCCATCATATTATAATTCAGGAAAAGCTTCACACATTAGCATCTGTGTTTTTAATATATGAAGTAAATTATAAATTTTCTTATATTATACATTTCCATTAGTTTATCAATTTTACTTAAAAACCCTGAAAACTGTCAATACTCTTAATATGTGAAATATGCTATAACTGCTTCTTAGAATCACTCCAATCCCATCATTCTTTATTTAGATTTTTCTTGTCTAAATTTGGAGCAAAAGTTATATCTTTTAATCTTCCAAGGAACCTAAAAATCTCAGACATAGATAAAATTCTAGTGCTGAACCATCTGCTGCAACTTCAGTCCTGTTACTTCCTTGAATTCATAAGTAGAAGGAAAGGGTTGATTAGAAATGCCAAGGCAGCACAGAATAGGGAAAACATATTTTAGATATAGAAAATGAAATCATGCTTTTAGTTGTAGATTTTAAAAAGTATTGCCACATACATTTTCATGAAATAAGTTGTCACAGTTTTATAAGTGCTTAAAAGCAACCATTTCCTATGATGGAATTGAATTACAAAGTGTGGTTTTCTGTAGTAAAATCACTCAATACAAATTACAGAGTACTTGTAATCTATTGTGCTGAATTCTCCATAAAATGATAAATTATGATTTTGTAGATGAAGTTCTAACTCTAAAAGACAGAGAAAGGATTTGCCTAAGGTTTCCCCAGCGATATCAAATAGAATTGAAAATAAATCTTGACTTAAAAAATCAAAATCCATAATCTTTTGAGTTGTTTCAGAGTTTATCTTCACAATAGGAAAATTGAGAATAATAAGTATCATGAGAGGTTTGAAATTCACCTAAACAACCTGATTGATTGTATCACCTCCTTATCTAGCATTTCAGTTGTGTTGTAAATATATATATATATACATATATATGTTGTAAATATAGAGATTGCCATTTGTATGAAAAATTCAGTAATTGCCTTAATTTACATATAAAACACATAATTTATATCTGGGAAAATTACTAATGCTATAATGTTTTTAAGCAGTCCCTACATCTCAAACAATCTATTGCTAGAATGACTATGGTTATGCATAGCACAATTTTAGAATGCACATATTCTTTTCTCTGACATTAGTGAACTGCCAGAAATCACCCTCATACAGATGTTTTCCATCTGGCAGCTTCTCCATTACTTGCTTATTTCTTAGTCTTTCTATAGCCTCAAGCTACATGTAGCTGGGTGGCAGAACAAAAGCTTGGAAGTTATTGTTTTCCCTGGATACTATTCAAATTTTATTTTAAGTGTTTTCATGCTGATAACCCTGCCAAAGAAACATCTTTTGCAGAATACTCCAAGAATCAGACAACAAACAGCTAATTTAAACTTGACATTCACTTAGTTATTTGGATATCCAGAGTTAACTATACCTCTCTGTGTGTATTTGTTTATAAGCACCCAAGAATAAATTTAAAACTGGACAGCATTTAACATAAAAGACAAAGAGAAAATTTACACTCCCTAGTAAGAAAATAAGCCCATGAAGACAAAACAGAAGCCTCATAGATAAATAAGTATTTATAAAAATGTAATACTGTAGTAGTTTTAAATTACAACTATTGATAGTTGCATACAAGTTTCTCCTCATGCCTAATTATCAAGTAAGCTGTCTTGTACTAGAGAGCTAGACTATCCTTTGGTCAACAATCAGAATCTATTCACTATTCATATGTATATAGTAAAACTTAGGTAAATGACATTAAAAAACAGAAAAGAATCTAATACACAAATCAGAAATGAAAAGGAAGACTTTATAATTATCATTGAAATGCATAGGATTATTTAATACCTATGATCAATGATTCACAAAATATAGTAAGAAATTTGATAACCTAATAAAAATGAAATTTCTAGATATATACACCTTACCAAAATTTTGTCATAAAGAAATAGAATACCTGAACAGACAGATAACAAGCAAAAAAAAAAAAAAGGATAGGTAACAAACAGTCTTCCTTCAAGGAGAAGTCAAGGACTAGACAGTTTGTCTACTAAATTCTGTCAAATATTTAATGAAAAATTAGTAACAGGACTTCTCAAAATATTTTAAAAAGAAGAAAAGGAAGAAATCCTTCCAAACTCATTCTACAGAGCCAGCATTACCCTGATTACCCTGAAACCAAAATCAGACACAACAACAATAACAAAGAAAGATGTAGGCTAATATAAACGTAGATGTAAACATCTTCCACAAGATACTGCAGGGCCTGTGCTGGGCTTGGTAGGTTAAGCCTCCAGCCTGCAGTACCAGCATCCCTTATGGGCACTGTTCATGTTGCAGCTACTCCTCTTTCAATCCAGTTCTCTGCTTATGGCCTGGGAAAGCAGTGAAAGATCTTTCAATTGTTTGCGCCTTTGCTCCCACATAGGAGACTTCGAAGATGCTACTGGCTCCCGGGCTTCAGATTAGGCATTGAGGCTATTTGGAGAGAGAACCAGCAGATAGAAGACCTCTCTCTCTGTCTCTCCCTCTCTCTGACTGTAACTCTGCCTCTCAAATAAGTAAATAAATCTTTTTTTTTTCAAGATACCACAAATGGAATCTTACATCATATTAAAAGGATTCACTCCAGGGATACAAGAATTGTTCAATATATTGGAATCAATATATTTGATATACCATGTCAACAGAATGGAGCATAAATCATATGATCATCTCAGTTAATGTATAAAAGGTATTTGATAATTCACCATCCCTTCATGATATTACCCTGTGAAAAATTAATTATAAAAATAATGTACCTTAATATAATAAAGGTTGTATATGTCAAAATAGCTAATGTTACACTGGATGCGGAACAGTTGAAAGGTTTATCTTCAAGATCTGGAAGGCATGGATGTCTACTTTCAGCAGTTTTTTTAACATAGGATTGGACGCCCTAGTCAGAATAGTTGTACAGGAGAAAGGAATAAGGAAGTTTGAATTAAAAAGGAAGAATTCAGGCTGGAAAGTGGCTCACTAAGCTAATCCTCTGCCTTGCGGCGCTGGCACACCGGATTCTAGTCCCGGTCAGGGTGCCAGATTGTGTCCCGGTTGCCCTTCTTCCAGGCCAACTCTCTGCTGTGGCCAGGGAGAGCAGTGGAGGATGGCCCAAGTGCTTGGGCCCTGCATCCCATGGGAGACCAGGAGAAGCACCTGGCTCCTGTGATTGGATCAGCGCAGTGCGCCGGCCATCGTGCTCCTGCCGCGGCAGCCATTGGAGGGTGAACCAACAGCAAAGGAAGACCTTTCTCTCTGTCTCTGTCTCTCTCTCTCTCTCTCTCTCTCTCTCACTGTCTACTCTGCCTGTCAAAAAAAAGGCAGAATTCAAATTGCTATTGTTTGAAGTCTATATATATACATAGCACATAGGATATTAATATAACAGATGTATCTATGTGTGTGTGTGTGTGTGTGTGTGTGTATATAAACACCAAGACACAACCAAAAGTCTAGTAGAAAAAATACACTTTCAGGCCGGCGCTGTGTCTTAGCAGGTAAAGCCACTGCCTGTAGTGCCTGCATCCCATATGCGTGCCAGTTTTAGTCCTGGCTGCTCCACTTCTGATCCAGCTCTCTGCTATGGCCTAGGAAAGCAGTGGAGGATGGCCCAATTCCTTGGGCCCCTGCACTCACATGGGAGGCCCAGAGTAAGCTCCTGGCTCCTGGCTCTGGATCAGCACAGTTCCAGCCATTGCGGTCAACTGGGGATTGAGCCAGTGGATGAAAGACCTCTCTCTCTCTCTCTCTCTATTTCTTTCTCTGCCTCTTCTCTCTCTGTGTAATTCTGACTTCCAAATAAATAATTAAATCTTTAAAAAATATATACATTCAGCAAAGTTGGAGGTTGCAAAATCAACAGCTAGAAAAAGGAATTATTCTAATAAAAAAACTAATGGAGAAGACAGGGCTATAATTCAATGCATAATAGCTACAAAAAATAAAATACTCAGAAATAAATTTAATTAATAAAGTGAAACAGCTCTCTAATAAAAAGCATATAACATTAATTACATATATTTAAAATGAGACAAAAAATGGAAAGATATGTCCACAGATTGAAAAAAATCAGTGTTGCTAAAATGTCCGCATTACCTAAAGAAATAAATAGGCTTTATTTCAGGAATTGTTTTAGCTTTACAGAAACATTTGTGGAAAATGCAGAGCGTTTCCATACAGTACTTCACCCCCCATGCCCATTTTTTTCATTATTATTATTATCACACATTTTTGTGGTAAAATTTTATAATTGATGTAACATTACTGAAATATACATATTAACTAAAGTCTGTATCTTCATTAGGGGTCCACTCTTGGGGTGGCATAGTCTATGAGTTTTCACAAATATCTAATTAAATGCACCTGCCACTACAGGATCCATAGGTTCAATGCAATCTCTATGAAAATACCAATGATACTTTTTATAAAACTACAAGTAATGCTTCTGACATTCAATTGATACAACACTACAAAAAATACCAAATATACAAAGCAATTTTCAGTAAAAAGACCAAAGCAAGAGGCATTATCCTACTTGATTTCAAAACACACTGCAAAGCTGTAGAAATTAAAACAGCATGGTATAGGTAAAAACAAGCATATCCACCAATGGAACATAATGTTAGTCTAGATGTAAACCCATGTATAAATAGCCAGGTGATTTTCTACAAAAATGCTAAGAATGCACATTGGAGAAAGGGCAGTTTTCTCAAAAATGGGAAATTTGATAAGCATATGCAGCAGAATTAAATTAGACACCCCCATCCCTTTCACCATATGAAAATAAATCAGTACAAAATCAGTTAGATACCTGATTTAAGACATGAAACTATTAAACTCCTTCAGGAAAACAGGAGAAATTCTTCAGAACATTGAAATGGGCAAGGATTTTTTTTAGATAAGATCCTGGAAACACGGGAAACAAAAGAGAATGACAAATAATACTTCATTGGATTAAAAAGTTTCTGCACAGTAAAGGACACAACAAAATGAAGGGACAACCTGTAGAATAGGAGAAATGTTTTCAAGCATACATCTGACAGAGAGTTAATAACCTGAATATTTAAGAAAATCAGATAACTCAAGCTGATTAAAGATGGACAATAGATTTAAATAGCCGTTTTCAAAAGAAGACATAAAAAAGATACACATAAACAATTTCAAAATCACTAATTATCAAGAAAATGCAAACAAAAACTATAAGATATTGCCTCACTCTGGTTAGGTTAGTTATTATCAATGGACAAAAAATAAGTCCCAACAAAGACAGGTAATAAAGGAAATCCTTCAACAGCTTTGATGAGCATGTAAATTAATACTGGTATTGTGCAAAACAGTATGGTGGTTTCTTAAAAATGTTAAAATTAAAATAAACCTACTGCATGATCCAACATTCTGGCAACCAGACATAGAGTCAAGGCTTTATAAATTGATTTCATAATTGAATTTATGAAAAAAGGCATATGCACTCTCATACTTTTTGCAGCACTGTTCACAATCTCCAAGAGATGTAAACAATTTGGTGTTCATCATATAATGAATGGATAAAAAAATATGAAATGGAATACTTTTCACACACTAAAATGCATAAAAGCCTGTAATTTGCTGCAACATGAATGGACCTAGAGGCCTTTATGTTAAGTGAAAAAAGCCAGGCAGAAGAAGATAAAAATAACATGATCTTACTCATGTGTGTAACAATAACAGTAATGTCATAGATTTTGAAAGGACAATGGTGATTACCAGAGTCTGAGGAGAATAGTGGAGAGGAAGGAATGGGAAAAGTTTGATTCACAGGTGCTTAATTACAGTGACATGGGGAAAAGAAGCTCTGGTATTCTATTGCATAGTGGAGTGAGTTAAGCTGAAAGAAATGATTTTGAATGGTTCCATCAGACACACGCAAAAATCTATGTTTGTAGATTTAGTCATTTTTACCGTGATTTGAACATCATACAATGTCTTATTTATTTATTTATTTACTTACTTATTTATTTTTAGATTTATTTATTTGAAAGTCAGAGTTACAGAGAGAAGAGAGGCAGAGAGAGAGAGAGAAATCTTCCATCCGCTGGTTCACTTCTCAACTGGCCACAATGGCCTGAGCTGTGCCAATACCAAGCCAGGAGCCAGGAGCTTCCTCCGAATCTCCTATAAGGGTGCAAGGGTCCAAGGGCTTGGGCTTCGGCCATCCTCTACTTCTTTCCCAGGCCATAGCAGAGAGTGGGATTGGAAATGGAGCATCCAGGTCTCAAACCCGTGCCCATATGGGATACTGGCAATACAGGCGTTGGCTTTATCAGCTACAGTGCTGGCCCCATATACAATGTATTTGTGTACTGAAATACCTCAAGTGCCCCATTAGTTTATATAATTTTTATGCATCAGTTAAGTTTTTTCAAAAAAATTAAAAAATAAATGAAAGAATTATTCTAATATCTAAGATTTTATCTTATTTTATTTGTTCATAAATATTACAACAGGGACTCAAAATGTTGGATTCATAAATAAAAAATTTATTCCCTGAAATATTGTTTCTTTTCTCCATATTCTTATGCCACTGCCACTCCTTTGTTCTTATCATTTGTTCTTATCTGCACCTGTTAATCAAACTTTTCCCATTCCTTCCTCTCCACTATTCTCCTCAGACACTGATAATCACCATTGTCCTTTCAAAAATCTATGACATTACTGTTATTATTACACACATGAGTAAGATCATGTTATTTTTATCTTCCTCTGCCTGGCTTATTTCACTTAACATAAAGGCCTCTAGGTCCACCCATGTTGTAGCAAATTACAGGCTTTTATGCATTTTAGTGTGTGAAAAGTATTCTTTATCCATTCGTTATATGATAAACACTCCTACGTTCTCCTTTGTTCTTATCAACCTAAAGCAACCTCAAAATAAATGTCCAGTGCAGATTTACAAAACACTTCTTTACAAATTACTGTATCTTGTTTGGAAAGCTGAGACCAGCACTATGTTACATTCTGGTCTTTAAAAGGAAACAAAGATAAATGGAAAATAAAGAAACGATATCAGGTGATAAAATGGAAAATTTTCCCAATAAAATATCCAGTATGTTAAAATAGAAACGTTATTCATTATTTCATGTTACAGGAGTGCCCCCTGTCTTTTAATGTTACCATGTGTGTCTAATTGGACCCCAGGGATTTATTCTGTTCTGCAATAAAGAAAGGATGGAAACTTATTTTAATGTTAAAGCATATTTGTTTTTGACAAGCAGTTATAAACAATGAAAGAGAGAGACAGAGAGAAAGGTCTTCCTTCCGTTGGTTCACCACCCAAATGGCCACTATAGTCGGCGCTGCACCGATCCAAAGCCAGGAGCCAGGAGCTTCTTCCTGGTCTCCAACGTGGATGCAGGACCCACCCAAGGACTTGGCCCATCCTCCACTGCCCTCCCAGGCCACAGCAGAGAGCTGGACTGGAAGAGGAGCAACCAGGACAGAATCCGGCACCCCGACCAGGACTAGAACCCAGGGTGCCGGCGCCGCATGCAGAGGATTAGCCTAGTGAGCCAAGGTGCTGGCCAAAAAACTGTTTTACTTTCACTATTATTTCAAATATTACATATTTTAAACTAATTTAAAACTGCAGTGATCATTAGTGCAATGCTAATGTTTTTCCTCTGTGGAGATAAGAATGCTGATATGTTAACATTTTCTAAGAATATAAATCAAGGCTTAATAATATTTTCAAAAATCAGTTTGAGGATAATTCACGACAGTATTCAGTTTATGATGTAGTAATTAGCAATTAATAATTAATGCCAATGTACCAACATATCTAGTGGGCTTTCTTTTGTTTCACATACTTTAAGAAAATGTCAGTCAGATAGGCCTATTTTTATGCTTCCATTAAAAAATAATGGTGCTATGATTTTTTACACTATAGGAACAGTTTTGTGTAATGGGACACATAATGGTTTGAATATCAAAGTGTCATGTTCCAAGTCTGGCTCACTGATCAGCTCCATGCTCTTAGGTTAAAGTAGATAATCTCCATTTTCATCAGCAAAATGAGGGCATTTGAGAATCAGCTTCCCCCAATCTGTGCTCATTTAACAACGGATTTGAAACATTTGTATTATCTAATGTGTACATCCTAGTTGAATTTACCATTTTCCCTTGCAGGGGTCATGGCGATATGTCATACAATTCTAAAATGTTCCTAAGTAATTCTTATGCATATTAAATTATGAAAAATTCAGAATAACCCAGCTCCAAGTCTCCCTCAAGCTCTGGCCTTCTTGGATTCCAGATTTTAATGAAATAATTACATAGGTAAAATTAAACAAACCCGGTTTTAGGTAAGGATAGACTTTTTGGAAAGCCTTGCAATTATTAGAATAAAAAGAAAAGAACATTAGTAATGGGAGAGGAAGACAATTATAATAGATCTCTACTCTGAATTAGAAAATAAAATAAACCATCCTAGACTCTTTCAAAAAAGAATCACTCAGTTTCAAAACTCCACAGGGGAGGAGACATTGGTCAATTTAGGATGCACATCTCCAAGAGAAACAGAAAAGTTTTCACAAAGGAAGAAATAGGGTTTCCGTTTAATCTGGCACTTAGTTCTCTCAAGGTGCTATTTTGTAAAAGCATCCTGCTGTACTTTTATTTCACAAAGGTGAAACCACTCCTGCATGACCATGGATACATGCTTGGCCTTTCTTGGATATGAGAATGTGTGTGTGTGTGTGTGTGTGTGTGTGTGTGTGTCTGTTTCACCCTGTCAGCTCAGTGTTGCCAACACAAGAATGCTCAGCAGGCTGCAGATTTACAACAAAGGCAGTGAATCTAGGCCACCCTGCCCCCAGACTGCTCAAAGCATTGGCTGAGGTATGCTGCATAGCAATGGAAAACATTAAACATTTACTCAGCTGCTTGTTATCAAAATTGCTTATCTGGTACTTTTTAATAATAATGCCTTTGATTTCCTGGAGTGTATCATCCCACTTAGTAGGAAAGAAATGTCCTTTTCCTTGGCTGTTTCCTCTATTTCAGATAGCCTGCTTGCTCTTGCACACACACATACCCCTGTACACACATACATGTGCAGTTACAGAATTTGAATCCCATTCTCTCATAGAACTGACTAATGCTTCTGTGCATTCCATCACATAGCAGATAAATAAACTCTTCAGACATGCATCTGTGTTATTGTTTTTGCTAGTAGAATGTGTCTATATTTAGATTATCTTAAAGAAGTCTCTTCTCCTGGAATATGCATGACAACAGGAAATTATTCTTAATGTTGAAGCTTATTGCAGAATATATAATGTTTAAAATTTTAAAAAAGGGGAAGGCAGAAAGGTAAAGAGTTGTCTTAAGTTCAAACACTTTGGGGAGTATTTAAAAATACTCTTTAAGATCTAATAGCATAACAAATCACCTAAGTCCTTAAACTAGATTTAGTGTAGTTCTTTGAAATTTCTAGGAATGTAAAGTCATGCAAATGTATGTGTAGATGCAAATTACTATATTACTATATTTACTAAATTAGTAAATATTACTATATTAGTATATTAATATTATTAATTTAAATAGTTTCATTGTAATTGGTAGCTTTGGGATCCGCAAGAAGAGAAGGTCTACACTTCCGGGAATGGAGAGTCCCTACTCGCACTTCCAAAAATGAAAAATCCTTGTCAAGGTCCCCCAGGGTGCCTAACAACCAATGAAGATAGGACCAGCTTCACCTTTAAGCCCCATGTCCTCTATTTATAAAAGGAGCCCTCCCAACTTCTGACGCAGGAATTCCCTGGCCCCTGCTCTGTTGAACCGGTGAACCTTACCAGGAGCAGAGTTCCAATTAAAGCTTGTGAATTAATTGATTCATCTGACTGGGAAGATTTGTTATGCACGAGACACCTTCCAGTAATGATATCTACAAGATCAACTGCAGATCAGCACTTCACATATCACAAAAACAGTTATGTGCATGTCATTATACTCATTTTTCAAAAAAAGAAAATGAAGATACAATGACAGCATGATGCAATCAATTAAGTCACAAATTCTAAGGTTTTACTGATGGATTAAATTCTGAGATCTTTCAATAACAAATTATAAGTGACAACATTTTAATTAATACTGTTTTAGGAATGATAATGGCATATAACACCTCTCATATTGCTGTAATAAATGAGTTTTCAGAACTAAACCATTATCCAAGTGCTAAAGTATGAAAAAGACCCCTAACTTACAACTTACCCAAGAATTCACTCAAAATGGATCAAGGACCTAAATCCACCATCTGACACCATCATATTACTAGAGAACATCAGGGAAACTCTGCAATGATAAAGGATTAATATCCAGAATCGATGAAGAGCTCAAGAAATTCAACAACAAAACAAACATCCAGTTAAGAAATTTGCAAAGGAATTGAATAGGCATTTTTCAAGAGAGGAATTTCAAATGGCCAACAGACAATTTAAAAAATGCTCAGGATCACTAGCCATCAGGAAACGCAAATCAAAACCACAATGATTATTCATCTCCCCCAGTTAGAATGGCTCTCCTACAGAAATCAACAAACAGGAAATGCTGCTAAGGATGTCAGGACAAAGGTACCATGATCCACTGTTGGTGTGAATCTAAACTTCTGCAGCCACTATGGAAGACAGTATGGAGAAACATCAGAAAGCTGAATACAAACGTACCACATGTCCCAGCCATCCCACTCCTGAGGATTTATCCAAAGGAAAAGAAAAAGCACATGAAAAGAAAAGCACATGAAAGAGTTAAATATACCCTATGATCATGGCAGCACAATTCACAATAACTAAGGTATGGAATAAACCCAGATGTCCATCAACTGATGACTGGATAAAGAAATTATGGTACATGTACCATATGCTGTAATACTCAGCCGTAAAAAAAAAAAAATGAAGGCTTTCATTTTGCAACAAAATGGATGCAACTAGAAACCATTACACTTAGTGAAACTAGCCAATCCCCAAAAGACAGATATCATATGTTTTTCTTGATCTGGGGTAAATAATAAAGTAGCTAAAACATAATGTATTGGAGTGAAATGGACATTTTGAGATTTAATGATTGTTTATGGCCCTTGTCTCTACTGTTGAGCAACAGTGTGTTTTTCATCATACTATTTGTTGAACTCTTTACTTATGATACGGTTAACCTTATGAAGATAAAGTATACTAAAAATAAAAAAAAAACTAAAACAGTATCAAAGCAAAATTGCACCTGACAATTTGAAACAGATATGGGAAACTTTTATTTAAAACCATTTTGTTGCACTAGGGGCTCAAGATGAGGATGCAGTATGAACTCAACTGTACTGAAACAAAGAATGAAATAAATTATAAGAAATGTAGTAAGAGGGTGTAAGATTTAGGTGATCTGTTTTCCTTATTGGCTTTACTCAAAGGAAAATAAATTTTCTTGTATGTTGGGACAGGATGTAGTTTAAAAATGAAAGCAAAGTGTCAACCTATGATACTCTAATCATCACATAGATGAATATCAAAACCCTATCGTACTAAATGATTACATTACATAGAAACAAACATTTTCAAAAACTCAATGAAATTAAGAACTTTTACTTTGAAAGATAAGCAAATTGATAAAACTGAAATTCAACTAAACAAGAAGAAAAACAGAAGTTTCAAATACACAGAATTGGAAATAAAAACATAAATTACCATGAACACCGCAGAAATACAAAGGGTTTTTAGAGACTGAAGAGTTCAGAAGAGAATTCCTGATTTCTGCTTGCAGTCTGAATAAACATATCTTCCTATATTTTCTCAAGTTTTTCTCCTCATTGCATCAACTACTCTATGAAAACAGGCATCTAAATTATTTTCTACTGATTATTTCTGTTTTTTTGTAAAGCCTCAGGACTATTCTTGGTGCTCCTGTTACAGTCAGTGTTCTTTTTCCTCTATCAGCAGAATCAAGCTGTTATTTTGAAATTAATTGATGTCATTTTTCTTTGCACTATTTAGTAAGATTCATCATGTCATCCACATTTCACAGTATGGCTTCTTGTCAAAGACATTTTGCTGCAAGTCTTTTGAAGCCAGATTCACAAGTCAAATGACTGGTCTGTATACTAAGAATAAAAGCTTCTCCAGTCAGCTAAAATGTTGCTGTTGTCATTTTTAATGAAGTCATCCAATAAGAGCAGAACATCCAATTCTGACAGATCCACATACCCACATATAGGTATAAGTCAGGTTTAATTGAGTGCAGTTTTAAATAAAAATTGGAATTGATTGGATATTTAGATAAAACTAATTTAATAAACCAATACAAATAACTCCATATAATACGATTATACCTCTATAACTGCTTGCTGTTGTCATGTCTGTCACTTGATAAAAAAAGAAGGAAAGCTGACAGTTGAATGGTAGAAATAGATCAGCAAATTGGCATCCTAGACATAACGCAAAGACAATACTCCAAACAATTAGAAGGAAAAAAAAATCATTACCCTCTGTCAGAGTCTTCCTCTATAAATTACTTTTAATTGTCAAATTGCTCAGATTCAGGACAGCTGTTTAATCTCAAAAGAATTCCTAAATAAATGCATTGATTTTGTAATGTATGCTTGAAAATGTAAAACAGACAAAAAAAAAAAAAAGAATCACTGAATAGTTAGCACAAATGGAATAAAAAATGGAAAGTGAATGTCTTAAGGTTAAGGTGGGAAGAATCATTTCGTTCCTAAATTTGTGTATATTAAGTGCATGAAGTTTGTATACCTTAAATAAAATTAAAACAAAACAAAACAAAACAAATTCTTTCACCAGAGGCTGGTATTGTGGCTTAAGGGGATAAAGCCTCCCTCAGTGATGCTGGCATGCCATATGAGTGCCAGTTCTAGTCCTGGCTGCCCCACTTCTGAACCAGCTCTCTGCCAATGGCCTGGGAAAAGCAGCAGAAGATGGCTCAAGTGCTTGGTCCTGCGACCAATGTGGGACTCTTAAATAAGCTCCTGGCATTCAGTTGGCCTAGCCCTGGTCTTTGTGGCTGTTTGGGGAGTGAACCAGGAGATGGAAGATTCTCTCTATTTTTCTCTTTCAAGTAAATCTCTGATCAATAAAAAAAATCCTCTCATCAAATAAGCTCTATTTAGTCTATTTGCCTTTCTTAGTATAAGTGAAAATGAGGCACTCTGTTTTAATAGTTTATTGAAGGATTTATTCTTGGACGGAAATATGACTTTACTGTGTATTTTGGCAGGGATTCTTAATTTTACTAGTAATGTTACTAGTAAATTTTACTACTAAAAATGTCTTCAATGTTACTAGGTGGTGCTTTGCTATTTTAACAGTACATGGATATTACCCACTAGGTAGAAAATGAGAACAACTAAATATTATATAAGGCAAAATTAAAAGTCTCTCTTTTTTTCAATTTGACAGGTAATATCACAATTTCCTGGGATTGGTTTTCTACAACAATAAGCCTGAATTGCAGGTTATTTTTCAAAGAGGCTTCTTATGAAGATAAGATGCTATTCTAGTGTTATTAATAATTTAAGGTAGTTCATAATGCTCATTAAGGAATTTTGATGCAACAGCATTATTCTAAGATACACTATGATATAATTGTTTATGACAATTACTGTCACAGCAGCAATGTACAATTTTCTATGGAATAAAGAAAAACAGAGAGAGAATAATTAATTTGTGTAAAAATAATGCCTGAAATAGAATAGCAAAAGTATTAAGTCATATGCTCTTTTTCCCTTAATCAAGTGGTATCAGATTGTTCTCCACAACATTCCATCAGTCTCCATTCACACTAGTAGTGCATCAGAATTCTGATATCTTCACATTCTAGAAAGTTCGGCCAATAATTTGTTTCAATTTTTAACACATTGGATAAAATGAAAGATCATTTTTAGTTTCACATTTTCTCAATGGTTAAAATGACATTCCTAAAGACTTGTCTTCATGTGTCATGTGGAGTACAACACATCTTAATAGAATCCTTAGGGTGAGTTGCAAGGAAAGAGGTTTCCTAGCTAGGTTTTTGGGGATGCTGACCTGTGGACTCATTCTGTGAGGCCCACACTGTCAGGATGGTGGGGCAATGGCGTTCTTCAACAAGAAGCCCTGGAGAGTTTCAGTGAACATGTCCGTTTATTAGCAATCAGGCACAAGATTTTATAGGGTAGGCAAAGGGGAGAAATAGCATGGGGTAGTAACAGCAATTCTATTGAGCAGAGGGAGTGGTGGTGCCAAAGCCCTTTACTAGTCATCTTATAGGTTATGTATCTTCTAGAGCTGTCTTACATGCTTTGCCCACATCTGGGAGTTGTTTATCAAACTTATGGTTACAAGGACCCTCAGCAGGAAGTGGAGGTAAGGGAAATGTGCCTGGGGCTTTTGCCTCCTGCCAACAATCTGGTCATGTATGGGTCTCTGTGCTGAGTCCTCAACCAGGGTTTTTCCCAGGGGGTCAATGCATGCTATGCCCTCTTGCTCCCCGACATAGGCTAAGTAAGCAGTCTTCCAGCCAGGCACAGGATCACCCACATTGGTCTATTATCCTGGAGAAGCCTTTTGGATACTCACATTAACAGGGGTGTTGTTGTGATCATAATGTTATGGCACAGTCTAAAAGGTGATTTCAAGCTCCCACAGTGCTAACTCCAGCTTTCTATGACATATCCTGGCAATCACCAACATTCTCAATTATTCTCATTATTTTTTGCTGCCTGAGGTTGGAGTAGGGATTAAGTGAGTAGTCTTGTGGCCACCTACACCACACTACTGGATCACTCTTGGAGTCTATATACTCTAAGATCAACACGGCATGGAATAGGCTTGAGACACATGTATCTATGCAACATTTATTGCTGAGGTGAGCTTGTAGCTCAAAGCTGCTGCAATGGACAAGTGATATTTGAAAGAGTACAGAAGTCATTGACTGAGACCCCTGAACTCTACAGGACTGATGTTTGTCAAGAAAACTTCATACTTAAGCCCTGACTTGGAGACACTGACCATTAGTCTGCTCAGTGATTATTTTATCAGATGCATTCGTGTGTTCACTTTGGGGCCCTAAGCATCAGTGACTAGAGTCTTGCTCCTTGTGTCTGCCTAGAAATATGGGGGAGGTGGTGAAGAAAATGTCTTGGCCACTTAATCTTTTAGTTATATGGCACCTGCAGGGTCTCAGGTTGTACAGTATATACACTATACACTAAAAGTGATAAAACCAAAAACAATTCAGTACATTAGGACAAAGTCCTCTATCTGGTGCCAGCAATGAGATTCTAGGAAAAGCTTTATTTCCCAGTGGCTGGAGTCTTGCTCCACTATAGCCAGTGGATAGGGTATGGATGGTGAAACCAGACCCTTGGCCAAAGGCTCAACCCACAGGTACTGGCCTAGGGAGGAGAAACCTTGAGTCCCATTCAACTTTAGGTTTCTACATAGCAGTCTTGAAATCATGTCTAAAGTATGCTTTTTTCCCTCCCCCTCGCCCATTTGGGAGGCATCTCTACACTAAGCTGCTTGGAGCTGAGTGAATGGTGATGTAGGCAACTCTTCTGCCTTCTTCAGTGTGATTTCCCTTGCTATTATAATCAAACCAAGCATTGCCCATAGCTTCCAGAGCTCCGTAGAAGGTGACTTGATGTATAAATAGTTGCTCAAATCAGCTAGGTTAAGCTATCGCTCGAGCCTTTTAACCATTGCACCATCTTTTCTGCCCCCTTTCAATAACTTCTACTTTCTTTGTCTTTCAATTTTTTTCTTATGCGTTGGTTTTTCTTTTTGGTGAGGTTTTCTAACCCAAAGTTGGTGGCTTTATTTACATATTCAATCATTATTTATCACCATCATCTATATTCCCACTAAACTAGGGTCTTTTTGCTACTTACTCATTAAACTTATTCAGTGAAATCTCAAGCCTTTTTAATGTGATGAATATATAAAATAT
This sequence comes from Sylvilagus floridanus, assembly GCA_949820135.1. Lineage (NCBI taxonomy): Eukaryota > Metazoa > Chordata > Mammalia > Lagomorpha > Leporidae > Sylvilagus > Sylvilagus floridanus. The sequence continues at coordinate 38,958,510 of OX463243.1, forward strand.
GTTATCTCAAAAGATAAAAAAAAGAAACAAAGGTAGAAGGCAGGAGGGTGGAAGGGAGAGAAGAAGGGAGGAAACAATAGAATATTATGTTAGACTAGTATCTACAAATCATTGAATCTGTTAAAATAATTTAAATAAACATGAAAAAAGAATAGCATCAAGTTTGTATCTTATTTTTCTGTCAATTGGAAATTTTTGTTGTACTCAAATAAACTTGTTTTTTTCTGTTTTCCTGGGCTCACAAAATCAGATAAATATTTGGCAGGCTGGTTAATTTAGAGAGCCTCAGACTGACTGGTTTGTGCTCCATGTGGATTATTATTACCCAACCAGTCAGTTCAGACCTTCTCATAGGTTTGTCAGTCTACAGCTCACAAGCAAAAAATGCAAAATTTGAGATCTTGGTCCAGGATGGGCACTCATTTCTGTTATATTCATTTGGGCAAAGTGAATCAATAAAGTAAGAGAAGAGAAACCAGAGGAGCTGAAGAGATAGGTTCCACTTACTAATGAGAGAGAATTCAGATTAATATTATGAAGAAAAACAGATTGATAGGGGAGGTACTTTGGACAAATGTAATGTAGTACAATGGATTTTATTTTTCATATTTATGTTTTATATTTTTATATGCATTTGCTTTATAAAAATTTTCGATTTAATATTTTTTCAATAGTTATATTACATTACATTTTTTGTGTATTTCCTTTTCCATTAATTGTGCATTGATCTTTCTATATGATTGTTTTTTCCTTATGTAGTTGATGAATATTGTTGTGAGATTATTTGGGATATGGTGTGTGTGTGTGTGTGTGTGTTAAATGGTGGTCTCCTGTTTCTCCTGAAACTGTTCTAAATATATCCGTTATATGTGGCTTTGAAGTTCTATCAGTCCAAGAATATTGGAATATTAGAAACTTCTAATAAATGCAATTGATGAAAAATTTAGCTCTACTCTATACCCACACAATAAGTTGTCATTTTGTTTTCTTCACAAAACATTAACCCTTGTCCACTGGTTCACTCTCCAGTTGACTACAATGGTTGGTCAGGGCAGAAGCCAGGAACCTGAAATTCCTTCCACAGGCATATTAGCAGGAAGTTGGATATGACACAGAGTTACCAGGACTTGAACTGGTGGTCTGATATAGGATGTCACACATTACACGTGGCAGGTCAGCACAACAAGCCACAACAGTGGACCCTGGATTTCAGTATTTTGATAAAATTGAAATAAACGTATCTTTTAATTCGATTTTCCCCAAAAGTTTTAAGTACCCAGTATTTCCTTTTCCAAGAACAATTAATTGCTTTATAAACTTTTAAAGAATGCTACATATCTTCTTTTACAAAATGATCAAATGTGACCAATTTCTAAGTCCTTACTACAATTACAGATTGAAAACAATATAGTGATAGCAGAAAACAAAAAAGAAAATGCTGGACTCCATCGTTATATTGGAGGGGCTGTTGCCATGGTGCACTAGGTTAATCCTCTGCCTGCATCGCCAGCATCCCATATGGGCACCGGATTCTAGTCCCGGTTGGCTCCTCTTCCAGTCCAGCTCTATGCTGTGGCCTGGGATAGCAGTGGGGGATAGCCCAAGTCCTTGGGCCCCCCACACTCACATGGGAGACCAGGAAGAAACTCCTGGCTCCTAGCTTCAGATTGCTGTAGCTCCTGCCGTTGCAGCCATTTGGAGAATGAACCAATGGAAGGAAGACCTTTCTCTTTGTCTCTCTCTCTCTCACTCACTGTCTGCAAACTCTGTCAAATAAATAAATAAAAAGAGAATAGATTGGGATGTATGGGACTCATTATATTTATGCACAAAAAAGAGGAGGCAGTTTATCAGTGATTATGTTGTCATTTATTTTGCATTACCATCTTGCTCATCCTGTGTGTGTGTGTGTGTGTGTGTGAGAGAGAGAGAGAGAGAGAGATCGAGAGCGAGAGAGAGAGAGAGATTCTTTATTCCTTACAGAAGTGCTGATTTTGTCAAGGAACTAAAGTCTCACTCTAAAGTAGTCAGAAAATATGACTTAAGAAAATTTTAAAAATAATAAATAAAAATTACGCCATGGCATATTCCTGAACTTTTACTAAACCCCTATTTTTAATAAGCATTTAAAAAATCTCTATTTAATAAATCACTATATTCTGTGTTTTGAAAACTAATGGAAAATTTGACTTTGTGTTTCTCTCTTCTAGATATTATGTAAAACTATACTCATGTGCTAAATTATGTTTAGCTTGTTTAAGCAATGTTTAGTTTGGTACATCTCTCTTACATTCCAGATTTTTTCAGTATTCAAGAACTCTTTCTTACGCCATCTTGTATCTAAGTGTTCTATGAATTTTACACAACAGCCATAGTTGAGTTTCTTTACTCATTTCATGGGAGCTCTAGTATACCATCGGATAGAAATTTTTGCATTTACTTATTTTTCAGTCACTCATGCAGAATTCTAATCTCGGCGTCTACCCTGTAACCTTGAAGCCGAGTTGGCAATATTTCTTTAGACACTATGTAGTGAAATCTAATCCTAAAGTGAACATGAAAAATGATGCATGCACTACCAATTTAAATTCTGTACTTTATGAAGTCCGTTTGAAAGGAGAAATTATATTTTGCATGAATTCTGAAAGAGGAAAATTTATAAGAATAATAAGGTGTTTCAAAAAGCAGGAAATGTGAACTATCTGCATTTGTCATTAACTAAATTCAATGTAAAATTGATTGGAATAGAGAATTGTGTTTTAAATGTATTCAACGTGGATTCCAGGCCACTGGATTCTGCTTGTCTGCCTGTTGAAGAAGGGGCTTTAAGGTGAGGCAGCAAACTGACTTCTTCCCAGCACAATCTGCTGGTGTCATTGGGTCTCTCCTGCTACTTCTGCTTCTTACACTCTGATTTCTAAGTTCCGTTATCTTTTGCATCAGGACCAGGTTTATAGTTTGCTTTGCAGAGGAGATACAGGACTATGCCTCCTTCTGTGGAGAGGAAATCCCATATTAAATGTCTCTGTCATCAGAGATAGAAATCCAGGAGACTGACCTGTCAAAAAAAAAAAAAATCCAGGAGACTGTTTAATAAAACAATTACTAATTATATTTTTACGTATTTTAGGAATCGTGTTATTGTTAGTGCCAATATTGAGATGAATATGCAGATAATATATAGTTGACATTTAAAAATTCTTAACATTATAACAATTTTCTTCCTCATGTATTAATTTGGTCTTTACTGTATTATGAAACTCTTATCTCAATTTGAATAAATGAATATCATACCAGGATTACTGAGAGAATTATATGAGTGAAGATATGTAATAACCTGGACACTTAAGTAGAAGTCACCTTTATTTTATTGTTTTTAATTAATTAATTTATTTATTTATTTGAGAGTTAGAGTTACAGACAGTGAGAGAGAGAAAGGTCTTCCTTCTGTTGGTTCACTCCCAAAATGGCTAAAATGGCCAGAGCTGCACCGATCCGAAGCCAGGAGCCAGAGCATCCTTCAGGTCTCCCATGCCTTTGCAGGGGCCCAAGCACTTGGACCATCCTCCACTGCCTTCCCGTCCACAGCAGAGGGCTGGATTGGAAGAGGAGCAGCCGGGACTAGAACCAGTGCCCATATGGGATGCCGGCACCACAGGCAGAGCATTAACCTACTGTACCACGGCACCGGCCCCACCTTTATTTTTAATTATAGCTAAACTACATTGTCAATAATCTAATAGACATTAGATTTATAAAATGAGAAAGAACTTTTATATTAGCATAGGTAAGTATTTGGAGAAAATCCAGCTTTGATATATAAATTTAACCATTCAAAATATATTTATTGGCCCTTCATGTTGTGATCACTATATTATTAGAATATAAAATGAAAGAATAATTATAGTTCTGACTCTCACAACTCATTTTTAGGAGAAAGCATTAGTTTCAAAATATTTTACAAAGCATATAATTGCCCTGATAAATAAAATCAATGAAGACATTCTTAGGCAAGTTTCATACTAAGTTGGATATATTCTTTTTGGATGGTCCCAGAAAGAGTGAGCAGACATTATTGGAGTAAGTAAAAGAAAACAAATGCAGAGCATAAACTGGAGTAGCATGCTATAAACTGCCAAGAGATTTGACTTTTACCTTTGTATAACTTAAGAAAGAAATTTATCCTCACTTGTTGTCAATTTCTACTCTGGTGAAGGGGAAAAAGAAAATGTTCATGTGTTTTCCAAAAATGAAAATCGCTAACACAATATTTCTAACGCATTTAACACATTCCTATAAAACACAGTAACTATTAGTATAATTTATTTTATTTATAATTAGAAATATTTTGATGAGACAAAGCATAAAATGAAATAAGATCTTTGTTTTTAACCGATAGATTTTTTTATTTTGAGAGGCAGAGTGGACAGTGAGAGAGACAGACAAAGAGAAAGGTCTTCCTTTTGCCTTTGGTTCACCCTCCAATGGGCGCTGCGGCCAGCACATCGCACTGATCCAAAGCCAGGATCCAGTAGCTTCTCCTGGTCTCCCATGCGAGTGCAGGGCCCAAGGACCCGTGCCATCCTCTACTGCACTCCTGGGCTATAGGTGAGAGCTGGCCTGGAAGAGGGGCAACCTGGACAGAATCCGGCGCCCTGACTGGGACTAGAACCCGGTGTGCCGGCGCCGCAGGTGGAGGATTAGCCTATTGAGCCACGACGCCGGCCTAAAAGATAGATTTTTTCATTTACCTATTTATTTATTTAAAAGAGTAACAGTGAAAGAGGGAGAGACCGAGAGAGAAAGGAGAAAGATTTTCCACTGGTCCACTCCCCAAATGGCTGCCATGAACAGAGCTGTGCCAGGCCAAAACCTGGAGTATGGAATCTTTGTCAGGTTCCCCATGTGGACCATTCTGCTGCTTTCCCAGGCACATTAGCAGGGGGCTGAATCAGAAGTACAATAGCTGGCAATAGAACCAGTGCACATATGGGATGCTAGAGCTGCAGACAGTGATTTAACCCACCCCCAAGTAACTCATTTTTAAAGTCATTTGTCCAAACTGAGAAAGGCTTAGAATGGACTTCTCGTGCTTGATGGAAACCTCACTGAGAGAAAAGGAGAGATGCTTAATTCTCATTTTCATAGAAATAGACCAACAGGGAGAATTCATAGGAATTACCAAATGAATGAGCTTAGAAAGAACTGCCAAAAGAACCTGAAAAGTGGCCAGTTTTGGAAGGAATTAGAAAAAGGGGGCATGGCATCTGGAAGCCAAGTGCAAAAAGCGTTTTAATGAAGATTGCTAAAAAGTGTCAATGTTTTGGTGAATCAAGGAAAATCGCTTAAACCATTTTAGCATTTACTTTAACATGTAGGTATTTCAGCTGGCTCCTATTTTCCTCCCAATGTATCTAAGAACCTCAAAAAAATTGAACAGATATTCAGCATGGTGATGGTGTTTAAGATACCAGTTGTTAAAAGTATGCTCTATATTAGTGCCTTGGTCTCAGTCCTCATTCTGGCTGCTGATTCCAGCTTCCTGCTAATGTATAGCCTGGGAGACAATAGATGATGGCTGAAGTAGTTGGTTCCCAGGTATTCATGTGAAAAATCTGTAATGTGTTCCTGGTCAACCTGCCCTAGCTCAAGCTCTGCCAGGCATTTGAGGACTGAACCAGTGATTGGCAACTCTTTATCTGTCTGTCTCTTAGCTTTCCAAAAAATAATTCATGGAAAAAGTTAATAGATTCATTCATTTTGGTGCCAGATTTTTTGAATTCTGTATTTTTCATGTTGTGTCTGGTCCATAAATTTATTTATTTTTTATTTATATAAGGGTAACACATTTCACTTATTTCATAATAATAGTTTTAAGAGCATAACAGTATTTCCCACTTCACCCCCTGACTCACTCATGCCCACACTCTCCTTTCCTTCTTTTCCTATTTTTCTTTCATTTTTACAATGACACACGTTCAAATTACTTCACAATCATAAGCTTAAGGATCCTCTAAATAAATAAGTCAAGTAAAAAATAGAGAAAACATTTTTTTTAAGACTCCCTATTCTTATTTAGAGAATTCTGGCCCAGTCTCAATCTTCTCCTCCCCCCCCCCCCCGTTTCCTTTTTCTGACCACCAGTTCTGAATTTCATTCTTGCTCATTTTATCTTTATATATAATGAGTTCATTGTTCTTCAAAATGCCTGGAATTTGGGCAAAAGTTACTCATTATTTATTGGTGAAGTTATATGAGTGTACCCATGTACAGCCAACACTTTCCAAAAACTTCAGCCTGTGCCAAAATTCCAAAACATTTAACTGCCCTGTGAAAGGACAGCCAAAGCTGAGGCACCCTCTTCAACTATAAAACTATGAAAATCAAAATGAAATATAACCTCACTCATTTTAGTGTAGTTTATTAAAAAAAAAGATGAAAGATAACAAGTGTTATCAAGGATTTGGATAAAAGGGAACTTTTATTTTTAAGATTTTATTTTTATTTATTTGAGAGGTATACTAACAGAAAGGGGGAGAGACAGAGAGAAAAGTCTTCCATCCTCTGGTTCACCTCTCAAATGGCTACAATGGCCTGAGCTGAGCCGATTTGAAGTCAGGAGCCAGGAGACAGGATCCAGGAGTCAGATCTCCCCTGTAGGTGCAGGGGCCCAAGCACTATGGCCATCATCTACTGCTTTCCCAGGCCATAGCCGAGAGCTGGATCAGAAGTGGAGCAGCTGGGACTCAAACCAACTCCCATATGGGATGCTGGCATGTCAGGCAGAGGATTAACTTATTGTGCCACAGTGCTGGCCCTGAAAATGAAACTCTTGAACATTCTTGAGCAAAATATAGGCTAGTATTGTTATTAAATATACTGGAATGGCATTCCTTAAAAAAAATTAAATGAACCAGCAAGCATATAATCCTACTTCTGGATATATTTGAGTATACAAAGGCATTGAGACTATATCAAAGGTGTATCTGAACTCTATATTCCTTACAGCATCATTCCCAATGGTAGAAACATGAAATAAACTTAAGTATCCATCAGTGGTGAATGGATATAGAAAATATAATCTGGCAACTCCAAGATGACGGAATAGGGAGGGAGTACACTGATAGTCTGGGAAAAAGTAGTTAAATAAAAGTGGAAATACTGTAGTTTCAGGGAAGAGTTAGGGAAAAAACTTCAGAGGAAACTCTTCTGAAACTAGTGGGACATGGTGGACCTACGTGGAGGGCATGGGCACCAACGGCTTGGGACCCCAGCTACCAAGTCTATGCACCAGCGCTGGAAAGGGAGGTGAGGCAAAAAATCAGTAGCCTAAGACACTGGCAGGAAAGTGGCAGGGGCTGACGCTGCAGCTCAATAGGCTATTCCTCCAACTGTAGCGCCAGCACACTGGGTTCTAGTCCCAGTTGGACTAGATTTTGTCCTGGATTCTGTCCCGGTTGCTCCTCTTCTGGTCTAGCTCTCTACTGTGGCCTGGGAGTGCAGTGGAGGATGGCCCAAGTCCTTGGGTCCTGCACCCGCATGGGAGACCAGGAAAAGCACCTGGCTCCGCCAGAGAGGCCATTGAGGGGTGAACCAAAGGAAAAAGGAAGACCTTTCTCTCTGTCTCTCTCTCTCACTGTCCACTCTGCCTGTCAAAAAAATAAAAAAGTAAAAGAAAGCAGCAGGAAGAGCCCAGAGGGAATGAGGCTTCAAGCCCCATAGGGGGAAGGTTCACCAGGCTAACTAGAGGAGAGAAAAAAATAAATAAATGGTACTGGTACAGACAGGATTCTCTCTCTCCACTCACCTTACAAAGGCGAGCAAGACAAAGAGCAGGTGCCATTTTGGATATACGTGACAGCTGCGCCGGCTAAGGGCTGTGCCCACCCTCAACCAAACAGAAAAACCTGACTCTGGTGTGGAGAAATAACAGGAGATTAAGACCTAGTGAATGTGTGGAGCTTATGAACTGGAACTGTGAAAAAAAAAAAAAAAACTGAGGGTGTGTGTGAGAACTCATGGGGTACCTGAGATGTGAGTACTTGGTGGGAGACATCACAAAATCGGTAACCTTGGTAAGCTAGTGGGAGATTTCAGGGGAATCTGAGCTTACAATGAGGACTGCACCGATCGTTTGTGTGGTCCTTGGGACAGAGCAGATGAATATTATACCCACAGGGGCTAGCACTCAGACACTGATTGCCTTCAAGGAGAATAGTTCAGCTTTGTGGAATTACTTCCCTTCTGAATAAAGAGAGAGAGAGAGAGAGAGAGAGAGAGAGAGAGAGAGATTTACTATGCCAAAACTGAGTGTGTCACCTTTTGCACACCCTTAACCCTGAAGAACTGAACAGAGTTCTCTGGCCACACATACAACAAGACTCTAAAGATTCACCAAAAGCAGACCGTCCGATTAATCTAGAGTCATAGTATAAGGAGAAAAGCTACCACAGATAGGAAAAAAAGAGATGAAACCAAAGAATATCTCCACAATACCAAGCAACAAATGCAGAAACCAAGGAAACAAGAACAAGGAAAATATTATGATGCCTCCAAATGAACATGACACTCCAATACAAGATTATGAAGATGATGAAATAGAAGAAATGCAAGATATGGATTTCAAAAAAAATTTATGATAAGAATATTTAGAAGTTCTCAAAAACAAATTCATGAACTTCAGAAATCCTTACTGGACAGGATAGAAAATCACTCTCATGAGAATGAAATCTTATGGAAGAATCTAAATGAAATAAGGAATATAGTAGAACACAAAATTTTGATATTGAAGAGAAATCAAAATGAAATGAAGAATTCAATAGAACAAATGAAAAACACATTTGAGAGCCATAAAAACAGAATCAGTGGGGCAGAAGAGAGAATATCGGACTTAGAAGACAGAGCACAGAAATGTGTACAGTCAAACCAAATAAAATAAGAAGAAATTAGAAATCTACAGGATACTATTAAAAAACCCAACATTTGGGTTCTAGGAGTTCCAGAAGGCATGAAGAGAGAGGAAGGATTAGAAGATCTTTTTAGTGAGATACTAGCAGAAAACTTCCCGGTTTGAAGAAGGACAGAGACACCCAAGTACAGGAAGCTCATAGAAATCCTAATAAATATGACCAAAAGAGATCCTCACCACGACACGTTGTAATCAAACTCACCACATTGAAACATAAAGAAAAGAATCTAAAATGTGCAAGAGAGAAATGTCAGATTACTCTCAGATGATTGCCAATTAGACTCACGGCAGACTTCTCATCAGAAACCCTACAGGCTAAGAGGGAATGGCAAGAAATAGCCTAGGTACTAAGAGAAAAAAACTGCCATCGCAGAATATTATATACGGAAAAACTCTCATTTGTGAATAAAGGTGAAATGAAGACCTTCCATAGAAAACAGAAATTGAAAGAATTTGTCACCACTCGTCCAGCCCTGCAAAAGATGCTTAAAGATGTGTTACACACAGAAACACGGCCACCGATACGAAGAAGGTAAAGGAAGAAAACCTACCAGCAAAAGATCACAGGAAGTTCAATGCATATATTAGAAATATCTTTGGGAAAATGGCAGAACAAAGTTACTACTTATCAATAGTCATGTTGAATGTTAATGGCCTCAACTCTCCAGTTAAAAGACACAAACTGGCTGAATGGATTAAGGAACAAAATCCATCTATTTGCTGCTTACAAGAAACACATTTCACCAACAAAGATGCATGCGGATTGAAATTTGAATGGTGGGAAAAAAGTATTCCATGCCTACAGAAACCATAAAAGAGCTGCAGTAGCCATCTTAATATCAGAAAAAATAAACTTTAACACAAAAACTGTTAAGAGAGTCAAAGAGGGGCACTATATAAAGATTAAAGGATCAATTCAACAGGAAGAAGTAACTATTATATATGTATATGCACCTAATTACAGGGCTCCAGTTAATTTAAAAGGTATGTTAAGGGGCTTAAAGGGAGACTTAGACTCCAATACAATAGTATTGGGGGACTTCAATACTCCACTTTCAGAAACAGACAGATCAACTGGACAGAAGATCAACAAGGAAACAGCAGATTTAATCAACACTATAACTCAAATGGATCTAACAGATATCTACAGAACTTTTCATCCTACACTTAAAGAATTTACATTCACTAGCTATCAGGGAAATGCAAATCAAAACCACAATGAGGTTTTACCTCACCCCGGTGAGAATGGCTCACATTCAGAAATCTACCAACAATAGATGCTGGTGAGGATGTGGGGAAAAAGGGACACTAACCCACTGTTGGAAGGAATGCAAACTGGTAAAGCCCCTATGGAAGTCAGTCTGGAGATTCCTTAGAAACCTGAATATAACCCTACCATTCAACCCAGCCATCCCACTCCTTGGAATTTACCCAAAGGAAATTAAATTGGCAAACAAAAAAGCTGTCTGCACATCAGTGTTTATTGCAGCACAATTCACAATAGCTTAGACTTGGAATCAACCCAAATGCCCATCAACAGTAGACTGGATGAAGAAATTATGGGACATATACTCTTAGAATACTACACAGCAGTCAAACACAATGAAATCCGGTCATTTGCACCAAAATGGAGGAATCTGGAAAACTTCATTCTGAGTGAATTAAGCCAGTCGCAAAGGGACAAATATCATACGTTCTCCCTGATCAGTGACAAATAACCAACCACAAAAAAGGAAACCTGTTGAAGTGAAAGGGACACTATGAGAAACAGTGCCTTGATCAGCCCTTGTCCTGACTGTCGATGAACAACTTAATACTTTATCCCTTTTAGTATATTTTTTGTTCTACTTAATATTATTGGTTGAACTCTTTAATTAACTAACAATTACTCTTAGTTGTTTAAATTTAACTGAAAAGTGATCCCTGTTAAATTTAGAAGCGGGAATAAGAGAGGGAGGAGATATACAGTTTGGGGCATTCTCAATCGGACTTGCCCAAAACGGTAGAGTTAGAAATGTGCCTGGGGATTCCAATTCAATCCCATCAAGGTGGTATGTACCAATGCCATCTCATTAGTCAAAGTGATCAATCTCAGTTCACAATTGATCATAATGATAAGATTAGGAGTCAAATGGATCACATAAACAAGACTAGTGTCTGCTAATAGTAACTGATAGAACTAAAAAGGAGAGAAAAATCCAACATGGGAAGCAGGATACACAGCAGACTCATAGAATGGTAGATGGCCTAAATAACACTCTAGCCTCAGAATCATCCCTTAAGGCATTCGGATTCAGCTGAAGAGCCTATGAGGGTATTTTAGGCATGGAAAGCCAAGACACTCTGGCAAAAAAAAAAAAAAATACAAACAAACCTAAATGAAAGATCTCTGCGAGTGAGATCCCACTGGGAAGAATGGGCTATCAGAGAAGGAGGTACCTTTCTCTGAAGGGAGGAGAGAATTTCCACTTTGACTATGACCTTTTCTAAATAAGACCAGAGTTGGCGAACTCAAAAGGCTTCCATAGCCTTGGCAACTCATGACAACAGCCTAGGGAGATTACTGACGCCATAAACAAGAGTGTCAATTGTTAGGTAAACAACATGAGTCACTGTGCACTTACTCCCCATGTAGGATCTCTGTCCTTAATGTTTGGACAATGTGAATTAATGCTATATCTAATACTCAAACAGTATTTTCCACTTTGTGTTTTTGTGTGGTTGCAAACTGTTGAACGCTTTACTTAATATATGCTAAATTGATCTTCTGTATATAAAGATAATTTAAAATGAATCATGATGTGAATGGGATGGGAGGGTTTTGGGTGGGAGGGAAGTTATGGGGGGAGAAAGCTGCTGTAATCTGCTTAAAGTTAATTCATCTTTAAACTGCTGTAATCTGAACACTGTACTTTGAAAATTTATATTTATTAAAGTTAAAAAAGAAAATATAATCCTTTATATATACATATGTATGTATGATTGTGAGAGTGGGAATATATATTAATTTATAAAATTTGGTAAACAAAAATCTTACTTTGGAAGTGATTAAAGTGAAGTTAAAAACTGTTTGAGGTGTGACAAATACAAACATACACTTAAATACAATGGAATGTTATACAATTGTTAAAAAGAATGCTATCCTGTTATTATTGCCAACAGAGATGAGCCTGGAGACATTACTATAAATGGAATAAGCCAGACAAAATGAGCCAAAAATCACATGATTATATTTAAATGTTGGGCTAAAACTGGTCAAAATCATAGAAGAATACAGTAGAATAATGGGTCTGTGGTGGGGGAAGGATGAAATGGGGTTGCTGGACAAAGTTTCAGATTCATAGGAGGAATAATTTTTAAGATTTGTTGCACATCAGAGTAACAATAATCAATAATAATATATTGCAATGTTCAAAATAGCTAAAAGTAAATTTCTAAATATCACTGTGAAACATGACAAATAATTGAGGTGATGGATATGCTTATTCATTAATCTAATGATTTTTATATGTGTATTTGTATGAAAACATCATATTGTACCCCATTAATATGTACAATTGTATTTTTGAATGGCATACATGTTTCTTAACAATATTGCATACCATTTGTTTTCTTTATTCCTAGGTCTAGTTCATTGCTTGCCCCATAGGAGTGTTCAGCAAATATTTCCCAAATGATAAGTGGAGTGAATGAATGAATGCCAAAGGTAAAATATTGGAACACAAACAGATTTTCCCAGTTACGCCAAAGTAGAGCAACTGTTTAAAGTTTTGAAGAAGCATTTCCTACTCACAATTCATCTTCTTTACTTTCTTGCTTTATGACCGAGTTGCTTCCTGTTGCTGACTCTCAAACCACCCACCTACAAAATTAGAGATAATAACAGAACTTACTTCACTGATTTGGTAGGAAAATTTTATCTGTAGAGTGCCTGGTTCAAAAATTAGTATTAAAAAGAAAGCATTTTTATCAGTGTTATAGGGAAAAGTATGCAAGTAAATTAGCTGGATATTTCTATTTTTAAATGTCCCTTTTAAAACCAATTTGCTCCCACTCATTTGCTCTCTTCAAGTGCAACGTGTCTCATCTACATGAATTCATAACACATCAAATTGATGTGTCAAATTGATTAGAAGTGATGTACCCCTCACTACAATAATAGCAAGTCACACTATAGAAATTTTAATGATCATATGATTGCCTTACCAATTTTTCTTGAAATAGGCAAAATAAGGTTTGTTATTCATTGGTAGAATTTCTTTTGAAATGTAACTCTGGAGGGTTCTTTTCTGTTTTGTATTTGCAAGAGATGTCTATTTTATTCTTGAACATCACTATTCATTTGCCAGCCAGAAAAAGCTTACTGCAATAACATAGTTAAGCTTTTAGTCTGGTTCTGCATAATCTAATTTTTATATACTCTGCACAAATAGTAGCCACTTCATCAAAGTCTTATTATTTTTTTCTCTTAACAATACAATGACAGTGATTAATTTCTAAAGACTGGTAAACAAAAACCTTACCTTGGAAGTGATTAAAGTGAAACCAAAAACTCTTTGAGGGGTGACAAATGTATACACACACTAATGTACCTCTCATACACTCTGAGTAGGGTGAGCTTATTCTTAAATATTCCTTCAGAAAGAATAGAAAAAAACAAGACAATATGTTCTGTTACATTTTGATAAATATATTCCCCAGTCCTGGTTACATTTTAATTATTAAAAGAGTCGCTATTAATAATGGTCATTTATAAGAAAGTTCATGAGGTTTAAGGTAGAGATTGTAGCATAAAAATAAACACAAATAATTTACACTTCAAATAATATTCTCATAAAATGCTTACCTTTCAGGTTTTGATTACGTGAAGCCTATCTGTACAATTAAATCATTAAATCAGTGTTGCACCATTTCATCACAAGCAATTAAAATCATGAATAAATTAAGCTATTTGTTTTGCTAAAAGATATTTTTTGTGGTTATGTTAGTGTGACAACATTATTGTGTTTTTATAAGTAGCTCTTGGATAGAATTTTGAAACATGTAATGAAAGTACACCTAGCAATTTATTTGCTTTTCCTATCTGAAGTGTTTTTAATCCATAATATATTACATAATCAAACAATAGCACTGTTATATGTGCTTTCAGTCAGGGTATGTACAATTGTATAACAAACAGAACAGCAGTACTTGCATAAAAGGGGATTTTTTTTTTTTGGTTTAAACTATATATAGCAAGAAATAGAAAGGAGGTGTTGGAGACAGAATCTGCTGGACCTGATTGATCCCTATAAAAGACTGGATATGGGCTAAATAATTTTTATTTGCAGATATTGAATAATACATCCAAACTTTTTACAAAGATTTGTTTGAAAGGCAGGGAGGAGAGAACTTCCACTTTGACTATGACCCTGTCGGAATAAGATCGAAGTCGGCGAACCCTAAAGGCTTCCATAGCTTCGGCAACTCATGACTAGAGCCCAGGGAGATTACTGATGCCATAAACAAGAGTGTCAAATTGTTAAATCAACTTCAGGAGTCACTGTGTACTTATTCCTCATGTGGGATCTGTCCTTAATGTGTTGTCCAATGTGAAGTAATGCTATAACTAGCACTGAAACAGTATTTTACACTTTGTGTTTCTGTGTGGGTGCAAACTGATGAAATCTTTACTTAGTATATACTGAATCAATCTTCTGTATATAGATAATTAAAATTGAAAAAAAAAATCTTGGTGTTAAATTGGAAATTGCCTAGAAAATTAATCAATTTTTAAAAAAAATATATCATGTAGGATCTCTGTCCTTAATGTGCTATACATTGTGAATTAATACTATAACTAGTACTCCAACAGTATTTTTCACTTTGTGTTGCTATGTGAGGGCAAACTGTTGACATCTTTACTTAATATATAGTAAACTGATTTTCTGTATATAAAGAGAATTGAAAATGAATCTTGATGTGAAGCAAGGGGAGAGGGAGTGGGAAAGGGGAGGATTGCGGGTGGGGGGGAAGTTATGGGGGGGGAAGCCATTGTAATCTATAAGCTGTATTTTGGAAATTTATATTCTTTAAATAAAACATTATAAAAAAAAAAAGAAAGGCAGAGTTTATATATATATATATAATATATTAAATTATATACATATTACATAGATTTCTACATATAATTTATATATTTGATTTATTTGAAAAGCAAAGTTTATGTATATTATATATGATTGTATATACCACATATTAATATTACTATAAATTATAGTAATTATATATAGTATATATACTATATATAGTATATATATAGTAAATAGTATAAATTGTAAATATACTACATTACCTATACTAAATTCTAAATATACTACATATTAATATACTACACTAATATTAATATATGTTAATATAATATTAATATATATGAAATTATATATACTACATATGTAGCATATATATAATTTATATATATTTTATTTATTTTAAAGGCAGAGTTTACAGAGAGAGAGAGAGAATTAGAGATAAAGAGAGAAGGAGATATATCTTCCATCTGCTAGTTCATTCCCTGAATGGCCGCAACAGCTGGAGAGCTTCTTCTGGGTCTCCCTCGTGGATGCAGGGGCACAAGGGCTTGGGTTATCCTGTACTGCTTTCCCATGAACATCAGCAGGTAGCTGGATTGGAAGTGGTACAACCTGGTCAAGAACCTGCACCAGTACGGGATGCTGGCATTGTAGACAGCGGCTTTACCCAAAATATCACAGTGCCAGCCCAATATGTTCAAATTTCTGGATTTAAAATTAAAACAATAGGCATGAAGGCATACCATTGCTGAAGATAAATGCAGATACAGTGGCAAATTCTTGACCAGGACAACAGGAAAATGCACAATTGTTATAAGAAATGAAAATGCAATTCGGAATGATAGAGGCAAACCAAAATCCTATATATATTTTTATTTAAATGATTTTTAGAACCATTTTAGACTTACAGAACAAAATTAAATGAGAAGTACAGAGTTCCTATATCTCTTTCCTCCTCTTTCCATTTCTCTATTACTAATATCTTGCTTTAATGCGGTACATTCGTTACAATTGATGATCCAATAGTGGTTTATTCTTATTAACTAAGGACCATAATTTCCACTAGGGTTCACTGTGTGTTATATTCTATGTGTTTTGTCAAATGCATTATGACATATATTTATCATACATGTATCATACATGACACTGTTCAGTGGCCCAAAAAATCCCTGTTTCCATCTATCCATTCCTCTGTCATTTTCCCCAAACACCTTCTGAGCACTAATCTTCTTACTGTTTCCAGAATTTTATTTTTCTAAAATGTCATAAAATTGGCTTCCTTTACATAGCAATGTGCATTTAAAGTTCTTCTATGTCTTTCCTTGGGTTGATGGCTCATCGTTTTTTCTCACTGAATACTATCAGTATTTCATCCTACCAAGTCCACATTTTTTTTTACATTCACTGACTTAAAAACCTCTTGATTTCTAAGTATGGCATTTGTGAGGAAGGTTACCATAAACATTTGTGTGCAAGACGTTGTTTTCAACTAATTTATTCTGAGGAAAATGGTAAGTAGGTCATGTGGGAAAGTATGTTTAATTTATAAAAATCTTCCAAATTATTCTAAAGTTGTTTTATTATTTTGAATTTCCACCAGATTTGCACACATTGCTGTTGCTCCACATCCTCAACAGCATTTTGAGATTCTTAGTACTTCCTTTTGGCTATTCACTGACATTACGTAGTACTTTCAAGTTAGGATTTGTTAATGGCATTGTTTTTACCATATTTTCCTTTGTTTATTCACCATTTTTATAAATTGTTTAGTGAGGGTCTGATGCAGAGGTCTGATCTGATATTTGCCTTTTCAATTTTACAATTAAGTTTGTCTATCTTAAATTTCCTCCAAATTAATCAGATGTCATTTTTGCTTTACTGATTCCTAATCATTAAAATCCTATAAATAGTCAAATAGAAAGCTTTAACAAAGAGCCTTCTTTGTAGCATAATAATTGTGAAAAAGGTCTCTCTGCACATTTGTGAGACAAAAATATAATTGTGTTGAAGTTAAGATCATGAACTCTGTATCTCATATAGCTTGGATAAAAACCCCTTTGCGTAAATATAGGAAAATCATTAGGATTTACATTTTTTCATTTACTCTATGATTATTTTAAATCTATATACTAAATTAATTAGAAGTTAAAGATTAAAAATTGAAGCAAAGCCTATTTTACATTGGGATTTACAGTCTATTACAGAGGTACAGGTAATTCAACGAGTAATAATTTTATAGATGTTTTCACAAAATTTTCCATAATAAGTACTTTTCTTTTATCTCAATGTAAATTGAAGGCAGCCTAAATATTTTCTGAAATATACAGTTTAAAATAATGTACTCATTATTAATATGTAAATGTATAATATAAAATATTTATATGATCCCCAGCCTAAGTCATCAAATTTGAACATCTTTGCCTTGCTTCAGAAACTATTCTGCTATCAGCTCCATCACAAGTAAAAATGCATTATGAATACCATTTACACTTTTGTCTACTCCACTCTTGTGAATTCCTTAATTTCCCAAAAATAATCACTGTTACAGTTATTTCATAGAGCACTTTTTTTCAGTTGAATAGTAAGATATGGGTATTTCCATATTTGTAGAAGTTCTCAAATTGTCCTCCAATATGTTTGTGTCATCTATCAATGCCAGCTTTCAAAAACTTGTCTCTTGTATGAAATCCATGCTTATATTGGGCATAATAGACTAGATTATACATCTAATTCAGTTTCAACTCTTCTATGACACAGTATAATTATTCCTTGCTGAATTTCATAGAATTTGACCTCAAAATTGGCAAATGCAATGAAAACAGAAGCTTTAAATATGCTCATACAGATTCTGTAGTTTCATGTTTATCAATAACTTATTCTGGCTTCCAAGAGTCTTTGATATGTTAACATAATCCCCTTGAGCTATCCAACAATTGCTAGTCTTGTTATTCAATTGATCATAACCATAACAAAACTTTTTGTTCAGGTCTCTCACACCTATTGAAATGAAAGAGTGCTTACAAATCTAGAAATGATTGAGTTCTAGAAACTAAGTTTATTTGTATACTTCCTTTGAATTCTTACAGCCCAAACTTGCTTTTTTCAGGAACAGTTTTTAAAATTATGGTAACTTTTCAAAGGGATCACTTTTCAGTTAAAATTTAAACACCTAAGAGTAATTGTGTGTTAATTACAGAGTTCAACCACTAGTACTAGGATAAAAAAAGTGATCCCTAAGAAATATAAGAGTGGGAATAAGAGAGGGAGGAGATGTACAATTTGGGACATGCTCAATCAGACCTGCCCCAAATGATGGAGTTAGAATTGTGCCAGGGGATTCCAATACAATCGCATCAAGGTGGCATGTACCAAGGCCATCTCACTAGTCCAAGTGATCAATTTCAGCTCACAATTGATCACACTGATAGGTCTAAGAGTCAAAGGGATCACACAAACAAGACTAGTGTCTGCTAATACTAACTGATAGAATGAAAAAGGGAGAGAATGATCCAACATGGGAAGCGAGATACACAGCATACTCATAGAATGGCAGATGTCCTAAATAGCACTCTGGCCTCAGAATCAGCCCTTAAGGCATACAGATCTGGCTCAAGAGCCCATGAGAATATTTTAGGCATGGAAAGCCAAGACACTCTGAAAAACAAAAAACAGAAGACCTAAATGAAAGATCTCTGCAAGAGAGATCCCAGTGGAAAGAACGGGGCCATCAAAGAAGGAGGTACCTTTCTCTGAAGGGAGGAGAGAACTTCCACTTTGACTATGACCCTGTCGGAATAAGATCAAAGTCGGCAAACCCTAAAGACTTCCATAGCCTTGGCAACTCATGACTAGAGCCTAGGGAGATTACTGACGCCATAAACAAGAGTGTCAAATTGTTAAATCAACATCAGGAGTCACTGTGTACTTATGTCTCATGAGGGATCTGTCCTTAATGTGTTATCCAATGTGAAATAATGCTATAACTAGTACTGAAACAGTATTTTTACACTTTGTGTTTCTGTGTGGGTGCAAACTGATGAAATCTTTACATAGTATATACTGAATTGATCTTCTGTAAATAAAAATAATTGCAAATGATTAAAAAATCTTGGTGTTAAATTGGAAATTGCATAGATAATTAATCAATTCTTCAAAAAAATCATGTAGGATCTCTGTCCTTAATGTGCTGTACATTGTGAACTAATACTATAACTAGTACTCCAACAGTATTTTCACTTTGTGTCCCTATGTGAGGGCAAACTGTTGAAATCTTTACGTAATATGTACTAAACTGATCTTCTGTATATAAAGAGAATTGAAAATGAATCTTGATGTGAATGGAAGGGGAGAGGGAGCGGGAAAGGGGAGGGTAGCGGGAGGGAGGGAAGTTGTTGGGGGGGAGCCATTGTAATCCATAAGCTGTACTTTGGAAATTTATATTCTTTAAATAAAAGCTTTATATATATAAAAAAAGAAAAAAATTATGATAACCTGAGATCACATGTCAGTGATGGAGTCCTAAGCACCTATATTTTTTCTTTCCTCATCCCTCTCACCTCTTTTATTTCTTCCTTTTGCTTTTTCTATCCTTGTTGATGTATTTATTTTATTTATCAGGAACTTAGAATTGAAAGTGGAGCCTGGATTCCAATCAGGAATTACAATGTGGGGTTGGGGCATCCTTATTTAAGCAGCAGCCTAACTGCTGCACAAAATGCGAGAGAAGAAGTGAGAGAGAGAGAGAGAGAGAGAGAGAGAGAGAGAGAGAGAGAGAAAGAAAGAAACAGAGAAAACCATCTGTTAATTCACTCCTCAGATTGCCACAACAGTCAGTGATGGGCAGGCTGACACCAGGGGTCAGGAGATTCATACAGGTCTCCCATGTGGGTGGAAGGGGTTCAAACACTTGGTCATGTTCCATTGCTTTTCCCAAGCCATTAGCAGGGAGCTGGATCAGAAGTGGGCAGCTGGGATTGGCGCCTATATAGAATGCTTTGCAGGTGGCAGCATTACCCACTATGCCACAATGACAGCCTTGAAACTGCACTTTTTGATTGGAAAAGTATTAATATTCTGCTGATGAGCTAATAAATTCCTTATACATTTTGGTTACTAACTTCTTGTCAGATATATGACTTGAAAATCAAGTTGTCTGATTCTGTAGACTGTCTCTTTTTAAAAATTTTATTTAAAGTATAAAAATGTCATGTATTTAATATATACAAGATTTAGGAATAGTGATACTTCCCACTCTGCCATCCATTCAGCAATGCTCCCAACCTTTATCCTCCTCCCTCTCCTTTCCCACTATTAATTTTTACAAAGGTATAATGTCTACTCATTGCTTCTTTTACTGTGTCAGGAAGAAGTTCTTCAGTTTGTATTGTATTTGCCTATTTTGGCTTTTGGTTCCTGTGATCTTGGCATATGGTCAAAACAAAAAGGAAAACCAAAAACAAGCCAAAAACAATTTCTCATTCCAATGTGCTAAAGTGTTTCTCCTGTGTTCCCTTCTATCAAACTTTGAGATCTTCTATTCAGTCTTCAATCAGTTTTGATTTACATTTTGTATACCCTGAGAGATTGTGTAGCCACATTTTCTACCATGCTCTACAGCACATTCTGAGTGTCTTGAAGTTGATAAACACCCAGAACCAAGATGTCTGGATGTCTGTCATTTTGGAAACTCCATATCTACAGAGTATTTGTTGTCTAGATTTCTATTCAGATTTTCACTTGCTTGGTCTAAGATTTAACCCATTCCAAAGTTTTACCTTCTCCTAAGTAGAACAACTCTTCTTCATATTACGAAATGTGGCTTAAAAAATAATAGATTTACAATTTGTATACACTTGTTTCCGGATGGTTTCATCTTATCATGCCTATCTTTCTGATGTCCCTAAACATCTCACAACTGCATTAAATTGGTGCTTAAACTGGGGTTGTTGTCCTTGAAGACTTCTTTTGGGTCTTTCTGATCTGTATATCTGATCATCATTCAGAAGCTTAGGCATGCATCTATCATTGATTTCTCTCTCCGTACAAGTCTATACGTTTGTCACTCTAACATATTTCTCCCAATTTTGTCTGGAAAGGTAATCTATATTAGGATGTACAAAATCCATCAGTTTTGGATCTGACAGACACATCAGTTATGCAAACAGATCTGCCTGCCTTATCCATTTTTAGTAGAGTAATTTTATCTATAGAAGTATTTCTTAACCTTTTGGTGCCAACAAACCATTTGGCAGGCTAATGAAATCAATCTCTTCTCAAAAAAAATTTTTTTAAAAACCCTTGAATTAAAAATAAATCAACCACACTTGTATAGCATTATCAAAATATTATGAATTATGATATAATAATTATGTATTTTTATCAACCTGTTATATATAAATACCTAATTCAGTATCGAAAAACTTCCAGAATTTGCAGTGATAACATAAGGAATAGTAACAATATTGACAACTGTAACATGATACAAAATACATACAAATTATAATAGTGATGAGTTTTAATATTTCTAATATGAATATTATTTTTGCTTATATTCATAATTAGAAGCAATGCCACATTTCAATTTGAGCTTAGGGAAGACAAAATTGAGAAAAAGTTTCCATTTAACTTCAAGAATCATTGAACTATTCATGTGTCCCTTGGTGCTCATATACTCTTGTTTATGAAAATGCGATCCATACAGGCAAAAGGACCTACATTAATTAGAACTCATAAAATGACATTACAGATGTTTCTGAGAATTAAAGGTTCCATGATATTATACTTTCATTACAAAATCCTGGAAGTCTGAAGAAATTTGAATGTTTGATGTTTTTAACTAATTACCACTACTCAGAGGGACATTATGAAAATTCAGTTTTTAGTTGTTAGTCTCTAAAATTGAAGAATGCAAGGGAGAAGTGGATAGAAATGAATAAAGAATAGGAACTCCTGACTTAATATCCACAATATCATCTCCTCATACTTCAGTTTTTATATGAATAACAGTTACACCCCCAACACAAAATCAGTTATTTCTCTATCTTACCTTTACTGCTTAGAACTCTGTACTAGTTACTAACTGAACTGTAGCAAGTGAGTATGAAGTATGTGTGAACACAACCTCATTGCCTTACAGTTTCAGAGGATGTAGGTTGCAATATGTTTTCTCTGACTTTTCCAGTTTCCCAATGTTGTCCCCATTCTTTTTACTGAAAACCTTCCTTTGTATCCAAAGCCATCAGAATAGCATTTTTTGTCTATTATTTTTCTTACCCTCTTATTCTTTTTAAGTGTCATGGTGACTACGTGGAGCCCTAGATGCAGGATAATCTTCCATCACAACTGGAAAGTTTCTTTATTTTTGTTTTTATTTTCTAAATGAATGTCACAAGCACACAGGTTTCTGGGGTTAGGATGTGAACATGTAGGAACTTTATCAGCTTGCAAAATCCAAATCAAGTCCTCATGATTCATATATGATATAATCCTGGCTAGCACATCCTATGAATGAAATCAAAGAAGTAACACTATGGAGTAGAGTCAGGGGCTATCAGGTTGGCTAATGAAGGAGCTTACCCAATTACAAGACATTGGGTCTCCAGTGTTCCTGACAGGGAGTGTTTGGTGGCTGCCTCTACTTTTCTCTCTGTCCTTCTATTTGAACATTTTTTTATCTGATTTAGCTTCATGTTTTTAAATTCTAATCAATACATAGTATGCTATTAAAGTTGTTTACTGTGATATTTATTTCTGCTATTGTCTGTATGTTTATGTTCTTCTAAAATTCTTAGGTTAAGACCTAATCAGCAGGGCCGGCGCCGTGGCTCACTAGGTTAATCCTCCGCCTGAAGCACCGGCACCCCAGGACTAATCCTGGTTGGGGCACTAGATTCTGTCCCGGTTGCTCCTCTTCCAGGCCAGCTCTCTGCTGTGGCCCAGGAGTGCAGTGGAGGATGGCCCAAGTGCTTGGGCCTTGCACCCCATGGGAGACCAGGGAGAAGCACCTGGCTCCTGGATTTGGATTGGCTTATACTAAATATCAACTGTCCAATTGAGTGTATCTTTTCAAATATGTTTGGTACAAAAAATTTACAAAAATGAAATATTATTAAGAGCTACATAGATGTCCAAAAGGCTAAGAGTGTAACATATAAAGCTTCAAAGGATATCTCAAGTTATAATTTCTTCAGAAATCCTTCTATGTTAACAACAAATTTGTATAGCCTTTTCTTTTATAAACTTGGGCGGGATTACATATCATAACTGAGGGTAGTCAAAATTCTCCTACTACATGAAATACTTTAATTTTATAACTTTGTTTATACATCTGGAAATTTTTAATGTAACAGATTATATAACCAAGAAAATATAAACACTAGTCAGGTGTCTCATGATTTGAACAAATTTGCTGAACAATTTAGATCACATTTTTCAACACTAAATTTACCAATTTTTTTTCCCAGTTTTTATTAGTGAATAAATTGAATTGAAAAATGAATTGATTCTTTTTTTAAATTTCACTTCAAATGTTTATGCAATCCTTAACATCTCAATCCCTTTCACATATAATTCTTAATATATTTATGCACTTATATTGATTATAGCTTATTCACAGTATGCATAATGTCCTTTCTAGTAGCTACTGTGTCGAAGGAACCGCTGAGCTATAGCCAGCCCATAATGTCCTTTCTGAACAGGTAATACACTTGAATTTATTTTTATCCCTATTGGTATTGAATTATCATTAAATTATAGTGGGAAAAACAGTGTTACAACAAATTGTTGCTGATTTTGACTTTTCCAACAGCCTGATTTCCCTAAACATCATAATCAAGCAGTAAAAGTACTCTTAACAGGCAAAAGAGACACCACAGAATATGTTAATCAGCATAGTCAAAAACATACTCAAACCTTCATTATTTTATAGTTTCCTGTTAATGTGTACCCTGGCAGACAGCAAGTTATGGTATATTCTGTCTGTATCTTCTCTCTCTCTCTCATCTCTATCTATCTCTATCTCTATCTTTCTCTATCTCTATCTCTATCTCTACCTCTATCTCTATCTATCTCTCTCTCTGTCTCTCTCTCTCTATCCCTATCTATCTCTATCATATCTATCTATATCTATCACCCCACTGAAATACATAAATAAGTAAATGGGATTCTAAAAATAACTCATTGTGAATTATAATGGGAGGAAGCTTAATAATTGGGCTTTAGAATATGTGACTACTGAGCATGTCCCAGATTGTATATCTCCTCCCTCTCTTATTCCAACTCTCATATTTCACAGGGATCACTTTTCAGTTAAAATTTAAACACCTAAGAATAATTGTGTGTTAATTACAGAGTTCAACCACTAGTACTAGAATAAAAAATACTAAAATGGATAAAGTATTACATTGTACAACAAGAGTCAGCACAAGAGCTGATCAAGTCACTGTTTCTCATAGTGTCCATTTCACTTCAACAGGTTTCCCCTTTGCTCCAAATGATGGAGTTAGAATCATGCCAGGGGATTCCAATACAATTGCATCAAGGTGGCATGTACCAAGGCCATCTCACTAGTCCAAGTGATCAATTTCAGTTCACAATTGATCACACTGATAGGTCTAAGAGAAAAGGGATCACACAAACAAGACTAGTGTCTGCTAATACTAACTGATAGAATGAAAAAGGGAGAGAATGATCCAATATGGGAAGCGAGATACACAGCAGACTCATAGAAGGGCAGATGTCCTAAATAGCACTCTGGCCTCAGAATCAGCCCTTAAGGCATTTGGATCTGGCTCAAGAGCCCATGAGAATATTTTAGGCATGGAAAGCCAAGACACTCTGGAAAAAAACAGAAGACCTAAATGAAAGATCTCTGCGAGTGAGATCCCAGTGGAAAGAACGGGGCCATCAAAGAAGGAGGTACCTTTCTCTGAAGGGAGGAGAGAACTTCCACTTTGACTATGACCCTGTCGGAATAAGATCAAAGTCGGCGAACTCTACAGGATTCCATAGCCTCGGCAACTTATGACTAGAGCCTAGGGAGATTACTGACGCCATAAACAAGAGTGTCAAATTGTTAAATCAACATCAGGAGTCACTGTGTACATATGTCTCATGAGGGATCTGTCCTTAATGTGTTGTCCAATGTGAAGTAATGCTATAACTAGTACTGAAACAGTATTTTTACATTTTGTGTTTCTGTGTGGGTGCATCCTGATGAAATCTTTACATAGTATATACTGAATCGATCTTCTGTATATAAAAATAATTGCAGATGATTAAGAAATCTTTGTGTTAAATTGGAAATTGCATAGAAAATTAATCAATTCTTTAAAAAAAATCATGTAGGATCTCTGTCCTTAATGTGCTATACATTGTGAACTAATACTATAACTAGTACTCCAACAGTATTTTCACTTTGTGTCCCTATGTGAGGGCAAACTGTTGAAATCTTTACGTAATATGTACTAAACTGATCTTCTGTATATAAAGAGAATTGAAAATGAATCTTGATGTGAATGGAAGGGGAGAGGGATAGGGAAAGGTGAGGGTTGTGGGTGGGAGGGAAGTTATGGGGGGGGAGCCATTGTAATCCATAAGCTGTACTTTGGAAATTTATATTCTTTAAATAAAAGCTTCATTAAAAAAAAAAAGAATATGTGACTACTTCCATGTCGCTAGTTGTTCTAAGCAACAAATCTTTCAAAGGAAGCATAAAAATAAACTAATGCAGCAGCTTAATACTTTTATATGGGAAAATCCTATATTATTTCTTTCAAATAGTATGTTGGGCTATTTTTTAAAAAAATATTTATTTATTTATTTGAAAGATGGAGAGCGGGAGAGTGGGAGGAGAGGTGCGAGAGAAACTGCAAGTTCATCCCCATATATACCTCCAAAATCAGGAGTTGATTACTTCATCCAGGTCTCCCACATGCAGGAGCTGGGTACTCCATTTAGTCTCCAACATGGATGGCAGAAACTCAAGTTCCTGAGTCATCATGAATAACTTTCCAAGGTCATTAGCAAGAAGCTGAATTTGAAGTGGAGTAGCAAAGACTCAAACCTGCACTCTGATATGGGATGCAGGTATTCTAATTTGTGACTTAATCCACTTCACCACAAAGCCTGTGTCTATATTAAGGCTATTTGATTAAGAGTATTCCTTTTTCTGTCTGGAATTATGCTTCTCTTCTTTCCCCAATATGTATGAATTTCAATTACTTCCCCCAAACTAGTATAGCAATAAAAGCACTACTCCACAAGCCTCTCTACCTTATCAACCCTAATACAGTATAATTTTCTTTCTATCACCCCTACGGTATTATTAGAAATATTAGACCTTATTTAACTACTAACTTATATAACATTTTCCCCCTTAAGTTCAAACCCTAGATTTGTCTTATTTTTATAGTTTTTGTTTATGAAATAGTATGAAGCACCATATTTTTTATAAAGAATATAATACACTTTCAAAATAGAATACTTCAAAAAGTTAAAAAATAGAGTTAAAAATTTAAAAATAGAGTTAAAAATAAATCTATTTTGATGTGAAAGTTTGAATTCCATGAAGTTTTCTTTGAATAATGCCCATTTTCCATGAACTTTTAAAAGGGTCTTTGTATTCATCAATTTAAAAAATTATCAAAATAAATATTTCA
The DNA here is from genome assembly GCA_949820135.1 of Sylvilagus floridanus. NCBI lineage: Eukaryota > Metazoa > Chordata > Mammalia > Lagomorpha > Leporidae > Sylvilagus > Sylvilagus floridanus. The sequence continues at coordinate 38,985,206 of OX463243.1, forward strand.
AAAAAGGGAGTGGGGACAAACTAATTGTATGGTGAGTAATGCCCCTGCCTGCAATGCTGTCATCCTATATGGACTGTGGTTCATGACACAATCCAGCTCCCTATTAATGAACCTGGAAAAGCCACAAAATATGGTCCAAGTGCTTGGGCCCCTGCCACACATGTCAGAGATATGGATGATGCTGGGAGAAATAGATGAAGCTCCTGGCTCCTGTCTTCAACCTAGCAAAGCTGTGGCCATTGCAGTCCTCTGGGTGAGTGAACTACCAAACAGGATATCTCTATGTGTGAGTGTGTGCCTGTCTCTCCCCCCCTTTTTTTTTGGTAACTTTGTCTTTCAAAATCAATTTAAAAAAACTTTAATAATCTATCTATCTATAAATTCATTTGCCATGAATTTTTGGAAATATTTTTTATTAAGATTTCCCATTGAGAATATATGCTTTTTATATTTTTAAGATTTATTTTATTTATTTGAAAAGCAGAGTTAGAGAAGCAAAGGGTAAGAAGAAAGAGGAGGCCAGCACCATGCCTCAATAGACTAATCCTCCGCCTGTGGCATTGGCGCCCCGGGTTCTAGTCCCAGTAGGGGCACCGGATTCTATCCCGGTTGCTCCTCTTCCAGGCCAGCTCTCTGCTATGGCCCGGGAGTGCAGTGGAGGATGGCCCAAGTCCTTGGGTCCTGCACCCACATGGGAGACCAGGAGAAGCACCTGGCTCTTGGCTTAGGATCAGCGTGGTGTGCTGCCCACAGTATCCATGGGAGGGGGGTGAACCAATGGAAAAAGGAAGACCTTTCTCTCTGTCTCTCTCTCATTGTCCACTATACCTTTCAAAAAAAAAAAAAAAGAAGAAGAAGAGAGAAAAGTCTTCCATCCGCTGGTTCACTCCCCAAATGGCCAGAACGGGCCAGAGCTGCGCAGATCTGAAGCCAGGAGTCAGGAGCTTCTGAGTCTTGCACACTGGTGCAGTGGCCCAAGGACTTAGGCCATCTTCTATGCTTTCTCAGGCCATAGCTGAGAGCTGGATAGGAAGTGGAGCAGCTTGGATTTGAACTGAGCCCATATGGGATGCCAACACTGCAGGCAGTCGCTTTACCAGGAACACTGCAGCAACAGCTCCATAATTCTCACTTATTAAAGATGCCCGATTACAGGAATGAGTTGTTGCTGATCTTGTGATTTCTCTCAAGAGATAATAGAGAATAAATATTTCCAAATATTTGCCTACTGGATCTTTACATATTGCTCAACAAATTAGATGTAGTAGAGACATTAGGTTAGTAGCATTAGCAGATGGAAGAAGTCATAAAATTTCATTCTTGGCAATTCCCTTATATAGCCCTAGTCTGTATTCAATCTGAGGAAAAAAATCAGGAACTCACTCTGCATGTCTCTACTCTTCTAACCACAAAAGTGGAAGAAGAGATAAAAAGGAATTCTATACTCTGAATACCTGATCTTTTCTTATTTACTTCAGTAAGTCAATGTATACGCACTGAAAATAACCTTGAGTGAACAACATTACATTTGATAAACAATGATAAACCTTATTTTAAGCAATAATAAATTAGCATTTCTGAGTGATATTTTACAATGTTAGCATAAACTGCAAAAATTGTTAAAGAACACATTCTTTGGTCCTGATCTTATAGATAAAATAAATCATATTTTCCACAATGCCTATTGTTTCTATACTTTGCAGAAAAATTCTCAGGTGTTTTGGAGATAAAAGTTGGGTAAGGCAGCACAGGAACTTTATTCATGGCATAGTTTTTGGTTCTTGAACAAAGAAAATCTAGTTCCTGTGATAAGTCTCTGGAGACAACATTGATATTCCCTGAATCATTTATAGTTAATGAACCATTAATTACTCCTATTTCATAGTAAGATTCCCATAGAAACAAAAAGGAGACCTGATAACCAGGTCCATCCTGAGGGAAATATTATAAGACTTTATAACTAAAAAGCTTCTAGGCTAATGGAAGTGGAAAGATTAGGAATAATCTTAATAGAGAGAAAGCAGCAATGTGCAGAAATCCTTCAATAATTAAATAAGATTTCTTGGTCTACTGAGCTTCTCTGTCTTTTGTTATAAAATCCTGGTGCTAAGTCTTCTTGTTTCCTAGTATTTTAAAATACTTAGAAAGTGATTAACATTATAATAAGGTATTTACTTATGTTTGTAAAGATTGTGTAACTTTCATGTATTTACAGGGAACTAAAGTTCATGCCAGTACAAAAAAAGAAAAAATATTCCTACAGAGAAATATATAATACTAAATGTCCATTTCACACAGATTTATTTTATTACTTATCAAATTATTAAATTCATTTTAGTCAAACATTCAAGAAGCAATACCAGAGGAAATATTTTGGTTATATTACAAATTCACATACAAAATAAATTGAATAGATTTGGCTAAAAACATGTTGATTGCTACTTTATGTTTAAGATTTGTTTGTGTTTTAATCCAGAAATAATAATGGACTTATTGATGCTTAATCTGATAATAATATTAATACTTAACATCAATATCAATTATTGGAATGCATAAATTTAAATGTCAGTTTTGTCACTTTCTAGTTCAATCACTAATTTCTCAATGTCTTCATATATAAAATGATGATAATTAGAATTTAAAAGGATAGTTTAAAAATTTTAAGAATTTCCTTATATTTGTTAATGTTTAGCTATTGTTAACATCAAAATAAGAGACATTGATATTTGAGATTGCTTATCACAGACCCAAGGTAAATGTATTTTTTAAATCAGGGGAATTTAAACATCTGAAGAAATACAGTAATGTGATGCTTAATGATATTTTGATCAAACACTGCATGAGGGTTTTTCCTTACGATACTAGAGATGAAAACCCTCCTATCGCTTATTGATGTCATAGTGGCATAATATCAATGTATAATGTATTATGTATTACTAGCATGATTTTTGGGGTACTGGGGTAACCTGCTGCACTGTCAGCCCAATAAAATTATAAAGCACACCATGATGTACCATACATAACAATTATAATGATAATAAGTGACTTTGTTACTGATTTGTGCATGCACTTTACTATTTTATACTTTTTGTCTTTATACATACATACATATGTATATGTGTGTGTATATGTATTTATATATACATGCATATAGGTATGTGTGTGTGTCACATATCCTTGGTGTGATAGGCTTTAGCATACAGACTAAATGAGCATACTTTGCCTAAAACACATTTCTCAAGATGTAGCTCTCATTAATCTGTGCATGGCTGTGTATTTGCTCTGTAATTTTCCTTTTAATCAGCCCAATTTCTTTCTCCCTTTTGATTTATCTTTTCAAGTACTAAAATCTGAAATTTTTATTCCATGTCATTCTATCAATTTCAACTCGGCATATATTTCCAAAACCAACTACAATTCCATTACTAATGAAGAATTTCTCTTTCTTCTTTTTTTTTTAAAGATATTTATTTATTTGAAAGTCAGAGTTACACAGCGAGAGAAGGAGAGGCAGAGAGAGAGACATCTTCCATCCACTGGTTCACTCCCCAATTGGCCTCAACGGCTGGCCGGAGCTGCACCCATCCAAAGTCAGGAGCCGGGAATTTCCTCCAGGTCTCCCACACAGCAGGGGCTGAAGGACTTGGGCCATTTTTACTGCTTTCCCAGGACATAGCAGAGAGCTGGATCCAAAGTGAAGTAGCCTGGACTCGAACTGGTGCCCATATGTGCTGCTAGCACTACAGGCGGTGGCTTTACCCGCTGCACCACAGCATCAGCCCCAAGCATTCCTTTCTTAGCTATCTCACCTTGACATCATGAAAAAAAGAAAAACTTTTTGTACCTCTGTATGTGCATATGTATGTGTGTGCACAAAAGAAGATAACCATAATAGTTACTAAAGGTATTTTTTGGAACCTTTGTATCGATGTGTTCATGAAAAGTGCTTGGTAAACTTAGCCAAGACTAGTTACTTTGATTTAGATTATTGTGATTTTTTAATATAAGAACTTTATCCAACTTAGATTCCATCATTGCATTTTATCTCTATGGTATCACTGAAGTACTAAATTTCTGTTTTAGTAAGACTTTCAATTTTTTAAGAGATAAACTCTTAAGAGGAAATGTCTAAAGTCTAAATGACATTAATTGTTATCCTTTAACCACAAAGGATATATTTAGATTTTACATTGTCATTGATTCTACCTCATTGAAGGAAATTATAAATGACTAATTGACAAAAAAAAATTGTGTTTATGGGTGAAATAGTCATTTTGCATTTCAAATAATGGAATGATATTTTACCCCCACATTAAGAAATGAAAATTGGAAAACTGTTTCTCTATTTTTTTGTTTTCCTTCATAATAATTACTTATTTGTCTACACTTATCCAAACAGACATTTCTCTGGTGATAATGTATATTTTACAGTAGCCTGGCAAATATAGTTATTATTTTAAGAATTTTTTTTCAGATACATAGAGTAAATCCGATTGATATTTATCAATTTTTGTTTTAGGATAATGACAAAATTACACAGAATGAACTTAAATCCAAGGCTAATCTTAAATGTATTTTCTTTCTAGGTACCTGTACATAGGAATTTTTCTAGTTTTGTTTATTTTTATATATTATATAATAATGTATCTCCATGTCATACATTCTTCACGGTCATTTTTTGAATTGAAGTTTACAGAGTATAAAGTGTATTCTTCACTTGTTTTCAATTTGTATAACTTTTAAATGTGCACATACTGTACACCCTGAATGCCACAGAGGTTCAGAACATTTTCATCTAAGAGGACCTTCATGCCCTATCCTCCTAAGTCCACCTTGACACTCCCCAGCCTTATAATAACTCCAGACTCATTTATACATCCAAATCTAAACACAAGACAGTAGACTCCATGTGAATGCTATAGCAATTCTTGACATATTTCTCAATAAGCTCAGAAGCAAAACGTGAAGGAATCATTATGGATATGTTTCTCATCAAATTTTCTACCAGTTTTTATTTTGGAATTGTAATAAAAATACTTAAAATATATAATTATTATTAAGCCTAACTTTATGAAAATGTGTTTGTTCCTCTCCCTGCGATGGTCAAGGAACTTGTCCAGGAACTAAGTTTTTGTGGTATTGCATTAATATTTTGCCCTAGGAACTTACTATTGAGACTGAAGATACTGAATGATTTACTGAAGTAAATTAAACAAGTGATGCTGGAGCTAGTGCTGTGACACAGCAGATTAAACAACTGCCTGTATCCTACTTGGTGTTAGTTCTAGTCCTGCCTTCCCTGCTTCTGATCCAGGATTTTGCTGATGTGCCTGGGAAAACAGCAGAAGATGGCCCAGGTCTCTGGGCCTAACACCCATGTGGGAGATCTGGATGAAGCTCCTGACTTTGGCTTAGGCCGGGCCCAGCCCTAGCCAATGAGGCCATCTGGGGAGTGAATCAGCAGTTAAAAGATCTCTCTCTTTATCTCTCTTTGTAACTCTGACTTTAAAATAAAATATATCTTAATGAAAAAAAGTACTTTTTTTTCTTTAAAATCTTGAGGGGCATTTTGAATACATTTTAACTAATTCTAGCTGTAAAATGAGTAAAAATGTACAATTTTACATTTATTTCTGTGGTGAAATAAACCAAGCCCCTAAAGTCAAATATCACCTATTTTCTCTGATTTGTGATAGTTGATAGAGTATAAGATTTTTAATGCATATGAATAAAGTTGACATCATTGGATTTGATGATCACATAACACCTTATATATATATTCCTCCTGATCAGTGGCCTTTCTGCTTGTTACTTGTTGAACTTTCCATTTAGTGGATCAGGAAATCTTTGAGTATAAAATAAATTAAAAATATGTTATCATAAGAAATTAAAAAGGAAAAACAATGAAAGAAAGGGGGAAGAGAGGAATGAAAAAAATGTTATATTCTTATAACTATGAACTACATTAAATCTGTTTTCTCTGTTCTTTTTATATTAGTAAAAATATAAGTTAAAAGAAAGACATATTTATCAACAAGAGTTAAGAACATGTTATATATGCATGGCTATCTCTTTCTCCTGACCTCATTAGATTGGCTGTACTAAATACTTAATGGAAATGTAAGTGTACATATTTGTTTAAAATTTAAATATTTTTATTTTAATTAGTTTTAACAGATTTAATGTAATTTGTAGATACAATTCTTTTTTTTAAAAAAAGATTTTATTTATTTATTTGACAGACAGAGTTACAGACAGTGAGAGAGAGTGAGAGTGAAAGGTCTTCCTTCCATTGGTTCACTCCCCAAGTGGCTGCAACAGTAGGAGCTGTGCCGATCTGAAGCCAGGAGCCAGGTGCTTCCTTGTGGTCTCCCATGCGAGTGCAGGGCCCAAGCACTTGGGCCATACTCCACTGCCTTCGCTGGCCACAGCAGAGAGCTGGACTGGACGAGGAGCAACCGGGACTAGAATCCGGTGCCCATATGGGATGCTGGCGCTGGGGGCGGAGGATTAATCTAGTGCACCACAGCACCGGCCCTTGTAGATACAATTCTAAGAACTTGATGATAATCCCTTCCTCCCTCCATCTTTTCCCTATTTCCATCAACCCTCTTTTCTTCTCCATTTCTTTATTACTTTTAGCTTTTAAGATAAAATTTTTAAAATTTACATTACAGTAAAAAGTCTTACTACTTCACCAGATAAGAGGTATCATAAGGAAAAAGCAAAAGGATCCTAGTTTCGTGGAAATGGCTCTAGCTTTTTAGCAGGCTTTGAAGTAAGTGTATGTGTTTTAATTTCATCTACTGCACTTTAATAAATCATTGATTTGGCTATTTTTTTATAATATAGGGATGTCCCTAGCATTTTTATTGCTTTATTGTGTATATTTCTCTTACTTTATTATGTTGGCAACAATATTAAATGACTTTTAGAACATATTTATTTACACATTTGAAAGACAGAAATAGACCTTCCATCCATTAGTTCACTACCCAAATGACTGCATCTTACAGGGCGGGGCCAGGCTGAAGCAGGAGCCTGGAACTCCCATCTGGGTCTCTCACATTAGTGGTAGGGCACAAGTACTTGGACATAATCTGCAGTCTTCCCACACCCGTTAGCACAGAGCTGGAATGGGAATCTGATTAGCCCAGACTTGAACTAGCACTCCCATATGGGATGCCAGTGTCACAAATGGTGGCTTAACCTGCTGTGCCACTATGTCCATCCTAATATAAAATGGCTATTAAGCCTTTTACATATTTATGTAACTTTATACATTCACTGTGACTTCCAGTTCCCTTCCTGTTGAGTGTGTATGCCTGAGTATATACTTACTTGTCTTCATGGTAGCATGATTCATCAAATATATTGTCATTTTAAAAATTATGATTTGTTTGACAGGGTTATATGGCATGTCATGTGTTGTGGCACTACCCCTGTACGTTAAGATTATAAGGATTTTCCTACTTCTAAATCCCTTCTTCAGGTAATTTTTCCAATTTCTATTTTTGTGGATCACATTGATGAACAAGTATGAGTTCATACCCAGGCATGATGCAGTTCTTATTTCCAAATTCTCATTGGGTTGATGTTCTTTATAAGATCCTGTATCTGCCACAAATGTCCCATGCTTTTCTACCTGAAATTCAATAATTATTTTCCGTCGCAGGTAAGTCTTCTGCAGCTCTCATTTATTTTTAGTTATCCCAGTTTCTAGCTTTAATTCCCGGTATTGAAATCCAGAGCCTCCCCACTACATCTGGGTCAAATTGTTTTCAAAGTGTGGTTTGAAGGTTCTTGGGGTCTCTGAAACTCAATCAGAGGGTCAGCAGGATTGAAATTATGTGTACTCACTCATTGTCTCTTGTGTGCTTGTCAAGTTTTCTTCATGAGAGGCAATATAAATTTATTTAATTGTTTGCAAATATTCTTTTAAGAACTTACTATTGAGAATTACTGAATGGCTTGCTGGGAATTGCATACTAACTTTGGGAAAGTGTGGTGAACTAGAGTGGTTATAATTTATGGCTTACATTTAAATTATAGAGAGAAAATAAATTGAAATCCGCCATTACAACCACCCAAATATGATAAGGATTATTATCAAAATTTGTGGGAACTATTCTCCCACAAATGACAGTTACTAGCCTTCATTGACAGTTTTTAGTTTCATCTAAAAAGAAATAAAGCAATAAGGGGGCTGGAGAGCTTTGTGCCAACATTTAAAATACCTGCATCCCATTTCAATGTGCCTGGTTCAACTTGCTATTCTGCTTCTTAGCCATTTTCCTGTTAATTCATAATCAGAGGCAGCAAGTGAAGGCTCAAGTACTTGAGTCCCTGCCACCCATGTGGCAGACCCAGATTGAGTTCCTGGCTCCTGGTTTCATTGTCACCCAGTCTGACTATTGGCAGGCATTTGGAGAATGAACCAATGGATTTCTCTCTTTTTGTCCGTGTACTTGTATCTCTCTCTCTCTCTCTCTCTCTCTCTCTCTCTCTCTCTTTATCCCTCTATGTGTCACTCTGCCTTTCAAATAAACAAATAAATAAATATTTAAAAATAAAATAAAAGGAAACAATGCTAATTCTAAAACCCTGGAACACTATACTTAATTTTAAACACAAAGCTAAGAGTTTTTTTATTTGAAGGAGATAAGAATAATTTTATGCATACTTTGGTAGAGATTTTAACTGGCTATAGGGGAATAGATAGAATTTAGATATACAGACAAATGATGGTACCGGAAGAACAGTAAGCAGCTGGGCTCTCAGGGAGTGGCAGGGCAAGCTACAAAAACAAGTTAATGAAAGTGGTAATATGCCAGGAATTTTATACAACTCTGACCAGAAATCTGAATTTTTATCCCCTCACTTCATTTTGTTTTTCACCATGGGTAAAAATGATGTGCTATCCTCTGATATAGAGGAACAAAGTTACCAAAATGGAAAAGACAAATGTCTACATACTACATGAGGTTAGAGGGGAATGACAGAGCAATCATAAAAAAGCAATTAGTTCCTAAGTAGATGAGAAATGTCTGCATTATTTTACCCTATTTTATAATAAATAGTGGGATGTTATATTGCATTAACTAAATAGTGTTTTTACACTATCACTATACTGTCTAAAGCAAATATAAATCAAATTGGTTGAAAATGCCACAAAGGAAGCTACCTTTAAATATCAGGGGTATCTTCTGAAACTTTTATTTATTTTGTTACTTCTTGTTCCACCCCAAGAAGATTAAATCCTGGATCAATTTAGAAATGGGAAGCAGCATCATTTATCTGACTTCTTCAACTAAAACTGCAATCTATATCATCTCATGGGTAAAATGAAAATGAGTTGTCTCAGATCAGTCAGCATTCAACGTCAGAAAAATAAGCTTCTTTAAGAAAGAATAAGCTCAACTGTTGTGAAGAAGTATAATTGCTTTGAAATGATGCTCCAAGTGAAGTTATAGTTGTATAAACGTGAATATAAGGACTACTGGGAAATCAGCTGGATTTTCAAGAAACTTAAAATTGCTCTTGTAAGAAAACAGTATTGATAAAGATTTATTTTGGTCAATTTTGATGAAAATCAAGATTCTATTTGATTTTTTTAGCATAGCAGAGAATATTGATTTAATTTGCATCAAGAGAAACAGATTCCTATTTAAGACTCAAAATGAAAAATAAATGTATATTTCTTATTTTTAATATTTATTTTTATTATTAATTATGAACATATTTCCTTTTAAATTAAATTATAATTACAAGACAAAAGAGAATAGAGTGTTTATTTTTGAAATATGGATGAAGAACCTTTGAAATTGAATGATGATAGTCTAAGAGTGAATAAAATTCTAAACTGAGCATTTTTACTTTCAAAACTTTTTCAAATATATTTTAAATAATACAAACAATGGAGGCCCTTAATGTGGCATAGCAGATAAGGTCTCTGCCTGTGGCACTGGCATCCCAAGTGGGCACTGGTTCCAGTAGTTGTTTTTACTTCCACTTCTCTGGCTCAGATTTTTTTTTTTCGTTCTTTCCATACATTGCTTGATAAATGTAAATTTCTGTAGTCAGATTTCTTACATTTGAATAGCATACAAAATGCATGATGTAAATCAAACTAGCAAATGTTCTGTGTCTCAAGTTTCACAGTTTGCAAGGGATCAAGAATACTAGCTCCATGCAAAGACCAGCTTAAGTCAGTGACTTCAATATCATGCACAACTAGACTCCTTTATTTTAAACTATGACAAACATTTATTTCTTCAAAACTCTACGATGCTAATCAGTCTTGAATCTTGTATCTGTAACACCTGACTTCTTGTCTTATTCTCTGTTTTTTATAGGTACTCACTGCAGTTTTCATCATTGATGAATTCTTGTGCTTTGTGTGTTTAGTAGGCAGTGAATATCTTAAAATTTGCGGGGCTGGCGCTGTGGAGTAATGGGTAAAGCTGCCACCTACAATGCCAACATCCCATGTGGGTGCTGGTTCGAGTCCCAGCTGTTGCAGAAGTAGCATTGGGAGCAAATACTCAACTTTTTCAGTAACACTAAGTCCTACCCAACAATTGAAAATAGTTCTCAAAGTGCAGGTTTAACTATAGTAACTTATTATCCATACATAATTCCAAGCATATAAAAATTATATTCTTAATATTATTATTTTTGATATTACTTATTTCTCAATTATTTTAAAAAATGCATTTCCAAATTGGGTTATGCCTCTTGACACATTATTAGAACAAAGAACACAAGTGATAATTATTAATTATCACTTCCATAGATTATAATTCTAATACAATAGCGCAATGTAATGTAAACTGATATGATTAAGTTATCAGGTTGCAAATTAGATGCTTGATTTTTAGACTACTGAAATGAAATCACGTACTCAAATCTTATCCTTATATTCCTTACAATTCTGCCAAGAAATCTCTTTGACAAAAAGAAAAAAAATGAATTGGGAGGATATAGGAAAACAACATTTTATTAATAGATGAGTTAATTTAAATTTATTAAGCAAAACATTGATTTTTTTTCTTTTAATTGATTCTTAGACATAACTATAGCAAATGTCTTAACACTACATAAAGTTTTCATATATGGGATAACTAACTTGAAAAAAAAAAATAAAATAAATTTTATCAGTATCTCTATGGGACCAATACTGTGGTATAATATGCTAAGCTTCTGCCTGCGGCACTGGTTTCCCGTATGGGTGACTGTTCTAATCCCAGCTATTCACTGGTCCAGTTCTCTTCTATGGCCTGGGAAAGCAGAGAAAAATGTTCCAAGTGCTCAGGCTCCTGCACCTGCATGGGAGACCAGGAAAAAGCTCCTGGATTCTGTCTTCAAATCGGCTCAGCTCCAGCTGTTGTGGACATTTGGAAAGTAAACCAGCAGATGAAAGACTTTTCTCTCTGTCTTTCCCTCTCTCTATCTGTAACTCCACCTCTCAAATAAATAAATAAAAAATCACAGAAAAAGAATATATATAACATCTTGTTTTCATTCAAAATCTATTATCAATTTTCACAGTTTTTAAACTCTTGCTTCAAACTACCCACTTTGTGTGATATTGAATTACATTCCTTCATACATTAGTCAGCTTTTCATTGCAATATCTGAAAAAGATTAACATTATAAAGAAAGATTACTTAACTTACAGCTTTACAGGTTCAAGGACATACTTCAGCATTGTATTAGTTCTAGTGAGAGTTTTTATTGCTGTATCACATTGTGGTTGGTGTCAGTGGCAGGAGCACAAGAGGGAACAAGGAACCACATCTTGAAACAGGAAGCCAAAGAGAGTCTGGGAGGACTCAGGGTCAGGGTTAGGCTGTTATAACAATCCTCTCTGGAGATCTAATCAGGGTCTCGCAAGAATTTTTTTAACCTTAGTTGACCTAAGGACCTCCCACTGAGACCCCTCTCACAGGTTATATCAACTTTCATTTTTTTTCTTTTTTTTTTTTAAAGATTTGTTTATTTACTTAAAAAAGTCAGAGTGTACAGAGAGAGGAGAGACAGAGAAAGAGTGATCTTCCATCTGCTGGTTCACTCCTCAATTGGTCTCAATGGTTGGAGCTGTGCTGATCTGAAGCCAGAAGTCATGAGCTTCTTGTGGATCTCCCACATGGGTGCAGGTGCCCAAGGATTTGGGCCATCTTCTACTTCTCTCCCAGACCATAGCAGAGAGCTGGACCAGAAGTGGAGTAGCTGGGTCTCGAACTGGCGACCATATCGGATGCTGATGCTTCAGGCCAGGGTGTTAACCTGCTGCGTCACCTCGCTAACCCCCCTCATATTCCAAGCACAGGGGAATAACTACTAACACACTTAGGGGACAAATCCCAAACAACCTACAGAATTTCTCCTTGCCCTCGCACAATAAAAAACAGAGAGACACTAAAAAACACTGTCCTTTAATTAGCCAGATTCTCTTTAATACGTGGAGGAGAAATAATGAGTGTTGAGTAATACTAATTGATATAAAACAAAATGCGTTTTTGTAAACATGGAAGAAATAGAGAAAACTTTCTTATGATTATCAATTTATCAAGTGTTATACAGAAATATGTATTTGGAAGAATATTCTTCCATTGTCATATTTAATTAACAGTAAAATTTATCCAAAGCTTTGTTTTCAGAAATGGCCACATTAGTTTATTTCTCTAAGCCAGATCATAATTAGGAGACTTATTTATACTTTATTAAGAAGCCTCAAGTATCTACACTTATGCTGGACAATGGAGGGTAATAGAGATGAAGGTACAATCTATCTTCAAACTTCATAACTTATTTTAATTTATCAAAGACCATTTAAAAATTAATAGCTATTGCTTTTCAAATGTCTATAATGAATCAAATATGGGCTGGTAATATTTTTAAAAATAACTTTTCTTTTTTCTCAAACATACTTCATTGTTACACTAACTAGATATTTATACTGGGAGTAAAAGCTAAAACATCAGTTGATAGTGTCTCAACACTTCCTTTAGGGATTTTCTTCCTGAGATATGCAACTGGTACTAATTGCTAAAATGTAATAATTTTTTAACCTAATCTCAAAAAAATTGTACTTTGCATAATTTTCTTACCCATGGTACTGACCTTGAAACAAGTCCTCAAAACTCCTTTAAAAATATGATCTTTCATAAATTGTTTTGTCAAAAAATGATCTTTCAGCTTAGTTGATTTTATGTTACCAAGAACTAAGATAAGTGGCTAAAGATAAAAAAATACAGTCTTATTTCCTTTAAAATACAATGGTATAAATTAGTATTATTAAAATAAATCAATTTGAATTATGACATCTACTCTAAATAATGAGCATATCCATTTGTATTTATATTTTTCAGCCAAGATTGAGTCCTCATGGTAAATAAAATACTATGATATTTAATAACAAGAATATCTGAAGTGTTGGAAACACAAAATGTTGCTACATGATATGCAATTTTTACACTGATGTGCCTATTTAAGGCTCACAATTTGGAGTTGGCATATACAGTGGGTTAAGCAGCCACCAGCAATGCTGGCATCCATCAAGGGCAACAGTTCAAATACTGTTTGCTCTACAACCAAACCGGTTCCTTGCTATTTGCATCTGAGAAAACAGTGAAAGATTGCTCAAGTTCTTGGACCCCTTTGCCCATGTCAGCGTTTCCTGTGTGCATGTAGAACAAAACTGGAAATTTTTCCAGGTCACATAGTACTAAATATATCCTACCACAGCTGAAATGAGTGACCAACTGCTACTTTATTCACCACAGATTTTGCTTCACTTGAATCTCCTCTTTTTATATAAAAAAAAGATTTAGAAACATATAGTTTTACCTATAAATCCTAATAGTAGTTCTCCATCCAGAGCAAAGCCCTACTTTTAATAACCCATCTCAAATTAATCTAACAGTCCCTAAACTATTCAATAAATATGTTTATAACTCCAAAGTACTTCACTTGATCTTAGCCAAAAGGCCGAGAAGTGATGCCAAAGTACTAATGTGTATTTATGGTCCCCCGCAGGGTATGTTTGCTGCAGTGAGCAAGAAACTCAACTTATTCAGTGTCAGTTGTGCTCCGAGTAGTCTTGGTTGGAAGCCGTTGACAATATCCATGTGCCTACCAACTGTATGTCTAAGACTCCAAGTCAGTATAACCCCGGCAGAGATTTCAATTCTAGGTCAAAAATCTTCTTAATCATAATTTGCTGGACATGTTCGCATACATGGCACTCTGGCACACCAATTCCAACATACCAAAATTAAGCAATTTTTTTATCTTCCTCAAAGAAATATCTCCTATTAGATTTCCTGTCCCACTGAATAAATTTCTTATGTAGCCAGAGATTCATAAGTGGTGTTTACAGCTTCTTAATTTCCCATGTGAAACTTTCATTTCGCCTAATTTATAAATATCTCTACATCACCACTGCCATTTCTCATGTTCAGATCTTCATTGTTATTTCAGTAGCCAACTGACAGCAATAATTTCTGTCCAGTATCATGTCAGTCCTATCATACCAGACAACTAAGTAATCTTTCTAAGAAGCAAATCAGTCAGATCATTCCTTTACATAAAATCCATCAATTCTATCTCAAGCTTAGAGGATTATGTTAAAATGCCTTAGGAAAATTTTTGAGCCATATCATCATCAGGCTTTATTCTACTTCTGACATTTTTTCTTATAGTGATTTGTAAAATATAATTTTATACCACTGTTACTGCACTGTTTACAAAATTATTTTATTGTCATTATGATCTTGTTTTCTAGTTAGATTTTCATTGAAGGGTAATTAATTTTGACAGTAAAAATCCTAAGTGCTCAATTTCAGGACTTTTGAACTTTTTTCTACAACTGTGTATTATGACATGAAATGAGAAAGTGAATTTAAACCTTTTACATTCAATTTTGCTTTGACCCTGACAACCAAGTTATAAATATTATCACATTAAATTAATTAATTTTATTGTTGGAGTATACGAGTAGAGTATGAATTCATTACATTGATCTTCATTTAATAAAATCATTTTGTGATGCTTTAGTCACCTGGTTGAAAATCTATTCAAAACTTATGTATAGATCTGTTTTTGACCATTCTATGCAGGACTATTAATGTATTTCTCTTTTCATGTGATATTGAACTGTGTTAATTAATAAAGTTTTAAGTAATACTTAAAGTGAGTTATATTTAGCTCTCTATAACTATATATGTGTGTGAGAGTTTCAAGTTGCTCTGAAGTTCTTTATCAAAATAATAATTATTTGTCAAATTTTTTTTAAATTCAAAACATTTGCTTACTTATTTGATTACTTAAAAGTATATTGAATCTATAGAACAAAATCACAATGATGGATATCTTAACATACTGAGTCCTATAATCAACAAACATGGTATATGTCTTCACATATGCATGGTTTAAATTTATTCTCAACTACATAAATTTTAAAATGAGTTTGACTGAAATGTAAAACACTTATTGATATATTATCTTTAAGTATAATTAAATTGTTTATAACTAATACAAAAAAGTTGTATTATGTTTTTATATCTTCATGTATTTCATATATACAAATTTAGAAACAGTGATTCTTTCCACCTTCCTATACTTCCAGCCCACACTCCTACTCTTCCTCCTCCTTCTCCTATTCTCATTCTTATCTTTTACAAATATTTATTTTCAGTTAATTTCATACTCCTAAGATTACGGCTACACTAAGCAGTGTCCAACAAATAGTATGAAGAATAAAACAAAACGAAACAAGCAAAGAAGAGAAAGAGAGCGAGCCCTCTATCATTAGTTCACTCCCCAAATGTCTGCCACAACACAGGCTGGGCCACTTCAAGGCCAGAAACCAGAAGCTCAACTTGGGTATCCAATGCGGATGTCAGGGGCCTTAATACATGAGCCATAATCTCTCTCTAAGGGTACATATTGGGAAGAAGCTGGATTCAGGGGCAAAGTTGAAACATGAGCCAAGACACTCTGATATTGTGTGCAGGAACCCCAGAGTCTTAATTGCATTTCAAAGGCTGCCCCACTGATATTTTGTAATGTTGGTTTTGTATGTATTCTTGAAAGATTCAGTTTTTTGTCTTCATAACTTTTTTTGTATTATCAGGTTTTCCTTATATCAGAAAATAGGCTGGGAACTTTGTAAATTTCCATTTATTTCCTGAAATATCCTGTGAAAAATTATTACTAAATTTTGCAAAGCTTAAAATTTCCTATAAAATTTTCTGAGTGCCAGTGTAACTCCAGATTCTGGAAAAAAAGCAGTAGACACAAAACATTTTTAGAGGAATATAGCTTAAAAGTGACTCAAAGCAATGCTGCCGTATACATTTCTCAACATATGGAGAAAATAGGAATGAGAGTCTAAATAATAAATCATACCATCAGACATATGTTATAATATGTAATCATTTCCTTTTAGTGAATAGAATTAAAATGTAAGTATTTTTGTTTTAAAAAGTTAAAGAAGGGATACAAGTTTTCATATAAGAAATTTATAATAAAATGTATCTAAAATGCTGTGGCAGACATGAAAATGAAAAAATTCTTAAACGTGAGCATAGATTTGGATGTTTACAGATGCATTGTTTGTAATACTCTGATAATAGATATATAATCAACTGAATATCAACAAACAAGAGCAAGATTAATGAAAATTTCTTATGTTTTATGATAAAATAAAAAATTACAATAAATGAACTTGAACTACACATTGATTAAAAACTGAAAATTGTAGCTATGATTAAGGAAAATGTAGTTGCTCAGTAGGCCCAGAAGGTTTCTTGACAGATGTCAAGATCCCCTGCTAGTCTCTCCTGACAGGACTAAGCTGGGCATCCCCAGGTTCCATCCATCCTGCAGAAGGGCTGGCATATGGTCATGTTCTTCCTATAGCTGCCGCCCATCTCTCCCCACAGACACGCACTGGCAGACATCCAACGGGAGCTGATGCAACTTGTAGCTCCTGGGACCCTTCCAGGGATGAACATGGTTGTGCCTGTAAGAAGTTTTAAAACAAGTTCTCTTCAACACATCTTTTGCCAGATGACCTGATAATCGTCCTTATACACCACAACGGTAGCAAGAGTAAATTCAATGATTATTCTCTTGAAATATCATTTTACAATCCAAAACATAGCTTTATACTGTGTCAGAAATGTACATGTTTTCTCTCCTACATGAATATAATTACAACACAGAGTTTACTTTGTCATCTGATGACAGCATGACAGTATGCCACAACTTTTCTGTGGATAGTCTATGTAAACACACAAAATCAATCCCTCAACCAGATCGTGTGCATGAGGAAGAGTTACACATTCAAGTGCTGAATATCAAATTGCAAGTTATAAAAATCTTGAACAGGCACCCAGGATAAAACAACTTAACAAAATGTTCTTTCCCACTAAGTGACATTGATATTCTCACAATATCACAGATAATTAAAGAAAAGGTGAATAATAGGGAAATGGCAATTTTTCAGGTTTCTAGATTTAAAATTGGTGGTATAAACTTTATCCTCTATGTTTGAATAGGAAGATGAATATATAGATGCTAGGCTGGCATGCAAATATCAAGTAATTGAGCCATAGTTCACTTCTCAATAAATACGGGTTACTGAGGAGATTATACTAATCACATCTGAAATAAAGTGCATTGCTAAAAATAACACACTCATTCTTCAACTACTCAGCACTTATTTGCTGTCAGTCCTCTGTGCTGTGGAACATTGTCTCGGTCAATGGAAACCTGTGCATTTTCATCCACAGTGGAAAAAAGTTTCAAAAAGTGTGTTCCCACTCTAATTTCTTCATTGCAACAGATAGCCTTTTATATCTTATCCACAGAAAATTCAACACACAGACATTCTCTCTCTCTGCTTCTCTCTCACCTTCTCTCCACCTCTCCCTTCCTCCCTCTCTCACCTCCTCTCTAACCCCTATCCCCTTCTTTCTCTATGATTACTCCAGAAAGTTCATGGGAATTTTGCACAGTATTCTAATTTCCTTTTTTCTAGAAACTTTTAGAAGGGTACTTGTGTTTGTATATACATGTACACACATTCTGTGTTCATGTATGATACACACAGAGAACAAGAGAGATCATAATATCTCATTTAAGTGACAGTAATTATAGTGTTTTTAACACTCCCACCATTCATATCCAGTATTTACTCATTTTGATGTATCTGTGCCTACTTACTTGTGATGTTTCTAAATTTCAGAATCCCACTTAATCTAGGAAACTATTATTTTTCAAACATGTCGTCTCATTCCTAAAGGCATATTGGATGATGGGCTTACTACCTTTCACGTAGAAGTTATATAAAATGGGAAAATTAAATTTCCATCATGTAAAGATATCTTGAGAGATCTTTTTTATTCAAGGATATTTTACACTGCTTGATGTGCAAGAATTTAGCAAATACTTATATAACATGATAGGACTCTCAAAGTACTTTCCATATAATATTTTATGTAATACACACAGTTTTGAATCAGCTGTTTTTGCACTGTTTTGGGGAAATAAGAATAGTAGTTACTAAAAAAATTGACTGTTCGAGTTTAAAAATAGGATGCCAGTAGAGCATGCTATATTTTTTTCTTTTTTTTTTAAGGTACATGAGCTCAATCCCAATTTTACCTTAAAAAATTCAGTGAATGAGAACCACATATTTTATAGTGTTAGTCATTTGAGTTCCATCTTGACAGGGTAAAATGGTCAGAAATTTAATTCTGTGTAACTAATAAAAGAAGAAAAAATAAATATATTATTTCACTATTAGCCACTGTTTTCATACTTCACAATTTGTTTTTATTTAAGTGATGTGAAAGTCTTGTTCCCAATCCAACTGGCAATTAGAAACAATCAGAAACTAGGCATGCTCTATAATTATTTAAAGTAGGTTTAATTCAATCTAGCTCTTAATCCAAAATGTAAAACTGATTATAGTTTAGATAATAATTGACTCTTGTTGGATGACTAAACTCATCCATTTACTGCTCCAGCATACTTCAGCAGATGACCACAGCACCAGGTATACCTGGTTATTCCTAGTTTCCCATCAATTGTCACACTGATAATTATAAAGAATCCTGAATCCCAGGAATGAGTGCTGTGCTCATACTTGTAGGAAGGGGATCTCTCATTGTGTCTTCCCAGTTATTTGATTCCCCCGTGAAACATGCTCTTGAGTTAATATGCCTTAGTGTAAATATCCCTTTTAAATATTTCGTATGTTATTGTAAGACAGTTTACAGTGTCTTTATTAGTTAAGAAATCATTTCATATCATGATATCTGGAAAATTTTCAATCCAATGCAGCTTTTGAGTTATAAACCCCACTAAATGCAACTTTTTCTTCTGTTAAAGTCTTCACATTGAATGCTCATCTTTTGAAAAAGATATGGGGGGCCAGCGCTGTGGCACAGTGGGTTAATGCCCTGGCCTGAAGCACAGGTATCCCATATGGAGATCCGGCGGCTCCACCTCCCATCCAGCTCTCTGCTATGGCCTGGGATAGCAGTAGAAGATGGCCCAAGTCCTTGGGTACCCGCACCTGCATGGGAGACCTGGAAGAAGCTCTTGGCTTCTGGCTTTGGATGAGTGAAGCTCCAGCCATTGCAGCTAATTGGGGAGTGAACCATTTGCTGGAAGACTTTCTCTCTCTCTCTCTCTCTCTTTGCCTCTCTTCTCTCTGTGTAACTCTGACTTTCAAACAAATAAATAAGTATTTAAAAAAAGATATGAAAAATACTTTTAATGTGTTGATAAAGAAATAAGGCATTCCTTTATTAAATTCCAAAAATGTAAATTCACATACAGAGAATAATTTAGAACATTCATGATAAATACCACCAAGATATAATATCCAGAAAAAATTCCCTATCACAACAGCATTTGCTATTAAGGTTCAATCACCATCATTAAATACCAACTTACTGCTACTCCTTATGGAGAACTCCCATAAACGACAAAGTGCAAAAACTGCCTTGGAAATGAATGCCTGCAATTTCAACTACCTACCTCATGACTCAGTACTCAAATTTGAACTAATGGCTTGATATTAAACATATGTGGTCTTAATTTATATGATATATGGTATAAACATTAACATAAAAATGTGCTTGCTTGAATTTACATGGAGGATGACTGCCTGCTTCCATGACACAACTCTCACAAAACAGACCAATACCCTTAAAGATTCCATATTTGTTAAACTTAAGTACATGCACTAAAACAAAAAGTCTGAAGATGTTGACTAGGCTGATTATATGTATGTTAATTATACACATCACTTAGTAACCTCTTTTTTTTTTTTTACTAAAGGAGAACTGAGCAATAAACATAACATCCTATTGAATTTCATCATCTTTAAGCAATGCATAACAATCCTGTATGTGTTCTTAATGGTGTATTTTACTATTACTTTACTTTTTCCTTTTATATTTTTCTATTTTAAATGATTCTGTGATAATATTTGCTAGTACACGCACTTTCATGCACTTGTCCTATTATCTCTTCAAGATGGGTTTCTAGAACTAGAGTATCTGCCCAGGTGTTGCAGTTGATTGCTCAACAATGTTGCAGTGGATTCGATTCTGAGAGAAGCAGCGTGGTGGGGGCAAGAGGCAGGGAGTCAACACACAGACCCCGGGAGTCTGGTGAAAGCGGGCTTGAGGCGAGCAGCCCGCAGACTCGTTTTTTTCAGTTGGAACAACATCTTATATAGCCAAGACCAACCAATCTGGTGAAGGGGTGGTCTATGCCCCAACCAATCACAGCCTGTCGCCAGGCAGTTTTCAAAGCAATCCAATCACAGCCTGTTGCCAGGCAGTTTCAAATCCATCCAATCACAGCCTGTTGCCGGGCAGTTTCCAAAGCCAGGTGGGTTTCAAAGCCGTTCCTGAGTAACTGACACTCGCTTGCCAGTGGCCACCTTGGCATGGCCTTCTCATTCTACCGCACCCAGGAATATGAACATTTTATGTTTTGACATTTTGAAATCACATGCCACTTTAATTAATTAAGGCGACTTTAATTCACACTACCATAGCCTGCCATTTTCCCATACTGTAGTTCATAAACAAAATGCTCATTATTTAAAATTTTCAATAGTAATATTTTTTCAAAATATATTCAACTATTCTTTATTTGCATCTGTGTGATTGTTAATGAAGGCTAATATCTCTTCAGAAATTTGTCACTTTTCATATTGTATCCTTTCTCTTATGGGCATGTGCTAATTAATTTTATTCCTTATCCTTAGAAACCATTTATGTTTTGCTTAATTGGTTTTGCATATTAACCATTTTCCTAAATGTAGCACCAAATATTCTAAAAATATTTTGATCCTTAATTCCTAGAATTTTATGGTGCTTTATATTACTCTATTGTTTTATCTATCCAATTTCCCAAGTGACACCACAATTTTTAATTACTAGAAGCCAACTATATATTTCAACATTTGCTTGAGCTGTTTTCCTATTGCTCAATGTAAATATGTTTAATTTACATGTTTTATAAAGAATGACTTTTGATAATAAGGTTTGGGTCCAAGAATAATTTATCTTTTATTAATTTCAAATTATTATTCTGTCATTCAATAGATATTAAGAGTTGTCAAGTTATAAATCCTCCCTTTTTTTTTGTTAAGCTTAATCATATATAAATATATATATATATAAAATCTAAATTCCTAACACAATAATTGTACTTTTATAGGCATTATATCACAACATTTAATATTTTCTTATAAATTAATTTCTGTCAATAAAATACAGAGATTTTTTTCTAGCAATTTTCCATTTATTCTCTTAGATATAATTCATGTCAATTGAAGTAATATAATTATATATTTATCATATTTTAAATATTTATACTAATTATCTTGTTTCAATTTAAATGTAGAATCTAGAACTAGTGAAACAATACTTTAAAATATTTGCTTTAATTTTTTCATATTTCTATCTACAATTTCATTTTTTATTCCATAGTGAAACACTACAAAGTGATAATGAGGTTCTAGATCTTATTATGTTCCTGAGGTTTTATGTAAATATCTTAATGTTATCTCTTCAGCTAAAATAGTTATATTATGGGGCTGATGCTGTTGCATAGTGGGCTAAGGCCTTCATCTGTGGTGCCAGCATCCCATATGGGAGGCGGTTTGAGTCCTGGCTTCTCTTCTTCCAATCCAGCTCTTTGCTATGGCCCAGAAAAGCAGTAGAAGTTGGCCCAAGTGCTTCGGCCCCTGCACCCTCATAGTAGATCCAGAAGCTCTGGCTCCTGGCTTCAGATCCTCCCAGTTCTGGCTGCTGCAGCCATTTTGGTAGTGAACCAGCAAATGGAAGACCTGTCTCTCTCTGTCTCTCCCTCTCTCTGTCTGTAACTACCTGTCAAAACAAATAAATATAATATTTTAACAAATAAAAGATATACTAGTAGATAGAATTTTTATGGAAATATATCTGTAATATATCTTTGTATACCTATTTTGTAATGTATGTTGAATATGAAGTTTTTTACAAGATCTATGCCTTCATCAAGTATTTTCAGTACATGCTAGAAACTGCTCTCAGTAAGAAAATCAAGACACTAAACCAGCAAGGCTATGGCCCTTTTGGAGCACAAAGATCAATTAGAGCAAATGTTTAATAAGTAAACACAAAAACAAAGGTAATATCACAACATTACTAAAAGCTTCTAATATAAAGGTAGTTTTATTAATGTGAAGGAGAACGGTCCACTATACTTGGAGTTAGAGTACAGAATAACAATTCAGAAAACTCCTCAAGGACAGAAATGTGGTAGTTGCTCTCCAACTAAAGGATTTCTAGAATCAATTACACAGTATGGGAATAAATCACCATGTAGCATCCTGCTTGGAGAGGACATGAAACACGTATGGAATGAGAAAGAAGCTCATGTAGCAGGAGGATTGAAGTCAAAGGCAAAATAATGCAAGATCAGGCTTTGAAGATCGATAGGATGAGGTCATACAGAAAAATAGCAAAGGAGGAAGAATGGCCAGACACAAGCTTCATTAACCTCCCCCACAGAAAAATACCAGGAAACAAAGGACAGACCATATTTCCTGGGGACCAATTAAGTAAAAAAATATTTAATTAAGAATTGAAGGGATTGGCAAAATCATATAGACTCGAAAAGCCATTAGAGAGAGAGAGAGAGAAAGAGAGAGAGAGAGAAGAGAAAACACCCCACAGCTGGTACAGCTTCCATACTGGCTCCTCTTCTGGGTGATGCCATCTTCCTGGAAAAGGGTAAGAAGAAAACTCCACAGCCCCCTGCCAACATGAAAGAACAGCAGTTTCAACTAAATGAGAATTACACAGTACTCACTGACTTCATACCCAAATAAAGTGGCTGAGATCTGAGTGATTATTTTGCTCTGAAAAAGGAACCAATATTGTTTCCTTCAGTCTCCAAAGCAACACACTCTGAGCTACTGTGTTAGAGCCACTGCTATACTCTCTTCTGACTGAAGGGTGGCAAGTACCACTGCTGCTACCAGAGGACACCTTGAACACCTTGAATTATACTGACACTTTTTCTCCTGGATGAGAGATATTTTTCTGGGGAGTATGATGTATTGCAACAGATTTTTCTTTATACATAATACGTCATTTATCTTTCACTGTCATTGGGATTTTCTACTTGTCCTTGTTTTTTCAATTTGACTGTAGTTTGCCTTGGAGAAGTTCTTTTTTGGTTGAGTATGGTTGCAGTCCTTGTCACTTCTTGCATATGCATGTCTATATGTCAAGATTTGAGAAGTTTGGAACTCTTATTCAGAAGGTTCTCAATGTCTTTTTCCTCCTCTTCTCCTTAGAGACCCCTATAATACAAAATTTTGTCTTCTTAATGATATCGTATGTTACCTAAGCTTCTTTTGTTATTTTAAATTATTTCTCTCTTTTTTAAAAAAAGATTTATTTATTTATTTATTTGAAAGTCAGCATTACACAGACAGAGAAGGAGAGGCAGACAGAGAGAGAGAGAGAGAGAGAGAGATCCATCTGCTGGTTCACTCTCCAATTGACCACAATGGCCAGAACTGTGCCAAACTGAAGCCAGGAACCAGGTGATTCTTATGGGTCTCCCACATCTGTGCAGGGACTTGGGCCATCTTCTACTGTTTTCCCAGGCCATAGCAGAGAGCTGGATCTGAGGTGGAGCATCCAGGACATGAACTAGTGCCCATATAGGATGCAGGCATTGCAGGTGGCAGCTTTACCTGCTACACTATAGCGCTGGCCCCAAATTCTTTTCTATTTATGTTTGTTTAAATAGGACATGTCAAAAGTCTTGTCATTCAGATCACCAGAACTTTCTTTCACATGTATTTTCTTGAAGGAGCTCTCAATTGTGTTTTCTTAAATTCCACTGATTGATATTTTAGACCCTAAATTGCTGTTTGTTTCTTATTAAAAATCTCTATTTCTTTATTTCATTTATTATTCATGTCATCTATTGTTTTTGTAATTCTTTAAACTATACATCTGTTTTTTTTTTCTTGTTTCTCATTCTGTTTTCTTACGGTCATTATTTTCAGTACTTTTTCTGTTGTAGTGATTTCTGATGATCTTTTTATTTCTGTGGTGTCTGTTGTTACATTCCATTTTTCAACACTGATTTCATTTATTTGGTCCTTCTCTCTCCTTTTTTTAGTTAATTAGGCCAATGGTATGTCAATTTTGTTTCTTTTTTTCAATAAATAAACTTTTGTTTTGCTGATCTTTTGTAATGTTTTTTGATTCAATTTTGCTGATTTCTTCTCTAATTTTAATTATTTATCTTCTCCTGCTAGTCTTGGGTTTGGTTTGTTATAGTTACTTTTTTTTAGATCCTTGAAATGCATTGAAAGGTCATTTATTTGGTGCCTTTCCAATTTCTTGATGTAGGCACATATTGCAATAAACTTTCCTCTTAATATTGCTTTTTCTCTATCCCATAAATTTTAATATGTTGTTTTGATGTCATCATTTGCTTCCAGAAAGTTTTTGATCTCTCTTTTGATTTCTTCTATGATCCACTGTTCATTCATTAGCATGTTGTTTTAGTCTCCATGTGTTTGCATATGTTCTAGGGATTCCTGAGTTGCTAATTTCCAGCTTCATTCCATTGTGGTCTGATAAGATGTATGATATGATTTTGATTCCTTTCAATTTGCTGAGACTTGCTTTGTGGCCTAATATGTGGTCAATCCTACAGTAAGTTCCCTGCACTGCTGAGAAGAATGAAAAAGGATGAAAAGTTCTATAGATATCTGTTAGATCCATTTGGTCTATAGTGTCTATTAAATCTGCCGATTAAATCTTGTTGATTTTCTGTTCTTTTGATCTGTCCATTGCTGAATTTGAATTATTAAATTCCCCCAATACTATTGTATTGGAGTCTAAGTCTCCCTTTAAGTTTCTTAACATACCTTTTAAATAAACCAATGTCCTGGATTAGGTGCATATACATTTATAATAGTTACAGCTTCCTTTTGAATTGATCCCTTAATCATTGTATAGTGCCTATTTTTGTCTCTCTTAACGATCTTTGTGTTAAAGTTTACTCTTTCTGATATTAAGATGGCTACACCCACTCTTTTTTTGTTTCTGTTGGAATGGAATATCTTTTCCAACTTTTCAGTTTTAGTCTGCATGCTTCTTTGTTGGAAAGATGTGTTTCTTGTAAGCAGCAAATAGATGGGTTTTGTTTTTAATCCATTCAGCCACTCTGTGGCTTTTAACTGGAGAGTTTAGGCCATTAACATTCAATTTGACTATTGATAGGTAGTGATTTTGCCTTGCCATTTTTCCAAAATTATTTCTAATATATACTTTGAACTTCCTGTGATCTTTTACTTCCAGGGGTGTTCCAAGATGGCAGAGTAGGAAGGGAGCTTACTGCTCTAGCCCAGGAGAAGATAGGTAAAAAAAGTTTGGCATACTGTAGTCTCAGGGAAGAGCTAGGGGGAAAATGGCAGAGGAAACTCTCTCCTAATTAAAGGGGCATGGTGGATCCACATGGAGGGCACCAGCACCCATGGCTCAGGACCCCAGCTGCTGAGAGCCTCTGCACCAGCGGTAGAAAGACAGGTGAGATGAAACTGAATAGCCTGAGACTTTGGTGGAAAAGCAGCAGGAAGAACCTAGAGGGAACGAGGCTTGAAGCCCTGTGGGTGAAATTGCACTGCCTAACTGGAGGAGAGAAAAAATAAAAGGAACACTATGGACACGATTCTCACTCTCCACGCACCTTGCAAAAGGCATATGAGTCGACAGAGCAGGCGCCATTTTGGACATACGTAACATCTGCACCAGATTGGGGCTGTGTCTGGCAATCAGCAAGCAGAAAAACCTGACTCTGATGGGGAATAATAACAGGAGACTAAGACCTAGTGAATGAGTGGAGGTTAACAACTGGGACTGTGAAATAAAAATTAAAAAAATATATATAAAAAAAAAAAACCTGAGTGTGTGGGGGAGAACTCACAGTGTGGCTGAGACATGAGTAGTTTCAGTGAAAGACGCCATGGCCAGCATGGCGGCTCACTTGGCTAATCCTCCTCCTGTGGCGCCAGCACTCTGGGTTCTAGTCCTGGTTGGGGCGCTGGTTCTCTCCTAGTTGCTCCTCTTCCAGGCAAGCTCTCTGCTGTAGCCCAGGAAAGCAGTAGAGGATGGCCCAAGTGCTTGGGTCCTGCACCTGCACGGGAGACCAGGAGGAAGTACCTGGCTCCTGGCTTCATATTATTGCAGCATGCTGGCCTTGGCAGCCATTTGGGAAGTGAACCAATAGAAGGAAGACCTTTTCCTCTACTCTGTCTCTTTCTCTCTCACTGTCTAACTCTGCCTGTCAAAAAAAAAGAAAGTAAAATGCCACAACCAGGCAGCCCTGGCTACCCCGTGAGAGATGTTGCACATGAATCTGAGCTTACACTGAGGACTGCACAGATCCTTTGAGATCCTTTGTGTGGTCCTTGAGACAGGGCTGCCGAATATTATTCCCACTGGAGCTAGTGCTCAGGCACTAATCACCATCAAGGAGAAGGGCCCAGCTGAGTGGAATTACTTCCCTTCTGATTAAAAAAAAAAAAGTGAGAGAGAAGATTTGTCATGCCAAACCTGAGTGTGTCACCTTAGGCACACCCTTAAGCCAGAAGAACTTAACAGACCTCTCTGGCCACAACCACCTCTAGAGATTCACTGAAAGCAGACAGTCCACTTCTCTACAGAGTCATAGAACAACAAGAAAAGCTGCCACAGCAAAAGAGAGAGAGAGAGAGAAAGAGAGAGAGAGAGAGAGGAAATCAATAAGTATCTCCACAAATGCCAAACAACAAATGAAAAAACTGATGAAACAAGAACAAGGAAAACAATATGACACTTCAGTACAAGATTATGAAGATGATGAAATAGAAGAAATGCAAGAAATTGAACTCAAAAAATTTATAAGAATATTTAGAAGTAATCAAAAAGAGATTAATGACCTATTGAAATCAATGCAGGGCATGAAAGAAAATCTCTCATGAAAATCAAATCTTACAAAGGAATCTAAATGAAATGAGGGTTTAATAGAACATGAAATTGAGATACTGAAGAGAAATCAAAATGAAATGAAGAATCTATGGAACAAATGAAAAACACAGTTGAGAGCCTTAAAAACAGAATCAGTGAGGCAAAAGAGAGAATATCGAACTTAGAAGACAGAGCACGGGAAAGTATACAGTCAAACCAAAGAAAAGAAGAAATTAGAAGTCTAAAAACTATTGTTGGGAATCTATTGGATACTATTAAAAAACCCAGCATTTGGGTTCTAGGAGTTCCTGAAGTCATGGAGAGAGAGAGAAAGGATTAGAAGGCCTTTTTAGTGAGATACTAGCAGAGAACTTCCTGGGTTTGGAGAATGAAAGAGACATCCAAGTACAAGAAGCAAACAGAACCCCCAATAAACATGACCAAAAAGATCCTAATCATGACACTTTGTAATCAAACTTACCACAGTTAAAAGTAAAAAAAAGAGATTCTAAAATGTGCAAGAGAGAAATGCCAGACTACTCTCAGAGGATTTCCAATTAGACTCACAGCAGACTTCTCATCAGAAACCCTACAGGCTAGGAGGGAATGGTGAGATATAGCCCAAGTACTAAGAGAAAAAAGCTGTCATCCCAGAATGTTATATCTTGCAAAGCTCTCATTTGTGAATGAAGGTGAAATAAAGACCTTTCATAGCAAGAAGAAGTTGAAAGAATTTGTCACCACTCATCCAGCCTGGCATAAAATGCTTAAAGGTGTATTACACACAGAAACACAGAAACACAGTCATCAATATGAAAGAAGGTGAAGGATTTTATTCTTTTATGCACTAGTTACAATCTACCTGAATGGATTCATCTTTGTTCACTAGTTTTTTATCTGGTACAAGGCATTATTTGGGGATTTATCTAGTCTCTGTTTATAACTGCCAAGCAAATACTACAAGATCAGAAGTTATTTTTTAAAACTATCAAAAATACTCAAATAGATACACATTTCCCCTTAATCTTAAACCGTATTTTTCATTACTACCCCAAGAATTGGGCATGAAAATGTACATGATTTAGCCCAATGCAACTTACTACTACATATTATTCTCATAGAAAGTACTTATAAAAAATATGTGGATGACAGTCAAGTCAGAAAATAACAAAAATCAATAAGACATCTGAAAAAAAAAAAACTCCTCAGATTTTTTTAGTCATATTGCTAACTATTGTTTCATTTAGAGGAGAGAGAAAGAGACAGCAAAATATCATTCAGTCCTTAATTTCTGTCTCATTAATTTCCTGTGAAATCACAAAAATAAGAGCATACACTTATGTAGTAGACAAAGAAACTTTTCAAGGAAATGAAATTACTTTTACATTCCCTGTGAGAATTCCCATATACTCATTTAGATACCATAATGTGGAATATTATTCCTGATATTGAGTGTATTTCTATAGTAAAAGCAGAATATTAGATAAGGGCTGTGATTAAAAAAATAAAATAATCCATGTTAGAACTTCATACCCAGGCCGGCGCTGCTGCTCAATAGGCTAATCCTCAGCCTGCGGCACTGGCACGCCGGATTCTGTCCTGGTCGCTCCTCTTCCAGTCCAGCTCTCTGTTCTGGCCCGGGAGTGCAGTGGAGGATGGCCCAAGTGCTTGGGCCCTGCACCCGCATGAGAGACCAGGAGGAAGCACCTGGCTCCTGGCTTGGGATCAGCGCGGTGCACCGCCCACACCATTGGAGGGTGAACCAATGGTAAAGGAAGACCTTTCTCTCTCACTGTCCACTCTGCCTGTCAAAAAAAAAAAATAAGAAAATTAAAAAAAAGAACTTCATACCCTTCTTTACACCATACCTGATGAATATAATCACACTCCAACAGTTCAATCATAAAGTCAGTTGTATTAAAGGTACAAAATTATAAAAATGGCCTTTTCTTTAAGGAAGTAGGGTCCTTTTAAAGTTTTAAAAGATGCCATCCATGTCATTTTTCAATCAAAGCTAACGATGTTAACTTTAGTCATTGCTTTTATCGCTAGCAATAGTAGTTTCTACCCACAATTTTATATTTTAAGTAGTATTGCTATACATCATCAAAGGCATTTAGATCAAATGCTGTGTAACAATGTATTGTATTAGTTATATTGACAAGTAGTTTACAACTGTATATCACACATATATAAAAGCACACAAACACAATGTGTGTCTACAATATTAGTATATAAAGGCCTAATGCTTAATAAGCCATATCCAGGCCATAATATCCATAATTTGGCTCTCCAAAACAGTTAGTCATTCATCTGTAAGCACCATCCAGAATTACCAAAATACTGACCTTCATTTATGATCCCATTTCTGTTACAATCTTATTCTTTTTTAATTTCATTGTTTTAGAACTGCCAACCTCTCTTCAGTAGAGGAAAAATAAAGTTGGTTAACGGATAACACTCATGTTAAAAATCTACAACCAACTAATACTATGAAATGGCTTGAAATTTTTCCTTCTGTTTGAGAATACAGACCAAATCATATAAACTCATTAAAGAAAAAAAAAAGGTAGACAATAGCAAAAACACAAGATTGCTATATTCCTGTGGGACTAAAAGTTATCATCATTCTAGTGTCTTCTCATCTACTTGACTCGTTACCAGATGCTAATTTCCATGTCTGAGTTTTTTCCAAAAACTGATTTAGGAGTGTCTAAGCAATTGTTATGCATGGAAAATTCCCTTGTGTATTAACCTGGATCCCTAGAAGAAGCATAAAACTGAGGTACCATCTGTAGGGCCATTGATACCTAAGTCATAGCTGCAGTCTTTTCTCAGAAGCCTACAGGTATCTTGTAAAGGGTGGTGTCCTGGAGCTCTTACTTCAGTGCCATGACACACCTTCCAATTCTGCCTTGAATTTTCCATCTCCTAGGTTTTTCTTTGAAACAGGTAATTTCAAGCATGATATTCCTAGTGTTGTACTATATTATATTCACTATAATATATACTATTTTTTTTTTGACAGGCAGAGTGGACAGTGAGAGAGAGAGACAGAGAGAAAGGTCTTCCTTTTTGCCGTTGGTTCACCCTCCAATGGCCGCCGCGGCCGGCGCGCTGCGGCCGGCGCACCGCGCTTGTCCGATGGCAGGAGCCAGGAGCCAGGTGCTCCTCCTGGTCTTATATTTCGCATATATTCCTTATATAAATTGGTTTTAATAACTTTAATAACCTATCAATGCCACTTTTCTAAGAGTACATAACATTTAAAGTATCTCTTAAGGTTTTGTTATTCAAACATATTCTCAGTGTTACTTTTTGAAGCAAGATCATCTTCTGACCATGACTTAACTCACTTTTTCTATTCCCTAAACCTCACCTATCTTTGCCATAATTTCCTAGAAGAGTACAATTTGCATACAGTTATTGTGAAGGAAAATATATTTTCTCCCCTGATCATTACCCAGTTTTTTCATGCTCTAAATTTGCGTAAAGTATCAAGTTATTAAACCAAATAAAAACTGTGCAATCTTCCTTCATCTCCAATAGTGACTCTTGAAGACAATTATTTAGTCTCATGTTTTTAATATAGACTAATATTATATATTACAGCTACATAAAAAAGAACCATAAATATTAGAAGAAAGAGATCATTCAGGCCCAGATAGGTTAAGAAGTCGTAAACATATACAATGTATGTGTGTGTGTGTGTGGGGGGGTGTGTTTAAAGATTTATTCTACGTCTTTGAAAAGCAAAGTAGTGGGTGTGGGATACAGGGAGGTCGAGGGAGGAGAGAAATAGTCTATCTGCTGGTTCACTCCCCAAATGCTCTCAACAGCTGGGGGGTTTGGCCAGATCTCCAATGTGGGTGGCAGAGGTCCAAGTACCTGGGCAAACGTTGCTGCTTTCATAGGGGCACTAGTGGGGAGCGAGACCTGAAACAGAACACCAAAGACTCCAATTGGTGCTAGGAAATGGGATGCCAGCATCCAAAGCCGTGGCTTAACCTGACGTACCACAACACCTCTACAACAATGTTTCTCTCGTAATGATTTAATTTTTAGGTGTTTTGATGTATAGAAAAATGTAATACTTAATGTGTTTTTTTTCTCAGATCCTCAAAATATTCTAAAATTGTCCAGATGTTTGGTTATATACTATCCAGAAATATTGAAAAGAATGATTAAGGGGAAATAATTAGTCATATGAAATAAAGTTTAAAAATCCTTTAAACTATATTTTCTTAACCATTAAAAACTGGTTGTCATGGCATTCTTTTCTCTAAAAAGAGCAGTAAAATTTTGAATATATTAGACTTTTAAAAAAGCAACACTCAGTTCTGAATTATGCACAGGCACCATTTTGCCTTTCTTTTAATAATATTTTTAAATTACTTCTTCTAGCACTTGTAAAATTTTTTCTGCAGTAAAATTTCTAATTATTAATGAAAAATAGGTAGTAATTTAACTTTTCTCCATAAGAAGATTAAACAAACTTTATTCACACAGTCTTTTCAGAAGTGTCTGGGGTACTTGTTAATATGATTCCACTTGCATATTTCTAAATAAACAAATACAAACATCTTAAAATTAGTAGCATATGAATCTTTTGTTGGAAGGAGGTGTACAGCTAGTTGAAAAAAAATTGAAAACAACTCTTGGTGACAGAGGTGAGAATGAGAGAGGACACAAATAATAGGCCCACAGTTTCATGACAGGAAATGAAAGTAAAAAGCCATGCCCAGACTGGAAAGACATTCCCCTTTTATTCAAAACATTTCAGTTGGCATTGAATCCTCTATGAGGAGGATTCATAAATTTTTTTGAATTAATTTATTTATTTGAAAAGTCAGAGTTAAACAGAGAGAGGAGACACAGAGAAAGGTCTTCTATCCGATGGTTCACTCCCCAGATGGCTGCAACAGCCAGAGCTGCGCTGATCCGAAGCCAGAAGCCAGGAGTTTCTTCCAGGTCTCCCACACGGGTGCAGGGGCCAAGGATATGGACCATCTTCTACTGCTTTCCCAGGCCATATCAGAGAGCTGGATCAGAAGTGGAGCAGTCAGGACTCAAATCAGTGCCCATATGGGATGCTGGAGCTTCAGGCCAGGGTATTAACCCGCTCCACCACAGCACCAGCCCCTCATACAAATTTTAAAAATCATAAAGGATGAGCAAATATCATTGGCAGTCCAATGTATTCTCTAAATGCTAAATCTCCCAAAAAATTTTAAAGCAAAGTTTCAAAGCAATCCCTCTCATTTAGTCTACAATTCCGGAGTATACTATAGGGCTAACATACATTGTCTTCACACTAACATCATCACTAGAATATTGTGATGTAATGAAGAATCAGAGTATATAACAAAAAAATTGTTTCTCCTATTTGCTTTGAATATTTGGGTTCCAAAAGTTAACCATGGCCTAATTAGTATTTGTATTCAGCGGCCATTTTAGTCTCATATTTAAATTAATTCCTCGATTTTATTGATTAGGAAAAAGGATGACTATTCTTGGATGCAAGTTCAAATTTTATTTATTGCTTTGTTCAATTTTTTATTTATTATTTTTAAGAACCATTCATTCACTTGAAAATCTGAGTTACAGAGAGACAGAGAGAAAGATCTATCCACTGGTACACTCCCAAATAGCTGCAGCAGCCAGGTTGGGACCAGGCTGAAGCCAGGAGCCAGATGCCTCATCTGGGTCCCCCACTTGAATGCAGAGGTCCAAGGACTTGGACCATCCTCTGCTAATTTTCCAGGGATATTAACAGGGAAAGTGAGGTAGCAGAGACCTAAACCAGCACCTACATAGGATGCTAACCTGATGTTCCACAGTTCTGGCCCCTACAAATTCAAATTTCAGGAAAATAATTTGTGCTATAGCGCTTGCACTTATGGAACCAGCTGTACACTAAGCTGTGGTTCAAAAGTGGGCAACAATAGGACATTTTCTGAAATGCTTGCAGATAGCACAGCTGAATGGGGTAAGTATGCATTTCCCTTAGAATAAAACGTCAGGAATCCCCTACCAGAATGCAGAAGGAAATGGTCTTTCTTAATGCTAAGTGCTGTTGAAGTAGGAGGTATTCAAGGGACCTGAGTTTATATCTGGAGAGAAAAACTCAATAGCTATGCAACAATGAACACAGAGGTCTCTTTAGAAATAAAAGCACAGAGAATGTATTGGTGCCTATTCTAAGGGGAAGACAAGCAACTGATTCTACCCTGTGGTCTGGTTCTCAGAACTTAACTTCTTTCATATATTTTCATTTAACCAAACCTTATGTCTGTGCTAGCATACAAAAACGCAGAAAAACAGCTTGCCGCCCTCACATCTTTCAAAATACCGCCGGCTTTCCCTGCAGCACTGACAGCTCTGCCTGTCTCCGAGAACCTAGTTAAGGACTCAGCCCTGGAAACTGTAGCACGCTGCGATGACACTTGACCTTGTTCTCACCACCTGGAGACAGCTTAAAGGAATTCCCAAACCATTTGTCATACATGCACGATAGTGTGGTTAGAATGATATTCATGGACTTTGAGGACGATAACTAAATCTAGGTTCCATATGCTAAATATAGCCTGGCACCAGCTGGTTATAAATCATTCTCATCTCTCTGAGGAATTTCTTTTTTAAAATTCATGACTTAAAAGAATCCCCGCTATAGTGTGTGCGTGTATGTGTTTTCACCTGAAGTTGCACTCAAAAGGTATTTATTTCCCTAATCGACATTATATCCTGTTTTAAAAATAGCATGAAGATACATATGCTTCAGGGATCTCTAATGTTCAGTCCAGATCTATCATTGCATCGTCTCATCTTAGACCCAGTGGCAAGAAGGATTGGGCAGGTGGTTTATGGAATAAAATGTGGCATGTGTTTCCTAGAATTGTTCTGCTCTGAATCCAGGATAACTGGTTGAAGTATCTTTGAGCACTCTTCTTTTAGCATCTTCTAGGAGATTTATTGGGTTTTAGACATAAAATGAAAGTAGCATCATACTAAACTAAAATCTCTGTCAAATATGGAGACATAATTAATGTTGCTTGGAAATCTACCCAAAAGAATGTAAGCTACAAAGTAGGGATATTAGTTTATTCCCTTATGTCAAATCATGGAAAGGCTTTTTTATTTTTAAGACAAAAAGGCTGCAGAGCATCAGTGATTGTGTATGCCTGTATGATGGGGAATTGTTCAGTCACAGAAGCAGCAAAGCCTGGAGACCAACACATTTATTAATGGACAGAAAGGGATGAGCAGCTGCCCTAAAACAGAGCATCCTGAGCTAAAAGAGGAATACAAATCTTGGACCCAATGCATTGTCAGTGATTTATCTGCGAGACAAAAAAATAAACAACAACAGCAACAACAACAAAAACACCACGAACAAAATAAAATTACAGTGTTCTGGTGTCCTGTGAAATCATAAATGATAACAATCTTGACAAAATCAATGATCTTCAAAATGCAATGAAAGGACAAATCTCTTAAAATATGGTACATTGTGGAAAAGCTACAGACTAGCTTATGATCAACTGAAAGCTTTTAGTAAAAAGTAGGTCTGGTTTAGTGATTTTCTATAAAACATTCAGTACATCAGCTTATATAACATTATGAAATCTGTGAAAATATAATCATTAATTTAGAATCCTATAGAATTCTAGTAGAAATACTTTTTTTCTTTTCCTCTTAAATAATGTTTTATTTTTATGAGGTGAACATATTTCATATATACAGATTTAAAAGCATAGTGATACTTCTCACCTTATTTCCTCTCCCACTCTCTTCCCCCCCTTTCTTATTTATTTTAAAATACTTTCTTTTCCTAGAAAAAAGAATTTTCTTTCTTATTCTTAAATATAAAAAAGCTTCATTTCTTTATGATCTGCAAAAAATTGTGTCATTTACATGTAACAGAATTATTAGAAAAGATTTCCTACTGTTTTGTACTTTAAAATCTGTTCCACTCAATTTACTCAACCATTGAAATGACCCTTTGAATTAAATCTGTGTGGAGTCCCTGTGGTCAATAGTAAATCAAGTGAAATGGCACTGATTAAGAGAGTGGTGCTTTTAACAAAATGATAAAATAAGAAAAATAAAAATTTGGAGGAGGATTTTTTTACCAATAGATAAATGATTTGACTTAAATGTTCTTATCCTTCCTTAAATTATGAACTTATTGTTTAATTTATCTTAAAACACCAGTTACTATATTAATTTTGATTAAGATTGATATATTTGTACTGACTGTAAAATTTTACCCTATGGCAATTTATGTATGCATCAGAACCTCCACACCCCAAAATAAAGTAAGAATTTTTAATCTACAGAGTAATAACCCTCTGATCAACAAAGATTGGTTCCATGAAAGATTTTCAATGTACAAATAATTTTGTTACATTCTTTATAAGATACTACAGAGATACAGATAAATTCAAAAAGAGTAATTTTTAAAGCTGCTTTATTGATGAGATTCTATCTTATCAAGACTGTTGTACATATAATCTATAAAACTGCATGATATATTTCTAATAATCTTACATTAGTGGAGAAAATAATAGATTCAAATAATTTTGCTGATATCACGCAGTTAATAAACAACAAAGTTATGTTAAAAATATGTTCTTCTGACTCTATAAGTCAGGCCAAGGTTAGCATGTCCACCTTGACGACACTTCACCAAGTATTTTTCCAGAAAGTATTAGAATATTATTTGGTCAGAATGTTAATCTAACTGTAATTATTACCTGTTAGTAGCTCAAATGTCTAAGATGCATATTTTCGTTGTTTTTCATCTCATTTTACAATATTTATGAAGAAAATTTAACATTGATTCATTGCAGGCATGTTAAATACTACAGAATGTTAAGCTGCTAATCTAAGTAGCATTGAATAATATCTAAGCAAATCAAATTAGAGAAAGGCTGTCAAAATAGGGAGGAATAACAAGCACAGAGAGGGTAAACTCTGGCCCCTGGTTTGGGGATGTTTTGGTTGATACACAATCGCCCTCTCACTCTACCATTTGACTCAGCACACAAGTCTGGCATTCCATGTGATGTTGCGCTGTTGTGCTGCAACGTAAAAACACTCGAGCAACAACACATGAATGAATGAATGAATGAATGAACGAACAGATAAATCTCTTATTTCTTCCAGAAATGTGTAAAGGCATGCTTATTTTTCTTAAAATACTCTAAATATTAAGTTTATTATAAACAGCCATGATTTAAATTTGGTCATATACTTACAAGAATTTAGAACAAAAGACAAAGACATGTTTTGAAATAAGCAGGGACAGTTTAAACCCTACGTATGCAACTCAATGACAGCATGACTTTCAATAAATTTTCTAATCTGCATTTTTATGAGCAAACTGCAGACAAAATTCTCCATAATAATTAAATTAGCTTTAATGTATAAATTGGGTAGCATAGTGCTTGGTATTGTGCCATTACTGTTTTTATTTTGGATTTCCATATAATTGGAATAATGTTAACATATATTATAAGCAAAA
Organism: Sylvilagus floridanus; assembly: GCA_949820135.1. Lineage (NCBI taxonomy): Eukaryota > Metazoa > Chordata > Mammalia > Lagomorpha > Leporidae > Sylvilagus > Sylvilagus floridanus. The sequence continues at coordinate 39,022,292 of OX463243.1, forward strand.
CATTGGGTAAATGAGAAAAATAAATAACCACCAATCTTTATCTAACAGTTTCTAATAGCTTTTAAAACTCGAAGCTTAATTTAATAAGGAGAAAAGATTTTTTCCTTAAAGATTTTAAGTTGATTACATTATGTATAAATATTCCTCTTTCAAAACATAGATCTTAATGAACTTTAATATCCATTTAAGAAACAGATACATTTATAAGTATAATACGTAGATAATTCCCATAAAATTTTCTAATATACCAAATGAACAACTATCATATGATCACATATTATAAATGATGAATGTCTTTTTAAATTCTTGAATTGTCTACTCAGTAACTGCATTCATTCTTTTTGTTGAGGAATATAGCTTACAATTCTTACTTGCTTAACATTTTAATTTCTTACAATTCTGTGACTTAACTAGGCAATTTTCTTCTTAATATTGTGTATGACTGAATGAGTCAAGATGGTCTCATTCACATCCATAGGTCTAGAGGGTTTCATATATAAGAGCTGGGGTTTGTTTCATATGTTCTCAAGCTCCACCAAATGATCCTAGTTCTTGAACAACTCTAGCATTCTAAACAGCGGGAAGAAAGGAAGTTTCAATGTGCCAGTGCTTTTGATACCTCAAGTTCCAACACAAATTCTAACGTCCCAATGGGTTAAGCAAGAAAAAGATTAGGATCTGGGAACAAAGAAAAATGGAATGTATACTGATTCTTGATCAACATTGCAAAAGGAGCAAAGTTATTAAAATAAGTCATTTCTCATTCATTCTGTATGATTTTACTTCACACGTTACTTAACCTCTTATATACTAATTTCTTTTTTCACATACATTCCATCAAAGACATTACTGAATAGAAAACTATAAGCATATTTAGAATATTATGCTAATGTCACACTTTTCATATAAAAATATGTATTGTGAGGCCAGTGTTGTGGCATAGCAGGTAAAGCTGCCACCTGCAGTGCCAGTATCTTATATGGGTGCCAGTTCAAGTCCTGGCTACTCCACTTCCAATCCAACTGTCTGCTATGGCTTGGAAAAACAGTAGAAGATGGCCCAGATCCATAGGCCCCTGCATCCACATGGAAGACCTGGAAGAAGCTCCAGGCTTCTGGCTTTGGATCAGCACAGTTCCAACCATTGAGGTCATCTGGGGAATGAACCAACAGATGAAAGACCTTTCTCTGTTTCTGCCTCTGATGATCTGTAACTCTGCCTTTCAAATTATATATATTATTCATTACAATGAGTTTTGTAGAATGTATACTTGCACTATAAATAATTGAAAGTCATGGCCCCTAACTCAAGGAACTTGGAGTCATGCAGAAAAAATATAAATGCATAAAAGGAAACAATACTTATAACAAAGTTTGCCATGTTTGTTCATTTGAACAGAGAGAATTTTTTGGCCACGTTTATAGAATTATTGGAAATAGCGTGGGTGATGGATGGTCATTTATTTCAGAGAAATTGAGTAAACTGTTGCATAACAATCCTGGAAGTTCAGAATACTTAGAGTAATCTGGAAGGACATCAAGGGACACCAGTTGAATTCTAAAGATACATCATTGTCAAGGTAAGATTGTAAACAAGAGCAAACGTGCCTCCAACGATGAGGCTTGTTCCTCTAGGAAATAATAAGACAAAATTATTGCACAAGATATATTGTAAATTTAAATTATGACTTGCAGGGCCGGTGATGTGGCCCAGCAGGTTAAAGCCCTGGCCTACAAAGCGCCAGCATCCCATATGGGCACCAGTTTGAGTCTGGGCTGCTCCACTTCTGATCCAGCTCTCTGCTATGGCCTTGGAAAGCAGCAGAAGATGGCCCAAGTCCTTGGGCCCCTGCACCCATGTGGGAGACCTGGAAGAAACTCCTGGATCCTGGCTTCGGATCGGTGCAACTCTGGCCATTGCGGCCATCTGGGGAGTGAACCAGTGGATGGAAGATCTCTCTCTCTATCTCTGCCTCTCCTTCACTCTCTGTGTAACTCTGGCTTTCAAATAAATAAATCTTTTAAAAAATAAATTATGGACTGCAATGTAGTAACATTAATGAACTTTAAGGAAAAATGCATAAGGAACAGATTATCAGAACAGGAAAGGCAACAACAAATTAAATAATCAGAATTCCATCAGCAAAATTGATGAAGATTCTTGTTAGCCTCAGAAAAAGGACCAAAACAAAAAGGAATGATGATTAAGTAGTAATTAACACTGCAAAGTTTGCAAGTGTAAACTATATCAGAGACCAGAGTTGTACCTATGTTATATTTTGTTTTAAAATATATTTTCTTTATACTATAGTTAAAATGGGTTGTTCTTAGTTATTACATGTGATATAGTATATGAACTAAAAGCAGAAGAGTAGTATTGTAAATTTGGAAGGAAAGGCTGGTGCTGTGGTATAAAGCTACTGCCCGCAGTACCAGCACCCCACATGGGTGCTGGTTCCAGACCCAGCTGCTCCACTCTTTTTTTTTTTTTTTGACAGACAGAGTGGACAGTGAGAGAGAGAGACAGAGAGAGAGGTCTTCCTTTGCTGTTGGTTCACCCTCAAATGGCCGCTGTGGTCAGTGCGCTTCGGCCGGTGCACCGCACTGATCCGATGGCAGGAGTCAGGTGCTTCTCCTGGTCTCCCATGGGGTGCAGGCCCCAAGCACTTGTGCCATCCTCCACTGTACTCCCAGGCCACAGCAGAGAGCTGGTCTGGAAGAGGGGCAACCGGGACAGAATCCGGTGCCCCGACCCAGACTAGAACCCCGTGTGCTGGCGCCGCTAGGAGGAGGATTCGCCTGTTGAGCCATGGCGCCGGCCAAGCTGTTCCACTCTTGATCCAGCTCTCTTCTGTGTCTTGGGGAAGCAGTAGAAGATGGCCCAAGTCCTTCGGCCCCTGCACCCATGTGGGAGACCCTAAAGAAGCTCCTGGCTCCTGGCTTCTGATCGGCGCAGCCGGCCATTGCAGCCATCTAGGGAGTGAATCAGCGGATGGAAGATCTCTCTCTCTCTCTGTCTCTCTCTCTCTTTCTCTCTCTCTGACACTTTTTCTCTCTTTCTGCCTCTGCCTCTCTGTAGCTCTGCCTTTCAATTAAATAAATAAATCTTAAAAAATAAATTTGGAAGGAGAAATATTCCCACTTGCCATAGTTGCCATGATAATTTAATTTAAAAGTGAGCAGTGAATTAGGGATTCCAGAATTTTGTGGTGTACCTGGGTCAGTAATCTGCAGACCTTCTACAATGCTGAGATATTTTTAGTTTGATCAGTTCAAAGAAACTGCAATACACTGGAAAGGGCATTGTCTTTAGTCAGGGAGATTAGAAATGCATATGACATTCATCAAAACCAAAAATATCTTTATAATAAATTTGGGTATATTTAACAACCTTAAGTAAGTCCCTGTATGAGTCATTGCTTTTTATTCCCTGCAAAATATAATGCAAAGTACTGATTTTCTGTAATGTATAATTTGATACTTAGATACATTGGCTGCATAACTTTGAAAAACACCCTGATATCTGTATTCTGTTTGCTGCTGCAAAGCCACTGACAAAATTATTTCTTTTGGTATAATTCTGTTTTATTGGTGCATTAAAAATGTGATGCAGCCTAATGTGGAGAATTTAGTCTGCCACTTTAAATCAACACTGATCTACAGCAATATGTGAGGTCAAACTGTGTTCAGGATACTTTTGCAGTAATTTATAATGCAACATTAAGCACTTATAGGGTGTTATTAACTAAAGAAAACCTCATAGGACAAAACAAGATTTGTTGAAGACAGCATAAGGAAAGCTCTGTTGGTATATATTCAAGAAACTTCACATCACAACCTGGAGTTAACGCAGCAGGAGATGGAAAATTGAAGTTATAAATAGTCCTGGGTGGTATTACGTTTTACAAAACTGAGCACATTTATTTAGAAAGTATAATGGTTAAGATGTCAGTTTCACTGAATTAAGTAATACCTAGAGACCTAGAAAATAATTTGTGTGTGTGTGTGTGTGTGTGTGTGTGTGTGTGTTTGATGGTGTTTCCAGAGGAGGTTAGCGTATGACTCTGAGGGGACAAGGTGGGGAGGACTTACTCTCAATGTGAGTGAGCACTGCCCAGTTGACTGGGGAGGAGGAGCAGAGAGAATAAATACAGAAGATGAATCAGGGTCTCACTGATGAGTTGCTCATCTCTTATATGGACATCTGAACACCAGGTTTGCTGGCATTTGGACTCCAGAGCATACACCTCCAGCTGTTTCCCTGTGTACTCAGGCTTTCTGCCTCAAACTAGTAATTAGACCATCAGCTTCCCTCCACATTAGGCCTTCAGACTTAAACTGAGCCATGCTACTAGCATCCCAGAGTCTCCAGCCTCAAATGACTTGCTGTGAGACTTCTTAACCACTATAATCATATGAGCTAATTTCTATAACAATCTCCTCTCATATCTCTACCTACGTATCATAAAGGCTTTCTCTCTAGAGAACCTGGATAATACAGAAATATCTTTATGTTTATAATGAAAAAAGAAAAATCTAAGCTTGTTTCACTACAGAAGTCTATTAATCAGAATAAGTAAATTGTCTTATTCTTTAGCTACCTAATCAGGAACACATATCATATCAAATAAAAGAGAAATGAAAAATACAGGGTGAAATGTGCTTGTTTAGAGTATAAAATGAAATAGGAGTAACTGGAATGTAACTAAATACATCTTTGGGTAAATGTAATTTGTTGTCTCAGTAATATTTTGGGGGCCACTTGTTTATTCATTGTTGAGTATTTCAATCTTCTATGAACACAAACAGATTACATAGAATAAAAAGATACAACCTTGGTGTTATAATCATATCATCTTAAAAGTTTATTGTTTTAAAAACTTATATCTTATCACAGATACTTTTTAAGGTGATCACATACCTGGTTGTCAGAAAGTTGGGGTGGGCATTGTGCTGGAGTGGATTAAGCCTCCCATTAGGTGTCCAGAGCTGTGGCATAGCAGGCTAAACTTCACCCTATGGCAACAGCATCCCATGCAGGCCCTGGCTGGAGTTCTGACTGCTCCTCTTCCAGTCCAACTCTGCTTGTGGCCTGGTAGCTCAGTGGAAGATGGCCCAAGTCTTTGGACACCTGCACCCATGTGGGAGACCTGGAAGAAGCTCCTGGCTTTGGATCAGCTCAGCTCCAGCCATTTTGGCCATTTGGGGAGTGAACTGGCAGACCTTTCTCTCCATCTCTCCCTTTCTCTGTAACTCTAACTCTCAAATAAATGAATAAAATCTTTAAAATTAGACACTGGTAGGGTACATGCATCCCATATTGCAGGAATGATTTGGATCTCAACTCTTCCACTCCTGAGACAGTTTATTGCTAATGCATCCTGGGAGGCAATAGATGATAGTTCAAGTGCGTGGGTTCCTGCCACCCATATGAGAGATGTGGATGGAGTTCTGTGTTCTGGACTCCTGGATTCAGCCTAGCCAGTCACAGCTGCTGCAGTGCATTTGGGGAATGAGCCAGCAAATAAGATCTCTCTCTCTCTCTCTCTCTCTCTCTCTGTGTGTGTGTGTGTGTGTGTGTGTGTGTTATTATGCCTTTCAAGTGGATTCAAAATAAAATTAACCTTGAGAGCTTGTTTGGAGGTTCTAGCAGGGGAGCGCAGCTACTCGTATACCCTTGACCAAAGACCGGTCCTCCTCTAGCGGGGATGGTCGTCCTCTTCGACCGAACGCGCAGCTTCGGGAGGGACGCACATGGAGCGCTGAGGGAGGAAGGGGACACCCACCTAGCCAGCCAGATAAGCCGAATCAAACCTGGCGATCAATGGGGTGACAGATGTCGCAGCCAGATCGCCCACATGCTCAATCGGAACTGCCCCAAATGATGGAGTTAGAATTGTGCCAGGGGATTCCAATACAATCCCATCAAGGTGGCATGTACCAAGGCCATCTCACTAGTCCAAGTGATCAATTTCAGCTCACAATTGATCACACTGATAGGTCTAAGAGTCAAAGGGATCACACAAACAAGACTAGTGTCTGCTAATACTAACTGATAGAATCAAAAAGGGAGAGAATGATCCAACATGGGAAGTGGGATACACAGCAGACTCATAGAATGGCAGATGTCCTAAATAGCACTCTGGCCTCAGAATCAGCCCTTAAGGCATTCGGATCTGGCTGAAGAGCCCATGAGAGTATTTTAGGCATGGAAAGCTAAGACACTCTGAAAAACAAAAAAACAGAAGACCTAAATGAAAGATCTCTGCGAGTGAGATCCCAGTGGAAAGAACAGGGCCATCAAAGAAGGAGGTACCTTTCTCTGAAGGGAGGAGAGAACTTCCACTTTGTCTATGACCCTGTCAGAATAAGAGCGAAGTCGGCGAACCCTAAAGACTTCCATAGCCTCGGCAACTCATGACTAGACCCTAGGGAGATTACTGACGCCATAAACAAGAGTGTCAAATTGTTAAATCAACATCAGGAGTCACTGTGTACTTAGGTCTCATGAGGGATCTGTCCTTAATGTGTTATCCAATGTGAAATAATGCTATAACTAGCACTGAAACAGTATTTTTACACTTTGTGTTTCTGTGTGGGTGCAAACTGATGAAATCTTTACATAGTATATACTGAATTGATCTTCTGTATATAAAGATAATTGCAAATGATTAAAAAATCTTTGTGTTAAATTGGAAATTGCATAGAAAATTAATCAATTTAAAAATATATATATCATGTAGGATCTCTGTCCTTAACGTGCTATACATTGTGAATTAATACTATAACTGGTACTCCAACAGCATTTTTCACTTTGTGTTGCTATGTGAGGGCAAACTGTTGAAACCTTTACTTAATATATACTAAACTGACCTTCTGTATATAAAGAGAATTGAAAATGAATCTTGATGTGAACGGAAGGGGAGAGGGAGTGGGAAAGGGGAGGGTTGCGGGTGGGAGGGAAGTTATGGGGGGGAAGCCATTGTAATCTATAAGCTGTATTTTGGAAATTTATATTCTTTAAATAAAAGCATTATAAAAAATAAATAAAATAAAAATTAACCTTTAGAAAAATGGAGTAAAAATATTTTTAAGTGGGAGCACAAATATAAGATGGAGTGATGGAAGATAAAGGGCTCCTTAGATAACCAAAATCAACAAGAATGGCTATGGTGAGCAATTGATGCTTCCGTGATCCAGTTGTCATGGTTTTACTTCGGAAATCTGTACCCTCAGCTTAGCAATCTCTATCTCTTCTACTCACTTCTCTACCAACTGATTCTTCATCACTGTTTCTGATATTTCTAATATCTACCTCTGTATTATACACTGAAATCTTCAAATAGAATCTTGGGTTAATTATCTACCATCTATATCCACAACATTCTTACTTAGGACAATGTTATTTTTAGCAATATTGTTTTATTTTTAAAAAATCTATTAGGTTTTTATTAACTCATGGTTCATATCAGATTATATTAACTCATGAAACACAAAAGAGAGAACAGAGAATCGTGTATAGAGCAATAGAGAGAGTGACTCAAATTATCTGTAGATCACTGTCAATACCTTAGAGGCTACTGTACTATCTGGCCCCTGGACGATACTCTAACATAGTTTCCTTGGTAAGCAAATATGACTTCTATTCTGCTCAAGAGAGTGAATTGATGCCACACCTGCTTCTTCACAAAGTTTTCTAAGTGTGAGAAGGCTGCTTAAGCAGGGTTAGAAACAAAAGACAATTATAAAATCCACTGCCAATTTCCAAGTTGTAAATGCCTATTGGGAACAAATTTAACCTCTGTCAATTAAGCGGATCCAAGTTTTAGGGGTAAAGATAAGGTCAGAGTACCAACTAAGGTTAAGCAGATTCATCAGTGATTACTTCTCAGGAAAGAAAAATGGCTATGGATAGTTAAAATTTCTTGAATAGATATTGAATAAAATGAGCTTAATTTCTCACTTTATATTTTGTTAGTAGTAAAATAAGCATAATGCTTTTAAAATATATAGTCTCTTGCATTCAAAAAAGACGTATAATAATGTTTAATTATACATTTCATAAAATGATATTATGGTTTGCCTGGAATTGAGTCCTTGCTACTCCAATTACAATTCAGATTCCTTATAATACGCCTGGGAAGGCACTAGATAATAGTCCAAGTATGTGGATCGATAGATCTTCTTGACTGGTGCAAATTACAGGATTAATAAGCACTATAAAGAATCCAATACCATTGCAGTAGAGGAAATGATAGACTACACAACCTCCAGGTCAGAACCTATGAGTATGAAACTTGAGATATTAATCAGAACTGAATTACTGATCACACACTAGCAATTACTAGAAGCAAACATTTTCTATGTTGCTAAATGTTTTAACAGGCAACTGAACTTGATATATGTTTGTTAGGCTAAGTAAGATAACTGAAAGTGATTTTTAAATACAATGCATAATATTGCAATAAAATGTCACTACACTTGCCTTGTCTAACTCAAGGTTAAGAGTCAACTCTTCATATCGTATTTTAGTGATATATGAAGACATTATGTATTCCATTCCAAAGGTTCATGATGAAGATATTTCAAAATATGTGACTAAGAAGACGTTAGTTAACTCTTCTTTAGTCAACACAGGTAGAGTAAAAAAGATCAACAGAGTGAAAACTTTTGAAGAAAAATTACAGATAACTGCCAATAAAGTAGGAGAAATCGCCTGCTGTCTCAGCCCAGACGTTAGAATGTAGAACCACTGGAAGTGTAGGGGGACAGAGTGGACTTTTATATCCCACTTGAAAAATTTAAAACTTGTAATATTGATTAATATTGATGTTTTAGCTTCAGAGAAACCTGCAACAAGGCTGTTTGGGGGATAACAGATATATTGGCTTTTCTTATGAGCAACATGTGGCCAAAAGTGAAGATAGCTCATCCATAGTTGCTCTCTTTGGTCCTTTAGAATAGAGACAATTAAGGGGGGGAGGTGGTTACTGTTTCAAAAGATAAAAAAATAATGGCACCTCTAGATTTCTAAACTCAGCAAAGGAAATAGGAAAACAATGGTAAGAATGATACATGCAGTATCAAGGATATTTCTGGTAAAAATTTCTAATAATAAAGGTTATAATTCTCAAAACCAACTTAGGAACAGGGAAAAAGTCTCAAAAGTACTCATTAAAAGATAAGCTGATTTATCTTTAACAGGTGCCTACATTGGAAAGCCAGTTTACAATACTACAAGCAAAATTAAAATGATTATGAGATAAACTTCTTATCTCATTTGAATTCTTTTTTGCAGTAATTCTTTAAGTTTTTAATTAGTTCTTAACAGATTCAATGTGATTTGTAGATATAATTCTAAGAACATAATGATACTCCCTTCCTACCTCCTTCTTTCTCTCTCCTCTCTCTCTCACTCTTCTTCTTTCTCCTTTTTTTTGTCTTTTTAAAAATTTTTGAGATAATATACTTTAAGTTTACATTGTAGTGAAAAGGCTTAATATTTCACTGAATAATAAGTTTAACCATAAAAAGCAAAAAGACCCTGGTTTAGTGGGAATATAGACAATGGCTATAAACAATGAATAGAAATTGACTATTTCACACATATACAGTAAATTTTAAAGTATCACAGGTCATTAAAGCTATAGTAGTATAACATTCTTTTCTTTTAAGATTTATTTTATTTATTTGAAGTACAGAGCTGAAGAAAAAGGTAGAGACAGAGAGAGACAGAGAGAGAGGATTTCCATCCACTGATTCACTCCCCAGATGGCTGTAATGGCTGGAGCTGAGCTGACATAGCCAGGAGCCAGGAGTCTCTGCTGGGTCTCCCACGTGGGTGCAAGGCCCCAAGGACTTGGGACATCCTCCACTCTGCACCCAGGTGCATCCACAATGAGCTGGATAGGAAGCAGAGCAGCAGAGATTTTTTTTTTTTTTGACAGAGCGGACAGTGAGAGAGAGAGACAGAGACAAAGGTCTTCCTTTGCCGTTGGTTCACCCTCCAATGCCGCCACGGCCGGCGTGCTATGGCTGGCACACTGCGCTGATCCAAAGGCAGGAGCCAGGTGCTTCTCCTGGTCTCCAATGGGGTGCAGGCAGCAGAGATTTGATATATGATATATATGATGCCAGCACTGCAAGCCAAGGCTTTTACACGCCGCCCACAGCACATCCCCTAGTATAACATTCTTAATCATTGGTTTGACAAAAGTATAAGGCAAAGTTTTACAGAACTGTATTTGTAGCAACATTGATACACATAGACATTTCTTTTTGCTTGTCTTTTTTTTTTAATTTGACTCCCATTTATAAGGGAACACGTGCAGTATTTATCTTTCTGGGTCCAGCTTATTCACGCAACGTGCAACTTGATTTCTTCCAGTTGCATTCATTTTGCATCAAATGCTAGAATTTCATTTCATTTTTCATTTAATAATATTCTATTTTGTATATATACAATTTTTTATCCTTTATCTGATGATGAACATCTTGTTTGATTCCAAATTCTGACTATTGTGAGTACTACTGCTATAAACATGGTAGTACAGTTATCTCTTTGATACACTGTAGAAAAAGAAATAAAATGGCCATAAAGGAAAAACTGGTAACACTTCCTGTCATGCTACATAGGGATTTCCACCTGATTGGAGAAGATCTTTGAAAAGTGGGGGTAGAAATTGTAGTTTTGAATAAAAAATCATTAAAGAACTTATACAAGAGCCTAGATATCTTAAATTTTAAAATTAGACATTATTTTGGTATTTAGATTATGGAGCTTTAAAATTACATAAAAGGGAACAGAAAAATCATAACTACAAAAAATTTCATAAGGTATCAAGAAAGGAAGCACACTGAAAAATTGTTAACAGACAACTGGAATGAAATATTGTTCTATTTTGAATGTCTCCCAAAATTTGCATTAGTTACATATGTGAAGTGTTTGTAAGTGTGTGAGAGACACAGATTGATTGATAGATCTATATGTATATATAGCAATATCTGTAATGTGTATAATCATATAATTTTATGAATTGTATATATACTATAATCATAAATATATTATATAATATATAATTATATATCATAAGTAATTTATATTATATAATATTTAATATTCACATTATATAGCATACTATGAATATAGATCTTAAATGAAATAAATACAGTTACATGTAATTTAACTATATTATAAATATAATATGTGTATTAATAAGTAGATAAAGAAAAACCTCAAACTAAATTTGGGATTTAAAAAAATATAAGGATCACAAAGACATGGACAGCACCAAGGTCATTTTCTTGTTAATATTGTCTCCACATTAAGTGGTGAAAAAAAATCTCAGCTTCATTCATTTTTAAAAGAAATAAATGAATTAATAAAGGAAATTGATCATCACAGTAGACATATTTCATGAATTGTCTAACATTTAACATCTATAATACTTATGCCTAAGAAACAGCAGAAGCTACATTGTTAACTGTTTACCCCATGATGTCACATAGGGTAGCAGGAGTTAATTCTCAGGAAATCAAGGACTTCCGCATTTTTTCAGAATACCATCCATGCAACACACACTTTATTTAAGGTGCCATAAAACTGTTGGTGTTACACCTAAGGTAAGGGAAAATGTTTAAAACATTAAATTCATAATGGCTAGAAAATAATGAAAACATTAAACATGATTTATCTACAATATGTGTTTCTACACAGCTCTCGTCCTAAATATTATACCTAAATTCAACATGGCACTCATAAATATCTATCTCAGTCAAATGGAGTACAATTTATAAACAAAGTGGATTTTGTTTTTTCATTATGTGTCTGTATTACTAATTCTCTTTTATTACCTTCAGGCACTATAGTTCCAAGGAAACAAACCCAAGAATGAAGGTTGTTATAAAAGTGGACTTTGGGGTGCATTAAAAATGATTGTGTGTAGACAATAGCACATTAAAACAGATTTTCTTAGGAACAGATGCCAGCTGGCAGGGAATAAAGAACTTTATTGAGTTTTGTAACCAGGACAGCTTATGTGTGTTCTATAAATATAGTATTAGCTATAAGACATTTTATTGCAACTATTGCAATGGAAAGATTCAGAACTGCTTGTGTAGACATATTCTACTTTTTGTATTTCTATTTCGTATTTAGTAGAGATAGTCTTCTTTTTGTACTTTTATTTTGTATGTAGTAGAGAGTCTGTTTCAGAGAGTCTATAACAAAATATCAATAAAAATAATAAAAATCAAACATTGATTGTCAGAGGGAAGAGTTGCTTGATATACCTCTCAGAGTGAATTATCTCCAAAAGGGAGACAAAGCATATGTTTAGTAATAGTTAAATGCAATCCATTTATACAATGTTTTATAAGATTTGCATAATATTACATGTTGTAAAAATGCTATCTGAGAATTATTGGTATTGTTGTTAATTGAAATGTCATGTGTTTAGAAAAGTTATGTAAGTACAGAAGTAGGTCAAGTTTCTGTTTTACAAATTAACCATGCAATGGGTTGAAATTGACAGGACAATTATGTTCCTTTTGAATTTACTCTTATACATTGCTAACTGTAGCTAGTTTCATTAAAATTGTCATATCTTATATAATCAGAGAGACATGCAATTGTGTTTGTGTGTGTATGTGTGTGGTAGAACACTGGACTGTTCTCTGCCTCCTGGTTGTACAGAACACAGTAGTTGGGCTTGTATTAACAGATATCAATTCTCTCAATAGAGTAAACTAAATATTCTGAAAAGCCTTTCCAATTAAAAATAAAAGATATCAAAAGCAAAAGAAATTTGCTACCTGAAGACCCCTGATAAAATATTTGATGCAAGCTTTTTTTTTAAAGCTTTTATTTAAAGAATATAAGTTTCCAAAGTACAGCTTATGGATTACAATGGCTCCCCCCCCATAACTTCCCTCCCACCCACAACCCTCCCCTTTCCCGCTCCCTCTCCCCTTCCATTCACATCAACATTCATTTTCAATTTTCTTTATATACAGAAGATCAGTTTAGTATATATTAAGTAAAGATTTCAACAGTTTGACCTCAAAAGTGTTACTTACAGCTACAAAAAGAAAAGGCTGCCAAACAGGTCCATACATACACACACACACACACACACAATGCACCAAGGGACAGGGCAGTAACAAGGGAAAAGGAAGTACCAGCTGAAGGGAGGAGCTTATGTACAATAAGAAGAGCGAATTTTTTCTGTGTTTTGTAGGCTTGCTGTGGATTGGCTCGTTTGAATAATTTGTTGGTGGGTACTGGTGCTGGCTTTAGTTGTCCGGTTCCAAGCACTTTGGTGTTTAGGGCTGGCAAGTAACAGCTTGAGAGTGAGACCCTCTGATATGGATAATGGTTAGTGTGGACTTGATCATCTAGTTAAGAGATGAAACTGACTAGCTTGTAACCAGCGTTAATGTTAGGTGATGGCATCTTTAAACAAACAAACCTCTAGTATAGTGTCTACAATATATTAAACACAGATTCAAAGATACAGCTTTTTACACAGCTTTATGATAAAGTATAGAAAAAAGGGCATAATTTTTATAAGGCTGTAAATAAATTAGAAAAGAATGTTGATAGATGAGAAACTTTGCCAGGAACTCCACAATAGGATGACACAGTATTCTTGCTTGCACTCATGTAAGAGCAGTGGAAGTCAGAGGGCTCCGGCATAAGTGTGTAATAGAATATTTCGCAGCCATGTAGCTGACCTCGCGACTTTGTATGCCTGTCACTCTGCTAGCAACTAATCTTTAACTCTCTCTTTGACCTTTTGTGCATTATTTCTCATGATTAGTTCCAGCAACTTGGTCTTACTTCTCTTTTAAATAAATCTGTATCAGTTTTGTTTTTTATAAGTCATCCCATATCCTAACATCAATTTTTAAAATCTCAGGTCTATAAAAAGTTTGAAGAGATCATATAATGCAGCAGTAAAAATTTTCACATATTGTGCTAAATAATGACACTGATTTGTAATATAAAGTCTAATATAATATTGTATTCATATCAAAATTTGTTATCAACAAGTTAATTATAGTCATTATGTTTAATAAGCAATATTTGCTTTTAATCCAATGCATTCATTTAATGTATATTACATGAAAGTAAGATTTTAAAGAAAATATTTTATCATCTGTAGAAGATTGTAGTGTAAAATATGTCACTGTGTGCGAATGTTCATATTTAATAGCTATTCATTTCTTTTTGTTGGTTCATCTCATTGTTTTGCTCAATAAGTTTGCTTTCATTGATGTAATATGCTTGGTAACATAATAAACTGAGTTTTCTAGGAAGGTTGAATTTGATACCTTAGAATTACACGTGGTCTGGTATCAAAGATAAGCAGGGAAACCAAATGAATTGCAAAGGCTTAAAGAGACATAAACAATTTTAAGGTACATAGCAATTTCAAGTATGCTGCTCATGATAATCTGTCTCTGCTTGGTGTTAAACATACAATATGAGGAAATTATTAAAACACTTATTAAGAATTATGTTACCAAACTTAATATTTGGGCTTTGGAATGCTGTTGGGTATAGCCAAGGTGCCAATGGCCATTTCACAACACTAAGTTTTCTTGGGATATTATCAATCTATTACCAAACTCTCATTTTCAAAGAAAGATGGCATTTCTGGAAATATAAATCCTTCACAATTTTTCTGTTTGTCTTATACTTCATTACTCTTTATCTCTTTCAATTCTCTCTAATTAATCTGAGTTTGTCTCTACAGAGTGTGCTAACCAATTTCATTCCTTACTATAGCCTGTTTGGTTCTTTTTTTTTTTTTGAACAGAAAGAATAGACTTTGACATATAATTTGGCCTTGATTTTTCACTACTCTCTATTCAATTTTCCCCATCACATACTAACTTGTGATAATGAAATATATCACACACACACAGTGCTGGGTAGACAAGATTAGGACCAGGAATCATGTGTTGTGCTGTGGAAAAGAAACGGATTAAATCAACAGAGATTTTGTCACTTACATATGAAATTTCTTTCATAATATTACATTATACCGTTAATAAATGTGATAGAAATAATTTTCTCTACTCGCAGTGTAGAATGCCCAATGAAACCCATACCTTTCATTGCTGATCCAGTTTCAAAGAAAGGACTGCAATTCTTTCTGAAAAAAAGGAATCGATGCCATACATTTTTTCCTCAGAGAAATTTTACTGTTTCACTCTTCTAAATTGTTCAGCATTTTTTTGTGTGGCCTGCTTTGCCCCTGTTTTTAGGACACAGTTTCTCTTCTTTCAATGGTCTTATTGGGCAGGATATGTTCTTGGGATTTGTGCTTACCCAAGGAAGCTCATTACAATTCCTACTTTTCTATGCTCTATGATTAAAACAACCTCAACATGCATTGTTCTATTTTCTAGTTCTGACTCTTGTAAATCGAACCTGAAAGTCAGAATCCTGCTCTGCTTCCCTCCTCCCAAACGTATAAAAGAACTTCAGATACTGTTAAACTGTATCCCGATGTTATTTCGGGTTTATGTTTAAAGTCGATAAGAAGCATAGAAGTATAATTTTAATGGCTTTCTGTGATCACTTACAAATATATTATAGAGTTTATGTTAGGCAGCAAAAATGTTGTCCTTAAAATAATTTTTAAAGACTTTTAATGTTTCTGAATTCATATTCTTTATGAAATGTAGAGAAAATCCCCAAAATACAGATATACCAACCAGATCATTAAAATTTTAATAAATAAAAAAGGAATACATATGGTGTTGTTAAAAAAAAGGAGGCGCTGGCACTATGGCTCAGCAGGTAAATGCCCTGGCCTGAAGTGCCAGCATCCCATATGGGCGCCAATTATAGTGCCAGCTGCTCCACTTCTGATCCAGCTCTGTGCTATGACCTGGGAAAGCAGTAGAAGATGGTCCAAGTCCTTGGGCCCCTGCACCCGCGTGGGAGACCGGGAAGAGGCTCCTGGCTCCTGGCTTCGGATCAGCACAGCTCTGGCTGTTGCGGCCATCTGGAGAGTGAACCATCAGATGGAAGACCTCTCTCTCTGCCTATCCTCTCTCTGTGTAACTCGGTCTTTCAAATAAATAAATAAATCTTAAAAAAAAAAAAGAAACTGAAGTAGAAATCAGTAGTGCAAAAGCTAATGGCCTATTTGAGCAAGAAAGTTATGTCCAATTGTTTTAGTGAGGAGAGTAGAAGTTGTGTGTGATTCAAAAGGAAATAGAAAACTTTCTTGAAGCAAATTAAAATGAAATAAAATATGTTAAAACTTGTGGGATACAGCAAAAGCAATAGTAAGAGAGACTTTATAGCAGTAAGTGCTTATATTTAAAAAAAAGATCTCAAATAAATTTGAATGAATAAAAAAAGAACAAATTCAAATTCAAAATTAGCAAATGCTTAGAAAATAATAAGGATCAGAGCAAAATAAATTATGTTGAAGGTAAAATAAATGGCCAACAAAACAAAAATCTAGATTTTGAGAAGTTAAACAAAACATCCAAACCATTAAGAGGACTAACAAAGAAGAGGAAAAAATCAAATGAATAAAATTAGAGATGGAAAAGGAAGACATTACAATAGATACCACTGAAAGGGGAAAAAGTTGATAAGCTAGGATCTAAGTAAATTTGTATTTGATTTTACTACTCCTGTTGATGAACGGAGAAATTGTTATGGAAATGAAGGAAAGGGAGGGGAGCAATTACAGATTCTTTGGGTAGTTGATGCAACAAATGGTGCAGATTCAGTCTTGGGTAGTTATAGATGAGATTTAGGTATATAACAGCAAGTTCATTGCTAAACCTTTAGAAAAATTTATTAATAAAAGTCACTATAACTTATAAGTAGAACAATTATCTCAAGATCCATGATGGTTGAATAGTGAGATGGTGCACTGACTTCAATAACAGAAAGATAAAGTAAAACCAATGAAGGATCATATTCCAAGGGGACTGACTGAAATTTTCCGATGAGAATTAACAAAATAGAACAGAGATTCTGTGGGGCTGAGAGGGAGAAAACTTTCCTATATCATAACTGATTCTGGAGGAGACACATACAGAATGTGTAGAACTGGAAGTGGCGCTAATAAAGAGGAAAGAACACTAAGAAAGAGGAAAAGAAGGTGAATCCCAGGGACTTGCAGTAAGACAGAAGGAGCAACACAGAAGTGAACTAGGGTCAAAGATTATCATACAGATATTTTTTAATAGAGGATCCACTTGGAATTCACGAAATCATTTTTGGTTAAGCTTGACAGTAATGTAAAACTAAAAATAAACACAGATGCAGTCTAGTTAATTTTGCTTTTCTCTTTCTCTCTCTTCTCTACCCCATTTCCGCAGAGCATACTTGCCAGATGTGACTCTTCTGTTAGAGGGGCTGTTTACCTTACAGTATGTATATTATGCTCTGAGATTGCAGAAAAACTGCTAGATTTCATTTATATACATATATAAATATATATGGACTGAAGTACCTATGGTAAAACAAAGGGAAATTAATTATTCAACACTTCATCAAAGGCTGAACTAATTAATCCAAAAAGTTTCACATTAAATTAAAACAGTTATTTGCTTATTTATTTGTAAACCTAAAATGTGAAGCTAATTAAAAATGTAAGATGAAATGTAAAGCACAAACAACCACAATGCTCTAATACCTAGTACGCTCTGCAGCATAGAAAAGAAACTCAGGTAAAGCGTGATTGATTGTTTGTAGAAGAATAATACAGTACTTTAAATCCTGGTGGTTGTATTTTTTCATGTTTTATGCTTATCATTTGAAAATATCTTGATAGAATGTTATTGATTCCTGAAATCAGAATAGTCTATGTTAGCACATTGAAGAAGAAATAGTATATATGGATTTTTAAATATTCATGATCCTAAACAATTGACTCAGTCCAATTGCAATCTTTTAAGTGTCTGGGAAAGTGTAAAGGAATGAAAAATGCATGACCTGTATGTGATATTGGTTTGGGGACTTGGGAGAGCAAGTGTATTGTAGAGCTTTGGTAAACTAAAATGAAAGTTAATTAAACCACTAAAAACCTGATGCAATACAATGTCTTCTCACAAAAGATGAATATCTTAGTATTCCTATTGTTTGCAAATGCATTCCATTGGGAATAAAAGTCATTACAGTTTTCAAGCATTTTCAAGGTTTTACTGAGCTTTTTTAATAAAAATTCAGAAATAAATGATACAAATCAGTATATTTTAAGACAAATTGCGTTTCTTAAAGTTTTCATGGGATGTTTTAAAATATATGGTTTAACATGTTATCAGCTTAATACTATTAGCTTTTATGTTAACCTGAAATAATCACAAATCTATACATATAATATCAATAATGGTGATTTATGATAATTATAAGCTTACATCTATGAAGCATATACTCTACCCCATATCAAGCTGATGACGTATGTCCACAAAAAGAACATGGGATGTTGAGGCAATGTAAATAAATTGTTCAAACTAACAAATATATTTGCTCGTGCTCATGTAACTCTAAAATCTAAAACTCATCTGGTTACCTAAAGTCAGTAACAATGTCTATAATAGAAATTATACTCTTTATTATCTAATGATTTTTTCATCACGAAAACTAAGTCTAATTTCTCTAGTCTGAATTTCAACATTAATTAAACATTGGAATGCCAGGAAATCAAAATATGCCCTGTTATACATTGAATGGAAGATTTATTATGACCACACATAAAATGTGTAAAAATGCTGTTTTCATATTAATGAATTATAAGCCATAGAAATAGATTGGCTAATTCTTCTCTGCTATATTGTCACACTATTTCATTTTAATTCATCACATGTTTGACAAAGGTAATGTTGTCATTATTTTAATAGCTACTGAATACCATATGTTAATATAGCCTGATGCTTCATGACAGTTTCTAGAATCATTATTACTAAAAATAAGTAACACCCATTCTATGGAAGAGGAAAGTGATAGTGTTTTATTAATTATTCTACATCCTAGAATTGGAAGACGGCAAATATAAGATTCAAATACACTTATCTCATTTCACTACCAAAAAAATTCTCTTTTACCTAGGCAATTTTGTCTTCCTTTACCAATGTGATGTGGAACTTTATTTTTATTTGTTTATTAATCAAAGATTTATTTAGTTATTTGAAAGTCGCAGACTATGGCTTTATCTGTTACATCTCTAATGGGGACCTTTAAAAAATGAATAATTTGAAAACTTAGCTCATATTATTGCATTTTCTGTAGATCTGAAGGAGGAGAAAATAAACAAGCAGATAAGGACCAAAGATTCTTGCAGAGGCTACAAATGCTAGTAATGACCACGGAGACTCACAAAAAATTTTAGGATATTAAGACATTGAGATTGATTTAAATGAGGATAAGGATACCATGAAATTGCAGGAACATGAAAACAGAGAGTGAACACACTACTATAGAGCTACAAAGTACTTTTCAGGGGAGTTACAGCATTACAGCACAACTGGTTAATTGCCACTGGCAATTTTGGCATCCCACATGGGTGGCAGTTTGAGTCCCAGATGCTCTATTTCTTATTCATCACCCTGCTAATGTGCCTGGGAAAGCAGCGGAAGACGGCATATGTGCTTGGATCTCTGCACTTATGTGGGAGACCCACATGAAGTTCCAGGCATCTGGAGTTGGCCTAGTCCAGCCCCAGATGTGATGAATATTTGGTGAGTCAACCAATGGATGGAAGATTCTTTCTTTCTCTCTCCCTTTTTCTCTCAACTATGCCTTTCAAATATATAAATAAATCCTTGAAAAAGTTATGTTTGTGTTGCCATGTACTTTCCTGATGTGCTGTCACATTATTATGCCATCATCCATGAGGTCATCAATGGTTGCCCAAATGATGAGGAACTGACCAATTTTGAATTTGTATCCTCCAAAACTATATGCTAAATAAACTTCTTTTAATTGTACATTACTGAGCCACAGGTATTTTGATTTATAAAAAGAAAATAGATTAACACAAATTCACATTGTGTTTTCTAATTCAATTCCACATATGACAATGAAATCCTGGTGATACTTTCCTGTCATATGATAGAGAATATTAACTGTTGTAGATAAAAGCCTGCATTTCCCACTTCAACAATCTCCTAATTTTATCTATAAGCAAAGCAATTGATATTGTTGAGTTTCAATTTTCTTAATTGTAAAAACGGATACAGTAGTAATATTGGCTACTTAGTATACATGATAGGTTCTCAGAAATTATGCCAATAGTATGATAATGATAATGATGTTGGTAACAGTCATCATGAAAGTAGATGATCTGAGCTTATTATTGTTTCAGGGGTCTGCTGGTAGAAACAATTTTGTCCTGCGGAGTCAGTCACCAAAAACACAACAGATGGAACTGGAGCCAGGATCCAAGAACTCAATACAGGTCTCATTGTGTCATAATTTTCATAGCATGTCCTGTGGCATACTGTTAGATAATTACATGAAAATAAATGAAGGCTATGTAAAAATTGCCAAGACAAGGGTGGGCATTCCAGCAGCCATGATTTAAATTACCACTGGACATCTGTATCCCATACAGGAGTGTGTGGGTTCAAATCCTACCTTGACTTCTCATCTAACTTCCTGCTGATATTCAGAATCAGAGGAAGCAAATTCATGGCACAAGCACTTGGGTGCCCACTATCTATGTGAGGCACTTGGCTACAGCCTGCCCCAGCACCAGCTGTTGTGGTTATTTGTCAAGTGAACAGCAGATGGAAGATCTCCCTCTCTCACTCTCTCACTCTCGTTCTCTCCCTGTCTTATAAATAAAAGAGAAGAAATTGCATTCAAAATCTTTTAAATATGTATAAAATATTAAAATATTATATAAAATATATTTATCTTATACACCTGGTTCTGGGCTTCGGATCGGCACAGCACACCGGCCACAGCACACCAGCCTTAGAGGCCATTTAGGGGGTGAACCAACGGAAAGGAAGACATTTCTCTCTGTCTCTCTCACTGTCTAACTCTGCTGTGTGTATATATAATGTTCATATTTTATGTGAATATACCAGAATGAAAAAATTTTAAAAGCTATGCGTGATAATTGAACTCCTCTTTGAATTTTTCTGCACTGTTTCAAATATATTAAAAGAAAAAAAGCAAAAAAATACTTTCTCAATATGTTCTGTAAAAACTCTGAAGCTGTATTAAATATGTTTATAAGAGTACATTTTTTTGTTTTTGTCCTGAGGCTGGATATGGTTCTGTATTATACTATTTTATTCAATCTTTATAGAAAATTATGAAATGTTTCACTGTGAAGTTTTTTCAGTAATGCTAAATTGTTTAATGTAGTGCATTGAAGAATTATGCATCTTGATTATTGAGCTATTGAACCTCTAAAATTCTGTGCCTGTGAAAGGTGTCTCATTTATCTCAACCAAAAGACGGCCCTAGTTCTAGGACCTTCAGTTATAAGGTATTCAAACAGAAAGTTCAATCTAACAACGTAGCTCAGTAGGGTACTGTGGAAAGAATGTTCTATTTCTAGATAATATTCAAAGATAAACTCTAAATATGTGATAAAATTTCAGCTTTCAAGAACTATGCCCAATGTCAGGCAAATCTTTTCCCTCACCTAGCACAGAGATTAAAGAATTAGTAAGTCGTAGGTGATCATCTCAGAATAGTTGAATAAATTGAACTGTTGTAACAATTATGAATGATAATATCTGTTCCAGAGGGAAGTTGAAGTAGATTGAGACGGAGGACAATTTTATTTCCAAGCATACTTCTGCAGAAACAAGGAAGAAATAATATTTCTCTGTTTGAATTGATAGTCCTACCAGAAAATGTATTTACCATATTGAATCTTTGGAAGAAAAGAACTTAAAGAACTAGGATCATGTTTTGCAATAGACAGAACTGAATAATTCAGACTTGCAGGTTAAAGACAAGAAAAGCAGAATCAGAATTAAGAGTCCAAATGTTTAGAATGGTTCTTATGGAAGGGTGTTGGAGAATTAAGAGAGATTTCAGTTAAGTGAGAGTACCACATAAAAGTGTAAAGAAAGAGAGGGAGGAAGGAAGGTGAGTGATTGAGGAGGAAATGGAAAAGAAAGGAAAGAGGGAAGGACAGAAAAAAGAAGGGAGAACGGAAGAAAAATCTCCTTTGCCTTAGGTTCCATGAAGGACTATCAGAGTACACAAATATATTTTATTAATAAGACTACTAAACATCAGAAAAAGAGAGTGAAGTGCCATAGTTTGTGTTTTAAATTCCCAGTTAGTATATATTAGACAATTAGCATTCACTCAACTCCTTGGGTTAATTTTGGAAGGTGGAAGAAGCACCAGGCTAAAGCTCTAGAAGCATTTCTGGCATAAATGAATCTAGCACATTCATGAACACATACCTAAATCTAGCCTTCTGCCTTCAAAACACGAACACGTACTGTGCTGAAAAATCCCAAACGTGACAATTTAATGTATTTTTCATTCTCTGTCTGTAACTCTGTCTTTCAAATAAATACAAATCTTTATTAAGAATAAATATAAATCTTTATTAAGAAAGTTTTTGAAGAACTATAAATATGTTTGGGTGAAGAAAGAGATTACAGAAGCAAGAGCCGGCACTGTGGCGCAGTGGGTTAAAGCCCTGGCCTGAAACAAGAGCATCCCATGTGGGTGCCTATTTGAAAGCCAGCTGCTCCTCTTCCAATTCAGCTTGCTGCTATGGCCTGGGAAAGCAGTAGGAGATGGCCCAAGTCCTTGGGCCCCTGCACCCACATGGGAGACACAGAAGAAGCTCCTGGCTCCTGACTTTGGATCAGCTCAGCTCCAGCCATTGCAGCCATCTGGGGAGTGAATCAGTAAATTAAAGTCCTCTCTCTCTCTCTCTCTCTCTCTCTCTCTCTCTTTCTCTACCTCTCTTTGTAACTCTGTCTTTCAAATAAATAAAAATTAAATCATTGTAATCCATAAGCTGTACTTTGGAAATTTATATTCTTTAAATAAAAGCTTTATATAAAAAAATTAAATCTTTTTTAAAAAGATTACAGAAGCAGAGATATTTAGAGTAAATTAATAATTTCTTTAGCCATATTTGAGTATGGAAATGTTATTTAAATTTCCTGGACCATAAATGTTTAACCTGAAAAAACGGATATAATATAGAGCTCACATGGTTATTTTAACTATGGAGGAAAACGAGGTGCAGTACACCGTGGGTTATTGATTAGTGACAGTAGTCATGTGTCGTTTATTTTGCATAATTAGTAGAAAACCGTTATCAGTATGCTATGTGAAATACATGAGTTACAACCATGGTGAGGGGCACTATCAAAGCAAAATTTACTTATATTTTAAAAATTCTTAGATATACCTTTAAAGAATTATATAAGTCATTACTAAGGACTTGTTTATAATTATACTATCCACTTTAATTTAGTGTCTCAAGAAACTTTTCATCTTTCAACACAAGAACTGTACAAGTTTGTTCGTGGTGAGCTAGAAAAGTTTTCCTACTAAATAACTTCAAATATTAAATAATTAAGTAATTACAAAGCAATGAAGAAGACTTGAGTGAAAATAGAACCTTGCTCTCACAGTGCCTAACTCAGCAGGAAACTAACAGGCCAGAACAAGCGCTCTCAGGTTTTGGCCGTGGTACAGGAACCATCAGATTTTTCCTTCCCATGTGTGGTAGTTATTTTCTCTTGAATATCACCAGAATTTTGTGATTTGCAAATCATAACTAAATTAATGACATCAACTTGCTGCTATTTAAAATACCTGGGGATTGCAGTTAATGCCTAAAGCTCGTTTGAGGTTTCCTTTTGTCATAGAAATGAGGAATATAAAGTAATGATATTTGTATTACAAATATGCTTGCCCAGTAATGCAATATATATAATTCAATCTGTTTCATATGAAGTGCTATGCTGAAATACAAAGCAGAATATTCCAATTCTCTCAACTCTAAAAGCAACTAGATTAAATCTGAGGCTGGTCAGTAATTATTACACCAACACACTGAATACTTCCCTGATTTAATAGTGCTACGTTAAAGGGGCTTGACACTAAAAACATGTTTCTACTAACACAAAAGGAAACAATCTTTTTCTAAAATTATATGTAGTAGGAATATAATGCATTTAGTCTTTAAAAATAATATTGGGGCCTGGCAGTGTGGTGTAGCAGGTAAAGCTGCCTACTGCAGTCCTGGCATACCATATGGGCTCCAGTTCGAGTTCTAGCTGCTCCATTTCTGATCCATCTCTCTGCTGTGGCCTGGGAAATCACTGGAAGGTGGCTCAAGTCCTGGAGCCCTTGCACCGCATGGGAGACCTGGAAGAAGTTCCTGGCTCCTGGCTTCAGATTGGTGCAGCTTCAGCTGTTGTGGCCATCTGGAGAGTGAACTAGTGGATGGAAAACTCTCTCTCTCTCTCTTTCTCTCTTTCTCTCTCTCTCTATTTCTCTATCTCTATCTCTCTCTGCCTCTCAGTAATTCTTGCTTTCAAATAAATAAATAAAATCATTGAAAAAAAGGTAATATTGGGAGATGTGTGGAGAAAGAGAGTATAATTAATTTGACCACCAAAGTATTACACTCACATGTATGCATAGAGGATGTGAACTGGAATTAACTACTAAAAATTTCATTTAGAAATATGTGCATTATCAATGTATACTTCATGGTGCAGTGATTAAGCCAATGTTTAGGACATCAACATCCCATATCGGAGAGCTTGTTTGAAGTCCAGTACTTTTACTTCCAATTGAGCTATCTGCTAACACACCTGGGAGAGTGCGGATGATGGTTCAAGTACTTTGTTCCCTGCCACCCTGTGGTAGACTTTGATGGAGTTCCTGGATCCTGTCTTTGTGCTACCCCAGCCTTAGATGTTGTGGCCATTTGGAGAGAGAACCACTGGATGGACGATCTCCTTCTCTTTTCCTCCATCACATTGCCTTTCAAATAAATCTTTTAAAAAAGAAAATACATGTATTATATATAATGTTTAGATCTCTGTATAATAATACAGATTCATCCTATACTAAAATATTTACAATATATAATATTTATTATAATGTACACTAAATAAATTAATATATTATATGAATACATTATATGAATATATATACATATTGGGGAAAATCAGGTACAATATTAAGTCTTTCATTTCAGCAGTCTAGATGTGATTTTCTGCCATTTTCTTCAATTCCTGTTATCTATTTTTCTAATGCAAAGTAGACATGTAATAAGTATCAAATGAATACTTGATACCCCCATAAATGATTATAGAATGGTGTGGCAATTATCTTTGTAAATAAGTGATTTGTTCCACCTGTCCACCAACATGAATACACTTGAGTGGATGGTCAAAGAAAAAGAAATAGAGTGGTGTGTCTTGGAAGAAATAATTTGATGGAATTACAAAATACATTAAAAGGAAAAATAACAATACCCCAAAGATAAGCTATTTCTCAAGGACTCATTTACTCCTGGTAACTATCAGAAAAATTAGGGTTGTGCTTAAAAGAAATGAGGCAGTACAGGTTCTGTGAGAAATGTCATCAATTCTGTGGAATAAAATAAGCCAATAAAACTAATCTACAAGGGGCTTTTAGATTTTGATTAGATTGTAGATTACTAGTGTTTTGTGAAGTTTCTGTAAAAATAGCAATTGATTTCCCCCTCTAACCAAGCAATTTAATCTATAGCACAAGTCAAACAGCCAGCACTGGGATAGTAGGTCTCCCTACAGGATCAGCGAGCTAGAAGCAATACCTGCCACTAGGTTTCTAAAATAATCATTTGGCAAAGATAATTTTATTGGACAGGAATAAAGGTTAACAACCTTTGTTACGGCTCTTTAGAGTCAGAAAGATTCAAGTGCCACATTCATCTCACCATTCCTTCCTCTTTCAGCCTCGTTCCTTTTGAGCTCAACAAAAATTGAGAACAGCAGGTTTTAGTTACGCAGCTCATCACACTGCTTGGAATATTCAAGTATTTATGTAGCGTATAAGAAATGTATGGCATGCTCTAAGCACCAGGACAGATAATAGGGTCCTATAATAGTGGTTGTACAAGCACGGAAAAGAAAAAAACTGAGTCTGAGTAGACAGAATGGGGAAGTATTATTTTACAGATTTTGCTTTTTCCTTGGAAAATGCGAACAGTGAATGCTCCAGAATCACACATTGTAGACGTTGGCTTCCAATGAATCCTTTCCTAGCTATTGACATGAAGATATGCAATATCTGGATTGGATTCTTTTTCAGAAAAAACATTAAGTAGCAGGTCCCTAAGACTGCACATGGAGTAGGGAAGAAAGATTAGGGAATAAATACTAGAGAGTGAAAGTGACAGGAGAAGTTATCCAGTATAAACAATGAACTGTACATTGTAATGCTAAGTAACTAAAACCTGTGTGCTAACTCAACTGTTTTTTCATGGGACGATGACAGAAGCCCATTCTCCCTACTTCCTGCAGGTTTTCAGCACCACTTTATGTCAGAAAAGCTCCACATGGTTTAGCATAGCCACAGATACCAGGGGCAAGCTTGCCATGAACACTCCCATTAATTCTTAATATTAATTGGAATATCATTCTTATTTCCTTATTTGGGAACATGAAGAGGGTAGTTCCTGCCCAGGATACTTTATAGAAACATTATGGGAATTAATAGATTATAATAACAATGAAATCATCATCATGTTATCCTCTCTTGTATTGAGTATCTAAATTGTTTCAGACACTGTTTCAAACATTTTAAAGATATTATATTTTATTAAGATTTATTTTGTTAATGTGAAAAGCTGTATGACAGAAAGAGAGAATCTGAGAGAAATCTTCAATCCACTGGATCACGTTTTCAATGGCTGCAAAAATCGGGGATGGGCCAGGCCTAAGCTAGGAGCTCTACCTGAGTTTCCCATGTGGGTGTCAAATACTCAAGTACTTGTATCTGCTCCTTCCCAGGCACAGCAGCAGGGAGCTAGATTAAAAGCAGAACCGTGGGACTCAAGCTGGCATTCAGGTAGTAGATGCCACCTTCACAAGCAGTGGCTTGACCTGCTGCAACACAACACCATCCCTTTTAATTGCATTATCTTAGTATAGCAAAACAAAATAAAACAAAACAGCTATCAGGTAGAAATTGGACAGGGGCTGACAAGAAATCTGATCTACTATGAAATTCTCTCTTTCTTGCTCTCCCTCTCTCTACATCTCTAACAAAATATTTTATCCATTATTAGACCAAATAAATACTATAAACTTTGGAGAAAAAAGAATAGGAAAAATATGCCATATTGCAACCATCCAAACTCCATTCTTAGTATTTACATATGCAAATACCCATTACCATCCAAATTTCTAGGTCTAGGGTTCACATGATATGGCTTTGGATGGCAAATTCAAATATTTATGTATATTACATTAATCTAAAATAGAATTTCAGATATCAGGAAGTGAAATAGCAAGCAATTCATATGAAATACTGTCTGAAGTTATTAGATTTCTAATTTTTTGATTGAGAGTTCAAAGAGTATGCCTAATGTATTCATTAGGGTTTTTAGAAATATTTTAACTATATGCCAGTACGGCATCCTTATCTGAGGGCTTGGGTTCAAGTCCCAACTCCAGTTCTTTCCAGCTTCTTGTGAATGCACACTCCCAGAGAAAGCAGGTGATTGCTCAAGTACTTGAGTCCCTATCACCTACATAGGAGACCCATACTGAGTTACTGGATCCTGACTTCAGACGATCCAATCTCAGCTCTTGCAGTCATTTTGGCAGTGAACCAATGAATGGACAATCTCCTTCTTTCTCTCTCTCTCTGCTTCTCAAATGAAAAAAAAAAAATTCACAGATATGTGCATATTTATACATAAAAATAAGATACCAGCATTCCATTATAAATTCACATACATAATTTTATTTTTTAAAAAACATATATTGACTTCTTACATTTTTAATTTACTGTAGAACAATTGCTCATCCAATGGAATCACTATAAAATTCCATAGTTCAGGGCCAGTGCTGTGACGTAGCAGGTTAACACCCTGGCCTGAAGCGCTGCCATCCCATAAGGGTGCTGGTTCAAGACCTGGCAGCTCCACTTCCTGTGCAGCTCTCTGCTGTGGCCTGGGAAAACAATAGAAGATGACCCAAGTCCTTGGGCTCCTGCACCCACCTGGGAGACCCGAAGAAGCTCCTGGCTCCTGGCTCCTGGCTTCAGATCAGCAGAGCTCCAGCCTTTGCAGCCAACTGGGGAGTGAACCATCACATGGAAGACCTCTCTCTCTCTCTCTACCTCTCCTCTCTCTGTATAACTCTTTCAAGTAAAATAAAATTTTTTTTAAAAAGTGTATAAACCACTTATAAAAAAAATTCCATAGCTCAGAATTATTAGTTTGATTAATCAAACCCTTGTTCTTTAGCATTTTGTATATACTTTCTACAAAAATTAATGTATTATTAATTATATCACAGTAACTATTTTTTCATATTTTTGTTTGCTTTGTGTCTCTTTCATTATTTTGTCAGCGTAGATTTCAAAATTAGAACAACAAGATCAAACGTTGGCAGCTCTTTCATGAATCTTAACAAATTGCTAAAGACATTTTCTTTTTTTTAATGATGGACTAATTTGCAATCACGTATTCAATTGTGATGGTGTTTTCTGTCAGCATAGCCAGATCTCTGTTGTAGATCAAACTTTGTTTTACAAGGCACTGATAAAGTTTGGTTTAGTGTATTTTCATTTATGGTCAGATAACTTTCTACTCTCCCCTACATTTGGTTGTCAACCAAATGTTTCCTCCTTTCATCTTTTTTAATAGAATATCTGATGTTCTATTACTATCCAAATTCTCATATTCATTATTATGACAGTCAGCAACTTCAAAGTTGTTTAGTAAGGTATATCTTAAAAATATAAAGATTGCATTAATGAGCACAATTTCCTTTGTTCTTGTTTCTTAATAAAGTCCATAAATTCACCACTGAGTAGTGTGGATGATTGCTGTCTTAAAATTGTTTTCTCATCTTCATCTCTCTTCACAGAACATAAGATGTTTTTGACTCTTTGTGACATCCAATTAGAAAATCTGGCGAGGTAATCGTGTGAATACCAAATAAGCTTAGTTTATCAATCTTTTATAACTTGGACAAAATACACACTATTTTCAAAGGTAGAAGAATTTAGTCTATTTTGTAAAAAGAGCAATGCCCCCCAAAATCTGTATTTCCTATTCCTGTGTTTGTTAAAGACACAGAACTCCTCATTTTGTATATTTTTAAACTTTCTTAAGCATATCACAAATTTTGGATAAAGTCAATTTAGCTTATGTGATCTAAGCTTATTAAAATATATTATTAGAATTGATTAATATAAAGTATTTTGAAATGCCACATGAATTTTTAATAACAAATTATGCATTATAATTTTTATTTGCAGATGAATGACCAAATGTAAGTTTAAATATTATATTGGTTATTGTTAGAATGATATGAAATTACATAAACTTTCCTTTTATCACTTATATACATTTATGTTACTGATATTTTGAATTTATTTTTAATTTCTTACATTTTATTTATATTTTATTTATATATTTATTAGAAAGTCAGACTGCGAGAGTTGGAGAGAGAGAGAGAGATCAACAACTGCTGGCTCACTCTAAAAACATCTGTAATGACAGGGGCTAAGAGCAGGAACTCTATCTAGGTTGCCCATATGAGTGGCAAAAAAACAAGTCCTTGAGTCATCATCTGCTGCTTCTCAGACACAAAGGAAGCAAAGGCAGGACTTGATCCCCAACACTCCAATATGGCCTGTGGGCATCCTAAGCAGCAGCTTAGCAGAATAAACCATAATACCAGTTCCTCAATTAAATTCTTAAAATAAATTATGTCATAAATGCTGATATTGTCAAAATTTGATGATTACCAAAAATAGACTGAGTTATTCTATGACACTGTTGATTTTTTTTACCACCTTTACCTTTGCTAATTAGTCATATCTGATTGACTTTAATGAAGACTTCTGTCTTTCTCTTAATTGTATCTCAAATTGTCCCTTGACAATATATGTTGAAAACTACCTTTCTTTGTCATTGATCGGTGGACAATCTTGGATTTAGAAGGCATTAAGAAATCATCCTGTGACATGTTCTGCAATTAGCTAGAAGCCAAGTAATAATAAAATGCAATTAGCTCGATGTCTACAAGTTAAAGAAAATCATCTCAAGAAAAAGAAAAGAAAAGAATAAAATCCAAAGGAGAAATCATTTTTATTTCAGGAAAGAATGCAAAAACAAATAAGAAAAATTAAGCAATCCTCTGCATCCTTCAGTGCATCAGTTCTTATCTTCAGCCATTTTAATTAACACGTTAATAAATTCTTTGATAGATTTAATAGCAAGTGACAATAGCGAAGTGTAGGCTGAAATAAAATCTAACACAGCAATTTGTTACTCACAAAAAAATATCATTATTGTCTAGTCAACCATAACTTGTTTTTTTTTCTCTTTCTCTTAAGGGGAAAGTTGCTATTTGGGAGAAGATTTAAGCTTTAGCTTCCACTTATTAAGCAGAATTAATGATCTATTTGCTTAGAAACCATATATTAGCTCCAGTTTATCCATCCACTGGGTAAACGATAGACAGTCTTTGGTCACTATGATAGATTTGAATGCCTGCAAAAACATCAATCAGTGTCGGTAGCTGATTAGTTGTTGGTGTCTTTGACAGGCTCTTCCATCTCACTGAATGAAAGCCAGCTGATTGCTTTCACTTCTCTCCGCGTCCATTGCCCTCCACTGCCACTATATTACATAGCTAATGCTGAGGGTAGAAAATTCTCTGTGTCAGGTGAGAGTGAATTTCTCCCCTTCACTTATCATTACATCCACACTGGTCTTGTACTTCAAATTAAAAAATGAATACTGGTCAACACTGTGTGGGAATGTGGCTTTATAACAGTGAGTAGAGATACCTGAAAAGAGTTGCTTTTTTTAATAATAACGTTTGTTCTTTGGGCAAAATAGTGTCCTGAAATGTACTTCAGTGGATGATATGATAAAAATTGCATATGCAGAGACTGAAAGGGTTGCTAGTTGAGAAATAAAAGATTGTAATAACAGGAAACATTACCCTTGAGAAGAGTTCACGTTTTGAAAGTACAACAGTAATTAGCATTAAAACAATCATTAAGCTGATGTTCATTTCCTCTTAAAGTTTGCTCAGGCCAATCTTTACTAGGATATGTGTGCACACTCTAAAAGTGTAGCTTATCTGTGAGCCTAGGGAACAGACGGAGTGAATTTCTTAGTAGAAATATTTGAGCAAGTGAAAAAGATACAATTTTTGGCTTTCTTGACACCCTGTATTGTCTGGCATATGTTCAGCTCTTATTATCAAGCAGTCAAAAGGAACAAATGATCTGCAAGCAGAACGACCAATGTCTTAATTAAAGTATAGTCAATGTGATAGTACCAAGGACTAACAAGCTATTTATATACATTATAAATTACATAGGTTTAATAATGAAGCAATTCCAAGTTTTCTTTTTTCCTATAAATATGAGTTGTCTCTCCAATGCCTGAGGTTATTCCCCAAATAGATATATCTTCAGTCTTCAATATGCAATCATGTATATATAGTCTAGATATTATTCAATAGTATGTAACTCAAAAAGTTGAATTTGAGGGGCCGGCGCTGTAGCTCACTTGGTTAATCCTCTTGCCTGCGGTGCTGGCATCCCATATGGGTGCCGGATTCTGTCCCAGTTGCTCCTCTTCCAGTCCAGCTCTCTGTTATGGCTCCAGAAGGCAGTAGAGGATGGCCCAAGTGCTCGGGCCCCTGCACCTGCATGGGAGACCAGGAGGAAGCATCTGGCTCCTGGCTTTGAATTGGCATAGCTCTAGCAGTAGTGGCCGTTTGGGGCAGGGGGTGAACCAGCAGAGGGAAGACTCTGTCTCTCTCTCTTACTGTCTAGTTCTATCCGTCAAAATTAAAAACAAAAATTAAGAGTTGAAGTTGAATTCTACAAATCTAGAATTATAGAGTTCTAAATTGTATTAAAACCATCTATTGTGACCATTTGATAAAGCAGTAAAGTCTCACTGGGACGCCCACATCCAGTATTGGAGTGCCTGGGTTTAATTCCTGGCTCCACTTCAAAGTCATCTTTCTGCTATAGTGCATACTGCGAAGCGGCAGATGACAGCTCAAGCACTTGGATCCCTACCATCCACATGAAGACTCAGATTAAGTTCTGGTTCCATGCAGAGAATGCTGCATAAGTGCTTCTCAGTGGGGCAAATCCACCCACACCCCAAAATAAAAGGCTGGACCACAGTTACTGCTCACCCAAAACAGGCCAGGGATGGGCACACCTGCCCCCAAAGGAAGGTGGAAGAGGGAACAGCAGGAGGCTAATCGATATGAATTTGTATTTTCAGTAATTTTTAGATTTGTATGAACATCTAAATGGGCCTGTCTCTGAAGATTTACAACATAGCTCTAATTTCTATCTTAAGCCACCAGAACAAATTCCTTTCCCAAATCCTTAAATTGATGTATAACCTTGCCTACGTTCCTGCCAGCTTGTAGATTTGCTGCTAACCTCTAAATAAAAGTGGGAGCACATATCTATCCAGTGGCATACCTTTGAATGGACACTCCCATGTCCTGTCTCCTCATTTGAAAAACCCCACAGGTCCAGCCTGAGGGAAGACCTCTCTCTATTTGTTTGTCTATTGCTCCTTTTCTCTCTCTGCCATTCAAATAAAATGAAACAATCAAAATAAAAAATTTGATTTAAAATTTTGAAAATATTTCCTTTTTTAAAAAAATTGACAGTCAAATCATAAATTCAATAACTAATTTAAATTTAATCACACACCTAGTAACTATTTAAAATTTATCTTTGCATTAT
The DNA here is from genome assembly GCA_949820135.1 of Sylvilagus floridanus. Taxonomy (NCBI): domain Eukaryota; kingdom Metazoa; phylum Chordata; class Mammalia; order Lagomorpha; family Leporidae; genus Sylvilagus; species Sylvilagus floridanus. The sequence goes on from OX463243.1 coordinate 39,055,247, forward strand.
CTAAATATATCACATGGAAAAAATTTGGTGAGTAGGAATAGAATATTTAAATACATAAGCATGAAAAAATATTATCATAAGCATGAATAAAGAACTGAAAGTCCATGAAAAGTGTGAAATCAATAATGGATGCAGAGAAGTTTACATATTTTCTAACTTAGTTGTTTAGACCTGTGGCATGATGTAGGTAAAGACCAAAAATACAAAGTATCATGTATAATGCATAATTAATTTCTATGTCCTAAATAATCATGTGAAGAAAAAAAATTTGACAGTCTTACTTAGTTCAATTTACCTTATACAATTCAATTTTGTTTATTTTAAAAAGTGTAATCAAAAAAGAGAACAGGACGTGTGTTGAGGCACAGCAAGTTAAGCTACAGCCAGGCCACCTGTATTCCATATCAAAGTGCCTGGGAAGAAGACCTGCTACTAATTCTGATTCAATTTCTTGCTAATGTGTTAGGAGGAAGCAGATGATGGTCAAGGGTCTTGCTTCTTGCCACACACGTAGGAGACCTAGATGGAGTTCCTGTCCTCTGTCTTCAGCATGAACTATCCTGGGTTGTTGCTGCCATTTAGCACTGAAATGGAAGATTCTCTCTCTCCCTCTCCTTCTCCCTCTCCCTCTCCCTCTCCCTCTCTTTATCTCTCTGTCACTCTGCCTTTCCAATAAATAGATTAAAAAATCTATTAAAAATTAAAGATGAGTAATTTTAAAATACAATGTTGCAAAACAAAATCAGTTTGGGGAACTTTGTACAGAAGTTACAGTACTACAACATAATGAATACTTCCAAACAATTCTTGCATACACTATAAAATGAATAAGCATGACTACACTAGTAACATCTAAATTTAGTAAGATGTTCTGTAGTATGGGACAGATTTCCCAAGTCTTCCTCCAGTCTAACAAAATAAAATATTCTCCACTAAGACCTAAGAAAAAAGCTTTACCCCAAAAGGAAACTCATTCATGTGATTTTTTTATACAAAGGTAATTAGAGTCAAAATAGAAATTACTGACAGTTGAAAGACGATTTTGTCACAGAAAAGTTGGTAAAAACCAGGAGTTCTTTGGCTCATGGCCTAAGACCATTCTCCTAACTGACTTGAGATTAAATGCCTGTCTACAGCAGGGTGTTGATTTAGGAACCAGATGCAGTCATATGAAGAAGGAGTATTTTAAGATCTAATCTTGAGAAATCTCAGCCAGAAAACAGACATCACCCTTGATAATAGTGCTCCTCTGTGATCCATTCAGAGTCAAGAACATGCTTTCTAATTAAAATAAGGACACTTCCAAAAAGTAGATAAACGTTTAAGCACAAGTTGCTTCCTTCACTGCTGCCTATTACAGAGAAAAATAGGAAGCAACCTAAATGACAAATAACAAAAGAATAAAGTATATAGTGTTACAGCCACTTATAATTGCACGAGTGTCTCAGACAACCCCGACTTGGGCCTATAGGAGGAAGTTCCATGTCTCAAAGTACACACTCATGAGACTATCAGCATTATTTGGCACTAGATATTTGTCCCATCTGTAAAGGGAATGTAGCATCTTTAAAAATTAACATACATGCAGAATGGTGAAATATACTGTCTCTTTTACCAAAATTCTGTAATTCTCAGGTGAAAATTAACTCATCTGCAGTTTGTTAACAAAGGAATACTATCAAGAGATGAGCTTTCGGGCACAAACTAAAAGATACTTGTAATGCTCACTTCCCTATTGGCTTTGAGTCTGGCTTCTCTTCCTATAAAATGCAGACCCTATGAGGCAGGAGGTGATGGCCTAAGTGGTTGGGTCACTGTCACCAATGTGTGAGTCCTGGATTGATTCCCATCCTGGTTTCCACCTGGCCCAGCCCCATCTGTTACATACATCTAGATAATGATTCAGCAAATTGATTTCTCTCTTTCTCTCTTTCTTTCCTCTGTATCATTCTGTCTCTCAAACAACTAAAATAAGTAAATAAATACAAGTTTTAAAATAGAATTATGTCAATATAAAAGGGAAGCCACATTAGTTGATGCATAGCTTTTGTCAGTTTATTAATATTGTTCATCACCAAGTAATGGTATCTGCATACCTAGCAATATAGAAATGTAGATAATCATACAGTACCGCACATGAAGCACATTTACCAACAGATCTGTTAAGTGTGACAAGGGAAACTCTAGAGAATCCTTAAGATCCTTTCAGGCAGTAGACAACTGAAAATATTTTCATAGGGCTGCTGGAACATTATAAAATTTCCATTATAATATTCTTATAAACTTCAGAGAATTCTAGGGATTTGCAGTATTACCAAGGATTGAAAATCTTAACAGATATGAAGTCCCAACTTGTGTTTTAAAACTCAACAGTTATCATATTTGTAAAAATGTGAAACATTTCTGTTCTTACTTTTGGGAGAAGTTGGGCAATATAAATATTTATTATAAGAATGTTATTTGTGCTTAAATATAATGTATCTATTGTTATTTTTAAAGTAAATATGTCTTTCTTTTTCAGACAGCCTTATTGTGATATAATTCATGTACCATAAAACACACCACATCAGAATATATAATTAAATGAATTATAGTAAAATAACAGAAAAATATCATCACCACAAACTAGTTTTAGAATATTTTAAGCAACCTAAAAAAACTCGTGTGCTCTCACTCCATACACATCCCTACTCCAAAAATTGATATCTAAACTGCTCCAAAATCTGGAACTTCTTGAAATCAACATGGTACCACAAGTGAAAAATTCTGCACCTGACTTCTGATACTTCAAGGTAAACTAGCTCTGTTTCAGGTACAAAATAACTAAAAAATGTAAAGTTACCTTCAGGTGAGGCATAAGGTGTATATGAAACATAAATGTATAGTATATTTAAGTTTGGGTTCCATATCCTCAATATCACATAAAATATATATAAATATTCAAACATATAAAAATATCCAAAATCTTAAATGCTAAATATGCAAAGAATTTCAGTTTTGAAATACTGAACTTACAGACCTACTGCCATATTTTTGAATGTGTCATATAAGTGAACTCAAATGGTGTATACTCTTGTCTATGGGCAAGTAGATTTTTTACATATTCAGTACCTTGGACAGCTCAAGTTATCTTTGTTATTTATTTTGGGGGGTCAAATATCCATCCCCTTTAAGAGGCTTAATTCACCATTAACCATAATATTCAGCAAGTATAACCAGGAAGGCCATAGTTCCACAAGGGTAGGAACACGGGCTAAAAATGACAATCATATGATGTCTATTTCATTTCTATACATTGTTTTGTATTCTATTAACTACCACATATCAAAGAAAACATATGATGGCTATTTTTTGTGGACTAGCTTATTTCAATTAGCATAATGTTTTTCATTTGAATCCATCTTGTTGCAAAAGGCAACTTTTTATACTTTTTTTTTTATGGCTGAGTGGTATTGCATGGAATAGATATACCACATGGTTTTTATCAAGTAATTAGCTGATGGACATCTGGGTTCATGCCATGCATTAGTTATCTTGAAATAAAATGCAATGAACGTGGTGGTAACAGAGACTCTTAAGTTGATCTAAATTTTTTTCAGTAAATTCACAGCATGGGATGATTGGATCACATGATAGATCTATTTTTATATATCTAAGGAATCTCCATACTGACTTCCATTATGCTAGCTTTACGTTTCATTAGCAGTGTGTGAGGGTATATTTTCCAATTCATCTACAACCAACTAAATATTGACAAATGAGCTAACACCAATCTCTAGAGAAAGGTCATTCTCTGCAACAAATGGTGCTAGGAAAATTGGATATACACATGCAGAGTATAAAAACTACCCCTACCTGATACCTTAGAAAAAATCAACTCAAAATGTATCAAGGGTCTAAATCTATGAGCAGATACCATCCAATTACTAAAGGAAAACTTTGGGTAAACTATACAAGACTGTAGCCTAGGCAAATATTTCTTTGAAAAGATTCCAGAAGCACAGACAAAAAAGGAAATATATGATAATTTTTTTTATTTACTTATTTTTTGACAGGTAGAGTGGACAGTGAGAGAGAGAGACAGAGAGAAAGGTCTTCCTTTGCCATTGGTTCACCCTCAAATGGCCGCCATGGCCGGCGCGCTGCGGCCGGCGCACTGCGCTGATCCAATGGCAGGAGCCAGGTGCTTCTCCTGGTCTCCCATGGGGTGCAGGGCCCAAGCACTTGGGCCATCCTCCACTGCACTCCCTGGCCACAGCAGAGAGCTGGCCTAGAAGAGGGGCAACCAGGACAGAATCCAGCGCCCCGACTGGGACTAGAACCTGGTGTGCTGGCACCGCAAGGTGGAGGATTAGCCTATTGAGCTGCGGTGCCGGCCAATATATGATAAATTTAAATGGAAATACATCAAGCTAAGAAGCTTCTGCACCACAAAGGAAACACTCAACAAAGTTAAAGGCAACTGGCAGAATGGAAGAAAATATTTACAAACTATGCAACTCATAAATTATTAGTATACAGGATCTATTAGTACTTTTAAATAACATTTAACTCAGTACATTTAGATTATCTCTGTTTTAATTGTTCCACATGAATGAAGCAAATACTGACCATTGAGAGAATAAAGGAGCTTTAGGAAAAAAAAAAAAAAAAACAGAACCACTGTTCTACATTTGCTTTATCTTCACTTACTTGCTTTGTCTTATCAGTGATTGATACATAGCTCTTCATGTATTTTATGTATTTATCTTTCATCCACATTTTATTTTCTTAATTTTTTCCTCATTCATCCTTCTGTCAAGAATCTCACCACTGTAAAGAAAAATCCTTACATTTCCTAGACTTTTTTTTATTAAGATTCATTTATTTATTTGAAAGTCAGAGTTACATAGAGAGAGAGAGAGAAAGAGAGATCGTCCCCAGAGGGCCACAATGGCCAGAGCTGAGAAGCTAGGAGCCAGGAGCTTCTTCTGGGTCTCCCACATGGGTATAGGGGCCCAAGGACATGTTCCTTCTTTTACTGCTTTCTCTGGCCATAGCAGAGAGCTGGATCGGAAGTGGAGTAGTTGGGACTCAAACTAGCACCGTTATGGGATGTGGGTGCTGCAGGCATCAGCTTTTACCCGCTAAGACTCAGTGCCAGCCCCGCTAGACTTTTTTAAGTTATAAGTAATGCAATGTATTTTAAATGTCTGCCATAATTCTGAAAAATCTAAATGCTTTCACTTTAAGGTGTTATTACACAAATTATAGATTTGTGCCAATTATGAATGTTCTTAAAATCCTGTTATTCTTGTGGTCTTATAATATTCATTGACTGAATTTGTAGAAGATGTAGTTTTGTTGTATTTTGGTACAAAAAAACTTTACAGTACAATATTATTTAATAAATGCAGCCACATGTAAATATATGACATGATTATATATATTATATTTAACTTGTAATAAATGTATTTTTAAAAATGTGTTAGTGCTCTAGTTAATGCATGTTACTTCAAAATGTCTTGGTGAAGATATGCTCAAGTAAGCTGAAAAAAATTATGTGCCAATTATGAATGTTCTTTAAATCCTGTTATTCTTGTGGTCTTATAATATTCATTGACTAACTTTGTAGAAGATGTAGTTTTGTTGTATTTTGGTACAAAAAACTTTACAGTACAATATCATTTAATAAATGCAGCCACATGTAAATATATGACATGATTATATATATTATATTTATTATATTAATATATTATATTATATTTATATTTATTATATATATTATTTATATTATATTATATTTAACTTGTAATAAATGTATTTTTAAAAATGTGTTAGTGCTCTAGTTAATGCATGTTACTTCAAAATGTCTTGGTGAAGATATGCTCAAGTAAGCTGAAAAAAATTTCTTCTATAATTATGCTTGAAGTTAATATAAGAGAATGTTGTTACCAAACATAATGATGACATGCTTGTTTTAATATTCTTTGAAATTTTCTGTATATTCCACTATTTTCCAAAGTAAAATGTTAATTAACATTGCATGTTATAATTATCTACTGAAAGGCTCTATTTTAGAAGAAAACACAGGCAAGAAAATTGAGCTTTATTATGTTACTTAAATAAAGTGGATTACAGTTTAGATTTTCTAAAATCTTTATTTGCTTAATTCATGTTATCGACTTTACCATGTATTTTGCAATTTATTACACATTTTCAAGTTTTATCAATAACTGTGACATATTTGTATGAGATAAGCAAGAAATAATGCTCAGAAAATACAAAGAAACAAAATGTTAAATTTAGAATGTTTTTTATATTTGTTCATAATTTGCCAACCTCTGCTTGGATCACATTACTCTCATAAAAACTATGATATATTTGCATGAAAAATAAGGAAAATATGCATTTAGTTGCTGAATTTTTGGTAAAGCATTAAATTAACAAAAGAAATTATAATTCACATATGCCACAAACAAAAAATTTCTTCCAGAATTGTTTATAACTGTTTGTAAAGATTATTGATTTATTTACTTGAAAGGCAGAGTTGCAGAGAGAGACAGAGAGAGATACAGAGACAGAGACAGAGATCTTCCACCTGATGGTTTACTTTCCAAATGGCCACAATGGTGGATGATAGGCAGTGCTGAATCCAGGAGCAAGGGCTTCTTCCAGGTCTCCCACATGAGTGCAGGTGCTCAAGCACTTCGGCCATCATATACTGCTTTCCCAAGTAGAGTAGCCAGGACATGAAATGGTCCCCATATGGGATGCTGGTGTTGGATGCTGCATAACTCATTACTTCACAATGCCAGCCCCTATAAATAATCTTAATCAGGTTTTTTTTTTGTGATAAAATTTCAAACACCCTCTTCAAGGGACTGATCCATAGCTAACAAGAAATTTGAGAAAATATTATTTAACATTTCATTATTTAATACCAAGAAAATCTAATTAACCCAAACCAGAAGAAGAGAAAAACAGAATAAAAAAGAGGAGGAAGTGAAGAGGGGGTAGTAGAAGAACAGGAGAAAAAGGTGGAGATATTTTGTTGAAGCTTAAAATAGTCACAAGCCCATATTACTAAGTATCAAAATGTGTTGCCAATAGTTGACATTTTAAGACATGAAGGAGAAAGCTGGTAAGAGACAGGTATTATGAGTCATGATTTTAATGATCTATGATTTTAATGACCCAATTGAAATTTCCTTGTTTATAATGGAAGGATCTAGCTGAGGGCTGGAAAGAAAGAACACACTGGAACTTGTCTCCAGCTGCGTACAGGAAAGACCTTGTCAGAAGGGGAAATGGTCTGAAAGATCATCATTGTGAGAGATTATATGATAGGGTAAATGAGAGATCTGGACAACAGTCAGCTATGCAGTTAAAGAATTACCTCATAATTGAACACAGTAAAGTAGACCAAATCTGGCACATAGCTTTTATAAAGCCATAGGTTATAAAATTTCATAAGTATATATTACTTAATGTCATTCACTTAAAGGATATTTGAGGGGTTGAGCTTAAATTATAGTTAGTTGAGATGTGGTGGATAAATGAATATTTGTGTTTTTATAAGAAGTTTAATATATAAGTAAGAGATGAGGATTATTAGTGGCTACTACATATGATAAAAACTAGCATTTTAGTTTTTTCAACAAATGTTCATGGGATAATTATCATCCTAAAATCCTTAGACTATAGCTCTATATGCAAACATTACGATTTTGTGTGGGTTTTGTGTGGCATAACCTAAAGCTGCCAACTGTGATACTGGATTCGCAAATAGGTGCCAGTTCTTGTCCTGGCTGCTCCACTTAGAATCCAATGCCCTTCTAATGACCTGGGAAAAGCATCAGAAGATTGTCCACATGCTTGGGCCCCTGCCACCCATATAGGATACTCATGAGAAGTTCTTGGCTCCTGGCTTTGGCCTGGCTCAGCCATGGCCATGACGCCATCTGGGGAGTGAACCAGGGCATTGAAGATCTCTTTCTGTCTGTCTGTCTCTATCAATTTCTCTGTCTCTCTCCCAGGCACGGACATCTGAATTACAAATAAATAAATTCTTAAAAATATATAAAAATTACAAAATATATAGAAAATCTCTCAGAGCTTGGGTTTGCTGAGAAGATTCTAGACACAACACCAAAAGGATGACCCAGGCAATTAAAAATTAATATATTGGAATCTATTAAAATTTTAAAACTTGTGATCTGCCTAGGTCAATGTGGAGAACATACATAAGAAAGCCATAGAAAGAAATAAAATGTTTGCAACACACATATTCAATAAAGCTTTATCCAAAATACACAAATAACTCATTGACCACAATAATTAAACACCAACTAATTAACAAAATATCTAAACAGACACTTGTTTTATGTTTTCATTTCATGTGACATATAAGTATATGAAAAGTTATCCAACTCATTTATTATTTGTGAGCTGTAAGCTAAAATAACAATATACCACTACACACCAATTAAACTGGTGAAAATCTGAATCCCTGACAATACCTGCTCCTGGCAAGGATGCAAAATAACAGAAATCATCTTAAATTTTTAGTGGAAATACAAAAAGAGAGTCATTTTAGAAGACTATTTGCTTGGATTCTACAAAGCTAAATGAATTCTTGCCATAAAATCCTTTGAATTACACTATTAGGTTTAATCAACTGATTTACATTATATTGTCACACAAAAAGTAGGCAGATAAATGCATACAGAAACTTTTTAATAAATAACTAGAAAGCACTAAGTTATCCTTTGTTAGGTGAGCAGATAAACAAAATGTTTTACATCTGTTTGTTAGCAATTCTACTCAATAGTAAAATGAATGCTTTTTTAAATCTCACAAAGATATGAGTAGATCTTAAATGCATATTGGTTAAGTCAAAGAAATCAATGTGAAAAGCTATTTCCTACATAGTTTCATTTATACTACATTCTAGGTGAGATAAAACTATAGAAAGGAAAATAGATCATTGATTTTCAGAAGTCTTGGATCAGACTTGTTATATAGGCAAAACACAGAAAACTTGTTAGAGGTAGAGAAACTGTTTTGAATGGTTATATAACACTATACATTGGTCAGAATCCGTAGAATTTGACAAAGCAAAGAATTTAGATATAAGTTTGCTAGTTGGAGCAGTAGGGCCAAAAGGATCAAAGTGGTAATAATGAACTTGAGTTGGAGAGGTCAAAAAGAAATAAACTTAACTTAATATAAAGAAAAATAATTACATATTGAAATATTTACAGATACATACATATATATACACACACAAGTTAGCACACATGTGTTTAAGTATTTTCTCTGTCAGATGGGTAAGAAATTCTTAAGAAAAGCTTAGAATACTTCACAATACCACCAAGTAAGAACAAGTTCATGAAAAAAGGGAAGAAAGAAGAAGGAGAGAAAGAGAAAGCAGGAAGTGAGGAGGAGGAAGACATAACCCATGATGAAGACACATCAAAGGAATGCTGGAGGCAACAGAAAGAGCTCTCAATTGCCAAATCTAAATACAAAAATAAGGCAGTATTAGATTAACCCAAAATAAAAAAAAATACATCTTGTTAATCAATACTGATACAGTCAAATGAGTAAATAAACACATGGAAATGGGAATCTCCCATGCAAAAGATTAATGACTAATTTGTGTGGGCATTTCTGTGGCGATAACTCCTCACTATAAGAATGGGTACCCATAGTGACTTTCTTCCAAAGAGTATATTCAGCATGAATAGGATAAAAAAAAAAAGTAACCTTGTGGGTAGAAAATCCTGTCAAACATTACCTCAAAAGAGGTAGATATTTGGCACAATGGTTAAGGTGCCATTTGGATTGTCGGCATTCCATATCAGAATACCTGTTTGAATCCTACCTCTGCCCATGATTCCAGTTTCCTTCTAATGCACACCTGGGGGACAGCAAGTGTAGCTCAGTTAGTTGGGTCTGTGTTTCAAGTGTATGAGACCTGAATTGAGTTCTTGGCCCCAAGATGTTTGGGAAGTGAATCAGTTCATGGGGATGCTCTGTGTCCTCCCCTCAAATAAAATAAATACATAAAAATGTTTCTAAAATAAGAAAAACCACTGTCCCTCAGTCATTTTATGAAGATTACCATCAATAGTGAAGCAAGTATGTTGATAGTTCATATACTTTATAATTCGTGATGGTAGTGAAACAGTATTTCTGAGATGTTTGTCAAAAATCTCATGACTCCAATTTAATCATGAGAAAAATATTAGCCAAGTCCCAGTGAGACACATTGAATAAAATACTTGAAATATACAGTTAAGAACTGTCAATGTTATAAACAAAATTCTGGGGACTATTAGTGACAAAATCAACCCAGGAAGACATGACAACTAATTGTAATTAGTATACAGGATTGGATCTTAGAATAGAAAAAAGACATTAGGTAAAAATAAGTAAATTGGAACAAATTGTAAAAATTAGTGAATAGTAATGTATTAAATTTAGTTCATTCATTATGACCAATGTCTTAATAATGTAGGATGTTAATTGAAGGACAAGTGAGTATATGCTACAGAAATGTATAATGTATGTAAATCATTTTTAGAAATAAAACTACTCTGAAATTTAACTTTTTTATTTTAAAAGTGATTTATTCAGTGATGAATAATTTATATTTTAACTAATCATAAGGTTGAGTGAAACAATTTGCTAATACTAAAAAAGGGGGAAATATTGTAGAGCATGGCACCAGGGTTGCTCATCATAGATGAACAGTATTATAATTATGTTGACACTGGACAGGAAGAAGGATAAATGAAAGAGCAGAGTAGTGTTGCTGAGAAGGTAGTTTCACATTTCTTTGTCATACTTTTTTTTATTTATTTGACAGGTAGAGTTATAGACAGTGTGAGAGAGAGAGAGAGAGAGAGAGAGAGAGAGGCAGAGAGAAAGTTCTTTCTTCTGTTGGTTCACTCCCCAAATGGCCGCCATGGCTGGCACTGTGCCAATCCAAAGCCAGGAGCCAGGTGCTTCTTCCTGGTCTTCCATGTGGGTGCAGGGCCCCAGCACCTGGGCCATCCTTCACTGCCCTCCCTGGCCACAGCAGAGAGCTGGACTGGAAGAGCAGCAACTGGAACTAGAACCCGGCGCCCATATGGCATGCCGGCACTGCAGGCGAAGGATTAACCAAGTGAGCCACAGCGCCGGCCCCTCTTTGTCATACTTTTGCCAGTGAAACGTGAAGTGAAGAATTTTGGTACTGAAAGAATGGAATTTTGTGTAAATTGGTTAAAGCCTTCAAAAAAATGGGACATTTCAGAGGTGCTTAGCAGCAAGTGAGTGGACTTAAGTTAAAAGTCTCAGAGGTATTATTGTTTATACTAACATCTTCTATTTAAATGAGTGTGTCTCTAGCACATTCTGTATAAAATCAAGCTATTTCCAGAAAAATCACTTTGAATATTAAATAATTTTTAAATGAAGCCATCTAAACATTTTCAACTCATTCTATTTGTTCATTTTACATCTTATTAATTTTGTAAAATTTTTAGTTTTAATTGGAGGAGAAGAGAAAGAGAGAGAGAGAAAGAGAGAGAAAAAGAGAAATATCCATTCACTGTTCCTTCCCCAAATATTCACAATGTCTGAGATGGGGTCATAGCCAAAACTAGGAGCTGGGAGCACATTCCATGTCTCCTTTGTGGGTGGAAGGAATCCAATTGCTTGAGTCAGCATTGCTGCTCCTGGGATCTGCATTGCCAGGAGGCTGGATTCAGAAGCCAGAGCCAAGAATCAGACTCAGATACTGAGATGCCAGCTTCCAGTGTCTTGCTTGCTATTCCACTATTATTTTTTATGAGATTTTCATCTCCTTCAAATATGTTTCTATGTCTGCGTTCTATATTCATGCCTTGATCCTAATGAGAGACAGTGACTTTCCTGTTTAGACAATTACAAGTAACTTGGTTACAGGTTATATTTGTGTATGTTTTTAACAATTTTTGTCTTCTAGTTAGTTTGTTGAGCTAATGGTGTTTTCTAATTTAGCTCTTATTCCTGCTTATTAGATGTCTCTACAGAAAGTAAGGTGCATGCAATGAATATTTATTTTTAAAATCATCTAGCAGTATATAATCTTATGAGGCACTTTGTAGCTTCCTGATATTAAAGTGCACTAAAAATATCAGCTGCTTAAGAAAAGAGGGTTCTTATTAATTTTGGTATTACTCTATATTACTAAAACCCTATCATAGATTAAGCATTCAGTAACATTGCATAAAAGGATACTAAGTGAAATAGTTGGGGTTAAGCATGACAGGATGATTTTTAATAGGCAATAATTTTATTAAAGAAAGAGGACTCCAGAAGACTTCAACTGATTTGACCAGAGATTTTTTTTTCTTTTTTAATTAAGCTGGCATGGGTTTCAAACTCAGCTGCACTAAATCTTTGGATAAAGCTGGACATATTACTGTCTGAGCTTTAGTATTTTTCACATATAAAATTGGAAGTATAAATACTTTATAACGTAATTACAAGTGCTAAATAGCATTATGTGTATAAATTACTTGGCAGGATAAACAGAATATCAAAATTAAAGTATACTATTTTATTGATAATATAGAATAAAGTTAAAATGTGATTTCTTTTTAGTGTAAACATTTTTAAAGGCTGGAAAGACAAGTGTTAAATAGCCATTCACTCTGAATTGAGAGGCCTTCTATTAATGCAGAATATTCCATGATATAATATTCTAATCTCAACAGAATTGACCCTGCATCTACTTCAAGAGAATTGATGAAAAGAAAGTTCAAGAGGACATAGTTATTTTCTTTAGGGTTACTAGTATACTATGCATATTACTGTTTTCTACCTTTGGGGAAGTACAGTTATTTCACATACAACACAAACCAAATAAGCACTATGAGATAGCATGCTAATATTTCATTACTACATCTAAAATTACCAAGGAAAGCTACTTATGAAAAAGGAGGTGTATTTTGGCTCATAGTTTTGGAGGTTACAGTCAAAGTGTAGGGGTTCCTATTAATATGGACAAGGATGAGGCAGTGAATGGTGGAATCCATATAGAGGGATTATCTCACGAGCCACAAAGCAGAGAGAGAATGGCTGGGCTGAACTTGGCTTATATAACCAAGTCTATTGCAAGAACTCGCTTCCCAGTGTATGTCTCCAGTGACCTAAAGAGCTCTCATATCAGGCACTATAAATGGATTAAGCCTCAACTCTTAATACTCCACCATTGACATGAACTCCATTAATTCTTTACATAAATGTTTGGAGTTTAGAAGTCTATATGAGCTTGGGAGCCAGATCCTGTTCAACATACAACAGGCAATTACTTGGAGATTTTATAAATCTCTGTAAGATCTCTTGGAGATCTTTTACACATGCAGAGACTGCTCTGTCTCTGAAGCATTGAAAACATTAAAGACAAAAATCTTTGGTCAGATAGGATATTTGAAATGGAAAACTACCAGTGGATGCTTTTATTTAGAATGTCTTAGATATTCATAATTTGCTGGAGCAGAAAAACTATTTATTATATAAGTGACATGAAAAGACAGTCATTCACAATGTAATCTAAGACACAGAAAGAATGCAGTCACAGAATTGCTTTGAAAGGAAAGTGTTAAGACAATAATGTTTCTTTTTTCTTGTGATCTAGTGTTTACACAGATTGAGTGCTTATTATATTAGTATTGCTAACAAAGTGACAAAATGCAAGTAATGTAAAGTATATTATATTGAGTGAATAAAGTGATAAGTTTATTAGTGAGCTGTGCTGAGAATTAAAGCGGCATCAACCTTTCATCTGATGCTGACATTGTTTTGGACATCGGATCCACAGATGGGTTACTAATCCATAGGTTCATGCAACTGGTTTTTCAAAAATAGTGGCCTCAACACAACAAAATTTTAATACAAATATTGGTGTCTACAAATGTGATGCATTAATACAGAGGCACTTATGATGCTAAACCAATAAGGTGAATAGAGAACTAAGGTGGAGAAAAAACAATAGAAGTAAGTGGTCTTGGCAAAACAAAAAGGAATCTCTCAAAATAACCCCGAAGTTTTAAACATAAAAGATATAAAAATATTACTATTATTATTGTTATGTAGAAAAACAAAGACTAAAGTAGTCAACCACTGTTTGGGAGGTAAAGGTAAACAGACCAAAGGGGAAAATTCTAGGTGACTCAAATTTAGTTGATACTCGATGTCGAAGCCAAGGTCTGTAAGGATCTTCACAAGGATTTGCTTGTAGTTTACTCATTTAAATATAATTTAAAACGTTAAAAATCCATTACAGAGTGGTGGATGTGGTATTCCTAAATTATTGGCAAATTTATGAGAATGGACAGGCATTTGGTGTGGCAGTTAAGGTGGTCCTTGGGATGTGTGCATCCCATTTTTGAGTTTGTGGGTTTGAATACCCGTTTTGATTCTAATTCCAGCTTCTAATGCACTTCCAGAGAGGCACAAGCCTTGGCTAAATTGGGTCCCTGACCTAGATGGAGTTTCAGGTTTCTGGCTTGTGCCTGGCTCAGTCCCGGTATCTGCACGCATTTGGGGGTGAACCAGTGTGGATAAAAGATCTCTCATTGTGTCAATTTCTGCCTATCTCTTTGTCTTTCAAATAAAAATGAAGTAAAGAATTAAATTTAAAATCAACTAATTCTTTAAAAAATAATAAATTTTGGGAGCCAGCATTATGGAACAGATTAAGCTGCCCCTTGCAAAGCCATAATCCCATATTGTGAGGAGGCAGGTAGATTAATAGGCAGTCATATTATCCCAGTCGGAATGAGGAAAGGGAAAATCTCTTTAAGAGTCTGTTAATTTCGTGCTTCTCCTGAAAAGCTAATGTTAGCAAGATGAAAGTATTAAATCCCACTCCTGTGTTCCCAGCTTTGTCACAAGAATAGCAAGAAAATAGTAATTCTACCCTTTCGAGTTTCAGTTTTTCATGAGGACATAAAGAAGTTACCAATCACATCTTCTTGATGGTGTTTTGCTTTATCATGAACAAGGTAGACAGAATAGACAGGTTTAGAAATATGGCCTTTTGATTGATTGTTAGCTGCTGTTCTGATGTGTGTGTGTGTGAGTGTGTGTGTGTGTGTGTGTGTGTGTGGAGGGGTGTTTCCCCAAATTTGTGCTTAAAAGACTCCATTTCCCATGATTTCTCAGGTCTTCCTCTCTTGGAGCCCTCCTCCTGGCTGCTGTAGCAGGAGATTTATGACTTAAATAAGTCTTGCTATGCTCACTACCCTGTTTTTCTGGAAATTCTTTCACGTGAGACAAGAACTGAGGTTGCCTTTTTTGGCTGCTGTTATACCAATAATAACATCAAGGTGCCACTTTGAGTCCTGGTTGCTTCCAATCCAGCTACCCACTAATATTCCTAGGAAAACACTAGAAGATAGCCCAAGAACTTGGGACCCTGACACCCATGAGATCAGGATGCAGATCTGGATTAGGCCTGGCTCAGTCTTGTCTGTTGTGGCCACTGGTCTAATAACCTAGCTAGTGAAAGATCATTCTCTACTTCTCCTTTTCTTGCCTTTTAAATAAATAAGTCTTAATAATAATTTAGAAGAAACGACAGAACATTCCTGACACATATCTAAGGTGTATTTCAAGTACCTTAACTGATATTATCAAGGACTGAACTGCACTAAACAGACACGATTTTCAGGAAAAATAATATTTTATTCAATTTGCTTTGATATAAATCTTGAAATCTAAGATACTGAAAATACTTTATTTTTCAAATATTCATTTATTTATTAGAAAATCTGAGTGACAAAGATAGACCTAGAGAGATCTTCTGCCCATTGGTTCACTGCCCAGTAGCCCCAAACAGCCAGGGTTAACAAAGCCCAAATGATGAAAAGACAGGAAATCCATCTGGATTTTTCACATGGGTGGCTAGAACCCAAGTACTTAAGTCAACATCTTCTGCTTACCAGGCATGAAGCAAGATAGAAAATGTGAAGTAACTGGAACTAGAACCAGACAATCTGACATGGTTTGTGAACATACTAAACAACAGTTTAGCTCATTGTACCACAGTGCCCACCCTAGACAAATTATTTTAAACTACAACAGGTTTATCACATTTAAACAGGATCGGAATTAAGAGTGAAAAATGACTATATTTAAAATCTATCAAAATGATTGTAATTTATGACCCCACATCTGATTAAAGTCTAATTATTTTATTCTTCTATATTTTTAATCTCAGTAGCTTTTTTTTTAAGGATTACTAAAAATCATCTGAACTTAATATTTATTTAGCAAAAGTAACAACATGGCATGAAATATCTAGTTTTTTAATATCAGGAAATGATTTAATCCTTCATTGCTCTTGGAATTTCATATCATTATTTGTAGCTTAAAATGACTTCTTAAATGACATTATTCAGTCTCACTGCACAATGCAGAAACTGAGGAAACTAATATTTTATTGTAAAATCTAGTATCAAAGCTGTGTAAATTAAAATATTTTCTAGAAATCATGAGGTGGCAAGAAGTACACATAAAGTGAATCAAAGAAATTTGATTGCATTAATGCTATTTAGAAGTACAATAGATATACTGTAGCAATGAAATTCAGACTTGTAGAGTTGGTATTTATTTATTAAAATTTATATATAGTAATATATCAATTATAACTTTTGATCACAGAAGATAAAGACAGTAAGGATTCTATGACACACAGTCAAATATTAAGTGGAGAGTTGAGGTAAATAGCAATTTCATACTTTTTGGATGCTTTTTAATTTCTTAATATTAATTCATTCTAAAGAATATGATATTAGAGCAGTTATGTTTTATAATCAAAAATATTAATTGTAATGCACTTCTCCGTGGATGCTCTGCTATATGCAGAGTCAATGATACAAGAGTAAATACGCCATAGCACTTATTGCATGCAAGTGCTTGCAACTTTGATAATGCTAATTAGATATTCTTCAAAACAACAATATTTACAGTTGGTTTCTATTATTATTTCCATATTAGAAATGTGGAATGTTGGGGCCTGTAGCACATTCATTCCATATCCGTGCCAGGCCGTGTCCTGGCTACTCCAATTCTGATCCAGCTGCCTACGAATGGCCTGGGAAAAACAGCAGAGGGTCACCCAGATTTTTGTACCTGCCACTCACACAGAGACCTGGACTAGAATCCTGGTTTCTGGCTTTGGCCTGGCCCAGTCCTGGCGTTTGCAGCCATTGAGGGAATAAGCCAAGGAATGGAAAATCTTACTCTTTCTGCCTCTCTCTCTGTGCCTGTAACTCTGCCTTTTAAATGAATAAGTATTTATTTTCTTAAGATTAATTGATTCATTTGAAAGGCAAAGTTAGAGGCAGAGGCAGAAAGAGAGAGGTCTTCCATTCTCTGGTTCATTCCTCAAATGGCTGCAATGGCCAGAGCTGGAACCATCTGAAGCCAGAGCCTGGAGCTTCTTCCATTTATCCCACATGGGTGCAGGGGCCCAAGGACTTGGACCATCTTCTACTGCTTCCCCAGGCGATAGCAGAGAGCTGGATCAAAAGTGGAGCAGGCAGGACTTGAACTGGGACCCACATGAGATGCCAGCACTGCAGGCGGTGGCTTTAGCCCCTACACCACAGGCCAGCCCTGAATAAATCTTGAAAAACAAAACAAAACAAAAATTCCTGCCTCTTATCCCATTCAAAAGAAGATAGAAATGTGGAATGTAAGTTTCAGAAAGGTTAAGCAGCTTGCAAGGAGTCCCAGAGCTTGTAAGTGGACCTGCTGTGGTCACTGTGCACACTCTCACGCATTCTTGACTGAAAGGTGAAAACGATGCCCCCAGGCACATATCTCCTTTGTTTCAAGATTATTTTCAGAGGATAATTAGTTCCACATCATAATAGGATGTCTTGTTCAAATATAAATTACATTTTAGACAATATTTCAATATAAAATAACAAGGACAAGGAATCTTTAAGGAAATACAACCTCAGATTATACATTAAGTTTGTACCCCATTCTGTACCAAATTTCTCTGGAGAATATAAACACAAAGAATACTTGGATTTCCCAAGAGAACATGAGTGACGCCTTGTGTATTTACAGCTTCTAATATAAAATACACTTTCAAATCATAAATAGAATCCTGTTCTAATCAAAATACTATTGTTCAGAGGCTAAACACACTTTCAAGACACAAGGCTGACATGCTTCCTCTAAATTATTTAATCTACTTTATCTTCCGTGTGTGTGTGTGTGTGTGTGTGTGTGTGTGATTCTGAAAACTCTCCTTATAAGAACTCAAAAATTGTTGTAGCCTAAAGGATTTCAAATTATTGACTAATTGTACCCCAAGTTTATTATTCGCTTTTTTTTTTGGAGAGGTAGAGTTAGACAGTGAGAGAGAGAGAGAGAGAGAGAGAGAGAGAGAAAGGTCTTCCTTCCATTGGTTCACCCCTCAAATGACAGCTACAACCGGCATGCTGCGCCAATCCAAAGCCAGGAGCTAGTCCCCTCCTCCAGGTCTCCCATGCAGGTGCAGGGCCCAGGCACTTCGGCCATCCTCCACTGCTTTCCTGGGCCACAGCAGAGAGCTGGATTGGAAGAGGAGCAACCAGGACAGATTGCAGCGCACCAACCGGGACTAGAATCCAGTTCCAGTTGGGTTCTAGTGGTGCCCCAGGCGGAGGATTAGCCAAGTGAGCTGAGGCGCCGGCCCTATAGCTTGCTTTTTAACCTCTATTCTATTCTTACTATTTAATGGAATTATCTCTAAAAACGTTTCTGAAATGACCAAAAGGAAAGAACGGAATTTGTCAGCATACTGACATGATCATAGGCACAAATATGTGGGACTTTAAAGAGGAAATTTATTTATGTGACAGCAATAAAAACAATAATAAATTATTTCAAAATTCATTCAAAGTTGTTCATTCAATCCCATAAGAGCATTGAATCTAAGCAGCAAGTGCATAGTACATAACCATCGATGGTCTGGGAAAAGGGACACTAGAGCTTATACACAAACACTCTTCTCTTGTTGTGTACATGTGAAAATTTCAAAATTTAAAAGCAATTATCCATCACTAGACAGAAAATATGTAGTAAAGTTTATACCAAATGTTGTATTTATGAGTGAGTTTTAAAAAGTTCATGGAATTTGTATATATGCATGGACTTCAAAAAATTTTGTTCCATTATCAACTTACATTTTCATTCTAATTCCCATGAACTTTTCTTAAGAATTATTTGAGAGGTAGAGTCACACAGAGAGAGGGAGAGACCTTCCATCTGTTGGTTCAATCCACCTATGGCCACAATGGCTATGGCTGGACCAGGTTGAAACCAGGAGCTTGGGACTGCATGTGTGTCTCCCCAATATTTTTGCAAGGTCCTAAATATTTGGGCCATCTTCTGCTGCCTTTTCAGGCAAATTAGCAGGCAATTGGATCTAAAGTGGAGCAGTCAATGCTCAAATTAGCACTCATAAATGATGCTGGCACGGACTCTTCAATGAACTGTTAGAAGTAGCCTCAAATACTGTCAGTCTATGAAATCATTCCAACCAGAATTTCAGAAGTTATGAAAATAATCTTTTATATTATTTAGAATTTTAGACATGATAATATGGGAACAATGACTTGATTTCAAGGTAGACACATAATATCTTCAAAATCATAAAACTAAGACATGATTAACTTCATACATTTTATTATCTTAATTTTGTGACATGGGAATGACAAATGATCTTGCTAAAGCAAATTCATAATTTCAACAAAAAGAATATATTTCAAATTATTAAAATATTATGATTTCTGGAAAATTGAAAGTGTTATATGTTCAGATCACTGTTCACAAATGCAAAACTTTTGATTCTTCAACTAGAAGATTGGTATAATGGGAGGGGTGGTACTCAATATTATCAGTAAAACCTTATCCAAGTACTTAATCCTACATTAAAAATGAGTGATAAAAGAAAAAAATAGCTAATGCCAAAATTCAATATATTGTTCGAGTTCCCCATTAAGAAATAACTGGGTGGGGGGTGATCAAGCACTTTGTTGCAGCAGGTTAGCCTGCCCCTTGGTATACCCAATTGCATATCAGACTTACTGGTTCAATTCCTGATTCTTCCAGTTCGGATCTAACTTCCTACTCATGTGTCCTGAGAGGCAGCAGATGTTGGTTTGAGTGGAGTTCCAGAGTGCTGGCTGCAGAGCAGTTTAGCCATGGTTATTGCAAGTATTTTAGGAGTGAACCAGCAAGTGAAACACTCTTCTCTCCTCTCTCTCTCTCTCTCCCTCTCTCTCTCTCTCTCTCTCTCTCTCTCTCTATCTATCTCTTTGCCTTTCAAATAGATTAAAATAAATGACTATATTAAAAATGAAAGAATTGGTGATTGCATTGACCAACAAGCCTAAATCCTGAAGTTTGTTTTGACAAAGAAAAAGCAAAATCTAATAATACATGAGGGAAATAATAAGTTTAAGAGTTTGAAAAAGTGAATCAAGAACTATAGTTTTGATTTGTCAAGGGCTTCTAAAACCTCCCAATAATAATAAAGTGGTGGACAGAGCGTAGAAAAAGAATGTCATCTTCATTACATGCCCACTATATTCTAAGTATTATGGTAAATGTTTCATGTACAGTAACTTATAATCACATTTTACTCATGTAGTTGGCATGAATATATTGAAGGGAGTCACACTGTTAGAAAGAGGCACTGCTCACAGTCATTCCACCACACAGCAGAATGCTGCAAACTAAATGAAATCATGCTTCTAAGAACTGTGTACTATGTATGCAATAGAACCACTTCAAATGCAGGGAGCTCATTTTCTGTTGCCCTTTATCAACTTGACCACTTCCTAACAAAAGTGAAAAAAGCACTGAAATCTACATAAAATTGTATTTATATTTTCAAAAACAGATTAAAATTTGCCATTATTTTCAAGCCCACTGGATAGTCAAGGAAGAAAAAACAATACCATTGTATCAATATTGTAATATAAATTGTCCAGTAAGTAGCTAAATGAAAAATAATCCCTGGAAAAGTATTGAGCAAAAAATAGACAATAAATTTGTGGATCCATTCGGAATCTTTAGTGAAAAATTCAAGAAACTGTCTAGAAAATATCCTGTTTCATTTTCTGCTTGATTTACTATGACATTTTGTTTAAACCAATATATCATATAATACTTTCCCACTAAAAATTGGCTGATTTCTTCTAGTTTATCTGTGTAAAACCATTGTAAGTGTTGAAAATCTCAAGGCAAGGGAGTGAAGTTCCACAGGAAGTAGATTGCTAATGTAGCATTGTTGTAGAAGAACATGATTTACAGGGAGACAGTGGTATGAGCCTCAACAAGAAAACATAAAAATCATTAAAAAATAGTTAGGTAACTCATTAAAATAAATGAAAATGCTATGGGTGAAGTCTGGACATTAAACCTCTTACTAGAGCTATTAGCTAGAAGAATTAATGAAGGAATATAATCAATATAGATGTAAACTGAAGTAAATCCATCTATGTGAAAAATAATTGAAGTTATCTCTCTTTGTACATGACATAATCTTATATATTGAAAATATTATAGAATACAAAAAGAGGCTGGCGCCGAGGCTCACTAGGCTAACCCTCCGCCTTGCAGCGCTGGCACACCAGGTTCTAGTCCCCGTCAGGGTGCCGGATCCTGTCCCAGTTGCCCCTCTTCTAGGCCAGCTCTCTGCTGTGGCCCGGGAGTGCAGTGGAGGAGGCCCAAGTGCTTGGGCCCTGCACCCCGTGGGAGACCAGGATAAGCACCTGGCTCCTGACATTGGATCAGCGCGGTGCGCCAGCCGCAGCGGCCATTTGAGGGTGAACCAATGGCAAAGGAAGACCTTTCTCTCTGTCTCTCTCTCTCACTGCCCACTTTGCCTGTCAAAAAAAAAAAAAGAATACAAAGAGGAAAATATTATTACATAGGACTAATAAGCAATTTCAATAAAGTTTTAGAGTTTAAATTCCATATGTAACAACCAGTTTTATTTTTACACAATAGCAATGAAGAAGTCATAAATAAGATTAAGGAAACAGTTCTATTTCCAATGGCATCACAAGGCATAAACTACTTGGAAATAAATTTAATGAAAAAAGCTAAAAGCAATACACTTTAAATCATGTAACGATATTTAAAAAGTTAGAAAGAACAAAATAATTGGCAATTTATGATAAATCTGATAACAAAAATGAGTTTTGTTAACATGATAACATCACCTCTCCAAATCTGATCTACAGAATCATTTTAATCCCTCTGAAAACCCTACTGGCTTCTTTACAGAAACAGACAAGCTGATTCTAAAATGTATATAGAAATTCAGGGCTTCCGATTGGCGCTGCTCCAGCAGTTGCTGCCAATTGGGCAGTGAACCAGAGAGGAAGACCTCTCTCTCTCTCTGCCTCTCCTTCTCTCTGTGTTTAATTCTGACTTTCAAATAAATTAATCTTTAAAAAAAATATTTAAAAAAATCAAAGCCTCACTAGGCAATACTGTAGTACTGGACTAAGGGTAGACATATAGATAGATGGAAAGGATTCAGAGTCTAGAAATAAAGCCTTCCATTTACAATGCTAGTTCTTCAATAAAGGTTTCAAAACAATATATGTAGAAAGAATGTTTTCTTCAACAAATATTGCTAGGATGTACAAACAAATATGTTTTTGTATCTATCTGCGAAGAATGATGTTGGACCACTTTCTCACACTGTATTCAGAAATTAATTCAACTAGAACATCAATATTAACATAATAGCTAAAGCTATCAAACTCTGAGAAGAAACAAATTTTTTAAACTTGGATGGAACTGTCTTCATGGATATAACACTAATTATATATACAGTGAAAGAGAAATTAATTGAATTTTATCAAAATTAAAAATTTCTTTGCTATACTTGATACCAGCAAAAAAACTGGAGAAGCAGCTACATAATGGGAAAAATATGTACAAATTATGTATCCAGTAATTGAGTAACTCAGTATTAAGACAAGAAAGCTAATTTAAAAATTGAGCAGATGATATTAATAGACATAGCTCCAAAAAAGATATATGTAAAGGAAATGCTAATTGCCCTTATTTGATCAGTACACATTGTATACATATATTGAATTTATCTCACTGAACCCAGTACGTAGATACTTTGATTACATGCTAATTTAAAATTTTAAAAATCAGGGAGAGTATTTAACCTATCAATTAAGACATTAAGAAAACTGTGTCCCACAACAAATTATCTAGATTCAATAACTGTCCCCAAATTCTCTTTCTGCTAATGCAGATCATGGAAGTCAACTGTGATGGTCAAGTAATTGAGTTCCTGCCTCTCATGTGGGAGAGACATGCCTGAGTTCCTAGATCTCATCGTTAACATAGCCCTCTCCAGCCTTTGTGAGGATTCAGGGAGTAAATCACTGGATGAAACATTTTCTGTTTATTTCTGGTTCTCTGCCTCTCAAAGATAACTTTAACTTGAAAATGAAAAGCTTAGGGGCCAGCACTGTGGCATAGTGGATAAAGCCAACTCCTGTAGCAAAAGTATCCCATCTGAAACCAGTTCAAATGATGGCTGCTCCACTTCCTATCCAGCCCCATGCTAATGTACCTGAGAAAGCAGTAGAACATGGCACAAGTACTTGGGCCACTGCACTTATGTGGGAGACCCAGAAGATGCTCCTGGCTCCTGGCTTGAACCTGGTACAGACCTGTCCATTGTAGCAATTTCGAGAATGAATCAACTGATGGAAGATATTCTCTCTCTCTCCCTCTCTCTCTGCCAATTTGGAGAATGAACCAGTGCATGGAAGATCTCTCTCTCTCTCTCTTTCTCTCTTTCTCTTCCTTTCTCTCTCACTGACTCCCTCTGTCCTATAACTCTTCCATTAAAATAAATAAATATTTTAAAAATTAAAATTGGCATATTAATCATTAATAATACCTTAAAATTTGTTCAGAATCATTAGTATTTTGGAAAATGAAAAATCAAAACTAACATGGGATGCTACCTTTCATGATGACTATATCCAAAAAGATAAATTAGATCAAGCATTGAATAGGATGTGAAGACACTTGAACCCAATTACTCTAAGTATGAATGAAAAACACAGTAATCATTTTTAAAGTGATCGTAGTAGTTCCTCAAATTGTGAAATATAGTCATAGATCTAGTGCATGCAACAATATAATCCATATCTGTTTTGCAGCCAAGGTAGACAGTGTGGTGGAACCCACCTCACTTCAGTGGAAATCTTTCCCATCTGTTAAACCTGAAATAAGGAAAGCTGAGAGTGTGCCTGAGGACCACTGAAACACATGCTTAAGCAGAACACAGGAGTACACATAAGGAGCAGAACAGGGAAACATACTCCTTCAACATCTGTAAGCCTAGAACCAACAGGGAGGGTTCTACCAGTGAGGAAATGTTCCAGAGACAAGAATTATTCTTAAGAAGCCAAGAGTGCACATCACTGCCTTTCTCTCCAACTTTACAAAGGAAGAAAGTGAGCAATTCTAGTGTAGACTTTCACAAGCAAGAACAGCATAAGATAAATAGAAGATATTTTCATAGCACACTATACTTTTTATAACAACCTAAATTTTCCTTCTTAGCAAATGTCACAAAGCATAAATAGAACATAAAAACTAGGAACATAGGTTTTAGTAACTGTAACTAGGTTCAAGTTTCTGCTTTTCATGTTACTAATTTGTGAATAAAATATATAGTATATAAAACACTCAAATGCTGATTTTATTGTCATAATTTTATTCCATTCCACTGATATATGTGTATATATATATAAAACCTCATTTCATGTATATGTTTATGTGTGTATACACACACACATACACACACACACATATCTCCATGTCAATGCTACCTTGTCTAGATTAGTGATTGTTTCTAAGAAGTTAGTTGTTCTTCATCCTTTTCATAATACATTTTTTCTCTATACTATACACATTTGGTTTCTATTTACTTTTACTTTTAATTTCTTTCTACTTTCAATAGTTTAATATCTTGAGTAATTTATTCTGATGTTCATTTGTGTTTTCTTCAAGATATTGTTCTTGAAATTTATGGTGAACTTTGATTATCATGTTCCTGATAGTCTTCATATTTAGGAAATGACCAGGCATTGTATCTCCAAGTGTTTCTGCTCTTCCCATCATTCTAAGAGTTTACCCTTTTCACCAATCAAGTTCTGGCCAATCACAGCAACCAAAACCTAAGCCAATCTCAAGCTGAAGGTTGGCAAGTTAGACTCAAATAAGGCTAGTGCCAAAGCCACCAATCATATTTCTACATGTTTTTTCCTGTTTTCCAATTCTAAGTCTAACCCACTGCATTGGAGGTGGAAGCACTCAGAAATATCTTTGATGTGGAATGTGCACAGTTCTATAAACATCTCTTTAACTCAAATATTATTAAATTTAACTTGTCTTGGCTTCTTTATTTTCTTCTCTCAACCATGCCTATTTAGCCACCATCCAAGATGTGCAAAGAATCCTTGTGGAGATCATGTGGAAACACAATTTTTCATGAACTTGTGTGAGTTCTGGGGACCATTTGCTCAATTCATTTACAGTATATTCGTTCACTGGCTTTGGTAATGCCTTTCTACATTAAAGCAGATCAGTACTCACCCAGACCTAAGGGAGTAAACATCTCTTTAGCACATCTTTAGTACATCTCTTTGTGTCAGTTTCCACTTATCAGTACCTCTGCTTCTAGCTACTTATTCTCCAGAACTTTGATCTCTATTTTTCCCATTCAGCAAGACCACCAAGATTTGTTTGGTATCCCTTTCCTCGAACCACATTTATATACTTTATCTGCTTATTTGGAGCTCACAGGATCTAACCTAGTTTGCTTTCTTTGATTCAAAAATCATGAACCTGTTATTTTTGCTCTTCATTGTTTGAAAGCTTTTTCTCATGTATTTTGATAATATTAAATTGTTTAGGGCAGATAAAGGGACCAAATTCATGTTGTTTCATCAGAGCTTAAAACAGAGTTTTTAGACACATACATACCTACATGAATATTAAATATTTATTTTTATTTATGTTTTTAAAAGATTTATTTAGTTATGTATTTATTTAAGAGACAATTACAGAGAGAGGGAGAGACAGAGAGAGAGGTCTTCCATCCGATGGTTCACTTCCCAAATGGTTGCAAAGAATGGAGCTGGATTGATTTGAAGCCAGGAGCTTCTTCCAGGTCTACCACGTGGGTGTAGGGGTCCAAACACTGGAACCATTTTCCACTACTTTCCAAGGCCATTAGCAAAGAGCTGGATTGGAAGAGGAGCAGCCAGGGCATGAACCTGCACCCATTTGGGATGAGAGCACCTCTGGTGGAGGCCTAGCCTACTACACTGCAGCATGGTTCCCTGAACGTCACATATTTAGATATCAAAATTTACATGTATGGATGGATATGCACATGTATGCATGTATGGATGGATAAGCCACAGAATTCTATTTTTATCATAAAATGGATAGTTGAATAAATTAAGCAAAACTAAAAAAGAAGATGAACAGACTTCACAGTGAGGATGATTTTTCTCTTGAAGAATAATTGGTAAGTAGTTTTAGATAATTGGAATTTCTGAATTTTGTTATGTGTTTTATGACAAGATTGTTATAATTCCTTGATTATAACTTTTTGAAGCCACTCATTCATGCATGTGATTTCTTCTTAGTAGAGTAAGGTATAAATTCCTTATCCTAATTTTTTCTCTAATTAGAAATTTTTGCTGATTTCACAGTCATTAAAAACAGGTGTTTATAGCAGGCACCACTGCTCAATAGGCCAATCCTCCACCTGCAGCGCTGGCACCCCGGGTTCCACTCCCGGTTGGGGCGCCGGATTCTGTCCCGGTTGCTCCTCTTTCAGGCCAGCTCTCTGCTGTGGCCCGGGAAGGCAGTGGAGGATGGCCCAAGTGTTTGAGCCCTGCACCTGCATGGGAGACCAGGAGAGGCACCTGGCTCCTGGCTTTGGATCAGCGCGATGCACCAGCCGCAGCCCACTGGCCGCGGTGACCACTGGAGGGTGAACCAATGGCAAAAGGAAGACCTTTCTCTTTATCTCTCTCACTGTCCACTCTGCCAGTCAAAAAACAAACAAACAAACAAGTGTTTAGCAAATAATTAAAATAATTATAGGCAAGCCACTGAAGTATAAAATTTGCATTGAAAAATTTATATTTGTTGACTAAACTACTTATTAGATTCAGTCATAATTATGCAAAAAATTTTATCATCACTATTTTGTCATCTGTTTAGGTATATTTTGTCACTATAAAAATACCTGAGATAAGTTATTTATAAATGAATAAAGTTTATTTTGGCTCAAGATCAAGTAGCCCCATTGATCTGGCATCTGATGAAAGCCATGGATGGCAGGACACTTGGAGCTGAAAATAATCTGGGAGCCAGGAAGCAGTAAGAAAATGATAGGGGCAAACTCAGCTTATACAACTAACATGGTTATAAGCACTACCTTGCAAGGACAAATTCCAATAACTTAAAGATCTCCCTCTGGGCTTAACTCCCAGATCCCATTATTAAGTCAAATATTCTCTCTTAATCCATCAACCGTTAACACTAATCTATTATATGTTAACATAATACTTTGAAGAGCAAGTCTTCACCACATGGAATATTGAGAGATATCCAAACTATTACCCAAATATAACTGTTACTTGCGAAACATATATGCACATTCTAAAAAAACCAAATATCTAAGTTGTCTAATGGTCTCTCCATATTTGTTTCAAATTACCTGAATATAGTTAAAAATGGTACTACTTGTATTTTTAACACAATTTCCCTATTTATAAACTTGTCATATAGGCAGGTAATACCAATTCCACATTTTATGCTATGTCATAATGTACAATAAATGATGATGTGATTGCATCATAATATTAAACTTCTTCAGTCCTAAAGAAGAGTAAGTCCATCCAATACT
Source organism: Sylvilagus floridanus (assembly GCA_949820135.1). Taxonomy (NCBI): domain Eukaryota; kingdom Metazoa; phylum Chordata; class Mammalia; order Lagomorpha; family Leporidae; genus Sylvilagus; species Sylvilagus floridanus. The sequence goes on from OX463243.1 coordinate 39,083,253, forward strand.
AAATTTAAATCACTAAATATTACTATAGATATAATATAATATCCTTTGATAGATTTTAAATTTAGTTCATATAGAAATATTCTAGAAACTCTGTGTAATTCAATCTGAATTTGCAGAAATACAAGAAACAAAATTAATTTTCAGATTACCTAAAATGGCAAACAAAATGGGACCAGATAAATGAGAGAAGAGAGAATAGTGGTTACCAGAGGTAAAGAAAGGATGCGGGAAAGAAGATACAGGAAAGTTGAACAATGAGTACCCAAATACAGTTACATAGAAGAAATAAACTGTGGTGTTGTAGAATATGATAGAATGATGATAGTGCACAACTATTTATTATACATTTTATAAAGAACTTAAAAAGAGGAGTTTGAAGGTTCCCAACCCAACTAAATGATAAATTATTAAGGAAGGGGAAATTCTAATCAACCCTGATTTGATTGTTATACATTGATTACAATTATCAAATAATCACAGCATGCTTCATAGTTATGTAAAAAAGTATGCCAATTAAAATAAATTATTAATATAATATTTAATTCTTTATATTCGTTTATTTTCTTGAAAGGCAGAAACACAGAAGTAGAAGGAGCAAAGAGAGATCATCCATCTGCTGATTCTCTTCCCAGATCACCCCAACTGGCAAGGCTGGGCTAAGTGAAAGCCAGGAACTTGAAACTCCATTTGGCCTTCTAAGTGATGACAGGGGTTCATTTACTTGGGTCATCATCTACTGATTTCCTAGATGCATTAGCAGGGAGCTAGACTGGAAGCAGAGCAGCCAGGACTGGTATCAGTACTCCAATGAACTGCCAGCATTGCAAATGGTGGCTTAACTCACTGTTTCACAACGTTGATATGTACTTTAACAAACAAAAACAGATGGTTGCATCTTTATTTTCAATGCAAAAAAAGAATTAAATATATATTAATAATTTATTTTAATTGGCATAATTTTTACATAAGTATGAGGCATGTTGTGATTATTTGATAATTGTAATCAATGTATAACAATCAAATCAGGGTTGATTAGAATTTCCCCTTCCTTAATAATATTCAGCTATTATTTACTCACTGTTTTATCTCAATCCTTGGTTCTTTGCTTCTAAATGCTTTTCATTTAACTGCCTCAAGTTTCTACCAAGGGAAAACAAAACAATCTTCTCTGGAACATAGTGGTAACAAAATGTGATATAGGCCCCAATGTCTTCTTTGCATTATTACATTATTTAAGAGAGAGTGAACATGATCCAATCCACTGGTTCATTATCCACATACTCTGATTTGCTGAGGCTAAGGCCAGGGCTGGAGCTGGGAGTTAGGATCTCGACCCATTTGAATTGGCAGGAATCAACTATTCTAGTAATCAACCTTCCGGGATCTGTGTTGACAGGAAGCTGTAGTCAGGAGTTGGAGCCAGGAATCAAATCCAGGTATTTCAATGTGAGAAACAGACCTTTTAGCCACTAAACTAAATGCCCACTCCCTCTTTCATTTCTGATGATTCAGAATTATAAATATTATTAACATTTTCTGTGAATAATGGATTTAAATCCTTAAAATTAGTCTCCTGATGTTCAATACGCCTTAACTGCTTGATTATTGTCAAGATAGAATCATGAAAAATCTACCAGTATACAACACAAACATAAATAAAGCACACCAGCAATGAAAGGGAGACAGAATAGTAGTTTTACTGTTGTGGTAGAAGTAGGGGACTTATATTTTTAAGTCAAGAACCCAGGTTCAATAAATATTTTCATCTGAAAAGAAGTAAAAATAGGGTATTTCCATATGGAGTTTCTTAATATACAGAGGTTTCATCATGAAAGATATCACTCAAGGTTGTCTATTTTTTTATTCTTGGAAAAGAAAATCATTTTAAGGTATATTATCTATATTCATGTGTCCCATAGATCTCACAGCATGCCTTACTATGACATTAAGAAAACCTTCTTAGGTATATAAAGTATATATTTTCTTAGTCTTAATTTAATACTAAGTAAACAAGTAAAATGCATGATATGTGACTGGTAACAAATTTAACAGAAAGTCTTTGCTGGCTCTCTGTCTAATAAATTAGAAGCCCATTGTTTGTACTATAATTTTTCAGATATTTCTCTCCTCCAAATACACTGAATAAACAAGTGGTTATAATGGAAACAGCAACTATTTTCAATGTGATGCACATATATGGCCAGAGGATTTTTATATAGTAAAGCCTTTTTACCTCAAAAAGGTCCAATCATAGCTCTTCCTTCAGAAATGAGAAATTGATTGTCTCTGGACTCAATACATTACATGGACTTAGAATGCTTAGAATGCGGTCTGCAGGAGAGAAAAGTAAATACAAGGTGAAAACGAATCAGGCAACTTCTGGAACTATCTTCAGCTTATAACCGGGATTTGACAGAATAATTGCTCTTTAGTTCTGTGAGACATCTTTGTATTTATAGCACAGGTAACCTTTGGATTTAAGTCATAATCTTTGATATCTACTACTTAACAATAAAATTTTTAATTAACAATGCTCCTTTTTGTTAATTAAACAATTATGAAATTCTCTCATCGAAATTGTAATTTGAATCACATTAAGAAATGAAATCAACAATGATATAAATAAAAACAAAAACTTTGTATTATTTAAATAAAGAGCTAACTTAAACCATAGATACATAATTCATTTGCTTATACTATACACAATGTTATTTAAATAAAATAAATTAGTTATAACTTTCTCATCTAAAAATTATTGTTTTATTTCTTCTTCCAACTATGATGGAATTTCTGGTACATGATTTACCCTCTTGCTGTGAAAATGAAGCAAGTTTTAGACAATGGATGATAATTAGTAAACAATTTTGATTTCTTAGAGATCAGGGTAAGTTTCCTAATTTGTCTCCAGTTTCTTCTGGTATAATTTTTTCAGCTGCAGTCCTGAGAGATGAACCTAATCAGAAAATATGCATTTTAGTAAGTTAGAAAAATAAAAATAGAAGAGAAGGAAATCAAGACATTCAGAATACACAAAGCAGAATAATGAAATTAAAGGAACCATACAGAAAAATAACTCCAGAAACCTGTGTGTGTTATCCTTGATTTTGTAATGCAGTACTATACCATGGATAGGTAGGACAAATTTTTATGAAGTTGATAAAAAATGATGACTAGAGGGCTATAAGCTAAATTACTTTCGTGTTCACAAAGGATTGAGAGTTCAAGTTTCAACCAAACAGAATTAAGAGAACTGCTGAACTATTGTCTCTTGAACAAGGTATTGTATTGAACCTTGGTTATTGTAACAGGAAGATGGAAGAGTAATATCTTGGTATTAACAGTAGAGTAGAGGGCACTCCAGAAATATCCTGATGCAACTTACAAATGAATCTTAAAAGGATCAAAATAATTTACACTTAACTGTGGCTGAAGAAAATCCCATCAAACTTTAAAGGAAAATTAAAAAAATAAAAGGAATCAAAAGTGAACAAACCCTGGTGTCCATCATTGACTCAAATATAAATAAACTGGAGAAAAATTAGTCAACAGAAACAGAAATCATTAAGATGATAATACTGCATATAAATATATGTTATATATATATATATACACATATATATTCACACACACATATATATATACACACACTATGAAATACGACACCAGTCATTTGCAACAAAATGGATGCACATGGAAACCATTATACTTAGTAACATAAGCCAGTCCCAAATAGACAACCGCCATATGCTCTCTCTGATCTGTGGTAACAGAGTACCTTAAAGGTAATGATACATTGAGATGTGATGATTTTTAATAGTGCTTGTCTTGACAGCTGAAGAAGAGTGTTTTTTTTTTTACTTCGCACTATATGTTGAACTCTGATTTATAGTTACTCTTATGAGTATAAAGTTAAATGAAAATATATCTTTGTAAAAAATAAGAATGGGAATAAGAAAGGGAGGAGAAAGAAGGGAGGAGTGTGGGTGGTTGGGAGGATAGGGTGGAATGTATCACTATGTACTGGAATCTGTCTATATGAAATACATGAAATTTGTACACCTTAAGTAAAATTTAAAAATAAAAAAGATGAAGGCATTGCCCATAATAACTAAAACTGATTATTAAAATATGCTGAGGTTGAGTACAGCAGTTAAGATGTGATTTGACATGTCCACATACAATATTAGAGTGCCTTTGTTCAAGTGCTGGCTCTGTTTCTGATTCTAGTTTTGTACTAATGCACACCTGTGAGGCAGCAGACAATGGTTCATTTACAATTGAACAATTGTTCAGTTACACTGGTAGACCTGGATTGAGTTATAGCCTTGGAAGTTGGGCTTGACTCAGCCCCAGCTATTGCAGGCATTTGGGTAGTGAACCAGTGAGTGAATGAAAGATTATCTTTCTGTCTCTCCCTCACATAAATACATTTGATCTCTGTCTTTAATGTACTGTACATTGTGAATTAATACTATAACTAGTACTCCAACAACAATTTCAGTTTGTGTCTCTATGTGAGGGCAAACTGTTGAAATCTTTACATAATATGTTCTAAACTGATCTTCTGTGTATAAAGAGAATTGAAAATGAATCTTGATGTGAACAGAAGGGGAGGGGGAGCAGGAGAGGGGAGGGTAGCGGGAGGGAGGGAAGTTGTGAGGGGGGGAGCCATTGGAATCCATAAGCTATACTTTGGAAATTTATATTCTTTAAATAAAAGAAAAGAAAAAAAAATACTTTTAAGGGGTCAGTTGTGGCTTAGTAGGCAAAGCTGCTGCCTGCAGTGCCAGAATCCAGTGTGGGTGCAGGTTCTAGTCTCGGCTGCTCCACTTTTGATCCAGCTCTCTGCTATGGATTGGGACAGCAGTAGAAGATGGCCCAAGCTCTTGGGCCCCTGCACCCACCTGGGACACCTGGAAGAAGCTCCTGGCTTTAAAAAAGGCTCCTTAGGGCAAAGATGACCTTGGGAAAAAAAAAAAAGCTGAGAATACACTGAGACAGCATACTTGGGCTAGTATCTGATATTCTTAATGTTTCTGCATATGAATTGAACTGAATAGAAAAGTTTCCTACAATATTAGTGTATATACAAGCTAGTGGATCTTGAAAATAAAGTATCCCGCCCTGCTTTGGAAATTCTTTCACCTGTTAAAAATTTTAAAAAAATTTTAAATGTTCAAATATTCAAAAAATTATAAATATAATAAAAAGATGTAAAACATAAAATATTATTAAAAGAAACAGAAAATCCCTTATATAAAAGATCTAATAAAATATCAAGGAAATTTCAGATGTCTAAGCTTCACAAAGAATAAAATTACTTAGTGAATAAGAATGTGGAACAACCAGAATTTTCATGAACTTTTCTGAAACTATAACAAAGAAAGTGTTCTGATTCAAGAACACTGGAAAGAGTTTAGACCGTTCTTGTAAAAGCACATTAGCATTACCTTATCAGCAGCAATTCCTTTTCTAGGCTCTTCTTTACCCAAGAAAAATGAAAAAATAGGTTTACAAATGACATCTACAAGAATGTTCATAGCAACTTTGTTTATAATAGTAAGATAATGGAAATATTCCAGAAACCTATAAATATAATAATGCGGTAAAATATGACACATTCACACATTTAGTAGTACATACAAATAAATGTCACAGGCAACAACTTGTATCTAATATGAAAAATCATGTTGCATGGGGAAAAGGCATGCAAAAAACTAGATATGATTTCATTTATATCAGTAGAGAACAGATAAAACTGGTAGTGATGAGGAGAATCGTGAAGGGCTATAGGGAAACATTTCGGGGAGAATAATGTTTTGAATTTTATAGAGTTTGGGGTTTTCTGTTATACCTGATCTAGCAGGGCCCTGTCTTGGGCTCTGTGCCTCAGGAAACTGCACACTTCCATTAAGTCCACTGTGTGGTTTCTGGGTTCCATGGCTGCTACAGTTCCCTCTGGGTAGGGTGACTCTACCCTTAATTTGCTGTGGTATAGCCCTGATTTATATTTTTCCATTTTTGAGATGCACTTTATTCTTTATTTACATGTGGGATTCGATAGAACGATTATTTCTTGAGCTCATACTACATTATGTTGAGGATCTGTGAACCTATCACCTAAGGAGTAGTCTCATAAAAACCAGAGAGGTATTTCTTTACAAGATTGTATTATACTGAGAATAGTAAATTGCTGAAGGCTGGCTGTCATCAGGAGACCTCAGTCTGAGTGCTGCAAGGAAATGAATTCTGCCAATAGTGACCATGCAAAAGGGCCCTGAGTCTCAGATGAGAATCAAAGCCATCGTTTACACTTTTATTTCAGCCAGGTGAACCCCTGAGCAGAGAACCAGCTAACACTTGCCCAGACAAGTGATCCATAGAAAATAAATAATGAATTTGTGTTGATTTAAGTAATGCATTTGGAGATAACATGGTGAATCAAAGTAGAAAACAAATACATGTGCCTGACTATTATAGGAGAATTTGTTCTCCAGGCCATCTTAGCTATCAGAGATAGATAGATTTGTAAATATTATACCAGGGCTCCTTGTAGAATTGATAGCTTCAAAGAATAAGATAGGTATATAAAAAGTTGAGATCAGAATATATTTTGGTAGAGCAAAGACATGATTAATGGAGACCGAGGCTTGTCAAAATCACATAGAAGCAACCTTGAGAAGGAGGGCCCCACAGATCAAATTGAGGACAGCTTTTCAGTATCAGAATAAATACTGATGGGGTTAGCATCTGGCATAGTTATTAAAATTCCACTTGAAAACCTCACATACTGTTTAAGAGTACTTGGGATTGAGTTCTGGCTCTGATCCTAAATCCAGCTTCCTGTTGATGTGTAACCTGGGAAGCAGCATGTGATGGCTCACGTGCTTGGGTCCCTTTCGTGCATGTGGGAGACCCTGATTAAGTTCCTGGCTTCCAACTTCAGCCTTGGAAAGTCCTTTCTGTTGTGAGTATTTGGAGTGTGAAGCAGTGAACAAGTTAAGGAAAGAATGAGGATCATCTCCAGAGAATATAAATTAAGGTGATATGACAACTGAATGCAAAGATGATTTTACTATATTATTTTACTATATGAAATTTTTGGAATAATTGAAAAACTTGAAGGGAATCAGATAATTGTCTATATTAGTAGTTAATAACTGTTGAAGTCCTTATTTTGATTATCTTATTGGGGTTCTGTAGGAGGAAAGTCTTGCTTTTAGGAGGTAAGCTAATATGTTCAGAGTGATGATACATCAGGTCAGCACGTTTCTCTTATTCACTTCTGAAAAGAAAGTTGTTATTCTACTTTCAACTTTGAGGTAAGTTTGATATCAGTTGAATAATTAAAATTGTTTGTTACAAAAATAAGGCAAACCACAGTGTAGAAAAATGCACTTATAATGCACAGAAAAGTATGACTATATTTGGAATATATACAGAAATGTCACAAGCTCAAAGTAAGATGATAACTCAATTTTAAACATTTTTTGAAATGATAAGGACAAACACTTTACAAGAAATATTTAAAAAGTTAACTAATAACACGAAGGGATTCTCAGAATCATTAGTCATCAATAAAACATAAATTTAATGACCTCCAAGTAGATACTAAGGAGATATTCAATAATAGCTAACATTTTCTTAAAAATACAATTCTAAGTATTGGGGTGGGTATGGAACAACTGTAACATTTATGCATTGCTGATTTTGTCTTTGAAAAATAGTTTACATTATATTTACATTATAAAGGTCAAATTTCATACAACCTACAGATTTATTCCTAGGTATTCATTTATCTAAAGAAAATGAAAACCTATATCTACCCTAGAACAGATACACACATGTTCACAGTAATTTTATTGATATTACACCAAATTTGAGAAAGTACAAATGAATATAAACAAATGAATGAGTAAACACATCATGGTGTATTCATATAATAGAATGAGTCATCAATATAAAGAATCACATTATATACCCATAAGAATATTTTATTCAATCTTCAAAATCTGAGGGTAAGAAGACCATACAAAAGTGCTTGTATGGTAGGTTTCCATTTATATCAAATGATGAGAAAGCAAAACAAATCAATAGTGGCAAAAAGCAGATCAATGACTGTCAGAGCTGGTGGGTTGTGGGATTGACTGCACTATGGCATAATGGAACTCTTTGGATTTACCAACATGTTCTTTAATGGATAAAGGAAATGGCTACCTGAGTATATATACTTGTCAAAAATCATTAAATTGAATGGAGAAACAGGTGCATTTTATGTTATGTAACTTATATGTTTCTGAAATAGATATAAAAATGAAAAGTGTTGACTATCAGGATACAGACTAGAAATAGAGGGAGACTATAGAGGCCACATGGAGTCGGTCATGAAAGTTCATTCATCAAAGAAACCCTAACTTTTAATTTTGTCTGTTTCTTGATAAGCATATACAAAACATGTCACAAGTTTACCTTTGTGGTTAATTCCCTGATGGATGTGCAAGATCATCACCATTCGTAGACCTCATTCTGGGCTTAATCTTTCTCATCAAGTGTGATCATCTTCCTCTCACTTGCCACTAGGGTAAAGGTATGTAGGAGATCTTTGTGTAAAATGGGTAGATTCCCCTTGTAATACAATGATGTAGCTGATGCTCATGGATAATTCGATAAAGAAAGCAGATTACTTGTTTTTCCCTCTCATTAATACTTTATTGCTTTTTCACTAACTGATCCAAGGGTTTGCTTAACACTAGAAACCTTTGGCAACAAAATTTACAGTAGGAATATTTACATTTTCTGATAGCTAGCCTAAGAGCATTTAGATGAAATTAATTTTCATAAGGATACATGCTGGGGCATGTATCCTCTTTAAATGAAAGTGAAAATGTGTCAAAGTCTATTGGAAATTTGCCTTGTAGAGTTAGAAAAGCCAACATAGAAAAGATAATGAATGATATCAGAAATCAAAATTGGATAGCAAAAGAATTGTTAGAACGAGTGGGAAAAGAGTGATAAATTTATTAGAGGCTGATATTGCATTCCAGTCCTATAGAATTATGATGTACAAATAATATTAGATATCCTGGAATTTTTACTTATATTTATTTTATTATTGTATTTATTTTTGAAAAAAAAATAAAGTCAGTTTTAAAAAATTAAGGTCCATGATGATATATTTAAAAGTAATTTTTATTTTACCATATTTGTATAGAAACTGATACTTACATATTTTTCCTTTACATGCTCACAAAGCAATTTCTCTCATTCCCTATATATTTTTTTCCAAAAAGTGATTTCCTTTTGGTGGCTCAAAGTAAGACAGCAACAAGCTGCATTCACAGCTAGTTGTTACTTTCAGTCTGCTTCATTGAACAGTGGAGATTGGAATTTCAAACAGCTATTGCTTTTCTGCCTTTTTATACATTGCCCACAATTGCTGTCTTACAGGAGTGAGGGAGTAGAAGCATTGCTTTCCCAGTCTTTACACAGATCTCCTTTTTTTTTTTTTATTTTTGACACCACAACCATATGTGTGACAGCATAACAAAGAAGGAAGCAGTAAGACTTAGTTCCAAAAGTTAACCAAATGTTGAGACTGATATGATGCAAAACACAAATTAAAATAAAAGCAAACAGATGCACATGTCAGTCAGAAGAACTGGAATTTTATTTACTCTCTTGAAAATGGCACGTAATAATATGGATGTTCTCTGTTCCTGGGTAGGGAAAGGGATGAATGGATGAGGGAAGAGAATCAACCTGAGTAGCATGATGTAATTACTGAAGATAACATAACCTCAAAGTGACTTGATTAATTGATTTGGAAGATTTTCTTTATATAGCATGGTGTTTTGAAAATGATATGCCTAACACCAAGATTCAAACCTGGAGGAATCTGTTTCTCTTATATACTGTACAACTGCCTGCTTTGGTGTAAATATATATTTAATCATCAAAAATAAACTCGCAAACCATGTAACATTGGTATAAAATAACATTTGAGAAAACTCTACTGGAAATACATCAGAGTGTCAACATAGGAATTTGGGGTTTTGTATCTTCTAAGTAGGGGAACAAGTTTTCAAAGAAATTTAAGTGAATTAGAATATAACTTTCTCCTTTAGGGCATACAAAGAAAAATGCAAAGTAGACAAAAATGATCATAAAATGCACACAATGTTTAGTTTACTGACACCAGGTATCCAGTAATCAGAGTTTAAGTCAAACAACAAATGCCTTCATGCTGTGAATTAGTGTAAGATATTCTACAGAACATTAAAAAAAAAAAGGAGATAATTTTACAAAGTAATGCAAAGGCAGAGATTAAATCTTTCATTGCAAACATCATCTCCGAAGAGAACTCATGGATATATAGTAGAACCTCAACAGCACTGAAATGAGAAATCCAAGCTAAAAATAAACAATGACTTCTTTATATCCTAAATGCCTAGAAATTGTGATCAATTATTTTCAGAAATTGACTGGAAGATCATTCCTAGGAAATATTATAAAATATATTTCTCTGGCCAGTGCCGCGGCTCACTTGGATAATCCTCCGCCTGCTGCACCAGTACTTTGGGTTCTAGTTGTGGTTGGGGCGCCGGTTCTGTCCCGTTTGCTCCTCTTCCAGTCCAGCTCTCTGCTGTGGCCCAGGAAGGCAGTGGAGGATGGCCCAGGTGCTTGGGCCCCTGCACCCGCATGGGAGACCAGGAGGAAGCACCTGGCTCCTGGCTTCCGATCCAGGACAGCGCGCTCCGGCCTTAGAGGCCATTTGGGAGGTGAACCAATGGAAGGAAGACCTTTCTCTCTGTCTCTCTCTCTCTCACTAACTCTGCCTGTCAAAAAATATATTTCTCCCATAATTCTGGATTATTTTCCCCCTTGAACAGCAGTGTGGGGATGGAAGCCTATGTTTTCTGAATGAACACAATGAAAAGACAAAATCCTTTCTTCCTAGGAGTGTCCACGTTTGTTAGGAGTCGCATTACGACTGATAATGGATGAGGCAGGTAGACAAAGTGTCTCCTCATTTGATTCAGCTTCTTAGTTCAATGGCATAGCCTCCCTTTCGGTGAAGCAGCAATCACTTGAGGTGAGGATCTGTCCCTTTGAGATGTAAATCTTTTTAAAAGCTGCTTCCTAGTGTTCCCATTCAGAATTGTCTTTCTAAAGAAAGTAAATTCACTTTGAAATGTAAAGAGTTATTTCCAAAGGAAAGTAACATTCCCATTCTCCAGCCTTTAAGAGGGTAACTCCAGGTTGTAAATATCCACCGGCATTAAAATAACAGAGCTTTTACTTTTCTTTTGTATAAAACCAGTTAGCAAACACAGATGACTTAGTGATCTTTTCACTGCCACAGCAAACCAACAGAAGCTAGGTAGGGGAAAGATATGGGACTGATGACTTCTCACAGCCTTAGGGAGAACAGATTCTGTGGACACCCTGATTTCCAAGTTCTAAACTCCAGAACTATGAGGTAAAATAATTTCTGTTGTTTAAGCCACCCATTTTGCAGTACTTCTCCATGTTAGCCCACCCAAACTAATGACATAGGTACGCCTAATGGGAATGTTGTAAGGATTAAATTAGTGTTAAACATACATTCAATTTTTTATTTTCTTTATCTCTGAAGTTTCAGGGTGCTGGATCTGATTCACTTACGTTAGAATTCACTGAAGCCTGTTTAATGGGTGAATTAGTGAATTAATGAACTAGACATTCAGAAGAATGGGATGATTATTCTGTGCCTAAAACACAAGACTTGGTTAAAACATCTTTATTCCTTGTTACTCATTTCAAATTCTCATGGGTTCTTTATTTGCACAAAAATTTATTTCTCAAAACTATATAAAATCAGCTATAAAGCAAATGATGATCCCACTAATGTGATCACATGATCTAAGCTATGTGTATTGAAGTTTTTAGACCATTTGCATTAATGTCAGCAGTCAGATAAATCCAAAACATTTCTCATAAAAATTTTTCCAGTTTGAAGTAGGACAAGTTAATATAGAATGAATTTGAAATCTGTCTATCTAATGGCATAGAACCAAAAGTATTCAGCACAGTCTTTTTCCATGTTCTTTAAGTTACACATTACATTCAAGGCATTTCCTATTTCTATGTATATAACAAGCATTGAAGCCAGTAATAGAAATAAAAGAATTGTTAGTTGCTAGAAGATAGGTTGTGGATAATGTTTGAGTTGCACTGAAGAATGGGGTCACAAAATTAGAAAAGTGAACTTAAATATGAAAACAATGGTGAATGTAAGAGAAACTAGAGAAAGAAAGAAAATAAGGGAAGGATATGCTCATTTTTCAATTATTTTCTAAGAGAAAATTTTTAAAAAGTATTTTGACTTTCGTGGAAAAGGAATTTACTAGCCTTAGTTTCGTCAGCCAATGGTCTTTACCTAATCTTACCTCTTACTCTATAGCTCTTAGTTGATGACAATGATGGAAAATTAATTAAAATCCCTCTGACCTTTGGGCTTCAGATAACGAAGAAACAAAGTAGATACAGAGAAACTTTCATATAATTCTTCTAATTTCAATTAAACAATCTTTCACTGAATAACTTATTACAGTATGTATAGTGAAATATTGACTTTCTAGAAGCATGTGAAGAAGTTAAATGAAAGCATAATTAACTTCTTTTTGCAAATGGAGAGAGAACTGCACATGATTTTTAAAGGATATATTCCAGTCATTTCTGACTATTTGTTCTTTGCAAAATCAAAAATGTTCAGGAAAATGTAAATTAAAGTTGAATACAGTGCTCAAAAGAATTAGATTTTGAGGGAAGGGAATATGAGGATTCACTCTCTAAAGTCAGTGAAAAGGAAGTGTGTTGCAATTGTAAAAGCACAAGCCTCATGGATGGAAGAATACACTCGTGATACTTCGGGAAACTAGACCTTTGGCTCACCCCTGGGAATAAATTAAAAATCAATATCAAGACATATGTCTACACAGCAACAGCAACAACAAACTTCAGTATTTCTCTCAAAAACATTTCAGGGAAAGATTGCTCCAGAGCAATATTTATAGCATTTTTCATAATAAATTTTATCATTTGGAAAATTTGAAAGTGAAGCTAAGAAACTTGTGTGATATCTATACTTAATGAACTGGGTAGATATACTTTGTTTCCTGCGTTAATATATGCGCTATGTAATGCAATATTCCACAAATTTATCAACTAATTTTAAAGTGTAAAATTATAATATAGAAATATTTTGTTAGATATTAACTAATATTTTTTTTTTTTTTGAAATTCAGAGAGGCAGAGAGACAGAGGCAGAGATATTCCATTTGCTTGTTCACTCACCAGGTGCTTACAGATCCAGGTTAGCAGTGAGTCAGATCCAGTCTAGGAGTCCAGAATTTAATTCAGGTCTTTGATGTCCTTGTAAGGGACCCAAACACTTGAGTCATCACCACTGCTTCCTAGGGTACTCACCAACAGCAAGCTGGAATCAAATGCAGTGTCAGGACTAGAATCCATGTGCTCAGATTAGGGTCATGGGAGTCACAAGTAGTATCTTATCTGCTGCACCAAACGCTTGCTCATAAATTAAAATCTAACATGTGAAAGCAATAGCAACAAGAAAATAAAGTTGAGGGGCACAGAGTTAAGACATCAATGGTGGTGCCACCATCTCATATCTGAGTTCCAGTTCAAGTCCCAGCTGCTCTGCTTCTGATCCAGCTTCCTACTAATGCAGATGGGAAGCCAGCAGAAGTGCTTGAATTCCAGCCACCTACTTGGGAGGCCCAGATGCGATTCCTGACTCTGGACTAAGCTTGACCCAGCACTGGTTGTTGTTGCCATTTGGGGAGTGAACCAGCAGGTGGCAGATCTTTCTCTCTTTGTCTCTCCCCCAAGTGTAATTTCAAATCAATCACTAAATCCATCATTTAAAGTATAGAGCTGATTTACATGTAAAAAATAAAAAAGTCACAATCCGTATTACACTCAAAAATAGAGAAAATTTTGTGTATTTTAAATAATTGGTAACTCATTATTAATTACAGACCACTTGCACCAAAGGTTCAGTTTTCTTGGAAAGTTAGATTAATTGGCCAAAGATTCTAGGAATTATGCTGTTTTTCATCCCATTGTATTCAGTCATGAGATTAATGCATGCACTTGTTTTCTACATCTGCCTGTAGATCTGTTGAAAAAGAAACTGCCTTTAGACTTCACCTTTTAAAACATACAGTCTGTACTGCTGACACGCGAAACACAGACTACAAAGAATATATTAAACTGTGGGTTCCTATTTTTTATCACAATTTTAGAGTAACTATATTTATTTATGGCTATGACACAATGTTAAAAAAAGCAAATTAATTAATAAAAAAGAAAACATATAAGAAAGAAAATGGCCTGATTGAATCCCTGCCACCCATGTGGGAGACCTGGATGGAGTTCCCAGTTCCTGGTTTCATTCTGGCTGTACAGGCATTTGCAGAGTGAAACAAGGAGGGAAGATTCTCTCTCTCTCTCCCCACTTCTTCTCTCTCTCCTCTCCATCTTTCAAGTGGATGAAATAAATAAATATACCTTTGTAAAATTAAATAGCAGATACACTGTATAATTACATTGGATTTTCAAATAATGTATTTTGATAACAGATTTCAAGGTATATATTTGGATCTTTTAGTTACATTTATGAGTTACATATAATACAGGATTTATTCAAGATTTTAGACTAATCATTTTAATGATTAGTTTATCTTTTTTTGCATTTATTTTTTAAATTTTTATTTAGTAAATATAAATTTCCAAAGTACAGTTTATGGATTACAATGGCTTCACCCCCCATAACTTCCCTCCCACTCGCACCCCTCCCATTTCCCACTCCCTCTCCCATTCCATTCACATCAAGATTCATTTTCAATTATCTTTATATACAGAAGATCAATTTAGTATATATTAAGTAAAGATTTCATCAGTTTGCACCCACATAGAACATAAAGTGTAAATTCCTGTTTCAGTACTAGTTATAGCCTTAATTCACATTGGACAACACATTACGGACAGAGATCTCACATGAGGAGTAAATATACAGTGACTCCTGTTTTTTTTTTTTTTTTATAACGCTTTTATTTAAAGAATATAAATTTCCAAAATACAGCTTATAGATGACAATGGCTTCCCCCCCCATAACTTCCCGCCCACCCGCAACCCTCCCCTTTCCCACTCCCTCTCCCCCTCCGTTCACATCAAGATTCATTTTCAATTCTCTTTATATACAGAAGATCAGTTTAGTATATATTAAGTAAAGATTTCAACAGTTTGCTGTCACATAGCAACACAAAGTGAAAAATACTGTTGGAGTACTAGTTATAGTATTAATTCACAATGTATAGCATATTAAGGACAGAGATCCTACATGATATATTTTTAATTGATTAATTTTCTATGCAATTTCCAATATTACACCAAGTTTTTTTTTCATTTGCAATTATCTATATACAGAAGATTGATTCAGTATATACTAAGTAAAGATTTAATCAGTTTGCACCCACACAGAAACACAAAGTGTAAAAATACTGTTTCAGTGCTAGTTATAGCATTACTTCACATTGGACAACACATTAAGGACAGATCCCACATGAGACGTAAGTACACAGTGACTCCTGAAGTTGATTTAACAATTTGACACTCTTGTTTATGGCATCAGTAATCTCCCTAGGCTCTAGTCATGAGTTGCCGAGGCTATGGAAGCCTTTAGGGTTCGCCGACTTCAATCTTATTCCGACAGGGTCATAGTCAAAGTGGAGGTTCTCTCCTCCCTTCAGAGAAAGGTACCTCCTTCTTTGATGGCCCCATTTGTTCCACTGGGATCTCACTCACAGAGATCTTTCATTTAGGTCTTCTTTTTTTTTCCAGAGTGTCTTGGCTTTCCATGCCTAGAATATTCTCATGGGCTCTTGAGCCAGATCTGAATGCCTTAAGGGCTGATTCTGAGGCCAGAGTGCTATTTAGGACATCTGCCATTCTATGAGTATGCTGTGTATCTCGCTTCCCATGTTGGATCATTCTCTCCCTTTTTTTGATTCTATCAGTTAGTATTAGTAGACAGTAGTCTTGTTTGTGTGATCCCTTTGACTCTTAGACCTATCAGTGTGATCAATTGTGAATTGAAATTGATCACTTGGACTAGTGAGATGGCCTTGGTACATGCCACCTTGATGGGATTGTATTGGAATCCCCCGGCACATTTCTAACTCCATCATTTGGGGCACGACTGATTGAGCATGTCCCAAATTGTACATCTCCTCCCTCTCTTATTCCCACTCTTATATTTCACAGGGATCACTTTTCAGTTAAAATTTAAACACCTAAGAACAATTGTTTGTTAATTACAGAGTTCAACCACTAGTACTAGAATAAAAAAATACTAAAATGGATAAAGTATTACATTGTACAACAACAGTCAGCACAAGAGCTGATCAAGTTACTGTTTCTCATAGTGTCCATTTCACTTCAACAGGGATTTTTTTTAAAGGGATTTTTTCTGTTATTAAAGCGGTATTATTAACTGCAAATACAAAATGTTTTCTTATGTAATGCAGGGACCTGGTGCAATAGTTAGGACAACTACATAAAATATCAGAGGTCCTGGGTTCAAGTCTTTCCTCTACTTCTGCTTCGAACATCCCTTTACTCTGCAGTAGAGAGAGGCAGTAGGCAATGCTTCAAATATTTGGTCCATTCAAACCACATTGCAGACTTGCATGGAGTTCTAGGCGCCTGGATTTGGCTTGCCCCAGCCTGTGCTGCTGCACACATTTGGGGAGTGCACTAGTACATGGAAAATCTCTTTGTCTTTTTCCTATGTCTCTCTGCCTTTCTAATAAAAATTAAAATATTTTCTTTCAGAAAATGGTGTTTTCCAAAGCTTTTACAGAAATCATTATCAGTAAATATCAAGGGGAAAACAGAAAAATACATATTTTTTTAAATATTTATTTGAAAGGCAGAGTTACAGACAAGTAGAGGCAGAGAGAGAGAAAGAGAGAAAGGTCTTCCACCTGCTAGTTCACTCTCCAGGTGGTTGCAATAGTGGGAGCTGCGCCAATCTGAAGCCAAGAATGTAGAGCTTCTTCTGGGTCTCCCATGCAGTTTTAGGAGCCCAAGGACGTGGGCCACCTTCTACTGCTTTCCCAGGCCGTAGCAGAGAGCTGGAACAGAAGTGGCATAGCTTTGGCTCGCTGATGGTGCAGGTAATGGCTTTACCTGCTATGCCACGGTGCCGACCCCAAGAAAACATGTTTTTAAAAATGTATTTTATTTTATAAATTGAATATACATTAAAAATGTTGACACTACAAATAATATATGCTAAACTATTTAAGAAGTTAGATGATTATAAAATTTTGCAAATTATATAAACACAAAATCCTGAACTACACCTTTTCATGTCTTTATCCACCATCTTCCATATACCCAGGGAAACTACTATACCATTCAAAATAACTTCAAATGATATTCATGTCTGTTTGGCCTGTTACCTGAGTATTAGGAAACTGTAGAAACCTAAGTAAAATTCTCAGCTCTATGTTTCCTTCTGAGATTTTTAAAATTTTAGTTTTTATATTTAAGTCTTTATTTCATTTGGGCTAATTTTTTTTTAAATGCCTTTTTAAAGATTTTTTTAAAAACTTTTATTTAGTAAATATAAATTTCCAAAGTACAGTTGATGGATTACAATGGCTATTTCTTCCATAACTTCCCTCCCACCTGCACCCCTCCCCTCTCCCACTACCTCTCCCATTCCATTCACATCAAGATTCATTTTCAATTATCTTTATATACAGAAGATCAATGTAGTATATTTTAAGATAACATTTCATCAGTTTGCACCCACACAGAACATAAAGTGTAAAATACTGTTTCAGTACTAGTTATAGCATTAATTCACATTAGACAACACATTAAGGAAAGAGATCCCACATGAGGAGTAAGTGCACAGTGACTCCTGCTGTTGATTTAACAATTTGACACTCTTGTTTATGGCATCAGTAATCTCCCTAGACTCTAGTCATGAGTTGCCAAGGCTATGAAAGCCTTGTGAGTTTGCCGAATTTGATCTTATTTAGACAAGGTCATAGTCAAAGTGGAAATTCTCTCCTTCTTTCAGAGAAAGGTACCTCCTTCTTTGATGCCCCGTCCTTTCTACTGGGATCTCACTCACAGAGATCTTTCATTTAGGTTTGTGGTTTTTGTTTTTTGTTTTGTTTTGTTTTTTGCCAGAGTGTTTTGGCTTTCCATGCTTAAAATACTCTCATGGGCTCTTCAGCCAGATCTGAAAGCCTTAAGGGCTGATTCTGAGGCCAGAATGCTGTTTAGAACATCTGCCATTCTATGAGTCTGCTGTGTATCCTGCTTCCCATGTTGGATTGTTCTCTCCCTTTTTTGTTCTATTGGTTAGTATTTTCACACTAGTCTTGTTTATGTGTTCCCTTTGACTCATAGTCCTATCATTTTGACCAATTGTGAACAGAAATTGATCACTTGGACTAGTGAGATGGCATTGGTACATGCCACCTTGATGGGATTGAATTGGAATCCCCTGGTATGTTTCTAACTATACCGTTTGGGGCAAGTCCGATTGAGCATGTCCCAAATTGTACATCTCCCTCTCTTATTCCCACTCTTATATTTAACAGAGATCACTTTTCAGTTAAACACCTAAGAATAATTGTGTGTTAATTACAGATCAACCAATAGTATTAAGTAAAAAAAAATTCTAAAAGGGATAAAGTATTAAATTGTACATCAACAGTCAGGACTAGGGCTGATCAAGTCACTGTTTCTCATAGTGTCCCTTTCACTTCAACAGGTTTCCTTTTTTGTGCTTGGTTATTTGTCACCGATCAGGGAGAACATATGATATTTGTCTCGTTGGGACTGGCTTAATTCACTCAGCATGATGTTTTCCAGATTCCTCCATTTTGTTGCAAATGACCGGATTTCATTGTTTTTGACTGCTGTATAGTATTCTATAGAGTACATGTCCCATAATTTCTTTATCCAGTCTACTGTTGATGGGAATTTGAGTTGGTTTCATGTCTTACCTATTGTGAATTGAGCTGCAATAAACATTAAGGTGCAGACAGCTTTTATGTTTGCCAACTTAATTTCTTTTGGGTAAATTCCAAGGAGTGATATGGCTGGGTTGTATGGTAGGGTTATATTCAGTTTTCTGAGGAATCTCCAGACCGACTTCCATAATGGCTTTACCAGCTTGCATTCCCACCAACAGTGGGTTAATGTCTCTCTTTTCCCCACATCCTTGCCAGCATCTGTTGGGAGAGAGAGAGAGAGAGAGAGAGAATCTTGCATCCTCTGGCTCAGTCTCCAAATGGCCACAATGGCTAGGGCTGAGTGAGGCTGAAGCTAGAAGCCTAAACTCCAGTTTCTAACATGGGGGTCAGAGACATATGTAATCGGAATATCATCTGCTGTTTTCCCTTTTGCATTTGCAAGAATCTGGATTGCAAGAGATGTCGCCAGGAACTGGTGCTCCTATATGGGATGCCAATGTCATAAACTGTGGCTTAACCTGCTAATCCACAATGCCAGCCCAAGGTAATTTTTGCATATAATGTTAATTAAGTGCTAACTTTATTACCTGTCTTAGGATATCTAGTCTTCCTAACATTGCAGAAGATAAAAATTGTGTCATGGGCTTACCATTTCACCTAGATGTTATGTTTGCTTCAAATTTCTCCTCTGAGGGGCTGGCTTTGTGGTATAATGGGTTAAGCCACAGATTGCAACACCAGGCACCAATTTGGGTCCCAGCTGCTCCACTTCAGATCCAGCTCTGTGCTAATGCACCTGGGAAAGCAGCAGAAGATGATCCTAGGCCTTGAACCCCTGTGCCCATGTGGGAGACCAAGATGAAGTTCCTGGCTCTGAGTTTCTTCCTGGCAAAGCCCAGGGAGATGAGGCCATATCAGCAGTGAGCCAGAAGATGGAAGATCTCTCTATCTCTCCCTCTCTCTTTCTCTGTTTATTTGCCATTGACATGAATGAATTTTAAAAAAAAAATCCTTCCCTGAAAACATATCAGAGCCCATGATGTTAATGCACTTTTTATTTCTTCATTCTGGAAGGAAAGTTCTAACCAGAATATCTAAATCTACAATCATCAAAATAAACCCCTTTATCCTCTCCAATCTCTTAGATGATGTACCAAAATGACTCAGATTTCTTCAATGAGACCTATTAATATTGTAATATATTTTCATATGAAGGACACCATGTTGAGCCATGCGGTTTTTGAATTTTACAGTTCCAGGGCAGAGCATTTAAAGACACATCAAGGAACCAAGAAAGGAAGGAAGGAAAGAAGGAAGGGAGGGAGGGAGGGAGGCAGGCAGTCAGGCAGGGTTTATATTTGCTACGGGATTCTATTCTAGAAAGATGTGATGATAGGATTCCCATTACTGAGTAGCATAAACAGATTCAGAGTATTGCTACCAACTTAATAAAAAAGACATAAGCAAAACATTTTTGTGTAACATTCCATTATGTATAGAAAACTATTTAACACAAAGAAAAATGAATGTTTGATGCTGTTGCTATTGTTTAAAACAGTATATATATATATATTCAGATATATGTAGAAACATATACGTTTTGTATATCCATAATTTACACTTCATTTACAAGACAAAAATAATTAAATTTAAGATTAGAAGGAAATAGAAACTGAATAACATAATGACATAAGCCTAATCCAGATCAGGGAAGAAGTTACTTCCTCTTTTCTGTCATTTATTCTCCTGCCCTTTGCATTAAGAATCTAGTGAAATAGCAAAAAAAAAAAAAAAAAAAAAATAGTATCCTAAGTCAGGCCTGCGCCGAGGCTCAACAGGCTAATCCTCCACCTTGCGGCGCTGGCACACCGGGTTCTAGTCCCCGTCGGGGCGCCGGATTCTCTCCTGGTTGCCCCTCTTCCAGGCCAGCTCTCTGCTGTGGCCAGGGAGTGCAGTGGAGGATGGCCCAAGTGCTTGGGCCCTGCACCCATGGGAGACCAGGAGAAGTACCTGGCTCCTGCCATCGGATTAGCGCAGTGTGCTGACCGCAGCGGCCATTTGAGGGTGAACCAATGGCAAAAGGAAGACCTTTCTCTCTGTCTCTCTCTCTCACTTTCCACTCTGCCTGTCAAAAAAAAAAAAAAAGTATCCTAAGCTAAAAATAATATTCATTTCTTACAATATAAGAATAAACATCTCATACACAAGTAATACATTTAAGAACATTATTTAATAGTGCTGATATGAACCAGATATATATAAATGTTTTGAATTTGGCTTTCTAAAATCCAAATATACAAGTCTTGAAGTTACTCACTTTAAGAAAGCAAATATGTCCTGGGAATCATTATCTTTTTTCTTCTTTTCTAAGCCATAATGTTGGTTTTCTTTTTGGCCAGTAGATTGTTGTTGGCAAACTTCACAGATGAGAATGGTGAAATTGATTAGCAGATGAGTATTGCAAATTCCACACTGGAAAACCTCTTAAGGAATTTCATGGTGATAAATGCTAGTGCTTAAGCATCTTCATGATTTTCCCAAGGGCTCAGGGACTCAGAATTTTGACAACCTAGATGAGAGAATCTAATATTTTAATCTGAGTAAAACTCCAATTTCTCTTCTATTGTTAGTGGCTTTTTGCTGTTTGGCTTGTCAGTGCTATTATATTGGTACATTCTAGGTTTCCTAAAGTTTGATGCAAACTTTATCTTTTCATCAGTGGTAATATGTGTGTTATTTCTGTTGAGCTGTTATACCTACTTAAGAGTCTCATGTTACTGAGTCTTCTGTATCTTCTCACATTGATTAAAACAATTACAGAAAAAAAAAAAAACCAACAAAACAACAGATAAAGCAAAGCAGAATTCCCACTGTTGACACTGTTTACTAATAAAATAATATTTATTATCTGATTATTGGTACCACTGAAATATTTTGTTATTATTATTGGCTTAAAATGATGCTTTAAAAATGTTTTGCACTTTTTATTAGCTTTTTACTTGTCTATTTATTTGAAAGGAAGAGAAACAGAGACAGAAAGACAGAGGTCTTCTATATGCTGGTTCATTTTCCAAATCCCCAAAATAGCCAGGGTAGGCCAAATTGAAGCCAGGAGCCAGGAGCCAGGAACACCATTCAATTTTCCCATATAGGTGGAAGGAATCCAAGTACTTTATTTTTTTTTTAAGATTTATTGATTTATTTGAAAGTCAAAATTACACAGAGGTCTTCCACCCAATGGTTCAATCCCCAGTTGGCTGAAACAGCTGGAGCTGCGCTGATCCGAAGCCAGGAGCCAGTACTTCTGGGTTTCCCACGCAGGTGCGGGGGGTGCAAGAACTTGGGGCATCTTCTACTGCTTTCCTAGGCCATAGCAGAGAGCCGGATCGGAAGTGGAACAGCTGGGACTTGAACTGGTGTCCATTGGGGATGCCGGGCCTTTAGGCCAGGGCGTTAATCTGTTGCGCCACAGCACCAGCCCCAGGAATCCAAGTAATTTAAACAAATTTATTGCCGGTGCCGTGGCTCAACAGGCTAATCCTCCGCCTTGCGGCGCCGGCACACCGGATTCTAGTCCTGGTTGGGGCGCCGGATTCTGTCCTGGTTGCCCCTCTTGCAGGCCAGCCCTCTGCTGTGGCCCGGAAGTGCAGTGGAGGATGGCCCAGGTGCTTGAGCCCTGCACCCCATGGGAGACCAGGAAAAAAGCACCTGGCACCTGGCTCCTGCCATCAGATGAGCGTGGTGCGCCGACCGCAGCGTGCCGACCGCGGCGGCGGCCATTGGAGGGTGAACCAATGGCAAAGGAAGACCTTTCTCTCTGTCTCTCTCTCTCACTGTCCACTCTGCCTGTCAAAAATAATAAAAAAAAAATATTTATTTGGAAGTCAGAGTGACGGGGGGGAAGGGGGGATCTTTCATCCACATCCCAAATGATTGCAACAAACCCAGGGGCCATCCTGGTCTTCTACCTGGGGAGCAGGGGCTGAGGTACTTGAGACATCTTCCACTACTTGCTGGGTGCATTAGCAGGAGGTTGGATTGGAAGTAAATTAGGCAGGTCACAAATCAACACTCTGATAACGAATACCTGACTTGCAAGTGACAGCTTAACCCGCTGTGCCACAACTCTTGCTAATGGAACTGGGACTAGAACACAGGCATTCAGATATAGGATGTAAGCCTTCCAAAGTGCATCTTAACTGCTACACCAAATACCTGGCCCTATTTGCCCTTTTTAACAGACTACTGTAGTATTAGTTCTATGCCATATGAACTACCACAGTTTCAAGACAGTGCTCTAGCAAGAAGCTTTCACAGTAGTAGCATGAAGCAACTCAGTGCTAAGAATTTGAACATGGACAAATTACAATATGCTCATTTACATCAGTGCCTTAAAGTAGTATAGCTAAATACCAAAATCTGTAGGTCTTGGGATAAATTAATATATATATATATTCAAATTTTACTTGATTAGGTAGTCCTGATTAAGGAAAGCATATTGGCAAAGACCTAGTAGCATAAGAAACACGTATTTCATTAATTTCTTCTTTGGGAAACAATATTGAATGTTATAAAATACACATAATGAATGACTGAGAAATTAGTAAATTTATGGATTCATGGATTTACCAATAAATATGCTTAACTTAAAGCAAATATAATAGTAAAATATTCTATTGCATAGGATATTTATTTCAAAAATGAGAGAACAAACAGCCAAAAACTAGATGCCTCAAAAATCTTCCTGAATTCTTAGTTCAAGTAAATGGCTTAAAGTCGTTGGACTTGGTTATTCTTGTGTGTAGTGAATTTCCAAAGATATCCATTGCTTATTTGCAGGGCATTATGAAAATGATACTTTACATGGTCAAAGGGACTTTGCAAATACAATTAAATTTAAGTATTTTATAATAGGGTAATTTTCATGTATTATACAGGCGGGCCCAATGAAATCACATAAACCCTTAAAAGCAGTGAGAAAAGGAGATCAACAGTGAAATGCAGCAAAAGAGGAGAAACACAGGAGGCAGGGACGCGAAAGAATTCAACAGATGAGCAGGTGTTCAAGATCTGTTAGTGGTTCTGAGATGAGAAGGCCAATTGTGAGAACTGGAAAAGTGTTCTCTAGGAGCTAAAGCTGACAGCCAAAAAGGAAATAAGGACCATAGTCTTTCACCTTCAAAGAGCAAAGTTCTGTCAGCTGTCTGAATGAGCTTGTAAACACATTCTTTCCCAGATCCTGAAGAAATTAACGCAGCCCAGCCAACAACTTGGCCTTGAACTTGTAAGACTTACAGAAGAAGAACCAGCTGTGCCCCAACATACTCAGGCTCTTGACTGATAGGAACTATGTATTAATAATGTGTATTATGTTTTGTCTACAAGTTGGTTTTAATTTGTAACATTATCAACATGAAACTAAAATAAAATACCAAAATTTGTAGGCTTCAGGACAAAATAATGTAAGGAGCAGAGCACAGAATTTTAATAGTACAGTGGTGAATTACAGTGAAATTCAGTGGTGAAATACAGTGGCCACATAGTACAATGAACTAAGTGACAGCTTGCAATGATAGCATCCCAGATCATAGGAGTGATTTGAGTCCTAGCTGCTCAACTTCCAGTCCAACTTTCTGCCTGTGTGACTGATAGTGGTGGATGATTAAGCCCCGCCACCCATATGGGAGACTAAGATGCAGTTCCTGGCTCCTGGCTTCAGCCTGTCCTAGCCATGGCTGTTGCAGTCACTTGGGGAGTGAACCAGCAGTTGGAAGATCTCTTTTTCTCTCAGCCTCTTTCTGTTGCTCTGCCTTTCAAATAAATGAATAAAAAGTTTTTATGGATTAATTAGCTCTAGCATGGTGACATTAAACATTTTTTATATAATGTTTCCATGGGCCAATATTAAACATGAAATGAGTTGTAAGACAACATTCATTTATATTAATATTTCTAGTTTCACAGTGAGAATTACTTTTGTCTTTACAAAATGGTTAGAAAAACATCAGGGGGCACCACTTCCAGTCCTAGCTGCTCCACTTTCAATGCAGCTCTCTGCTATGAACTGGGAAAGCAGCAGAAGATGGCCCAAAAGTTGGGCCTGTTCACCTGTGTGGGAGACCTAGAAGAAGCTCCTGGTCCCTGGCTTCAGATCAGGCTCAGTTTCAGCTGTAGAATTCATTTGGGGAATGAACCATTGTATATAAGGAAGACCTCTCACTCTCTCTCTACTTCTGCCTCTCTGTAACTCTGTCTTTTAAATAAATAAATAATAAAAGAACATCCAAACACACTTGTTCTAGGGTCTCTAATACTGCTGTAAACTCAGAAGTAGTACAAACACAGATATATATGTGTGTCATACATATGTATAGTCATATTTCTTATTTTCTAATTTTATTTCATTTATAGAAATCACATGCATTTCATATATACAGACTTAAGAACATACGACACTTCCCCCTCTACCTTTCCTCCCACCCACGCTCCAATCCTTCCTCCTCCTCTCTCTCACATTCCCACACTTATTTTCACAGAGTTCTACTTTCAGTTTACTTAATGATCATACAGTTAACCCTACACTAAGTAAAAGAGTTCAACAAATAGTAAAAGAGAAAACAAAAAACACCCCCCCCCACAAAAAAAAATATACTGTTCCTCAACGGAAGAGACAAGGGCTATAAATAATCATGAAATCTCAAAATGTCTATTTCACTCCAATAAATTATGTTTTAGGTACTCTATTTGTTATCTTGGATCTGGGAAAACATTGTATCAGTCTTTTTGGGACTGGCTTACATGCACACTTTCAGCATCACACTTTATAGCATCCACTATAGTATATTGAGGGCAGAGAATTAGAACTTTCTGTTCTCTCTATCTCTCTCTCTCATTTTTTTGAGCTAATGAAATGTTTTACTTAAACACTTTTTCTTTGCAAATAAAATCCCCTTCCTCTCTTTTATAAAGTCTTCCATCACATTCATAAAGGCACCATCCTCAGTTTCAACACATAAGTTTGGCATGGAGGGTAGGTATTCAGACTATAGCATTTGTCCCTTGAATTCATGTCTTTCTTCCTTGCAAAATGCATTCATTTTATCCTCAAAAGTATCAACTCACTCTAGCATCAATTTAAAAATCTAGTCTATTGTCTCCTGTAAACCAGATATGGTAGAGATTAAAGAGATGAGTCATCCTAATGGAAATTGTTCTCCAACCATGAACTGTGAAATCAAACTTCTTTAATGTGTTTTCAAAATAAAAGAGTAGGTTGGCATGGTATAGACAGTCCCCACTGAAAGATCAGCAAGAGGAAAGGAGAAATATAATCCATGTAAATCCAAAATCTAACAAGGAGAACAACACAAATCTAGAAGTTTGCGATTGGCTTTTGACTGCATGCTCTACCTTCTGGATATGGTGGGATCAGAGTTGGGTGTTTAAGATTCCTGGATGGAAGGGGTTGTGTTCTAATCCCAAGACTTTCCATTTCATAACTCTGTGTGTTGAAGTTGCACGCCTGCATCTCTCTCAGACTATTGTTGTATGTTGGTGGCACTACCAGTCTGAGGGCTCAGGGCAATCCTCCTCCATGGCTCCCCATACCTTACCTTAGTAGAGATCTTCTGAAGTCCTCCCCCACCTCCATACTACCACATGCACCCGCACAGCTCCACTATACATAGCCTTAGGAAATGTTTTCCGCAGTAACCTGTCCGCATGGTCCCACAAGACATTGCCCTATGAGGGCTCCCATCAGTGGCATCCCCAGAAATTCAATAGACATTCACTTAATGGTTTTTTCTATGATAATCTTGACCCTAGTGACAATTCTCAACCTGGGCCCCAAAGCTCTCTGAGGAATACTCGAAAATTAAGGTGGGGTAACCATGCCTCACAGCTCATGCACTCTGTACAGCAGAGAGTCAGTATGTCATCCGTTGTTTCGCCATTTCTAGCCTTTAAATTTTTTATATGTGTTCCTTCTATTCCTTTTGTGGAGGGTTTTTGGCATGAAGGGGTGTTAAATCTTACCAATTGCTTTTTCTGCATCTATTGAGATATTGAGATGGCCATAGGGTTTTTGTTCTTCTCCATCATTTTTTTAAAGATTTATTTATTTATTTGAAAAGCAGAGTTACTAACAGACAGAGGGAGAGGGAGAGGGAGAGAGAGAGAGAGAGAGAGAGATCTTCCATCTGCTGGTTAACTACCCAAATGACTGCAATGGCCAGAACTGCACCAATCTAAAGCCAGGAGCCAGGAGCTTCTTTCAGTTCTCGCACAGGGATGCTATATGCCAAGAACTTGAGCCATCTTTTTCTGCTTTCCCAGGCCATAGCAGAGAACTGGATCAGAAGATGAGCAGCCAGGACACTAACTGGTGCCCATAGGGGATGTTGGCGCCCTATGCGGAGACTTAGCCTACTGTGCCACTGTGCTTGCACCTGTTATATTTCTTATAATGAATGCTGAAAGCTTTCTAAATGCAAAGAGTTCAGTGAAGAAAAACTGCTTTATATACTCTCATGTGGATTTCCAAGGACCACCAATGCAGAGTTTAACTAAGACTTAAAGCATACATTCATTTATTAGGATAGTGCAATGCTTATGATAGCACATAGAATTCAATGCAGTACTCACAGAATAATAACCAAACACACACACACAACCAAAAAAAGAACACCCACATGTTCAAAAAATACTTTCATTGTCTTTATTTTTTATTAGACTAGGCCACACCTCACAAGAGATCAGACTTATTTGTAATTCATTTGCTTGACCCAGATGGTAAAAATCTAAATGTAATTGCAAAATAAGCCTAAATTACCCCATGCTGTTGTGGGTGGCTCACATGTGCTGTACTACAGACAGTTAACAAGAATAAAGCAATACTGAGTTCAAACATTTCCCAAAGAAGCAAGCACATGGGGCACAATTTGGATCTGGATTCACAGAGAATGCTCATTAAAACCACTGAACATTTTGCACGAGTAAGGATTTCAGTATTGGACCTGTGGTGTGCGTGTTACCATGGTGATATCTATTGTCCTTAATCATATCTAATGCATTTCTGATATACAGTATTTAATTACAACACCCATCTCAAAGTGATGAAATCAAGATTTATCAGCTAATTTTTGTAAGGTATTTTGAATTTTAAAAAAGCCATGCAAGATCTAATTATTAGTATATTTTTCAATGTGTCTTAAAAATATCTATGTGACAAAATTTCACATATCCCACAGCATCACTTAAAACTTGGCATCTTTGATAGTAATGCTTTTTTAGTCTCCCTTTCAAGTGTCTTCAAAAGAAGAGCTTTGCAATTTTTGTCCTTTAACTTGTTTCAACTTTGCATTCAATATCTTTTTTGGTCTCCTTTTTTTTTACTAGGAGAAAAACAGTCCTCTTTAAAGGAACAAAATAAGACATTTAACATTTTTATCATTAAAAATAAATTTTTATTGAATCTGCAAGTGTAGTTCTTGTATTCTGGAAAAAGAAAATTTTCTTATTAAATTACTCCTGACATTGATAAATCATATGTTCTTAAGAACAGTCCTTGTCTTGAATACTGAGGAACAAGCTTTTTTGTTTGTTTGTTTGTTTGTTTTCTTCTTAATACCATTGGTTGAACTCTTTACTTAACATAGAATTAATCATATGTGTATAAAGTCAATTGAAAATAGATCCCAGTAAAAAATAAAAGTGAGAATAAGACAGTGAAGAGGAAGTTTGTAACTACAAAGCTATGTAGTTCTGCATACATTCTTATGGACTTACTTTCAAGGGTACAGCTAAAAACTCGCCATGGGACTCTGAATCCCATTAAGCTGGGTGATAATAATGTCATCTTAAGTATTAAAGTGATAATATTAATCATTAAAGGAATTCTATAAATAAGATCAAGTGTCTGTAATAACAATAGATAGAATTAAAAAAAGTGAGAATGTTCCATCATGGGAAGTGGTCCACACAGCAAATTCCTAGAATTACAATCACTCTAAATAGCACTCTGACGTCACAATCAGTCCTTATGGCATTCTTGCCTGGCTGAAAAGCCCATGGGAGCATTTCAGGCATGGAAAGCCAAAACACAATGGCAAAAAATATTGTCCTACAAGAAGGATCTTTGTGAGTGAGACCCCAGTGGAAAGAATTGGCCATCAAAGAAGGATGTACTTTTCTCTGAAGGGAGGAGAGAATGTCCACTTTGGTTATGGCCTTGTCTAAATACGGATGGAGACTGTGGATACAAAAGGCTTCCATAGCCTTGACACCTCATGTCAAGAGCCTCAGGTAATCACTGATGTCATATATATGAGTGTTGATTGTTAAATTAACAACAAAAATCACTGTGCACTTGCTCCCCAGGCAGGACCTCTGTCCTCAATGAATTATGCTATGATAATTAACTATAAAACTTGTACTCAATTTTTTATATTTTGTGTGTGTGCATACAAATTGTTGAAATCTGTACATAGTATAGAGTTGATCTTCTCTGTATAAAGTTAGTTGAAATCAAATCTTAATGGAGAATGGGGCTTTGAATGGGAGAGGGAGGAGGAGATAGGATAGGAGTAGGGGTGGGAGGGTGGGTATGGTGAGAAGAATATCTATATTCCTTAAGTTGTACTTGTGAAATTTGTACTCATTGAATAAAAGTGTCTTTGGAAAAAAAAAAAGAACAATGTGTTTGGAAGCTAAACAGACTGACAGTTTACTGTCAAATAGGAATGAATTCAAAGAAAATTAAAGTGTTAGAGTCAAGCATTTGGTTCTGCTCTCTAAGTGTAATATAGTAATACTTGTTCCTGAAACATGCATAGTTAACCTCTGAGTACATATTTATAAATTATCTAAATTAGCAGTAGTATATGTTTTCTTCATTGTTTGCTGCTATGTATCATAGATAAATCAACACCAGTTTCCAAATTTATGGCTAGAAGCCAAGAAAAATATCATGGATGAGTAGGAAATAATATTTTGGAACCTTAAAAGATTAACAGGATGTAAATCAGAATACTTCAATTATTAGCATAGCTCTATGCTTAGCCAACATAATGTCCTTGGGGAAGTCCCCTTAGCTCTGCTTGCCCAACTGCGCAGTAAAGTTCATCTTATAAATTAGGCAATTGTATCTTCTGTTTCTAATTTCAAGGATTTGGTTCACATTATAAAAGAATACAACAGGAAAAAGCAGGGATAGAAAAATAAATGTTTGAAAAAGCAGTAGAAGTACAAAATGACACTTACTCTTACACATGATCCCTGGTCACCAGATCAACTGTAACTGCGGCTAGAAAAATCTTTCCATTAGTGGGTGCACAAAGTATAATTTCATATTTAGAAATAAACATTTGATAATTTGCAATTTTCTTGATTTATTTTATTGTAACAAGTTCAAGCTTTATCACACCAACTATATACAAAATAAGGTGATTATGTAGGAAATTCACGATGTTGAACTTCAATTTATATGTGTTTTTGTGTAGATTAGATAGATAGGTGCTCCAAATTAATAAACTTATCTTTATAAATGATGGCTAAGCCTGACATTTTTTAAACATATTCTGTCAAAGTGGAAATACAACACTAGTGTACTTAAGTGTAAAAATAATATATTTGTTAGTGTTTTTTAAAAAAGAAAAAAATGACTTTGTATCAGTATTGCAACAAATAATTTGTTTTCTTTGTTTTGTATCTTTGTCAAATTGCTAAGAATGTTATACCAAAATAGTTTTAATTATTGGTGCTAATTTTAAAAATTATAGCATATGAGTGAAATTGGCATCTTTTCCTATAATTATTATTTATAGCACTTGATATATTACTGCTTAACTATGGTATTTTTACTTTTTACTTTTTGAACTCTTTATTTATAGTGGAACATCATCTTTGACTATAATACAAATACGTTCTCTCAAAAATTAAAAATGCAGATAAAGTAAAAAATGAAGACATTAGTAATTGTAGGTACTCAGTAATATATATATACTATACTTAAATAATTGTATAAGATTTTATACATATAGAACTATATATATGGTAAATTGAAAAAAGGGCAGGGCTGGAGTGGTGCTGTGGCACAGCGGATTAATGTCCTGGCCTGAAGCGCATCCCATATGGTGCCAATTCAAGTCCCAGCTGCTCCACTTCTGATCCAGCTCTCTGATATGGCCTGGGAAAGCAGTAGAAGATGGTCCATATCCTTGGACCCCTGCACCCATGTGGGAGACCTGGAAGAAACTCCAGGCTCCTGGCTTCCGATCGGTGTAGTTCCAGCCATTGCAACCAATTAAGGAGTGAATCAGCAGATGGAAGACCTCTCTCTCTCTCTCTCTCTCTCTCTCTCTGCTTCTCTTCCTCTCTGTGCAACTCTTGACTTTCAAGTAAATAAAAAAAATATTAAAAAAAAGGGCAGGGCCAGGGCTGTGGCACAGCAAGTAAAGCTACCACCTAAAGTGCCAGCATCCCATATGGGCACTGGTTTGAATCCCGGCTGCTACGCTTCTGATCCAGCTCTCTGCTATGGCTTGGGAAAGCAGTGGAATGTGGCTCAAGTCCTTGGGCCTCTGTATCCACATGGGAAACCTGGAGGAAGCTCCTGGCTCCTGGCTTCAGATCAGCACAGCCTTGGCTGTTGCAGCCAACTGGGGAATGAACCAGCAGATGGAAGACTTCTTTCTGCCTCTCTTCTCTCTGTATAACTCTGACTTTCAAATAAATAATAAAATCTTTAAAATAAAGAAAAAAGATAAAAGGGGAATCAAATCAAATCACAATAAACCAAAACAGTAGCTTTTTCTGGGCCTTCCACACATGTACAGGGGCCCAAGTACTTGGGCCACCTACACTACTTTCCTAGGTACATTAGCAGGGAGCTGGTTGGAAGGTGGAGCAGCCAGGACTTGAACTGGTGTCCATATTGGATGCTGGTGCTGCAGGAGTTGGCTTAACCAACTAAGCCACAAGGATGACACAGTAACAAATTGTGAACAAAAAGCACTGCTACCTTTTTTCAGTGATTTAGATGTACTTCTTCATTTTTTTTATGTATTCATCTATATCTATCTAGAATTGCATAGATATCATCATCTAAGTTTACTGTGCATTATGAATCATCAACTTTCTATAAGGGCTTGGTTTTAAAAATTACAATATATTTTAAATCTTTAACAACTACAGTTACTATTTTAGCTAAGCTATTTAGTTCTGTGATCCAGTGAAAATGAAACTAAGCCATTGGAATCAGGAACAGTGCAGAACATACCACTTCATTTGAATGCATTTCCCTGATATTCTGCAATGCAAAATCTCTCTCACAGTACTCTAGGTCCTCTAAGACTATTGTCACTGGTATTATGTATTTTGTATATATATTATATATATATATATATATATATATATATAAAAGATAAATGGGGAATCAAATCAAATCACAATAAAACAAAACAACAAATTACATGTTTCAAAGAATATGCAGAACATGTGCAGAACATACCATTATATATATATATATATATATATGGATACATATATATATATAGAAACATGAGATATATATATATATATATGTGATATATATATATCATATATATCAACTACCCACACAATGACAGAATGATTAAGTAACATAGGACCATAAAATCTGAACAATATGTAAATCGTGTGTTGGGAGGTCAGTGTGTTTTGGGAGGTCAGTTTGTGGTTGGATGTGTTTATGAATTGGCTCTCTGCTTGACCTATATTCACTTCTTTGAAGTACTCAGGGGTTATCAGACATAGCTAGGTTCAATTCAGAATGAATCTGCTGGGGCCAGCACTGTGGTGTAGTAGGTAAACTGCTGCTTACAATGCCCACATCCCACATGGGCACCGGTTCAAATACTGGCTGCTCCACTTCCAATTCAGCTCTCTGCTATGGCCTGCGAAAGCAGTAGAAGATGGCCCAGGTCCTTGGGCCCCTGCGCTCATGTGGGAGGCCTGATTGTACAGCTTCGTATAAAAGCAATAATTGAAGATAAAAATATTTCTAGACACAGTCTCCTTCATGCTGCCTTTCTTTTTTTTTTTCTTTTTATTTATTTGATAGATAGAGTTAGACAGTGAGAGAGAGAGACAGAGAGAAAGGTCTTCCTTCTGTTGGTTCACCCCCCGAATGGCCGCTACGGCCAGAGCTATGTCGATCTGAAGCCAGGAGCCAGGTGCCAGGTGCTTCCTCCTGGTCTCCCATGTGTGTCTCCAGTGTCCCAAGCACTTGGGCCATCCTCCACTGTCTTCCCAGGTCACAACAGAGGGCTGGACTGGAAGAGAAGCAACCAGGGCTAGAATCCAATGCCCATAAGAGATGCCGGCGCCGCAGGTGGAAGATTAACTAGGTGAGCCACAGCGCCAGCCCCTACCTTTCAATCTTTATTTTATCCTCTCTCATCTCTCAGTTCTATGAAATAATTTACTGTGTATTTGTTTAATTTTCACTATTTCTCTCAATGTTATATACGTAGGGGTCATCAGTGTTGTATTTCATTCTCTTTCATTTCAGGATATGTTTTCATAAGATGATTATATAGTATTTTATCACAGTTAATTTTATGTTGTCTTCAGCTTCAGACTACATCAGCACCCAGTTAAAATAAGACGACCACTTCTAGGATGATGGAAAAGACATATTTTCCCCTGAATCTCCTGCTACATTTAACTAAAATCATTTGATATTATATACAGAATCAACTTAAGAAGAGAGAAAGGAAGGCTAAGTAACCTAAAAAGCAAGGCACTTCACAGCGGCTAGTTTCCTGAGATATTTTTTGTTTGTTTCATGTATCCAAAAGTTGGAGATGAAAAAACCGGCAAGCCAGAAACACCTACCAAACACAAAAGCTCCCAGAACAGTGTGCTGTATCAGCTGAGACAGAGAAAGGAGCAGCCCAATGTACCAGAAAACTTTTAGAGAAACTTTGTTCTGCTTCTATATAACATAAAGCACTTAAAACTCCAATGACAAACATATTTAATATTTAAGAACTCATTAGTGATTATCCTGTATTACAAATGATGTGATATGTAATCAAATATTATGATTTTCATTTGTTACCAATGATTATGTCTTAAGAAAAATAATAAAAATGATCTAAAAACATTGTCTTCATTGGGCCCAGATTGATAGCACCCTCATGCCTTGCAGAACTATACTACTGAATTTACAAAACTCCTGAGTTTCAGAGGAAAAATGGGGAAGATGATAATAACAATGCACAATATATTTAAATAGCATGAGCAGCATAGAGAAGTCTCTTGGGAAAAAAGTTGAGGTATAACTGTAACAATATTCTCTACAAAGTTCTTACTGTGGAGTGAAGCAAACATATTTTCCTCTTGGTGGGCATACAGATTGATTATGGCAGTTTTTATTAAAAAACTATATTTTTGGAAACAAAGGTTTTTGTAGAACTATTTTGATAGTAAGAAGTCGATATATTTTGGAAGGATAGTTTTGTGATCATAATTATCCAAAACTACTTGTCATCCTTACATCCTAATTATGACCGACTGCAAAATGGTTCATGAATACTTAATATACTCAAATACATTTACATTTCCCAGTCCTTAATACCTGACTTACACTCTCTGGGTTGGTGTTTTACAAGGTAACACAAATGAATTTTAATTAATATGTACAGTAAAATGTATAATATGCTTATCTTATAATTGAGATAATTTTATACCTAGAATGAGAAAAACGGAATTCATTTTTGTGACACAGGCTTACAAATTTGAAAAGTCTAAATTCTTGGAGCTTTTATTTCTTTCATGTTGGAAAGTTATTGCTGCAAATCACAGATTTGTTATAATGAAAAAATGAAATAAGATAGATGTATGTTCCATCAAATAAAATATTAGAAAAGAATACCATATTAAGTAGAATGGTTGAAATGTACTTCCATTCATATAAAGTATGAACTTTCCATTTTGTGGGTGTGTGATTTTTTCTTACATTTTTGGCATAACTACTGTCTTAAACCATTACATAAACCATTTGTGCACTAATTGTGCATGTGCACTAATTTGGTGGGTGGAGGGAGTCACCAAAACTCTCTATGTGTCTTATTGGAAAAAATAACAAGTATTGCAGTTTGCTTGTGTATTTTCTTTGAACTTGTACTAAAATCAACTGTACAATATTGGAAAGTTATTATATGCTAACATTATGTAAGGCAGAGTTGAATACCAATAATTGTGATTTGATAAGAAAGATTTTCATATTAATTCAGAATATTTCTGACCATAAAATGTTCTCTGGATGAAATGAATATTGATAATGTTTAAATTAACACCTTATCATCTAACCATATATATAATATTTTTTATAAATAAATAAAAAATTTTTACCTAATAGTTTTATTCAGACCCATATTATTTAGATCACACTATTTTTTCTTAATAAATTCAAATTTAATTATTATATTATATGCATGCTCAATACAAAAAAAAAAAAAAACTTAAGGAAATTCCAGTCAGTCAACCACAACAAAAGTGACTTTTCATGGCTTTGAAATTCCTAATAAAGTTTGTATGGAACTAGCCAGACAAAGATTATGCTTCAGCACATGCATCTATTTCAGACATTCTTATTGTTTTCAGTCTGATAACAGATACATAGAATCACATTTTAATTTTTTTTATTTTATTATTTTCTTTTAACAGGCAGAGTTAGACAGTGAGAGAGACAGAGAAAGGTCTTCCTTTTCCATTGGTTCTCCCTGCAAATGGCCACTATGGCTGGTGCACTGTGGCCGGTTCGCTGCGCCAATCTGAAGCCAGGAGCCAGGTGCTTCCTCCTGGTCTCCCATGCAGGTAAACGGCCCAAGCACTTGGGCCATCCTCCACTGCCCTCCCGGGCCACAGCAGAGAGCTGGACTAAAAGAGGAGCAACCAGGACAGAATCCTACGCCCCAACTAGGACTAGAACCCAGGGTGCCGGCACCGCAGGCAGAGGATTAGCCAAATGAGCCACGGTGCTGTCATAGAATCACATTTTTAGATATGACTTGTGATATATGTATATATACACTATGAAATTCTACTAAGGCATAAAAAAGAAAGAAATCCTGCCTTTTGCAACAAAAATGGAAGCAACTGGAAACCATTATTCTTAGTGAAATAAGCCAGTATCAAAAAGAAATAATATATATTTTCTCTGTAATGTGCTGGCACACATCACATTACAAGAATATCAGCAGATAAAGGCTCTTAAACAACTTCCTAACTGGCTCACCCTTAGTTGAAAATTCCTCTACACTAGAATTCAGAAGTTTCATTACTACTCTTCGTTTGGCAGCGATGTTAATCTATTTCCTTTACTATTTTTATCAAGAAATATTCAAAGTGCATTATGTCTAATACCAAATTTTGATAACTTAAAACCAATTTATTGTTCTATACATGTGTATAGAACACATGTAACTCGCATACAAGTACTTTACATACCACTCTCTGTTGAAATGGGTTGTTATATTTTTGTTTATATTGTTAAAGATCGAGATATAATGTAATTCAGATATAGGCCACAGAGAAGAATTTATTTTATTGCATTTTCAATGTTGAATAAGAAATAGATTTGACAAAAAATGAATTCATTAAATTTTACTTCAGGACAGGTATAAGTGAAGTTATCATGCTGGTAATGATAAACGCTGTTTTCCAGATATGGTTAGTATTCTCTTCCTGCCAAAGTGCAGAACTCCTTTCACCTGCCCTCTTGTACTTAAAAGGTTTTTCTCTCCCATGGCTGCTGAGGGGACGTATGTGTCATCTTCATGCTGGAAACTTTAATTTTTACTGGTTTGTATTTTACCTCCTTATTTGTTCAAGGATTTTGCTTCCAGAGCAAGATTTTTGTATATAATGTAAAGTAGTGGTCTTGTCTTATAGTTCTGCCCCTTTGACATAAGTATCTTCTCCCATATTCCTGCCACCTTTGTAATCTAGGAAGATCTTTATTAAAGATTTACCAGCCATCATTTTGAAATGTAGTTCTCCTATGTCTTAGTCAGGTTAGGGGCCTAACTTTGATAAGCATGAATTAGCAAACAGTGATAGTCTATATTAATTTCATTAATTAATATCTACATAAATAAACTTTCTCCCTACCACCTTTAGTCATTTTCTGGTAGCTTATTCAAGTTTTTTTCCTTTTTTAAAGAACTCTCTTACCTGGTATTTCAGCAGAGTTTAGTTTTTCACACAATTTTCTATCTAGAACACAGTATTGCCTACTTGCCTAGTGCGATTTTTTTTTTTTTTTTGGAAAATTGGACAACATAAAAAATCAATCCAAGAAATCCAAGTAGGGAGATAAAGGATAAAGTTTGAATAATGAAAAAAGATGAGTAATAATTCTTCAGAACATATACTTAAAAACTAATAAGCAGGAGGGAGGGACAGGAAGGAGGTCAGTGTGGCTGAGACAGAGAGTAAGAGACGGAGATTAGATCATACAAAACCTGTTACAAAAGCATTTATTTGGCTTTTAGTGGGAGTAGAGCACCAAACTTGATCTCATCGCAGATTGATCTTGATCCTACATTGAAAATAGACAATGGGGAACAAGGAACAATCATCCTTATTGTGATAGTAATCTAGGGGAGAGCTTGTGAATGTCTCCAACTCAGGTGGTAGCAATGAAAGTAGTTAGGGGTACTTCAAATCCTGGATGTATTTTGAAGATGGAGTCAACAGAATCTGCTGACAAATTTTGCAAGGGATCTAAAAGAAAAATAGGAGTCAGGGATGATCCCAAGCATTCTAGTCAGAGTGACAATAAGAGTCATAGATGGAGTAGGTTTGGTGAGCTGCAAAGATCAGTTCAGCTTAGAGCGGTTACCTTTGAGACATCAGTGGAGAAGTCAAATAGACAGTCGAATATCTAAGTTCATTCTGTGCTGGATATGTAAGTTTAGAAATTACAAACATAGGAATAGTATTTAGAACTTTGAGATTTGATTACCCTAGAACATGAGCGTATATAGAAGAGAATAAAGAACTGAAGATTGAACCCTGGGGAGCACCAAAATTAGGGAGCTGGGGAGAAGAGGAAGAAGTTGTAGAGAATGTGGAATGCTGGAAACCAAGTCAAAAAAGCATATGGGAAAATATTTTAAGCAACATAAGGGCTGAGGATTAACAGTTGGCTCTAGGTCACTAATGAGCTGAAGAGAAGTCTAATCAGTGGTGGGGAGCAAAGCCTGATTACAGTGGGTTTAAGAAAGAATGCCAGGAGCCGCTGTTCCTGAATAGCTTAGTTTAATGGAACAATTTCATGGGCTTCTAGTTGCTTATCCCTCCATCTATGGCACATACATTGCCCTATTTATTAAATGCTTTCCATTTTGTTCAGGAAGGATTCTGGCACTTTGTTCTTTTATATAAATTTTGGAATCCATGGGTCAAGTCCCACAAAATAATAACTTTCACTTTTTCTTGGAATTGCACTGTCAGTTGGATGAGAATAAGGGATGATCTTTATGACACAGTTTTATTATTCATGATCTTTACGTATATTTCTCAATAGTTGTCATGTTTTTCAGATAAAGTTTCTACTCTTCCCTACTGAAGGTATTGCATAACATCTGTAGATTTATTTCTGTTTCCTTATGATTTTCATGTTGTTGATGGAGTTTCTTTTTTTTTTTTAATTTCATTGTGCATCTGTTAGTATAGTAGAAAAAAGGAATTGACCTTTGTATATTATATTCAATGGCTTTGCTGTATCTCTATTCTTTTTTAGGCAATTTTTAAGCATTTCAGGGGAAGCTCTTCCTTTGGGGATCTGCCTGGCCATCTCCCTCACCTCCTTCAAGTTTTACTCCAGCTTCATCTTCCCAAAGAGACTAAGCCTGACTCCCCTACGCCCCTCCTTATAACTGCCAATCTCCTCCTCCATTCCCACATTCCTAGGACTTGTCCTCTTTATTCTGCTCCTTTTAAAAGCAGGACTCTTCACCCATCTGTTAATAACTATCTAATGTGCATATGATATGTTTATTATCTGTTATCCCCTACCAAAATGTAATACAAGAATAGAGATTTTGTTTGCTTGACTGATATATGTCAAGAACCTAGAACGATATCTAGCTCACTCAGGCACTCAATAAAATATTTGAGTGAATACATATAGGAGAATAGGATAAAATGGAATTAGGAGAGTTCAAGGGGCTTCAGAGCTAACGGTAATATTCTATTTCTTAAATGGGTGGCTCATATGTGTGCCTTTCATTTTTTTTTAAGTTTTACATCTATATGTATGTGTATAACTAACTTTTAATAAAACAATAAAAAACTAGTAAGCACTGAATCCACTTAGCTTGATATGCAGTTAATCTTAAGAAAACAATTATAATGTACACTCCAAGAGTAATCAGTTAACTGTTTGTATCACTCTTGTTTAATCAAGTGTGATATGTAAGTAAAACTGTAGCATAAATTCAGAGACAAAGTGGACATTTTGAAAGATGCTGTGAAACCAATATCCTTATAAGAGTAATGTTTTTATCTTTAAAAACCTGCACAGAAAACATGCAAGATAATCCTTGAGCTTCCTTGTGTATAGAAAAACCCAGTGGCTTGAAGATCAAAACCCTCAAAAGACTGTGGTAGGGCCAAAAGTAATTATGAGAGGATTTTCAAGACATAGTAGGGAAATGTGGCAAGGAAGCATCAATGGGAAATGAACTCTTCTCTTTGTAAACCAGGGATATTTGAAAACTTTTTGTTAAAATAACATTACTTAATTCATATGCATATAGGAACTATATAACATAAAAATGAAAAATAATAATGAAAACATGTTTCTAGAAGAATAGAGCAAGGGGCATTCTTTCAAACATAAAGGGTTATTATTAACAGGAGAATAACAAAGAAGTTCTGAATACGACCAGCACTGTTAAAACTCATCATCCATATCATAGGCAAGTTTATGCTTAAGCATAATGGGAAGAAGAGTCTGCTCAATGGCATTTAGAATTATTTAAAATTTCTAACAGGATTCCATGATTTTACTTTAATGTTTGGCTTCTCAGGTATGAAAAACATAATACATTACAACAAATCCTGGCACATTTCAAACTACAGAAACAACTTCAAATAAATATACACAGGGAACAAAAGCTAGGGTAGTAGCTATCAACTAGCACGCTTAGAAAACTTTCCTACAAAGTAAAAGCTACAAACCTCTTTATTGAAATTCATAGATATTCACAAAGAGAATACTGGGCAATAGATCATAAAAGAACAAGTTGAATACAGAGAAGAATGTATAGATACATTCAAGCCTGCCAGCATGGCTGGATATGTTGCTTTCAAAAATAAAATGTTACCTTGCTGTGATAATTTTCACAAAGCTATTATGCTTAGTTGGACTTTATGAATTCTCAATTATATCACAGAATTGTAAATTTTATTTTCTATCACTTCTCCAAACATACCCAAAGTATTCTTGGAGCCCTTAACTTTAATGACAAGTGTAGAAGTATGAAAGAATTTTGAAATATTAAAGACTAGCTACAGACTTAATAGATAAAGATAATATATAATGAGAATTAAGTATATGCCTGGGTTCCTTGATTATTTTTATATGGACACTACTAAGAATGCATGCCTGTAATGCAAGATAATGACATATTAGTAGTGCAATGGTAACTTGTTGGCTTTTTTTTTCATTGCCTATATCCAAAATTCCCCTCATGGTTTTTAGGAAATCTCAGTTTTATTAGCAATCACCTTTGAATTAAAGAAAGGAAGGCACTTTAGGGATCTTTTTCTGTCTTCTCTGGGTATGGGATCATGTGTAATTACTTAGCCTGGTCTAACTCTTCTGTCAATTCTGTTGCCAACAAGTTAAAATCTCAAATGATATAGAGCATGTTAAAAATCCTCCTATGAATATCCATGCTGGAACCATGTACTGGGAAAATCAGCTTAGAAATACATAAAAGAGTAACTATTAATATTGGCACACTGGTCTACACATAGAATATTATTTGAAGAACAGAATAGTATTGGATGAATACATCTAATCTTGTCCTCACTGAAAGATGAATGTTTAGTTGTTCAATTTGAGACAAGGTACTCAGCATATATAACTCAGGTATGCTTTAATTCTCTAGCTAGGAAACAGTGCCTGCAAATAATCTGCCATATTTCCTTCCTTGCTCTCCATGCAATAATCATTTGGGAAGAATCAGGAGGAAATTTTAAATTAGCCTCCTGCCTGTCCTGGAGGCATTAAGAGGAGATATTGAGAAGTTTATTTTCTTTGGATTGAAGCAAAAATCATCAATCTAGCTTTAAATGTAATTCAGATGATCTTTGGCTAAATTAAATGTGTACTTTTCATGTGAATTAGAAACAGTGTGGTGAAATTTATGGTTTGGGTCGTTATAAAACCCAACAGATATTTTTAGTACAAACACAGTGTTTTAATTATGACTGTGGAGGGACTTTATACTTTGATATGATTCTAAAACTATTCTTTTATTTATTTATTTATTTTTTAAATTTTTTTTTTTTTGACAGGCAGAGTGGACAGTGAGAGAGAGAGACAGAGAGAAAGGTCTTCCTTTGTCGTTGGTTCACCCTCCAATGGCTGCCTCGGACAGCACGCTGCGGCCGGCGCACCGTGCTCATCCGATGGCAGGAGCCAGGTGCTAGGTGCTTTTTCCTGGTCTCCCATGGGGTGCAGGGCCCAAGCACTTGGGCCATCCTCCACTGCACTCCTGGGCCACAGCAGAGGGCTGGCCTGGAAGAGGGGCAACCGGGACAGAATCCGGCACCCTGACCAGGACTAGAACCTGGTGTGCCGGCGCCGCAAGGCGGAGGATTAGCCTGTTGAGCCAAGGCGCCGGCGATTCTAAAACTATTCAATGATTATGAATTTCTTCTTGACAGGCAGAGTTAGGCAGTGAGAAAGAGAGAGAGAGAGAGAGAGAGAGAGAAGTCTTCCTTCTGTTGGTTCACCCACCAATTGCTGCTAGGGCCGGCGCGCTGTGCCAATCCAAAGCCAGGAGCCAGGTGCTTCCTCCTGGTCTCCCATGTGGGTGCAGGGCCCAAGGACTTGGGCCATCCTCCACTGCCTTCCCGGGCCACAGCAGAGAGCTGGACTGGGAGAGGAGCAACCAGGACAGAATCCGGTGCCCCAAATGGGACTAGAACCCGGGGTGCCGGCACCTCAGGCGGAGGATTAGCCAAGTGAGCAGTGGCGCCGGCCCTCAATGTTTATAAATTATAAGGA
This sequence comes from Sylvilagus floridanus, assembly GCA_949820135.1. Taxonomy (NCBI): domain Eukaryota; kingdom Metazoa; phylum Chordata; class Mammalia; order Lagomorpha; family Leporidae; genus Sylvilagus; species Sylvilagus floridanus. The sequence goes on from OX463243.1 coordinate 39,125,616, forward strand.
GTTAATTTTATTATACATATCCAGTTACCCCAACATCAGTTATACAACATCTTTCATGTAAGAAAATTAAGTTTTATAAAGAAAGATTTTCTCCATAATGGTAGCCTAAGATGATTGGACATGGCTTTCTAGATTGAGAGAACAATGTGTATGAATAATAATTATTTTTCTTACAGGCAAAGTTCCTGTCTCAAATATTAATAGGATCTCTAATAAGAATTTCATTTATTTTTTTGTGGTAGTTAATTCTAATTTGTATTAGAATTCCTATATCACAAGATTAACTTAAGAAAACAGTAGGGGCTGGTGCTGTGGAGTAGCAGGTAAAGCTGCTACCTTCAGTGCCAGCATCCCTTATGAGCACCAGTTTGAGACCCAGCTGCTTTATTTCCAATCCATCTCTCTGCGCTGGCCTGAGAAAGCAGTAGAAAATGGCCCATGTCTTTGAGCCCCTTCACCTGCATGGGAAGACCCAGAGGAAGCTCCTGGTTCCTGGCTTCGGATCAGTGAAGTTCTGGCCATTGTGGCCATTCGGGGAATGAACCAGAGGATGGAAGACCTCTCTCACTGCCTCTCTTTCTCTCTCTGTGTAACTCTGACTTTAAAATAAATAATAAACAAATCTTTAAAAATAAGAAACAGTAATGAGTAAATAATCAACATGACATTAGATTCTGTTTACAAAAAAAGAGAGGTGCTTTCCTTTCCTGCCTTTGAAAAGACATACTCCCAAATCATAATAGGCTAAAGAATTAAAACCAAGTCCTTCAACTCATGTATCACATGGAATGGAAAATCTTTCAGCTACTCCTCATTCTCTTTTCAATTTCTGATTTTTCAATCTAAGAATTGAACAACTTCTAGAGTGTGAATTAAAATCCAATTGAAAAAGAAACAAGTACCTTTTCCTCCGATATAGAAGCTTATACTTTTTTATATAATAGACTCATATGTTATTTACACTGAATCCAAAGCCATTACGCAAAAGCTAAGATTTATTGAGAAATCTTACTAAATGGTTAAGATCCTGAGACAACAAAGAAATAAAAGACACAGGAAAACTTATTTTATTGAATTTTTCTGAAAACCATTATGAGAAAGTTACAGAGAAGTAGTATCAATGCATTAATCACATTATCAGAGATTGGTCTGAGAATATAATGATAAAATTATTAGGCTGTGTTAGTTAATCAAAGATTAACTTCATATATGTATATTAATATCCTCTCCAATATTGATGATTTACTGGTATTCACAAACTTATTCCTGCATTCTCTAATATGTTTCACATTATATCATGTAATTGTGTAATGTAAATAATAAAATACTTTTCTATTAAATATATCCATTAAAATTATACAATGCTTTGCTCCATGTGTTTTCTCAAAAAAAAAATTATTAGGACATATGCTGAAAGAACTAAAATATTCTATTGACTTTTGTTCTATTGTTTCAATTTAAGTAAATTCTTTTGTATGTAAAGGAGAACTTCAAAAACCTGCAAAAAGTATAAATAAAAGATAAAAATAAAGACACTTAAACTTTACATCTCAACATGGGCTCCATAAAGTTAAAGACCCTTTTCAAAGTGATTATACCAGACATTCCGTTCATTTCTAAAAATAGGAGAGTAGGATTAGGCAGCTGTCAAAGTGATTAAGACAGTGCTTGGGACAGTAACATTCCATATAAGTGCATCTGGGTTTGAGTACTGGGACTTCCAATTTAGGTTTCTGCTAATATGCACCCTGCAATGCAGCAAATGATGGTTCCTGTACTTGAATCCTTATCATTCATGTGGAAGACTTCAGAACTCTAGCTCTTCCAGCATTTGAGGTGTGAACCACTAGATGAGAGATCTTTGTTTCTCTCTATGTCTCTTTTTCAAATAAAATAAATAAAAAATAATTTTTAAAAGAAATAACTAAAAATACTGGGAATTTCACAATGTCAATGAGGTCATTTTATATTATCAATTGAAGGAAAATGGGTGCCATTTAAAGTTTTTTTTTTTTTTTTAAGACTAGGAAATGAAAAGAAGTCAGAAGAAACTAATTTAGGACTTTAAAGAGGATGCTTAATGATTTCCTGTTGAAACTTTCTCAAAATTCTCCATGATTGATGAGCATAATGAAAAAAGAACATTGACATGAATAAAACTACTCTGGTAAACTATGCTAAAGCTTTGTTTAATTTGTTCAAAATATGTTCAGAACAAGCAATTCTTATTGTTCTTTCAACCCCCAGAATGTCAACATACCTTCAGTATCCCCTAAAGCTGTTGTCATGGCCTTTGTATTGATGTTTCATTTGCTTTGACTGGACCACTTTTAACTCTAGCCATTTTTATGCTATTTGCCTTCAAGATCATTCTGATAAAGGTATGTTTCATCTATTCTTCCAATTCATTGAAAAAATGCTTCAATATTTTCATAACATTTGTTTAAAGTTCCATTGAAAACTCTGCCCTTGTTTGCTGATGATCTGGTAGTTACAGTTTGGGATTTAATGAAACACAGGCTTTGTTCCAACTATGATTTTTCAGTCAAAATTTTGTAAACTGAGTGAATTGTAATGTTGATGATATTGCCTTTTGTTTCTGCTGTTACTCATGGATCCTCTTCAATAAAGAAATGATTATTATTTTTATCACGAAATGATGCAAATCATATTCCACTGAGTGCCTTATCATCAACATTACCTCATATTTAAAATGTATTTTGAAGGGAATGATAGTATAATATCATTTTATCCTAAATGTCTTCCTAGTTTCAAAAGGAACTACCAAATTTTTATATCAACATAAAAAGGAGAACTAACCACTAGTGTTATTAGAATAGTTCAATATTCAACAAAATTGAAAGGTTAATTTAAAGAAAAATATAAAATGAAAGTATCCCCATTAGTAAATTTTGATGACTCTAATAATGTGGAATGAAATTCATAATTAAATAGTTGAGAATACCTTATGATGACATTTTTAGATAGTTAATAACATACAAATTGAGAAAGTTTAAAGCTGTTTAATAGTTTTAATAGAATCTTCCATATACAAAGCGATCCTAAGATATTGGCACAAAATGGATATAAATCATAAGCATAATGTGGTGCCAAAATTTTTGTAATCCATGCATATCAGTGCTATTTAAAGGGCTCATGGAAAACGATGTATTATGAAGAAACTACACTTTGGTGTAATGGTGATGTACTCAACATTTTTCTAGGCTGTAAGATTTTGGATTATGCTCAGGTTTTGGAATCAGACAAACTTCAGCTTGAATGTTGATTCTACAGTTTCACTCAGTTTTCATTACTTTGATGAGTAAATCCTGAGCACCTTCTATATAGGACAATCTATAAAAGGGTTCAGTGAAAAAGAATTGTAAGTAAATACAAGAAGAATTATTGTTACTTAAGCTTTCCATTTGTGAGTTCCTCTAAAGTAAATTAATTTTAATACTAACATGAAATATAATTAAAACACATAATAATCTAGTGGAACATTCATAACTTCCTTGTATTAACATTTTAACATATTTAAAGTACTCCAAAAAGATTGTGTAGCATGAAATGGAAAGTTTAATTTGGTGCAAATTATTTTGAAATGCAAGCATAGTTTTCTCATAATATGCATTTTCATAAACTTTTTAAAGAAATTTTACTTGTAAAATATTGCTATACAAAAGGTTTTCACATATATTAGAGATCAATCACTTGCACAGTAAGTTTGATTGTAAAGTAAACATTGATAAGCCTTAGTCGTCACACTGATAATAATGAGTAATTAAACACAAACTGTGATAAAACCAAATAAATTTACTTCTTAATTTCAACAGTAATTTGGCAGATAGTGAAAACAAATACTAGCCTGATATGTGTATAATTTTACAGCTATTTGTATGTATAGTTCTACATGTATGTGTGTATATATTTATATAAATGTTGTATGTAGATTTGAGAAACTTTTACTTCGTTTTATTGTTTGGCATCTACGTATTTGTTATAAATGGACAATCAGTAGTTTTGACTGAGGATGCAGAATATAAACCAAGAAGCTTTGAAGCCAGGCTTTTAAAACTAAGTCTAATCTATCCTCAAAGTTCTTGCCTTCATACTCTGCTACTCAAGTTGATTTCAGTGTTGGCATTAGTTCACTCTCAAACACAAGCTATCACATTGGTCTTACATTTTGGGATGGTGTCAATTGACTACAATCTTTAGGTGGGGTCAGAATGCCTGGAGAAAGCTGGAGTAGAATTTTCCATCTCTGGGGAATATTAGAGGCACTTGCAGTTGGGTATTCCTCCAAGTAGATTAGGCTCTGATAAAATTCCAGCAGACTACAATCTGATACATACCTGAAGGAAGGCTTTGTGAAGAACACAATGCTCCAATATATTTCAAAATAGTTACTTCTTTCCTCAGGAAGTGAAAGTGCATGTTTTTCTCTGAGATGCACTGACACACCTTCTGGAGAAAAAACTCACAAAAGTGTAGGGGTCCTTATACTAATGAATTCCCTCTCCCACAATCATTGTACCTTAGACTTGTATAAACTAAGACTCCAGAAATTCATAAATTACCACTGAGGTTTACCTACCCGGCACTGGTATCCTTTGTAGTTTCTACTTCCGTATCTGTAATTTCTGCTCCTGTGAATTGTGTCTCTAGTGTGTACTTACTAGTTTGTCCAATGTGGAAAGCAATGATTTGCATTGTGTCTTCACTTTTCTGGCAGATCCAAGAATTACTGATTTTTCAGTTTGTTGAAGCTCTTTAAAAAATGTACTAATAAGAGGGGGAGAGAGAAAAAGAGAGAGAGAGAGAGAGAGAGAGAGAGAGAGAGCAAGCACTTCCATCCACCAAGTCACTCTCCAAATGCCAGGAATTGCCAGGGCTGAGCCAGCGCCCAAAGCAGAAGGTGAGAACTCAGTCTAGGTTTCCCACATAGGTGGCAGGAATCCAATTACTTGATCCATCACAGATGCATTCTAGAGTTTACCTCCATAGAAAGCTGTAATCAGAAGTCAGAGACAAGGATTGAATACAGATACTCTAAAATGGGAACTAGGCTCGCAAAATCCAGATGTAATTCCTGCCCCATGTTCAGTGTTCTACTTTTGATTAGGATGAAATAAAAATTTCTCAGTTTCTAGCATGTCAGACCAGGAACCAAAAGTCCTATACTTTATATTTTCTTGACACAAAATTCTCAAACAGAAGAAATTAGCTTGCATCTATCATCTCTCCATCTCTGTCTCTCTCATCTATCTGTATGTACACACACACAAACACATACACAGACATTATATATATATATATATATATATATGTGCGTGTGTGTGTATGTGTATGTATATACTCATAAACACCTAAAACTGTAATAAATTATTTATTTTTCTAATGATAGCCATTATGTTAAGAAAATTTATAATTTTCTAATCTGAATGCAGAAAATGTGTATGAGATATGATCTCAGGAATTAATCTTACAATGTGGCAAAAATAAGACAAATTTTAATTGACTACTTAGAGTGTAATTAACCATGCTTCAAGAAACAAATGCTTTTTACATTTTCTTCTTCTTTTTTTTTTTTTTTTTTTTTGGACAGGCAGAGTTAGACAGTGAGAAAGAGAGAGAGAGAGGGAGAGAGAGAGAGAGAAAGGTCTTCCTTTTCCATTGGTTCACTCCCCAAACGGCTGCTACAGCCGGCACTGTGCCGGTCCGAAGCCAGGAGCCAGGTGCTTCCTCCTGGTCTCCCATGCAGATTCAGGGCCCAAGGACTTGGGCCATCCTCCACTGCCTTCCCGGGCCACAGCAGAGAGCTGGACTGGAAGGGGAGCAACCAGGATAGAATCTGGTGCCCTGACCGGGACTAGAACCCGGGGTACCAGTGTCGCAGGTGGAGGATTGGCCTAGTGAGCCGCGGTGCCGGCCTGCTTTTTACATTTTCACAACACATTTTCCTGTACTTTTTTGGAAATACATGAAAAAAATTTTTCCCACCTTTAGTTTTTAGACCAAAAAATATTCTTAGACTAAAATAATGATGTAGATTTAGTGTCAAAAAATCTATGCAATTTTGACTATTGATGTCATACTTTGTACTCAATGATTTTTATCAAACACGCTCTCTTAATGTTTTCAAAACAGTCAGAGGAAACCAAACAACTTTTTTTTGTGTATTTCTATTAACTACTTTCTAAAATTCAAAAGGCCATAAAATATAGAACAATAAGATTTTGTTAGGGATTTGCAGAATGTTAAAATTAAATGAACAAAAAAATACACATAGATCAATAACACCCAAACAAATTCTCCTTAATTGACAGGAAAACCAAAATGCTGGCATTTAAAAGCAGACCACTATGCTTAGGGAAATTAGCCAGTCCAAAAAAAGAAAAATGATCATGTTTCTCTGATATGTGAAAGTTAATACAGAATAAAAAAAAAAAAACACCTAGTGTTAAGAATGAAACTGGCTGGTGCTGCAGCTCACTAGGCTAATTCTCCACCTCCGGCGCTGGCACCCAGGATTCTAGTCCCGGTTGGGGCGCTGGATTCTGTCTCTCTATCTAACTCTGTCTGTCAAAAAAAAAAAAAAAAGAATGAAACTGATATTTTATTATGTGATTTTTGTTTTTATGACTTTTAATACTCCTATGGAACAGTGGTCACCTACTTTATATTCGTTTAACATTATGGTTAGTGATGCATTAAGCCTTTGATTATAAAATAAATTGAAATTATGTTATTGCAATGCTAAAGGGAAAAAAAGAAAGACGTTTCTACTCTTAGAACCATGTCTATGAAATGTAGAAAACATGTCCTATTTCTAATAATATGTCTTATAGCACTGTATAATTTTTAGATAGTAAATAAAGTATTTGTATCAATATAGTGACAAAGAAGAGGAAGTCCATCAGAGAATGATTATTGTATCATTTCTATTGAATGGACAATGATCAACATTATTACCATTGGAAATCAGGATTTCCAGTGAAAAATTATGCCTAGAGATACTATCTATAATGCCAAGATACCAATTTCAGAAGATTGTTCACAGCTTTAAATTATCATACTGAATGTTTCATCAATGCTCAAAATATCTATCAGTATATTTGTTAAGATACCCCATAACACTCTTACATGCAGATGAATTGTCAGATTGATGTTACATATTTGTAAAGAGATTTAGAAGTATTTATGCTTAAATAATATTTCTGCATATTTGGACTCCATTAGCATTCAGTGAACTAAATCCTTATAGCAAACTGTGACTCCAACGCCAATAAAAATACTAAATGTAAATGATTTTCAGCATTATGGATATCATGCTTTTTTATGAAGTGTTGATAATTGTCTGTTAGTTATAAAGGATGATATATAGGATATTGATATTGATTTTCCTTCGAAATAAATGGATAAAAGCCATGTGACTCAGAAGTGAAAGCAATTTAGACATTACTGAGTTATAAAATTGATTTCTAAATTGGATTTTTGAAATATAGGAATATAATATAAATAAGTAGAGAGATACTATTCACTTCTACTTAAAATGTTATTTGGCATAATTACTTGTGTAATGTTTGCTAAATTTATATTATTATAGCAGAAAAATCCTTTACAATCATTTCAAGATTGAGTGTATTCCCTTTTATTTATTTATTTATTTATTTTGCTCCGCAATTAATGCTTATGCTGCTTCTGGGCTGAGGGTGAATGTAGTTCTATAAGTGGTATGAAATTAAACTGTCCATTTGAATGACATCTATGTTTCAGTGTTATTCTCTACAAGTTGAAAATATATATTATTTATGAAATAATCATATTATTAGCTATTGAGGTAGGACACATTAAACATAATGATATATAGTTTACCACAAGGGAAAAACTTAAAAATAATACTAAGTCTATATGAGTAACAGTTTGAATGCTTGTGATTTGTATTAGCATCTTTCTCCTGATAAATTGATGCTTCAGAAATTGTTGTATTTGATTGCTTGTATTTTGTTGATTTTGTATCCATGTTCACCAGTGATATTGGTTTATAGTTCTCTCTTTATTGCATCATTTTCTGGTTCTGGAATTAAGGTGAGGTTGGCCTCATAGATGGAGTTTGGGAGTCATGCCCTGCATTTCAATTATTTTGAATAGTTAGACAAGAATTGATATTAGTTCTTCTTTAAACATCTGGTAGAATTTGGCAGTGAAGACTTTTCTTCATCGGGAGGGTCTTTCTTTATTGTCAGTCTCTGTCTTGGGTTATTGGTCTGTTTAGGGCTTCTATGTCTTTGTGACTCAATTTTGGTAGGTTGTGTGTGCCCAGGAATCAATCTGTTTCTTCTAGAGTTCCCAATTTGTGAGCATATATCTGCTTGTAGTAATCACTGATAATTCTTTTTTAAAAGATTTTCATTATGTATTTGTTAGGAAGAGTTACAGAGAGAGGATGATATGGCAAGAGAGGTCTTCCATCCACTGTTTCTCTCCCCAAATGACTGGAATGACTGGAGCTGGGCAATCTGAAGCTGGAGCCAAGAACTTCTTTCAGGTCCCATGCAGATGTGGGTTCCCAAGCAAATGGGACATCTACTACTGCTTCCCTAGGCCATAGCAGAGAGCTTGATCAAAGAGAAACAGCCAGGACAAGAACCAGTGCCCATATGGCATTCAGACTCCACAGGTGGAGGAATAGCCTAATACGTGACAGTGACAGCCCCCTGATAATTCTTTTTCTTTCTTTCAGCCCTGTGGCATAGCAGATAAAGCTGCTGCCTGCAGTGCTGGCATCCCATATGGGTACCAGTTCAAATCACGGCTGCTCCACTTTCTCTCTCTCTCTCTCTCTCTCTCTCTCTCTCTAACAGGCAGAGTGGACAGTTAGAGAGAGAGAAAGTTTTAGCCAGAACCATTAGGCAAGAAAAAGAAATCAAAATGATACAAATTGTAACTTCTCAGACCATGAGGGAGTGAAGTTGGAAATTAGCAACTCAGGAATCTCTAGAGCATATGCAAACACATGGAGATTGAACAACATGCTCCTGAATGAACAATGGGTCACTGAAGAAATCAAAAGAGAAATCAAAAATTTTCTGGAAGTAAATGAGGATAACAGCACAACATACCAAAACTTATGGGATACAGCAAAAGCAGTGTTAAGAGGAAAGTTTATATCAATAGGTGCCTACATCAAGAAACTGGAAAGGCACCAAATAGATGAGCTTTCAATGCATCTCAAGGATCTAGAAAATTTGCAGCAAACTAGACCCAAACCTAGTAGAAAAAGAGAAATAATCAAAATCAGAGAAGAAATCAACAGGATTGAATCCAAAAAAACAGTACAAAAAATCAGCCAAACGAGGAGCTGGTTTTTTGAAAAAATAAACAAGATTGACACCCCATTGGCCCAACTAACTAAAAAAAGAAGAGAAAAGACCCAAATCAGTAAAATCAGAGATGAAAAAGGAAATATAACAACAGACACCACAGAAATCAAAAGAATCATCAGAAATTACTACAAGGACTTGTATGCCAGCAAACAGGGAAACCTATCAGAAATGGATAGATTCCTGGACACATGCAACCTACCTAAATTGAACCAGGAAGACATAGAAAACCTAAACAGACCCATAAGTGAGTCAGAAATTGAATCAGTAATAAAGGCCCTCCCAACAAAGAAAAGCCCAGGACCAGATGGATTCACTGCTGAATTCTACCAGACATTTAAAGAAGAACTAACCCCAATTCTTCTCAAACTATTTAGAACAATCGAAAAAGAGGGAATTCTCCCAAATTCCTTCTATGAAGCCAGCATCACCTTAATTCCTAAGCCAGAAAAAGATGCAGCATTGAAAGAGAATTACAGACCAATATCCCTCATGAACATAGATGCAAAAATCCTCAACAAAATTCTGGCCAATAGACTGCAACAACACATCAGAAAGATCATCCACCCAGACCAAGTGGGATTCATCCCTGGTATGCAGGGATGGTTCAATATTCGCAAAACAATCAACGTGATACACCACATTAACAGACTGCAGAAGAAAAACCATATGATTATCTCACTAGACGCAGAGAAAGCATTCGATAAAATTCAACACCCTTTCATGATGAAAACTAAGCAAACTGGGTATAGAAGGCACATTCCTCAATACAATCAAAGCAATTTATGAAAAACCCACGGCCAATATCCTATTGAATGGGGAAAAGTTGGAAGCATTTCCACTGAGATCTGGTACCAGACAGGGATGCCCACTCTCACCACTGCTATTCAATATAGTGCTGGAAGTCTTAGCCAGAGCTATTAGGCAAGAAAAAGAAATTAAAGGGATACAAGTTGGGAAGGAAGAACTCAAACTATCCCTCTTTGCAGACGACATGATTCTTTATTTAGGGGACCCAAAGAACTCTACTAAGAGACTATTGGAACTCATAGAAGAGTTTGGCAAAGTAACAGGATATAAAATCAATGCACAAAAATCAACAGCCTTTGTATATACAGACAATGCCACGGCTGAGGAAGAACTGCTAAGATCAATCCCATTCACAATAGCTACAAAAACAATCAAATACCTTGGAATAAATTTAACTAAGGACATTAAAGATCTCTACAATGAAAATTACAAAACCTTAAAGAAAGAAATAGAAGAGGATACCAAAAAATGGAGAAATCTCCCATGCTCATGGATTGCAAGAATCAATATCATCAAAATGTCCATTCTCCCAAAAGCAATTTACAGATTCAACGCAATACCAATCAAGATACCGAGGACATTCTTCTCAGATCTGGAAAAAATGATGCTGAAATTCATATGGAGACACAGGAGACCTCGAATAGCTAAAGCAATCTTGTACAACAAAAACAAAGCTGGAGGCATCACAATACCAGATTTCAGGACATACTACAGGGCAGTTGTTATCAAAACAGCATGGTACTGGTACAGAAACAGATGGATAGACCAATGGAACAGAATAGAAACTCCAGAAATCAATCCAAACATCTACAGCCAACTTATATTTGATCAACGATCCAAAACCAGTCCCTGGAGTAAGGTCAGTCTGTTTAATTAATGGTGCTGGGAAAACTGGATTTCCACATGCAGAACCATGAAGCAAGACCCCTACCTTTCACCTTACACAAAAATCCATTCAACATGGATTAAAAATTTAAACCTACGACCCGACACCATCAAATTACTAGAGAGCATAGGAGAAACCCTGCAAGACATAGGTACTGGCAAAGACTTCTTGGAAAAGACCCCAGAAGCCCAGGCACTGAAAACCAAAATTAACTACTGGGATTGCATCAAATTGAAAAGTTTCTGTACTGCAAAAGAAACAGTCAGGAAAGTGAATAGGAAACCGACAGAATGGGAAAATATATTTGCAAACTATGCAACAGATAAAGGGTTGATAACCAGAATCTACAAAGAAATTAAGAAACTCCACAACATCAAAACAAACAACCCACTTAAGAGATGGGCCAAGGACCTCAATAGACATTTTTCAAAAGAGGAAATCCAAATGGCCAACAGACACATGAAAAAATGTTGAAGATCCCTAGCAATCAGGGAAATGCAAATCAAAACCACAATGAGGTTTCACCTCACCCCGGTGAGAATGGCTCACATTCAGAAATCCACCAACAATAGATGCTGGAGAGGATGTGGGGAAAAAGGGACACTAATCCACTGTTGGTGGGAATGCAAACTGGTGAAGCCACTATGGAAGTCAGTCTGGAGATTCCTCAGAAACATGAATATAACCCTACCATTCAACCCAGCCATCCCACTCCTTGGAATTTACCCAAAGGAAATTAAATTGGCAAACAAAAAAGCCGTCTGCACAGCAATGTTTATTGCGGCTCAATTCACAATAGCTAAGACTTGGAACCAACCCAAATGCCCATCAACAGTAGACTGGATTAGGAAATTATGGGACATGTACTCTACAGAATACTATACAGCAGTCAAAAACAATGAAATCCGGTCACTTGCAACAAAATGGAGGAATCTGGAAAACATCATGCTGAGTGAATTAAGTCAGTCCCAAAGAGACAAATATCATTTGTTTCCCTTGATTGGCGATGACTAACTGAGCACCAAAGGGGAAACCTGTAGAAGTGAAATGGACACTATGAGAAACAGTGACTCGATCAGCTCTTGTGCTGACTGTTGTTGTACAATGTAATACTTTATCCATGGTAGTATTTTTTTTTTCTTTATCCTAGTACTAGTGGTTGAACTCTGTAATTAACACACAATTATTCTTAGGTGTTTAAATTTTAACTGAAAAGTGATCTCTGTGAAATATAAGAGTGGGAATAAGAGAGGGAGGAGATGTAAAACTTGGGACATGCTCAATCGGAACGGCCCCAAATGATGGAGTTAGAATTGTGCCAGGGGTTTCCAATACAATCCCATCAAGGTGGCATGTACCAAGGCCATCTCATTAGTCCAAGTGATCAATTTCAGCTCACAATTGATCACACTGATAGGTCTAAGAGTCAAAGGGATCACACAAACAAGACTAGTGTCTGCTAATACTAACTGATAGAATGAAAAAGGGAGAGAATGATCCAACATGGGAAGCAGGATACACAGCAGACTCATAGAATGGCAGATGTCCTAAATAGCACTCTGGCCTCAGAATCAGCCCTTAAGGCATTCGGATATGGCTCAAGAGCCCATGAGAATATTGTAGGCATGGAAAGCTAAGACACTCTGGAAAAAACAGAAGACCTAAATGAAAGATCTCTGCGAGTGAGATCCCAGTGGAAAGAACGGAGCCATCAAAGAAGGAGGTACCTTTCTCTAAAGGGAGGAGAGAACTTCCACTTTGACTATGGCCCTGTGGGAATAAGATCGAAGTCGGCTAACCCTAAAGGCTTCCATAGCCTCGGCAACTCATGACCAGAGCCTAGGGAGATTACTGACGCCATAAACAAGAGTGTCAAATTGTTAAATCAACTTCAGGAGTCACTGTGTACTTACGTCTCATGGGGGATCTGTCCTTAATGTGTTATCCAATGTGAAGTGATGCTATTACTAGTACTGAAACAGTATTTTTACACTTTGTGTTTCTGAGTGGGTGCAAACTGATGAAATCCTTACATAGTATATATTGAATCGATCTTCTTTATATAAAGATAATTGCAAATGATTAAAAAATCTTGGTGTTAAACTGGAAATTGCATAGACAATCAATTTTTAAAAAAAAAAATCATGTAGGATCTCTGTCCTTAATGTGCTGTACATTGTGAATTAATACTATAACTAGTACTCCAGCAGTATTATCATTTTGTGTCTCTATGCGAGGTCAAACCGTTGAAATCTTTACGTAATATGTACTAAATTGATCTTCTGTGTATAAAGAGAATTGAAAATGAATCTTGATGTGAACAGAAGGGGAGAGGGAGCGGGAAAGGGGAGGGTGGGGGGAGGGAGGGAAGTTGTGGGGGGGGGGAGCCATTGTGGTCCATGAGCTGTTCTTTGGAAACTTATATTCTTTAAATAAAAGCTTTATATAAAAAAATAAATAAATAGCACAGGTTCTCTATCAACATATTAATCATTTATTTATTTGAAAGTCAGAGTTATACAGAGAGAGGAGAGGCCAAGAGAGAGAGAGGTCTTCCATCGGATGGTTCACTTCCCAGTTGGCCACAATGGCCAGAGCTGCACATATCCAAAGCCAGGAGCCAGGAACTTCTTTTGGATCTCCCACATGGGTGCGGGGGCCCAAGGACTTGGGCTATCTTCTCTTGCTTTCCCAGGCCACAGCAGAGAGCTGGATTGGAAATGGAGCAGCCAGGTCTTGAACTGAAGCCCATATAGGATGCAGGCGCTTCAGGCCAGGGCTATAACCCACTGCACCACAGCACCAGCCCCTGAATCATATATTTTTACTGAGAAGTTTCAGTATCACATACCTGGACTGTTGTCACACTCCATTTAAATTTGTGCTTTGAGTAGATTTAGGGAAACACCATTGCCCAATTTATTAATTGACAAGGCTTTATGAGAATATATTTAAAAATTAAACTGAATGTTCGATTACACAGTTTAAATGTGTTATTAAAAGATGTGTATCCTTAATAAATAAAATTTTATATCCATGAAGAGTTGTAAAGAAGAAATCAAAATAAAAAAAAAATTATGATTTGATATTTGTAAGTCTTGCTACTTCTGTATTTTCTATTTTATCTTTAGTGCAAATATTACAAGAATGTGGTATTATTGTGACTTTTAGTTGTTGGGGAAACATGAATGTAGAATGAAGTAAAAAAATATTACCAAGGACTGATATAATGATAAATGAATAAGATGTTTTCATTTAGTATGTTGAGAATCACTCTGTTGGTCAAGTTTTTGTCATAGTACTGTATTTGGGAATATAATTTTCTATAACTCCAAAGGAGCACAAAGCCTCTAATTTTGGACCACATGGAGGAATTCAAGAAGGTATATAATTTTGTGCTTTTGTAATTATCTAAAACAGCTCTATATTCTCAAATTCCAATGAAGGCACTATCATATATTAGAGGGGTAAGGTAAAATAAATGAAAGGCTGTTCATTTTTAGTGTCATTTCCTATAGGCTAAATGGTTTATATCTAAAATAAACGATTTCTTTTTTTTTTTTTAAGATTTATTTATTTATTTGAAAGGCAGAGTTCCAGAGAGGCAGAGCCAGAGAGAAAGGTCTTCCATGTGCTGGTTCTATCCCAGATGGCTGCAACAGCCAGAGCTGAGTCCATCCGAAGCCAGGAGCCAGGAGCTTCTTCCTGGTCTCCCACGTGGGTGCAGAGGCCCAAAGGCATGGGCCATCTTCCACTGCTCTCCCAGGCCATAGCAGAGAGCTGGATTGGAAGTGGAGCAGCCGGGACTTGAACTAACGCCCATATGGGATGACAGCACTGCAGGCACAGCTTTACCTTCAGTGCAAAGACTTTATCTGCACCAGTCCCAAAATAAACTATTCCTCACACACAAATTTCCCCTCCAGTCACATCAGAATCGATATTGCTGGAAGAATATGCTGAGATTCTTTAACAGTGTTAGTAACATGTGACTTCTGTTTACTCCCTTAAAACATTTTATTATATTTACATACATTTTTACAAAATGAAAACAAGATTCATTTCTTGAAGAAAACCATAGAGAAATCCAAATTAGTAAAGCAGCAGTGTATAAAATGAATTAAAAAACATTTCAAGTCTCGTAATTCACCAGAATCATTCAGCTCCTTTTGAATTCCTTAATAATTCTGCCTAACTGAGTGAATTACAAAGCCTGTGGAGATTTCACAGATTTGCCTGTTGCTACTGCTAAGTTTATAACTTTTCCTGATTTGGAAAAATATGCAATAATTTTGAACTATAAAAACAAGATAATGTTTGTGTAGTGTTTCAAAACTTTATATTTTTTCATGTCTCAAGATATGTATTTAATCTAGGATGCATATATAAACAAATATTTGATGCATCTGTACCAGTAAATGACCTAGCATCTTTGGGTAGCTTCAGGAAACTGATCACGATATAGTGGACCAGAAAAAGTAATGTTTATACTCATTATTCCCTTTTAAACTTTGTTGCTGTAATTCGTTTACTGGAGTCCTCTACAACGCTACAGAAGACATTGTTATGCATCTCAATCTTGAATCCAACTGTGTGTGTTTTTGTATTTTTTCAAATATGTATGTATATATGTATATACACACACATGTTTCTCTATAAAATTTTAGATATTATTGTCTCTTGATTGCCAGTTTTTTTTAAAAGATTATTTATTTATTTGACAGAGTTATAGACAGTGAGAGAGAGAGAGAGACAGAGAGAAAGGTCTTCCATCCGATGGTTCACCCCCCAAATGGCCGCAACGGCCAGAGCTACACCGATCCAAAGCCAGGAGCCAGGTGCCTCTTCCTGGTCTCCCATGCGGGTGCAGGGGCCCAAGCACTTGGGCCATCTTCCACTGCTTTCCCGGGCCATAGCAGAGAGCGGGACTGGAAGAGGAACAACTGGGAATAAAATCCAGTGCCCATATGGGATGCGGGCACCTCAGGCGGATGATTAACATAGTGAGCCAAGGCGCCGGCCTTAATTACTAGTTTCATATTTATTTTTGAGAGCTCAGTTAACAAGGTCTCAGGATTTTATTTTTTTATTTAGCACCTCCTCATTTCAATCAACTATATTCTATATGTTTCTGATTTTGCATTTACTTCGTTTCACTTCTTAAATTTGAAAAGAGAGACAAAGAGAGACAAAGACAGAAAAGAAAGATCTTCCATTTGCTGGTTCATACCCCAAATGTTTTAAACAGCTGAGGCTAGTCCAGTATGAAGCCAGGTGCTAGGAACTTAATCCAAGTCTCCCATGTGGGTGACAGAGACACAGCACTGGAGCCATCATCTGTTGCCTCACAGAGTGCACAACAGCAGGAAGCTGGAATAGGGTATGGAGTCAAGACTTGAACTTGAGGCAGACTAAGCAGCCTCTATCCCACTGTGCCAAAAGCCTGCTCCTCAGTTGGCTATATAATGGATATTGTTTTGCTTCTTGTTTATTAACTTACCTGTTGGAAGATAATAGGCATACAGTAGTACAATCATAGGTAAAAATCAATTGGCTAATAATAAAATTTGCTTTGACATGGGCATATTTTAGTCATTATTTACTAATATTTCACAGCAGGAAATAATTTGTGTTCATGAATATAAAATTACTTATTGAATGGTACACCAAACAGATTGAACGCATTCTATTCTTATATGTCTACATTGAGGGAATCTTGTTTTACTCTTTGTAAAATTTAATGCTGTCAGCATTATCACTTAAGATGTCTCCACACAAACTATCAGAGAAAGTTGTTTCAAATTTAAAGAGAAACTAATGATACAATTCAGGACTTCAGCAGTAAACCAACTATTACACATAAGAATTAAGAGGGAAGATAGAAAGAGAAGTATGTGATTCAAGATGCTGCTAAAGTAACCAGATCAACTGGTCAGTTTAGGGAGTGAGTCTTAAATCTATATAGATTGTTCCTAAGGGACTATAAATTCTATGTGAATACCACCTTTACCAATATTTTATTTATCAGTTCAGTAATAAATATGATCTCTTTGAATTTATAACACTACAAAATTTGGGGAAAGATTTGAGAACATTCTTCAAATTTATATAGTATAAATAGCAGTGATTTTGGTCAATTTGTTTTTATGTCTCAAGGATACATTTTAATACTAATTGGTATGAATGTGGAAACAAATATGTTTTGCCTCTGTATCTTCAATGATTTGGATCTCTGTTATTTAGGTTTTGTGGAGAATTTATCATGATGTAATGAGCCAGAATTAATACTATAAGCAAGATAAAAACTCTTGTTTAATTTGCATTGCATATAACCACCTGCATTAACTTCAAAAGCTCATGAACTTACCAACTATGATTTCATATTAAAAAAGCAGTGTCCATTACAGTATCTGCACTGCCCAGAAAGGAATTTGCAGACAACTTCATGATCATTCCAAGGCACTAACAGTGTGGAGGAGTGTATGCCTATCATCTGGGATAAAGCCATGCCATATGTAAAATGGATGAAAACATCTTCAACCTGTATCCCTGAAAGGGAAGAATATCTCTGGGATCCAGGTGTCACTAAGCTCTCTTTGCAAAGAACCACAAGAATTACTGTAGAGTGTGATGTCTTTGAAGAGCTGGCACTGCATGGGCCTCCTATGGTTGCCATCTGCCAGGTCAATATCAAGATGGGACATGCCAACCTGCATGTGACCCAGGGGACCAGCCTTAATCCTCAGCTGCTTCTCTGACTATGCCTACAAGCACAGTAAAAAAAAAAAAAGGTTCTGATATCAGCAATGTATGATTAATTTTTCATCCAGGCTCTTGGCTCTCACAAAGATAGAAACACTAAATAGAGACTGGCATTATGTACAAACTAGAACAGTTCATTTGCAAGTGAGGGAACAAACATGCAATTATGTATAATTTGGAATTCCCTACACAAAGAAACCCAACTGAGTGGGAAAAATAATGCTCCATAAATTAAGGAAGAAGGGGAGACTGAATATAGCACCAGCAAGAGGAAACGTCTGTCTAAATAAATGGAGGAAGCAGAGTTTTGAAGATGTTCCATTTGTGCACTGAATTTCTTGTGTGAAAGAAAAAAAATGGGTACCTAAAAATGGGTGCAGTAATTCGATGTGAGGTCCATTGCAAAAAGTGACTGCTCTCCCATCTTTCATTCATTTTATAGCTTCTGCCCACAGGTTGTAGCTGCAAGGTGCATTATGGGAAGGTGGACATTTTGATTGAAAGGTAAAGGCTAGGGCTTTGGGCTACAAAGACCTAACTAGGTATTCCCTTATCTGGATCCTACATAATTCCTCTCTCAGAGATTTCTGACCCTTATTTTAAGGGAGTGCCTAGGGATGAAGTTCCACCTTCTGTGTCTGCTTCCCACTGATCAGGGATGTTGTCTCTGCCTAGCCCAGCTTTGGAAATCTCTACCTATCTCATCTAATGGATCCACCTATGAACCAGAGGCTTTTCATTAGTCACTGCCAATCACTGTGGGCCCTGCAAAGTCAGCATTACTCTGAGAATTCATTGACTTCTAAAACAGACAAGTATATCAATCAGGGATAGCATAAATGAAAAAAGGTAAACCACAGATGGAACTTCCTTAAAAAAAAAAAACAAAAAGTGTATTATAATGTTTCCTGAAGAATATGCATGGATAGATGATTTCTGCACCTATAAAACCATGTAGTCTGAGTATAAATATTTGTAATACCTTTTTCAATGAAAACACTGCTATTAGAGTACATATGACAGATTCTGCACTTGTTCTTCCTTGTTCTGCCAGTATATATTCTAAGGCTAGTCATTTGTCTATGGCTGACTTAAAGCATCCACACACTCTAATACTTGCTGTAAAATCTGGTCTGAAATTAGGCTAGGCTGCCCCAGGCAATAGACATATTTTAAAACATGGCTTAGTGAAGTATAGGTAGATCATCTACTATAATGATAGAAGAACTTACTAAGAAGTTTTCCCGCCAGTAGCAACTTCCTGAGAGAATCAGGAGAAGAGGCAGTAAAATGCTTCTGCCCTAATTTCAACAGTCTTGATATGAAAAAGGCAAAGACTTATCTCTTTGCCTTCTGAAGATGTATTTGAGGTTGTCCATTGGTCCACAAGAATAAGCAGACTTACCATCCTCTGTGGGCACTCACGAAGACATAAAAGGTACACATTTGATCCTTGACAAATGAACCCAGCTCCAGCGGTTAGCTTTGATGTATTGGTGGACCCTTCTTTCCAAGTATTAATAAGATCAGGTTTCCTTCGGGAGGTAAGCTGTTGGTGACTTTTAGGATCAGCAAATGGAAAATTTTGTTACTATATTCCATAAGAGCCTTTTGTACCTGACCTAAATTAATAATATATCTTATCTGGTCTTAAATTTCTGAATCAAAGAGGATGTTAGAGGTAAGGAAGAGTCTTCCATATACCATTTCAAAGGACTAAGCGTTAAAGCAGGCTTAGGTGACATTCTAATTCAGGGGAGGCTGATAGACAGCAATTTAAGTCATGTTTCTGAGGTCTCTTGGTAAAGCTTGGCCAGAATTTTCTTAACAGTGTGATTAGCCTTTTTGATTTTACCTGGTGACTGAGGTCTTCAAGAGACATGGAGTTGATGAGATCTCTAGAGTAATAGCTACTTGCTGAGTTATTTTAGACACAAAGGAGGGTTCACTCTGGAGTGACCTTGGGATGCCAGAGAGGAATTATTTACTTTGACAGAGATTTGGACACTTCTTTAGTATAACCTCATTGTTGAGCCCATTTGATTTCACGTTCAGTATAGATGGAGTTTTTAGTAACCATTATCGGTTGAGGCATAAAAATAATTTCTAGAAAAATCTGTAGAGTCACTCTTCCTGCTGCCTTATCTGCCAATGTATTTCTTTTGCTAACATGACTATCTTTCTTCTGGGTCCCCTGCATTGAATAATAGCTATTTTTAAAGATTCCAGTACTGCCTGAGTAAGTTAATTTTTTTTCCCACATTTAATCAGAGTCCTTTGCCATCAGTAGGCCTCTTTCTTTCCAAACTGCTGCATGTGCATGTAGCACAAGGAAAACATATCTGGAGCCTATATAAATATTGACTCAATAGACTTTTGCTAACTGCAAGATTGCAGTCAGGGCAGTGAGTTCAGCCTTCTGAGCTGAAGTGCTAAATGGCAATGCCTGAGTTCCACTATGTAAGATCCACTTAGGCATAACCTGCCTCCCTTACTCCTTCCTACCTAAAAATACTGCCATCAGCAAATGACTCAAAATCTGGTTTTTCCAAAGGTTCACCTTTTAGGTCAGGTCTGCTAGAAAATACATGCTCTGTGGTCTCTACCAAGAAGTCCTTCAGTACTTTCAGGTGGCAATAGAATGGCTGGATTGAGGGCTTGGCACATCTTGAGAAATATCTAAGGTGAGCCTAATAAAAGAACTGATATTTTATAAGGCATCCTCCTGTTAACTGTTGATGTCCTTAAATCTCAAGAACTCCTTACAACTGGTGTGGAGTTTGAATTCGAGTGGCTGGCCCAAAGTCGACTTGGTGGTTTCCTCCATCAAGAGGGCTGTTGTAGCATCACCCTTAAGCATACACACCATCCCACAGACACTGAATCTCGCTGTTTTGAAAAACAGGCCATTGGTCATTGAAAGTCTGAGTCAGTACACATAGAATTGCATCTCATTTCTCTGCTACAATGAGAGTGAATGGTTTGCACAAACTAGGGATTCCTAGTGTTGGAGTTTCTGTTAATAGTCATTTAATCCTTTGGAAGGCTCTCTCCTGCTCTCTTGACCAGTAAAATGGGTCTGCATCAGAACCCCTTAAAGTCTCATATAAATGTTTGTCTGCAACACAAATCCTGGAATCTATATTATACAAAACTTTGCCATCCAAAGGAATGTTCTTTGTCCGTGGTGGCCCTGTACATCATATATCCTCTTATTTCTTCAGTGAAAGAGCACGCTTTCCTGGGTCAGATTATCCTAAGTAGTTTACCTCTTGCTTTAGAAATCTGAGATTTTGTTGGTGAAATTCTGTATCTTCATTTTCCTAAAACACTTAAAAACTGGATTATATTTCCATTTGTATCCACTTTGGAGGTGCTACAGATGAAAATATCATCTACATTTTTCAGAATTCCTCCATTCTTTAACTGGAATTCTCTAAGCACCTTTGCAAGAACACCACCAATCAAAAGAGGGCTATTTCTGAAATCTTGAAGGAAGACTGTTCCTTAAGTTATATTTGAAATTGGATCAGTTCCTTCAAAAGCAAATTAACACTGGGATTCTGGATTTAAAAAGATGCAGACGATGGCATCCTTTAAGTCTAGGACTGTATACCATGAAGTGTCCTCAGTTATCCATTTGGCTTCAAGATAGGCAGAATCAAAGTATTACAGGAGACTGACATGCTAGAAAAAGTTATCAAACAAAGGTTGAAGTCCTCATCTAGCTTCTGCTTTTATTGACGCTGGTGAAGAAATGCAATTTTATCTTTTAAGAAGACTCTGAGAAGCACAACATATATAGCCCATCCAGGTATTCCCTAATCTCAGATTTAGGATCTATCCCATCTTTTCTTTCAGTAGGGAGAGCATCCAAATTTGGCTCTGCGTCAATATTTACTAACATCATAACAAATGCTTTGGACTTAGGAGCAACTGATTTAAGGGAACTAACCAGGGATGATAGCAAATCCCTTGCAAGCAAAGGAGTTGGACATTCATACATTACGAAGATCTTGTGAGAGATATAAACATCTTCTATTTGATAAACTAAGGTTAAAGTAAATTTTCTAGAATGAGGTTAACCACCAACTCCCATAATAATACAACTCTCTAAGGATAAATGTCCAATATAAGAGGCTACCACAGAGTAAGCCGCTCCCATGTAAAGAGATTAAAATACTTATACACAACCTCAATAGTTACTGGGGAATCTCATTATCAGATGTTATTTCACCAGCCACCTGAGTTTCCAGGCCCCAACAGCCTTCAGAAATAGCCCTAAGTGGAGTGAGGGTCCCTTGCCTCCTTTAAAGAATGTGACAGTGCCTTTTCCAGTGGTCACTTTACTTGCACTGGAGGCGTGTACTTATTGGGGTCCCTTGCAGAGGTCCACTCTTTGAACCAATGTCCTGCCTTTCTACATATTAAGCATCCTCCTCCCATGGTAGGATGCCCCCTAGGCTGACTCTAAGTTTGCCACATTTTGGTTACAACCATTACTATCCTATGAGCTGCTGTCTAGCCTGATTCCCACACTGGGGTATCCTTTCCGCCTCAACCCCATCTCTATTGTTGAACACTGGAAATGCTATTTCTGCCAATTGTCTCTTGATGTTTGAGGTCCATAGCCACATCTGTCACTGAATGAATATTGAAATCAGTACCAAGTACAATCTGCCCTTCAGAACATCTGTACTAGTATATTTATCTATTGTTCTACCAGCCATCCCTTGAAAATGCCTGGAGTTTTAGCTTTTTCCCTGTGTTATCTCTGATTTTATTATAATAATTTATGGGTTTGATAGTACATTTCTTTATTCTTACCAGCAGGCATGAAATCATATAATCTCATAGTTGCAAATCCATGTCTTTTTTGACAATTCCAATCAGGTGTAGCTATTGGGACTGCAGAAGCACCTAGAAAAAAAGTGCCTAGTAAGCTCAATTGCCAATGTATCAGCATATTTTCGCCTCATCCTGGATACACTGATTTCTTCAGTAGTGCAACTAATAGATATATAACACTTAAGTCAGCCCAATTAGGTCAAAGGCTAAAATTAGAGCCTGAAAACCCTCAGCAAATCTAGTAGGGTCTCTACTACACTTAATTCTTACAGGGTAAAAGGGATATGCACTCTATTTGCTACTTCTATTTGCTACTTCTATTTGCTACTTCTCTCAAAGATAAAGCATACCCTCTTTTGGTCAGTAGGGGATTCCAAGCAAGTACAGTTGGACTATCCTCTGGTAAAGGGGGTGGGGGTGAGGGTTAAATGGTGGCTATTATGGAGTAATAGAAGGCATAGAAGAGTCAGGTTCTGAGGGTAGAGGGGAGGATTTTGTTACTCTTTGGAAATGAAAGCAAGGAAGGGCTCCACTTCTCTACTTCTGATAGAGAAGAAAATCCATCCTCCCACATGGCTGGATGTAACAACTAGGTAGCAGAAAAGGGCTCTTTGCCATTCCCTTGTCCAGTAAACAAAGGGGAGGGGCAGGGAGCCAGGTAGTCAGTGGAAGACAATATAGAGAACAAGGTTGATATGGAAGTTAAAGCTAGTTCAGATACGTGTTATACAACAGCTTTGGTTTGGCCGGCACGGCGGCTCAATAGGCTAATCCTCTGCCTTGCTGCACTGGCACACCAGGTTCTAGTCGTGGTAGGGGCGCCGGATTCTGTCCCAGTTGCCCCTCTTCCAGGCCAATTCTCTGCTGTGGCACGGGAGGGCAGTGGAGGATGGCCCAAATGCTTGGGCCCTGCACCCCATGGGAGAGCAGGGGAAGCACCTGGCTCCTGCCTTCAGATCAACGTGGTGCGCTGGCTGCAGCGCGCCAGTGGCGGCGGCCATTGGAGGGTGAACCAAAGGCAAAGGAAGACCTTTCTGTCTCTCTCTCTCACTGTCCACTCTGCCTGTCAAAAAAAAAAAAAAAAAAAAAAACCAGCTTTGGCTCAATGCTAGAAGGACTGACCTATTCCAGACCAAGCACTAGCTCTTATAATAATATATTGCCTCTAAAAGGTGCAAATTTGAGCAAACTATTTCTAGCCTATGACTGGTGATAAACAATCTTGCTAACAATATTTCCAGCTTAAGCCTGAGGCTGACCTCCCACAATTACCAAGACAGAAAACAAAAGCATAAACACTTGCTTTCAAAAGCTCATCCAAGTGTCCAAGAACAGAGAAAAAAGAGAAGAAAAAGCAAAGCATTGAAACTGCCCAAGTGATTTTCCCAAAGCACACAGACACACAAAAATGCAACCAAAGTTTATTCACCAAATTCCATTTTGGGGTTTCACACTCTTGGCTTGTTGTTATGATATGGACAATGAATGATTAACCTTTTATTCATGCTCTTGTCTCCCACAACACTAGAAATGCTAAGTAGAGACTGGGATTATGTACAAAGAAAAAAACAATTTATTTGGCACTGAGAACAAACATACATTTACAGGCAAGTTTGGACCACTTTATGCAAAGGAATGCAACTGAGTTGGCCAAAGAATGGCACACAAACCAAGAAAGAAAGAGAAACTGAAAGCAGTACCTACAAGAGGGAAGATCTGCCCAAATATAGAGATTTAGGAGAGTTTTGAAAATGTTCTGTTAATGGTCAAAAGTTCACATGGGAAAAAAAAGAGCACTGAAGTGACAGGTCCAAGGGTTTGGTGAAGATCCATGGTGAAAAGAGGCTGCTTGCCTGTCGTCCACTCTTTTTATAGCCTCTGTGCCTGGGTCCCAGATATAGGGTGCATTAAGGTAAGGTGGTTATTTTGACTGACAGGGAAGGAGCTGCATACTATAAAAACTTATCCTGAGCAATTTGTATACCACTTATGGTAACTTTAAAATAAATAATGTCTTCGTAGCTGTTTTATTTAAAGGAAAATAATGGGTGTTCAATTAGAGCATTTGAAAATATTTTTAAATTCATTGTGAAAATGGCATATCCCTTGTTGCAAAAGTTACTTTGACTAGATATCCAACTGAATAGATTATCTTCATAATTGACATGTAAAAGGGACACAAGATGGTTGAATTGTGAGGCGTTGCACTGCTAAGAAATGCATGTATGAAATTATTCTCTAGAACTAGTTATCATTTCACTTCAGTGAATGTGTTCAGTGTTGTGCCCAGATCCTTGGATGCCCGGAAAGTCACCAGAGACTCGATCTCACCGAAATGCAAAAGCAAGATTTATTCAAGAACTACAGGCCACAGCAGGGACCAACAAGGCAGGAAAGGCAGGAGAAAGGCCCCAAGCCTTGCTCGGGAGCACTTTTAAAGGAAAACAACCACAGTGTTACATCAATGGGGGTCTTGCAGTACAGAGCGACTTGTGATTGGTCAGGGCTACTCATGGTCGGCCTGGCTTTTTCTGGTTAGCTAGGGTCTAGGGAATTTCCTTATTTGGTTGTAATCTGTGAGCTGCCCTTTTGTAAGTTTTTGGTTTCCCCAAAATGCTTGCTTTCACAGGAACTCGGACCTGCTCCCGAAAATGGAGGCTGATTTTCAAAATGGAAGCACTTTGGCCATTCATTCGGGGCTGGCATTGTGGTGTAGTAGGTTAAGTCTCCACCCACAGTGCTGGAATCCCAGAAGAGCACTGATTCCAGTCCTGGCTGCTCCACTTCTGATCCAGCTCCCTTCTAATGTGTTTGGGAAAGCAGCAGAAGTTAGCCCTAGTGTTTGGCCCCTGCACCCATGTGGGACACTCAGAAGAAGCCCCTGGCTCCTGGCTTCAGGATGGCCCAGCCAGCCATTGCAGCCATTTGGGGAGTGAACCAGTAGATGTAAAAAAAGATATTCCCGGCTGGCGCCGCGGCTCAATAGGTTAATCCTCTGCCTTTGGCGCCAGCACACTGGGTTCTAGTCCTGGTCGGATTCTGTCCCGGTTGCCCCTCTTCCAGGCCAGCTCTCTGCTGTGGCCCGGGAGTGCAGTGGAGGATGGCCCAAGTGCTTGGGCCCTGCACCCCAGGGGAGACCAGAAGAAGCACCTGGCTTCTGCCATTGGATCAGCACGGTGCACCAGCCGCAGCGCACCAGCCGTGGCAGCCATTGGAGGGTGAACCAATGGCAAATGGAAGACCTTTCTTTCTATCTCTCTCTCTCTCACTGTCCTCTCTGCCTTTCGGAAAAAAACAAAAACAAAAAGATATTCCCTCCCTTCCACTCTCCTCCTCTCCTCTCCTCTTCTCTCCTGTCCTCTCCTTCTTTCCTCTCTTCTCTCTCCTTCTCACTCTATATCTCTGCCTTTCAAATAAATAAATATTTGAGAAAAAATATGCATTCTATTTAAATTATCAATGTTTGAAAATAGATTTTTTATAATGGGACACTGGAACAATGTATCCTGCATAGTAATACCCAGTCAACTGCACTGCTGCCTAATAAACTCTAATGGGTTGCTATCTGTAATTGTTGACAAGCTGTAACCTGTGTGCTTGGGAGTAAGGTAATTCTACAAACATTTGAAGGTACACAATCACACTATGTGTATTTGACATTCTGTTCACTACTTATGACTTGTTGGTGCACCTTTAAAATATTTGATCCTAAGCTCCTGGCACCACAGGGAAGATGGATTAAGCAAACATCTATTGATACCAGCAAGAGGTTAGTATGATTATCAATTGATAACAAATGGTGAACTTCTCATAAAATTGTTAGATAATAAATGTATCATTGTTGGATTACAATGCAGTGAAACCACTTTGTAAAGTTCAATGATGGAAAAAGGAAATAGCATAGAACTAATGTGTCTTGACTAAATGTTTTGGGTACCTATAATCATTTTAACGGTGCTGTGGATGAACCTGATTGCTTAGTTTCCAAATTGCCATTTCTCTCAGAGGGAATAATGGTATTGGCCATTGTTCACTTGAATAATTTATGCATGTACCAAAAATGTACGTGTTATTCACAAATTTGGCAACAAATACAGAAAGGTCTCATAAATTTGTTGAGTTTTAAGAGTCATGTACTTAGCAGATGTGATAAATAAAATAAGAGCAATCAGGAGGAAGAAAGAAAAATGTTTCAGATGTATTATAATCCAATATCATATCAGTTTTGACATGAGAAACAATATTATTCTCAAATGGCAAAAGCAATAACCATATCAAAATAAACTTTGTCATGAAAAATTGACAATATATTCTCCAAAATGCATCACAGACATTTAAGTGTTTTTCTCCTTTCCAACAAATATAATCATTGAACAGGCAATGAAAGTCACCTCTTTGTATATCACATTATGTATGAAAGGATATCATAATTATCCAATTTTTATTTATATGAAAAGCTTATATATGTAAAAGATACTTATTATTCCACTGTCTTATTTGTAGGATAATCTGTATCGTCATTAATGATAATAAAGGATATATAAGTTCTAGATTATAACTTAAATGTATTTTAATGCACTTGTGTCTATTTTATTGGAATGTTTACAGAATTAAAAATTTGGATTTATTATATTAAAGTACACTTCTTAGTACTATGAATAAATTCTTCATCAAATAGCACAAAAACCTACTTTATTTCTCTCTGTTGAGAAAACTATATAACATTGTAACTGCCTAATAATAATGTGTTTGTAAGTTAAGAAATAGGGGCCAGCGCTGTAGCACAGCAGGTTAGCATCCTGGCCTGAAGTGCCAGCATCCTATATGGGCACCGGTTCAAGATCCAGCTGCTCCACTTCCGATCCAGCAGTAGAAGATGGCCCAAGTCCTTGGGCCTCTGCACCCATGTGGGAGACCCGGAAGAAGCTCCTGGCTCCTGGCTTCTGATTGCTGCAGCTCCGGCCGTTGCAGCCAGTTGGAGAGTGAACCAATGGTTGGAAGACCTCTCTTTCTCTGCCTCTCCTTTCTCTGTGTAACTCTGACTTTCAAATAAATAAATAAATCTTTAAAAAAAAGAAAGAAAGTTGAGAAATAACTTGCATATAAACATGTTTAGTTCTATATGTATATATGCTATGTGCTTATCTATATATGTGTAAGCATTAATTGCCTTTGAGAGGAATAATATGCTTAGATACACCACAATGTATTATCTGTAAATTGCATATATATAATATGAGGCTGCAAGATGCAAGAGTAAAACATAAATTTTATAATTAGCAGAGTGAAATTTAAGCCTGTTCCTCAATTTCCCACTAATAGAATTCTAGCAAGTCACTGGATATAGCTTGAATGTCCCTTCCAAAACACATGTGTTTGAAACTCAATTATCAAATGCAACAGTGTTAGGAAATAGGATATAATAGTAGGTGTTTAGGTCTTAAGAGTTATTACCTCATGAATGGGTTAACACCACAATAAAAGGACTCTCTGCATGGGTTTTTCTCTCCTGCTTTGGAGGACACTGTGTCTAGGAATCATCATGAGAGCAGGGATGACCTACCTACACCAGACACAAAACCTAAGGGCTCCTTGACCTTTGTAAATTATCCAGTGCCAGATATTCTCCTATGGCAGCACAAAATGAACTAAGACATTATCCAACACACCACTAAAATATACTATCTTTAGAGTATTGTAAGGATTAAATGGACCATTACATGTAAATTGTGTTATGTATGAAATAAAAGCTTCAACATAAAAGTTACTGAACATGAATAATATTTATAACATCTGGTCATGCTTTGCTGTTGGACCATTTAACTCAATCCCTGACTTGCAGTGTTTCAAGGTTGAAAGCATAAGTAGATATTTATTCCATACACAGTTAAGATATTCTCTAGGCAGGAGCCAGAGAGAGTTGGTAGCAGGTGGCACACAGAAAATTTTTAAACTGAGTGTTTTAAATAAGGTTATATATAGAAAGATTGGACAATAAAGGAAGAGAACATGTTTCCTTACATTCTTGCTGGTAGGATGACAGAATGTTTCTAAACTTTTCTGAGTGTTATCTCATAAATCACTGATGGAATATGAAGAAAAAGCAAGTAGATTCAGTGAATTTTATCAAGATAGATGATAGACATAGACATGTAGGTAAATATATACATAAATACATGAGAAGATATTTCACCAATATTTTTAATATCATTATTATAATTTGTATTTCTGTTTTTTTGGTAAGAGTGAGGTGTTTGCAGGAACAAGTACTATTTTCTAAAGGACAAAATAAGAATACTTACACATGTAGTTAACATTCTCAGAACTTATTACTAGTTGGTAATGGATTTGGAACAAATTTTCACACTGAAGAAAAATATTATAATTCTCAAAATAATCAAGATAAGTATGTTTTTTAGAAACTAGTGATAGACACTGTAAAAATTTCCCAAAGGAAATCTAAAAAAAGTTATCTTCCTAGAATTGCACTTATGAAATACATGAAATCTGTTCTCTTTATATTAATAAAAATAAAATTATAGTTTGATATCATGCCAACAAGTGAGAAAAAAGATTGCTCTCATTCTCTAGTCATCATGGAACATATCAGAAAAACTGATAAAACAGACAGTGATTCTCACTTATAAGACAAACCAACTCCATTTATAACTTCCCTAAAGAGTGAATGAGAACAAATAACTGAAAATAAGACTAATATAAAAACACTCTGGTTCTGTAGTAATAAGAAGATTACTATATTTGTGTTCTCTGAAAATGCTCTTTCTAAAATTTCAGCTAAATTTAACTAAGTATTGTCTAGGCGATACTACTGTTGTAAATCATAGTCAGCAGGTTAAATATAAAAGATATCATTACATTGTTTCTCTAATAACCCCACTTTGTTGTCCATTCACATACTCTTCTCCTTTAAAATGATTGTTTCTACAGTAAAAGTTAAATTGCAGATTGTTAGTTACCTACTGCTTCCATTAACTAATCAGATAACTGATGTTTCACCCCTAAATAACAAAAGATTCAGACCCCTCATGTTTCACATTCAATTCAAAGAAGCCATAAAAATTTGATTGTATTAATATTTTTAGAACTGCCTTAAGCCACGCTGTGATTAGTTTATAAAGATAGTTATTGTGTAATGAAGGGGAAAATTACTTTTATTGAATTGGTTTATGATATTTTTCCTAATTATAGCACTGCAGGTGTTTATTTTTTCAGATTGCATTGGCAAGGTAATTAGATCCATCAAGTATATGAATTATGTTAGGCTAAATAAGTTTATCACCAGATAGGAATTTAATGATGTGTAACTGCATCTTTTCAGGTTATGGACTAGTCATCAGAGGTTGTGATGACCGCTTAATATGATGTAAAGAAATAAGTTCAAATTAGGAAGCAAAATCACCTTAGAGCAAATCTCATTCTCTAAGAGATTTGTATTTTTCTTGTGGGAAACACGAATCAAATGATGAATGGTGAAGATTAGTAATTCCTCTCCATCACATACTCACTTAATCTGATAAATTCTTTCTCAGTACTGGTTGATTATGTTCAGAGACATATATTGTCTCTGTGTGCAGTCAGCTAAAATAGTCTAACCAATCCTTTCTCAATTTAGTTACTTCTGCTACAAGGGAAATCTAGGCAGTTGCCTGAAATGTTAAAACATGATGGAAAAAGACCACAGTCAATGGTGCTGTGCCTGATATTTTCACAAAGACGTGAAAATGACTCTAGCCCACAATCCTGTATTCTCCAACAGCCAGATTGTTTGACTAATATGAAATAAAATCATTAAGTGTTTCCTTTAATTTCTGTTAAAGTAGAGCACATTTTCACCATGCTTTCATTTTTTTCTGCCTATTAAAAATAGATCTAACTTTAATTCTTATTTGAAGTTCCCTTATATTCTTCCAACAAATGCCGATCATACACCAAGATACAAGCCTTATAATAGCTAAAGTCAATGCAAATTGAACGTTTAGACACAGTAATCAAAGTATATTTGCCAGTAGACATAAGACTCTGCTTTCTAACATTCCCTAACCCCAAATTTGGATTATTTAGAACTTTTCTTTTCACTCCTATTTCTATGGCATCTAGAAATAATGAATCTGTATATTTTATTATGTGTCTTCTTATAATTCTCTCTTATAAACAGTATTAACACTATAAATATCCAAGTCCTAGACCAATGAGAGAAAAATGGAACAATACTGTATTTCTTGTTTCCTCTGTGTCCCAGCACAAAAGTTTTTTTCAGAATTGGAATGACTATACTAACTTGAATACACTTGTGCTAAAATCAATAAGTTAGGAAATCTACCAATTAAATGATGCTAAACAAAGCAACAGTCTACGCATTGTCAGAAACCTTACTAAATTTAGAGAATTGTTAAGTCTAGAAAATCAGAACAGAAACAGAAGAAAGTTGCTCGTTAGAACTGCATAATTCTCACTCTTGAAAAACCTATATGAAATGAATATTTTCATATTTGTTAAGATACTTGAAGTGATCATTAAGAAAAAAATCTCTCCTCAGTAAGAACAATTAGAGATAGTATGGTGCAAGGTGAAAACTCATGAGACCATGAGGTATTTCTTTTTTGCTAGTATTTCCTTGAGGAATTTATTGGGACCTCATAAACACTATGAACATAAAAAGACCAAATCATGAACTTGACCCTACCTTCAAAATACCCAATTAACAATGATCACACAATCATGCCTTTGCATAAGCCATTTATTTTTAAATGTTTGCACAATTGTCTTTTTATTACTTTCTCAGCAATTCTGCAATGAAAAATATATTCTAATTTTAGAAATACAAAAATTATGACAAAACAATTAATTGACATTGCTAAGCACATGAGATTATCAGGGGTTGGTCTTAAATATAAAGTCATTTGGACTCTGGACAAAAACCACACATGCCAATAAGAAAAAAATTTTAAAAAATTCTGTTTCCATAGATTTTTTTTAAATATCTGTTTCTCTTTATGCATATGCTAAACAAACAAACAGTCAAAACCCCCAAGTGGAATTCATGGTCCAATAAAAATTTCTTAAGTATGACTGTTTCTTAATTCGGACTGTTATTGGTCATAGTCTCATGAATAAATTTTTGTATTTCCTTCATTTTTACTTTGCCCTACTTTTTTTTTTTTTTTTTAGTTTTTAACATTTTATTCAGTGAGAGAAATGCACGGGAGAGTGAGGACTTTAGGGGAGAAAGAACTCTGGAGACAAAACTGGGTTCACACAAGGAAGTGAGCAGGCCAGGAGCCACACGGAGCAAGGCATATGATTATGAGAAGCCACAGGTAGCTTAGCTCAGGCAGGAAAGCACTGGCAGAGGGTTAGCCAAAAGGCTGCACACCCTGAGGTGCAAGACAACAGGGAGGGGTCCACCATGCTCCAGGCCTTTTATTCACTTCGAAAGGAGAGTGATTATTACATAGTCAGATTGGCAGGTGGGCATACAAGTGAGATCAGGTAGGGTGTGAGATCAGGAAAGGGGGCAGGATGAAGGTGTGGTCTCCCATTTACAAATCTTACCAATTTAGTCCTATCTGTCTGCCAATGTCATTCCCTCCTCAGAGATTCCAGACCCTAATCTTAAGGGATGTTGAAGGACATAAAACCATCATATCTCTTATAGCTGTTTCCTGCTTATCAGGGGCGTAGTCTCGGCTTGTCCTGGGTCTGGAAGTCTCTGCTTATCTCATCTAGTGAATTTGCATTATGAGCTGGAGAATTTTCAGGCACCACCAATGGCTGTGTCTCCTGCATGGTCACTTATTTTCAGAAGTTGTTGAGTTTTAAAACATGTAAGTTTGTTAATGAGCATAAGCAAAACTGGAACAAAACTAATTGCAAGTAGATTGCCCCTTAAGACGGAAAGAACATATCTTGTGAACTCCTAGATAGTGGGTGGCAATTGGCTACTCTTATGCAGATTATAAAAACATTTAGCTTGAGCATAGAGAATTATAATGGAAGAACCGGTTAAGGAATTAGGGAGGGTGATAAGTTCCCTTCCATTTAAGCTGCAGTTGTTCTGAAGAGGATCTTTCTATAAATAAGGTGAATGGCTTACTTAGGAATTCCTAATGTTGGGGCTTCTCTTAAAAGCTCTTTAATTCTTTGGAACACCTGTTGTAGCTCCAGTTTCCAGCACAGTGTGTCTGTGTCAGGGCCTCGTAAAACTTTTTACAAAGCTTGGAGTCCAAATCCTGGAATCTGTATTCCAGAGAATTCTGCCATTCCCAGAAGTGTCCTTAGCTGCCTGTGGTAACCCTATACATAGAATAGTTTCCTTTATTTTTACTGAAAGCACACTTTGCTGGGTTTAGAACATATCCCTAGTAATCTACCTCTTGTTTAGAAACCTGAGCTTTTGTTGAGGAAATTCTGTATCTTCATTTTCTCAGATTCAGGGTTTAATGGGATGCAGATGAAATTATCCCTTAGGCAAAGGTACTTTACATCTTCAAGCACAGGAAAAGTGGTTGTTCCCCTGCATAGAGAAACATTTTATTTATTTATTTATTTATTTTTGACAGGCAGAGTGGACAGTGAGAGAGAGAGACAGAGAGAAAGATCTTCCTTTGCCGTTGGTTCACCCTCCAATGGCCCCTGCAGCTGGTGCGCTGTGGCTGGCGCACCGCGCTCATTCGATGGCAGGAGCCAGGTGCCAGGTGCTTTTTCCTGGTCTCCCATGGGGTGCAGGGCCCAAGCACTTGGGCCATCCTCCACTGCACTCCCTGGCCACAGCAGAGAGCTGGCCTGGAAGAGGGGCAACCGGGACAGAATCCGGGGCCCCAACTGGGACTAGAACCCGATGTGCCAGCACCGCAAGGTGGAGGATTAGCCTGTTGAGCCACGGCGCCGGCCGAGAAACATTCTGAATGCACTATCAACTTGAACAATATAGTAACAGAAGAATTCATTATAAGAACAATAAACCACTTCTTTATACAAGTTATTGCTATTTTAAAATAATTACTAATGAAGAAAAATTGCCAATGTTACACTACCACAAAGCAAAAAAGGAACATACATTTAATCGTGATATATATACTAGTATTTTATTCAATTTTTAAACTTTTTTGAGGTAAACAAATTTCATGTATTTCAATATATACAGATTTTCGTATATGTGCTCCCAAAGCGAGCACTCAGTATATACAGATCTAGGAACACAGTGATGCTTCCCACCATAACCTCCCTCTTGCCCATACTCTGACCCTTCCTCCTCCTTCCTCTCTTCTTCTCTTTGCTAATTTTTACAATTATCTACTTAAGTTCACTTTATACTCATTAAAATCAACTTTGTACTAAATAAAGAGTCCAATAATAGTAAGAAGAAAAAAACTGCCCTAAACAGTAGAAATTAGGGCTGTAAACAGTAATCAAATCTCAAAATATCAATTTGACTCTTATATATCATATTTTTGAACTCTATTTGTTATCCCAGATCAGGGAGAACATATAGTATTTGTCTTTTGGGGACTGGCTTAATTCTCTAAGTATAGTGGTTTCCCATTGCATCCATTCTGTTTCAAAAGATAGGATTAGTAGTATTCCATTATATATGTCACAATTTCCTTACCCAGTCTTCAGTTGATGGATTTCTGGGTTGATTCCATATTTTAGCTATTGAGAACTGATTAGAATTGTATCTATGAAGTACATGAAATCTTTTCTCTTTTCTCCAGCCCTCCAGCTCTAAATTCTCTCTGATTCTTCCTTTTTTGTCAGTGCATTGTTTGCAAATATTTCCGTCATTCTGTCATTTGCCTTTTCATTTTGTTGAGGGTTTCCTTTGCAGTCCAGAAGCTTCTTAGCTTTATATAATCACATTTGCTTATGTTTGCTTTTCTTGCCTGTGTCAAGAAGTCTTTGCTTATGTCAAAGTTCTGCATTATTTCCCTCTAATAATCTGAAGGTATCAAGTCATAGATTTATATTCTTTATCCATTGTATGTTGATTTTTGTGTAAGCTTAAGGCAGACTTTTTTTTCATACTTCTGTGTGTGGAAATCCAATTTTCCAACACCATTTGTTCAAGAAACTGTCCTTTCTCTAGGGAATGGTTTTCACTCTTTTATCAAAGATTAGTTGATTATAGATATGTGGATTGATTTATTAGATTTGTATTCCATTCCATTCATCTATATGTCTATTTTTGTGCTAGTACGAGGCTGTATGATTATAACTGACCTTCAGTGTGTTTTTGAAATCTGCTATCTTGATGTCTTCAGCTTTGTTTTGTTATTTAAGATGACTTTAGGTATTTAGGGTCTCTTGTGCTTCCATATGATTTTAGCATCATTTTTATTAGATTTGAGAAGAATGTCCTTGGTATTTTGTTTGGGATCACATTGAATCAGTAAATTGCTTTAGGTAGCATCAACATTTTGATATCAATTCTTCTAATCCATGAACATGGAAGTTTTTTTCATTTTATGTGTCTTCTATTTACTTAATGGTTTGTAATTTTCATTGTACAGATATTTCACTTCCTTATCAAATTTATTCCCAGGTATTTAACATTTTTTGTATCTATTGTGAGTGGTCCTGATCTTACAAGTTCTTTCTCAGTCATTATACTTTTGTGTATACAAATGCTATTGTTTATTGTGTGTTGATTTTATAACCTACAAATTTGCCAAATTCTTATGAGTTGCAAAAGTCTCTTAGTGGATTCTTTTTCTGAAAATTATAGCATACATCTTTCCATTGCTATATATGTCAGAGCTAAAATAAAAATGAAAAAATCATTACTCCTGCTTCTCTGCCATATGTGATTATTTCCCAGAGATAGACTTCAAATCACTTTTTTTGTTTTTATCTCCCTATCTTCCAATTTGTTCTTCATATGCTATTTCATATTTTAGATTTTTTTTTTGGCAGGCAGAGTGGACAGTGAGAGAGAGAGACAGAGAGAAAGGTCTTCCTTTGCCGTTGGTTCACCCTCCAATGGCCGCTGCGGCCAGCGTGCTGTGGCTGGTGCAGCGCGATGATCCGAATCCAGGAGTCAGGTGCTTATCCTGGTCTCCCATGTGGGTGCATGACCCAAGCACTTGGGCCATCCTCCACTGCACTCCCTGGCCACAGCAGAGAGCTGGCCTGGAAGAGAGGCTACCTGGACAGAATCCAGCGCCCTGACTGGGACTAGAATCTTGTGTGCAGGCACCACAGGGTGAAGGATTAGCTTAGTGAGCCGTGGCGCAGGCCCATATTTTAGATTTTTACATTATCTCAGCACTTGCAACTGCCGAGATGAAAGTACAATTCTTATCTTCAAGTAAATCCCAACATATAGACACATGACTGCCAAACTATTTATATCATGAATGGGAACAGGCATTGTGATGCTACAGGTTAATCTACTCCTTGGGGTGCTTGCATTCTATGTTGGAGTGTCTGGTTTGATTCCTGGCTATTTACTTCTGATTAAACTTTTTCTGATGCACCTGAGACATAATAGGTGGTGGTTCAAATGCTTGGGCCCCTTTCTCTCCCATGAGAACCCTGGTAGAGTTACTTCTCCTGGATCTGGTCTGCTATGCCTGTGGCTGTTTTAGTCATTTGATGAGTTAACTATGGGTGGAAGAACGCGCTCTCTCTCTCTCTGTCTCTCTCTCTCTCTTTCTCTCCCTCTCTCTCTATCTCTCAGTGTGTGTGTATGTGTGTGTGTATGTGCATGTGTGTGTGTTCCCTCATTCCTCAAATTTTCAAATAAATAAATATTTAAAAATAAAAATTGTAAAATGTATGAATGATACTGCACAGTGGAACTACATGATAAGCCAAAGGTCAGATAAAAAGAAATTTAGTTGTGTTACTTTGATAGATATAATATTGTCCTTTTTTTTTTTTTTGACAGGCAGAGTGGACAGTGAGAGAGAGAGACAGAGAGAAAGGTCTTCCTTTTTGCTGTTGGTTCACCCTCCAATGGCCGCTGTGGCTGGCGTGCACATTGCACTGATCCAAAGGCAGGAGCTAGGTACTTCTCCTGGTCTCCCATGTGGGTGCAGGGCCCAAGCACTTGGGCCATCCTCCACTGCACTCCCTGGCCACAGCAGAGAGCTGGCCTGGAAGAGAGGCTACCTGGACAGAATCCGGCGCCCCGACCAGGACTAGAACCTGGTGTGCCAGCGCGCAGGTGGAGGATTAGCCTATTGAGCCGCGGCACCGGCATAATATTGTCTTTAAAGACAAAATGCTAAAAAAACCAGTTTCAGGAGGCGGAGCCAAGATGGCGGAATAGTGAGGACGCGCACTAGCAGCCCGCAAAAAGATAGTTTAATAAAAACAGAGTTACTGTAGCCTCAGGAAAAATCTCAGGGAAAAAAATGCAGTGGAAATTCTTCCGGACCCAGTGAATGAGACGCAGAGGACCTAGGGAAAAGTAAGTTTGCGAATGGCAAATCGTGCCATAGTGGCACGGGAGCTGCCGGGAGGGACGGGAACCGGACGGAACACAGTCGCCATTGGAATTGAGCGCTTAAATGGGAGCCGATACAGGGATCCCGAGACACTGGCGGGGGGAAGCAGACCCCAGGGAAACAGCACAATTGAGGCGAGCCCACACGGACACTAGCCTCTCTCGTCACCCACCCTGCTAAGTCGAGCTAGACTGAACACAGTGGGACGGCGCGCGCCCGCCGGCTGCAACGGAAGACGAGCGGAACACAGTCGCCATTGGAACTGAGCGCTTGAACGGGTGCCGATACAGGGATCCTGAGACACTGGCGGGGGGAAGCGGACCCCCACGGGGGAAGCAGCACAGTTGAGGCGAGCCCGCACGGACACTAGCCCCTCTCGCCGCCCACCTTGCGAAGTCGAATTTGATTAAACGCAGTGGGACAAGGTGCGCCCGCCCATCACTGAGGCAGACGGAACCAAAAACCCGAGTCTGTAGAAACCTGAAGGGGATCCAAAAACTGGGAA
Organism: Sylvilagus floridanus; assembly: GCA_949820135.1. Classification (NCBI taxonomy): domain Eukaryota; kingdom Metazoa; phylum Chordata; class Mammalia; order Lagomorpha; family Leporidae; genus Sylvilagus; species Sylvilagus floridanus. The sequence goes on from OX463243.1 coordinate 39,163,287, forward strand.
CACACCGCGCACACAAACTCCATTACCTTGACAACCCAGAGAAAGAGTGTGGGGAAAAAAAAATGCCAAACAAAAACAGATTCCGAGGGAGCAAGATCAAGGAAGACGCTATGATGACCCCAAACGGAAAAGACACCCCAAGTCAGGATTGTGAAGACAATGAGATAGAAGAAATGCAAGAAGCAGATCTCAAAGAATTGATAAGAACATTAAGAAGTTCTCAAAAACAAATTCTTGAACTACAGAAATCTTTAATGGATAAGACAGAAAATCTCTCTCGCGAGAATGAAGCACTACGGAGAAATCAAAACGAAATGAAACAACTAGTAGAACAAGAAGCTACGATAGTGATAAAAAATCTTAATGAATTGAAGAACTCAATAGATCAAGTGACAAGCAATCTTGAGGGCCTTAAAACCAGAATGGGTGAAGCAGAGGAGAGAATATCGGACCTAGAAGACAGTGAACAGGAGAGGAAACAGTCAAACCAAAGACAAGAAGAGGAAATTAGAAAACTAAAAGATATCATTTGGAATTTACAGGATACTATTAAAAAACCCAACATTCGGGTTCTAGGTGTTCCTGAAGGTATGGAGAGGGAGAAAGGATTAGAAGGCCTTTTTAGGGAGATACTAGCAGAAAATTTTCCAGGCTTGGAGAAAGACAGAGAAATCCTAATCCAGGAAGCTCATAGAACCCCTAATAAACATGACCAAAAGAGATCCTCTGCACGACATATTGTAATTAAACTCACCACAGTGAAGCAAAAAGAAAAGATCCTAAAATGTGCAAGAGAGAAACGTCAGATTACTCTCAGAGGATCTCCAATTAGACTCACAGCTGACTTCTCAACAGAAACCCTACAAGCTAGAAGGGAATGGCGAGACATAGCCCAGGTACTTAGAGGGAAAAACTGCCAGCCCAGAATATTATACCCTGCAAAGCTCTCATTTGTGAATGAAGGCGAAATAAAGACCTTTCATAACAAACAAAAATTGAAAGAATTTGTTACCACTCGTCCAGCCCTGCAAAAGATACTTAAAGACGTGTTACACACAGAAACACAGAAACACGACCATCAACATGAAAGAAGGTAAATGAAGGGAACCTCACGGCAAAAGATCACAGGGAATTCAAAGCATACATTAGAAAATATCTGGCAAATGGCAGGGCAAACTTACCACTTATCAATAGTCACATTGAACGTTAAAGGTCTAAACTGTCCTGTTAAAAGACAGAGATTGGCTGACTGGGTTAAGGAACAAAAACCATCTATTTGCTGCCTACAAGAAACACATCTTTCCAACGAAGATCCATACAGACTGAAAATAAAAGGATGGAACAAGATATACCATGCCAACAGAAGTGAAAAAAGAGCGGGTGTAACCATCTTAATATCGGACTACATAAACTTTAACACAAAAACTGTTAAGAGAGACAAAGAGGGACACTATATAATGATTAAGGGATCAATACTACAGGAAGATATAACAATTCTCAATGTATATGCACCTAATTACAGGCCACCGGTTTATTTAAAAAATTTGTTAAGAAACTTAAAGGGAGACTTAGACCCCAACACAATAGTACTGGGGGACTTCAATACTTCACTCACAGATATTGACAGATCGACAGAACAGAAGATCAACAAGGAGACAGTAGATTTAAACAACACTATAGCCCAAATGGATCTAACAGATATCTACAGAACTTTTCATCCTACACGTAAAGCATTCACATTCTTCTCAGCAGTACATGGAACCTACTCTAGGATTGATCACATATTAGGCCATAAAGCAAGTCTCAGCAAATTCAAAAGAATTAGAATCATACGATGCAACTTCTCAGACCATAAGGGATTGAAGTTGGAAATTAGCAACTCAGGAATCCCTAGAGCATATGCAAACACATGGAGATTGAACAACATGCTCCTGAATGAACAATGGGTCACTGAAGAAATCAAAAGAGAAATCAAAAATTTTCTGGAAGTAAATGAGGATAACAGCACAACATACCAAAACTTATGGGATACAGCAAAAGCAGTGTTAAGAGGAAAGTTTATATCAATAGGTGCCTACATCAAGAAACTGGAAAGGCACCAAATAGATGAGCTTTCAATGCATCTCAAGGATCTAGAAAATTTGCAGCAAACTAGACCCAAATCTAGTAGAAAAAGAGAAATAATCAAAATCAGAGAAGAAATCAACAGGATTGAATCCAAAAAAACATTACAAAAAATCAGCCAAACGAGGAGCTGGTTTTTTGAGAAAATAAACAAGATTGACACCCCATTGGCCCAACTAACTAAAAAAAGAAGAGAAAAGACCCAAATCAGTAAAATCAGAGATGAAAAAGGAAATATAACAACAGACACCACAGAAATCAAAAGAATCATCAGAAATTACTACAAGGACTTGTATGCCAGTAAACAGGGAAACCTATCAGAAATGGATAGATTCCTGGACACATGCAACCTACCTAAATTGAACCAGGAAGACATAGAAAACCTAAACAGACCCATAAGTGAGTCAGAAATTGAATCAGTAATAAAGGCCCTCCCAACAAAGAAAAGCCCAGGACCAGATGGATTCACTGCTGAATTCTACCAGACATTTAAAGAAGAACTAACCCCAATTCTTCTCAAACTTTTCAGAACAATCGAAAAAGAGGGAATTCTCCCAAATTCCTTCTATGAAGCCAGCATCACCTTAATTCCTAAGCCAGAAAAAGATGCAGCATTGAAAGAGAATTACAGACCAATATCCCTCATGAACATAGATGCAAAAATCCTCAACAAAATTCTGGCCAATAGACTGCAACAACACATCAGAAAGATCATCCACCCAGACCAAGTGGGATTCATCCCTGGTATGCAGGGATGGTTCAATATTCGCAAAACAATCAACATGATACACCACATTAACAGACTGCAGAAGAAAAACCATATGATTATCTCACTAGACGCAGAGAAAGCATTCGATAAAATTCAACACCCTTTCATGATGAAAACCCTAAGCAAACTGGGTATAGAAGGCACATTCCTCAATACAATCAAAGCAATTTATGAAAAACCCACGGCCAATATCCTATTGAATGGGGAAAAGTTGGAAGCATTTCCACTGAGATCTGGTACCAGACAGGGATGCCCACTCTCACCACTGCTATTCAATATAGTGCTGGAAGTCTTAGCCAGAGCTATTAGGCAAGAAAAAGAAATTAAAGGGATACAAGTTGGGAAGGAAGAACTCAAACTATCCCTCTTTGCAGACGACATGATTCTTTATTTAGGGGACCCAAAGAACTCTACTAAGAGACTATTGGAACTCATAGAAGAGTTTGGCAAAGTATCAGGATATAAAATCAATGCACAAAAATCAACAGCCTTTGTATACACAGACAATGCCATGGCTGAGGAAGAACTGCTAAGATCCATCCCATTCACAATAGCTACAAAAACAATCAAATACCTTGGAATAAATTTAACTAAGGACATTAAAGATCTCTACAATGAAAATTACAAAACCTTAAAGAAAGAAATAGAAGAGGATACCAAAAAATGGAGAAATCTCCCATGCTCATGGATTGGAAGAATCAATATCATCAAAATGTCCATTCTTCCAAAAGCAATTTACAGATTCAACGCAATACCAATCAAGATACCGAGAACATTCTTCTCAGATCTGGAAAAAATGATGCTGAAATTCATATGGAGACACAGGAGACCTCGAATAGCTAAAGCAATCTTGTACAACAAAAACAAAGCCGGAGGCATCACAATACCAGATTTCAGGACATACTACAGGGCAGTTGTTATCAAAACAGCATGGTACTGGTACAGAAACAGATGGATAGACCAATGGAACAGAACAGAAACTCCAGAAATCAATCCAAACACCTACAGCCAACTTATATTTGATCAACGATCCAAAACCAGTCCCTGGAGTAAGGTCAGTCTGTTTAATAAATGGTGCTGGGAAAACTGGATTTCCACGTGCAGAACCATGAAGCAAGACCCCTACCTTTCACCTTACACAAAAATTCATTCAACATGGATTAAAAATTTAAACCTACGACCCGACACCATCAAATTGCTAGAGAGCATAGGAGAAACCCTGCAAGACATAGGTACTGGCAAAGACTTCTTGGAAAAGACCCCAGAAGCACAGGCACTGAAAACCAAATTTAACTACTGGGATTGCATCAAATTGAAAAGTTTCTGTACTGCAAAAGAAACAGTCAGGAAAGTGAATAGGAAACCAACAGAATGGGAAAATATATTTGCAAACTATGCAACAGATAAAGGGTTGATAACCAGAATCTACAAAGAAATTAAGAAACTCCACAACATCAAAACAAACAACCCACTTAAGAGATGGGCCAAGGACCTCAATAGACATTTTTCAAAAGAGGAAATCCAAATGGCCAACAGACACATGAAAAAATGTTCAAGATCCCTAGCAATCAGGGAAATGCAAATCAAAACCACAATGAGGTTTCACTTCACCCCGGTGAGAATGGCTCACATTCAGAAATCCACCAACAATAGATGCTGGAGAGGATGTGGGGAAAAAGGGACACTAATCCACTGTTGGTGGGAATGCAAACTGGTGAAGCCACTATGGAAGTCAGTCTGGAGATTCCTCAGAAACCTGAATATAACCCTACCATTCAACCCAGCCATCCCACTCCTTGGAATTTACCCAAAGGAAATTAAATGGGCAAACAAAAAAGCCGTCTGCACAGTAATGTTTATTGTGGCTCAATTCACAATAGCTAAGACTTGGAACCAACCCAAATGCCCATCAACAGTAGACTGCATTAGGAAATTATGGGACATGTACTCTACAGAATACTATACAGCAGTCAAAACAATGAAATCCGGTCACTTGCAACAAAATGGAGGAATCTGGAAAACATCATGCTGAGTGAATTAAGTCAGTCCCAAAGAGACAAATATCATTTGTTTCCCTTGATTGGCGATGACTAACTGAGTACCAAAGGGGAAACCTGTAGAAGTGAAATGGACACTATGAGAAACAGTGACTCGATCAGCTCTTGTGCTGACTGTTGTTGTACAATGTAATACTTTATCCATGGTAGTATTTTTTTTTTTTATCCTAGTACTAGTGGTTGAACTCTGTAATTAACACACAATTATTCTTAGGTGTTTAAATTTTAACTGAAAAGTGATCTCTGTGAAATATAAGAGTGGGAATAAGAGAGGGAGGAGATGTAAAATTTGGGACATGCTCAATCAGAACGGCCCCAAATGATGGAGTTAGAATTGTGCCAGGGGATTCCAATACAATCCCACCAAGGTGGCATGTACCAAGGCCATCTCATTAGTCCAAGTGATCAATTTCAGCTCACAATTGATCACACTGATAGGTCTAAGAGTCAAAGGGATCGCACAAGCAAGACTAGTGTCTGCTAATACTAACTGATAGAATGAAAAAGGGAGAGAATGATCCAACATGGGAAGCAGGATACACAGCAGACTCATAGAATGGCAGATGTCCTAAATAGCACTCTGGCCTCAGAATCAGCCCTTAAGGCATTCAGATCTGGCTCAAGAGCCCATGAGAATAGTTTAGGCATGGAAAGCCAAGACATTCTGGAAAAAACAGAAGACCTAAATGAAAGATCTCTGCTAGTGAGATCCCAGTGGAAAGAACGGGGCCATCAAAGAAGGAGGTACCTTTCTCTGAAGGGAGGAGAGAACTTCCACTTTGACTATGACCCTGTCGGAATAAGATCGAAGTCGGCGAACCCTAAAGGCTTCCATAGCCTAGGCAACTCATGACCAGAGCCTAGGGAGATTACTGACGCCATAAACAAGAGTGTCAAATTGTTAAATCAACATCAGGAGTCACTGTGTACTTACGTCTCATGAGGGATCTGTCCTTAATGTGTTATCCAATGTGAAATAATGCTATTACTAGTACTGAAACAGTATTTTTGCACTTTGTGTTTCTGAGTGGGTGCAAACTGGTGAAATCTTTACATAGTATATATTGAATCGATCTTCTTTATATAAAGATAATTGCAAATGATTAAAAAATCTTGGTGTTAAACTGGTAATTGCATAGACAATTAATCAATTTTTTAAAAAATAAAATCATGTAGGATCTCTGTCCTTAATGTGCTGTACATTGTGAATTAATACTATAACTAGCACTCCAACAGTATTATCATTTTGTGTCTCTATGCGAGGGCAAACCGTTGAAATCTTTACGTAATATGTACTAAATTGATCTTCTGTGTATAAAGAGAATTGAAAATGAATCTTGATGTGGGCGGAGGGGGGGAGGGAGCGGGAGAGGGGAGGGTAGGGGGAGGGAGGGAGGTTGTGGGGGGGGGGAGCCATTGTGATCCATAAGCTGTTCTTTGTAAATTTATATTCTTTAAATAAAAGCTTTATAAAAAAACAAAACAAAACAAAACAAAACAAAAAGACAAAATGCTAAAGTTAAAACTGAATTGGAAATAACTGAGGTTTAAAGAATTCCTTTTTTGGGGGGTATCACATATTTAAATGTATGAATTAAGTATTTAGGAGGGTGGTAGATAAAATTTGTCAAATATTAAAAGCATTGTCCAGTTTTCAGCTTTTAAAAATTATGCCATACTAATAATTTTAGCATTTCAATTTACTGACCTTTTTTCAACCAATGCAGATATAAAACTTACACAATTTGGATATAATATATAATTCCATTAAAGCTATGTAAATTGATGACGTTCTTCTCAGACATGGTAGAAATTTAAACACTATTATTTTTAATTTATATTATTCTTTGTCATCTATATGATTATATGATAAATATTTTATTCTGTGATGGATCAGTAAAAGACAAAATGTTCTAAGTATCCAAAACCAAATATTGAATCTATACATTTGTTTGCAGTAGTAGAATTTATCTCCTTCTCACGATAGCTATCTGGTATTAACCTCGTACAGAAGTTATCTTTGGCATTTCCTCTTTGTGAGTTTTCCCATACTGAAATTTTTCCTATATCCGCATCTATAAAAGTTTCCTTGCTTCTCTACTACAATGTGTTTTTCTTGCCTTTCAAAAATGTATCTGGAATCTCATTTTTAAATTTTTGCTTCAACAATACTTAACCAACATTTAATACATTATCAAAGTGTGATATTATTAATGTTCTAATGAATGTTACTTGCCCAATTGTTTTTAGGTGCCCAACAAGCTAAGAATGGTAGACACCACATGCAATTCAATAAAATTAGCCAAATAATTAAGTTGCTTTCTTGCTAATTTATAGAAAGTGCTTCTGTTTTCTTAAGATAATTGTGTTAATTTCATAATAAGTATGAAAGTTAATAGTTCTCTGCAGCTGTCCAAGCATTCTACATGTAAAAACTAAATAGTCACCTATTGGCAGCAACCTAGGCTTTTTTTTTAATTTATCTGAGAGAGTACACATTTATATGTATAGATATTTTAGATACTATTATTTGAGAACATAATTTAGAAAGGGGAAGTTATATAATAAAGGAAGTTTTTGATGTTCCAAATGTTTCCTGATATAAGAGAAAAATAAATTTTTATTTTCTGTAAGCAGTCAATACTGCAACCAGTACTCTGTTATGGGATGCTAAAGTAGCAAGTGACAGTTTAATCTACTGTACCACAATGTCTATCAGATAACTGATTTTATAAGTATTCTTTATTCATTTGAAAATTATATTCTTCATTTCTCTTTCAGAGTTATTTGAGAATGTATTTCCATTAAACACTTCTCTAGAATATATTAACATCTTTTATTTTTTCTATGTGGGTACAAACATATTAACAAATCTAGCTATGATCATAGGTATACTAGTTTCTTGCGATTTAGCCTCTTCTTAATCTGTATATTTGAAGGTTATTATTGACAACCCATAAAGAGCTATTTTATTCTATATTTTACATGGTTAGTATTATTGTATAGTAAACTTTATTGTTCGTTATTCTTATCATTTATATTTTAATATTTGATTCTATAGGAATTCTTTTTTAAAAAAATATTTACTTGTTTTAAAGCCAGCATGACAAAGAGAAAGACATATAGAGAAAAGATTTTCTGTCCACTGGCTTCCATGGACAGAAGCAGCATAATGGACTGGAAGCAGAGAAGCCAAGATTCCAGCGGGCACTCACTGTGTTAATGGCAGACTCCTACATCTCTTAAATGCTTTGACTATGAATAATACAAGTTAACAACATATAGCTATTTCTGTCAACACACGTTATCATTGTGTGGCCAATTTGCACCTTCCTGACTTTAATACTGATAAGTTTATAATATTTTAATGCTAACTGAAAATCGTGATTCTTATTTTTCAAGTGCCCTTTCATGAATTTTGTCTGTTTTCTATAATAATACTTGTCTTTTTAGTGCTTAGTTGATAATCATTACATAATCTGACTATCAATATTTTGCCAGTTATATTGTTTTATGTCTTAGGTGTTGGTTCCTTTTTGAGTTTTCATCAATGAGATATCTTAATAGATATGGATAAATTTCCTTTTTTTTCCCAAAGCAGAGGACAGAAATATAATTTCCCAAAGAAATGCCACAAATTTTATTCATTCTATTTTTCTCCTGGGAATTTTATAGGACAAAATTTACATTTAAGTTTGCCTTCTAATTTTTTTTTTATATAAATTGTATGTATCTATTCTGATCCTTGTTCCCTAAAGGTGTAGCATAGCATTCCGGTTGGCATAGTTTTAATTTTCTTTAACTTCTAAACAAGTTCACTCTCCTTAGGTCTTACTGTATTAAAAACAAAAGAAAGGGCTGATGTTTAGCACACTGGTTAAGTCAAAAGCTGGAATATCTGCATCCTATACAAGACAGCTCTGTTCAAGTCCCTGCTCCATTTCTGTTTCTAATTTCTCATTAATTCAGACTTTAGGAGTAGCAGGTGATGGGGCTCTAGTGATTGTGTCCCTGCCAAGTATATGGGAGGCCTGGACTGAGTTTCCTATTCCCGGCTTTGACTTGGCTATAAGCATTTGAGGAGTGTATCTCTGCCTCTGCCTTTCAAATAAGTAAAATACATAAATAAAATTGATAAATAGGTAAAGCTCAAGGTTTTTATTGAAAATGAATCAGATCTATAGTTTGCAAAGAATTCACTACTATTTCTCTCTTTTAATCCATGAAAGTGGTATTTATATATTCTTGAATATCATTTAATTATTGTTCTCTTATGCTATTTATTGCTAATTTGTTAACACTGAGAGTGTCTACCCATTTCTCTTTTAATGTTATATCTTTCATGATATGTAGGTCTATTACATTATGCCACAGAATTCTGAAATTTTGATATTTTCTTGTTTTGTAAAATATTTTATCATTAAATAGTAATTTTCATTATTACTATTTTTAATGTTTTCCAAATATCCTTTTCACTAATAGTACTCTAACTAATAGGGTCATATTGGTTAGATTTTATCTTTTTATATCTTCTACAATAAAATCTGAGTTTTCAATTGTTTTTTGTCTTTTTTAGTTTTAAGCATGTTTCTTACAAATAAATTGAGCAAATTTATCTGAAATTATAGCCAGGTTTTAAAGCAATAAATTGTTATTTTATGTTTAGTGTAATTCCTGAAATCAATGCACTTATTTTCCCTATTTTTCCTTTTGTGTTTTTAGCAATTTTTAAAAACGTTCTTCTCCTTTTTTATTGTTACCCTTTTTCTGATTTTTTATCCTAAGGGAAAGTGTTCATAACAGAAGTTAAGGCAGTACTCTGGATGCTTGCGTCTCATGTCAAAGTGTTTGTGTTCAAGTTCTGGCTCTGCTACTGGTTACAATCCCTGCATGTGTGCACCATAACAAGCTCACTAATAGCAATGATAGTTCAAGTACTTTGGTTTCTTTTAATTTTTAAGATTCTTTTATTTATTTGAAGACAAAGTGACAGATGAAGGGATGGAAACAAAAAGTGAGATATTCAATCCGCTGGTTCATCCCTAAATGGCCACAATAGCCAGGGCTGGCCAGGCCAAACCTTGGAACCTGCAACTCCATCTGGGTCTCCCACAAGAGGGCAGAATAGAAGAACTGGGCCCATCTTACTCTCTTTCCCAGGCACATTAGCAGGGAGCTGGTTTGGATGTGGAGAATCCAGGACTCATATGAGATGCTGGTGTTTCAGGCAGAGGCTTAACCTGCTGAGTCACAAAGCTGGCCCTAAGTATTTGACTTTCTGCTGGTCATGTGAGAGATTGGTTAGTTCCTGGGCATGAATCAGTGGGAAAAAAAAGTGGTTATGGGCATTCTCTATCTTTCCTTGTCTTTCTCTCTTTCCACGTTTCAAATAAATAAATAAATAAATATCTAGTTATCCTACTCTGGATGATACATGGGCCTTAAAATGTGCAAAATGCATTGTTATTCAGTTCTAATTCAGATACAGATTTCCAATATTTTTCTAACCAGTTTTTGCCCTAATTAGACTTTTTTTAGTATCAGTCTATATAATCAATGATTTTTTTTGTATATATGGTTTCATTATTTTAATTTGGCTTTTCCCCAAATGACAGGGAGAGCAAGTACTTGAGTGAAAATAATTTATTTAAGAAGTGATCCCAGGAAGCATGCATATAGAAGTGAGAAAATAGGTGGAAAGAAATCTAGTTAGCATTGTGGTCACCTGAGGCTCAGTCCACATGAGAATCCTCTGGGAATGCTCTATGACTGTCCCATCACTGGGTAGGACAGTGAAACACTCGAGACAATGAAAACTGGACACTCATTACCTGAGGGAATCCATTGGCACATTAACTCTACTGCATTTTCATGTGGAGCTGTGAGGGAATGGCCTTCTGATACTTTGGAGAAAACTCTTTGGAATTAAAGCAGAGAGACACAAGGAAGATACTTGCCAGGAGAAGTTAGAAAAGTGTATGGAATTATCTAAGCAGCACTGGGATAAGGTGGCTGAGGATCAAGCAGTGCATATCCAGCATCAGCCACTTGCTCATATTTACAATATCTTGCTCACATGCCATTCTACACTTCAAATTCTTTTCAGCAACAATCCTTTTCTGCAATTCTTTTTTTATTTCACTGAACAATGCCATTACTTTGCCATAAATTACATTGTTTTCTTCGAGAGCAACATATCATCCTATCCATAAGAAAATATCAAATCTGTGCACAGATACTATTTCTCCCTTTGAGTTTTCCCAGAAAGTGACCCTGAGATGGGGTTTCTTCCATTTATAAAAAGAGGTTTTTTCCAAGAGGCGGGGCAAGGAAGTAGGGACATGAGGAAGCAAGGAAAAAGCAAGCAGCTAAAGCAAATTCCCTTAGGAGCAACTGAATCCCAGTGGGGGATCTGGGAGGAACACGCACAAGTGTGGCTCATGGTTAACTTACCTGAGTGGTACAGGAAGGGATTCATTTATTCTTCAGCTTTCATCAATCATGAAGGAATAAGGACTACTAGTTCTGTATTCTTCAGCATACTCTATAGGGAGCAACGGTACTCCTTCATAGTCAGAGAGAAAACAGATCCTACCCCCAAATGCAGATGTCGGTCAGCTGGAATTTGATCTCGCACACATGATGCCAGATATGTGGGTATGGAACTTACAAAGCCTCAAAATTTATGTATCTTCTTCCCATGAGACTTAGGCTTCTACGTTATACCTTTTAAGCAGAACAGGAAAAAATGTAATAAAAAATATGATTTCATATATTATCCTAGACACATGTATATATGAATACCAGGAAACAATATGGTTACAATAGCGTTATTTATTGTAGATGTTGGGGAAAAATAGAATTTAAGAAGTAGTGAATTTAAAAAATTAAGAATTGCAAACGTTTTTCTGTTCCTAACAAAATAAAAGTTAAGATATTCAAAGTAAGTTTATAGAAACAGAGTGCCTTCTATTTCAAATGTGCTACTTAAATATTTGTTGCACTTTTAAAGACTAGAATAATTCAGTATGAAAAAATGTGTATAAGATGTGTATAAGGGGTTTTATTTGGATAAATGAGACAATTCAATTTGAAGCTGAAAGTAATTTGGAGTTGAAAATTAGCATAAAGGCCAGTGGTGTGGCACAGTAAGTTAAGCTACCATTTATGACCCGAATATCTCATATCCAGGTACTGGTTTGAGTGCTGACTGCTCCATTTCCTATCCAGCTCCCTGCTAATGTACCTGGAAAAGCAATAGATGATGACCTAAGAACTTGGACCCTGTCACTCATGTGGGAGACCAGGGTGGAACTAGTGGCTCCTATTTTCTGCTCACCCTAACTTTGGGCTATTTGAAGCCATTTAGAGACTGAATCAACAGATGGAAATTTTCACTGCCCTACGTTCTCTCTGTCACCTGCCTTTCAGGTAAATGAATGAATGAACATATAATAAACCTCTTAAAAAAACAAACTAAAAAAATAAAATTAATTTTACATAATGATCCCTTTCCACTTTGTTTCTATTGGAATTGAAAAAAGTTTAAGAAAGCTAATTTAAGATGTTTTAATTATTTCTTATGTTGTCTTTAATTGCTTTTATTCTTTTCTGATTTTAAATAAATTATCTGAACATTTGAATTATTTTCTATGTTTAAGATTTAAAACAAAGAACTTGTAGTTAATATATGAAATTTAGGTAATTTATAATATAATTGTTTAAAATAAATTACTTTATTCCACTTTTTCAATCTATTATTTACAGCTCCATGTAACATCTCTAAATAACTCTATCAAATGTAGTTCAATTAAGTGGATTTTAGCATTGTGCAAATTGTTTAGTCACACATATAGCTAACTGGCATTTTTTGATTTACAAGCCATGAAATAGATTTATACTGAAAGAAACACTGAGTAGGCAAATTGCATTTATAATTTCAAAATTAGGGTCCCAATGATAGACTAATCCATCAACATTTAAAAGGTTGCTTCAGATTTGAATTTATAAATTCCAACAAAGGAATAAGTTAAAATCTATTTATTCATCTGCTTTGTCTTTGCCATATAAATTAGGGAGAATGCATGAATTCAAACTATAAAGTGCTTGTTTTATTTGACAGAAACATTTCCAGTGCTTTTCAACCTATAGATGGATCAAATAACTCTTCTCTTCAATATTTTCCTCTAGCAAGATAATCTTGAAAAGTAGATGATAATCCTAGGGCATAATTAGATGGAAAACAGATGAGCAGCGCAATGTTAAGCATTAGAACATGATCAGAATTGTGTGAACATGCACAAATACACACACACACATTTATAAGATCAGACTTCTTAATGTAGTTGATATTCTCCTATTTTCAGGACAATGTTTAACCATCACCTGGAGATATCTTAATACTATTTATCCGAGAACATGTATCATAAAGTTTTCTATTAAAAATACAACTCAATATGCAATTCTGTACTTTTCCATTTGTAATTACATTTGAAAGTTCAATCTGTTTACTTTTCCTCACTGAGGTCATTTGTCTCTATATGTTAATATTGGCTATTCTGAAATATGACTTCCTAGGTATTTGAAAACCTCAGGTCAATTTCTCTTCTATAATTGCACATTCTGTATCTGCAGGTAAGTGCATTTAAAATATCTTCCAATTAGGTGGGAATTTTTTTGATATTTAAAATTCTTCTTTCATGAAGCAGGGAAACAGTAATGTTATTGCATATTTAATGATAAGACCATATCACATGGTTTGTGAAGTCGTCTATGTTTTCATGGTTGAATACAAAGAATACATTTCTCATTCTGACCCATCATCAGCATTTTTTTAGCAAACACATGTTGGAAAGAAATCTCAGATTTTGTTAAGTTGTTTTCCTTTTTTATTTTTCTTTACTTTTCAAAGAATAGTGATTTTAACAATTCATTTTGAAATAAAGATAATCAGTACACTAATGTTACAATATTCCTTTCCAAAATTATGTTTAATTTTAAAATTTATGTTGACATGTAATAATTGGACATTAAATTTTTATTAATATGTACTATTTGGAAAACAGCGTGAAACTTCAACACATGTGTAAAATGTGTAATGACCAAATCAGATTCACATTTTAATTTCTTTATTACTTCTGAATTTTTAAAGTCTTCAAGATTGTCTCTTCATTTCTTCATAAAAATGTGCCATATGTTTTTGTAAATTATAGTAACCCTATTGTGCTATAAAGCACTGTAACTTATTTCTTCTTTAAGTACCCATTATACAACTCCCTATGTATGCCCCATATTTCCAACGCTCCACAGTCTCTAGTAATCACTGTTTTATGTTCAGATGGACTTTTTTTAAGTTTATACACATGAGAGAATATGAAATATGTGTCTTTCTTGGCCTTATTTTTCTCAATATGTTGTCCCCCAGTCCCTGTCATTTTGCTGTGACTAGCAGAAGTCCATGCTCTGTGTGACTTAATAATATTTCACTGTGAATTGACACCAGATTTTCTCCATTCATTCATCTATTAATAGACATCTTGGTTGATTCTATATGTGATTCTTTTACATAGTGTCACAATAAACATGGAGTGCAGTTGTCACTCTAATATACTTATTTAATTTCCTTCAAATATATTCCCAGTGGTTGGATTGCTGTTTGTAGGAATTTAAATTATACCACTATGAGAAATAATATGGATTTTTACTTCTGCATTTTAACATATATTGTAATTTCTCCCTCTATAAATATTGCTGTCACTCGCATTATCTTTCTTAAGCCATCTTTATCTTCTTGGACCCACCCTCTTGCCAACAGAATCCACTTGTATAGTTTCTTGTCATCTATATTTTAAAAATGATTTTTAAACCCAGCTATGTAGCCTTACTTATGAGCCTCTAACAATGTATCCAACTCCATAGTTGGCATCTGGTCTTGGGTGTGCCATGTAACTACACAAAGTAACATGAGTTAAGTCTGCTCCATCACTTGCTCTTTCCCCATGTGTTTTGAATCTAGTAATAAGACCAAAGCCCAAACATCCATGCCGAAAATCAAGTTTTTCTTCACTGTAACCTTTGCACTATCAGCAGCACGACCCTACTGTCTGTCACTAGCATCCCTTTCCATTGACTACAAGAATTGCATCACTGATCTTCTTTTTAAATCTTATTCTCTCCAAATGATTCCTGAAACAAAAGCTAGAAAGAGCTTTGGAAAGCCAATCTAAGAAATGGGATTCAGAATACTGGTACTATAATTGTAGAAGAAATAATTTATTGTGATCTTCATTTAAAATAAATCATGCATTCATGGTCTAATTTTTGTTTTAATTAAAATTTCCAGGAGAGATTTTGTAGCACAGTGGGTTAAGCCAGCATTTGAAATCAGCAACCTTCCCTCTCAGAATGCCTGGAATTGAATCACATTGCCAGTTCCATCCGTCTTCCTGATAAATCACAGCCTGGGAATAGCAGATGATGGCCCATGTGCCTGGGTCCCCATCACCCATGGGATAGACCCAGATGGCGGTTCTAGCTCCTGGCTTCGGCAGGCTTAGCCTTGGCTATTGTAATCATTTGGGGAGTAAGCAGCAGATGAAAGATAATTCTTTCTCCTCTCTCTCTCTCTATCTCCTTTCCAAGTAAAATAAAAGTAAATAAACTTTAAATAATAATTTTAATCAGAAATATAGTAAAGGATATGTAAAATGTGAATAATACAAAATAGAATGGAAAAGAAGAAAATAGACCAAATTTATTTATTCTTGAAAAAGCATTGTGATTTATATGGATCACAGTTTTAGAGAAGAATTTAGTTAATGACATAGACTTTGAAGTCACATTGATAGAATTAAAGTTATTATTGTAACCTATAGTTCTGCGTTCTAACCGGTTAGGACTTACTTTCTTGATAAGCTAGGGGAAAAAAAAAAAAAAAACTCGAGGAAATTAGTTTCTAAGATGGGGTTGATTAAATTATAATCTTTAACTATAGAATCACCTTTAGGTTTTGAAGATTAAATAGATTAATCCATATGCACTGCCGTTCGAACAGATCCTATCGAGTGTCAGGGAGGTTATGGGGGGAAAAGCCGCTATAATTCAAAAGTTGTACTTTGGAAATTTATATTTATTAAATAAAAGTTGAAAAGAAGAAGAGGGAAAAAAAAGAATAGATGAAAGATGGTGCTGGTCCTGTGGCATGGTGGGCTAAGCCTCCTCCTAAAGGTGCCGGCATCCCATATGGGCACTGGTTCTTATCCCAGCTGCTCCTCTTCTGATCCAGCTTTTTGCTATGGCTTGGGAAAGCAGTAGAATATGGCCCAAATGGTTGGGCCCCTGCAACTATGTGGGAGATCTGAAAGACGCTCCTGGCTCCTGGCTTTGGATCAGCCCAGCTCGGAGTGTTGCAGCCATTTAGAAAGTGAACCAGTGGTGGAAAGATCTTTCTTTCTGTCTCTCCCTCTCTCTGTAATTTTACCTCTAAATCAATAAATAAAATCTTTAAAAAATAAAAAAAATAGATGGAAGAACTGGATATTAAATATTATTGACATTGTATTTTATTTTTTCATTTATTTGTTTTTATATATATATATATATATAAAGCTTTTATTTAAAGAATATAAAATTCCAAAGTACAGCTTATGGATTACAATGGCTCCGCCCCCACACAACTTCCCTCCCACCCACTAACCTCCCCTTTCCCGCTCCCTCTCCCCTTGCATTCACATCAAGATTCATTTTCAATTCTCTTTATACACAGAAGATCAGTTTAGTACATATTACGTAAAGATTTCAACAGTTTGCCCTCACATAGAGACACAAAGTGAAAATACTGTTGGAGTACTACTTATAGTATTAATTCACAATGTACAGCACATTAAGGACAGAGATCCTACATGATTTTTTTTTAAAAAATTGATTAATTGTCTATGCAATTTCCAATTTAGCACCAAGATTTTTTAATCATTTGCAATTATCTTTATATACAGAAGATCGATTCAGTATATACTATGTAAAGATTTCATCAGTTTGCACCCACACAGAAACACAAAGTGTAAAAATACTGTTTCAGTATTAGTAATAGTATTATTTCACGTTCAATAACACATTAAGGACAGATCCCTCATGAGACGTAAGTACACAGTGACTTCTGAAGTTGATTTAACAATTTGACACTCTTGTTTATGGCGTCAGTAATCTCCCTAGGCTCTAGTCATGAGTTGCCGAGGCTATGGAAGCGTTTAGGGTTCACCGACTTCGATCTTAATCCGACAGGGTCATAGTCAAAGTGGAAGTTCTCTCCTCCCTTCAGAGAAAGGTACCTCCTTCTTTGATGGCCCCGTTCTTTCTACTGGGATCTCACTCGCAGAGATCTTTCATTTAGGTCTTTTTGTTTTGTTTTGTTTTTCCATAGTGTCTTAGCTTTCCATGCCTAAAATATTCTCATGGGCTCTTGAGCCAGATCCGAATGCCTTAAGGGCTGATTCTGAGGCCAGAGTGCTATTTAGGACATCTGCCATTCTATGAGTCTGCTGTGTATCCCGCTTCCCATGTTGGATCATTCTCTCCCTTTTTCATTCTATCAGTTAGTATTAGCAGACACTAGTCTTGTTTGTGTGATCCCTTTGACTCTTAGACCTATCAGTGTGATCAACTGTGAACTGAAATTGATCATTTGGACTAGTGAGATGGCCTTGGTACATGCCACCTTGATGGGATTGTATTGGAATCCCCTGGCACAATTCTAACTCCATCATTTGGTGCAGGTCCGATTGAGCATGTCCCAAATTGTACATCTCGTCCCTCTCTTATTCCCACTCTTATATTTCACAGGGATCACTTTTCAGTTAAAATTTAAACACCTAAGAATAATTCTTTGTTAATTACAGAGTTCAACCACTAGTACTAGGATAAAAAAATACTAAAATGGATAAAGTATTACATTGTACAACAACAGTCAGCATAAGAGCTGATCAAGTCACTGTTTCTCATAGTGTCCATTTCATGTACTCTACAGAATACTATACAGCAGTCAAAAACAATGAAATCCGGTCATTTGCAACAAAATGGAGGAATCTGGAAAACATAATGCTGAGTGAATTAAGCCAGTCCCAAAGAGACAAATATCATTTGTTTTCCTTGATTGGCGACGACTAACTGAGCACCAAAGGGGAAACCTGTTGAAGTGAAATGGACACTATTTTTTCATTTATTTGTAAGGTGGAGCAACAGGTAATGAAGGAAAGACATACAAAGAAGGATACCTTCCATTTACTAGTACATTCTCAAAATAGCCATAGCAACCAGGGATGAGTAAGGCCAAAGCCAAGAGCCAGGAATTCCATCTGGGTGTCCTATATGAGTGGAGGGACCCAAGCACACCAGTGATCGTCTGCTGCCTCCTGAGGTATGCATGAGTAAGAAGTTGAATCAGAAGCAGGCGAGCTGGGACTTGAAGCAGAAATTTCAATGTGGGAGGTAGATTTCCCATGGCAGATTCTACTGTGCCACAACATCTGTCCATGTTATTGATTTAAAAAGATGATATTTTCATGTATCTCTCAATTTATACACATTTTACCTATCACACTAATCGGCATCTGATTTTAGAAAAGTAAAACATCAATTTTGGTGCATTGTGTAAAAAATTGAGTAATGCTACAACTCACTCTTACCATTAATGTCCTTTGCTAGGTTAGAAACTCAATATTCAGGGTTTCTCTCTTGGGTCAGGTAATACTGGAGATGATGCATTTCTTCTCTGATTGCAATTTGACGGCTAAGAATAACAGTTTTACAAGCAAATTGCATGCCCCAGTTTCCTAGATTCATTTTTCTTTCCATTGATTTATAATCAGATGAAGACCCGTTTTTCATTGATCTTCCTCAAGGCTTTTATAAGCATGAAAAAATTTTAATTGGATTTTATCTTCAACTGGCGCATAATTTATTCCTATATCCCACTCAGTAGCAGCAACATTCTTAATACAAATAAATTGTTTATTTTGTTTAGAAAATTAAATTACATTAAATTATATGAAAATATAAAATATTCTATCTACTGTTTCAAAATTTGTAATTAAATACATAATTTTATTTAAATATTGATGTAATGAACACATAAGCTTGCTGCTATTCTCATTTTTATCAAAAGGAATTTTTTTAAAATATCCTTAAAATCTGAAAATGAGGTATCAAGAAATATATCATGATAAATTTATATGGAATCTATCATGTGGCACTTCTAAAGTATATTCCAAGACAAATTGCACATGGAGATGTCTCCATATTTATTAACCTATGAAGCAACCATTTATGGAGTACATGGAAAAGCAAGTATCTATCTAATATATATATATATATATATATTTAATATTTATTTAAAATTAGAGTGGCAGGGAGAAAGGGAGAAACAAAGAAAGAGATCTGCCATCCACTGGTTCATTCCCCAAATGACCACAAGATCCAAGGAGGAGCCAACCTGAAGTTAGGAGGCAAGAACCCCATTTGGGTCTCCCACTTGGTTGTCGGTACATAAGCACTTAGGCCACCTTCCACTGTTTTTCCAGATGCATTAGCAAGGTATTGGCTGGGAAGTGGAGCAGCCAGATCTCAAGCTGGCATTCTGATAAGGGAAGCTGGTGTTGAAAGTGGCAGCTTAACCCAATGCTCCACAATACCAACCCCAACACAGCTTGCTGCCAGTGCAGACCCTGGGAGGCAGTAGTGATAGCTGAAGTAATTGGCTTCTTGCCATACATGTGGGAGACCTCACTGAAGTCCTAGTTCCTGACTTTAGTCCTCACCAGACCATGGCTCAGCTCCAGCCATTGCAGACATCTGAGGAATGAAACAATGGATGAGTGCTCTCTGCATCATTCATTGTCTTTCTCTCCCTATTTCTTGCTCTCGCTCTTGCAATCACTCTGCCTTTTCGCCTCTCAAAAACACAATTTTGATAAAAATTTCATTTCATGTGCATAGAGAAAATGTGAAGAATAAAAAAATCTACAATTCTACTTAAGATGATTCACTTTATTTTATTTTTCTTTTATGGCTGTGAAACATTTGTTAAAGTGTCATATGTCATGACTCATCCTTATAGTATTTTTTCCTGAAGAAGAATTCCTTATATAACAAAAGCCAGCCTCAGGGATCAGGCAAAGCAAAGATTCTGAACAATAATATATCAATTTGAAATAGATATGACAATAAGATGATCATTTGGCAGCTGATGATTTTATGATATTAAGATATAAATGAGATTATGTGTTTGAAATTATCATGTACTTTGTTTTATGGCTTGTATTTATTTTGAAATTTAGAAATAGTTAATGTGAATAATAACCACATGTGTGATTACATGTTCAGGTAAAAACTATTGGATTTCTTAATAAACAACAGTAATGTATGCACATCTTGTAAAACTCAAGAACAGCTATGCACAAATGAAGAGAAAAGAAAAGTTCTACACCCAATCTCAAGACTCCTTCCTCACAGGTGAATCTCCTCAGTTTCTTGTGTTCATTCTTTAAAAATGCTACCACAGTTATATCAACACTGTTACAATAGTATTATTTTCCGTATTGAAATACTTATATGTACTTTGTGTTTTTTAAATAATTTCACTATATTTTACTGCAGGGATGTAGTGTAACTTCGTTAGTCAGTACACTCAAAGCCCAGTGTGTTTTCACTATGAGTTTATGCTTGAGATTTTAATTGGATCCCTTAAACAAAGGATATCATCCATGATGAGATAGTACTGCGTTTAGCTTTTTGATTCTTAGACCATTCATAATAGAATAAATATTATTGCATGATGCTTTAGTGAAGTAGTTAGCTAACACACCCATTATGTTATGTAGAAGTGCCAAAAATATTTATTCATCTTTTACCCTGCTGTCTACTATTAAGGAATCTGAATGACTAGATATACAGGTGTGTGAAAACCCATATTTTGATAATATATTTCATTATGAATTTAAACGAGATCGATGTCACTTTTGACAGAGGCTACACTTCCCGTGTAAGCTCTTGGTGTTTTGCTACTCAGTGGAGCAAGGTCAAAAGGTTATGACTGACAATGGTTGACCTTAGATATCAACTTTACCAATGAATTGTAAGCTGTTATACAAGATTGTACATTTGTCCTAGGCTGGCACATTTAAATGTGCCTACAAGACACACAAAATTGGTTGACATTCAGTAAATTAATATTCTGGAGAGCAAACATATGGGCATTAGTGTAGTTAGGACAATTATTCATTAATGAAGAATTTGAGACATCAGTGATCGGGATTATAGAGATGGAATATCAGCACAGTCATCTCCAGAATGATAATGTTGATAAAATGAATTAATAATTCCTTCTGCTTGTTTTGGTAAGGCAATATTTTAAAATTGCTCTTTCTTTTGCAACCAGGGATAAAATTACCAAACAGAAAAAAAAAATTAAAGTCTCATCAAGAACTGATTTGATTCATTCACTGATGCACAGCTTCCTGTGATGGAGAAAAATGTAATGCAGTTGCTCTGACTATTGAAGTAAATAAACTGGGATTGGAATGATAAAATTTATAACAGTGTAATTGGAATTAAATTTAGTGCACGGGAAGCAAACTCAGAAATCAGATCATAAGCACAGATCATTCCAGAAGTAAGTCTTATTTTTCATGTATCTGTAAGAATATAAATAAGCTGTTCATTTTCTTAAATAACAAAATATTGATGCTTACTTTTTGCAGAAAAACTTGCAAAATAATCAACATATTTTACTTTCATATAAAAATGTACATGAGCAAAATTGTCATTTTGATATTTGATTCTTGTTACAGCCTTTGTTTATACTCTTGAGGAATAGAGCTTTTTTCTATTTAGTAATTATTTAATTCTTTATTTGGTGGAAGTTAAAGCCTGAGATTATAAAATAAACTGAAAATATGGCATTATAAAACTTCAAAGAAAAAATAAGAAGGGAAGGAGGAGGGAGGGTGTGAGTGTGGGTGGGATGAAGGGAAGTATTATTGTGCTCTTAAATCTATGTGTATAAAATACATGAGATTTATTCACCTTATATAAATAAAAAAATTTAAAAATCTTGTCTTAAATCACTTCTGATTAATATGTGTTTCATATATGTGTTCATATATATCAAAGAATATATATATGATTGCTGTATCATTTAAAGCAATTTTAATAAATACAAAAATTAAAAAATAATAAACTAATAACTTTATGAGAAAAAAAATCAATGAATATGTACAATAAATAATGTTTCTTTAAGAGTAGAGTTGGTAATAAGGAACAAAAACCTTGAAGTTTATTTTTCCTTTTGCATTTATATATAATTAATATTTTCAAGTTTTGTTATTACTATATTTTGAAGTGCATTAACTTTGTTTACCAAATATCACCATTTTATCTAACAGCTTATTCTTCCTTTTAATATTGTGTTTACATTATATAAATAGCAAAGTTCTTTAATATATTGTTTTTAGATTTATTTATCAATTTGAAAGGGAGCATGCTAGAAAGAGAGAGAGATCTTCCATGCCTGGGTTCACTCCCCAAATGGCCACAACAGCTGAGGCCAATCCAGGCTGAAGTTAGGGATCCAGAGCTCCATCCTAGTCTCTCATGGGGCTGGCAATAGCAGGGAGCTGGTTCAGCAGTGGAGCAGCCCAGACTTCAACATGCACTCTAACATGGGATGCTGGCGTTTCACTTTAGCTCACTGTGCCACGATGCTGGTTCCTTAATATATTTTATTAAATGGATGCCTAGAAGTAACATTGAAAAGGCATAGCTACTTTCATTTTTGTAAGCTTCTGAATTAGTATTAAAGGGTGAGCTAGGGGTAAGATTTGGGCGCTGTTGTTCCAGAAGCTGCTTGGGACACCCACCTACCATGTTGAAATGTCTTGTTTGCTTTCTGTTTCTTCTGCTTCAGATCTGGCCTCTGCTAATGAACACCTTGGGAAGCAGCATTTGTTAGCTTAAATACTTTAGTCCCTGCCACCTACATGGGAGGAATGATCGAGTGGAAGGAAGATATTCTCTCTCCTCCCCCACTCTCCCTCTCTCCCTTTCAAAAAATTAAAAATAAACCTATTTTTAAAAATAATAAATAAAGGGTGGGATAATTTTTTGTTTCTTGGCAAATGGAAATGTTGAAAGAAATCTCAAATTCTTTGTTTTGTAAAATCTGCAATCATCTCCCTGAGATGTATTCATGTATTCAGTATCTTCCTGAATAAGTAATTATCATTTAAATCTTCGTGGACATTAAACCTAAGAAAAACCATGTTCACATCTAGTTACTCTTAATACTGAATTACAAAAGGAAAAAAAAACTTAAGCATCTGGTTAAATTGGAAAGATTAGAGCATAATTTCTCTTGTTCATGTTTTAATTATGTCCTGTACATGTAAGTTTAAAAATTTAAGACCAATTGCAATTCAGCTGTATGATTTCAGAAAATGAAAACAGAAAATTCATCAACTAATTGAAAAAGAACTTACAGCATTATATACTCAGCTATGTTTAAATAAACCAATTATAGCTAAATTGAAAGCATTTTAAATGTGATGTATGACATAATATAAAAAGACTTTGTGCAGAAGTAATGTTTATATTAAAATCTGGGATTTGTTCAGTATTCAAACTTAATTGAGTGTAGAACTGCAAGGTGGAAAGAAAGCTGTACTCTCAACCAATTTGCTCACATCAAATTTATCTTCTTGTCTCACGCTTTGCTTTTGGCAATATAAATAGAGAATGTTCTGTAAATTCATTCTAAATTTCTGCAGCTGAAAAGGAGATAAGTTGCTATAACAATTTATTATATTTTCCTGTTCATTTGTTACTGAACTCTACTTACATTGTTTACTAGTTTAATTCTTGCTTCTCTCAGTATAAATGGGTCATCTTTTCTAACCATTTGCAAATATACCAGATAATGATAAGCCTGCCTAACTTATTTTTGATAGAGTTTTTTCCTTAATTGTACTTCAGTGCACCGTGTAAAATTTTGTATTTGTAGTAGACCTTCCTTATGAATAAAGAATAGTTTTAATACAGTGAATATGCATTGTTTGAAAATCATGGAAAAGGTTTAAGTAGCTCCGCAATTATCAGAATTTTTCTTGCATTTTACTTTGTTGAAATCACTTCTCTCCAAACAATAAAAATAATTTTCCCCATCATCAAATCAAAATCAGCTTTGTTAGGTCCAGGAACCTATTTATATATTTTTATTATTATTTTATTTTAAAATTAATTTGCATTTATTTATGCATTTATTTTATTTTAAAAGTAGAGAGAGAGAGAGAGAGCTCACATTCACAGGGTCATAACTCAAATGTTCACAGCAGCCAGGACTGGCCCAGTACAAAGCCAGGAGCCTAGAACTCAATTTGGGTTTCCCATAGGGGTGACAGGGACCTAACTGCTTGAGCTATCACCTGTTGCCTCCTGGAGTGCACATTAGCAGGAATCTGGAATGAAGAGCAGAGCCAGGACTTGAACCCAGGTACTGCAATGCAGGCTGAAGCACTGGCTTAGTCTGCTACTCCAAACACCCACTCCAGGGTCCCACTTTTAATCTCTCCCCATACTATAGGCTTATTATTTTCTTCATTTCAACTTTTTATTCCCCTTAATGTCATATAATTTGTGGTTAATTTATTTCTTTTAAAGATTTATTTATTTTATTTGAAAGGCAGAGTTACAGAGCGGCAGAGAGAGGAAGAGAGAGGTCTTCCATGTGCTGATTTACTCCCCAAATGTCCGCAATGACTAGAACTACACCAATCAGAAGCCAGGAGCCAGAAGTTTCTTTCAGGTCTCCCACAAGGATGCAGGGACCCAAGAAGTTGGACCCTCTTCTACTGCTTTCCCAGGCCATAGCAGAGAGCTGGAACAGAACGGAGCAGCTGGGACTCAAACTAGTGCCTTCATGTGAGGCTGGCACTGAGTCTGCAGTGGCTTTAGCTGCTACCTTAATGTGGAAAAATAGAGGAACGTCCAAGTACAAAAGGCACTTAGAATTCATAATAGACATGACTAGAAAAGATCTTCACCAGGACACATTGCAGTCATTCTCAACAGTAAAACAAAAAAATGCTATAAAATGTACATGAAAGAAATGCCAGATCACATTCAGAGGATCTCCAATTAGACTCACAGTTGGTTTCACATCAAAAAACCTACAGGCTATGAAAGTATGGAGAGAGATAATCTGAGTCAGTCCCAATACCATACCCTGCCAAGCTATCATTTATGAATAAAGATGAACTAAAGACCTTCCTAACAAACAGAATTTGAAAGAAATTCTCAACACTCACCCAACATTACAAATGATGATCAAGGATGTGCTATACACAGAAACACAGAAAGTCAGCATTATAAAATAATATGAAAGCAGAAAAATCTCTCAATAAAAGCACAAAGGAAATCCAAAGCATATAAGAGGAATATTTATGCAAAAACGGGAAGGCTAAGTCACTACTTATCAATAGTAACCTTGAATGTAAATGGTCTAAATTCTCCAATTAAAAGACACTGACAAATGGCCAGCGCCACAGCTCACTAGGCTAATCCTCCGCCTAGCGGCGCCAGCACACTGGAATCTAGTCCCGGTTGGGGCTCCGGATTCTGTCCCGGTTGCCCCTCTTCCAGGCCAGCCCTTTGCTATGGCCTGGGAGTGCAGTGGAGGATGGCCCAAGTGCTTGGGCCCTGCACCCCATGGGAGACCAGGATAAGCACCTGGCTCCTGGATTCGGATTAGCACGGTGCACCAGCCGCAGCACGCTGGCCGCAGTGGCCATTGGAGGGTGAACCAACGGCAAAAAGGAAGACCTTTCTCTCTGTCTCTCTTTCTCACTGTCCACTCTGCCTGTCAAAAATAATAAGAATAACAATAAAAAAGAAACACTTCTCACTAACAAAGATACACAGAAACTGAAAGTGAAAAGTTGGAAAAAGAAATTCCATGTTAAAGGAAAGCAAAAATGAGCCACACTAGCCATCCTTAGGGCAGACAAAATAAACTTTAGCACAAAAACTTTTTGAAGAGAAAAGAAAGGCATTATTTAATGCTTAAAGGATCAATTCAACATGAAGATATAACTATAAAACGTGCATATGAACCCAGTGCCAGAGTAGTTGGCTATTTAAAACAAATGTTAATGAATCTGATGAGAGAGATCCACTTCAATAAAACAGTTATGCAGGACTTCAACACCCCAAGTACATCAATGGGCAGTCAACTAGACAGAAAATCAACAAAGAACCAGCAGAGCTAATATACATTATGGGCCAAATGGACCTAAATGATATCTACAGAACATTTCATCACACAATTGAAAAATGCACATTCTTTTCTTCAATGCATGGAACTTTCTCTATAATAGACCATATGTTAGGCTAGAAAGGAAGTCTCAGCAAATTCCAATAAAATTTAGTCATACTATGACAATAGAATGAATCCAAAAATTTAACAACTTAAGAATCTTTAGAAACTATACCAACGCATAGAGACTGAACAACACATTCCTGCATGAACAGTGGGTTATAAAAGAAATCAAAATTGAAATACAATAATTTTTGGAAACAAGTGAAGATGACAATTTAGCATATCAAAATGTATGGGATACAGCTAAGGCAGTGTTAAGGGGGAAGCTTGTGGGGCTGGCCCTGTGGCATAATATGCTAAGGTTCTACCTGTTGCACCAGCATCCCATATGGACACCACTTGTGTTCTAGCTGCTCCACTTTCAATCCATCTCTCTGCTTATTGCCTGTGAAGGCAGTGGAGCATGGTCCAAGTGTTTGGTCTCCTGAACCCATGTGGGAGTTCTGGAAGATGCTCCTGTCTCTTGCCTTGGTATTGGCCCAACTCCGGTCATTGTGGCCATTTTGGGAATGAACCAGTGATAGGAGAGCTTTCTCTCTGTCTCTCCCTCTATCTGTCTAACTCTGTCTCTCAAACAAACAAATAAATAAAAATATATATAAAGGATAAAGCTTATATAAAAATATATATAAAGGATAAAGCTTGTTTTCTACATCAAGAAATTGGGAAGACAAAATAAATGAGTTAATGCATCTCAAAGACCTAGAAAAACAACGAACCAAATTTAAATTTAGTAGGAGGAAAGAAATAATTAAAATTAGAAAATAAATAAATAAAATTGATACCAAAAATAATACAAAAGATCAGTGCAACAAAGGATTTTTTTGAAAAAAATTTTAAAAAAATATACATTGGGCAACTAGCCAATAAAAAAGGGAGAAGACACAAATCAGTAAAAGCAGAAATGAAAAATGAGATACCACAGAAATTTAAAAAAAAATCAGGAATTACTACAAACAGTAATATGCCAACAAATTGAAGAATCAAGAAGAAATGGCTAGATTCATGGACATACACAACCTACCAAAATTGAGTCATGAAGACATAGAAAACCTAAACAATCCAGTAACCAAGACAAGGGCTGATTCAGTAATAAAGACACTCCAAACAAAAAAAGCCCAGGACTGGATGGCTTCACTGATTAATTCTACCAGACTTCTAAAGAACTAATTTCATTTTTTTTCTCAAGTATTGAAAACAATTGAATTGGAAGGAATCCTCTCAAACTCTTTCTATGAGGCCAGCATCACCTTAAATCCAAAACCAACAAAGAAAGAGAACTATAGAATAAAATGCCTAAAAAACATGGATGCAAAATACTGGCTAATTGAGTCCAAAAACACATCAGAAAGATCATTCACCTGGAGCCAAGTGGGATTTGCCCATGCTATGCAGGGATGCTTAAACATATGCAAATCAATAAATGTGATACATAACATTAACAAAGTGAAGAACAAAAGCCATATGATTATCTCAATAGATGCAGAGCTAGCATTTGATAAAATATAATATCCTTTTATAATGTATTCCTCAAACCCATGGCCAGCATCTTATCAAATAGGGACATTTGGAAGCATTTCCAAGAAGATCTAGAAATAGACAAGGATATCCACTTTAACCATTGCTAATCAATATAGTTCTGAAAGATTTAGCCAGATCCAATTGGCAAAAAAAAAAAAAAATTCAGATTGGAGAGTAGGAAGGTCAAATTATTATTATTTGCATAATTATAGATGATATGATTCTATAGGGGAACCAAGTACTCTATTAGAACTCAAACAAGAGCTTGGTAAAATGGAAGGATAAAAATTAACAATCAAAAATCAATAGCCTTTGTATACAAACACAATGCCATACCTGAAAATGAACTGCTAAGATCAACCCCATTCAGAATAGCTGCAAAAAACACTTCTTAGCTGGGAATCAGCTTAACCAAGGACATGAAATATCTCTCTTATTAAAATTACCAAACAGTAATGAAAGAAATAGAAGACCTTTAATGTCCTTGGTTAAGTTTATTCCAAGGTATTTGATTGTTTTGTAGCTATTGTGAATGGGATTGATCTTAGAAGTTCTTCCTCAGCCGTGGCATTGCCTGTGTATACAAAGGCTGTTGATTTTTGTGCATTGATTTTATATCCTGCTACTTTGCCAAACTCTTGTATGAGTTCCAATAGTCTCTCAGTAGAGTTCTTTGGGTCCCCTAAATAAATAATCATATCATCGAAATGTCCATTCTCCCCAAATCTATTTATACATTCAATTCAATACCAATCAAAATACCAAAGGCATTCTTCTCAGATCTGGAAAAAATGATGCTGAAATTCATATGGAGACACAGGAGACCTTGAATAGCTAAAGCAATCTTGTACAACAAAAACAAAGCCGGAGGCATCACAATACCAGATATCAGGACATAACAGCATGGTACTGGTACAGAACCAGATGGATAGACCAATGGAACAGAATAGAAACACCAGAAATGAATCCAAACATCTACAGCCAACTTATATTTGATCAAGGATCCAAAACCAATCCCTGGAGCAAGAACAGTCTATTCAATAAATGGTGCTGGGAAAACTGGATTTCCACGTGCAGATTCAGGAAGCAAGATCCCTACCTTTCACCTTACACAAAAATTTACTCAACATGGATTAAAGACTTAAATCTATGACCCAATTCATTAAATTATTAGAGAGCATAGGAGAAACCCTGCAAGATATAGGTACTGGCAAAGACTTCTTGGAAAATACCCCAGAAGCAAAGGCAGTCAAAGCCAAAATTAACATTTGGGATTGCATCAAATTGAGAAGTTTCTGTACTGCAAAAGAAACAGTCAGGAAGGTGAATAGGAAACCGACAGAATGGGAAAAAATATTTGCAAACTATGCAACAGATAAAGGGTTGATAACCAGAATCTACAAAGAGATCAAGAAACTCCACAACATCAAAACAAACAACCCACTTAAGAGATGGGCCAAGGACCTCAATAGACATTTTTTTCCAAAGAGGAAATAATAGAGAAAGGGTGAGAGGGTAGAGTGGGAAGTATAACTGTGTTCCTAAAATTGTGTGTTTGAAATACATAAAAATTGTTTACATTTTAAAAGTTTAAAAATTAATTAATTGGAATATATTATGATATTTTTAAGTTCAGTGCATTCCTCTAAATATAGATCTAGTAACATACATAAATTATCTTTTGGAATAATAAATAAAGGAAAAATAAGTTTTCAGGATAATGAATCCTCTAAAAAACATTAATGAGAAATTCAGTGAGACTCTTCAGGAAACTACATATATTCCGTGTGATCAGAACAAAAATAAAACTCTTTCCTTTCTCTCTCTCTCTTTCTCTCTCTCTCTCTCTCACTCCCTTTCTCTCTGTCTATGTCTCTTTGCTTCATCTAATACATGTGCACATATATGTCTCTGTGAATGTATATATATGTGTATGCATATGTGTATGCATATACATGATGATATAATCAAATGTCTCACAAGGTATGTAGTAATTAATATCACTTCCCACAAAAAGAGGTAATGTGTCTAAAAATTTGAATAGGTTTGAAACTATACCTCTTAGGGTTTGAGTATGAATAGAATAAATCTGTACTTACATTTACTCTTAATTAATATGATAACATTAATTATTAAGTCATTAAATAAATATGATATGTTAATAAAATATTTATAAATGTTCATCTATACCAGAAAATATTAACTGGACATGACAGTTTGAGGACTTTGATACTGAATGATATGTTTATATATATATCTATATATATATATACATATATATATATGTTTAAATTCTTAGAGATGTTTGAAAATATTGTTCTCTTAATTTCAAAGATTTTACAAGAATGTATATAGCAATTTCTCACACTTTTAATTTCTCGTGTAAGCAGGTCTACTGGCAACAAATTTTCTCTGCTACATCAGAGCAATCTATACTTCAACTTTATTTTTAGCAACTTTTATTTTAAAACAGAAATTTTTAGATAATTTCAATATAGCATGAAATAGTTCCAGATAATCTATACCCAATCACATTTGATGAAAATCTCACATTAGTATGTTACATTTGCTACAGTCAATGCACAAATATTAAAGTGTTATTAACTAAATTTAAATTTTATTCAGAATTCCCTAGTGTTTGACTAAAGTTCTTTTGCTGTTCCAGAATCCCATTCTAATCTCACAGTACATTGACTTATCACATCTCTTTAGGTTTCTCTAGTTAGTAACAGTTTGTTCATATTTGTTTCCAGGGAATGAAAGTATTAAGGCATGTTTGTTTTTTATGTTGTCCATCAGTTAGTATTTGTCTCTTATCTTTCTTATATTTAATCTGAGGACATAGATTTCTGCAAAAAGCCCAGTAGACTAAAGGGTCATTTTCAGGATAGGATATGAAGAGTTCATGTTTCCAACATGACCTATGACTGTTGATCTTGAGCACTTCTTTGAGGTAGTACTTGTTAGATTTCTCAACCATAAAGTCAATCTTTCTCTATATTTTTCATTCAATACTATCTGATAGGAATTGCCAATCCATGTCCTACATCTGAAGAGAAATCCCTACCTTCTTTAACATAGAATATCTATGTAAATTATTTCAATTTTTTTATAAAGGAGACTGATTTCTCATCCCCTCTTTTGTTGGTCAGTGGGATAGTCTATAAATATCAATTATATCAATTCGGTTGATACTTGTTATGGAAAAACCTGATGGATGAGAATTATCAATCAATATTGGAAATAACCCAGAGGCCAAGGAAGTCACACAGATTTTTTTTATTATTTTTTGTTTATATAAAAGGCAGAGTTACACAGAGAGAAATAAAAGACAAAGACAGAGAGATACTCCATCTAATGAGTGACTTCTCAAATAGCAGCAATTCTTGGTACTGGACCAAGCCAAAGCTAGGAGCCTGTAATCCACTCTGGTCTCTTACATTATTACAGGGGCCCAAGCATTTGTTCCATCCTCTACTTCCCACCAAGAAGTACTGACAGGGAACTGGATCAGAAGTAAAGTAGCCTTGACTCTAACAGGTACTCATATGAGATACTAGCATTGCAGGAAAGTGGCTTAACCCACACACCACTACTCCAGCCACAGGATTTCATTTATTGGGGTAATTTATAGACAGAAGCATAGTCTTCATTGTCCACAAGACAATGGATCCCCATTCCTCCTATTCAGAAGCAAAGGAATTATATGTTAAGGTAGATAAAGGCTAATTGTGGCTAATCTAAACCAAATTCACTTGAACTTTCTCAAGAAACATTAACATTAAATGATATTAGATAAGGGCATTACAGGATCCAGCCTGGAAAAACAAGTCTGGCCCATTCCATCATCTTGATGTCTTAATGATCTTTTTTTTTTTTTTTTAAGTTCTTGTAAGGTTTAGGATGACTTTAGGAGGCAAGACAGAAGTTATATTCAAAATGGCTGCAGTCATGTCAAGTTAAATCCTCAAAATAGTACTGTCCAGGTCAATTATATTTTAATGATTAACTAACTGGTTGATTTATAAATTAATTAAGAAGGGTGTTGAAATCTCCAGCTATAAATCTAAAGTTGCTTAGTTTTGGCTCATTAATTTTGAAGCTCTATTTTAAAGTGCATATTCATTTAATATAGAAGTAGAGACAGAAAGAGAGAGGGCGAGATGGAGGGAGGGAGAGAGAGAGAGAGAGGGAGAGATCCGATATGCAAATTCACTCTCCAAATGTCCACAATTGCCAGGGCACAACCAGGTGTGAACATGGACCCAGGAAATCAGTAAAGGTCACCAATAGGTTGCAGGGATACATGTACTTGAGCCATCACCTGCTGCCTCCCAGGGTAGAACACGGTGAGACTCCAACTCTGGTACCACTATATGGAATGCTAGCATCCCAAGGGATAGCTTAACCTCTACGCCAAAAGTATACCCTGATAAATTTATCATTATGCCGTTCTTCTGCTTATCCATATATATACTTGTTCTAAAGTCATCTTTTTTGAAATAAATACAGATAATCTGGCTTTTCACGTCTCATGATAACACTCTAAACATCTGTGAGTCTTTATATTAAAAAGAATTTCTTGTAGATAAAAAACTCATGGCAAGGGATACTTTCCATGACCCTCAGTGGATGCCTACAACCATGGATAATATTGAACTCTGCATGGCATGTCTTCCTATATTCATGAATACATAGAAAAATCAATTCATAAATTAGGTGCAGTAGGAGATTAGCAAACTAAATAATAAATATAGAGCCACTATCATAACATACTGTCATAAACGCTATGTGACTGTGATCTCTCTATCAAAATATCTTACAGGAATATTGTCATCCTACTTGTGAGACGATATTTGAAGTAAGTAGTTTACAGCTTCTCTGATATATCCAAATGACCAACATCACTAGTCTTGAATCTGTGGCCATTATTAAATAAAATCAGGGTTATTTGAACACAAGAACTGAGACATTAAGACAGCTGATCTTTCTACAAAGATAGATAAGCAATTAGTGGGCAAGGTAGAGGATTCAGCATGGATATTCTGGACAAAGGATGACTTATGCTGCAGGTGGGATGAGACAGAATGGTGCAAGAATTCTTCATGCTACTCATAACAACACACAATTTTAAGCTTATGTTGTTTATTTTGGAATTTTTAATTAATATTGTTAGACTGTGGCTAACTGAAACAATACAAAATAAGGAAATTCTGAAAGTAACTAGATCTTGAATATTATTCACCCTGAGAATTTCTGTATTTAATTAGTGTGTCCATATCTTTCACATTTGAAGTGATAATTACTATAATTTGATTAATATCTATCATGTTTTCTTTATTGCATTTATTTCTATTTTCTTCTATTTCCTTTCTTTTGCTGTTTTTTTTTACAAAGCTTTTATTTAAAGAATATAAATTTCCAAAGTACAGCTTATGGATTACAATGGATCCCCCCCCCATAACTTCCCTCCCACCCGCAACCCTCTCCTTTCCCTCTCCCTCTCCCCTTGCATTCACATCAAGATTCATTTTCCATTCTCTTTATATACAGAAGATCAGTTTAGTTCATATTACGTAAAGATTTCAACAGTTTGCTCTCACATAGGGACACAAAGTGAAAAACACTGTTGGAGTACTGGTTATAGTATTAATTCACAATGTACAGCACATTAAGGACTTTATGAATTGAAGATTTTTATGATTTCATTATATCTCCCCTTTTAGTATATTAATTATACTTACCTATGTTTTAGCTAGCACTTCATATAATATACATATAACCATCTGTCTACATTGTATTTAAATGTTTTATACCAGAATATTCTCAATTTAATCTAATGTTTTTCATTCAATTACTCACATGTGATAATTATCTATAATGTTTTATTATTATATTAAACAGTTCTTTTTAGATAAGATTAAGATAAATACATTAAATTTACCTTCAATTATTTATTTATGAATTTGTGTTTCTTTTATATTGATATTGTTTTCTGATCTATTTTATATAATTTTTCTTTTCTTTGAGAAATATATTCTTTAAACTTTTTTGCATAGATTTTCTTCTTGCCATAATGTCCCTGTTCCTGTTTGCCTGGAAAAATCTTCATTCTTCATTTTTGAAGACTTTTCATGTTTATAGAAATCTGAAGTGGTATTTTTTCTCTTCTAATATTTTAAATGTTGCACGTTATTCTTCTAGCAAGAATTTTGGACAAAAGGTTCACTTTGAGAATTATGCTTTTTCCTCTATAAGAAAAAACCTTTGTATCATCCCTCTGTTTTGTCTTGGTTTGGTTTTTAAAATTTTCTGTCATTAATTTTCTTAGGTTTATTGTACACCCTTAGCTGCAGATTTATTTATCTTACTTGGTGTTTGCTGAGATTTTTGATATGCATTTGACTGCTTGTCAATAACTTTGGAAAATTCCTCAGTCAGTATTACTTTCATATTATTTTGCTCCATTTCATTTCTTCTTATGGTTTTACAATTAAATGTGTGCCATAGTTTTGAAATCAACCCTCAGATTTTGGATGTTCTAGTTTTTACATTTTTTTTTCTCTTTGCATTTCAGCGTGGGGCATTTGCATTAGCTTATAGTCAAGCTAACATAAGTTCCCAGTCTTATACAGTTTATTTTTCACTCCATCAAAGGCTATTTCTGTCACAGTTTTTATTTTATTTCTAGTATCTTTTGATTTTTTTAAAAGAATTCTCATCTCTCTGATAAGATTACCTATCTATTCCTATATGGAATAGTTTTGCCATTAGTATCTTTTATATATTAATGATGGATTTTTAAACATATATAACATTGGTGTCATGTAAGAGTCTGTATTTTAATGTTTTTTCAACCCTTCTTTGTGTTTCAGAATATCTTGAGTTTTCTATAATTAATTAATTTATTTGAAAAGCAGAGTGAGAGAAAAGGGAGAGACAGAAAGAGAGAGAGAGAGAGAGAGAGAGAGAGAGAGAGAGAATAGTCTAGCCCATGGTTCACTCTCTAAATGACCACAATGAGCTAGGCCAAACCTAAGCTGAGGCTGAGCAAGGTCAAAGCTAAGAAAGGGAACTCCATTTGGGTGACAGGGATGCTAGTACTTGGACCATCATCCTCTGCTTTCCCAGATACATCACAGGGAGATGGGATGGATTGGAAGTGGAGCAGCAGGCACTGGAAACAGGGCTCCAATATTGGATCCAGGCAAAGATCTATCTTGCTGCATCATAACACTGGCCCTTTGAAATATTTACTTGCAGACTGGATGTGATACATTGAGTATTTAAAGCTAAATTTAAATAGGTATTCAATGCAAGATTTAAGTCTAAATTTGGTAAGATTTTTTTTCTGTTTTCAATGTCTTCTATAACTAGATGCCAGAGGCTTTGAATTTCTGAAGTTTCGTTATTTTTGTCCTCTTAGATTGTCCTAAGTACTTCTCCATGTGGGTCTGTGTGTGGCAGCTGCTTTATATTTAATCTTCTATATTATGGTGTAACTCTGTTGGTTTACTGGTAAAATATGTCAGGAAGCAGTCTATAATTTTTTGATGGTATTTCAATCTTTCAGTCAACCCTGTCCTCAGCCTGCTTCCCAAGGTTTTTCTTAGCTTTCCACCCACATAGGTGAGAAGGTGATGATGAGAGTGACCTACAATGAGAGAAATGTCTTTCCTTAGCTGGCATAAAGCACCTCTGAAATGCTTGCTTACATTGTTTGAAGGCTTTGAGGGCATTTCACAAGAATTTGTCCTCTTCTCCTCTTGTACTAGCATCATGAATGTATCTTTCTAAACTTTTTAACCACAAAAACCTGATAGGGCTTCTGATAATAAAACCCATGAAAATGTTAGATCTCTCTGGTGTTTAAAACCACGATGACATTTTCTCTTATGCTGTTCCATTCTGTATATAGAAATTTGCCACAATTAAAACTTAAGTTATCTTATCAATTACTTGCTCCAGTAGCTTCTGCTCCTAGTATACCAATATTTCCTGTAACTGCATGCATCTGTCTTATCTAATTTGAGAGTGGTGGTTTGACCAGTGAAAGGAAGGATTTTTATTTTCAGTTTGTCCAGCTTATTTTGCCTGTAATGAAAAGAATGACAAGTTTCAAACTGTACATGTTGGAGCTGAAATCATAAGTCTGATATCTATTTTTTTATCATTTTAAAAACCATTCATAATGTGTAAAAAGAACAGTGGAATCTGACATAAATACTTATGCCAAAAAAAATTCACATAATTTGTTTTAGCTTAATTTTATTCTCAAACCAGGACTGTGAGATTTGAGTGAATGTAGACTTCTGTTGGTTTGGCTTTGTGTGTTCTTGTTGCCATGGGCACCTTTAGTGCACAGCAGGCTTCAAGTTCTTACAGCAGTGGGCAGCCATTACCTCTGCTTAGTGTGAGATCTGCAGTGTCACATGACTTGTTTCTACCTGCAGCTCTGATCAGCAAACCTGAATCTCAGTGGTGACTCATGCAGTGTTCTTCTTCTTCCACTAGTAATTGAGTACAATGGTTTGTCACCTCCCTCAAGGAAGTGAAAATCTTAATTCTCTTGGTTCATTTTTAGTCTTCATCAGGCTCTGTACAGCAGTGCTCCAATACGGGGTCGTCTTAACATCACCTTTCCCTAAATGTCAAGTAACCCCTGCTTCCATTCAATGTTAAGACTAGCGCTTGTAGATTCCCCATCCTTACCACCATGGCCCAGCTACCTCTTTCCAGTATGAGTAAAAGTTAAGAATTGCAGACTTTGGGGTATTGCTGTGGTGTAGTGTGTTCAGCTGCAGCTTCTAGAGCGTGAATCCCTTAAGAATACCAATTCAAGTCCCAGCTGCTCCACTTCCAATCCAGCTCCCTGCTAATGCTTCTAGAGAAGCTGTGGAAGATGGTCCACCCTGCCACTCAAATGGGTGAATCAGATCCTGGTTCCTAGCTTTGACCTGGCCAATTGCGGTCCTTTGAGGAGTGAACCAGCTGATGGTAGATCTCTCTCTCTCTCTCTCTCTCTCTGTAACTCTATATTTCAAATAAATAAATCAATCTAAAAAAAAAAAAAACCACAGACTTCCTTCTGAATCTTGCTGTACCAGAATCTACTCTCTGATTAATAACAGAGAAAGGTCATGCCCTGGTGACTTTCTTGCATGGTACCTGCTAGTATCTTGTACTCACATAGGGTGCAGCGTGTCCTAGGTATTCTTTTTCTCCTGTTTTTCCAATCTAGGTAGGTCCTGCATACAATAATGTGTCATGGTGGCAGAGTGCTCTGTCAGATCAGCAGCCTAACACCCATTGTTTTTCATGAGTCTTTCTTGGAAGACTAGGAAAAGAATGATAAGGGGGTACACACTTGCACTGTATTCAGGGTTCTCAGTAATTCTAAATATCAGGCTATTTCATTCCAGAATTTAAAAAATAATAATAATTGTTTTCTTTATAGTGTCTTTTATGATGGATTGCTCTTCTTCCCATAGTTTGAGAAAGGTGAAAATTTGTATGTCTAGTTTTCAATAACAACCTTTACCAACCTTTGAAATTCAGCAAATGCAGTTATCGTGCCACCTCCAATTACTGTTGAGCTCAAAACTCAATAAATAGCTTGTTCTCATTAGTAAAGTGGCAGGCAATTTGAGAGTAATAGATGTCCCTGGTTTTATATTCAAATAACATGTTTCATATTTTTTACTTCTGTTTGTATTTTCCTTGTTTCTAAACATAATCTTTTCAAACAGGTATATTTCATGAATTTCTAAGATCGTTAAAACCACCCTGACTACAAGTCCTAATTAGAAAATATGCTGCGTGCTGGCACTGTGGCACAGTAAGTTAATCCTCCACCTGTGGCT
The DNA here is from genome assembly GCA_949820135.1 of Sylvilagus floridanus. Classification (NCBI taxonomy): domain Eukaryota; kingdom Metazoa; phylum Chordata; class Mammalia; order Lagomorpha; family Leporidae; genus Sylvilagus; species Sylvilagus floridanus. Next base: position 39,201,042 of record OX463243.1, read on the forward strand.
CTGGCATCCCATGTGGGCACCGGTTCTAGTCCTAGCTACTCCACTTTCACTCCAGCTCTCTGGTATAGCCTGGGAAAGCGATAGAAAATGGCACAAGTCCTTGGGCTCCGCACCCACATTGGAGAACAATAAGAAGCACCTGGATCCTGGCTTTAGACTGGTGCAGCTCCTGCCACTGAGGCCATTTGGGGAGTGAACCAATGGAAGGAAGACCCTTCTCTCTGTCTATCCTTCTCACTGTCTGTAAATCTAACTCTCAGATAAAAATAAAAATAAATAAAATCTTAAAAAAGGAAAATATGCTGAATGTACCTCTTATAGTTGTCATGAGCATTTATAAAACAATTATTTTAATGTTACATTTTCCTGTCTATTCTGAATATTCTAACTCTGTTTCTATCTACTGGAAATTTTATAAATTCATCTATTCATAACTTAGGAATTTGTTTCAGTGTTCATTTTGTCCTAGACATTATGTTAAATATTATGAGCATTTGAACAACCAGTATATGTTTTTATTAAAGGAATCTCAGATAATTATGGTAGATAGACAACTAATCATTTCAGAACAACTTAACTTATTCCACAAAAGCAGCTTGGAACAGAGATTCAGAAGTCTTATTTCTGTTTGAAGAGGAAAGGGAGTCCTAAATAGACGTCAGTTGTGGTAACACCTCTTGGAGGTTAGAATACCAAAACTTGTGAAGCTTTTATTTATACTACAGCCCAGCATCTAAACTACACTATTTCAGGTTTTGGATTTTGGTTTATTGTGTGCCTAATGCTAATAATCTCTGTTCAAAAGCATTTATTCCTCCACCTAAAGACATATATTATCATTGTTGAATAGATGAAATACTTATTTTGATAATCACCATTTCACCTACCTGTGAAACATTTGACATTGGCATGAAACATACTGAAAAACATGTCAATATCTGTAATTTATCCAAAATTATCAATAAACAGTAATTTGTTGAATGTCTGCTTAGTTACAATGTAATGAGACATATCATATGATGTGTTATTCTATCAGCAATTTCTAAATTTGATCTACATCAGTGATTTAATCCAAATTCCTTAGTTCTGCCATATTACCTAATTCACTACAGTAGTGACAACTGTTATTTTTCACTTTATTGGCAGATAAAACAATCTCTCTGAGTCAGACAGGCTGTCACTTCGCATTATTCTGGGTTAGAATGATGTGCCATATAAAATTAACCACCATGTTATTGGAGTCACAATGATCATGAATGGCTTCATGGTAATAATAAATATACATCTGGCATTTGATTCTGGAATCAATTACTTCAAAAGACATCAAAGACTCAGACTACCAGCAAGGGAATCTATTGCAGTATACTGAGTCAGTGTAAATAGAGAGTGATAAGTCTGAAACTCCAGAAATGTCATATCATCCTATGGTTGTGTGCCCCAGAGTTTAAATCAATATGACTTTAAAAGAGTGGAAATGTCAGGAATGCTCAAATTTAACCATGAATGATGAAAAATGTGGTTATAGTAACATTTCAGGGAAATGTAAAACTCCTCATTTGGAAGGAAAGTAAATAGTGCAGCATTCTAAAACCACAATTTGAGTGAGTGTGTGTGTAGCATCTGTAAGTGTATGTGGTTATATGCTTTGTGCTTATATGTTTGAAAGAGTAGTTTCCAAAATATTTACAAAGAAAAATGAGCAATAGAACTTGCTAGTTAAAATAGCATAGCATCATTATATTATAAGTAAAGGAAGAAGGAAGAATAGTGGGCAAAATGTTAAGCATCCAGTGCAGGTAATAGATGTATGGACTGATTTTTGTTTCATCTTCATTTGTTGAATAAATATAAGCTCAGCAATTGTATTACTGAACATTAGACATAATTTTAAGCTGAAAAAGTCTTACATGTGTTCATTTTACCCTTTTTATTGCTGAATAATATTCTGTTGCATGTGATTACTATCTGTTAATCTATTTGAATATTTTACAGTTATGTCTATCAGAATATAGCTGTTATAAAAATTCTTATGCAATTTCCCCCATCATCATGATTTCATTATTCAAGGGGAAATCACAAGCCAGAGATTGCTAATATTTGGTATGCTTATTCTATATAAGATAATATCAAACTGATTTCCAGAACAACTGTGCAATATTACGTGTGCATTAGCTGTATATGAGAAACAGCTTTTCCATACCTTCATCAGGACCTGATATTATCAGTCTTTTTATTTTAGACACCCTAAAATCATATAGTGTCACTTAATTGTGTCTTTAATTTGCCTATTAAGGAAAAAAAAATTTGTATCCTTATTGGATCCTTAGGTATCCTGTTTGATGCAGCGTGTGTTTAAATATTTTGCTTATTTTTTTATTTATTTGATTTATTTGTCTTATTGTTGTAAAAATCTGGTCATTCTTTATATGTTCAGGAACATAGATTTTATCACATATGTGTTTGGGAAATCTTTTTTCTGAGTCTGCACTAGTATTTTTATTCTCTTAATGTTTTCCCACAATTAAAAAATTTTAATATGATGAACTTAAACTTGTCCAATTTCAATTTTTATGGATAGCATTTTAATGTTTTAATCTAGGAAAGCTCTGTATTACCCAAGGTCACCTATGTATTCTGTCATTACTTCATAAAACTTTAAAAATAGCTTTGTTTTACTGACTTGAAAGGCAGAGTTCAGAGACACATAAAAAATAATCAATTTTTTAAAAAATATCATGTAGGATCTCTGTCCTTAATGTGTTGTACATTGTGAATTAATACTATAACTAGTACTCCAACAGTATTTTTCACTTTGTGTTGCTATGTAAGGGCAAACTTTTGAAATCTTAATGTAATATATACTAAACTGATCTTCTGTATATAAAGAGAATTGAAAATGAATCTTGTTGTGAATGCAAGGGGAGAGGGAGTGGGAAAGGGGAGGGTTGAGGGTGGGAGGGAAGTTATGGGTGGGGAAGCCATTGTAGTCTACAAGCTGTATTTTGGAAATTTATATTCTTTAAATAAAAGCATTATATATAAAAAAATTTAAAAAAAATAGAGGTCTTCCACATAGGTGCAGGGCCCAAGGACTTGTGTCATCTTCTACTGCTTTCCCAGGCCATAGCAGAGAGCTGGATTGGAAGTGGAGCAGCTGGGACTTGAATGAGTACCATATGGGATGCTGGCGCTACAGGCCACTTTACCCGCTTTCCGACAGCACTGGCCCCCTGTTAATTGATTTTGTATCCTACAAACTTCCTTAATGTTTTTATTCTTTTTAGTACTTATTTTTTAAGGATACATTGTACTTTCCACAGAGATAATCATGTTATCTGTAACACTGGTGCCTTTTCCTTTCTAATTTGTATAGCTTTTTTTATGTTTTTTTTTTTTTCATATCCCATTGCAGTGAAAAGACCCTCCAAGACAATGTTAAAAAAAAAGTGATAAATTTTGCTATCATTTTCTTGCAACTGACCTCAGGGTAAATGAGTTCAATATTTTACCATCAACTGTAAATTTAGTAAATGTACTTTATTTAGTAGTTGATGGGTTTCATTTCCTCATCCTATTATTTTAAGGTTGAATTTTCCCAGTCCTTTCCATATCAATTGAATTGATTATGTGTTTTTTGTCTTTAGTGTGCTAATATGATGAAATGTATAAAGTGAATTTGGAAAGTCAATTTAACCTTACATTTCTTTTTATATTTCTTATAATACTAAGATAAATAAAAGTTGGTTATAATATAATTGGATTTTAATTAAAATTTGATATAATTGATTTTATTTAAATTTGGTAATATTTTACACTTTTGTATAACATTATACTTTTCTTCTCTTGTAATGTTTGTCTATTATAAGCATTGACAACAGTAAACTGATTGGGAAGTATTTTCTTATATTCAATATTTGGGAGTTTTTACATGAAATTGTTTATGTTTAACTGTGCATGTTCTGTGGAATTATCAAGTAAAGGCAACTTGAACTAAAATTATTTTACTAAAAGTTTTATTTTTTTTCTTTTCTTAAGATTTGTTTATTATTATTATTTTTTGAAAGGCAGGATTACAGAGACACAGACAGAGAAAAACAGATTCTCTATCCACTGGTTCACTCTACAAATGCCTGCACCAGTGTGGACTGTGCCATGCTAAAGTCAGGAGTCTGGAGCTTCTTCCCATGGTTGATGCATTACCAAGACATATTACCAGGGGATTGGACTGGAAGTGGAGTAACTGGATCTTGAACTGAGTCCATGTGGGATGTCAGAGTTGCAGGCAGCAGCTTAAACTGCTATGCCACAATACTGGCCCCTTGTTTTTATTTTAAATTCAGTGTATTCTTCATTGGGCAATATCTATTTAATTTTTATGAACTTAATGTTTTATATCTTTCAGTGAATTTATCTAGATTGTCAGATTTATTTTTATAAGGTTTTAGGAATATTCAATTATTCTTAATATATGTAGATCCTATAACAGTGTTACTTCTCTCATTATTGATACTATAATTTACATCTTATCTGCTTTTACTGATTATCATTTGTTAATATGAAAGAACCAGTTTTTTTTTTAAAGATTGATTTATTTATTTGAAAGTCAGAGTTATATATAGAGAGAAGGAGAGGCAAAGAGAGAGAGACAGAGGAGTCTTAAATCTGCTGGTTCACTCTCCAGTTGGCCGCACAGGCCAGAGCTGTGTTGATCCGAATCCAGGAGCCAGGAGCTTCTTCCAGGTCTCCCACGTGGGTACAGGGACCCAAGGACTTGGGCCATCTTCTGCTTTCCCAGGCCAAAGCAGAGAGCTGGACAGGAAGTAGAGCAGCCAGGATTGAACCAGCGCCCATATGGGATGCCAGTGCTGCTGGCCAGTGGCTTTACCGGCTAAGCCACAGTGCTGGCCCCAAACCAGTTTTTAATGTTATTGATTTTATCTATTTTTTTGTTTTCTCTTTCTTCAATTTCTACTCTCTCCTCTTTCCTTTCTCTGCATACATTCTATTTCATTTTTTTCTTCATTTAATTTCTCAAGGTAAAAAGAAAGGTCATTATTTGAAACTTCTATTCATTTCTAATATAAGGATTAGTTTTAAAAATCTTCCTCTAATGATTGCTTTATTCACATTAGACAATTTTTAATATTTTTTAGATTCATTCGATTCAAAGACTTGCTAACTTCACTTATAAGTTTTCTGATTCATGTTTTATTTAGAACTATATTACATGGTTTCCCTATGTCAGAATTTTTTCCACATACTTCTATTTATTTCTTAACTTTTTTGTTGTAGAAGATAGGATTTGTATAACTTTAATTCCCTTACAAATAGTGAGACTTACGTTTTGCTATTGTAGGATTTGGAGTGTAGTATTTAATAAAAAGTTGATGGAGACTCTCATTCAAGTATTCTATACACTTACTGCTATCTTTCTCTTTGCACTATTAACTACCAAAAAACAATTTTGAAGTCTCTGAATATACCTACAAAATTGTTTTTCTCTTTTTGCAAATGTACCAGTTGTACTTGATTTATTTTTAAAACTCTGTTATGTGTTTACAGATTTGAGTAAGCCTCTTTAATAATCTATTCCCTGGATCAATAGGTCTAATTTTCATGATCCTTGGTAATAATATTTTTTCTAAAATCTATGCCATATCGGTGGTGGTTTGAGACCTTTAAGCACTACTTCCAATCTAGCTTCCTGCTAATGCACCTGGGAAAGCAACAGCAGATGATCCAGGTACTTGGGCCCCTGTACACAGGAGGGAGACTCAGAAGAAGCTCCTGGCTCCTGGTGTTGGCTTGGCCCAGGCCTGGCCCAGCCCTGGCCATTGCAGCCATTTGGGGAGTGAACCAGCAGATGAAAGATCTCTCTCTCTCTCTCTCTCTCTCTCTCTCTCTATCTCCTTCTGGCTCTGTGTCTCTGCCTTTGAAATAAACTAAAAATAAATAAATAAAGAGATATTATTCATTTATTTCAAAAGCAGAGTTACAGAGAGGCAGAGGAAGAGAGAAGTCTTCCATCCGCATGCTCACTCCCCAACTGGCTGCTATGGCCGGAGCTTTGCCTACTGGAAGCCAGGAGCCAGGAGCTTCTTCTGGGTCTCCTGTGCTGGTCCAGTACCTGGGCCATCTACTGTTGCTTTTCCAGGCCACAACAGACAGCTGGACTGGAAGTATTGCAGCTGGACTTGAACCATCTCACAGAGAGATGGATCAGAAGTGGATCATCTGGGACTCGAACCAGCTCCTATATGGGATGCGGCACCACAGGCGGCAGCTTTACTTGCTGCACCACTGTGCCAGCCCCAAAGGTCTTTTTAAAAAATCTATTTTGTAGAGCTCACTTCAGTAGCACATATACTAAATATCTATTTTGTGATATATGAAATAAACCCAGCCATCTTAGCTCTTTAATTAGTGCTATGGAAAATAGTCTTCCATTTTTAAATTTATGTTTTTAAAGATTTATTTATTCATTTGAAAGGAATTAAAAATAATTACAGAGAGAATGAGAGAGAGAGAGAGAGAGAGAGAGAGAGAGAGAGAAAGAGAGAGAGTTATTCCATCCATTGGTTCACTGCCTAAGTGGCCCCAAAGGCCAGGTATAGGGCAGGCAAAAGCCAGGAAATTTGTCCAGATCTCCAATGTAGATGTGTAGTTTAAGAACATGATTCATCCTCAGCTACCTTCCCAGGCACATTAGTAGGGACCAGGAAGCAGTGAAACTGGGAATGGAATCAATGCCACTATTTGATACCTGCATCCCAGAGGGCAGCTTAACCTGCTTTGACACAATGCCAGTCCCTTAAATTTAATTCTGATTTTAATTTTAGGTGGGTGTTTTTGCTAAACAGTATAGAACTAGTCTTGTCTTTGCACTCATTGCCTTTTAAATGGGGTGTTTCAACTTTTTACACTTAATGTCATCATTGAAATAGTTGGAATAAAATCTGGATCTTTGCCATTTGATTTTTAATTGTCTCATCTGTTTATTTCTTTTCCCCTCTTTTGCTGACCTTTTTTGCATTAGCTGTCTATTACTTATGTTTTCATTTGATTTTCTATTTTGACTTGTTAGGTAATATCCCCAATTCTTTTAGGTGATTATTTTAATAGTTGCTTTATATCATATATACATATTTTTTAAATTATTTATTTACTTGAAGGAGAGTTACAGAGAAGTAGAGGTAGAAAGAGAGTGACAGAGGTCTTCCATCTGCTGGCTCACTCCCTAGATGGCCACAATAGCTGGAGCTGCGCCAATCCGAAGCCAGGAGCCAGGAGCTTCTTTTGGGTCTCCCACACAGGTGCAGGGGCCCTCCTCTATTGGCATGAGCCATCCTCTATTGCTTTTCCAGACCATAGCAGACAGCTGGATTTAAGTGGAGCAGCCATACTCAAACCGGCACCCATAGGATATGCCGGCACTTTAGGTGGAGTCTATATTGGGTATGCCACAATGCCGGCCACTATATCGTATATCTTGAATGTATCACAATCTGCCTTAATATGGCATTTCATCACTATGTGAACAGTTTCAGAGCCATATAACAATATATTTCTTCCTGTATTTCTGTGATTATTGTCACAGAACGAATCATGTAATAGACTGTGAAAGACATTGTCTTATGTTTTTCAACTGCAGTGTGGGCATCCCATATAGACGCCGCTTCTAGTCTTGGCTGCACCACTTTCAATCCAGCTCTCTGCTATGGCCTGGGAAAGCAGTAGAAGATGGCCCAAGTCCTTGGCCTCAGCACTGGTTTGGGGAACCTGGAAGAAGCTCCTGGCACCTGGTTTAGGATTGGCACAGCTCTGGCCATTGTGGCCATCTGGGGAGTGAACCAGTGGATAGAAGACCTTTCTTTTTCTCTATCTCTTCCCTATAACTTTGCCTTTCAAATAAATAAATATATACATCAAAAAAAGAAACCGTTTTAATATATGCCACAATTAGTTTTCTTGATTTTTCTCATGCATGTAATATATTTGTAAATGTGTTTTCAGTTTATAAAATCAGAGATATATTTAGCATTATTCATTTAAATATCACTTCACACTCCACTTCTGTTTTATTTCAAATACTTTTAATTTCCATGTATGAACTTAATATTTTCTTTTTTATCTGACTAGCATTAATTCAATATACAATATCTTTGATTTCAGCCATTATATTTTTCTCGAAAAGTTCAATTTGGGTGTTTGTTTTTCTATAGCTATATTAAACATGTATCATCTGTCTTCTATAATTTGAACATGGAAAATATTTTAATAGCTGCTGAATATCTATATCTGCTAATTCTCTCATATGGTTACTTCTTGATCTTTTTAATGATTTGTTATTTTATACCTTAATTTTTCTGTGATGTCTTTTTTAATTATCAGAAATTCTGAAATTTATGTTGTTGGTATGTGGTATTACTGTATTCATTTAAATACTTTTCAGTTTTATTGTTGGGTGTGATTGTGTTTATAAAAGTACATAGATCCCTTAGAGTCTTGCTTTTAAGAATTTTTAACTGATACCAGAGAAGCTTTTGATATAGCTCTAAATGTTCTTTACTATAATGCAATACGTTTCTGAGCATGTTATCCACCATTCGTGATTTACCTGAGTTTCTATGATGAGTAGGGAGAACAGCAATCAGTACCCTGGAGGCTAAAGGAGGATTCACTATGATGCTCTCAGAGTTCTCTTGTCCTCATTTTTAGTAGTTGCCTCAAGTACATGACAAAATGTACAAATAGTACATTATTAAAAAATTTAAAACAAATGAACTACTAGATGTCTGTGGAGAGGGAAGTATTCAGAGAAATGTTTGGACTTCTATTTGGCATTGATTCCAGTGATTAAAACACTTTCCTCTCATGTAAGAATACCTCAATCAATTGGAACCTTCAGCTCTTGACTGCTAGTCAGATGTTGGAAGCAATAGTGATGAATAAAGAAATTGTGTTCCTGCCACACAGAGGACAGATTTGGATTGCATTCCTGGCTCCCACTAAAGCTCTGATTATTGTGAGCATTTGGTGAGTAAACCACAAGATATAATCTTTCTATCTCTGTCTCTCTGTGCCCCTCTGCCTCTAAAATAGAAAAAATTAAAAATAAAAAAGAAATGAAATTAACTTCAAGATGTAATGACTTTGAATACTTCTTGTCTCATCTGTTGAGGAACAATTTTGTTGTTGCTGTTGTTTTTTCCTGCAAATTGTTGAACTCTTTAATTAGTATAGAGTTGATCTTCTGTGTATAAAGTATTTGAAAATGGATCTTAGTAGAGAATGGGACTAGGAATGGGAGAGGGAGGAGGTGGAGGGTTGGGATAGTGGATGGGAGGGTGGATATGATGGGAAGAATCACTGTATCACTAAAGTTGTACTTATAAGATGCATGAAGACTGTATTCCTTAAATAAAGATTTCTTTGGGAGGGAAATAAATAAATAAAACAAACAAAAATAAATAAATAAAATAAAATAGAAAAATTTAAAGAAAACACCAGCACAGTCATCAAAAAAAAATACCCAGAGTGATGATTTGATATAAATTATTATAAGACTTTCCATCAGAGTCAGCAAACTTTCTGATAAGTGCCACATAGTAAATATTTCAAGTTCTGAGGGTCATAAGGTCTCTGTGGCAACTACTCTCCTCTCAAAAGACAGAAACAGTCTTAAACAATAAAAAAAAGGGCTGGCTTTTATCCAGTAAAATTTATTTACAAAGCAAATTCTGCATCATATTTGGTTTATGTGTTGCAATTATCTAATTTAAACACAATTCTTGGAATTTGAAGTGGATTAAATAACTTTTCATGCTCTCTTTAGATTTTAAATCTTTTGAAAAATTTATAGGCATTCAGAGATAAGTGTTCTTAAAATGTCCTTCAAAACAATTGTATTTTCTGGAGTGAGAGCTGGAAAAGTGTCACATTTGGAGCCAGGTTATTGCCATACCTGAGACCTTTGGACACTTATAAGAAAATTGATGTATTTTAAAAACATAGTCCACCAGACAAATTTAAATTAGTTTGGGGGCAATGTCATGCCTTTTCAGACAGGTCTATGTGATGACATTACTCCAAATTGCCCTACCTGTTTTTATTTTTATTTGTTCTCTTTCAATTATGTTTTCTTGGTATGTAGAGACAAAGTTTGAGATATTTTTTGTTATCACTAAAAATGAATGGGACCCTGACATGTTTTCGATGAATAAATGAATGAACAAACTGTGAGACATCTATAGAAGGGAATATTATTCATCAGTAAATGGAATTTAGTTGTCAAAACATAAAAGCAATAGATGCATATTGCTAATAGAAAAAGACCCACTGGAAAATATTCACCATGTAAGATTTCAAATTATATAACTTCAGGAGATATAATACAATAGAGAAGTAACCAGTAAGCAGGAACGTGGGGGATCTTGTTTTCTTTGACTAGTTTTTAACATTTTATTTTAGAATAGTTTTAAATTTACAAAAAAAAGTAGCAATATAAAGAGTTTCAGGTCTTACATTTTGGTCTTTGAATCATTGTAAATTGATTTTTGGATATTAAGAGGGGAACGTATCTACTTTCATTCTTCTACAGATATGTATCTAAGTTTGCCAGCACTATTCATTGCCAAGACTTTTCTTCAGTGTATGTTCTTTTCATCTTCATCAAATATCTTTGACAATGTGCATTTATATTTTGATGGTGATTATATTTAATCTGTAGATTACTTTCTGGGGAGTGATCCAGCATGTAGATTGTAGCATAGACAATCCAATGATATTAATTCTCATACATGAGTTAGGAATATCTTTCTAATTTTTGTGTGTCCTCTATAATTTATTTCATCAACATTTTAATATTTTCATTGTAAAATGTTAAATGTATTTAAAAATAGTTTATGCTTTGTGGCTAATACAAATGGGATTTTTCTTAAATTCTCTTCGGTGAGTCATTATTGGTATAAAAATGCTACAGCTTTTCTTGCATTATTTGTAAGTTGTAACAGATCTATTATGCAGTATCTATGGTTTTTCATGTAAAACATCATATTATCTACAAATAAGTGTATTTCTACTTCATCCTTCACATCTCATTGTCTTTTATTTTTCTTTTCCCCCTTTAATTGCAATTGCTAATACTTCCAATAATGTATTGAATAAAAGTGAAATACTTTCACCATTCCACCATGCCATATGATAATGGCTGTTGGTTTGCCATATATAACCTTTATAATTTCGAAGTTTGTTCATTCTGTACATAATTTGTGCAGAGTTTTTAATCATGGAGGGATATTCAGTCTAATCAGGTGCTTTCTCTTCATCTGTCTTGATGACAATATTTTACATAGTTTCAAAAATAATGTTTATGTATTTGAAAGGTAGAGTCATGGGTGAGTAGGGTAGAGAGAGAGAGAGAGAGAGTGAGAAAGAGGGAGAAAGAGAGAGAGAGAATTTTCCATCTGCTGGTTCATTCTCCAAATGGCCACAATGGCCAAGACTGGGCCAGGCTGAAGCCAGGAGCTTAACCTGGGTCTCCCACTTGGGTGGCAGGGGCCCAGGTACTTGAGCCATCTCCTGTTGCTTTCCCAGGTGCATTAGCATGGAGCTGGGTTGAAAGTGAAGCAGCTAGAATATGAACCAACACCATATGGGATGTTCATGTTAACAGGCAGCAATTTAACCTGCTGTACCACAGCACAAGCCCTTGATAATATGATTTTTATTCTTGATTCTGTTGATGTGACTTATGACATTTATTGATTTGGCACTGTTGTACCAGTCTTGTAACTAAGAAGTAAATCCCATTTGATCATGAGATCTTATCTTTTTGATGTAGTGTTGCTTTCAGTATTCTAATATTTTATGATAATTTGTGCATCAATGTTCATCAGGGATATTAGTATGTAATTTTCATTTTGTGCTGAGTCTATGGTTTTGGTATAGAGGGATGATAACCTCATCAAAAAGTGTTTGGCAGAGTTCCATGTTTATCAATAATTTGGAATAGTTTGAAAATTATTGGATTTGTTTATTTTTTAATATTTATTTTACTTGAAAGGTAGAGATAGAGAGAAAAAGAGAAAGGGGGAGGAGGGGTCTTCCATAAGCTGGTTCACTCTCCAGATCCCACAACTGCCGGAGCTGCGCCGATCCAAAGTCAGGAGCTAGGAGCTTCTTCTGGGTCTCCCATGAAGGTGTAGGTGCCCAAGAACTTGAGCCATCTTCTAGTGCTTACCCAGGGCATAGCAGAGAGCTAGATCGAGAGTGGAGCAGCCAGGACTTGAACTGGCACCCATATGGGATGCCAACACTGCAGGCAGCAGCTTTACCCAGTATGCCATAGCACCAGCCCCATATTTCTTCTTTAAACAGCTTACAAAATTAAGATATAAAGTCATCAGGTTCTGAATTTACTTTGATATGAGACTTCAATTTCCTCTTCAATTTCATGGCTTGCTTTAGTTTTATTTAGGATTTCTATATCTTTTATTTAATTTAGTAGGTTATATATATTCAAGAATTTATCTATTTCTTTGAGGTTTTACGATTTGTTAGATTATATGTCTTCAAAGTAGTTTCGTATGATTCATTGTATTTTTGTAGTATCGATTGTGATGTCTCTTCTTTCATCTCTAATTCCATATATTTGAATTTTCCTCTCATTTTATATTTGTTAAACTAGTTAAAGTTTGCCTATTTTGTTTTATTTCTTTGAAATTTGTTTTGTTTTGCTGATCATTTTTTTTAAATTTCATTTTCATTTATTTCTGCTCTGATTTATTATTTCTCACCTTCTGATAACTGGGTTTCGTTTGTTCTTAGTTTTATCAAAGTTAAATCTTTGATGTTTCATTAGGTTGTTTGTACATACATTTTATATAAAAGCAACAATTTCATATATATATATATGTATATAATTTAAGCAGGTAATGATACTTCCCATCCTCTCCCCCTTCCCTCTCTTGTTACCACTTTCCCTCCTCCTTCCTTTCTTATTTTTCACTTAATTTTTTCAGTGTGATGCTTTGAATTTACTTTATATTCACAAGCTTAATGTTCCACTAAATAAAGAATTCAACAAGTAGTAAGTAGAAAAACTACTGTTCCTCAAAGGTGTAGACAGGGCAGTGAATATTATTTACTACTAATCATAGGAAATATGATATTTACATTTTGGGGACTGGCTTATTTTGCTTATTTAGGATCATTTCTCTCTCTCTCTCTCTCTCTCTCTCTCTCTCTCTCTCTTTCTCTCTCTCTCTCTTTTTTGTCAGGCAGAGTGGACAGTGAGAGAGAGAGACAGAGAGAAAGGTCTTCCTTTTACCATTGGTTCACCCTCCAATTACCACTATAAACATTCCTCTTAATACTGCTTTTGTTGTATCCTACAAGTTTTGATGTTTTATCTTCAATTCCATTTGTTTCAAGAAATGCTTTGTTTTCCTTTTAAATTTATTTAATAAATTATTTGTACCTCAGTATCATGTTATCTAATTTCCATGCATTTGTAATTGTTCTATTCTTTCTATTATTGATTTCTAGCTCTATTTCTTTATGGTCTAAGAAGAAACATGGTATGATTTCAATCTTTTAAAATTTACTGAGACTTTATTTGTGGTTTAATATTTGGTCTATCCTAGAAAATGCTCCATGTACTTATGAGAAGAGCTGTATTCCATAGCTGTTGTATGAAGTATTCTGTCAACATCTGTAAGGTCCATTTGCTCTATACTGTGTTTTAAATCTGATGTGTCTGCTGATTTCTGTCTGGATGCTCTGTCCATTGATAATGGTGGGGTGTTGAAGTCTTCCACTATTATTAAATTGAAATTCATCTCCCCCTTTAGCTCTAATAATGTTTGCTGTATGTATCTGGTTGGTCTTGTGTTGGGTGTACATATATTTGTGAATGTTACATTCTCTTGCTAAAGTGTTCCTTTTGTCAATATATAATGTCCTTCTTTATATTTTAATATCTTTTTTTATTTAATCTGTTTTCTCTGATATGAATGTAGATACTCCTGCTTTTTCCTTATGTACCATAAAGTCAGCCTTAGCCATCCGATAACTTTTGATTTGGAAATTTAGTTAATTTCCTTTCAAAGTTAATATTGATATATATAAGAACTAACTCCTGTACTTATGGTGATTAATTACTGTTTGTATCTCTTCTGTGAGTGAATTTGGTACTGCCATGTGTTTACAAGATTCTTACTTCTGGCAGGCACCATGGCTCAATAAGTTAATCCTCCGCCTGTGGCGCTGGCACACCGGGTTCTAGTCCTGGTTGGGGCGCTGGATTCTATCTCGGTTGCCCCTTTTCCAGGCCAGCCCTCTGCTATGGCCCGGGAGTGCAGTGGAGGATGGCCCAAGTCCTTGGGCCCTGCACCCGCATGGGAAACGAGGAGAAGCACCTGGCTCCTACATTCGGATCAGCATGGTGCGCTGCAGCAGCCATTGGAGGGTGAACCAACAGCAAAGGAAGACTTTTCTCTCTGTCTCTCTCTCTCTCACACTGTCCACTCTGCCTGTCAAAAGAAAATAAATAAATAAAAAAATAACAACATTAAAAAAAAAGATTCTTACTTCTAACATAGAACTCCCTTTAAGATTTCTTGTAAGGCTGTTCTGGTGGTGATTAATTCTTTCAGTCTTTATTTGTCCAGAAAATGTTTTATTCTTCTTTTACTTCTAAAGCATAGCTTCTCTGAAGGTAGTCTTATTTGGAAGTATTTTTCTTTCAAGACCTTGAATATATCATCCCATTCTTTTGTGGCCTACTGGAGTCCACTGCTAGTCTAATTGGTTTTCCTTTATAGATAACTTGGGATTTGTTTATTACTATCTTTGAGATTCTCTCTTTTTCCTTAGCTTTTGACAATTTGACTATAATATATCTCAGCAAAGGTGTTTTGGGATGAGTCTGGCTGTAGACCATTGAGCTTTCTATGTGTAGATGTCCATATCTCTTTCTAGACTTGGGAAATTTTCAACTCATTTCCTTCAGTAGGTTCTAATGATATTATACTTCTCTTCTTATTCAGATGTCCCTGTAATATGATTGTTTGTTTAATTGTAACACATATGTCACATGAGCTTTCTTCATACTTTCTAAATTATTTTCTCATTGTTTTTGTCAGACTAATATATTTCATAAATCTTGCCCTCCAGCTCAGAAATTTTTTCTTCTACTTGGTCACTTCTGTTGTTGACATTCCCATTTGTATTTGTTGATTTCACTGATGTAAGTAATTAGTCCCCAAATTTCTGCTTGTTTCTTTTTAATGCTTTTTTTCTACTTATTAAATTCTCCATCCATTTCATCTTTTGCTTTTCCATTTATTTAAAGTGTCTATATTCTCATTCATCTCACTGAGTTTATTTAGAGTCGTTATATTGACAATTTTCAGGTATTTTACAGATTTAATTCATATCAGAATATATTCCTGGAGAACTATTGTGTAATTTTAGAGGTCTTATCTTCCTTTCTTCATGCTGCATTGACATCTGTGCAGATGCTGTATGAGTGTCTTTTTTATGGAGTAAGTTTCATTGGGAGATCTTGTTATTTCAGATGGATTGTTGGTTATCACCCAGTTTGTCCCATTGGCTTTGTTTTTTGGAGAATCCAGAAATGCAACATTTGAGTGATTTCTGGAGTTGGAATCAGCGTCAACACTGTCTATAGATGTCTTAATTGTCTAATCTACAGCAGTGTTTGGAGGTAGTACTATCCCTTGAAGTGAATGTGCGTTTCCAAAGGCAGGTATCTTTAGTCCTTAGAGAGCTGTCGTTTATTACACTAGGGTTTGTGTTGATTGAAGCCATGTTTCTTGTGCTGTGAGACATAGAGTGATGTCCGCTTGTCCCAACAGGCAAGCCTGAGAGATGCCTGGACTCATGGCTCTAATTGCTATTGCCCTCTGACTTTGTGATATGGATATGACTTTCCTAGAGTGTTGCTGCATAAATGTGACTAATGTTTCAACTTATAATACGAAGAGCTCTAGTTGCAGCACTGGGCGATATTAAACTGATCTTGTCACATATGACAAATGCAGTTTATCCTGAGGTTTGTGGCTCGAATCGTGTGGATCTGGAGCATTGCATTGCAAATCGGTTCTTCCCCAGGTCCTTCAGGATATGCTGCAGTGACTGAGGAATGTAATACTGATGGTCATAGTTCTGGAGCTGCAGTATACAGTGGGATCCTTAACAGATCTCACAGTTTGAGTGCTGATTATATCAGGATAGAGAATTGGCAGTCAGCAGCCTGAAGCAAATGTGTGAAGCTAGAGCCCTCTGGTTCATGCTCGTAAGTGCAAGCTACTCCGGGAATTGTAGTAAAAGCAGTGACAGTCCTAGAGCTGTGGAGCTTACAGGGGACTATCCCTGGTTCCCATGAGGCATGAAGGATAATAATGCTGGGACTTGGGCTCTGGCCTCATAGCACACTGTGGCGAGACCTGCAGAAGAGCCTGCCTTGGAAATGATCCTCTGATATTGTGGAGGGACTGCAGGATTCACAGGATTGGGTCTCTACCCTGGAAAGTGCCTTTGCTGCATCTGGAAGCTTCTGATAACGATACAGCTGCTTACCCTCCCTCTCCTAAGACAAGTGGCATTTAGCAGCTTCTCAGCAAAAGCTTGGTTCTGGCTCTTTGGGTCCCGAGGGAGTCATTGTGTATTCTTTCTTTCTTTCTTTTCTTTTCTTTCTTTTTTTTTTTTGCATCAAAGTAATTGATTGGAAATTAGTCAACCCTCTAGGTTTGAGTTTCATTCACTGAACGTGGTGATGGTGGAATTCTCCTGTAGTTGAGGCTACTCATCTTCAGCAGTGGAAACAATCGTGGCACTTTATGCTTACCCTTTCTTAGCAAGATGGAGTCCCCCAGTAGGGGAGTTGGGGAAGGAGTGCTAGGCAGCCGGTAATGTGCTCTGTGCCTCTCTCTCTCTCTCTCAGTCTGTACTGGTCTTCAGAGACTCTGCTGTTTACAGATTTTATCACTTCCTTACTGAAGGTTTTCCCTCAGTAAATCTCCTCAGTTTAATATTTAATACATAGAACCCTTTTCCCAGCCAGATGGCTACAGTTGGCCAGGAAGCCGGGACAGGCTCCCTTGGTTTTTCAGGTCTCTGTGCCTTTTGCAGTTCTTGTCACTTATTTGCTGAAATGATTTTTGTAAAATCTCCTTCATTCTAGTATTACATATATAGAACACTTTTCCTTGTAAGATGGCATTCCTAGCCACATTCTGTGGTAGAAGTGACAGCAACAGCAGCGTATACTTTCTCTCTCTCTGCTGGTTTTCAGAGTCTCTATGCTGTTTGCAGTTTCCATCACTACTTTACATCACCTCTTTCCCCAGCCAGTCTTCTGGAATGAGATTACTCCCTCATTGTTCTGAAGACTTTTTTGGCTGAGGTGGATGCAGATCCTCTCTATTTCACCACGTTGATCCTTTTTGACGATCTGGAAGATTGAATAAGTAAAGACTGCATGAAGCTATTCTCTGTGACACATTTTCACCATTCAGTGTGTCCGGTTTCTTCTTCATAGGGCATCAGAAGCTGAGCTACCCGGGACTTTTCTCAGAAGTAGAGCTTGCATACTACTCTATGATAAAAGTTATTGTAATACTTTTGGGATATCATGGATTTTATATTAAATATCTCTTGAATTATACTGGAGTGAAATTAAAATCTGACATGCATCAATCAGATGGAGTATAAGAATAAGTTTTTTAAAGAAATCAAAACTGATGTAGTATTTAAATGTGTGAATATTTTTATTGACCTCATTCTTCAGTTGAACAGGGTAGCGACTATTCTTTTTACATCTTTTTTCTTTATTCTGTCTAATGTAACAATGCTTGTTTTTGGTAGCATCAGTAATAGTAAAACACTGAAAGACAAGATCATGGCATTCTTGAGAGAAATGGAATGAAGTATATTTCCAGAATCACTTTCCAAGCATGATCTCATCATAGATCTATAACATGGGTGCACTCTGATAAACTTCATTTTCTGTAAGGAAAAGAAAGAAAAATCAATTATTTAAAAATAGGAAAGTGAAAATGAGTTTTTATTGGCATATTTGTCATAGAAAATGCTAGATATTTTAACATATTCTTACTCTCAATGATCTTAAAATGACACTATAATTTTTTGGATCCTATACTACTTTAATCATATCCTGTCATAGCTCTTACTGTTTATGATGCAAAAAACATTGTGCTGGGCATCAAAAATACAAAGACAATCAAAGTTCTTGACAGGTGAACTGATTATTAAAACACAGATGTTTGTGTGCAATGGTAGAGAAATTCTCAGAATATTAAAGAGGCATTGCAAAGGGGACAAGGAAAACATTCTGAAAGATCTGTGAGAGACTGAGTAATTGCCATGGCTGAATTATGAGCAAAAATAATATTCTATGCAAAACAAGAAAAACTTGAGGTAGGAAAAAAGGCACTTCATGTCAAAAGACCCAAACCTGACAGTGAGCATGAGCCGTCAGGGGCACTAAAAGTGATGGAGTATGGTTGTGACATAGAATACAAGGGGTGTAGTGATGACAGGCAATCCTGGAGAAAGAGCAGAAAATCTTGTCTGTTTTGCTCAGGAGTTTAAAAATATTCAGTAAGTATAAGCAGAACCATGCATGATTTTACACAAAGAATTGTTATAACTAATTTTGTTTTGTAGAAGAATATTTTAATGGGATTTTAAAGAACTTAATTGGAAAGGTTAGGAACCTATTAGAAAGCTATTTTAGCTTTCTTTAGCAAGAAATCACAAGGGTTTGGACCGAAGTAATGCTACAGAGGATGCTAAAATGGGATAGATTTCGAAGATATTCAGGAAGAAAATTAACTAAGACACAGAGTTTGTTTTAAAATACCATTCACAGCAATAACAGCAAACCTAAGCATTTTCTGTATGTTTCCCAGGATGATTACTAAAATATCTTTTTTAACATTTACAAATCACAGCAGAAAAAAACAAATATTGTGGAATCATACTCATTAGTGGCAAAGCTAAAATTCAACCCTATTGTGAGTGACTAAAAAGCTCACTCTCTTAAAAACTTCACTATGCAAAATTTAAGTTTTAGTTAATAAGTTTATGTTTTCCAGTGGCCAGTTTCTGTTATAAGTCCTTTTCAAATATTTATTCAATTTTAAACACGTTAAGTTTATATGCATATGAGATGATTATTAAGTATTAATAAATTGTATATATATATAGATAGATGTGCATGTATTTGAATAGATAATTTTAATAGTCATGCATAGTTTTTACATAAATCTTTCATGAAGAGTGAGGACATGTGAAGAAATGACTATTTTTAGGTTATTCGGGTTTATTAACTATGGAATAAGAACTCTGAAAGAAAATAATGAATGATAGATCAAAACAAACCTTGGAAACAATATACTGAGAAATAGTAATGAATAAGAGAGTATAATGATCTCACTTCTTGTTTCCTATAAGTCATATATGGGCCACGTTTTCTGTCCAGCTGATCAAATTAAATTATTTGTTGCGGGAGGCAACAGAAGTCCATTTGCAGAGGTTTTAGGTAGGAAAGTGTAGAAGTGGTAGTTTCAGATGAGCTGGCTCTGCAGTGATTTGAGAGAAGGACAAGAAAAGATAATTGCTTGATAGAAGTAAACGGGAAAGTCTTTTAAAGGCATGGTAACTTGAAAAGAAGAAAGCAGATCTGTTGCAAAAGACTCAAAAAATAAAAGCCAAGATTCAGAGACAAAAAACCTTTAAATATATTCAGGGTACAGGAGTGAGTTTGCCATAGAAGAGATACATTTTTGCATGCTTTCTTCAGTATACAGTATTGCAGATAATGGGTTACTTAGGGAGGCTCATGTGATGAATTATTTTGGATGTCTTTGAAATGGCACAAATGAGTCTCATGAATCAAGTATGGTGGGATTTGCTTATGTCTGAGAGGGTTATTTTGACTTTTCTAGAATTGTATTACTGACAAAATTTAGAAAGAATTTTTTTAAAGAAATGGATAGAAACAGGTCTGTGTAAAAGTTGTCAATGGGTATTTAGTGAGGTAAAGAAATATATTTAATTTTTGAAACATTAAATTTAGTTGATAAATGAATATGAAGTAAAGCTTAATAAAACAGATAAGACTGAAAAATACTAAACTCTGTTTCATCAATCATAGTTCCTCTATTTTTAAAGGTAATTAGCAAGTTGTTTCATGCAATTGGGTATAGCTAACTCCATTTCATAATTACACTCAATTCCCTATTGTGGGTTATCCCTAAGCAAGAAGGAAAAAAAAAAAAACTATAGGTTTTCTTTTCCATAGTTTTCTATAACAGGCATTAGGGAAAGAAATCCCAATAAATCATGAAGACCTGTATAACTTCTATATATATATAGAAATATTCAGCCAGCTGTCAGAGCCCATACAGCCGAGAACCTCAAATGAGCTGACCTACTTCTAGTTTGGTTCAGTGTTCCTTTTTCTATCTCAGTTAATTATACCTTTAGAGATGACTCATATTTGTTTATAAAAAAAAAAAGAGAAAGAAAAAAAGAAATCTTCCTTTTTCTGAGTAATTTTGATGATCTTATATTTCTTGTGATTCTCATTTTTAATACAATTTTTTTTTACTTTGAAGACATACACTTTTAAATATTCTTTTAAGGTTTTTGTTCATTTATATCTACATGTTCTGCTTCAGAAAGAAAAAAACATCTTTCAGAATTGGGAAATGGCGTTCAAGTCTCTGCCAACTTTATCAATGTCATTTTGCTCCCAGGAGAGATAATTTTCTTTCATTTCTAAAATGTCAGATATATACCAGAGAAAGAACATACATGAGTTGACAAATAGCAAGTAAGGGTCAGAACAGAGGCCTTGGGTTCCCTTCCATCAACATGGGTGAGTTAGTTTTAATCTCTGTTTCTGCAGGACTATCTATAAAATGGGAATTACGATTGTGTCATTCTAACAATCACACTAAAGGGATTAGTAAGATATAAGTTGTGATTCTTCCTTCCTTTAAAGTGTAATGTAGGAGAGGGTGTTTATCCTACTGTTTAAAACAGCTGCATTCCAGAGCTCCTGGATTCAGTTCTCCACTCCAGGACTGACTCTCGCTTTCTGTCAATGCAAAATCCGGTAAGCACTGATGATGGCTCAAGTAATTTGTTCTTGCAACCCATATAGGAGAGATGAATAGCATTCCTGGTTTCCAGATGTAGATCTAGCCCAATTCAGGCCATTTGGAAAGTTTAAGGAATGATCCAACAAATGGAATATTTCTTCTCCCTCTCTCTTTCTCTGTCTCTTTCTCTCTCTCTGTGTGTCTATATCTATTTCTCTCTTATTTCTCTCTCTCTGTTTACACACACATACACACACACACATGCACACACACACATATATGTATATATATATATACATATATATCTGTGGTTTTCCCCTCTCAGAAAATAAATACTTTTGTACAGTAAGATGTAAGTTAAGTGGGTTTCCTCTCTTGAAAATGTCCTGTTTTGAACCACTGGGTCTGTAACTTGTTGTGATAGTTAAAAAAACAGGGAGGAGTCTTTTTTATTTACTAAATGTAATTCAGATAGAAGTAAGATTTATAATTTACTGTCTAATATTGAAAATTGAAGTCCACCCACTGAGAGTTGGATGAAGGAATAACAACATTCTCTAGCATGGAAGGGCAACCATGCTTGGAATTTAATACTATATTTAAAAGAAGATTTTGAATAGTCCCCAAACTAAAAAATGACCAGTATTTGAGATACTGGGAATGTCAATTATCCTGCTTTGTGTGCCGAGGAAAAAGTTTATGTAACTTGGTAAGCTCAGAGTATTGTTTTTCTACAATTCCTCTGAAAAGAAAGGGTTCTCCAAAATAAAAGTTCACAAAGGTCATTTTAAAAATTTGGCGAAATCACATTGAGAAATATAAATTGATATTTTAATAAGTTGAGGCATATTAAAAACTTAATATTAGGAACATTTTCATTTGTGAATATAAAGAAAACAAACATGCTCAGCAAGCTTTGATATTTTAAATTGTGATTTATATCTAGCATTAGTGATTTTAATTTCATTCAACTGTTGGGGATATGTTTTCCTGTAGTAAACAGCATTTATCTATAAATCCTTCTATTTCTTTTCTCTTTTTGAAAAAATTCTTATTTATTTAATTATCCAAATGGGAGAGAGAGTGATATTAAGATCTATCTGCTGATTCATCCCCAAATGCCTGAATAGCTGGGGTTGTGCCTAGCCTAAATCTGGAGCCTGGATTCCATCAAGGTTTCCCATTTGGGACCAATCTAATTACATTGGACATAAAAAGCACAGAAACTTCCCTGGCTGTGGCCAGAGAGATGTGAGAATGGAAGAAGATTTGGAGAGACGTAACGTTGCTGGTTTTTAAGACATAAGAATAGGAGCCAAAGTGTTTAGATAGCTTCACGTGGATGGAAAAGCAAGAAATGAATTCTCCTCTATATTCTCTAGAAAAAAATGCAGATCTGCCAACATCTTAGCATTGTTCTAGATATGAGAAATGTAAAATAAAAATTTGTATTTTTATGCAACTAAATTTGTGGTAATCTCTTAAATCTTCAGTTGGATGCTGATGAAAGTAATCTCCCATATCCTAGACAGCAATAGATTTTATCATTGTTTTTTAGAAGTAAGAAATTTACCTCATGTTATTTGGATATTCACTTCAATTCTACATAAATTTGAACTTACATTCAGATTTCAGTGGATATTCCTCTATTTGGAAGATATTTAGACTTAATAATTTTTCCACAGCTGTCACTATGCCCAATAGTTGGATGAGAAGTGGGAGTATAGCTGATTGGGAGGTTCAGAGTCTTTACTTTTAGCCTGTTCTACTTGATTCAACAAGACTCTGTCATCTCTCCAGTGTCAAGGAAAACTTTCCTCAAATACTCAATGCTTGATCCTCCTGTAAACTCCGTTTATCAGTAATAGCAGCTGAATGTAACAGTGCTTCATCAAATTTAGGAACTTTACAGTAAACTGTATCATCATAAACACCTATTTCACGCAATAATTTAAAAATTTACAAGCAGGTCAGTTAGTAAATACTGGTAGTTGATTTGCTCTTGAGCATCCTTTTATTTCCAAGTCACTTGAAAAGACAAGATGTTTTTGTTCGTTAATGCCCAGTGTAATTAGTTTACATTGAAATATTGATTTTATATTAGGGAAGATAAATGCTAAAGTATTGGCAACTGAGTGTTGTTTTTATAAAGACTGACATTTTGCAGATAAAAAGACATTACACTGTCACTGCACTGTCGCTTTTGTGCAGTTACTATATGTATATTACTTTCTAGATACAACATTATCATTTTGCTGTTGAGTTGTCTGAGTAGTGAACCTGAACTTTAACGTCTTAATTGAAAAGGGCAGGTCAAAAATCTTTAAATCTTGATTAAATAAACATGTAACACTACCTACTTATATGTAAGGACATGTCACATCCTCTGTCTTTTTCCCTTAACACAGTCTACGCTTGGTAAACTTACAGGAGTTTGTTTACTTGTGTGGTTTTTAATGACATAGCACCAACTCTATACAAACATTTTGGGTTTTAGTAACTACAAGTATATTTACATCTTGAATTCATTAATGAGAATGATTATATTGATAAAAGAAATTATTGAGTCAAAGCTTTTGATAATCTCAATTATGTTTTTGTCTTTGTGTGCATGTGTAGATATTTGTGTATATGAGTATGTGTGTGTAAATGTGTGTATGTGTGTTCCTCTTTAGGGAAATGGTTATGAATGGGAATTAAGGTTCTTTTACTGAAAGTAGGTTATGTTCTTATGGTATATAGTGACTAACATGAAAATAAACCTATCAAGAAACCTAATGAGGCCAGTGCTATGACGCAGTGGGTTAATGCCCTGGCCTGAAGCGCTGGCATCCCGTATGGGCATCAGTTTGAGTCCCGGCTGCTCCACTTCCCATCCAACTCTTTGCTGTGGCCTGGGAAAGCAATAGAAGATGGCCCAAGTCCTTGGACCCCTACACCCACGTAGGAGAGCAGGAAGAAGCTCCTGGCTCCTGGCTTCGGATCGGCGCAGCTCCGGCCATTGTGGCCAATTGGGGAGTGAACCATCAGATGAAAGACTTCTCTCTCTCTCTCTCTCTCTCTCTCTCTCTCTCTCTCTCTCTCCTTCTCCTCTCTATGTAACTCTTTCAAATAAATAAATATTTTTAAAAAAGAAATCTAATAAACAATGTAAACAATGTAGACTATTATTTGTCTTTGTTATAAAGTCTGATGTGAAGAATTAAAAAAATATGTTACTTAAGATTTTTTCCAATTCCTTGAAGAATACAATTTGTATTTTGATGGGAAAAGACATACACCCTACAAAACTAAAGCAATCATGAACAATAATAGCAAAGCTATCACAATTCTGTATTTCAAGACTAGAGCTACTGTAACCAAAATGGTATGATACTGGTGCAAAAAGAGATATCTAGATCAGTGAACAGACCATAACACACAGAGATGAATCTGTACATTTATGTCCAATTTTTATTTGACAAGGACTAAAAACGTGTCCTGGATAAGACATTCTCTTCAATAAATTGTTCTTGGAAAATTGAACATCCTATGCAAAAGATTGAAACAGGGCCTTCCTTACACAAATCAACCTAATATAGATCAAAGATGTAAATGTAAGACCTGACCCTATGGAATTTTTAGAAGAAACAAAGATGGTGACATAGCCAACACTTTTTAAAATAAGAACTCAAAATCACAAGCAATAAAAGCAAAGATAGATAAATGTAGACTATGCAAGAGGCTTTTGCACAGGAAAGGAAACACTCAACAAGATGAAGAGACAAGTGAATGGTGGAAAATATTTTAAAATTATTCAACTGCCCAAAAATTAACATGAAGTAAATATAAGGAACTGAAAAACCTCAACAACAAAACTATGATCAATCTAGTTAAGAAGCAAGCAGAGGATTTCAATGGACATTTCTCAGAAGAAATATAGTCAGTAAACACATTAAAAATGTTAAATGTCACTAAGTATTAGGGAAATTAGAATGGCTATCATCAAAAATGCAAAATATAAAAAATGCTGATGAGCATGTAGAAAAAAAGAACTCTTGTACACTGTTGATGGGAATGTAAATTAGTACACTCATTGTGGACAACAGTATGGAATTTCTTCAAGAAACTAAAAATAGATCTACTATATGACCTAGGTATCCTCATTATGATGAAAGATGCAAATAAAACAAAATCAGCTAATGAGAGATACCTGAACATTAGTGTTCACTGCAGCAGTATTTACAATATTTAAGATATGGAAGCAACTAGCAAGTCCAACAGTGGATGGATAGATAACGAAATGCAGTATATATGCATAAAAGGAGTTTATTTTGCCACGAAAAGAATTAATTCCTGACATGTGCAGGAAAACAGATAGAACTGGAGAGATCTATATGTAAAGCAAAATAGGCTGGACACAGAAAGACAAAAAACCACATGTTATTCTCATATTGATGTTTAAACTTATAATTACATATTATTCATCACAAATTCAAGATAGTGATTCCTAGTACCTAGGCTTTTCATTTAAAATGTCACTTGTTCTTTACTTAAATATCTTGTTTTCCATATTTAAGGGAACATGTTTGTCTTAGCTTCTCTATAATTTAAGGCAATTTAGCAAATAAAAAGGAAATATGTTATTTCATGTCTCTATGTAATCCTCCAGAATTTGGAAATTACTTGTGAGTATTCTTGCTTTTATGGTAAATATTTATTTGTGTAAGTTCAATTAGAATTTGTTTTGTTTTGAAATATGAGATTTTTATTTTTAAATAAAATTTAAAATTTTATTTTAAATTTGACCAATTACTCTTCTTGTTACTTATGTAAAAAGCCAAGCCAAATTTGATGAAGCTAAAATTATTTTTACAAACAAATTAATCTTTCACTGTTGATGTTTGGTTGAAATTGGGAGGATTACAAGAGAAAAATTTTATTTCTAAAGAAAAACTATAACATATCAATTAGATTGTGTTCTTATGCATTTTTGAGTCTTAATTATCTACAGTAGATTGGATTCTAGCCTGAATTATTCTTGCTTTCTGCAGCTCAATTTGCTCCTACCTTTCTATCTTGAAATTACTAAATACAAAATGTACCTTTTTCTGAAATCATAAAATGAAGTTGAAAACTTGTTGTAAATGTTAAAGAAAACGCTTTGCTCAGTTGTCCATGGTATTTTTTTTTTTTAACGTAGTCCATCTCCTCCATTTCCTGGTTCTTAAAACAGACAAGAAAATTCAATTTTATTTCTGAAGATTATATATATGATTAGTGCAAAAAAATCACACAAACCCAAATGCTGATTTCCTTATATGTTTTCACTGACAATAATTTATGTGTCAATTTAAAGGAATATATGAAAATTAAAATTTTGTAAATATTAAAAATGGCACTTAATGCTACAGAATATTATAAAATATTTTAAATATATTGGTAAACACTATAATGCCTTAGCAATCTAGTTTTCACTTTGAACTTGAGATAACAGCAAACATATTTCTTAGACATTTCCCATTGAAATTAATGGTCAAGAATTTCACTTTTTTATGTTTCTGGTAGTTGTAATTTTTTAATTTTAATTTCTTCTTATTCACATTTTTATTAATATAAAAAGACCAGATTTAATGTAACAAAAATATACAATTCTAAGAATATAATGATATTTTCTTTCCTCCTTCCCTCCCTCTCTCCTCTTACTTTCTTTATTTTTTTCTTTCTTTCCTTCTTTACTTTTTTTTTTTAATTTTTGAGTCCTTACTCATTAGTTGATGATCTTTATAGTTAGGCTTCTAATTCAGAATCACTGTGCAAACTGGATTTGTTATGCTCCTGATTATTTCACTTTATATTATTTTGTTTAAACTTTATACCTGCTACTTGTCTGTTCTCTGCAAAATGAAGCTCCTTAAAGAATAATGTACGTCCAGTATTTCAACAGAATGCATCCACACCTTTGGAATTAATAAAGCTAAACTTAATAAGAAATTCCAGGCAGATTTGACAGAAGAATTTTGGGGATTTTTTGAAGTATTATATAATGTTTCAGCTTTAATACTCTTTTAAGATTATTGTAGCAATGCTATTTATATGCTTATTTTTCATGGAATACAATTTTTCATGGACACTTCCCTGTTTATCAAATATTAAAAGTAAAAACAAGCCAAGAAAGTGGAAAAATCAGAAAGCCATGGAGAATAGAAGAGGTCAGTTCTCTGTAAAATATTCATAAGTGTATAAATAAATTCATAGGACTGGACAAAATGTTAATAAAATAAATCTAAGTCAAAATTAAAGCTATTAGGGGCAGTGTGTGCACAACATATTAAGACATAACTTGGGACATTAACGTCCCATATCGGAGTTCTGTTCTGATTCCCTTCTGCTAGCATTGTGGCTTAGCAGGTTACGTCTCCACCTACAATGCTGACATCCCATATGTGTGCCAGTCGCAGACTGGGCTGCTCCAGCTCCAATCCAGCTCCATGCTAATGCACCTGGGAAAGCAGTGGAATATTCCCCAGCTGCTTAGGACCTGGCACCCCTGTGGGACACACATAAGAAGTTCTGGGCTCCTAGCCCAGGACACTGTAGCCATTTGGGGAGTGAACCAGTGGACTGAAGATTTTGTGTATGTGTGTGTCTCCTCCTATCTCTGTAACTTCACCCTCAAAGTAATAAAAAATAAATATTTTAAAAAGTCATCTTTATTTAAGTTTGCACAATGTACAGGGCTAAAGTCAATATCATACAAAATGACTGAAAATAAATATAAAAAATAAAAATAAATATAGTCCACTGTACCTGTAGACTATATTTCTATCTTTTTAAAAGCTTATTTTTCAATTGTATCATAAATATTATAATTTTCATTAGGTATCATGTGATGTTTTGATACATGTATACATTGTATAATATACAAATACTGGTCAGCATAACTATTTTTCAAAAAATTATCATTTCTAAGTAATGAAAATATTAATGCATTATTACTATCTCTAGTCAATTGCACACATGAATTTATTTATCTTATCCTATTTTGACTTGGTAACTGCTGGATCAACTTGGTACCTTTTGGGCAATTGTTTTCTCATCCCTGCCTAGATCCCTACTCATCACAGCTTCTGGGGACTATAATTCTATTCAGATATGGTGAGATCAGGTCTATAGACTCTACTTATGATTAGGCAGCAAATGCTCTTCTGTGTCTGGATAATTTCACTTAACAAAACACTCTGCAATTTCATCCTTATTATTACAAATGGCAGTAATTCATCCTCCTGTGGCTAACTAGTATCCCATTGTATATACACACATGTTTTATTTATCCATCATCAGTTTGTGGTCACTTAGGTAGTTTCCACTTCTTGACTATTGTGAATGATACTGAAATAAACATGAGAGTACAGACATGTCTTTGACAGACTGATTTCATATTTTTTTTTGTAGTGTGATCACTGTATCATTCAATGGTCTTATTTTTAATTTTTGAGAAACTTTTATATTAGTTTGGATGTATTAACTTATATTTCCACCAATAGTATGTAAGGAATCCCTTTACTATACATTCCTTCCAGCATGTGTTATCATTCATCATTTTTATAATAATAATTTTTAATTGGATGAGGTTATATCTCCTTGAGGTTCCATTTTCATTTCCCTGATGATTAGTGATGCTGGGCATTATGTATGTACCTCTTGGTTATTTGTACATCTTCCTGGGTGAAATGTCCATCTAGGCTATCTGCCTGTTTTTAAATATAATTCTTTGTTCCCTTACTATTAAGTTATTTGAATTCTTCATATATTCTGGTTACTAATAGAGGGACAGGTATACAGCTTACAAATATTTTCTCTGCTCTGCAAATTGCCTATCCATTCTTTAGATTTCTTCTTTGCTGTCCAGAAGATGTTTAGTTTGATGTAATCAATTTATTTTTTCTTTTAAATTTTTTATTTATAAAAAGGGGAAAATATAAATTTATTTTATATATACAGTTTAAAATGCATATAGTTCCAACCCTACCATCCCTCCCTCATATTCATCAATTTTTTTTATTTCCTATGCTGCCTAAAACTTTTCTAAAAATTTGTGAAGTGTTTGCACTATGTTTTACTCTAGCAACTTTTAAGTCTTACATTAAAATCTTTAATATATTTTCAGTTAGTTTTGTATAAAGTGACATAGGATATTAAATTTTCCCATAGCCATTTATGGAAGACACTCATTTCCCCTATTCAAGGTCTTATGATCTATCAATTGACTGTAAATGTGTGAATTTACCTCTAGGCTTTCTATTTTATCTATAGATCTAAATGTTTCTATGTAAATATCATGCTGTTTTGAGTACTATAGTTTTTTAGTGCATTGTAAAGCAAGGTGATATAATGGCTCCTCCTTTGTTCTTTTTGATCAAGTTTATTCTGACTATTTAGGCTTTTGTGTGTGTGTGCAGTTCAATATGAATTGTAATTTCTAATTCTGTGGAGAATTTCACTAGTATTTTGATAGCAATTGTGTTGACTCTGTAAATCATTTGGGGTTGTATGGATGTTTCAACAATATCCATTCTTCTATGCCACAAACATGGGATAATCTTTCTGGCTTTTATATCCCATTAAAGTATTTCATCAGTGTTTATTGCTTTCATTTTAGAGATATTTCACCATTTTTGTTAACTTTATTCATAGATATTTAATTTTTGTAGTTTTAAATGGAACTCCCTGATCTATTTCTTATTCAAGTAGTTAAATGCTATATAGAAACAATGCAGATAATTGTATCCTGATTTTGTTTCTCACAACTTTTTAAATTAACAGTATATACTATAGAATAATTACTTGTATTATACTTAATTTCCAAGTATTTTGAATAGTTCTAAAGCTTTCCTTGGTAGTATCTCATTCTTTCAATTAGAATTTCTCCCTTTAGTATTCCCTGTAAGATGGGTCTGATGGTACTGAGTTCTCTTGGCTTTTTTTTTTTTTGTCTTTGAATGTTTTATATTTCCTTTATTTATAACGTAGAGCTTTCTTGAATATAGTCTTCTTAGTTGACAATGTTTTTTCCTTCAGTCCCATAAATATTTCATCCCATTTCCTCCTTGCCTACAAGATTTCTGCTCAGAAGTCCATAGTTGGGCCACTTCTGTGAGGTGTTTTGAACGTTACAAAAAGGTAGAAGTCATATTTTCAAGTCAAGGCATCAAGAGGATTTACAGATATTGCTCTGACCCTCTTGGAATCCAGCTGCCATGTGAGGTAGACTGCTTTTGTGTGCAGAGAGACCTTCGAGAATATATAGTTGTCCCAGCTGACAGCACCACACACCCGTCATGCTTGTGAAGGAGGTCATATATAATCAGTCATCACCTAGGCAACCCACCAAATGCAGGAGTAAGCCCATCTACACCAAATGAAGCAGAAGAGAGCATCTTACCTGAGAACAGCCCAAATTACAAGTTTTCACAAATGAATACAGATCTAGTTCAGGGTGGTCTGTTTAAAAAAGATTATTGTTCTAATGTGTGATATAGTATGCATCTTGAGAGAGACTAAGTGAATAAAGAATATTAGTTGAGAATGTGCTGTTCTATCTGCATTATTAGATGCATGATCTCATTTAATTCTCACCCAAATCTTGAAGCATAAGCATTTACAGAGGAATCAGAAAATAAATCTGAATCCACAAGCATTAATACTGCTGATTAAGAAGCAATACCTAATAAACAAGAAAAGCAGAAGCCAAATGGAAGTCTTTCTCATTCTGAAGTTCAGTTTTTCTATTTAAAAAGTTTAAAATGCAGTATTTGGTAGTGTTTTGCTTCCTAGTCATAAAGCAATCTAAGTTCAATAATAAAATTTAAATTAAATAAATTATAAGGAGCTTGACTCTTCTATTATTATGATTCCTTTTTTAATGCTATAAAAACTTAAGTATTTCAATATATTTTAAATAATTCTTCACTTATTGTCATAAAGAATAAAACACTAAATAACTAGCCTTGTTCCAAATTTTATGTATGTAAATCAAATAGGATTTATTAATTTTGTGTATCACAGATATAATAACATTACATCATTGATTTTATTTCCTTATGAACATTGAGAATGGACTATGGATGTTTTGAGGCCATTACACTATTTTCTGATATATATTTCATTATGTTTTGTCATTTTAACACCTAAAATTTCTATTTTAATAGTCATTTACTCAAATCTTAGGTTATACATTTTCATATTTTTACTATCTGAAAATATCATCATCTCATGAATATAGCCTGTATATGGATATTTATTCCAAGCAATATGTTTTACATTCATATTTTAATCCAGCTGAAAATCATATTAATATAGCATATGAGCTCTTCTATTTAAAACCTGTTTTAGAAACTAATGTTTATTTATTTATTTATTTGAGAGGGAGATCGGGAGAGAGAGTAAAAGTGAGAGGGGGAAAGAGAGAGAAAGAAAGAAAAATTGAAATCTCCCATCAACTTATTCAGTCTCCAAATACATGCAAGAGCTATGACTGGGTCTGCCCAAATCCAGGAACTCAATCCAGATGTTCTATATAGGTGGCAGGACCCAATTACCTGAGTAACCACCCCAGCCTCCCCTGATCTGTATTAGCAGCAAGTGGGCAACAGCAGCTGAAGCCGGATATTGAGCCTATTCAATTCGGGATGGGAAAGTCTTAACCAGTGTCTTAACTGCTGCCGAATACCCGCCCCTCTCTACTAATTTTAAAGGCCAACCTTGTCATTAGGAAAGAATTTGTTTCTATTGCCCAATTTTTTTTATCTGTTATACTATAATAATTATACCAGATTTATATATTTTGTATACTTTAATTTTAATTTATGTAAGGAGAACAGATTTCAAGTTTTTCATATGTACAGTCTTAAGAGCATAATGATACTTCCTCCTACCCTCCCTCCTCTTTTCTTATTTTTCTATTAATTTTTTTCAAGAACATACTCTCAATTTTCATTATACTCGCAAGCTTAATCCTCCCATAAATAAAGAATTCAAAAGTAGTAAGTAGAAAAATCAATGTTCCTCAAGAGTATAGGCAAGGGCTACTAACAATAATCAGATCTCAAAAAGTCAATATCACTTATATGCATATTTTTGTACTCTGTATACACAAATCAGGGAAAACATGACATTTGTCTTTTTTGCGACTGGCTTATTTCACTAAGAATATTATATTTCAGTTACTAAAATGGCACAAGCTACATTTTTCTTACTCAAAATATACTAGGATATTCTTCCTTTTTATTCAGAAAACATAAAAATTTTGAAATTTGCTTTACCCTTCTCGCACTTCCCACTGATTTGCTTGAAAATGTAAAAGAAAATACATTAAACTTATCAATTAATTTAGTGGAAAATGTTTTATAGAATCAGGCACACTATTTGCACTTAAATTTATTTCTTGACTTTTGGTAAAATTTTTGTCATAAAAATCTTCATATATCTTCTTTCTTTTATAACTATATTTTTATTATATATCATATTTGATACTTTGAGGATTTCATTATCACAAGTATTTCTTTTATATATTTACTTCATAGCAGTTATTTGAGAACAATTTTTTTTAATTTAATTGGATTTTACCCTTAATTATTTTGCATCATAAAAGGAAAATATGCCAGGGCCAACATTACTCTGGGTCAAAATAGTTCTGTGACAAAATGAAATTTTCATCAAAAGTATTAGTTTAATATATTATGCTAAACATATGATCATATAAAGGAAATTTAAAGTATTTTTAGAAGGTTACTGGGTAGTGTGAGACCAGTGGCAAAGGAGCTTGTTGGTTGAGATTGATTGAAAAATCAAATTAACTAGTTAGGACCCTGACACTAAAAGTCACATTCTGAATACAAGCATAGACTGAGCTGAGAATCAGTAAATGTACTGAATGGATTTTCATGCTACATAGTCCTCTGCTGTATGTCCCATTTGTCTCTCTTCAGCAAGACTAAACTTACTACTCCTGACTTACAACTACCATTTTGTGTCTCTATGCGAGGGCAAACCGTTGAAATCTTTACGTAGTATGTACTAAATTGATCTTTTGTGTTTAAAGAGAATTGAAAATGAATCTTGATGTGAACAGAAGGGGAGAGGGAGCGGGAAAGGGGAGGGTAGGGGGAGGGAGAGAAGTTGTGGGGGGGAGAGCCATCGTAATCCATAAGCTGTTCTTTAGAAATTTATATTCTTTAAATAAAAGCTTTATATAAAAAAAAAAGTTTACATACTTTTGTTTGTTAATGCTTTTTGAGTTTATCACAGGAAGTATTATATATAATGTATTCAAAAAAGTTTGCAGGAAAATGGAGTTAAATGATTTTAGTTTTGCTGCAAAAAAAAAAAAACTGAAATTCATGCATAGTGTTTGCATAATATGGATTTCCATGAAATTTTTGAAGATCCCTTTCTGTGTTTGTGAGTGCATGTGTATTTGTGACCAAATTATCATACCATACTTTCAAGAACTTCATGTATATATAATATCCTTGACAATACAGTATGATTGTTTAGAGCATCTATGTAGGGGCCAGTTTTGCAGCAGAGCAGGTAAAGCCAGATCCTGCACTCCATATGGGTGCCAGTTTAAGTTCTTGCTGCTCCACTTCTTATCCAGCTCTCTAGTAATGGCCTACAGAAAGCTATGAAGATGGCCAAATGTTTAGGCCCCTGTCACCCATGTGGAGACCTGCAGGAATCTACAGGGTCCTGACTTTGGTCTGGCCCAGTCATCTGAAGAGGAACCAGCAGATGGAATATTCTCTCTCTCTCTCTTTCTCTCTCTCTCTCTCTCCCCTCCCCTCCCTCTCTCCCTCTCTCCCTCTCTCCCTCTCTCCCTCTTTCTCTCTGATTTTCAAATGAATGAATCTTTTTTAAACAGCATCTATTTTAATTGGTTCTGTTAATTTCTTGCTCTGTGGCATTGAATGAATTAGTTAATTATTTAATCAGCATTTCCTGTCATGAAAATAGAGCTACCACACTTATTAACAGAATATCACAGAAATATAACTAAGCTGTACTATAGTAACTAATATTAAATCATGTAGTTAAAAAAAAGCTATATTGCTGAAATAAACACTTGCATGTTATTCATTTAATATAACAGTAAAATATACTAATAATCATGGCACAGTGAAGTAGGCAAAGAATTATTGTTAATATTAATTTTATTTTTACCTTGTAAAATTCTACAATAAATACTAAATATATTATCAAAATATCAGTGAGTATATAAATTCTCTTCTTGGGAAAAATTGTATCTTTTGTTTCTGCCATAATAGGCATCCATTCTTTTCAAGAATAATATGTGCATTAAAGAAAAGTTGAGAAACATTCTCTGAAGCATTCCCCATGGTAGAATATTTGAAACAACATTATATTTGGAATTGAAAAATGTGAATATAAATCCTACATGCTATTGCTAGTTGTGTGGCTTTGAAAACCAGTTTAACCTGGATAAATGTCTCTTGAATCATTTTTAAAACAGAACAATAATCATTGTGTGCCTCACAGTGCGGTGGAGTTATAAATTAATTATGAAAGTGTATTGTATCCTTTGATATAAATGCTATTAATATTTGAAAATCACACTAGTATACATAAGTGAAAAAGAAATTCTAGTAGGACTGGCTTAGAGTCAATTATTTTGATTTTAAAAATTTATTTCTTTGTTGAAAAGACAGAGGAAGAGATAGATGTTCCATCTTCCAGTTCACTTCCCAAATTGCCACAACAGCCATAACTAGGCCATTCTGAAGCCAGGAGATGGGAACTCCACTTAGGTTCCCTACTGAGGAAGGAGGAGACTCACACACCTAAGCCATTGTCTGCATCTTCCCAGGCACATTAGCAGGGAGTGAGCTTCAGAGTGGAGCAAACAGGACTCCAATCAGCACTCCAGTATGGGTTGCCAACATCCTAAATGGCAGCTTAACCTATTGCTTAATTTTTTAAAAAGATTTATTTCTTTGAAAGGCAGCGTTATAGTGAGAGAAGGAGAGAGAAAGAGAAAGAGAAAGAGAAAGAGAAAGAGAAAGAGAGAGAGAGAGAGAGAGAGAGAGAGAGAGAGATCTTCCATACCCTGGCTCACTCCCCCAAATTGTCACAAAGGCCAGGGCTGGGCCAATCCTAAACCAGGAACCAGAAGCTTCTTCTGGATCTCCAGTCTCCTTCGTGGGTGCAAGGGCCAAGCACTTGGGCCATCCTCTGCTGTTTTCTCAGCTGTATGAGCAGGAAGCTGGATGAAAAGTAGAGTAGCTGAGACAAGAACCTGTGCCATTATGTGATACTTGGGTCAGAGGGGGGCGGCTTAACATACTGCTTAATCTTAAAATTGCTTATCAACTCCTTCGCTGTGGACATGTTTTGAACTTAACTTATTTTATCTGTGAAACAGTTAATATTTTCATGCACGATTAGTTAGGTGATTGAATAAAATAACTAGCACTTAACACAAACTTAATACAATACTGCCTATCAATAAATGCCAGATTCGTTGTTTCAGTCATTGCTTGCAATTAGGAAGCACACATACATTTTTCATTGCCCCTTAAATTTTTTGTAATATTCATTTATTTATTTGAAAGTCAGAGTCACAGAGAGAGATGGAGACACAGAGAGAGACAGAGAATCTCCCATCTGCTGGTTTATTCTCCAAATGGCTGCGAAGGCTAGGGCTAGGCCAGGCCAAAACTAGTAAACAGGAGCTTCATCTGGGTCTTTCAGGGAGCCCAACCTCTTGGATCGTCCTGTGCTGCTCTCCCAGGCCATAAGCAGGGAGGTACATCAGGTGTGGAACAGCTGGGACACGAACTGGCACCCATATGGGATGACGGCATTGCAGGCAGCAACATTACCTGGTAGGCCACAACACTAGTCTCTGTACCTTGGTTTTTGAAAAATACATACCTACTATTTGACAATTAGGTAGGAAGGTCATTTCATTCAAATAGTCGTGGGAAAATAGATAAAGATTTGGCAATGTCCACCATCCTATACTGTACTCCTCATCTTTCTCTCTTACTAACTTAAAATAGACAGCAATACATTGCTCCATTGTATGTTAGAATTAAATAACTTTGGAGTTGTCAGTTTAAGGGCACCCCACTCCATTGACTCCACTTTATTTATATTGACTAATGGTGGAAATAACCTTTATAGAATTTACAGGATGTGCCTCTGGTTCATTATTTTTATTCTTTAAACATACAGCTCTTGAAAACTAATCTGAAATGTTCATTATTATCTCCACTAGTGTTGTTTTCTCTTGGATATTCTTTAATTGGAATCCTGGATAGAGATAATAATAGCTTTCTACTTGAGGTTAAAATGATTCCCTTTCCAGCCTTTGTGTGAGCTTTCTGCTTTTCAACACAAGCTGTAATAATGTATTTATGAAACCTGGATCATCTTTTGAAAAACCAAACTTAGCAAGCAAAAGCATTGCAGGTGTATCTGGAGACCGTCTCCTTGGCCTGATGGCAATGCTAAGGTTTAGGATAATCAATTATTGCTCTCTCATGGAAAGCAAAACTGCTGAAAAGCCCTTACATTCTCAGCAGGAGTGATTTCACTTAAAATGAAGGAAATTGCATTCATTATGAATATCACTTGCTTTGCTATAATTCCTTTAAAATATACAAAATGTGGAAAGAACTTGGCTCAAAGCAAAGAGCTAAGTATTGAAAAATGGCATTCCAGTTAATTTTTAAAGGATAAATATGAAAATTATGCCTTTTAAATAGCTCATTCTGAACAGCTTTAGGTGTGGAGCATATTAAAGGTACTAGAACGCATTAGATACAGATGCTTGGGTCCGTTCTGATTTACCAGTGCTATCTGCTGGTCATCTTGCAACTACTGGCCTTTCACATTCCACTGTTAAGGATGTTTGGTATGCTGGTACAAAAATAATAAACATTACTTCTCTGAAGTGTCAAACCCTTTGAATGTCTATGTGATGGGTGCCTTGTGAAGAATAACTTCACTGTACTCATAGATGCATTGGTAAGTTTTTAATTTAGTACTCGTACGCCTGATAGTACTAAACTCCATTATTAGGTCACAGATTGTTTGCTCAGGGAAAGAAAGAGGAATATTTAAGTAATGAGGATCTATAATAAATGTACTCAGGGTGATGTTACACTAAAATAATGGCCATGTTAGGTAACCTGTGAAATTTAAGCTGGAGTCAGGCTGTTAATAGATTTCAGAAGTCAGTAACTTAGCTTCACCCTGATTCTAAGAAAAGATGTTCCTATTGAAATGCTGTGCCATTTCTAAGGTTTGTGGCATTTATGGTGCTCATAAAACTGTACAACCATAAAATATCAAAGGAGTTTTACAAAATCAGCCTCAAGGAGCAATTTAAAATCAGCTGGTTAAATGAAACTGCCTTGGCAATATTTTTAAGACACGTGAGAGTCAGAAAGGAGGTTAAATGGAGGTTCACTCTTCATCCTAACTCCCCAAATGTCATGATTTCATAAGTCATTCCTCTCCATCAGTCCTCAGGTTTTATTCACCTTTGTATCAGTCTTTGAAGGGAAGTAATGTATTTGTAAAATACATTTTGAAGCCTACACTTTTGCCTAAAACCTTTACAGTGGCTGCTTTGTAGGTAGTCACACTGACTTTATTCTGCTCAACCAGACTGGGAAGATTACAGTTAGAGGTCAGGCACTATAGAAAACTTAACCCTCTCCCACAGCGTTGAAGATATTTCCATTTCACACAATTCAGGTTGTTTTTTGTTTTTATGTTGCTATAAGAAAACTGGGGTGACATATAATATACCCCCAATTTATATTACTGAGAAAAATATCTGAGCCTGTAAAATTCATCTTGCACATATACACCATTTCACAATGTATAAGAAGATATTTAAACTTGAGCACATATACTAATACTACTTAGAAAGGATAAAATAAAATAGACTAAATGTCTTATAATAAATGAACACATAAATCTGACATATTCACAAATTGAACTGCTAATATCATTGTAAAACTTTTCATAAGAAATTTTAATTTTGAGAAATCTCAAAATTAGAGGCAAGATAAATTGGTTTAGACCGCTACAAGAAAATGCTATAAACCTGTTAGCATATGAACAACAGAAGTGCATTTTGTCCTGTTCAAGAGAAGGTGAAATTCATGATTAGCAAACCCATTCATTGTATAGTTGGGATGCTGTTCTTGGTTCATAGCATGGCAACTCTCTCTGTAGGAGGGACAAGCTAGCTTCCTGGGGTCTCCTTTGAGAGAATAGTAAGTCCAATTAGGAGGGCTTTGCCTGCATAACATAAGCATCTCCGAAATGCCTCATATCTTCATAATCTATACTGGGCTTCAATATAGGAATATTGAGAAGACTTGAGCATCAGGGCTACAGATGGATTACATAGTAGATGCCAAAATTATTTAATGAATTTTCCCAACGTTATTGGGGTGTAATTCACAAAAATGTTTATGTTTTAGGCTTTTAATGATGATTTAATGTTAATATACATTGTGAAATGATTACCAGAACAAAGCCAATTAGCATTTTATTATAGCTTGAACAGGATTTGGCTCCTCAAACTCATGGATTTAAAACCCAAAGTTTTACATTAACAGTTCATGAATTTATGTTAAGGACTGATGGATTAAGGTTAGGGACTTAGCTCTCTGGTGCTTAGGGCACAGGGAAAGGTCTTTTTTTTTTTACATTTTTTCTTGTTTTTAAAATAACACATTTGTAATTTATATTATATTCAAGGGCTTAATACTTTACTGATAAAGAGTTCAAAAAGTAAAAGGTGAAAAGACCATAGTTCAGCAGGAATATAGGCAAGGGCTACAAACAATGATTAAATTAAAATATGTCAATTTCTCTCATATAATATACATTTTTAAATAGTCACAGATCATTAAGCTATAGCGAATCATTCTTTTTTTTCCTTTTTAAAAATAGTTACTTTACTTATTTGAAGGGCAGAGCTACAGAGACAGTGAGAGGAGGAGACAAAGACAAAGATCGTCCATCTTTTGGTTCACTCTCCAAATGGCCTCAATGGTGAGAGCTGGGCCAAGATCTTCTTCCAGATCTTCCAAGTGGGTAGCTGGGGCCATGGTTACTTGGACCATCTTCTGCTGCCTTCCTCGGGAAGGATCTGAATTGGAGGTAGGCCATCCAGGAATCAAACCAGTGCCCGTATGGGACGCTGGATTTGCATGCAGTGGATTTACCTGCTATGCCCCAATACAAATACCCAATATATCATTCTTAACAGTTTTTTTGTTTTAAATTTTATTTAAGGCATACAAATTTCATGCATTTCCTATATACACATTCAGGAATACAGTGATGCTTCCCATGCTATCCTCGCTCCAACCCACACTCCCACAATTCTTCCTCTTCCTTCTCCTACTCCCAATCTTAATTTTTACTAGGTACTCTTTTCAGTGAACTTTATACTCATAAAAGCAACCCTACACTAAACAAAGAGTTTAACAAATAGTATGAAGAAAAAACACTGCTCCTAAACACTTGACACAAGGGCTATTAAAAATCATTAAAGCTAATTGTCCATTTAATTCTATACATTACCTGTTAGTTCTCTACTATTTACCATATCAGGGAAAACATATGGTATTTGTCTTTATAGGACTTGCTTATTACACTAAGTATAATGGATTCCAGTTGATTGAAAGAGAGTTAAAGTTTGACAAATATAATATTTCCAGCAAAACTGATACACATAGGCATTTCTTTTTTTGATTTTTTTTAATCTTTAGTTCCTACATGTAAGGGAGATTATGCAATATTTGTCTTTCTGTATCTCACTCATTTCACTTAATGTGATGTCCAGAAGGACATTACAATCATTTTGATACAAATGACAGAATTTCATTTTTAAAAACTAAATAACATACAATCATATCTATATTACACATTTAATTTATCCATTCATGTGATTATGGACACCTCAGTTGATTCCATAT
Source organism: Sylvilagus floridanus (assembly GCA_949820135.1). Lineage (NCBI taxonomy): Eukaryota > Metazoa > Chordata > Mammalia > Lagomorpha > Leporidae > Sylvilagus > Sylvilagus floridanus. Next base: position 39,241,210 of record OX463243.1, read on the forward strand.
TCTAATTATTGTGAATAGTGCTGCTATAAACATTGTGTTGCCAGTGTCTCTTTGATACAGTGTGATATATCTTTTGGGTATATGCCCAGTATATACAGATTGCTGGATCACATAGCAAGTCTATTTTTAGTTACAGATATCTCCATAGTGTTTTTTAAGGTTGCTGCACTAATTTAAATTCCCACTAGCTGTAGATAAGAGTTTTTTGTGTATTTTTTTTTGACAGGCAGAGTGGACAGTGAGAGAGAGAGACAGAGATAGTTCTTCCTTTTGCCGTTGGTTCACCCTCCAATGGCCACTACCCTGGTGTGCTGCGGCAGGCGCACCACACTGATCCGATGGCAGGTGCCTGGTGCTTTTTCCTGGTCTCTCATGCAGGTGCAGGGCCCAAGCACTTGGGCCATCCTCCACTGCACTCCCGGGTCACAGCAGAGAGATGGCCTGGAAGAGGGGCAACCGGGACAGAATCTGGTGCCCTGACCTGGACTAGAACCCGGTGTGCTGGAGCCATAGGCAGAGGATTACCCTATTGAGCCACAGCACTGGACAATAAGAGTTCTTTACATCCTAGCCAGCATTAGTTACTCTCTGTTTGGATAGTAGCCATTCTGCCAGGGGTGAGGTGATATTGATTATGATTTTGATATTGATTTCCTTGACAGCTTGTATGTTGAACATTTTTCCATATACTTATTGGAAATTTGCATTTCTTCTTTTGAGAATTGTCTACTGAGGTCTTTTGCCCATTTTTAACTGCATTATTTTTTACTCTTGCTGAGTTTTTGAGTTACTGATATATTCTGATGTTAGTTCTTTGTCAAATAAGTAGCCTGTAAATATTTTCCCATTCTATTGGCTGTCTTTTCACTATTTCTTTTGATGTATAGAAGCTTTTTAGTTTGAAACAGTCACATTTGTCTAGTTTTACTTTTGCTACCTGTGTCTTGGGTATCTTTTCAAGGAAGTAATCACTTGAACTGTTTCACTTAACATTTCTCCCAGAAACTTAGGATTTAAATTTAGGTCTTTGGTCCATCTTCAGCTGATTTGCAATGCGATGATTAGTACAGATATATTTTCCTTCTTCCACATATATACATCTAGTTTTGCCAGTGCCATTAATTGAAGAGATTATCCTTTCTCCATTATGTGATTTGGGCACTGTTATCAAATATCAATGTAGTGTAGTATGTTGGTTAATTTCTGGGATTTCTTTTCTGTTCTACTGATCCACACATTAGTATTTTTTATGACAGTACTATGCTATTTTAATGACTAGAGTGTTGTACTATATTGTGAATTCAGATATTATGATGCCTCCAGCTTAATATTTTTTGTCTTTGTTTTTGTTTGTTGTTGTTGTTGTTGTTGTTTGCTCAGAATCTCTTTGCTACACTGGGAATTTTGTGATTCAAATGAATTTTAGGATTAATTTTCAGTTCTATAAAGAATGTTATTGGTATTTTCATAGGGATTAACATAGCATCTATAAAATTAAAACAAAATTATGGTTGATTTCACAACTAGAGGATATTGCAAGAAAAGTAAGTTACAGGCAATATCCTTGATGAATATAACTGCAAGAATCATCAGCAAAACAAACAGCAAACTACTTTTATGTGGTTTCATGTTACTTATATGTGTCATTTTTTTTAAATTGAAGGATTTGTTAGCATTTTTCTCTTTTTTAACACAGTTGAAATATTTATTTTATCTAAGATAATAAATACTGGGAGAAAAGGAAAAGCGAGTTGATACTATTACTTAGACAATGATAAATCATATTCTTTTTTTTTTTGACAGGCAGAGTTAGACAGTGAGAGAGAGAGACAGAGATAAAGGTCTTCCTTCTGATGGTTCACCCCCCAAATGGCAGCTACGGCTGGCTGGCGCGCTGCACCAATCTGAAGCCAGGAGCCAGGTGCTTCCTCCTGGTCTCCCATGCGGATGCAGGGCCCACGCACTTGGGCCATCCTCCACGGCCTTCCTGGGCCACAGCAGAGAGCTGGGCTGAAAAAGGAGCAACAAGGACAGAACTGGTGCTCCAACGGGAACTGGAACCAAGGGTGTCAGTGCCACAGGTTGAGGATTAGCCTAGTGATCTGTGGCGCACCTATAAATCATGCTCTTTAAAAGCAGGTATACTGAAGGGCATCAATGAATTTGTCCTCCAAAATACTGTCTATACATTAGATTATTTTCCCTAGTCTAATTATTGAGGTGGAACTACAATCCAGTGTGAAATTAAAACATCTCCCATCTTTCCCCTAGAGCAGCTTGGTTACTTTCATTTCTTCAGTTAAACCAGACAGATGGAAGCTGGCCTAGTCACACTATCAGGAATGAGATTTGACTGCCATGAACAATGTCTCTTACATTTCTGATGGTTACCCAGTATGCAAGACTTGGGATAGAGGAGGCATGCCCTATGTATTTGTTGAATGAGGGAATACTTTGAAGAAGAAAGCTCAAAAGGTTAACATTAAATTATAGAGTATTTATTGTGTTAATATACATTCCATTATTTTATTATTAAAAAAATGAGCAGGCCAAAGGCCCATACCAATGCACTTTAAAGGCATAATTCCTCAGAATAAAGGAAGGATTCACAAACTACAGCCAAAAGATGTTAATTTCCCCAGTTAGGTAATCCCTTCCCTGCTTGACAGCTCTAGACTCTCACTTCTCAGAAAGCTCATGCTGCTGTATTGCTCTTATGACAAAATGGCAGGGAAGAAAAGGAAAATGACTTGTGTACACCCCACCTTAGATTACTCTGCCTTGGGACCAAGTAATGTGGGTGTTGGCCTGGTGCATTGCTTCTTTCGTGAGTAATTTTAGTGGCAATGTTTCTCACTCTTTTGTTTTTTTTATATATTTATTTTTCCTGGAAACTCTTTTATTTCTGAAGTTTTCCTGGTTGATTTTTTTTTTTTTTGGCCATGGCAGCCAGGGCTGGGCCAGGACAAGGCCAGGAGCCAGGAGCTTCCTCTGGGTCTCCTATGTGAGTGGCAGGAGCCCTGGCACTTCAGCTTCTGCTGCTGCTTTCCCAGGCACATCAGCAGGCAGCTGGATCAGAAGTGGAGCTGACAGGACTCAAACTAGCATATAGGATGCTCGTGTTGGCAGGCAGGGGTTTAACCCATTATGCCACAAGGCCGGCTCTAAAACACTGTGATTAATAAACCGCATTGCTGCAGCTTTCTGTGGATGCATAAACTAGATGAGTTCTCTCAATATCTGTTGAAGTTGTCTCCTGAAAGTCCTTCCTGTCCTGCAAGACTGGAACGCTGAACTCCCTTGCAAGTGAGATTTAACATTTATCAATCAGAGTCAGCCCTGTGAAGAGAGACAGTGGATCTAGCAGACAAGCTGTGGAAACAGTTTTGCGAGAGGTTCCCTAACTTCTGAAGTGCAATTCAAGCAATGCGCTCCTAGAGTCAACAGTCCTGGAAGCAGCTTGATGAGCCCCAGGACCACAGTCAAGGTGGTGAGATCAGCACCAGGGACAGCAGCCTGCTGGCTTTTTTTTTTTTTTAGAATATAAATTTCCAAGGTACAACTCATGGATTACAATGGCTTTCCCCCCGTACTTTCCCTCTCCCCCCGCAACCCTCCCCCCTTACCCGCTCCCTCCACCCTCTCATTCACATCCAGATTCATTTTCAATTCTCTTTGTATACAGGAGATCAGTTTAGCATGTGTTAAAAAAGATTTCGTCCATTTGCCCTCATATAGCAACACAAAGTGAAATATACTATTTGAGTACTCGTTATAGCATTGAATCACATTGTACAGCACATTAAGGACAGAGATCCTACATGATATATATATATTTTTGAAACTGATTAATTTTTTAACGCTTTTATTTAAAGAATATAAATTTCCAAAATACAGCTTATAGATTACAATGGCTTCCCCCCCATAACTTCCCTCCCACCCACAACACTCCCCTTTCCCACTCCCTCTCCCCTTGCATTCACATCAAGATTAATTTTCAATTCTCTTTATATACAGAAGATCAGTTTAGTATATATTAAGTAAAGATTTCAACAGTTTGCTGTCACATAGCAACACAAAGTGAAAAATACTGTTGGAGTACTAGTTATAGTATTAATTCACAATGTATAGCACATTAAGGACAGAGATCCTACATGATATATTTTTTTTAAATTGATTAATTTTCTATGCAATTTCCAATTTAACACCAAGATTTTTTTTATTTTTAATTATCATTATATACAGAAGATTGATTCAGTATATACTAAGTAAAGATTTCATCAGTTTGCACCCACACAGAAACACAAAGTGTAAAATACTTTTTCAATACTGATTAATTTTTATGCAATTTCCAATGTAACACTGAGTTTTTTTTTCAATTTCAATCATCTTCATATACAGAAGATCGATTCAGTATGTATTAAGTAAAGATTTCATCAGTTTGCACCCACACAGAAACATAAAGTGTAAAAATACTGTTTCAGTACTAGTTACAGCATTACTTCACATTGGCCATTGGAGGGTGAACCAACGGCAAAGGAAGACCTTTCTCTCTGTCTCTCTCTCTCTCTGTCCAATCTGCCTGTCAAAAAAAAAAAAAAGAGCAGGAAACCAGCACAAGCCCATCACACTGCTTGTTCCTCTGCACAGGTGCCCCAGTGTTACAAGCCTCATTTGTATGGCATTTGTGCTGCTAGCCTAGAAAAAAAGGAGAAAAGGTATATGGGAAATTTGGGTACTAATGGAACACACTGCAGAGTGGGATTCATAGATAATGGTGTCCAAGTAGCTCATGGGCAGTCTTCCTTGATAAGTCTACTTCCTGTTTCCAAGTTGCCCCAACTACTCAACTTCAATATTCTTTTTAGAATAAGAAAGAAATGGGTCTTTTGGTCAGTATACTTCAAGGTTATGGTTCTGAGTGTTCATTCACTATTCCATCAGTTTCCTTCATGGCAGAAATCGCCAGATGAGAGGATTTCTCATTTGGCTGAGCAACCTAGAGGGATACAAGTAAAAGTGAATTATCTTTTCACATTCAACAAGGCATCTATTCAGGGGATTTTTTTTTCTAACAGGGGAATTCTCTTTTAAATGTGGAATTACTCTCTTGGACACTTGCATTTCCACAAAGGTACTGTGATGGTTATATTATCAAAATGCATACTTTGGGGTGACAATGTGGGTGAAATGGTAGTAGAAAGTTTCTATCCTGTCATTTAGCTCCATCACTTGTTTGGGTATATAAATGTGGAATTGACTGCTTCAGATTTGAAGGAATTATAAAAAATAATCTTCTTACTTGTAAGGTTAATAATTTGTCAATATCATACATTAAAGAAAACATTAAAAATATAAATTGATATTGATTCAAAGGAAATTCAGAAACTACCAGTGAGGATAAACCACCACATTACCTTCGATCCATTCAAAACTTAATTATTGCACACCTGCCATATCATTGGATTTGAGTTTAAGGTTGTGAGTTTTGCCTTCTATCATTTTATTTCAATTCTCTTTAATTTCATTATTTCAGGTTATAGTGATACCGTACAAATATTACAAATTAAATTTAGTTGCTACAGTGCTGCTGTTATGCACTGAAACTGTTAAGTATACTCAAACTTCTACAACACAGCATGTTTTTATTTTACACACACAGACCTACCTAATGGAAAACTCTAATATATTTTCACACTCATTGTACACAGCTGGTGTTCAACACATGTTGCTGGAAGGTGATAATACTGCAGGTTATGTAACGTCAAATTTTGTGTAAAAATAATGCATGGCTTTGTAGAAATGCAGTGCTTTGTTTGTTGGCAGTGACTATTTTTCCAGTAGATTGAATTTTGAATTTGTCATGAAAATTGTTCTTTGAAAGGAAATTCCAATACCTAGAAAATGACTTACTCCACATGAAATGTTTATGATTTGGAACCTACCATTCTATGATTCAGGATTAGAGTGTGGTTGAAAAAATACATTTTTCAGATGAATGGCTGTTCAGGCAAGACAAACAAAGCTTTGCCATCAGCTTTTTCAAATGATCAAATTTCCACAGGACTGGAATAAAAGAAATGAAACACTAAAGAAAAGCATTCCATGTTATGCTAAAGAATATCTATAAAATATTTTACAATTATTTTAAGAAGATATGTTGATTATGTTTAAGCTAATAATTAATCACTGTAAAATATTTCCCAGAGGATGAATATATTTTCTTCATTTTATGCAATTTCTCAAGACTTATAAGCATCGTACTGTGAAATAAATTGTAAATTAAAAACACATTTAATGGCAGTTTGCAAGTGATTTTATTTTCACCTGGTACTTGGTACATTTTATTCTAAAACAAACTTTTCATGTTTCAGAGAAGGCATTAATTTCATCATTTTACTAATGAAGAATCCAATGAGACAGAGATTGACATAAGGCCATTGTATAACAAAAATAGAGCTAGAGTTTCTATCTTCAAATGATACATTTTTCCTTTCCTCTATGAATAAAATCCTGGTTATTGTTGATATAATAAAGTAGTGTAAGGCTGTGACTTATGTATTTGAGAGTTAGTTTAATTCACTCCTTCAACTCTAGAAAACACTACACATGAATCACTTTTAGGACAACCCTAGAAAAGTAACTGGAAGAAAGGATTTAATGTTTGTTGAATAAATGAATGAATACATGAAAAATTTGTGAAAGAAATAATCAATCAAATAAATGAAATAGACTAATACCCTATTATTTGGCTTAGGAAATGGAATTATTTTGTCAAAAATCATTTTTTTTCCACATTTGTGTTCCTTTACCAAGATGTCAGGTTTACATTATTTATAGAAAGCTGACTTAGCTACTAAGTAAAACAACTTTGACCATGATAAATCTCAGTAATTTGGTAGGCATAATAGGCAGCAGGTTGAATATTTTCTTTGAAATCTAGTTTACTGAATTAGGTATAGTAGTGCTTTTATCATGGTAGCTAACATTTTAAAAGATTATTAAAACTATTTCTCCCATTAAATTAATTGACAAATTAATTGACCATGATTATTTCTCTCTTTGTTTTAATCCAATTCCCCTTTTCATTCCACAAATCACTGCTGTTTGGAATACAACTTGTGAAACACGAGATTCTGGTATAACAATCATTTGGGGTGAGATCAGAAAGCCTAGGTGTGAGTCATAATTATATCAGTTGAATAAGCTTTGTGAATTTGAGCAAAGCACTTATCCGGATATCAAATTATTTCCGTCACTGAAAAGTTTTAGGGATGCATTTTGTTTAAAGATGAAGTGATTAAATTTCTCCCTAAAGTAAAATATTGGTGAAAGCTGGAGAATACAAAAGATTGATTACATTAGAGTTATTTAAATTTAAAGTCTGCAAGTTTAGGAAAAGTGTGTGTGTCTCTCTCTCTCTTCATTAAACACAAATAACATTTATCAATTCATGTAAACCTATTGATTAAAAATCATTGATTTCATATAAAATTTGTTAATGTGCAGAAGACATATATGTATATATACCTAAGCAATATCTTCTGGACATGGAGAATTATTAAAAGGAGAGGTACGAAAATGTGTCTGCATGTCCTCGTTTTTTTAAATTTTTTTGACAGGCAGAGTTAGACAGTGAGAGACAGAGAGAAAAATCTTCCTTTTTCTGTTGGTTCACCTCCCTGTGGCCGCTACGGCCTGCGTGCTGCACCAATCTGAAGCCAGGAGCCAGGTGCTTCCTACTGGTTTCCCAAGTGGGTGCAGGGCCCAAGCACTTGGGCCATCCTCCACTGTACTCCTGGGCCACAGCAGAGGGCTGGACTGGAAGAGGGGCAACCGGGACAGAACCAGCGCCCCAACCAGGACTAGAATCTGGGGTGCCGGTGCCACAGGCGGAGGATTAGACTAGTGAGCTGTGGCGCTGGCCTGCGTGTCTTTTCAATTAATAAAATTGCCTGAAAATGAAAAAAAAAGTTCCAGAGATTGAATTTTTTTTATTTTCCCACTTGAAGAATTAAGCTGATTTTTATTTTTTGTAAATTTATTAAAGGATGCGCAGGCATATGTTAACAGTTAGGACACCACCTAGTATGTCCACATCTCTTATCAGAGAGCCTGAGTTTGAGTCCCTACTAAACTCCCAAATGCAGGTTCGTAATAACACACATTCTGGGAGGCAGAATATGATGGCTCAAGTACTCAGGTTCCTGCCACCCGTGTGGTAGACCTGGATTGAGTCCCTGGTCCCTGCCTTATGCCTGGGTTCATTCCAGCTGCTGGGCCCCTTGGGAAATAAACCAGTAGATCGGTCTCTAACTATCTCCCTCTCTCTCTTTTTCCTTTTTTTCTCATACATTTCTCTCCCCCTCTCTTTCTCAGTGTCTCTCAAAAAGAAAATAGGCCGGCACCGTGGCTCAACAGGCTAATCGCCTTGCGGCGCCGGCACACCGGGTTCTAGTCCCGGTCGGGGCACCGGATTCTGCGCCGGTTGCCCCTCTTCCAGGCCAGCCCTCTGCTGTGGCCCGGGAGTGCAGTGGAGGATGGCCCAAGTGCTTGGGCCCTACACCCCATGGGAGACCAGGATAAGCACCTAGCACCTGGCTCCTGCCATCGGATGAGCACGGTGCGCCGGCCGCAGCGCCATTCGTGGCAGCCATTGGAGGGTGAACCAACGGCAAAGGAAGACCTTTCTCTCTGTCTCTCTCTCTCACTGTCCACTCTGCCTGTCAAAAATAAAAAAAAAAAAAAGAAAATAGATAAAGATATATTTAATTTGATAGAGCAGAAGCTTCTGGCTAGATTGAAAACAGGGCTATGTATTCCATCAGTTTGCAACTGAACAAGTATAGTGCCTCTGAAAACTCAACTTTAGAGACTAAAATGCCATGTTAGAACATTTTAGAAATCATGTTAGGGTGAGCATAGTGGCATAGTTGATTAAGTTGCTGCTTGGGATGCTCACATCCTGCACTGCAGTGCCTGTGATAAAATCTCACAACCTCCTCTGATCCAGCTTCTTGCTAATATGCACTCTGAGAGGCAACACAAGATGACTCATGTATTTGGGTCCCTGCTATCCAAGTGAGAGACCAATGTTAAGGTCCTGACTCCTTTCTCCTTCTCTCTCTCTCTCTCACTGTCTTCTACTTTGCCATTCAAATAATAAATAAAAAATTAATTTTCCAAATGTTTCACTTTTTTTTTAGCTTTTATTTAAAGAGTATAAATTTCCAAAGTATAGCTTATGGATTCCAATGGCTCCCCCCCTCACAACTTCCCTCCCTCCCGCTACCCTCCCCTCTCCCGCTCCCTCTCCCCTTCTGTTCACATCAAGATTCATTTTCAATTCTCTTTATACACAGAAGATAAGTTTAGAACATATTATGTAAAGATTTCAACAGTTTGCCCTCACATAGAGACACAAACTGAAATTATTGTTGGAGTACTAGTTATAGTATTAATTCACAATGTACAGTACATTAAAGACAGAGATCCTACATGATTTTTTTTAAAGAATTGATTAATTATCTATGCAATTTCCAATTTAACACCAAGATTTTTTAATCATTTGCAATTATCTTTATACACATAAGATCAATTTAATATTATAGTATGTAAAGATTTCATCAGTTTGCACCCACACAGAAACACAAAGTGAAAAAATACTGTTTCATTACTAGTAATAGCATTATTTCACATTGGATAACACATTAAGGACAGATCCCTCATGAGACGTAAGTACACAGTGACTCCTGAAGTTGATTTAACAATTTGACACTCTTGTTTATGGCGTCAGTAATCTCCCCAGGCTCTAGTCATGAGTTGCCGAGGCTATGGAAGCGTTTAGGGTTCACCGACTTCGATCTTAATCCGACAGGGTCATAGTCAAAGTGGAAGTTCTCTCCTCCCTTCAGAGAAAGGTACCTCCTTCTTTGATGGCCCCGTTCTTTCCACTGGGATCTCACTTGCAGAAATCTTTCATTTAGGTCTTCTTTTTTTTGTTTTTCAGAGTGTCTTAGCTTTCCATGCCTAAAATATTCTCATGGGCTCTTGAGCCAGATCCGAATGCCTTAAGGGCTGATTCTGAGGCCAGAGTGCTATTTAGGACATCTGCTATTCTATGAGTCTGCTGTGTATCTCGCTTCCCATGTTGGATCATTCTCTCCCTTTTTCATTCTATCAGTTAGTATTAGCAGACACTAGTCTTGTTTGTGTGAACCCTTTTACTCTTAGACCTATCAGTGTGATCAATTGTGAGCTGAAATTGATCACTTGGACTAATGAGATGGCCTTGGTACATGCCACCTTGATGGGAATGTATTGGAATCCCCTGGCACACTTCTAACTCTATCATTTGGGGCAGTTCCGATTGAGCATGTCCCAAATTGTACATCTCCTCCCTCTCTTATTCCCACTCTTATATTTCACAGGGATCACTTTTCATTTAAAATTTAAACACCTACAGCTAATTGTGTGTTAGTTGCCAGATTCGACCCATAGTACTAGAACGAATACAAACAACAAGGGGAGATACTAAAATGGGTAAAGATTTAGATTGTACATCAACAGTTCAGACAGGAGCTGATCATGTCTTATTTTCTCATTGTGTTCATTTCGTTTCAACAGGTTTCCTCTTTGGTGCTCAGTTAATCATCACCAATCAGGGAAAACAAATGATATTTGTCTCTTTGGGACTGGCTTAATTCACTCAGCATGATGTTTTCCAGATCCCTCCATTTTGTTGCCAACAGACACATGAAAAAATGCTCAAGATCACTGGCAATCAGGGAAATGCAAATCAAGAGCACAATGAGGTTTCACCTCACCCTGGTCAGAATGGCTCACATTCAGAAATCTACCAACAATAGATGCTAGAGAGGATGTGGGGAAAAAGGGACACTAATTCACTGTTGGTGGGAATGCAAACTGGTTAAACCACTATGGAAGTCAGTCTGGAGACTCCTCAGAAACATGAATATAACCCTACCATACAACCCAGCCATCCCACTCCTTGGAATTTACCCAAAGGAAATTAAATTGGAAAACCAAAAAGCCGTCTGCACACTAATGTTTATTGCAGCTCAGTTCACAATAGCTAAGACCTGGAACCAACTCAAATGCCCATCAACAGTAGACTGGATTAGGAAATTATGGGACATGTACTCTACAGAATACTATACAGCAGTCAAAAACAATGAAATCCGATCATTTGCAACAAATGTGTCACTTTTTAAAAATATGTTCTATGGTCTATCTTTTTTATAATCACCAGAACTTTTAAATTAGATATTTTTCATTCTGATCCTCATCCAAATATATTAAAAGAATCTTTAAAGATGTACAATAGAGTTGCTGCATTTTCACTAAAAATTGTTTACAATATTTAGTACAAATTTGTATTGAAATTAAATATCATTTTATTAAAGAGGAAGTTCAATTGGGAATTGAGGTCGAGAATAATTTTGAATAATGCAATCACCATGAAATTTTGTGTGATTTTTTCTCTACTCTCCTTAGAAATAAATATGTGTTAAAGAGATTCTTTGACTAATTTTTCCTTGGCTCTGAATATCATGTTTGCCAAATGAGACTCATCAATGTCAATTACAATGCCTGCAATAATGAGCTGGTATGTACCAGATTCTGGTGAAGAACTGCAACATGCAACTGGACATCTTGAATTGAGGAATATGATTAGCTCAACAAAAATTCAACTAAGAATATTTTATAAAATTATGCTTCTATAAAGGAGGCTGATTTTATCATAATTTTCTTAAGTGTGTGCTGTTCTTTTGTCTATGTGGTCGTGTTCGTTTGTTGAGGCATAAGCATTGGAATATTTCAAGGTACCATGCTAGGCCTTCTCTTCTCACTCTGCATTCTCTTTTCAGGTGAGCCTTACAAAGAGTTTCAATTATTATCCTAATTTAATTATGCTCCAAACTTATATTTATATTTCTGAAATTTGTTTTGAAGTGTAGATCCATATACACAGCTTCTTTTTTATATTTCTATAAGGTAATATCAAATATATACTTCTATATTTCTTGTTTGTAGTTTGTTGACCTTCTTTCATCTCTGGTTGTGTTTTCCTAGTTTGAATGGGGCACTAATGACTTCCCGAAGACATCCCCAAGTCAGCACCCTTGCTATGCACCCTGACTGGCATTCAGTGATAAAGAGTTGGGACAGGCAGAGGAAAAAAGAAATAAATCGTCCATGATACTCAACATTGCTTTCCTAGAAACACTGAGGAGGAGAAAGAGAAAAATAGATAAAAGTATTACAAATATTCTACAGCAAAAGAAAGGAGATATCATTGATTTGTGCTGTATATTTTATGAAGCAGGACATGTACTTGAGCCCAAGGAAGCAAGTAAAACCGCAACAGAGTAAAAGGTATCAGAGTGACAACATATAAAAAATCAATTACGTTAAAATTTATACCATTTATTGCTTCACTGGATATCATTATTATTTATGAAACTGTGAAAACAATTTTTGAGTCTTTGTTGACATTCAAGAAATTTAAATGGGGGAGGGGGGGGCGGCACTACAGCATAGCAGGTAAAGCCACTGCCTGCAGTGCCTGGATCCCATACGGATGCCAGGTCGAGTCCTGGCTGTTCCACTTCTGATCCAGATTTCTTCTGTGGCCTGAGATAGCAGTAGAAGATGGTCCAATTATTTGGGCCCCTGCACCTGCTTGGGAGACCCCGAAGAAGCTACTGGCTGCTGGCTTCAGATCAGCGCAGCTCTGGCCATTGCAGCCAATTGGGGAATGAACCAGGGGATGAAGAACTTTCTTTGTCTGCCATTCCTTCTCTCTGTGTGTAACTATGAGTTTCAAATAAATCTTTTTTTTAAGAAAATAAAAATGTGTGGGGTTTATGATTACTTCATTTTGTTTATAAAAAATAAAAATAAAATCAAGAAAATGATATTATAGTTGGTCTCTGAATTTAGGTCAAAACACATCATCTTAAAATTTTCTAATGAAATTATAGTTTATAAAATTATCAGCCATGCTTTCATACTTCAAATCAACAAGGTCTTCATTCATTCATTCACAAGAAAAACAGTACAGAAGAAGAGCAGTATATATAAGAGATTATAAAACAAATCTTAAAAATATGCTGATTTGAAACTGATTCACTACATTTCTTTCATGAATACGGGTAATTTTCCCTTAGTACTACCCATCATTTTCATTAAGTTGATGAAATATTTTAGATCCTATACATATAGGCATTTAATTATTTTCATGTCCCATCCAATGGCTAGAGTAAGCTTGATAACTGAGTATGAGCCAGAAAAAAATTAGTTTGATATTTGCGGTTTTCCAGAAAATAAACACAGTGTATGAATTTGATGATCTTAATATAAATTCAAGGCTGAGGTATTGATGATTTAAACACATGAGTACTTATTTATATACCTAAATCTTTCATGTACATTAAGGGGAAAAAGTTAGAGCAATGTTTGTATAATTAGAGAATTCCTAGAATTTTAGATGAAATAAATAGGACTTATTTTTTTTTACCTTTGGCTAAGTTAAAACTTATATGGCTAACTATATAAGTAAACCTTTTCTTCACAGAGACTTTGCAAGATTTTCGAGTAATATGATCACAAGCAATCTGATTTTTGACCGTTACAGTGTTGTTATCATTGATAATAATGGAAAATTGTCGTCTCTTAAGCAGGTGCAATGAGAAAATTGAATAAAATATGAAAAGTACTCTATCACAATGAAATTTACTTTAAGGAATATCTGCTTATGACTGAGCAATGAAGACAACATAGACAACTATGATTTTAGTGACAAGTAGAATTTCTCGCTTATATGTAAAGGGAAGGATTTTTATCTAACTAAAAAGATGAGAAAGTGTAATTCCTCTTAAAATAGTTTGAACATATGGTGGAATATATCTCACTGTCTACCAACACAACCATTAAATCATAATAATGATCATACAGTTTAAGGGGAGTACAGAGACCATGTATTGTGTCCGTCACTATGTCTATAAAAATCAGAAAGTAATGAATGACGTTTTGATTCTGCCAAAAATTGCTAAACAACTTTGAGAAGTAACAGCAGCTACATGTTGACTTTATTACTGTTCCAGAAACCTATTTTTTAATCTTAAAGTTTATTTCAACTTTTGTGAACCACAGTTTAAACATCTATAAGCTGAGATATAGAAGGAAATGAACCCAAAGACTTCTCCCGTTCATGCTCTGGAACTACTTTCTTGAAGAGTAACAATACCCAACCCAGACTAAGACACTCTCCTTGATTAAATTTTCTTAGTAATTAACGGTTGTTAAACACACTCATATTCTTGCTTCACAATTGTGACACCAAGCATTTGAAATAGATTTTTTACTATTGGCTTTTACTTTGTGAATGACAGGAATTAAAACACGTTGATTTGACTAAAATCACCTATCAAATAAATAGAAGTAAATCTTGTTTCCTTAGCCTTATTTTCTTAATTTCTTTATTGTTGTTCTCTTATTTTCCTTGATTTATTTTCTAGTTTTGAATTACATTTGTATATGGCATATTCCAATGTCCATTACCAGGTTATCTCATGTATCCACAATCTATTTCTTCAAATAACATTAATTATTTTTAGACTAGGAGCAGTTTCTTCTTGTGTGTGTTTTTATATTTATGTGTATTTCATAATTTGTTCCTTACACTTTATGCACACAGTAGGTACGTAATAGAGCCTTGCTATATTTTCATTTGATGAAAGCATTATTCCTACATTAATCAGTTTTTTGTATTGGAGCAGTTTTATTGGAATGTTTTCAAAACCTTAAGGGGCCAAAACACTTCAATAAAGGAAGGAACACTCGCTTAAAAAGTGCTGGATTGCCTACTAGTTTGTTAACTTAATTTTGATTCAGCTCTGGTAGTGTATGTATTTTTGAGCTGGTTGAACTATTTTGCTTGCTTCCACTGCCTGGAATTTGATAGGACCTTTTAGTCTTCTCAGGGCTTTAATGATATTCATGGAAAAGCAGGCTGCATTTTTTAAATCTAATGAGGTGTCAGCTTCCTCAGTGACTCATTTTCTCTTTTGTCCTTCACTATTTTCCATTCTCTGCCTCTGAAACAACATAGACTTACCAAAGCATAAAGTGCTCTTATAAAGAAAGCATTTGTGGACTTAAACCACTTAATAAAACGTGAACCAACACTCAACATTAATTTTAACAATTACTTGAAGCTTTGGCTCAATTTCTAATTTACATCACTGAATGATTGCATATTTACTATGACATCCATTAGATGATCTTCAGCTGCTACAACATTTTACCTTTTTAGCTCTCTAATGCTCCAGTAAAGTAGATTCAGGGAAATAGATACAAAAGTGTGCTCATAAGAGATTATCATCTCTTTGGTTAGTGCTGTCTTACTATTTTTTAAAAATTTTATATGCATTGTTTTGAGTGACCTCCTTATTTAAATACAAATATATGAATTTTAAAACAATATACTAATCTATTTCTATATTAATACACATTCACTGACAACAGAAAAGGAAGACATTGAGTTATGAATGCTGATGTTTTACTCATATAATTTGTCTTCCAGCAAAGGTCCACAATGGAGTATAGTCTAGAAAGCAGAGATTAGGGTGGCTCCCTTCCCTCCTACAGATATATTAAAATAGAAAAATTAAAAATCAGAGATAACGGGTGATCATGGAGTAGATCAAATTAGACACTTTCTAGCAACACACTCAGATGCAAACATTGACATCTACTAGAATTTCAACATTTGAAAATTAACCATTCATTTTTTTGAGTATATGTTAGCAATTGCAATTAAATGTAGAAATATGTAGATCTCTGTGGCTTGATTATAAGTAGCAAATTGTGTGCCCAATGTGTAAAAGTTTAACACCTGAGTACTAAAGGATTCGTGTTTCTTTCCATTTTTTCTTTTAATTTTTGGGATAATATACTTTCAATTTACTTTATAATCACAGACTTAATCCTGAATAATGATTTTCACAAGTAGAAAGACTACTGCTCCACGGGAGTATAGACAATACTCTAAACAATACTCAAACCTCAAGATGTCAATTTCACTCATATACAGTACATTTTTTTGTATTCTATGCATATTAACTACCACAAATCAGAGAAAGCATATGATATTTGTGTTTGGGGATCTGGCTTGTTTCACTAAGCATAATGGTTTCCAGTTGAATTTCAGGGCTTCTCCAAATCTCAAGCAGTTTTAAATTTTAGATCCTTTTGTCACATTATTACTTTAAAATGAGAAACACCATTTTCTTTCACAAGAATAAACAAAAAATAAGTGCCATAGTCATATGATATCTCATCCTGCAAAGCTATTTAAGTCATTCTTTTATAGTTCAATTGCTACCATTTGCAAACCTCTATAGTATAATCTATACCTCTTAACTGAACTTATCCTCTTCTTTCATTGAGGATTTTCCTATTCAAGTCCACTCATTTTTATATGCTTATGTCATGGCACAAGTAAATTTTCAATAAATGCTGTTGATAAGAACTGGTGTAGTGGTGCAGTAGCTTAAGCCACTGCTTACAATATAATCATACCATATTGGTTTGGGCCCTTGCTGCCCTTCTACCAATTCAGTTCCTAGCTAATGCACCTTGGAAGGCAGGAGAAGATGGCCCAGCTGACTGCCACCCATGTGGTAGACCCAGATGAAGTTATTGGCTCTTGGCTTTATACTGGTTCAGACCTGGCTGTTGCAGCCATTTCACCTGAGCCAGAAGAAAGAACGTCTGTTTTCTCTCCCTGTCTCTCCCTTTCCTCTGTTGACTTGCGTTTTAAATAAGTAAGTAAATAAATAATTTAAAATTGTTAATGCGTAAAAGAAAGGGGAAAAATCTAGTAAACACGGGGAAAGGACAAAATAAAAAGAAGAGAGATAAAATGTGTGTACTGAATATGTAAAGAAAATGCAATGGAAATCCATAAATAAATTTTATGACAACAGCTTAGGTTGGTTCTTGTACATCTGTTAGAAACTTTCGTGTCATTTTTAGTATGAAAAGTATATTGCCATTATCCATTATAAAACTTATGTGAAAGTATTGATTGATTTTTGGGCCAAACGGAAATGTGAAACTTTATAGTAGTCCAGAACTTACCTTCAAGACTTTCTCCCATAGACTTATGAACATTATTATCCAGTCAAGAACAAAAAAAAAAATAATATCTCTTCAGAAGTATTGACCAATCTATAGAAAAAGCATCAAAAGCAAAAGATGTTTGATTGATTAAACCATATTTCTTACTCTCACTAGATGATACTTTATAGGATTCATATTTTTCTTGTTCTTACCAGTGTCTAATGAATCAATTGGCCACGAAAGTTGACTGACTTATGAAATGGGTATCTACTGAGATGGACATCAGGCAAACCCTATATGACATGATAGCTAAAGTTGCTGATGCACAAAGAAGAAATATTTAATGGTCAAGAAGTATTACTTTTTTTTTTTTTTTTTTTTTTTTTTTTTTTTGACAGGCAGAGTGGACAGTGAGAGAGAGAGACAGAGAGAAAGGTCTTCCTTTGCCGTTGGTTCACCCTCCAATGGCTGCCGCGGACGGCGCGCAGCGCTCATCCGATGGCAGGAGCCAGGTGCTAGGTGCTTATCCTGGTCTCCCATGGGGTGCAGGGCCCAAGCACTTAGGCCATCCTCCACTGCACTCCTGGGCCACAGCAGAGGGCTGGCCTGGAAGGGGGGGCAACCGGGACAGAATCCGGCGCCCCGACCGGGACTAGAACCCGGTGTGCCGGCGCCGCAAGGCGGAGGATTAGCCTGTTGAGCCACGGCGCCGGCCAAGAAGTATTACTTTGAGTGTAATACACATTAATTTGTTCCATCCCATCCTCTGCCATCCCACCCTCTGCTGCCTTGCTGCCATGTTCCGCCCCTCCCTCTGCTGTCTCCGCCATCTCCTGAACTCGGCCATCTTCTCCATCTTTTACCCAGCCACTCCCTGAAACCAGTCCTTCATCTAACCCCACTTTCACCATAATCTGCGATGAACCCATTTCCCCATTACCTATGACCAGCACCCAGGTGATATCACCATCGCCTGTAAGCATGTGCACACGGTCACATGACCACAAGCCCCAACATCTCCCACTTCAAGAGGTGGCTGGAGTTGAGGGTATTGTGCATGTCCATGTTCCATTCACACTACAAGACCTTGCACAGATCGAGGAAAGATTAGGGTCCTTTCCAGAACATTCAACTAGGTTCAAAAAAGAGTTTAGATACCTTTATCAAACATATGACCTCACCTGGAAAGACCTTGATATTATCCCTTCCTCCTCTCTTCACTTCTGAGGAACGGGTACAGGTCCAACAGGCTGCCCGAAATGAGGCTGATAAGGCCCGATTAACTGATCCCACTCTCCCACCAGGAGCCCAGGCGGTATCAGAGGTGGAGCCGAGATGGGACTACAAGGAAGGACAGCCGGGAAGACAAAACTTGGCTAATATGATAAAATACTTATTGGCCGGCATGCACACGGTCTCCCACAAAGGTGGTCAATTTTGATAGGCTTTGAGAGATCACCCAGGACCTGGGAGAAAACCTGGCTCTTTTTTAAACAGGCTCACTGAGGCCCTAACTAAGTTCAACAAACTGGATCCTCATTGCTCATTAGGAGCGGCAATTCTGGATCTCATTTCATTTCATTTAATTTTAGTCTTTTTCAGAAAAAAACTTAAAAGGGTGGAGGATGGTCCAGAGAGCCCCATTACAGACCTTGTAAAGATAGCTTTCAAGGTCTATAATTCTCGGCAAGAGGCAGCTGAGCAGGCACAACAGGCCAGGATGCAGAAGAATGTTACCCTTCAGACTCAGGCCCTGGTGGCAGTCCTGTGGTGGATTGAGGGAAGAGGGGTCAAGGGCAACCAGCCCCCAGGGGCATACTTCAAGTTTGGACAAGAGGGATATTGGGTTCAAGCATGCCCCACCCCTCGCACACTCACCCAGCCATGCCCCCACATGTGGCCAACCACTTGTGCCATAACACCCACAGTCCTAGGAATATTTACATAGCTCCAACAGACATTCTACTTAGTCTGAGCAGAAAACACATCCTAACCAACTTTAGCCTTACCTGGCTGACTATAAAATAAATCAAGTAATGTTAATATTCCCATTTTCAGGGCTGATTCTGAGGCCAGAGTGCTGTTTAGGGCATTTGCCATTCTATGAGTCTTCTGTGTATCCTGCGTCCCATGTTGGGTCATTCTCTCCCTTTTAACTCTATCAATTATTATTAGCAGATATTGGTCTTATTTATGTGATCCCTTTAACACTTAATCATATCTTTATGATCAATTATGATACTAAGATGGCATTGGTACCTGCCAACTTAATGGTATTTGGAGTCCCATGCCACGTTTCTAGCTTTACCATTAAAGGTAAGTCCGAGTGAACATGTGCCAAACTGTACATCTCCTCCCTCTTATTCCCACTCATATTTAACAGGGATCAATTTTTAGTTAAATTTAAACACCTAAGAATAACTGTGTGTTAATTAAAGAGTTCAACCAATGGTATTAAGTATAACAAAAAAAAAAAAAAACTAAAAGGAATAAAATAGTAAGCTGTTCCTCTACAGTCAGGACAAGGGCTGATCAAGTCATTGCGGCTATCTGGGGAGTGAACCAGCAGATAGAAGACCTATCTCTCTGTTTCTCTCTCTCTCTCTCTCTCTCTCTCTCTCTCTCTCTGTAGCTCTGCCTCTCAAATAAATAAATAAAATCTTTAAAATAAAGAAATAAATAAAAAATAAAATAGTCATACACTAATCATGTCACTTCATCTGTGACCATATCACTGATTTGGAACATAACAGTCTTCATTAGTTAGCATGAGCTAAGCGCTATAATAAAAATGAAATAATTCAAAATCTTAACAAATTAAAAATTTGTTTCACCCATACAAAATCAGCTGTGCCATTTAGCTTCTTTAAGGAAACTATTATTATGCACATATTTAGTGAATCAGTATGTTTCAGAGTCTAATTCTATCATTTTAATGCAAGGATTTTTATCCCAATCTGCATGAGAAAGGGGAAAAAGCTAGAGAACCTCATGCTGAAAATTAAATACTTTGGCAAGAAGTAACACACATTACTTCCACTTGAAATACTTGTGAGAGTTAATCACAAGGCAATGTAAAAGTACAAAATGTTCAAAGTATTCTAAACCTGTATGTGCCTCAAAGAACAGAAGGATCAGGTATCCATGAATTAACAACACATATCCAAAGGCCTGAATACTGTTAACATCTAATGCTACTAAATAAGCTAACCAAAGTTCTTGGAATATGTCCTCAACAATATATATTTTAATAATTTTATTTAAAATTGTTTTTCAAAACAAGTAACCATTAAGGCAAAACCAAATGGTGGCTAATTGAATCTCACATATCCTTTCAAATACAGTCCTAAAATATTGAATACTTTACCATGAAGAATGGATGTATTCTAATAAACAATTGAATTATAAATGTCTTTGAGTTCTTTGGATTCTTTCATTTACCAGGTGAATATCTGCCAAGTTTGTTTTAGCAATATTTAACATTGTAAAAACATTCTTCCAACTTCACAGCCACGTTAACTCAATATAATTAGGATCAACGCAATGAATATACTTTCAAATTATACTTCCTTTCTGTTAGATTGTTTTTAAAAATTTGTCCTCCAACTTAACATCACTAACACATTTACCTAATATTTAATGTCATTTCTCTCCTGTATCTAGTTGTTGTACATAGTCATAAATGGCAGCAGAAGTCAGACAAGTTAAATTCATTCACATATATTCATATATATATATATATATATTCTTATATATTAAACAGTGTTGGGAAATTTTATAATGTAGAGAAAATTCCCTATAAGTCACTGTGAGAATTCAATCTGAATGAATGGAATTTTCATACTGTAACCTTGTATATGTTTAGATGTTAAAATCCACTTGAATGAAAATGTTACTTTACCCAGGATATAATAACTATGACAAGATTTATTTAAAACAATAGGCTTTAAAGCAATCCCTGAGAGATGCTGAACCAGCCAGAAGACATTTGTGACTGTACTGCCTTAAAAAAGATTCTTTCATACAATTCAGAGAGGAAATCCAAAGTGGAGATTTGTGAATACTTTGAGATACAGAGATGAAGATAAGAATCCCAAAAGATCAAGTTGGCTGGAAGTCATAGGAAGAGTACTGAGAAAAACACTTTTGAAGAGAAAACTAGAGATTGGCACAGTGCAACAGAGTACTGATCATTAAATATGTGTAAAAAAAAATCTACCTAAGGCATGGGGAAACATCTCAAAGGATAAGAGAATACTAGCAGGCATTCACAGAGGCATAGAACCTATTTCTACCTACCACACTGGAGACACTTACAAGGCACTGGGTTGAGTACTCTGGAAGGCGTTGTGTTGTCACCAAAAATAGTTAACTCCAGACTGGGCATTGTTTTGTACTGTCCCAATAAATCACTGAATCAAGACCAGAAAGGGTATACATTTTTTCAAGTAATGTAACTGCACTTCAGACCAAAGTTTAAAAAAAATGTAGAAATATAGAAAATCAGAAGCATCCAACTCAAAACAAAGATGAAAATTAGACATTTGGGAATCAATTTAACCAAAGTAGTGAAAGATCGCTACAATGAAATACAAAGAAACATAAGAAACTACTAGGAAAAAAAAAACTACAAGCTAACAAACTAGAAAGTCTTTAGAAAAAAAGATAAATTTTTGAATACATATAACCTATGGAGATTAAATCAAGACAATATAGAAAATCTAAATAGACCTATAACAAGCAACAAGATTGAAACAGTAATTAAGTCTTCCATCAAGGAAGAAGGAAGAACCTGACACCTCTCTTATTGCATTATACAAAACATTTAAAGAGGAACTTAACTCCAATAGTTTTCAAACTATCTCAAAATACTGAACAGGATGGAACTCTGCCTAACTCTTTTAATGAGGCCAGCATCACTCTGAAAACAAAACCCAACAAAGACACAACATGAAAACTATAGGCTTACATCCATGAGGAACATCAGTGAAAAATTTCTTAATGAAACATTAGCAAACCGAATCCAAAACCACATCAACAAGACCATGCATCACAATCAAGTGAGATTTATCCCAGATACAAAAGTGGTTCAACATGCACAAATCAATGAATGTTGTAAATCACATCAACAAAATGAAAAACAAAAAGACTATGGTATCCTAATAGATGCAGAGAAAACATTTGAGAAGATTCAACACACCTTCATGATTAAAACACTCAAAAATCCATGTATAAAAGGAAAATATCTCGAAATTATAAGGGCTACATTTCAGTAAACCAACAGCCATTATTATACTGAATTCGGAAAACCTGAAAGCATTTCCCCTCAGATGTGGAACAGGACAAGGATGTTCACTTTCGCCATTCTTATTCAATATAGTACAATTAGGGAGGAGAGCAATTAAGGAGGGGAAAGAGGTAAAAGGCATCAAATTGAAAAGGAGGAAATCAAAATACCCATATTTTCAATTTGCATTGTGTAGTAATGATAAAGCCTAAACACTCCTCCATAAAGCATACAGAATTTATAAACTAATTAAGTAAAATTGTAGGTTACAAAATAAAAGTATGGAAAATAATATTTTTAGTACTCTAATGATGAACTCATCAAAGGGAAATTGGGAAAAAAATCCCATTCACAATAGCTGCTAAAAAAAATCAAATATAGGAATAAGTGCAATCAAAGAAATGGAAGATCTCTACAATGAAAGGAATAAAGTATTGATGAAACAGATCATCCATGAGACACGAAAAGTGAAAAAAATATTCTTTGCTCATGGATTGGAAGAATCAGCATCATTGAAATATCTATATTATCTAAAATCAGGTACAGATTCAACACAATTCCTATCAAATATCAGTAACACTATGTACCAAACTAGAAAAGGAGTAACTCTTACACACTGTTGGTCAGAATGTAAATTAATATAGCCATTATGGAAAATAGTATGGCTATTTATTTAAAAAGTAGGTGTAACTGACACACGATTCAGCAACCCCACTAGTGGGTATATATCCAAGACATGAAGTCATTATATCAAAGAGATAACTGCTCCACCCTACTTACTGCAACACTGTTCACTTTAGCCAAGATACAGAATCAGGCAAGGTGTCTATTAGCAGATGAATTTTTAAAAATGTGGCATATATGCATAATGTAATACTATTCAGCCATAACAGAATAAAATCTTGCCATTTGTAAGCAAAATGAGTGTAATGAGATAATGCCATGTTAAATGAAATAACAAATTCTGAAAGACAAACTACATTTATTCTCTTCCATATTTATGAAATAAAACAGACAGATAAGCAGAACTCAACCTGAACACAGAATTGGGATTAAAAGTTTGGATAACGTCTACAAATACAGTGATAGATAATAAGAATACATTTCTAGTGCAACACAACATGGTAGGGAGATTATAGTCCACAATAACATAGTATGCATGGTATGAGCAGAAACAAGGAAGGAGTTTGAAGCCTCCAGTAATAAATATATTAAAAAAGGAAGCATTCATTACTTTGCTTTGATCACTGCCTGTTGTATAAATGTTTTGACTTATCACACTGTAGCTCATAAATATATGATTGTTGTTAAGAAAGATAATCAGCAAAATGGAAAACAGCAGTATTAAAACAAATGTTTTAAAATGTAAATAGAATCAATAAGTGCATATTTCTACTGATCAAAAAGGAGAGAAAAGATGAAGTTACCAATAATTTAGGGAGTTAATGTAGTCATTGCAGGCTACAGATATGAAGAAAAAAGAATTATATGAGTGACATTTTGACTATACATTCAAAAATTGTGATGAAATGCAGAAAACCCCTGAAACATCACACACTACCACAGTTTATTACAAAATAAACAGATTACCTCAGTATCTTTATATATTAAATAATTTAAGTTTATAAAACATTCATATGGTGTAAACTGCAAGTCCTGAATACATTAAAATATTTATGGAATAATTTTTACCTATTCTTCTAATTGTTGCAGAAAATTTGAGTTAGAAAGAATATTTCCCAACAGATTATTTTTAGGAGAGATTTATACCTGTATCATTTTCAGACAAAGTTATTGCAAGGAAAGAAAGCTACTGAGTGATATCTCTTATTAATATAGATGCAAATATTCTGAGTAAAATATTAACAAGTTGAAGACAGCAATATAGAGAAGGATCAAACAGTATAATCAAGTGGGATTTAATAACAGGAATATAGGTTTGGATTTAACTTTCAAATATCACCCAGTCATTCACCTTATTAACAAACTAAAAATTAAAATCATTAGGTTGATCTCAATAAAGGAAAAGCATTTGAGAAATCTAATATTAATATTTGAAAACATTTCTTTATAAAATAAGAATTAATAAAATGTAATTTTCTCACTCCCCAAAAATGTACATTTACAAAATACCAGCAGTTATCATCAGAGCAAGTCATCTTATTAACAAACTGAAAATTAAAGTCCTTAGGATTACTTCAATAAAGTAAGAAAAAGCATTTGAGAAAATCCAATATCAATTTTTGAAAACAATTCTCTGTAGAATAGGAATTAATGAAAAGTAGTTATCTAATTCAACACAGTAAATTTATGAAATGGCAATAGTTAATGTCAGACTAGATGGTCAGGAGCTATTTTCCACCTAAAGTCAAGAATGAGAAAAGTATATCTGTAGTGAAAACTCTCCAGATGAAGATACTAGTCATAGTGTAGCACTCTAGTGGTGGTAGAATCGATAATATTCTTGCAATCCAGACTTCTCAGGTGGCCTGATTTTATCTTTGTTCTTAACTGTGTAACTCACTGTGTTCCCTTCATATTTTATTAACCTGGTCTTGTAGTCCTCACATTGTATTTGTGATCATTTGTTAGCTAGAGTTTGTGAACAATGGAGGCATCTAAGCATCCTTAGCCACATTAAAATTAATTCATATTAAACAACCATACCAATAGTTATCTTCATTTTCCAGTCCTAACATTTTTTTTTAAAATAAGTATCTTTAGAATTTCAAGGTAGCAATATATTTTCAATGTAAAATAATCTTCATTTCAAAGAACAAGGAGTCAATACCCAAAAGTTGTGTTATTGACCTTTCATAAATGTAGATTTGGTCTGTATCCTGACTCAAGCCACACTTATTGAGACATACATGAGACCTCAAAAAAATTTTCCCTATCTTGAGAATGAAGAAAAATGGCTATATTTGACTGTTATTACATCAAGTAAATTCTATAGATAAATTAAATTTTTTATGTAAATCGGTGTATTGTATGTAAATAAGTGTACTGTCACGTTGAAAGCTTTCAGCAAACAGTAGTATGGTTGTTTTATTATAAATTGTAGTGTGGTACCATCCCTTTAACCTTCCAGATTGAGTATTTTATCTTTCTCCTCCAGAAACAATTGTCAGAATGTTACTTCCAAGTGATGGATTCTAACTGCAGCTACAGGAAGTGGAAAACACCAAAAATATAATCAGGCATCAATTTGCAAAGATTCATGACTCTGGATGTGAGAAATGTGTAGGCTTGTAGCAGGGAGAGAGGGATCCAATTAAGCATAAAGCATGTGAGCTCAGCACTCAGCTCACTCAGAGGAGTTTTGGACAGTGAGACCATTACTATGTTATTTTTATTTTCTCTTAAAATTTTATTGCCTCCGGAGAGAAAAAAAAAATATAGGCTTTGAGGGATAAAACATTAAGTTCTATAGTCACTTTATGAGTCTAACATATATGCAGAGAGTTAGAATTTCCATCTGTTTTCACAGGTAAAAAAAATTGTACAAGGAGATTAGAAATACTTCAATGTGAGTCTATCACCTTCTCTGTTCATAACTTAGAAATGCATAATGTGATTCTTTCATCTCTGGGGTGATGAAGTAAAACCAAATTAATTCCTGAAAAGATTTAGAAAATTCTTGTTTCTGTATGAGGTATTTGAAGTCTCCCGGAATATTATATATCAAACTGGCAAAAACAGTTTTAGGGCAAATCATTTCAGTGCTATAACTTTCAGTCAGTGTTTGAAATTCAAGTTTATCAACGGAAATCATGATAAAGGAAGCCTAGTAAGATGGGAGAGCATTGAACTACAATTTTTGAATAATGGATTTGGGTTAGGTTTCAGCTCCATCAACACCAGGAAGTCCTTCTCAAATAGATTTAGAATGTACATATATGTAATTAGTCTGCTCTCTGAAGTTGGCCCATCAGGTATCCTTAGGATATATTGAGGCATATTGAGGATGTTTCTTTTCCCTTCCGAGGTAGCATACACACTGTAGACATAGGTTTTTTTTCATTTGAAGTTAATGTTGGTGATTTGAATTTTCATTTAATTTGTGAATTCTCTAATGCATCCTTGTTGACACTGAGTAGCACATTAAATTGTCACAGCAGATTTGGTATTTTAAGCTCTTATGGATCTGGTCTCTAATGTATCATGTATTCCTATACCTAGTTTTCTTACATTTTTAATTCTTTTGGAAAATAAAATACAGGACTTCATATGCCCTATTTGAAGTTCAGAAAGAAGGCTGTGTAATAGAGTGATTTGTGACTTCGTGGGAATAAGGTTAGGGGAAGCGGACAGTTAGTCTAAGAGCCAGATAATGACTTAAGAGGTCATCCTTACGTCATGATATTTATTTTTAGCACACTTAGTGACTGCTGCTGGTTCTTAACTATGAGGTCAGGTAAACAGTTTTCTGTTAAACAAGAGTAGAGAGGCCAGTCTTCAGGTGTAAAAGTGAATGGTTAGAGTAGCTGCAGTAGACCAGGCAGAAGGAGACCTGCCACTGGCTTGGTGTTCTGCTGCTTTGAAAGTGGGAGAGAAAGGACTAGATGAGAGATACTTCAGGGGTGACACAGATGATCTTTGGTTGTCCTTAGGAGACAATTTACCAGAAACAATGAGGAAAATGGAAGTGATTGCCATGGAATGGGCTATTTTGATTTTAGCAATCTCATACTTTATGTACTGTGTGATTATTTAATTATCTCACATTACTATGTATTCAATTTAGTAGAAAACAATTTTTTGTGTTACAAAACATTGCCTTCCTTGGGTGGTTGTTACAGCTGAATGGGTTAGACCCACATCCAACATTGGGGTGCCTGGGATTGAATCATTCCTGTGCTTCAGTTCCAGCTTCTTGAAAACACTCACCACGGAAGACCGCAGGTGATGCCCCAAGTACTGCAGCCCCGCTACCCATGTGGGACACCTGGATGGAGTTTCATCATCCTAGATTTGGCCTGGCCTAGTCCTGGCTGTTGGGGGTATTTGGAGAGTGCACCAGAGGATGAAAGATTTTCTCCCTCTCTCCCCCTACCTACTCTCTCACATTCTGCTTTTCAAATAAATTTAAAAAAAATTTAAATTACCTTGCTTAGTATATAGGCATCATTCGCATAATTTTTACTACCACACTTTCTTCATTAACCTGAGTGTGTTACATTAGCACAATCAGTTCTTTAATATGGCCTAAAATCACAGCAGTATATTTGTTATTTTAATCCCATAGCAACATATTAAAGATTATAACTATAATAAAAATAACAAAACCTATATATATGTGTATATATATATATATATATACACATATATATATTTGGGATAGCTGTCTAAAAAAGAAAACAGGGGGTAAGCGCTGTGGCTCACTTGGTTAATCCTCTGTCTGTGGCGCTGGCATCCCATATGGGCACCGGGTTCTAGTCCCGGCTGCCCCTCTTTCAGTCCAGCTCTCTACTGTGGCCCGGGAGGGCAGCAGAGGATGGCCCAAGTGCTTGGGCCCCTGCACCCTCATGGGAGCCTGGGAGGAAGCACCTGGCTCCTGGCTTCGGATTGGCACAGCACCAACAGTAGCGGCCATTTCAGGGGGTGAACTGTCTGTCTCTCTCTCTCTCACTGTCTAACTCTATTTGTAAAAATAAAAAAAATAAAAATAAAAATAAATAAAAAAGAAGGACGGCACCGTGGCTCAATAGGCTAATCCTCCGCCTTGGGGCTCTAGCACACCGGGTTCTAGTCCTGGTCGGGGCGCCGGATTCTGTCCCGGTTGCCCCTCTTCCAGGCCAGCTCTCTGCTGTGGCCAGGGAGTGCAGTGGAGGATGTCCCAAGTCCTTGGGCTCTGCACCCGCATGAGAGACCAGGAGAAGCACCTGGCTCCTGGCTTCGGATCAGCGTTGGTGTGCCGGCCTCAGCGCGCTGGCCACGGCGGCCATTGGAGGGTGAACTAACGGCAAAAGGAAAACCTTTCTCCCTGTCTCTCTCTCTCACTGTCCACTCTGCCTGTCAGAAAGAAAGAAAGAAAGAAAGAAAGAAAGAAAGAAAGAAAGAAAGAAAGAAAGAAAGAAGAAAACAGTGTACATTCTGACCAAAATATGTTTCTGACTTTCCAATTATGAAGACTATTAGATTGTTTTTACTATTTTTTCCATTATTCATTTATGAATGATCAAAAGGGTATGTTACAAAATTTCAGAAACAGCATGAAAATGATCTGTGCTTCCTTGAGCACATTCAATCCACTTTTGAAGTGGATACTAATATCATACAAGGCTTCTAGACAGTTTTTTTCCCTTCTCAAACTTATATTCTTCAAAGGGAAGGCCAAGGGGCTTCCTTTCCTCAAAATATCTTCTGACTAACTGGAAGATGATATGATTACAAAGAATGGATAAATGTAATAGATGTTTTGGAAATGAATACCATATTAGGAGAAAATAAAGAGGAAATGATTTTTATATTACTTGTATATAATGTATTTATATTTACTGAACTTACTAGGACATTTCTATTTACCATATGCATATATGAATATAGTATCCACTATATATGAGAAATATATCCTAGAATAATTTACATAGATATGTGTATATTGTATATTTTCTTAACTCCAATTTTTAAAATATATAAAAGCAATGTTTTTTTTTTTTTGACAGATGGAGCTAGACAGTGAGAGAGACAGAGAGAAAGGTCTTCCTTCAGTTAGTTCACCTCCCAAATGGCCGCTATGGCTGGAACTACTCCTATCTGAAGCCAGGAGCCAGATGCTTCCTCCTGGTCTCCCATGCAGGTGCAGGGTCCCAGGCACTTGGGCCATCCTCCATTGCCCTTCAGGCCAAGGCAAAGAGCTAGACTGGAAGAGGAGCAACCAGGACTAGAACTTGACGTCCATATGGGATGCCAGCGCCGCAGACAGAAGATTAACCAAGTGAGCCACGGCACCAGCCCCATGATTTTTATTTTTAAACACTGCCTTTCCAAATTCCTAGGAAAGACTGTATCCTTTAGTAAGATTTTTTGGTTATTTTTATTCTTCAATAGATAACAAAAGCATAACTTTCTTAAACTACAGGCTCTGAAAGTATATTATGAACTCAGTGTCATGGACACATCCATTTGAGGGCAAGCTTTCATTTCTGAAACAGGCTAAACCAAATGTTTCCTTGAAGTATATTTGTCTGTTTTGAGAATGAACTTAAATGATCTCAGTTACATTAGAGTAGAAAGGTCATATCTTTTATTAAAAATCAATATCACTTACTTCACAGAAACAACGTAGGCTGAGTACATTTAGGGACTTGCTAGATTCTCCAAAATCTTATTACAGAATTTTAAATCTCCCTGGATGATGGGATAGTGAGTAGAAGATAAAGCTGCACACACTAAATTTTCATTCAATCTACCCACAATATATGGACTGTGTGCCTGGCAGTGTGCCTGACTGTGGTGTATCAGCCAATAAATACCATGGGTTCCTGACCTTGAATTAACTGAATCATTTTGAAGAGTTAATATGATTTACTCATGGCATGATTTAAAAGAGAACTTGGTCCAAAATGCATTAAGTATTGACTGCAAAAGCAATTCCACACTGTGGGAGTTGTGCCAGATTGCAGAAAAGGATAAAATCTAGCATCTACTGCAACCTCTAACCTGTAATTTATAAAAACTTTTTTTTAAAGCTTTGAAAATTTTTCAAAAAGACCGTATGCAAAAAGAATTGAAAAGCTTTACTTTGGAGCTATTTTACAAGATACATTTAGTGTTAAATAACACCTTTGCTATAAATTTAAAATTGGATAATAATTTTATAGATGTTTATATATTTACTAATATAGTTAATAGAGGCTTAGAAATTATTTGTGCTGTTCAAGTAATTCTCCAGGATAAATGTATCAGTGTTTAGATCTTTGCAGTATGATTATAGTCATGACACTACCTCAACCTGAGACAAATGCCTGACAGGGATTGCCCTTTACATTTTTACTGTTAATGTTAAAGGTAAATTGGTCATTCACCTGTTAAGCAAGAGTTGTCCACCCTGTATGTTGTAGTGTGATGAAAACTGGGTTCTTAGCAGTGCTGTAAAATCTTTAAGACTAAAAATAGTATGCAGTGCCAATTTTTCCTCTCTTTGAGTACTGTTTAGTAACTTTAAAAAATCAACTTAGTTTAGATAGCCCACTCATAACTCAATTAAAGCTTAAAGATTATACTACTTATGATAACAAGAAAAGTGCATAGAGTGACACTTTTTCAATAGTAATTAACTGTTAAAATAAGAACTAAATACTTGAAATTTATATTTTATTTCTATCAGAGTTATTGATGGTTTAAAACATTTAAAAAGGCACACACATGAAATTATTGTTCGGTGAGAAAGATTTTATATGTATCCCTTCACAGTCCTACAGGAGTAAATGCTTCTCGTTTTTACAAGGAAACCATAATTGAATCAGATGGAAGACTTTCAATTGCATAATTACATGGCTCTATTCTGCTTAATCCTTTCCTTTTTCCATCTCCCAATGTTTTTCTGCTATCATAGATGGTGAGTCATTCACCTATTTTCAGAAGTTGCTCCTGTAGATCCCAACGCTTTTGGAAATAACCCTCTCATTAAATAGAAAGTCAGAAATGTCTGATAACATCTCTACTGAATAGGATGACACAGAAGTTAATAGGAATGGGTTGTTTAGATTGCAATCATCTTTGTAACTCAGGCATGTGCTGTACTAGGCAATAATGTATAGCCAGTATTTTAGTACCATGAGGAGTGCAAGAAATTTCACATAAATAGGCAGTGAGAGCAGAGATATTCATCCATCCCTTCCTTCTGTGTAATCTGAAAAAGTAAAGAAAAGCAGAAGAATGGAAATACCATTACCACAGATTCAAACTGCTGTAGATAGAAAGTGAATATTATTATTAATAAAATGTTTGGTACAAATAGAAACTATCTTGAAATAGAGTGTGTAATTATTTCCTATTAAAAGTGCTAAGTGATTTAAAATATATATAATGTCACAAAGGAAATAAAGGCCAGGGAGAAACTGAAAGGAACAAAGTAAGAATGGACTGGGCAAGTAAAAGAGAAAGGAAGAGAGAAATCAATTGGAAAATATCGAGGAGACTGGTGCTGGCAATAAATGTGCATTGACAGATGAGGGAGGCACAAAGAGGGCCTGGGTGAGCAGAAGACACATTCGCTGTAAAACCTAGTAAAAAAGATATGTGTAGAGAGAGACCTGATACTAGGTAAATAATATATCTCCTTGACAAGGTCCCACAAGCTGTCATCTGCTTCTTTATAAATCAAATACACTGTGTTTTGTTTCCTGCTTCTGGATGTTTTTCTAGATCAGATCCACCTCCCAGTTTATCCAGAAACTCCCAGTTTGTATCCAATGCCCTTGATGTATTAGTAGCATTCTCTGTTAGTCTTATCATTGGCTCAAATTGGACAACCAATTATCTAGTCAGTTAAGCATAAAACCGAAATACATGAAGACTGCTCAAATGAGAAAAAGCAGAGTCGCTTTTGAGTTCACTATAGCAAAGATGTTGACCACTAGCATTTTCATTTTGGAAAAACCAACGATAGAGGAGGACTGTAGCTTTATAATGGACAGAAAAGGGGGCTCAGATAATGCTCTGACTGAAGATGGGTGGCTAGAGAAATCGGTGGAGGATGAACCGGAATTAGATATTTCCTGTGATTGCTTAGGGAAACGTATTTGACTTTCTCTGGATGCTTTTAAAATTGAAAAATTAGAGAAAATGGAAATTGTGTATTGAGGTCCTGACCACTTGAATTTGGTTGATAGAGAGTGTGTGGTGCAATCTCCACAACCATTTGCAGCTGATTGTGGATTGGAGTTCAGTTGTATCTGTGATATGGCAACTGTCACTTTGGATATTTGACCTCTCAAAAATCTACTAAGATGGGCACTCATTTTTCTCACATACAAACAACCACTTATTCTTTGCCATTTTGCTGAATGTTGAGACAGAGCTGGACTGAAGAATTACTGTTGCTTTAACTACCAGTATCTCATACATAATTGCTTGTGGACAACATGATCATGTACATAAAATGCTTATACCGATTTGTCACTAGACTTTAGTTTTTAATTATAAATAACACTTTTTCTTTATAATACTAACACTAAAGAATGCAGCTGGAACCCCAGTTTCCATATCTGTAGACAAGGTATTTGTAATGCAAGATACGTGAGATTCCATCTATCTCGCATATGCTATTATTTTATAAGCAGCACAAGTCTGCCCCAAATGACAAAATATTAGACATATATTTGGAATTTTAAAGATGATAGTTAATTCAGAATCCGGTATATAATCATCCCTTTCACATTCAATGATAACCATTGATGGTATTTTTACAACAAGAATTACTTAATTATTTCTAACTAATCTCTGCTCTATTTCTTCTTTCCCTCTGTACAAGAGTATCTAAAAATATTCTTTCCTAATTTAGTCCTAACTTAAAATACAGTGTGAGAGAAATGTTTTTATATTTAAAATAATTAAAATATATTTAGAGGAGAAAAGGAAATAATACAGTTTATAGCTAATCGGTTATTCTTATTAAATATTCAGAAGTTCTACTCTCTGTTTGGGATGACACAAAAAGTTCAATTTAAAAACACCAAATCCTTGGTCTACAGTTAAAAACCCTCAGGGAAATCCCAACACCTCTTGGCCAGAGAAAACTATGTCAGTGAATTATCAAACAGCAACAAAGGTATTCATTATGAAAAATAAATAGCACAATACATGTATGTATCTTAATAATTATGTGTTTAAGAGAAAATAATAGGAAAAGAGCTGTTTACAATATTGAAGTTTAACTGCAACAAAACCATTGAGTGATATAACAGAAACAATTTCGAAAGGATAGAACTAGACTTGCTATTTTGTGTTTTACAATGACAAAAAATAAATGTGTCGTTAGTATTTAACTTACACATGTTATTGAGTGAGGTTGAAATTTCCTGTCACTTTATGATAGACTGTTTGTAAAAAGTTTTTCTGAGACATCTTGAATTTGAAATATTTAAATATAAAGTATTAACTCCTAAAATATAAAAATACAATATTTTGTATCTGCATTAGGTCTTAACTGTTTCAACAAATTTCTAAAATTTAGAAAATTACTGTAAAAATTACTATCCGGGTTGGCTTTTGGCACAACAACAATGCTGTTTGGGATGCCAGTATGCCATGTTGAAGTCCCCGGATTTGAGTCCCCATTCCACTTCCAATCCAGTTTACTGCTTATTCACACTCTGGGAAGTAGCAGGTAGTGGCTAAATTGCTTGGGTCCCCCTAAGTCGTGTGTAAGACATAAATTGATTTCCGGGCTTATGGCTTTGGCCTGATCGAACCCTGTTATAAGCATTTATTTAGGGAATAAACAAAAGAAAGACACATTACTCTATCCTTCTCTCTGTCTCTGTCTCTCTCTCTCTCTCTCACTATCCTCCCCCTCTTCTCTTTCTCTCTCCCTTCCTCACTGCCCCTCAAGTAAATAAACATATAGAAATAAACCTGGAAAAAAATTCAACATGAACTGTCACCCTTATATGCAAAGTTAATATACATTTATATTTAAATATATCACTCAGATCTTTTCACTTTAGTTTGTATGCAAATAAATCTTGGAAAATATTTATCTTAATCTTTTCAGTTGATTAGTATTGATTTTACTATTTCTTTCTGACAATTTTTCATTATCATGATTTTTAATAATTTCAAAAATTATTTTTCAAACACTGAATTTCTAGTTTATGCTTTTATAAAATAGCAACATATTTCCTTTAATAAACAATTAATTGAATTACTTAGTATTTCTAAATTGTGTTTTGGTCACAAATATTTAGTGTTTCCAAATTGTGTATTTACTTCTAGAGGCTCTGGATTCATTGCTAAGTTAATATTAGCCATGTTTCAAATAATTTAATTTTCAGCCAGTTTAGGTGAGGAAAAATTCTTATCAAACAATTGCAAACATTGCATATGATCTGTTGAGAAAAACTCCTAAATAAAACTTTTTTTTTTTTTTTTTGACAGGCAGAGTGGACAGTGAGAGAGAGAGACAGAGAGAAAGGTCTTCCTTTGCCGTTGGTTCACCCTCCAATGGCTGCCACGGACAGCGCGCTGCGGCCGGCGCACCGCGCTCATCCGATGGCAGGAGCCAGGTGCTAGGTGCTTCTCCTGGTCTCCCATGGGGTGCAGGGCCCAAGCACTTGGGCCATCCTCCACTGCACTCCTGGGCCACAGCAGAGGGCTGGCCTGGAAGAGGGGCAACCGGGACAGAATCCGGCGCCCCGACCGGGACTAGAACCCGGTGTGCCGGCGCCGCAAGGCGGAGGATTAGCCTGTTGAGCCATGGCGCCGGCCTAAATAAAACTTTGACAGATGATAAATAATAGTCATTTTAAAAAATATAACTATTAAAATACATTTCATTAGTCACCGACGAGATCTGGAGAATTTGAAAAACTATTGTGTTGGGGTCTAAGTCTCCCTTTAAGTTTCTTAACAAATTTTTTAAATAAACCAGTGGCCTGTAATTAGGTGCATATACATTGATAATTGTTATATCTTCCTGTAGTATTGATCCCTTAATCATTATATAGTGTCCCTCTTTGTCTCTCTTAACAGTTTTTGTGTTAAAGTTTATGTAGTCCGATATTAAGATGGCTACACCCGCTCTTTACTTCTAAAAGATTTACTCATGTAGCAAATTTTGTTGCACAGTGATTGGGAAGTTGCTTAGAACCCCTGCATCTTTTTTTTTTTTAATAAAGATTTTTATTTATTTGAGAGGTAGTGTTACAGACAGGGAGAGGGAGAGACAAAGAGAAAGGTCTTCCTTCTGTTAGTTCACTCCCCAGATGGCCGCAACAACCAGAGCTGTGCTGATCCGAGGCCAGTACTTCTTCCCAGTCTCCCATGAGGGTGCAAGGGCCATCATCTATTACTTTCCCAGGCCACAGCAGAGAGCTGGATTGGAAGAGGAGCAGCCAGGAGTAGGGCCGGCGCCCATATGGGATGTCGGCGCCACAGCTGGAGGATTAACCTACTGAGCCACTGTGCCAGCCCCAGAACCCCTGAATCTTATACTGGAGTTCCTGGGTTAGAGTCCCCAGGCTGTTGCTGACACAGCTGTCTGTCAATGCACACATTGGGAGGAAATAAGTGATAAGTACTTGGCCCAAGTAGTTGGGTTCCTGTTAACCACATGGATGATACAAGTTGAGTTCCAGATTCCTGGCTTCAACCTGGTTTAGTCCTAGATGTTGTGGGCATTTGGGGAATGAACTAGTGAATGGAAGATCAGAAGTTAAGAAGATGGATGTTAGAGATGTTTCAGCAACAATAAATAATATGGATTATTTCATTACTGTGAACCATGTTTGAACTGAACATTTGTAGAGCTACAAATTGTTGAAATAATAAATTTTATGCAACTTTCATGGACATTTGATTTTTTAAAAACTCAAACAATAACAAAAATTTATTGATGCAAAGAGAACTATTAATAATGACAGAATTCAAGCCAGTGTGATATGGATGAGTCAATGTTGCAAAGCCTCTCAGGTCCTTAGGTAATTAAAATAGAATTAAGCTTCCACGAGGTATATTCATTTTAAATAGTCTGTCTATTGGCTTTTTAGGAAACCAAGTAACTGCTAAGTGGCTGACTCATCAAGGGGATTGCCTGTTTTTACAACTCTGAAGTTTGCTTATAAGGTTTTCACTTGAAGCATCAATCTGCCAAGAATCACTATTATGAACATTTTTTCTTTCCTATAGAAATGTCTTATATTTTGAAAGTATATCAACTAATGGAAAGAGCCTATAGAACAGTAAATAAAGCGTTGGATATTCAAATTGTTACTCTGATATTGTATTATTTTCTTAGTAAAGTTAACAATAGGAGGTACACACAAAATAAATTTTAAAAAGCATTCTAGATTTAAAACAACTAAATGTACTAAAGAAAATAGCGAATCATTTTAGAATGCATGTACATAGATTTACCTGCCTTATGGAAGAAATACATATGGGCATATGGGAATTTGCAGATTTTCCCCTTATTAAAGAGGAAGACTTTTCATCTTCTTTTTTTTTTTTTGGTACATGTATTTGCTTAGTAGAATAGTGTTAGCTTCACAATGTGATGTATTGAAAATATATTTTAGCTAATGTAACCAGAGGAGATATCAAAGGCCATAAGTGACTCACTGATATTTGGCAAAACCAAGGGACTGACTTTGGAAGCTATGTAGCTGGGAGGAAATAACATCAAATCATTTTTAACTCAATCCTGACAATGTGTATGGACCTCCTAGACAGTCAAGTAGTACTGCTGCCACAGTTCTTACAGGAAGGCAAATGGAGAACCATCCCTTTGCGATGTAATCATTAAGACAGTTAAGGTCTCCATTGACCAGTGCCTGTGAAAGTTCAGGAGCCTAAGCACCAAATAATAAAGAGATGGTCTAGAGACATTGAACACCACTCTCCTGATGCACTCTGGTACTTTCCCACCAGCTCAAAAAGCACTTGAGAATGTCTCTACCTTTAGTTTCAATGCTTCTTAAGTTGGAGTCTGGAAACCTCTTTCTGGTTCACTAGGTTCTGGTTTAGATTCTGGGATAGGTATAACTGATTTTGGGAGTCTTCAAAATGTAGTGAGCCTCAGAAGTAAGGAAAAGTAGAAAAAGAATATCAATTTTGATGATGAGAGATGCAGAGTTCCCAAGACAACTATGTCTCCCACCACGAAAACAGATAATACCAGCTCAACCATTACAGAAAGAAACTGAGGCAGGGTTTGATGCACAGTTCCTTTTTTACTTATACAAAGGGAACAAATTTCATTATTTCATTTATACAGTTCTAAGGGCAAATCATTTCGCAGCCTAGCCTTCTTCTTTCCTCACTTTTATCCTCCCCCCTCCATTTTTTTCTTTTAATTTTTACAATAATATACTTTTAATTTTCTTTATAATCATAAGCTTAACCCCCACTAAATAAAAAATACAACAAGTAGTAAGTAACTATGTTAAGGGTTAATGGATTATAACATATGGATTGATGGTGGAGGCTTAATCTATTTATGGGGACTAAAAATGAGTCCTTTGGGGAAGTTATTGGATTGGATAGATATGGAGGAGCTGCACGAACAAATCATAATGGCTTTAGAAAGAGAGGCACACGGACAAGGAGGAAGACATGCTCCTTCTCTCACTGCCTCCTGGATCCCCATGTGATCACCCTTCCTTCATCCTCCAGCCTCACCGGTTGCCTAAACCAATCAAGTCAGATCTTAGATGAGAATTTCCAAAAGTGTAAGCTAAAATAATCTTCGAAGAAGCTTTCTGAAAGGTTCCTCTCAGGTATTTTATTTAATGTAATGAAAAGTTTTCTAATATAGAAAAGAATAACAAATGTCAAATCAGGGGTCAAGGTTCAGCAAGATATTTCAAAATTACAATTCAATTATTAGCTTCCTATTTGATGCCTAGCAAATGATCAAGATAGTCCATCTCAGGTTGATTAAACTTTGGACAGGCTTCTTCCTGATTGTTGCTCAGATCTCCTGTTACTTAGAACATTTACTTTCTAAAACTTGCAAATGCATTTTTTTCTTACTTTCTTTTTTTTTTTTTTTGACAGGCAGAGTGGACAGTGAGAGAGAGAGAGACAGAGAGAAAGGTCTTCCTTTGCCGTTGGTTCACCCTCCAAAGGTCGCCATGGCCAGCGTGCTGCAACAGGTGCACCGCGCTGATCCGAAGCCAGGAGCCGGGTGCCAGGTGCTTTTCCTGGTCTCCCACGGGGTGCAGGGCCCAAGCTCTTGGGCCATCCTCCACTGCACTCCCGGGTCATAGCAGAGAGCTGGCCTGGAAGAGGGGCAACCAGGACAAAATCCAGCGCCCCAACCGGGACTAGAACCTCTTTGAGGTGTAACTCCCCCTTCCTCTTCATAGTTGCACAATCCAAGAACCTTTTTAAGAAACTGGGAGTCATCCCTTTGTGATGTAATCATTATAAGACAGTTAAGGTCTCCATTGACCAGTGCCTGTGAAAGTTCAGGAGCCTAAGCACCAAATAATAAAGAGATGGTCTAGAGACATTGAACACCACTCTCCTGATGCACTCTGGTACTTTCCCACCAGCTCAAAAAGCACTTGAGAATGTCTCTACCTTTAGTTTCAATGGGCTAGAGTTCAGTCTCATCTGTCACCTGCTTATTGCAATATTCTTGACCTCTATTGAAATAGTTTTGAATAAAATCTCCCTTGCATGTTTAATTCTGCCAAGTGTGATTTTTTTCTTTGAGTTAGATGACTAAAATATGAGTAACTCAATAAACATACATAGACATGTATGATATGCATACAGAAATATGCACAGATTATATATTATATGGCATGCCTGTATCTACATATTGTTACCAAAAATTTTTCAAATAAAGATAAAATCATGACTCAAATGCTGATACAAAAAGAAATTATGCCAAATAATTTTTTTTACTGAGATGATATGACAGATCTTGGTAGTTATTTTAACAGGTTCAAAGGAAAAGTGAAGAGACAATAAATTTTATGAAATAAAGGGATATTGAGATGAATTATTATGGAGTTAAAACTGACTTTATGGAGAGAAATAATGAGCAGATAAGTCAGAATTCACATATCTCTTAGTTACCAAGACTTAAGAATGTTCTACCACAGCTCAAAGTTAATGAACAAGGCTAGAATCTGATGTTCTGAGAGAATTCACTATAGATAACACAGTTTTATAATTGCAATAAATTTTTGATAATACACAATACACATTGTCTATATACACATATGTAGTTATGTATTATAAATGATTTGTAAATAATTTTCTTACAAGATACAAAAATCTAGTGTATAACAGTAGGCATCATCAACCAATATGACGAACACTGCTACTCTTATTATCAGTAGAAACCAAAATTATTTCAGCAACATTTGAAATGAATTTGAAAATACTTTGAAATTATACAGCAAATGAGGTAGAAAAATCGATTTATGTAATTTCTCTTACACATATATATGTCCATGAAAATAGATACAAAACATTTTTTCTCAGTGAACCCACCGTTCTAATTCCAACACATCATAATACAATACATTTAATCTTATTTTCAAAATGATAGTGAAACAGTATATATGTTTATCAGCATGATTGAAGCTAAATAAATTATGCTAAAGCTAAATTATGTAAGAATAAGCATTTTGAATAAATATTAATGACTACTTAACAAATAGTAAAATGAACAGGGATGAATTATATGCAATTTATAAAATAATTGGCAAAACATAATGTTAAGTGAGAAAAATTGAGATTTTTACAATGCATATATATTTTAATTTAATTAAAGATTTGTTTATTTATTTGAGAATCAGGGTTACACACAGAGAGAAGGAGAGGCAGAGAGAGAGAGGAAAAAAAGACAGAGAGAAGTCTTTCTATCCTCTTGTTCACTCCCCAATTGGCTGCAATGGCTAGAGCTGTGCCGATCTGAAACCAGGAGACAGGAGCTTCTTCCAGGTCTCCCATGTGGGTACAGGGGCTCAAGGATTTGGGCCATCCTCTACTGCTTTCCCAGGCTATAGCAGAGAGCAGGATCAGAAGTGGAGCAGCCGGGACCTGAACCGGTGCCCACATGGAATGCTGGCACTACAGGCGGAGGCTTTACCTGCTGCACCACAGCACTGACCCCAATGTATATATTTATAAAAAGCCTCTTATTGTTTATGCTCATATAGACTGTTTCTTGTTCTATTTAACAATGGTACCATTATGATTCCTAAGTGTTTCTCACAGGTGATTCCAGGAATATGGTTTGATCAACCTCCTGGTTAGGGCTGTGGGTATGCAGCTCTTTGCCTTCAGAATATATGTTGTTCAGTTTTTGTTGGTTAATGGAATTTAGAAGAATGGTAAAATCTCATTATGCCTTTGGGGGATTGAGCAGATGAGTGGACTCACAAAATAGCATAACACTCTTTTGTTTTTGCTCCCTTAGCCTTGCAGTAAAGACCCTTTGAAAGGGCATTTCAAAATCCAAGAAGAAATATGCAAAATATTAAGAGAAATGACACTGTCAGCAAAGGTTTAGAGAATGTGCTGCCTACCCTGCATGTGCACGCTATAATCCTCAGTGCAGTACCACGACATTCTTTGCCAACCATGACCCAGGAGAATGCATGTACTGCATTTCTAATTAGACTTTCTTGCATGGGAGAGATGAATCATAATTTTAATCCCTGATACATAGCATTTTAGTATGCTGACCTTTTAGTAAAGGTACATGCTAGATGAGAAAACATTTGAAACACCCTTGCTATTGGAAGACAGAGTTGTAAATGGTCAAAACCGTGAAATGAGTCCTCAACCCAATACAAGCCCTCCAAAGGTCAAGGCGAAGCAACCCATCTATTTAACTGCCTAAACATATGTGGCATTCATCCTAATACAAGGTATTTTCGTGATAGAAACAATAAAAAAGCAATGGCACTACATTAACTCAGTTTATAGTCTGTATTAAAATAAAATTTCATATATTTGTGTAAGCATGCATGTGATATTTTAGTAAACAAAATTCACATTTTTAGAAAGTGGTGTTTTTGCCATCAGAGGAGATCAATTTTCATTCTATAAGTTTGGCAGATACTTAAGAAAGGCTGACAATGACTAAGAAAAGACACACTAGCAAAAAAAGAATTCCTAATAGCGGCTTCCAATGGAAACACTTCCCCCACTAACATTTATGGCTGTTTTGCTTTTGTATGTGAATTGATGGATTTTTGCTGTGCTGCTCAATTTCTAAGCATCCTAATATTAGACTTTCTTTAAGCCACTGTCTATAAAGGCCACCTTCAGAATTGTCAGCATAAATTGAGTTTGAAAAACAAAATAAAACAGAACAAAAAAAACCAAAAAACAAAAATGGGAAAAGCAAAACTAGTATCTCAAATACAAGACTTGAAAAGAACAAATAATTTCAAAAGTGGACTTTTCAATGTTTCACCCTTTGTGTTAAAATATGCATTGCGATCCACTAAGTTATCTCTAATTACATAAAGGGAACTTGTTCAATTTCTGAAATATTTTACTTACTTTAATTTGTAAAACAGGAAAAGTTCATATAATTTTTATAAACCCTAGTTATTGCAGTAAAATAGATAAGATGAAAGTTCTCCCAAATTTGGGAAATTGCTGTTGAAAGCACTGTTATGTTCTTAAAATACCCGTTCTCCTTATCCTCATTAATATAAGAAAACTGGAGAGAGGGGAGCATTGTGACATAGTGAATTAAGTCATCTCTTGTAGCATCACATATCGAATTGCTGGTTCAAGTCCTGGGTACTCTGTTTCCTTTCTAGCTTCCTGGTAATGTACTTTGGAAGGCAGTGGATGATGTAACAAATGCTTGGGCCAGTGCCAGCCATGTGGGAATCCAGGACGGGGTTCTTGGCTCCTATATTCGGATGGTGTAGACTTGGTATTTGAGACCATTTGGGGAACCAACTAGAATATGCAAAATCCTTTTCACTCACCTTCCCCCCTTCTCTATGTCATTATGTATTTAAATAAATAAATCTTAATATACCATTTGGGACATGCTCAATCTGACTTGCCCCAAAGGGTAGAATTAGAAATGTGCCAGGGGATTCCAATTCAATCCCATCAAGGTGGCATGCACCAATGCCATCTCACTAGTCCAAGTGTCAATTTCAGTTCACAATTGATCATAATGATAGGTATAGAGTCAGAGATTACATAACCAAGAATAGTGTCTGCTAATAGTAACTGATAGAATTAAAAAGGGAGAGAACCATCCAACATTGGAAGCGGGATACACAGCAGACTCATAGAATGGCAGATGTCCTAAACAGCACTCTGACCTCAGGATCAGCCCTTAAGGCATTTGGATCTAGCTAAAAAGCCCATGAGAGTATTTTAGGCATGGGAAGTCAAGACACTCTGGGGAAAAAAAATAAAACCTAAATAAAAGATCTCTGTGAGTGAGATCCCAGCGGGAAGAATGGGCCTCTCTGAAGGGAGGAGAGAACTTCCACTTTGACTATGACCTTGTCTAAATAAGATCGGAGTTGGAGAACTGAAAAGGCTTCCATAGCCTTGGCAACTCATGACAAGAGCCTAGGTGATAGGGTTATTACTGACACCATAAACAGGAGTGTCAATTTGTTAAATCAACAACAGGAGTCACTGTGCACTTACTCCCCATGTAGGATCTCTGTCCTTAATGTGTTGTACAATGTGCATTAATGCTATAACTAGTCCTCAAATAGTACTTTACACTTTGTGTTTCTGTGTGGGAGCAAACTATTGAAATCTTTACTTAATATATACTAAATTGATCTTCTGTATATAAAGATAATTGAAAATGAATCTTGATGTGAATGGAATGGAAAAGGGAGCAGGAGATGGGAGGATTGCGGGTGGGAGGGAAGTTATGGTGGGAAAAAGCTACTGTAATCCAAAAGCTGTACTTTGGAAATTTATATTTATTAAATAAAAGTTTAAAAATCTTAAAAATATTAGCAAATGGATATGTTGTTTCATATCATATTTATATTTTATAATAGTACTATACAAAATTATACAAATCATTTTGCCACCATTCCCAATTAATTCTGTAGTTGGTGACATATTGCATAAATAAAAATCCTGCAGATGTTGTGTTCTTTTTAAGTAAAGACAGCTGTTCTCATGACTAAACCTCATCCTTTGGTTTTTGTGATTTCATTTTTCAAGATTTCTTATTGCATATCTTTTACCTATCATTAGGGCAGCAGAATTTATATAAGATGTTCACGGGTACTCTGTAAACAGGATACTCATTTTCCAACATGAATAAGACATTCATAAGTTATTTCAGGTCTCATTTATCATCACTGATGAAAATTGAGTATCATAATTTAATATAGGAAAAAAATGGGAAGAGTAGTGGTAATTCATCATACCGAGAGATATCGTATATGAAAAAAGTAAATTTTTTGCATTTGTGAAACACAGAATTAAAAAGTAAATACCAACATTATAAGATTTTTATAGACTTCAAAACAATAAACAATGTTGACTGGTGAAACTGAACAAGTCTGCTAACGTAGATAAAGTCAGGCTATTGTTCCTATAGTGAAAATGAGAAAACAGAAAAATGAAGGGAAAAACAAAGAATAAATGGCTTCCATTGCTCTGAAAAGCAATTTTGAAAACCGAGGCAATCATTTCACAATGGCATTAGGTGCAAAGAAGTCCAAAGTGTCATTTTACCTCAGTGCAAAATCCAAACTTGCAGAGTTGGTGTAGCAGCATGCCAGTGGAAATCAACACAAGTTAACACACAAGGAAGGAAGACTGGAGATGGCCTGCAGTGAAGATAGGGATCAGTATTAGGAGCAGATATCATGGATTGCTACTCAGAGGGCTACTGTGCTTGTTTGTAGCTGCGATTCTTTATCAACATGTCTCCACATCATTTTGGAATCAAGATTGCTCATTCCTTGCTTTCAAATGAGCCTAAACTTACCATAAATCCAGGGAGAAGGTTATCAGAGGATCGTGGGATCCTTAGAAAAGAATTTGAATTTTTAACCGTTCTTCAAAACATAAGATGAAAAGACAGTATTTCTTACGCTTAATTCAGAACAGAGAAGGGGTGGGAAGCAATTGAGTAGGATAACCAGGTGTGAGGACAAAATCTCAGGTACATCAAGACCGACGAAGTAATTCATATTTCAAAATATGGTATGAAGAAATGGAGTTGTGATCTACATGCGCAAAGCAATGATGAATGAATGCCTTTCACATTCTTGTGCGTCCTAAATATGAACCACAAAGTCCAAATGATTCTACAGTGGTTTTCTTTCACTTAGGCATAATAACTTAAATTCATGACTGTCCTTTTAAGAA
The DNA here is from genome assembly GCA_949820135.1 of Sylvilagus floridanus. Classification (NCBI taxonomy): domain Eukaryota; kingdom Metazoa; phylum Chordata; class Mammalia; order Lagomorpha; family Leporidae; genus Sylvilagus; species Sylvilagus floridanus. The sequence goes on from OX463243.1 coordinate 39,285,668, forward strand.
AAGGTTTAACATCAAGTCTTCTCCAAATTATTGTTTTTGCTAAATGTGTATATTTTGTGGTTGTCTGAAGAGTGTAAGATTGATCCCTAACTACCATAAATTTATCTGAATGTCAAGACTGATGACATCACACGTGCCCCAGTGATCATGAAAGGATTCCCTACATAACACACTGAGGATTTCTCAGGGTGGGGAGAGGTGGTCTCCCAAACTGATCAGAAATGGCTTGAATGAAGAGAGTGGTTAAGTTTTTGGTTCTTATTGTAGATGGAGTGAAAAACAAAGTGAAGATTTTGTGGGCTGAAGTCTTCAAAATTTGAACTTTTTCACCAATACAAGGGCTAGAAGAAGCATAGATGTTTGCTCCAAATATGTTTACCCATATTTCAGGCAAAAGGGTTAGGAGGAAGAGTAGGGCCTAAATTGGTCATCATTCAAATTTCAAAAAGAAAGTCACTGAGAACACCACTGAATAGCCCCTTAAGGTGTAGGCATCCCACTACCCCTACAGGGATATTCCCAAGAATAAAGACTTTAAAGGAGCTATCAACAAATTTCTCCAGATGTCTACTATCTGTAGTTGCATCTATTGTTTCCCTCACTCTTCTGCTTCCCTCCTATAGTGAACCTATGATTGCATTGGATATAACAAGATAATACTGGACAATCTACTCTTTTCAGGATTATTACATAATCACATCTACAAAGTCCCTTCTCTTTATAAGATAACATGTTTACAGAGTCTTGAAATTAGAACATAGACATCTTTGTTTTCCATCCTAACACCTGTGGGCAGAGTTTTGAGGATATAATGACACCTGTACCCTTTAAATTAAGACATATGAGTATATATTCTGCTATTATGTAACCTGTTACAACCTACATTCATAGAATAAAGAGATTGATAGTCATTTGAATAAATTGTATTTTTATTATTGATTGGAACTAGAAAATATGCCATTTTATTAAATAAGTGAGTGCATGGGAATATATGGTTTGAGTCATTTTTGATGGATCCAACCTAGTTTATCTTTCCAGTGTTGAAGAATTTCAGCAGCAAGACATTTTGTGTATCAAGCTATCAAGAGTATATTTGAGGCCGGCACCTTGGCTCATTAGGCTAATCCTCCACCTGCGGCAACAGTACTTCGGATTCTAGTTCCGGTCGGGGTGCCAGTTCTGTCCAAGTTGACCTCTTCCAGTCTAGCTCTATACTGTGGCCTGAGAAGGCAGAAGAGGATGTCCCAAGCGCTTGGGCCCTGCACCCGCATAGGAGACCAGGAGGAAGCACCTGGCTCCTGGCTTTGGATCGGCACAGAACGCCAGCCATAGTGGCCATTTGGGGGGTGAATCAACAGAAGAAAGACCTTTTTCTCTGTTTCTCTCTCTCACTGTCTAATTCTGCCTGTCCAAAAAAAGAGAGAGAGAGAGAGAGAGTATATTTGAGATTAAAGGTAGTGGTATAATGTCTCTAACCACAAATGATGTAGAGAAACCATAGAAATGTCTGAAACAATAACAGGCATACATGGTAGTCAGAAAATAGATTCCAAAAAGAATATTCAAATAGCACCAGGTAAATAAGATGGACTTAGCACTGTATTGTTTGCTTGTTTTATTTTTTTTCTATCTTGCTTAGCCATGATCCTGCAATTAGAAGGGGAAAAGGTATGAGAAGATAGTGTTAAAGGATAGATCATACTTCTTTTTTGTGCAGATGGTTCCTGAACCACAGGAAACAGCAGAGATGATGCCAGGGGAAATTATTGGCACTGTATGTGATACTAAATTTTATATTAAATTGAATTGGACTTTTGAGTAAGTAAACACCATTTTTTCCAATTATGGAGATTATATCAACTATTCCCAGGGTGCAGAAAGAAAATTAGACACCAGACTTGAAGGTAATCAATATTTAATATATGCATCGCCATATTGTACTTTAAGAACTCAAAGTCTAGTCCATCAAAAAGGAAGCTAGTGAGATTAACGAGTCTTTGTCATTTTGTATTTTCAGATTGTAAATCCCTAAAAGCAACATTTCCATCAAATTATCTGAGTACCACAATGCTAGGTCTCTGTATTCCTCCCTTCACACATGAGAGGCAATATTTTAAATTAATAATGCATCACTTTTGTTCTGATACATGATGAATATTCCAAGCAACAAATGCCTTTGTTTGCTAATGCATTTTTTTGTACTAAATGTGAATTTTTTTATGAACCTATAAATAACTGAAAGAATCTCATAATCAAGGTAAGAGACATAGAAAATTGTTTCTGACTTTGTCGGGCATGTAGGTGGAACGAAGTTAGCAAAAGAAACAATAAAACAGTAATACAAGAGCAGGTGGTTACCCTAGCAGTTAAGATGCCATATCTGAATACCTGGCTCTAGCTGTCTTGCAGGTAGACCCAAGAAGGCAGTGGTGATGACTCAAGTGATTGGTCCCCTACACTCACATGGAGATTTAGATTCACTTCTGGATCCCTGTTTAGGCTTACCCCATTGAACAAAAGTTGGGAGAAAGTGTGGAAAGTTTTATCAATAAGATAACACTTCAAGGAGTTGTTCTTCAGTTTTGCACTCGATAGTTTTTTATCACTGAACTTCCTAAAATTTTTTTTTTTTTTAGTTTTTAGGAAAAACCCTTAAGACAAAATTTAACTTCAGAAAAGCAAGGCATCTTGTTAGAATACCAAGATGAATAAATGATAAAACAATATTTTCTTAATCTGTACAAGTATCTATATATCTTAATCTGTATAAATATTAATACATATCCTTATATGCACAGAATATTTGAACCAATTATATTTAATTGGGAAATATATTTTGGCTTTGTTCACAATTTCTTACATCAGTCTGACTTTAATATATGGAACCCTCAAACATATTAGCATATTAATGAGATGTAAACATTTACCATCAACAAATAGCCACAGTTTCCCTATAAATATTAAAAAAATCAAATTTAAAAAAGGAATAATATATCATTATACCTACTTCTAGCTTGTTATTGCATTGAATTCTTTCATCCTTTCTTCCTTCCTCCCTTTCTCTTCCTTCCTTCCTTCTTTCACTTCTTTCTTCCTTTCTCTCTTTCTTTCTCCTTCTTCCTTCCTCCCTCCTCTTTCTCTCTCCTTCCTTCCTTCCTTCCTTCCTTCCTTCCTTCCTTCCTTCCTTCCTTCCTTCTCTCTCTCTCTCTCTCTCTCTCTCTCTCTCTCTCTCTCTCTCTCTCCTTCTTTCTTTCTGCCATGCACCTGAATGGGAGACCCAGAAGAAGATCCTGGCTCCTGGCTTTGGATCAGTGCAGCTTCAGCCGTTTCGGCCAACTGGGGAATAAACCAGCAGATAGAAGACATCTCTCTCTCTCTCTCTCTCTCTCTCTCTCTCTCTCTCTCTCTTTCTGCATCTCCTTCTTTCTGTGTGTTAATCTGAATTTCAAATAAATAAATAAATCCAAAAAACAAAACCTACAAAAAAAAAACACAGTATTTTAGCAGAGAGCAGCTGGGACAAAACAGTATCCATACTGTGGTGCTGATGTCGCAGGTGGTGGCATTATCCACTATGCTACAACATTAGTCTGCAAATAAAATTTTTAAAGAATAGAAAAATCACTGCTGGCACCGCGGCTCACTAGGTTAATCCTCCACCTGTGGCGCAGGCACCCCGGGTTCTAGTCCCGGTTGGGGTGCCGGATTCTGTCCCAGTTGCTCCTCTTTCAGTTCAGTTCTCTGCTGTGGCCCAGGAGGGCAGTGGAGGATGGTCCAAGTGCTTGGGCCCTGCACCCACGTGGGAGACCACGAGGAAGCACCTGGCTCCTGGCTTTTGGATCTGTGCAGAGCGCCGGCCGCAACAGGTAGGCCATAGTGGCCACTTGGGGGGTGAACCAACGGAAAAGGAAGACTTTCTCTCTGTCTCTCTCTCTCTCACTGTCTAACTCGGCCTGTCAAAAAAATAACAGAAAAATCTCTATTTTCATACTTTTCTATTAATGTAGGAATAATAGAATAGGAAGTATGTAAACTGTGTATTGTCATTAATTCATGAATCTAGACTACTTCTTGGAATCCTGATATCATTGAATAGACATTAGAAATGTTGTTGGAAATTGGATGCTCATTAAATTGTAGCTAATGATATGTTATTACTTTATATATTCTAATTTATTGCTTTGGTTGAAATTTGACTAAAGACCTTCAAACTTTTGCAAAACCTGCAAAGCCCTTGGTAGGTTGTACTGGATACATGATATTCCAATCTGGATTGTAATCTCTGCTAGAATTCTCAGATAAAAAATTGAATTTGTCAATATAAATATTTAGCACACATATCGCATTCTCATTTTCTCCCCATATTATCTATATTGTGGTATAGGCTTAAAAATGAAGATAAGGAGCAGGCATTGCAGTGCAGTTGGTTAACCCATGCGCACATCCATACCCAAAGGGTGTGGGAACAAGACTTACCTTTCTTTTATATTTTTCCTTATTTAAAGATTTCATTTTATTATTAATTGAAATGTTGATAACAGAGAGAGAGAGAAAGAGAGTTCTTCCATCTATGGGTTCACTCCCCAGATCGCCGTATCAACCTGGGCTGGGCCAGGCTGAAGCCAAGAGTCTAGAGCGTCTTCCGGTCTCTCAAGTGGGTTCAGGGGCCCAAGTACTTGAGTCATCTTCCATTGCTTTCCCAGGCCATAAGCAGAGAGCTGAATCAGAACCAGCACCCCTGAGGGATGTTGGTGCCACAGGTGGATGTTTAGCTCACTATGCCAAATCGCTGGCCCCACCTCTCTTTTCTATTCCGCACTCTGAAAGGCATCAGGTAAGGGATCAGTTTCCTTGGCCCCTGCCACCATTCCAAGAGGCCCTAGTGGAGTTCCTGGCCTCTGGCTTTGGCCTAGCCCAGCCCTGGCTGTTATGGGCTGTGATGAGGAGTGAACCAGCCAATAGAAGAATGTCTATGTTTTCTATCTCTGTATCTCTATCTCTCTTCCCCTCATCAAGTAGACAAAAGTTAACAATTTAAATTTTTTGAAAATCAATGGTTTAATGTAGCAAGAAATATACACTACTGATTTGAAGAGATCAGTTTGGAAGTTAAATTTCCTAATTTGAAGAAGTTATTTAATTTGGTGGAAGAGATAACTTACCTTGAATATGGCCTCATCCTATTTGCAGAGGGAGAAACAATTTATTCTCCATCTGTAACATGATGTTCACATCTGACAACAATTAAGAGAAATGGTATAATTTAGCCTCTTGAACTACTGCAACCACAATAGAGCAAACAATTGGAGAAAGAAGTGTTAAATGATTAAGTATAAATGAACCATTATATAAAGCAATACAGAAATAGTATTTCAAATCCATTATAAGAAATAAGATATAAGGTTTTTGGAGAACATTACTTTGAATGCTAATTATGTAACTCATAAGTTACAGTGCCAATGACCCTGGATTTTCAGAATTTAGGAGCAATTTTAATTTAGAGGTATATTTCTGGCAAACCACATCGATTCAACAAGTCAATTAGAGACAATCAGGAAGTTACCCTGATAGAATTGCAAATTATAGTGTGTCTTCCCAGTATTTTTGACTTAAGTAACATCTATTATGGGCTAGGCAAGCAATATCAGTGTTTAAATTTTTCTCAGGCTATCTTTTTTTTTAACTCTAGAGAACTAATACTGCCAAAGATTTCTCAGAACATTTGTCTGTAACTCCCTTACATGACTCCTGGGTCACAGAGAAACTGTTAGCATTTAGTGAACTTTATACAATTAGCTCTGCCCTTTGGGTTTTCAAACATATTTTCCTTATCCTTACACTGTGTATGGAAAAGGAAATTTACAGTGGTAATGTAGTCTTGCAGTCTTCTTCATTAAAATCTCTCAGGACACTTTACAATCATTAAAAGTTATAATTAGCACTGAAGTACATTCAAATCCTAAAAGATCATTTTTTAAACTAATAACTTTTTTTAACATCTGTATTTTACAGTCCCAAAACAGTTTAAGTGCTCCCAACTTCAACAGATAATGACTTCCTAAGCAGAGAGAAAAGAAACCAAAGTATTTTTAAATGCTACAAAACCTATTTATTTTCTCCTCTATATTACATTCATTACAAACAGTTAACTATTTATCTAATTAAAATAGGATTTCTTTATTTGTAAAATGTCAGGTCAAGAGATAATTAAGGAGACTGTGGTATGACTTATGAATTTTACTCTATATTTTAAGTATGTTGCTAATTCAAATTAGGCCTTCATATTAATCTATTCTGCTGTGTTTCAAAAAAAGTTTAGCTTCCAATAGTAGACACAGCTGGAAAACAGTCTTTTCACTGCCTCATCCTCCATCTGGGGGTGACAAAGTTACATCCAACGTCATTTCAAGAATTCTAAAAGAGCTAACATTTTACACTATCTTCAAGCTGACAAATTTGATGGCCACAGTTTCCTGAATGTTGCCACAGATTTGACTCTTCGGACCAAAGACAAATAGTTATTATTCACAAGAATAACAGTGTTTGGTATCATTTTTCACGTTGATTCCTTTTCAAGGGAAGACTGACAGATTTGGACAATAAACAAAAGGTTAAGAAACTTTAGATTAAGACTGTAGTCATAGTGTAGCAGGTAAGCTGTCACCCATTATACTGTCATCCTGTATGGTTAACAGTTCCTGCAGATCTCTGCTGCTCCACTTATGATCCAACTCCCTGCTGATGGCCTGGGAAAAATAGCAGAAGATGGCCCAAGTGTTTGCATCCAAGTCATCCATATGGGAGACCCAGATGAAGCTCTTGACTCCTAGATCCAGCCTGGCCCAGTTCTAGCCATTTGGCCATCTGGGGAGCAAATAGCCATCTGAGGAGCAAATGCCCATCTGGGGAGCAAACCAGTGGATTGAAGATTCTCTCTCTCTCTCTCTCTCTCACTCTCTCTCTTTCTCCTCTCTTTATTCCTCTCTCCCCCCTCTCTTTTTCCCTCTCTATCTGTAACTCCTCCCCCCTCTCTTTTTCCATCTCTATCTGTAACTCTGACATTCAAATGAATAAATGAATATTTAAAAATAGATTAAGACTGGATCCATGGATACAGGGCAACAAACAAAAGAAAGCAAAAGTGCCTTCTCATGCCAATTGTTCTACGAGCAAAACTGAAACAAAAGGAGCTGTGATGTGGCAATAAACCATGGTCTACTGGAACACCGTGTTGCTGGGGAAGTATTGCCATACTAAGACTAAATAATTTTGGAGTCTGTAGCTGTGCTAGAAAGAGATGGGGCAGATAACCTCATTCTTCCTCAGAAACTGGGAGGTTGGGAAAAATGTCATCACAATCGTGCAGGGGAATAGGGAGGCAGATGAAAAACGGTCTTGTAAGAACTCGAACAAATTTCCCATGATCTTATATTCCAAGAATATCTCAAGTCACTGTGCCAAAACCTGGATACGCTTCAGTTAAGTCTTGACCATGTGACTTATCTGGAAATGTGTATCTCTACAAAGATTTGTTAGTCTCCACCAAAGTCTAATGGTGGAGACAACATTCCAAGATCCCCAAACCTCAATTTTCAGAGGTAATACAGTCAGATCCATGTGACTCCTGCACACACTTTGGGTTACATTATAGAAAAGGAACTGCACTAAAGAATTCTGATAATGTGCCTTGGTATGTCTACTCTTCAACCAGAAAGAAATAGCTTAATCTTTCTAGGCAACAACTTACCATCTGCCCACGTGAAAGATTCCATACCTATCTCCCGAAACTGTTCATCATAGAAACGCATTTGAAAACAACATTGAATAGAACAAAGTGATATCCATGCCTCTACACTCAGGCAAAATGGCTGTCATAATAAATTGCCTACCCATAGTGATATACTAAGAAATATCAGACATCTTGGCTTGTTGAAATCTCTGATTTTACTTTCCTGACTCAAACAAAACAAATCCTAGACTTTGAATTTTGACATTGAATGATCTCTTAAATCTACATTATTGAACACAGCCAGACTAAAATCTGATATTATTAGTCCTTAAGTAATATCATTGCCATATACTTGGTTGTGTAGCTTCAGAAAATACACTTAATCCTCATTATTTACTTTTATAGCATTTGGGATAACATTATCTCATCAACTTTGAGACTAAGCTTAAATGACCATAGATTTATCTCAGAAGGCCAATATAGATGCTCAATAAATTTCAGTTCTCTTTACAGTGAAATGCCCTTACTAAACTCATGTGAAGAAAATCATAATTAAAACGTCTTTTACTTAGTATCTGCTTCAAGAAAGTTTTGCCAATTTTGAAGCATACCATTTAATTAAAAAGTATAATAGATTTTTTTAGTGTCTAATAATGTTTAGATTTTGTCCCTAAAATACTACATAGCCAAGCAGAACTTTTGATGACTTTTATACTTGCAGGATATAAGTCTACTTATTTAATTTCTTTGGAGGGCATTTGGATAATGAATGTAATCTCTTTTTTAAATTATTGACAGGTGTATTTTTAAAAGTTCTCCCTCATATATGGGAACCCAAAATCAAAAAGAAAAAAAGAAACAATAAGAAGAAACAAATGTCTATGTGTATCAGAATTGCTGGCAATATAGTTTTGTCAAACTTTGTTCTATATTTTTGTCAAACAGTGGTTAAGAATGACGTGCTTTTAGTTTTAATGATCTGATTTATTTTAAAATTTATTGTAAATGAATGAAATTGTCATCTTTTCATTTGATTACTGTTTATAGCCTTTGCCTATATTTTTGCTGAATGCTGGTATTTTTACTTTTTACTTGTTGAACTCTTTATTTAGTGTTGTAGTGAGCCTTTCAATATAGTATAAATTTAAAAATATTCTATCTCAAATATAGAAAGTAAGCAAAGCCAAAGGGGAGAGGCAAGAAAGAAAGGAAAGAGAGAGGGTGAAAGGACAGGAAGGCTTAATATATTCTTAGGATTGTATCTATTAACTACATTAAATCTGTTCTCTTTGCACTAACATGACATTAACATGAGAGTTGATGAGACTTGTGTTGTAGCAATTACTATGAATTTTCTGTGACACTGAGAATCTAGTGTGTTAATAAATTTCTTTAAAATAAAAAATAAGCCTTAAAAAACCTCTAGGAATAAATGAAGTCATTTATGATGAGTATGTAAGAAAATTAGAAAATATTAGATAATTATGTAGTCCAACATAATTGTGTTATTGTGCTATAAATATATGAGCATTGTCTATGTCACTGTGAAGTGATTCACAATAAGGATACAAAGACTATTTATTCTTGTATACCAATCAGAAGGTATTAATATAAGAAATCATGTATGGTTGGTGTATGTGGAAATAAAATAAGAAAGTAATTGTGAGGGAAAGAATAAGTGTTACCAGCAATTGATTTGAATCTAAGACCTAGCTAAAAGATGTCTCAGTATACTAAGGAATTTGCACTCACTGATTTAACATTATTTATAAACTGCATCCCTAAGCATCATAATAATTTTATAAAGTAGGAAGATATAATATCAAGAGTAAAGAAAATTATTCTTTTTCCAAGAAAAGGCAAATGGCATACAGTGGAGATATATGCTTTTTCTGTGAATATTGACAAATGTTTTGTAAATTCATGTCATTTCCATGATGACTTATTAGTATGTGTATGTTTTTAAAATTCTCCTTTGAACTGGTTGTACTATTTCACCTTTTCCTTACTAATTGATGAATTAAAATCTTTGACTCATCAGAAAGGTTTCTTTCACCTACTGGTAAACTCATGTGAGCTCAGTAATTTCTTTTGTAATTTTTTAAAAGATTTTATTTATTTTGAGAAGTACAGTTACAGACAGTGAGAGGGAGATATAGAGAGAAAGGTCTTCTATCTATTGGCTCACTCCCAAAATGGCTGCAACTGCCAGAGCTGGCCCTATCTGAAGCCAGGAGCCAGGAGTTTAGAGGCCCAAGCACTTGGGCATCTTCCACTGCTTTCTCAGGTCATAGCAGAGAGCTTGATCTGAAGAGGAGAAGCCGAATCTCAAACTGGAACCCACATGGTTTGCTGGTGCTGCAGGCAGAAGATTAACCTATTGCACCTCAGTGTTGGCCCCTGTAAAATGGTATTAATTATTGATTCAGTTTTGTTAAGAGATGTAGTGTTATTCATATTATTCCTCATTGTGGAAATATTGACAGTTTTTATCTTTCAAGAAATTATTTTAACTCACAAAAGTTATTAATTCATGGTTATAGATTTTTTTGTCATATTCCTTTATTAAATTTAATGACTATATTTCAGAAATGATGACTAATGTTGATATAACCTTTATGTTTCTGATATTGGTAATTTGTATCTTTTAACTTTTTCTCATTTAACCCAGCTGGAAGTTCATCAACTTTATTTTTAGTTGGTGAATATACATATATATATATATATATATATATATATATATATACACACACACACACACCAATATATATATTTGTTCATTGTCTCCCTATTTTTGATTTAATTGATTTTTAGTTTACTTCTTTTTCTTCTATTTGCTTTGCTTTGATGTTATTTCTTCCTTCTATAATTTCTAAACATTGAAGCTTTGTATATTTGACTTTAGATCTTTCTTCATTTCTTAAAGATTCATTCAGTGCTATAATTTCTTTCACAGCATTCTTTTCACTGTGTCTCAAAATTTCAATCACATCATCAATTCCAAGCCGTTCAAACTTTTAGAAAGATTTGCTCAAGACTTCTTTATCTCAAGTGTCACTTAGAAATGTGGCTTCATTTTTACTTACAGTTACCATACTACTTTCCTTCCTTTTGCATCAAAATCCTCCTCTTCTATTTATTTGTTGCTGCTGGCTGTTCAGTTTGCAGCCTCCTCTAAATCAACTGAACTGATAAACATTCTGCCATATTGAAAGCTTAACTAATGCATGAAGAAAAAAAGACATAGGCTTTAAAATAACTATGCGTATTATTTTTAAGAATAAAAAAAGAACACACGAATTTTGATAGCAAAACTACTTATTTTAAAAAGGGAAATTATAGAGATTAAAATTTGGGTTTACCAAATTAGCAAGGAGCGTAGATACCACTGTATACAAAATAATGAAATTAAAGGAGCTGAAGAAACTATTCACACTTACACGAGAATAAACAAAAGGAAAACACAGGAAAAAACATAGGACAGCTATCAAAGAGGTAAAAATGTCTAGATCACATCAATTCTGCATACTAGATGACCAGGAGAACAGAGATAGGCAGAAGCTATATTTAAAGAGAATAATAGCTGTGAGCTTTCAAAAATAATTTTGAAATCTTCCAATAAGAAAGTCCAAACCATCTAAGAACTTTGCATAGCAAGTTTAAAACAATGACACCCGAAAATTTTATAGGACAATTACTGGAAACCAAACAGAAGGACAACAACAAAAGGAGGGTGCTGTTGGTGATGGGCTCCAGGAGACCTTCAAAGGAGCAAAACTGTGAAGGTCGTCTTCCCAAAGAAGCGGGGAAACCAGACTACTATAGAATGACATTACCAAGGCTTACACAAAATAACTGTCTAGACATTGAAAATGAAATATATATATATATATTTTTTCAAGCAATAAAAATGGAAAAAAATCGCAGGCTTGCTCTAAAACTAATGTAAGAGTATATTCTTCAATCAGAAGGAAATGCAATTTGGAAGGCAGTTTAAAGGTAAAGAACAAAGGACAAGCAATGGAAAATCTTCATATAATCCAATTTTATAACATATTATTGATGGTATAAAATAAAATGTGAAGTTTACAGGGACGCAGCTAACATGCATAAGAATCACATATGTTGGCCGGCGCCACGGCTCAATAGGCTAATCCTCCGCCTGCGGCGCAGGCACACCAGGTTATAGTCCCAGTCCGGGCACCGGATTCTGTCCCAGTTGCCCCTCTTCCAGGCCAGCTCTCTGCTGTGGCCCGGGAGTGCAGTGGAGGATGGCCCAAGTGCTTGGGCCCTGCACCCTATGGGAGACCAGGAGAAGCACCTGGCTCCTGCCATCGGATCAGCACAGTGCGCCGGCTGCAGCGCGCCAGCTGTGGAGGCCATTGGAGGGTGAACCAATGGCTAAAGGAAGACCTCTCTCTGTCTCTCTCACTGTTCACTCTGCCTGTCAAAAAAAAAAAAAAAAAGAATCACATATGTCAGGAAAGGAGAATATGATATATTTAAAGTATTTGTAGAGTTAATTATACAGAAAATTGTAAAAACACTGTTTTAAATTTTCATATTAATAGAAATTTCTTAATATAATCTCAGGGGGTTACCATTAAAAGAGTGAAAGGCCACATGAATAAATGCAAAGGAAGTAAGAGGAAATACTCTATGTTAAAACAACTAATCAAAAAGAAGCTAAGTAAAAAAGGATGAAAAGTTATAGAAGTTAAATACATAGAACATAATATTTAAGTGATTCATTTAAGCTCCAAATATGCTATTATTACATCTAAAGTAAAACAACAAAAGATCCAGGATATTCTATTTCTAGGTGCCTTTCTTTCAAAAGAAAAATCAAAATGTAATATAAATGATAAAGATGTATATGCATATGTATGTATAATTTTTTGAAGGTCTATTATATTTATTTGAAAGGCATAGTTTCAGGGAGGCAGAGGAAGAAAAAGAGAGAGAGAAGAGAAAAGTTTTCCATCTGCTGGTTCACTCCCAGATGGCCACATAGGCCAGAACTGCGCCAATCTGAAGCAAGAGGCCAGAAGCTTCTTCCTGGTCTCCTACGCGTGCGGGTGCAAGGGTCCAAGGACTTGGGCCAGCTTCTACTGCTTTCCCAGACCATAGAAGAGAGCTGGATCAGGAGTGGAGCAGCTGGGACTTGAACTCGTACCCGTATGGTATGTAGGCACTGTAGAAAGTGGCTTTATCCCCACTATGCCACAGCGCTGGCCCCTATGTATATATAATATGTATATATAATTTTAAGATTAAATGCAAAATGAGAAGAACGGAAATGAATTATTTATACTTTGAAAAAGTGGTTTAGAGAGAGAAAGACAGGAAGGAATAGAAATAGAATGCTACTTAAAGTGATTGTCATTCTGTGAGTCTATTATGTGGGCTGCTTCCCATGTTGGAGCATTCATTCCTTTTTAATTTTATGTATTATTATTACCAGACACTTAACCCTATCCATATGATCACTTTAACACTTAAGATGATATTTTTACCATCCAGCTTAAAGGGATTTGGGGCCCCCTGGCAAGTTTTTAAACTGTACCCTAAGAAGTAAGTCCGTAGGATGTTTTGCTTCAGAATCAGCTTCCTGCTAATGCACTTGAGAAAGCAGCAGTAGATAAACAGAGTGCATGGACCACTGTCACCCAGGTGGAAGACCCTAATGAGTTCTTCTTCAGAACCTCAGATTAGCTCACACCTGGATGCTGGAGCTGTTTGGGAATTGAACCAGTAGAAGCTTTTTCCCTGTCTGTCCCACTCTCCCTGGCATTCTGCCTTCCAAATAAATAAATCTTTCTAAAAAGCAACGTCTAGTAAATTCAGCAGGAAATTAAAGATATACTAGAGACATTGAGACAATATCAGCCATTTGGTAATAACATGAAATGCATAATTTAATCCTCAGAGCATCTATTTCATTGTTTTTGGTGATGGTGAAATAAACTAATACACATAAGGTATTCTTAATTGCTCATTGTGCTTATATATAATCAATAATATTTGACTATAGTTAAAAAACCGAATATGTCTGAATGTCCTTCTATTTACATTAATCCATTTTCACATACTCCGAATCTCATTGTTTGAACCATTTTTTCCATAAAATTTACTGAACAAAATACTATCTTTAATATAGAATTCGTAAAAGACATGCAGATGTAGTTTTTCTTCCAAGAAAATTTCACCTTAATTTTGAAGTTAAGTTTCAAGAAATATGTATTCTATAGTCTACAGTATTTTTGTTTGGTTTGATTTGGCTTAGTTTTTTTTTTAAATAAAAGAACAAATTTCATGTATTTCATGTGTACAATTCTAAGAAGATAACTATATTTCCATTCCTTCACTCTCCCTCCCTCAAAATCCCTACTTCATTCCTTTTTTTTAATTTTTGCAAAAACATATTTTAAATACATTATATTTTCACAGGCTTCATGCACCACAATAATACTATTCAATAAATAAAAGTAGAAAGGCCACAATTCCACAGGAGCATAAGTAAGATCTAAAAACAACAATCAAGTCAGTATTTCTACAGAATTTCTCATTATTTTCATTTCATCACATGACACTACACAGGTATTATTGCTCATCATTTAAGCTTCTGTAGCAAGATGGTATTTAGAATGTGATTCTCTTTTTCCCTTATGTATGACATCATTAGAGAGACATAGAATTATTCGTTCAATGATACATTTGCAGGCCGTTTTTAGAAAAGCATTTGTTCAATATTCCTTTTCAAATCCTTGGCAAAGCCAATATAGACAGAATTAATATTATTAGTCAATTTAGATAAATCATGTACAAAAGAACACTCTTCTGAATATTAAGACCTAATATATTGGGAATGTTCATGTTTTAATAAACTCTACAGTTGAATAACACAATTTTTAAACAAAATGAAAAACCGATAAGCAGCATGATAAAATCATATCAATTTTACTCTACATGCTTTATTAGTTCTTTATAGCTTTTAACATTTAAATATGTTGTAAACTCAATTAACTATGTTGTAAATATAGCAATAATTGGGGCCGGCACCTTGGCATAACAGGTAAAGCTGCTGCCTTCTGTGCCGGCATCTCACATGGGTGCTGGTTCAAGTCCCAGCTGCTCCACTTCTGATCCAGCTCTCTGCTATGGTCTGAAAAAGCAGTAGAAGCTGGTCCTGCACCCACATGGGAGACCAGGAAGAAGCTTCTGGCCCCTGGCTTCAGATTGGCGCAGTTCTGGCCTATGTGGCCACCTGGGGAGTGAACCAGAGGATGGAAGACCTCCCTCTCTCTCTGCCTCTCCTTCTCTCTCTGTGTAACTGACTTTCAAGTAAATAAATAAATCTTTAAAAAATAACAATAATTTTAGGTAACAAATTATGCAAGCATATTTCTCTAATATTTTAGTATATAATTGCAACTGAGCACATCTTTCATTTTAACTAAGAATAGTAGGCATGCAAAAAAAAATCTATTCAGTTAAACTGTTCCAATCTACAATGATAACGTATTTACTGTATGTTTCCTTTCTATGCTAAATAGTTCAAGATAACAGAAAGCTCTGAACCAGAAATGAACACAGTGTGGTTAATGAACCACTATGGCGATCAGTATAAGCAGAATGTAGACTTCAGATACTTGACTACTTTCATTTGGAAATTTCATGCTTTTGCTTTGAAATTACCAATACTATAGAGTGTGTGATGACAAATCCCTTTCATGTATTTCCACTAATCTCTCAAGAAATAATTTAATTTCCCTGACATAATGGGACTCTAGGTTAGTGATTGTCCTTTCTGGTTATTTAATAGTATCACTTTGAAGCATTTTTTTAGAAAAAGCATACCCAAATCACACACAAGATTAACTGGACAAAATAACAAAATGGTCTCACAAGCAGTTATTTATTCAAACTGTACAAGGAATGCTAAGCTGTAAACATGCTTGAGAATCCCTTCAGTGTTTTGACGTGATCAACTTGTCTTTATGCAATGCTGTATGGATTCCAACATGAAACTCACACACTTATTCTATTTCCAATATTTACATTTGAAACATTACTAAATTTAGTATGAATATATCTAACTAAATATTGGTTTTTTTTTTGTTGTTTTTTTTTTTTTTTTGACAGGCAGAGTGGACAGTGAGAGAGAGAGACAGAGAGAAAGGTCTTCCTTTTGCCGTTGGTTCACCCTCCAATGGCTGCCGCGGACAGCGCGCTGCGGCCGGCACACCACGCTCTTCCGATGGCAGGAGCCAGGTGCTAGGTGCTTATCCTGGTCTCCCATGGGGTGCAGGGCCCAAGCACTTGGGCCATCCTCCACTGCACTCCTGGGCC
Organism: Sylvilagus floridanus; assembly: GCA_949820135.1. NCBI lineage: Eukaryota > Metazoa > Chordata > Mammalia > Lagomorpha > Leporidae > Sylvilagus > Sylvilagus floridanus. The sequence goes on from OX463243.1 coordinate 39,301,749, forward strand.
ACAGCAGAGGGCTGGCCTGGAAGAGGGGCAACTGGGACAGAATCCGGCGCCCCGACCAGGACTAGAACCCGGTGTGCCGGCGCCGCAAGGCGGAGGACTAGCCTGTTGAGCCACGGCGCCGGCTAAATATTGTTTTTAAGGAAGATCATTTATTTTTCTTTTTCTTATTTTCTTCCTTTCATTTTACATAATAGGCAAAGGCTCAATGGCCCACTAAATAGAGTTTAACAAATAAAAAGACCATAATTCAAAAGGAATATAGGCAAGAGCCTATAATCAAGTGAAAGATTTTGATTTCACTCATATCAGTAAAACTATAGTAGTATATCTATATTTATCAACAACCACAAGTAAAAGAAACCATGACATTTTTCTTTTTCAGTCTGGCTTATTTCACTTGCATAGTAATCTCCAGTTGCATCCATTTTTCTTTTCTTTTTTTCTTTTTTTTTTTTTTTTTTTTTTGCGAATGTCTTGATTTCACTTACTATGGCTGAGTAATATTTCATCATGTATCTACACATTTTCTTTACCTGGTTATGAGTTGATGAACATTGAGATTGATTCTATATCTTCATGTATAGAATATATTTTAAATTGAGTGCTACAAACACGGAAGTGCAAGTAACGCTTTCATATAATAATATCACATTTATGGATATTTTCCAAGCACAAGTGTGCCATGAACAATGGGGAAATTTTAATGTGTTTATGCTCTGGCCTCAAAAATCACTTCCACTGTACTCTGCTTTTTAGAGTAATCACAAGCCAGTGATGAAGATAAGATCATGCTATCCCAAGGAGGTAAAGCAAGATGGTGATAGAGTAAGAATTTCCAGCAACCATCTCCCCACAGAGGTGCCATTTAAACAGCTACCCATGCACCAAATGACATTCACTAGACCTACGGAACATAGGTGAGGGACCGTAGTGTCTTTTTTTAGTATAATAAGAAAAGTTGCATTGAACAAAGGAGGAAACAAAGAGTTGCCTGCATTATCGCTTCTGCAGCCCCATTGTAACACAATGTTGAGGAGTTGCTTTGCCTCATGGTAGGAAGAGGGAGATGGAATTAAGTTCAGTCTGTAGATCTGAATGCCGGTGTCAGGTCTACTGTGACAAAATTTAGAGTTGCACAAGGCACCAGGGTCCCTGCTCCCAGGTACATCCCTTCAGGCTGAGCATTTGGACCCCCCCCTAGTCAGATAGCCAAGGCATATCCTAAACTACTACTGCTCCAGTTGTTTGTAGACAGCAGAGAAAAACTCCTTTCATTGAGGGGAGTAAAGTCGGAGAGTTAGTTTAGGTGCCTGTCTTGGATCTCAGAGTCAGGTCTGGCACCATGAGACCTAGTACCTAACAAAGTGCAGAAGCATCTATCACCAGGCCAATGTTCTAAGGCCAACCTAACAGACATAACAGCACAAGTGGAGATCTAAACTCTTATTGGTTGAACTTGCTTCAGCATGGGTCACTTTTCGAATCACATGGACCTTGCATGCACTCTTGATATTTCAAAGGGCATGATGGCTGTGAGACTCACTTGGACCCAGTATTGCCTGCCTTTGCAGCTAAAGGGCTGTCTCTGTCATGCAAACCTTGGGCAGACAGCAAGGGACCACAGAGCTGTACCAGGACTCTGTAAGTTGGGTAAAACAATATCGATCAGAATGCAATGGTTATTGTCCCTAGACTAATGCCTGAAGACAGAGATCTGGGATCTGCTCCAGGGCCAAGGGCAGATTCACAGCTTCAATAGACAAGTCATAAACCCCAACATCACAAGTGGTTGATAGGAATGGCCTCGGACTGTGAGTTGACTTCAACATTAGACAGACCATAGAACTGTAGCTTCAATCCTACACCCAGGATGCACTGGAAATGAGGAACTGTGGACTGAGGCTATGATTTACCATCAAGCCATGGGTGGTTACAGAATTAGGCAACTGGTTTTACCCAGTGTCAGGAAGAGATTTGTAGTGACAGATTTTGTCTTTTTTGATACTCCACCAATTCATTCTGAACAGTATACCAACTTCAGATTTGGGACATAGCTCTATTTGGGACACATGTTAGGACTAAAGTGAAAATACACCAAGAGCAAATGTGCAGCAAAAGTTCTCTTAGGGCTTCAGCACTGATAAACCAGTAGAGATGTTTATAGGCTCAGAGAAAATTAACAGACTCCTTTGAATTTCTGGAAGGACAGACAAAATGAAGATTACCATATGTCAACTTTCATGCAAAGACGTTATATAATAACAAAAAAAGCACTGCCAGAGAAACATGATCTAGCCTAATGAATAAAATAAGGTGTCAGAAACTAACCATATAAGAACTAAAATGAAGATTAAGATTTAAAAGTGAGTACTTTGGAGCCCGCATTATAGCACAACTGCTTAAGACACAAGCTGCAATGTCAGCATCTCATATGAGCCTTCTTTCAAGACCTCGTCTGCTCCAATTCCATTCCAGGTCCCTGCTAATGGGATTGGGAAACCCCACATATTCGGGCTCCTAACACCTATCCGAGAGACCCGGATAGAGTTACACCCTTGGTCATTGCTGCCATTTTGGGAGCAATAAGTGGAAAAATCTCTCTCTCTCTCTCTCTCTCTCTTTCTGTGTGTGCGCGCGCATGTGCATGTGTGTGTGTGTGTGTGTGTGTGTGTGTGTGTGTGTTTAACTCTGCCTTTAAAATATATGGAAAAAGAAAAAAATAATATTAAAATACTCACACAAACAAAATGACTAAGAAATTTCCACATATTATTGTAGTCTCTTCCAGAATAATGTCAAAAAACTTTTATACCCCACAAACTTTGAGAGAACACAGAGAAATGCTTATGTAATCTAGAGAGACTTGATGAAATACATAAGTAATTTTGTTTCTGTGTGGGTACAAACTGTTGAAATCTCTACTTAATATATGCTAAATTGATCTTCTGTATATAAAGATAATTGAAAATGAATCTTGATGTGAATGGAATGGGAGAGGGATCAGGAGAAGGGAGGGTTGCGGGTGGGAGGGAAGTTATTGGGGGGGGGGAGCCATTGTAGTCCATAAGCTAACTCTGGAAATTTATATTTATTAAATAAAAATTTTAAAAAAATTCCATATTAAAATTCAGGCAATACATGAAAATTACCTGTGGGGGGAAAGTAATTAAACAAAACAAAACTCTAAGCAGAGGTCAGCACTGTGGCAAAGCAGATCAAGCCACCGCCTGCAGTGCCAGCATCCCATATGGGTGCCGATTCAAGTCCCAATTGCTCCATTACTGATCCATCTACCTGCTAATGCACTTGGGAAAGCAGCAGAAGGTGGCCCAATCGCCTGAGGACCTATGTGGGAGACCCTGAAGAAGCATCAGGCTGGCCCTGCTCTTGTTATTGTGGTCATTTGGGGAGTAAAGAGCAGATAGATCTCTCCATCAATTTCTGTAACTCTGCCTTTCAAATAAAATAAAAACATGTAAAAAAGGACTCCATGTGAAATTTACAAGATTATGAAGATTAAAACCAAAACAACTAAGAATAATAAAAAGTATATGAAGTTATTGAGACACACTATTATTTAGGAAATAACATGAAATATTGAAAATTTGAACTATGGGAAGGAATTGAATACAAGTACAGTGTTCTTTATTATTATTTATCTCTTTCTATTTCTTTTCCTATCTTTAGAATCAAAGTAGTATTTATATTATTTCAAACTATCTTATTAAAAATAAAGGATGTTTCTGTAAGCCTTGTGGTAAGGTAAAGCACGTATCTACAATAGCTTTTTTACCAAAAAAAGCATGTAATCAAAACACACAATTAAAGTAAATTTTTTAACTACAAAAATATTTTGTAAGAGAAGGAGAAAAGAAGGAGCTAGAATAAAACTAGAGAAAGGTATACAAATGGAAGTAGTGAAAACATCAATATTTACATGAAAGTACATGGATTAATTTTACAATTAAAATATGTATAATGTTTGAATGGATTAAAAAGAAAAAATAAGACACCACTAAATGCTGATACAGAAAACTCATTTCACTTCTAAAGGAATGCATAGACTGAATGGGAAAGTATTTAATAAGATATTCCAGGAAAATTACACCCAGAAAAAAACAGCTACGCTTAGATAAAATTGATTTTAAATCAAAACCACTAAAAAGGGAGAAAGGTTATTTTGTAATTATAAAATTTCCAATCAAGCAAGAGAAGATGAAACTGTAAAAATAGATGCACCCAATTTGAGAGTATCCAAATACATAAAGCAGATATTGACAGATGTAAAGGGAATTATACTCTCATCTACAATAATATCAGAAATCTTTTATACCTCACATTCAGACTTGGACATATCATCTGGAATGAAAATAAACAAAGAAATAGCAGAGTTAAATTGTTCCCTACATCAAATTGGGCCTATCATACATCCATAAAACATTTCATCCAACCTTTACAGAACACACATCCTTCTTAACATCACATGGAACATTCTTCAAGATAGATCATGTAATAGGTCAAAAAACAATTCTTAGCAAATAAAAAAAAGATAAATCATGATGGTATCTTTTCAGGCTATAGTGCAATAAAACTAAAAGTCAAGAAAAAATTTTTAAGATTTTATTTTATTTATTCGACAGGTAGAGCAGCTGGGACTAGAACTAGTGCCCATATGGGATGCTGGTGCCACAAGCAGAGGATTAACCTGCTGTGCCACAGCTCTGGCCCCAAGAAAAATTTTGAAAATTATATAAATATATAAGAACTAAGAAATTTATACCTGAATAATCATGATCAATGAAGAAATCAAGAAGACCATTTCAAACATTCTTGAAATAAACCAGCAGATGGAAGATCTCTCTCTGTCCTTCACTTTCACTTTTATTCTTGCTCTCTTTTTATCTGTGTGTGTGTGTTTTTCTTCCTTTCAAATAATATGAAAATAAATATTTAAAAACATACATACCCACACAGTAAAAAAATCTGGTGAATTCTCTTCTGAGTTCATAATAATATGTTTACTCCAAGAGAAATTTTTGTTTATTTTTTATGCCTATGTGAGCTTAAGAAAGCAGATGTTATAAGACAATGTTGCTTTGCGGAATAGTACTTCCCACAGATAAAAAATTCCCTCCTTCTCACCCTCCCACATCAGTTTACAGATCTGCCTTAGAGAGCCCTGTATTTAGCAGATCATAAGCATCAGCATGAAGTATTTCTTGAGACTATATTTACTGAATTTACTTAAATGGAATATTCAAGGGAGGGTCCATGAAAAATCCAATTTTCTTTTCCTAAACATTATTTTCCTTTGTGTAACACACGGGCATAATTTTAAACACTACATGGTACTAAAATATTTTAGCAACAAAAATAAGAAGAAAAAGAAGCTACATATTATTTCCTCCCTCCTTTGATTACACTCAAGAGATAAGCTCTCTAATACAGCTTTTAAAAATGCTGTCTTGACCTAGTTTTGAGGCTTAACGAGATGCCAATGAATCCACTTTGGAGAGGAGCCAATTGTGTCCACCCCACAACCACCTGCCTGTCTGGTTGTCACACTCTAAGACACAAAAGAAACCCAGAACCAGGTACCAAAAAAACCAGGCACAGCCTATTGCCCCAAACACCAGTAAAATTATTCAAAGTGGCCAATCCTATTTCGGCTTTCTCTGTCCTATCTCTTCCTGCTCATAGGAACCACAACAGATTCTTACCCACTTTCTTTTTTTTTTTTTTTTATAGCGCTTTTATTTAAAGAATATAAATTTCCAAAATACAGCTTATAGATTACAATGGCTTCCCCCCACATAACTTCCCCCCCACCCGCAACCCTCCACTTTCCCACTCCCTCTCCCCTTGCTTCACATCAACATTCATTTTCAATTATCTTTATATACAGAAGATCAGTTTACTATATATTACATAAAGATTTCAACAGTTTGCCCTCACATAGCAACACAAAGTGAAAAATACTGTTGGAGTACTAGTTATAGTATTAATTCACAATGTATAGCACATTAAGGACAGAGATTCTACATGATATATTTTTTAAAAAATTGATTAATTTTCTAGGCAATTTCCAATTTAACACCAAGATTTTTTTCATTTTTAATTATCTATATAAAAGATTGATTCAGTATACACTAAGTAAATATTTCATCAGTTTGCACCCACACAGAAACACAAAGTGTAAAATACTGTTTCAGTACTAGTTATAGCATTACTTCACATTGGACAACACATTAAGGACAGATCCCACATGAGACGTAAGTACACAGTGACTCCTGAAGTTGATTTAACAATTTGACACTCTTGTTTATGGCCTCAGTAATCTCCCTAGGCTCTAGTCATGAGTTGCCAAGGCTATGGAAGCCTTTAGGGTTCGCCAACTTCAATCTTATTTTCTGTCCCTGCCTTTGCACTATGGTCTCTTGGGGAATTGAGTGTGTAACAAAACTATAAAACTCCTTCTGGTTTTGTTCTGTGGGTCTGTATCTCCTATCACCATACCTTGCCCACAGTAATATGCCCGAAACACACAAACTACAAGCACCTTTGGATTTCATTTCCATATGCCTCAGTAGAATCCTGATATGTCTTTATCTGATTTTTCCTCCTTATAACGTTACTCATACATTTACTTTCAGTGTGGAAGCGGAGAAGTTTCTCCCTTCCTATGCTCCTAGCTAATATTATATATATGGTTATTAAATCATTATTTAGCATTTAATTTATCACAGATACTTAAAAAAGTTTCAGGACCCATGCAAGGAGGAGCATGCCATTGCATTTATTTGATTTTGATGTTTTTCCCTAGAAATAACACTTTACGTAATTTAAAGTACTTATTATTTATTATTCCTGAGGATTCCAACAACAAATTCAAAACTAATTCTTTAAGAACTCTGTTGCATACAAAACTATTTGTATTCTTGAATTTCAAGGAAATAATTTCCTTATCTGCTAGGTGGATTTGATGTTTTTCTTATTTAATTCCTTTGATGATTCATATTCTTCTTTAGCTTTTTCAAAAAATCTGTTTAGATCATTAATACCTGAGAAGCTGTTTATACTATTGTCATGTTTGTTTAATATTTTTCTGAGTTTACAATTTTGGAATGACAATATGTGTTTATGAAAAATTTTGAAGTATATATCTATTTTCTTCTACCTTTTTTGGATAAAAATAAATCATTGTATTTTGAAAAAGTATTCAAATTGTATAGAAAAAAGAATTTTACATGTATATATATATATATGTCGCTTAATACATGCACATAGAGAAAGTAGGTATGAGTCATGAATGGAAAAATGTATTACCAAACTAAACAAGAACAAGCAGTATAGATAGTATCAAATATATATATTTAATTATGTATTTGCCAGTACTTCCAGGTAATAAAACATGTGTGTGTGTGTGTGTGTGTGTGTGTGTATGCACTCAAAATTTCATATTATTTTTCAGTAAAACTCCCCAAGGGTGTTATCGTGCTGGAATATTCTATGAACTTGTCAGTAAATGTTTCATTCCATTATGCAGCATAACGGAAAGAGCTAAAAGAGAGAAGAAACATCACTTAACATTCAATCCAACACAAAACCTCTGCCTCCAGCATAAGCGGTTAGGAACTTTACGATAATCATTATCTCTGTGTGACATGGATGAGAGCTTAACGCAGATTGGTCAGCAATATTTAGTTATCTTGTGGTTCACACTGACATGCTAAATTTTTAAAATTAGCTTATGATGTGCTAATGATTAATTGATGAGCAACCCACAATAAATGTAACTTCCTGACAGATATACTTTCATTTCAGTTTATGTTGCAATTGAATATTTGAAGAAAGGATGATTTTTCAACTGGGAATTTATACTGTTCATTCTCTCTGTCCCAGTGGCGAATGTATGTAGTCTCTAAACAATGCCCTGTATCCCATTGTAATGATTTATTTAATTGTTACCAAGAAAATATTTCTATATAACTGATTTAATTATCTCTTTAGAAAAAAAATCATTCCTGGCACAAACTATATTTAATAAAAGATAGGTGAATCAATAAATAAAAGCATCATATATCTGGGTGGATTTTATTTTCTTCTTATATAATTTTCCTCATATTCAAAATAGGAATTCAGTTGAAATCCTTGTTCAGGATTTGGGTATTTAACTATAAAGAAGCCTAACTTAAATAAGCTTAAGGATTACTATATTTAGTAGCAGTATACTGTAGACTTTGTATAAATAAACGCACAACTAAACAAAAATAAACTTGAAAAATCTATATTTCTTTGATTCTAAAGAAAAGGCTTGAGCTTCCATCAAGGATGCATACAACTGAGAATACTGAGTCTTGTTCTCCTTCTGCCCCAACTGCCGACTTCTTAACCCTTTCTCCAGATGTGGACCTTACTTTTTGGATAGATTCTCCTATAAATGCTCCTCTATTGCTATAGTACCACAGCAGTTCTGAATCACAGCCTTTTAATTAAAGCAAAAAGACATCCTTGTCATCTCCAGTGAGGAAAGAAAAAAAAAAACATAGCAAGAATTTTTCTAATTGATCCAATTTTTAGTAAGCTCAGCCTGGTTTCAAGAATTATTTTCAGGATAAAAGTTGATTCATGCAATGCTATATACTTGGTCTTTATCAAAAGAAGCTGTCCTGCACCAGATCAAGGACAGAGGAAGCTCGGGCACGACTGAGAAGAAATCAGAGTAGGTGGCAACATATGGTATTCTATCTGCCAAAGTTTACAGTGAAAGAAAAAATACAAAGCTATAATGTTTGCATGTTGTAAAATGTAGGTATATCTGCAGAGTTCTTCATAATGTTCTTTACAACACTTCGGATTTGAGCAAATGATTAAAAGCAACCTGTCAACAGTAGAGGCAAACTGTCAATGCTGAAAGCAGACAAGATGATTAATAGATGAAATATTATGTGCAAATGATGAAATTACCTGAAAACAAATATTTCTGACGAAAAGGAGTGTTTAAATCTGTGTGTGTGTGTGTATGTGTCTGTGTGCAAGCATGTGGCTGCTTTCTTCTCAACATAATAAAAGACTCTTCTTGGTGTTTTCAGATATTTATTGCTGCTGTGTAAATGAACGAAAACTTAATCAGTTTAGTAATTTCATATAATCTTATTTCTCAGTTCCATGCCTGTGAAATGGAAATAATTCTACCTAACGCACAAAGAGTGGAAAGAAGGATCAGGAATAGAATTAGTATTTATTGAGTACTAACAACTTTGTTACATTCTCTATATATCTGAGGACATTTTATTCTTATAACTACATTGAAGTTAATAATATCTCATTGAAAAAATGATAATTTTTGGAGAAAATTCATATTATTGAAAGGGTACATAGTAATTTTGGGGCTAGAACTCAAATGCTACTGTGTCAATTTTCAGAAAAGTTATTTTCAAATCCTCCTAGACATAAAACAGGGAAAATTTCTTTCTAATGACCTAAATATAAATAATATGGAAAAAAAGCTTTGAATGAATATGATTCCAAAATACACCACTATAAAAAGTATACAAATTATATTTATAAATATAATTTATTAAAATATAGAATAATACTAGAATGTCTGGAGTTTATAAATTTCACATAAATGTGATCATTACCAAAATAATATATCAAACAGAAAAAAAATTATAGTGATGATCTGTCTGTGATTTTCATTATATATTAAACAAGAAAAGAAACCTGCAAATTATTAAATGAACCATTGTAATAATCGTTGTTTGTTGAAATGTTTAAATATGGAAGTAAATATTATCTCATCATCAAGAACAATTTCTTTTTATTCTTTGGTGAGATAATAATCTGACTTCCCAATTACAGTTATTAATTCCTAATCTCTGTTACAGAAAAGTGTAGATGTTGACTAGGCCCATCCTGTAGGATAAGCTGGAAGAAATGTGTATTGCTTCCAGAGAAGCCTTGAATTTCCTCTTTAATCTTTCCTGGATGATGGAATACAGATAAGGTAATGACTAAGCATTAACTGTGTCAAGGAGAACAATACCCTAGGCAAGATTGTGCAGCAAGAATATATGTTAGTAAGCTAGGTTTCTGAAAGACGTTATTGAAGAGCACTGCCCTTATAGTCTGGACTGTTTAACAACCCACTGCTGTTTGCAAAAGAAATAAGTAATCAGTATAAACTGCCATTCCAGCAATTTTAGCTTGCATCTTATTAGTACAAAGTTTGTCATTTTTTCCTTGCTCTTTTCTGTTCCTTACTTGGTCATCTTCCCATCACTTTTCTGAAAGCATATAAATCATTCTGTATTCACACCTAAAAGAAAAGAGGTACAAATAGAAGTCAGGGGAAAATAATTTCTTAAGACTTTTGTTTTTCAAAGGAACGCTTAGGAAGTTTACAAGCACAGTATTAGTTAACATTATGTACCCCTTAATACAGATCAGGCAAGATTCTGGTTCCTTTATACAAATAAAATGCCCTAAGGTAGGTTTTATTATTATAGCTGTTTATCTTTTTTAAGATTTATTTTTTATTTATCTGAAAGGCAGTGTTACAGAGAGGGAGAAAGAGCGAGAGAACATCTTCCATCCTCTGGTTCACTCCCCAAATGGCCACAACAGCCAGTCCAATGCCAGGCTGCAGCTAAGAGCCAATAACTTATTCCAGGTCCCATATGTGGGACCACCTGCGGCGCCGGCACTCTGGGGGTTCTGGTCCCAGTTGGGGCGCCGGATTCTGTCCCAGTTGCTCCTCTTCCAGCCCAGCTCTTTACTGAGGCCTGGGAAGGCAGTGGAGGATGATGGCCCAAGTGCTTGGGCCCTGTACCTGCATGGGAGACCAGGAGAAGCACCTGGCTCCTGCCTTCAGATCGGTACAGTGCGCTGGCTGCAGCGCGCAGGCCGTAGCGACCATTTGGGGGGTGAACCAATGGAAAAAAGGAAGACCTTTCTCTCTGTCTCTCTCTCTCTTACTGTCTAACTCTGCTTGTCAAAAAATAATAATAATAAATAAATAAAATAGAATAATAAATCTGCTTAGTAGCAATACTCATTGAAAAGCCCAGGAAAGAAGCTATACAATTTTCCTCCAATGGGATTAGAAAAGAATCTCAGATTGTGGTTCTGTAGGCATGTTTCTCCCAAATTAGCCAAGACAAAACATTTGTGGTATGGAAGAGGGAGCTTTGGAAAATGCAATAGTATCTCAGACTTAGTGGGACATAAACAGAGTGGTCAACACCTTGGATGTGATAGGTATGTTGGAATAAAGTTGAGGAATGACTGAACAATGGTCTACATTAATCAACAGAATATCATAGATGTGTATAGATGCGATGAGTTAATATGCATAGATGTGATTAATTAAATTACAGATATTTGATTATTTTTTTTTTATTTTTGACAGGCAGAGTGGACAGTGAGAGAGAGAGACAGAGAGAAAGGTCTTCCTTTTTTCCGTTGGTTCACCCCCCAAATGGTCGCTACGGTCTGCGCGCTGCAGCCAGCGCACTGTACCGATCTGAAGGCAGGAGCCAGATACTTATCCTGGTCTCCCATGTGGATGCAGGGCCCAGGCACTTGGGCCATCCTCCACTGCACTCCTGGGCCACAGCAGAGAGCTGGCCTGGAAGAGGGGCAACCGGGACAGAATCCGGCGCCCCAATTGGGACTAGAACCCGGTGTGCCAGCGCTGCAAGGCAGAGGATTAGCCTGTTGAGCCATTGCGTCGCCCGATATTTGATTATTAACACATATGTTTGCCCTTGAGAAGTAACTCAGATTTTTAACTTTAAGATGCCTTTGTCTCTCTAGTGGCTAAAATCCACCCTGAAAGTAACTATGGGCCCCAGGCCACCACCATACAGCCCATTAGCAAAAACATCGACATCTCTCTGCTGAGTTCAACTTTTTTTTTAAAGAATTATTAATTTACTTTACTTATTTGAACAGCAAAGTGACAGAGAGAGAGAGGTAGAGAGAGAGTGATCTGGCCTACTGGTTTACTCCTCAAACAAATGCAACTGCCAGTTCTGGGCCAAGCCACAGGCAGGAGTCAAGAGCTACATCTGTCTCTTAAATGCACAGCAAGTACCCAAGCACTTGAGTAATCCTCTTCCTTCCCAAGTATATTATCCCAAGGCACTAGATCAGAAATGGAGCAGCTGGGACTCAAACACTCACTCTGATACACTATGTCTGTGTCACAAGTGGCAGCATGATCCAGTGTGTCACAACACCAGCCTTAGTCCAAGGAGTTCTTGTGGTAGCTACAGGGAATGACACCAAATATCTCAAGCTTCTATATAAACACCAACTTTATTTGGAGTCCTAGGAACTGCAGTTTGGGATATAAAGATTCAAATAGAACCAATATTGTGTCAGATTGTGAGAGCAAGTGGGAGTTTACATAGGCAAAAAAGTTCTAAAATATTATGGGATAATTAAACCACTTAAAGCAAAACTTCTGTTGCAGTTGGAAATGAACTTTAAGACTGCAATGGCCACAGAATCAATAGAAGAATTTAAAAGGTAATATAAAGCAAAACGTGCACAGAACAACAATGTGACAATATCATCGGTCTTTGATACAATGCAATTGTCTAGGTGCCTGCAATCAAACCTGACTGTGACTCAAAACTCAAGATGGATATAAATTCTGCTTCCTAAATAGTCTCCAACTCCATTTCAGGCAGGTCTTTATGTGCAGTATTATTTCTGTCTTCACATAACAAAATATCCTTCATTCTATCCTATTATAAGATTTTTAGGATCTCTGTTCCAGGAACATCTTCATTTTGGGTAGAAACCCAAATATGTGTTCCTATTATTTTAAACATTCATTTGAGAAGCAGCCAGGCACAGAAAGAAAGAGAGAGAGAGAGAGAGAGAGAGAGAGAGAGAGAGATCTTTCATCTACTGGTCCACTCCCCAGATGGTCGCAACAGCCATTACTGGGCCAGGCCAAAGACAGGGACTGAGAACTTCCTCTAGGTCTGCCATGAGGGTAGCACAAGCCCAATCTCTTGGGAAATCTTCAGCTGCTTTTCACAAGCCATAAGCAGGGGGCTAGGTTATATATTGATATACATTTTGTTTATATGTCTATATCTTGCTAAACAAGTACACATATAGGTAAAGACAAAGTATGTCCACATGTGTAAGTGTTTGTGAGTGGGTGTTTGTGTTGTGTGTATGAAAATAAATATGATTAACAGATACCTTCTCATAAATCAATACACAAATAACTGACAGATTTCCTCTGAAAACTGATTCACAGAAGGAAATACCCAGTATTTTTATTTTGTGAGAATATCATTAAAACCGTTAGTAGTGACGAAAATAGGCAGAAGACAATCAATTAAACAATACCCAAGTAAAAGTATTTCAAATCGCATTACCTTTTCTGATTATTACATACATGAGGGATCCTTGGAATTAGAAAGTATAAATATATCATTATAGACTCTCTACAAATTATGTATACCTTCATAGAATAATCTCAATAAAAATGTTCTCAATAGAGAGTTATTGTTATAGGCTATGATTTATGGAATTTCCAGTTTCATGATTACAAATCACAACTGAACTTCCACATTTTTCCCCATTTCTATTAGATAGGATCAATTTATTACTGAAAATGTTTTGGAGTGAATTCCTGATTAGATGAGAAAGGAGTTGCACTGCCAACTAAAATAAACCAGATAAAGTTGGCTGAACTAACTGTATGCAAATAACTAAGTGTATCATGCTGCCATTCCTTCAAAATTGCTGGAATATAAACATTTCTGTAGAATTCAGTACCTCAATATCATCAAATAATAGACATTTTTCTTTTTTTTAATAACGCTTTTATTTAAAGAATATAAATTTCCAAAATACAGCTTATAGATTACAATGGCTTCCCCCCCATAACTTCCCTCCCACCCGCAACCCTCACCTTTCCAACTCCTTCTCCCCTTCCGTTCACATCAAGATTCATTTTCAATTCTCTTTATATACAGAAGGTCAGTTTAGTATATATTAAGTAAAGATTTCAACAATTTGCCCTCACATAGCAACACAAAGTGAAAAATACTGTTGGAGTACCAGTTATAGTATTAATTCACAATGTATAGCACGTTAAGGACAGAGATCCTACATGATATATATATTTTTAAATTGATTAATTTTCTATGCAATTTCCAATTTAACACCAAGATTTTTTAATCATTTGCAATTATCTTTATATACAGAAGATTGATTCAATATATACTATGTAAAGATTTCATCAGTTTGCACCCACACAGAAACACAAAGTGTAAAAATACTGTTTCAGTACTAGTAATAGCATTATTTCACATTGGATAACACATTAAGGACAGATCCCTCATGAGACGTAAGTACACAGTGACTTCTGAAGTTGATTTAACAATTTGACACTCTTGTTTATGGCGTCAGTAATCTCCCTAGGCTCTAGTCATGAGTTGCCCAGGCTATGGAAGTCTTTAGGGTTCACCGACTTCAATCTTTTTCCGACAGGGTCATAGACAAAGTGGAAGTTCTCTCCTCCCTTCAGAGAAAGGTACCTCCTTCTTTGATGGCCCCATTCTTTCCACTGGGATCTCACTCGCAGAGATCTTTCATTTAGGTCTTCTTTTTTTTTTTTTTTTTTTGTTTGTTTTTCAGAGTGTCTTAGCTTTCCATGCCTAAAATATTCTCATGGGCTCTTGAGCCAGATCCGAATGCCTTAAGGGCTGATTCTGAGGCCAGAGTGCTATTTAGGACATCTGCCATTCTATGAGTCTGCTGTGTGTCCCACTTCCCATGTTGGATCATTCTCTCCCTTTTTGATTCTATGAGTTAGTATTAGCAGACACTAGTCTTGTTTTTGTGATCCCTTTGACTCTTAGACCTATCAGTGTGATCAATTGTGAGCTGAAATCGATCACTTGGACTAGTGAGATGGCCTTGGTACATGCCACCTTGATGGGAATGTATTGGAATCCCCTGGCACAATTCTAACTCCATCATTTGGGGCAGTTCTGATTGAGCATGTCCCAAATTATACATCTCCTCCCTCTCTTATTCCCACTCTTATATTTAACAGGGATCACTTTTCAGTTATTTTCTTCTCAGAACATTCTCTATAGGCCTTCTGGCCTTGAATGAGCTCATAAACATTTAAAAGTTCATTTGTTGATTGGATGATTTCAGTTGGTTCTGCTCACAGTGATTGAGGCAGCCCATTCCCCATGTCTCTTCTTTCCCATCAAATCAGAGTAGGTATGTTCTGAAGTACAACAGAAGTATAAGGATGAACAAGATTAACTGGGCAGTCATTTCTAGAAGAATCATTTTGTGCTATTACAGCTAACATCTTGAGGGCCACTGGTCCTCACTCTTTATACCTATGCCCAGAGATTGTATCAAACACTCTCTAATTTGGGGCTGATGCTGTGAAGCAGTAGGCTAAGCCTCTGCCTGCAGAGCTGGCATCCCATATGGGTGTTAGTTTGTGTCCTGGTTGCTCCTCTTCCAGTCCAGCTCTCTGCTGTGGCCCGGGAAGGCAGTGGAGGATGGCCCAAATGCTTGGGCTCCTGCACCCACATGGGAGACCAGGAAGAAGGACCTGGCTCCTGGCTTCGGATTAGCATAGCTCTGGCCGTAGCGGCCATTTTGGGGGGGAACTAGGGGAGGGAAACCCTTTCTCTCTGTCTCTCTCTCTCTCAGTG
The DNA here is from genome assembly GCA_949820135.1 of Sylvilagus floridanus. Classification (NCBI taxonomy): domain Eukaryota; kingdom Metazoa; phylum Chordata; class Mammalia; order Lagomorpha; family Leporidae; genus Sylvilagus; species Sylvilagus floridanus. The sequence continues at coordinate 39,317,468 of OX463243.1, forward strand.
TCTATAACTCTACTTGTCAAAAATTAAAAAAAAAAAAAAGAAATGAATAAAGGGAGCTGGTTTCATACATCCGGTTAAGCTACACATGCAATAGCAACATCACATGTTTGACTGCAAGTCCTAACTACTCCACTTCTGATCTAGCTCCCCGATAATGTGCCCAGGAAAGGAGCAGAGGGTGACCTTGTCACCTATATCAGAGATCCTGATGGAGTTCCTGGCTCCTGGCTTTTCCTTGACCCAACCCTGACCAGTGCAGCCACGTTGAGAGTGAAGCAACACATGGAAGATCTCTCACACTGGTGCGTATGCTCTACTTCATCTCTCTGATACTACCTAACAAATAAATAAACACATATTTTTTAAAAATAAATAAATGAATCAAGAATGAAAGTAAAGGAAGAAGGTCCAAAAAGTAGAAGGTAGAAGACAAAGAGAAGAAAGAATAAAGAGGAAAGAAGAAGAGAAGCTGTATTCTAACTATAATGTACTATCTAAGATACAGAAATATCTAATAACCTTGGATTTAGCTTGCCCCACATGTGTTTATTATCCTTCTTCTACAGCTCAGATGTTTCCTTTTAGCTGAGAATCCAAACAGATTTCAGTTGACAACTCTCCTTTTCAAATTTGTATGTGTCTTTTATTTTTCAACAAACAATATATCTAATAAATATTTATTTATAATTGTCTATATATAAGCTCAAGAGTCTCTCTGAAGTAGTGGTCCTAGCAAAAATTCAGTTTCAGTCTAACTTTTCATCACTCTCTTCTTAAGAGCATTATTTTGATATTATGCATTATTAAATATTATTGTCTTGTATTGTTTGCATGAGGAATGTCGCCAAAATACTTTCATCTGTTCATTGTAATCTGGGCATTTTAGAAATTTTAATGAAAGATGTTTCTCAGAATATTTTTAATAGACTATATTATTGTTTTAAATGAAATTAAAAGTATTTATTCCTAAAAGAATTTTAAAGTAAAATTAGCATATTAGAAGCGCATGGACAGTAAATGAACTGTTTATTACAATATTTACTCAGAACATCTTCAGTCTTTTAATAAGCAAATATTTATGCACCAGTTGCCTGAACCTGAGCTAGGCAACAGAGCCAATAGAGCGAATAAAAGATGCTTCATGCCATGGAGAAGTTCACTGAGGGGTTGAGTTCACCAGGATAAATGATTTTCAGAAACTCTCATCTCCCAGGTGTACATGACTACTCATATTATTTATTTTCTGTGCCAGTGTCTTAGAATTAATCATAAAAATATCATGTGTGGGACAACATTGGTGAAAGCATTGTACATCCGTCATGCCTCAGAGTCTCCTGGGCTGAGTAAATATGTGTGAGACAGTGACAAGGAAATCACAAAGGTTGGGATGAAGAGATATAGGAAGGCTAGGAAATTTTCCAATAATGGATTGCAGGCAAAATGATGCCCTCTCTCTGTGATGACCAGGCAGGGCCTAAGTCACCAGGGAATATTCTATCTGTGACTTTCAGAAGTTGAATATTGAAGATATAACCAATTTGCCTACTTTGGAGACTTTGGAAACTTCAGCGATTACTTTCCAGTGACAAGGGACAAATGAGGCTTATCCCAATTTATCTATGATATCTGTTTCTTCTTTCTTTTCTTTTTTTTTTTTTTTTGACAGGCAGAGTGGACAGTGAGAGAGAGAGACAGAGAGAAAGGTCTTCCTTTGCCGTTGGTTCACCCTCCAATGGCTGCCACAGACAGCACACTGCTGCTGGCGCACCACGCTGATCCGATGGCAGGAGCCACGTGCTTCTCCTGGTCTCCCATGGGGTGCAAGGCCCAAGCACTTGGGCCATCTTCCACTGAACTCCCGGGCCATAGCAGAGAGCTGGCCTGGAAGAGGGGCAACCGGGATAGAATCCAGTGCCCCGAAAGGGACTAGGACCCGGGGTGCAGGTGCTGCAGGCAGAGGATTAGCCTGTTGAGCCACGGCGCCGGCTCTTTCTCTTTCTTGCTTTCTTGCTTTCTTGCTTTCTTTCGAGGGGCTACAATTCTAGAGACTTTTTGAATGATTTTTACTATTTTTTTTAAATTTTATATATTTATAATAGACACATATTAATTTGTACATGTTTATGGGGGAAGCTTGATATTTCAATACATGTATACAATGTGCAAAGATCATCAGATCAGGGCAATCAGCATATTCATCACCTCAGATTTTTATCAACTCTTTGTGTTGGAAGCATTTAAAATCCTCTGTGTTGGTTATTTTGATATATACTGTTATTGTGGTCAACCATATTTTTCTATGGTGTTCAAGCATATTTGAAAGTATTCCTCTTGTCCAATTTCACATCTGTCCCTATTAACCATCCTCTCTCCAAAAGACATCTAGCTGGAGTGGTTTCTCATTCCTATATCCAAGGAGTGTGGCGGATTGTGAAAGCTTTTACTATGTCACCTGTTTCAATAACAACTATCATTACCATTTTCTGCATTTCACTCTTATACTAATATTATTAACTAAAAATAAAGATATAAGAGAAAGAGCCCAAAACAAACTGCCTTGTAATTTTTCATTGCTAATTTTCTGATTGTGTTTCATTATGTACCATAATTTTACTTATTTTTCAATGGAGTTTTAGCCTGGGTTCTTTCTCAAGTGGAAAGCATCAGTTGTTCCTCACAACTCAGCCAAAAATTTTGCAACATCCTTAAAAATAGTCTGCTTCATATCATGGAATATTGGATACTAATTTTTCTCTCTGTTTCAGCCATCCAGTGAGGAAGCAATTCTGACATAATAACGGAGATGTTCAATAACAATGCCCATAGAATGTATTAAACTTCTTAGATGCAATGATCTTAAATCTTGCTTTCAGAGAAAGCTAGAGTTTTTTTTGTTTGTTTGTTTGTTTGTTTTTTCAGAAGTACCTCTGCGAACACTGTGGAGTACAGGGCTGGGTGAGGGTTAGTGTGGAAACAAAAACTAAACAGATCATCCTTCACATAAACTTCAATCAATCTAGCTCTATTTTTAATATGTTTTCTTTTGTCCTTATTTAATGTTTCAGGAAAATATTCATGTGTTGAAAATAACAAAAGAAACATCTGACCCATCTCAGTTTTAATCCTGGCTCACTGACTGAAATCTGTTTAACCTTGAAACTGTGACACAATCTCTGGCCTTCTGAGATGAGAAGATTTTCCCTCCTTTCAACATTCCTAAGAAAATCCCTCTTCCTAAAGTTGATCAGTTGAGGATTGAAAATATCCATTTGTATTTCTGCATCTTTATGCCTATTAGTCACACGTGTAGCAGGATAACCTCTGAAGCTAATTCCAAGTTTTCATGATTTTCTACAAGCCTAATTTTACGAAGTATGCTAGTGCTGCTGTTCTCTTAGGAGCTCCAGTTCCTCTTGACTTCTTACTTAGGAGATGTACCTCCTAATTTGCAGTTATCTTTTGTTTTCCAGTGTCTCTGTGCACAAAAATTATTTTATTATTTCTTTAACCACTTTAACTACAAGTTTGTTCTCTTTATTCACAGTTACATTTTAGAAAAGCTTACTTTCTTTGAGGCGGCAGGACTTCTAGAGAATCTGCATTTAAGTGCATGATAAGGTGTTTGATTTTACTTAAATATGTACAAATGGAGACAGATTCACGATTTTCACACTCAGCTTGGAAGAAATTTCCATTTCTTTAAAATTAGCTTAAATTTAAGCCTAATATAATGGGCATTTATTTGTGATAATTTAATGAGATGTTATAAATCTAAGCCTGATATCATAGCTTTCAATTGGAAAGGAAACAAATAAGAAAGTAATGTCTTTATTTTATTAATGAAAAAAACTTGAGCTTAAAAAATGATTGGCTATCTATATTTTATTTCAATGTTGGAGTGAATGCAACATTTGCTATTTCATGTTCAAAGTATTTTGGGAGACAGAGTCAAGTTGACAGTTGAGTAAGTTCCAGCTACCATTTCCCCACTAAGAAGCCAAGAAGAGCAGCCATGCACTATTGAGTTACAATCAGAGGAGCTACAGAAGCCAGGTAAGAGACCACAGTACTTTGATTTGTTAGCATCAGAAGAGAAGTCACAAAGAAGAAAGCTAAAGCAAGCAAGAAATATCACCACTCCCCAACCCCAAGGAGCATAGTGTGGAGATCCCCCCTCCACACACACACACTTTGGAGAAGACAAGGAAACCAATCCAGATGAAAGGAACACTGTGAAAATGTTAAATTAGTCTGAGTTCACTATACCTATTCCCATATCTACTTACCTGTGGAGTGAATATTTGGATTTCTACAGCCAACTGTCATCTGCCACATCTCCTTACACAGAATGAAGAAAGTGGTATTCCAGCCATGTGGAAAGGCCTGGACAGGGAACATAGAACTATATCACAGAACTCAAAGCCAGGCCTACCATATCAAGAGCTGGCACCTGAGAAAGCCCAAAGGCCTGTGCCACCCAGCTGGTGTTCACAGACTGAGCCTCCAGGTTTGGTGGCATAAGGATGAGACCTGAGCTCTGATGGGCTGGACATATTATGGCATGTATCTCTGCAGGCCTAGGGATCATCAATGGCATGTTGTTGGGCTCAGAGATAGGGGGTCCCAAGTGTAAACAACCTGGGTCTAATTTGAGTGGGCAAGGAAATGCCTTTATCACTCTCTTCCAGATAGCAAGTTGGGAATTTGCACCCTAAAAAAATAGACTTGTCATATACCATCACCAGATACTCAAGGGCCTGTTACAGATGCCCAAGGTTTCACAGGGGCTGATGACTGTGAGGTTCAGATGTGATCCACCTAGGCTTGCCTGAACAGCTGAGGTGCTGACTCTTTCATCCCTCCTACAACCTTGGGCAGACAGCAAGGATCTCAGCACTGTTTTGGAACTCAGTGCCAAATTCAGCTTTGAACAGATTCTATTGGTACTTTTCTCCAGGCCTGTGTCTGAAACAGAGCCTCTGGACCAGCTTTAGCAGCCTGTTGGATCCCACGTGCCTAGTTGAACATCTTATACTTCAGCCAACCTCACCAGTGGCTGATAGGTGCAGCATGAGGCAATGAGCCAATTTCAGCAGCAGACGGACTATATCCTACTTAGGAGCACTTAGAGTGCACTCTCCTTCAACTTTATGTTTTCAAATAGCCTCTCTTAAAACTGATTCTTTCTTCTATTTGAGCTATTTGATTATTAATACTTTTTATCGCTTTTTAAATTTCACTTCTATTTTTCCAGTTGGAGGGTTTCTGCCTTAAATATCATCTTGCTTTGAACATTTGGGAATCTCAATTCCTACATTTTTTTTCCTGGCACCTTATTTTTCTCTTTGGGTGACGTCATTGCTCCCTAGAAGTTCCTGATGCATTAAAGGATTATTTTTTGTATTTGCACACTAAAGGAGTATGTTTTTATAATCTGGCCTTGTGGTAGTTCTCCTTTTAGAAATTATAAGCAGTCTGTTCTGCTCCTGCAGTGAAATATTAAGCCTTTTACTGTAAAGTAAATTTTAAGTATGTTATCTCTTCTCTCTGTCTCTCTCTCTCTGTCTCTCTCTCTCTCTCTGTCTAACTCTGCCTGTCAAAATAAAATTTTAAGTATGTTTTCTCAAAAACTAAAAACATATGACAAAAAGTGAGAAGGAAGGAGAGTGAGAGGGTCAAGGGGGAAGAGAGAAATTGAGAGAGGAAAAGAATATCATTATGTTTTTAGAACTGTATCTACAAATCACATTGATTCAGTTAAAACTCATTTTTTTTTTTGACAGTCAGAGTTAGACAGTGAGAGAGAGAGAGACAGAGAGAAAGGTCTTCCTTTTTCCGTTGGTTCTCCCCCCAAGTGGTCACTATGGTGCCTTGCGGCCCGTGCGCTGCGCTGATCCGAAGCTAGGAGCCAGGTGCCTCCCCTTGGTCTCCTATACGGGTGCAGGGCCCAAGGACCTGGGCCATCCTCCACTGTACTCTCAGGCCACAGCAGAGAGCTGGACTGGAAGAGGAGTAACAGGGACAGAATCCAGCATCCCAGCTAAGACTAGAACCTGGGGTGCCGGTGCCGCAGGGGTGTTAAAATTCATTAAATTTAAAATAAAAAACAAAAATCGATAAAGGACATACATTTTAGACCTGAAACTTTGAGACTTTTAGAAAAATCATTGGAAAACATTTCAGAACATCAGATTGGGAAGGATTCTCTATATTACACATACTAAAAAATAAGGAAATAATAGCAATCTCACTATCATCAGGAAAAATGCAAATCAGAACCATGATTTAATACCACTTAACTACAGTGAAATTGGTTATTACCAAAGACAAAGGATAACAAACATTGGTGAGGGTATGGAGAAAAGGAGACACTTACACAACTGCAAGGGGGTGTAAATTAGTGCAGTCATTGTGGGAAAGATCGTGAAGCTTCCTCAAAAAACTAAAACTACTACTATTTCCCATCCCATTTTTGAGTATATGTGCGAAGGAAATGAAATTTATCTGTCAATGGGACATTTCCACTCCCATATTCACTGCAGTAAAATACTTGGGAAATTGAAATAACCTAAGATTCATCAACCAATGGAGAGGTAAGGAAAATGTGGTACATACATATATTAGGATATTAGCTATAAAAGGCATGAAATATTGGCATTTGCAACTAAGAAGTCATTATGCTAAGTAAAATAAGTGCAGAAAGATGAATATCACATGTTCTCAATCATTTGCAGTCTAATAAAAAGATGCTACCAGAGAAATTAAAAACAAAATTGTTGTAATTAAGGGTTACATAAGAAAGTGGAGAGAAAGGATTGGGAAAGATTTGTTGAGGAATATGAGATTATAGCTAGATAGGAATAAGAACTTCCTAAATTCTATTGACACTAGGGTGAAAATGGATAATATTAATATACTATGTATTTCCTTATAGAAAACACTGGAATGTAGGATTTGGGGATCTTTTCAGTATAAAGAAATTCCTAAAAAGATAAATACATGTACAATGATTCAACATTACCTAATATATATATATATATATGTGTGTGTGTGTGTGTGTGTGTAATGAAATCCCACAGTGCTCCATGCAGCTGTACATTTTATAGATCTGTTAAAAAATTAACACATTTTGCTGTTAATTTATATTTTTTAAAAAAGATTTATTTATTTATTTGAAGGCAGAATTACAGAGAGGCAGAGAGAGAGAGAGAGAGAGAGAGAGAGAGAGAGAGAGAGAGAGAAGAGAGAGATAGGTCTTCCGTCCTCTGGTTCACTCTCCAAATGCCTGCAATGGCTGGAGGAGCTGGGTCAATATGTAGCCAGGAACCTGGAACTTCTTCCAGATCTCCCATGTGGGTGTAGGCACCCAAGCAATTGGACTATCCTGTACTGCTTTAACAGGCCAAAGCAGAGAGCTCGATTAGAAGTGGAGCAGCCGGTACTTGAACTGGTGCACATATGGGATGCCAACACTGCAGGCAATGGCTTTACCTGCTATACCATAGCAACGGTCCCTTTGCTGTTAGCTTCTATACTTAACTGTGAATACTTTGAATGTGGAAGAAACAGCCAAGATGTGAAAATAATGCTTTTCAACAATATACTACAGTAAAATTAATAAATAAATCTCACCACTATTATATTGTGATAGAAATTGAAATCTTATAAATTATAAATAGAAATACTATGATAGACCCATTATCACAGTCATCTAAAATATTTGAAAATATAATAGTAATTTTATGTGTTCATTTCTTTCTGATTATAAAGCAAAAATGTAAATTATTTCTAGTTCAAACAAGTCATAAATCGGGCATAACATTATCAAATTCCTGCTTCTTTCTCATACATTATTTCACCATTATCTTCTAATCACATGCACTCCTTTTCATAAAAATTTTGTACCAAATTAACTAAATTCTTAAGATGGTGGGTCCTACATAAGCTCCCTTGGCAGACCTCATTGATTTTCTAAGTTTTTTGGCCATTATATGTCAGCAATACCTTCTAATCCAGGTAAAATTGATTTTAGTTCAAGCTATTTTTATGTATTGTTTGAGAAACCATGATTCTAGTCTCAAGGCTATGACATTATTCATTCTGTTCTGCTATTCTTTGGACAATTAATAATCCATTTTGCTTCTACTTCTAATTTATGCCATCAAAAATACAAAATTTTGGATCCTTTGTGTGGTAGAGAAATATACTGCATATTATACTCTTTAGTGTTAACAGAAAACTTTTGTTTATAGCTTGTTGTTTTTAAAATTCAAAAATAAAGATCACATAGTTTTAAATCAGTTTTAAAATCAATTATGTAGGGTGTGCCAAATGCCCTTTCTTTCTGGGTACATGTTCATTACAACTTTATTGATTGCATCTGCCTGAATTGTCTATAAACCAAAGGCATGGCATATACTTACCTTCACATTTGACCCAGTGGGTCTGGGAAGCATAAGGGTAATTTTCTGCAAGACAGAGGAGACAAAGCCTATTTATTCCTGTTCTGTGATTCAATTCCATTGAAAGTGGATTAAAGTTTGCCTATGCTTAACTGTACCATGTTCTCTTAAAGGCTTTAAAGTTCTCAAGAAGGGAAATGGCCTATTGTCTTCATTTCATTTTGAAAGTCTACCACTAACATTACTATTCAAAGCCATGGTATTATTGATAAAATTTCATGGTTTTTTAGATGATAAATGAATAAACCTGTACATTGATCTTAATTTCATTGTTTCACTTTGCCTAAATGACAGAAAACATAATTTTTATGAAAGTCTGTAATGAGAACACCTGAAAGTTCATATCATGGATAATGAGAGAGGGATAAAGGGAGAATTAGAAATTGCCCTTGGCTGCATGTAGAAAAGTTCAAAATGCACTCATTCTCTTGCATCTAAGGTGTTTCATGTCTGCTGAATTCTCTGATTCTCTTTAACAAATAGCCACATTCTGCTTTCTCAAATTAAATCAATTGATGTTTAATTAAAAAGTATTTACTTTTTATTTTTCTCCACTCAGCTACCTTAGATAGAAATATTATTAGATTGAAGCATTAACTTTAATAACATAAGAAATACATAATGAAACAGAAATATGTGTCATAGGTATTTATTTAAAAATTATTTAGTCAATTGGAAAGAAGTTCTTAGAACTTCTAAAACTATAATGCCTGGTTACTAAAGCAGTTGTGAATAAAAACATAATGAAGACAGGTGAAAATACACAAAAATAAGACTTTAACAGGATAGGAATTGGGATGTGAAATGTTTGAAAAAAAATTCTTAGACTTTCTCTTTCCAATATTGCTTGGATCCTGTTTTCTCTTCTGTACTCCCCACTGCCATGCCACTCTTTCCTATTTCCCTTCTCTTCTCTCTCCTTTCTACTCCCTCTCTAGGTCTCAAATTCTTGGTATGTTAGGTATTTCCAATGTCTTTCCTTGTCTCTTATACACATTTCAGTTTTTTCATGTGTTTTTCTCTCCATGATTAAAATAAGTGCTTCTATTGACACCAAGTTCAAAAGTCCTCTTTTCAAATGGTTGCCATATATTACAACGTATATTGAATTATTTTCATTTGTGTTTTAAAAATGTAATACAATTCTCTAGTGAAGTTCTCCATGGCATCATGTCCTTTTGAATGTATTTATTGCATGTGTTTCAAATCTGTAAGTAATACATTCAATTATTGCACCATGTGCCAGTGGCACTATACTATGTCTTAGTTATGATTGTTGTTTTGTAGAAAATTTGCGGATCGACTTTGATGCATTTTATCTCATTTTTCCCCAAGTCAAATAACACAGAGATAGAACACTTCCATTCAACTGGAGACGGAGCTACCTGGACGCTGCATGATGGTTTCTGTTAAACTGTCAGCCTGTGTTTGGAAGGGACTTCCACACTGCAGAGTCCAGGGAGATTGTATGTGAGCCTGGGGCGTTTGCTGGATTCTCCTTGGGCATGTCTGAGTTCCACTTTTTTCCCCGTTACAGCGATATCATTGTTAAATATCACCTCTTTCAGCAAGATACTGCTTAGGTTTTCAGAATTATAAGTTCCATAACAGCCTTATGGAGAAACTATGGAGATTAGGGCTCATTTCCCTCTCCCCTTCTTTTCCTTGAGATGTTGAACTTGACAGGAGCTGTGTAATTTGGCAGCGCCAAATCTCATTTTTTGTTTCTTTCTTTGTATATCTCTGTGAAATTTCCAAAAGCCTTTGTCACCTACATGGCTAAGACATTTTCCAATTCACTGTCCCAAGAATGGACAAATGCCACAAAAATTTCAGTCCAAATTCTGTTATTACTGTTTTTTCTGAAATCCAGTCCCCTCAGATCATGGCTGCCCTCAGCTCTCTGGCTACCTCAAAGAAATGCCTTTTCCAGTTGTTTCTGATGGGATTATGAGGCTGAAACAAGATACACATCATGATCAAAAGCAGAAGTCCTGGAAACTCACTCGGATATGTTCATAGCACCCAGGAAAAGATAGATGATAAAAATAAGAAAAGTCAGGCCAGTGCCACAGCTCAATAGGCTAATCCTTGACCTGTGGTGCCGGCACCCAAGGTTTTAGTCCCAGCTGGGACGCCGGATTCTGTCCCGGTTGCTCCTCTTCCCAGTCCAGCTCTCTGCTGTGGCCCGGGAGAGCAGTGCAGGATGCCTCAAGTCCTTGGGCCCTGCACCCACATGAGAGACCAGGAGGAAGCACCTGGCTCCTGGCTTCAGATCGGTGCAGCGCGCTGGCTGCAGGGGATTTTGGGGGGTGAACCAACGGAAAAAGAAGACCTTTCTCTCTGTCTCTCTCTCTCACTGTCTAACTCTGCCTGTCAAAAAAAAAAAAAATAAGAAAACTCTCATTGCAAAGGATGTATCTGGCATGCCTAAGCACATGGTTTTTATAACAATAGTCTGTTGAAGAAATTTAATCAATGGGGTATAATAATTTAATATTTAAAAAGGAAAGTTCTGTCACTATGGAATATTGCTTGGCAGAGTATGAGAATAGAAGCCTTCTAAGAAACTTGATGGACAGGAAGTAATGTGATAATTTAATTACTGTACTTGAGTTTTCTTTTATATGCTAAACAGTGAAAATGACAGGCATTTATAGCCTTAATTAATGAAATAAGCTCTATGTGTGATATAACTTGGATAACAGATATTTTCTCACTAATCATAGTTTTATAAATTGTCTTTTGATACATTCTCTATTAAACAAGATAATTCAATAGCTTTTGTATTGTTCAAAGGAATATAGGTTTTACCATTTATTTAACTTTTGATATACAATTATTAAAAATACCTTTGATGAATTTACTACACACTTCATTCTTTCTAGGTACACAGTGTACACATAGATCCTTGGGGAGGCTTATATGCCAGAGGAGGAGGGAGGGGATGACAGAAACTAAGAAATAAATACAGAAATAAATAAATATAGTATATAATATTTTCAGAAAGTAAGAACTGCTATGGAAAGATGGAAAACTATAATAGCAAAAAATGAACACTTGGAGGGCTAAGATGTGAGTGGCATCATTTGCAAATTGATTTTTTTTTGCATTTTCACTGTATTATATTTGACAGACAGAGAGATGGGTAGGAAGAGAATGAAAGTCCCTATACCCTGGCTCAAATGCCCACAGTGTTTGGGGCTTGTTTGGGGATGGAACCAGGGGCAGCAAACTAAATCTATGTATTCCAACTGTGAGGTGGAAATCTATTTTCTTGAGCCATCATTGCTGCCTCCCAGGTCTACATTAAGAGCAAGCTAGAGTCAGAGGCTAGAGCCTGACATTGAACCCATGTACTGTGGCATGGACACAACAAGTATCAACCATTAGTCTAAATGCTCACTCTGCAATTTTAATTACAGTGGTCAGGGCAGGCCACACTGAAAAGACTTGAAGTAGAAGAGTTGATCATGAAGCTATTTGGTGGAAGATAGTTCCAAGCAAAGACACACACTATAGTTGTTAGCTGGTATTGACTGGAGTAACTGAGAGGAGTGAAACAAAAATGAAGTCAAAGAGGAAATATGAATGGCAAATTGCATTGGACCTTATAGATGTCACAAATCCAGCTTTTACTCTGAGTTAAATAAGGAACCAGAGGAAAGACATGAACTGAAGTGCATGTTTAAAGATGTGCTGTGTATGCTATGTTGCTAAGTATTCAGGGATCAAGGTTAGAAGCAAGGAAACTAATCACAGACTGCTGGAGTTTTATGATAAATAGCATTTGGTTAATAAATACTAGCATGTTATTGTACCTCATTTTCTCCACTGAAATTTTTAAAATGAAAACATATTTTCATATATTTCCTACTTAGATTTTTAAAATAATGTAACTCATTTTACTTTTCAAAATAAATTGTATATCAAAAGTACTAGATATCTATTGTGGCTTTTTACTGTAGAAATATCAAAAATCTATAATATCACACAAAACATAAATCTAAAAAGAAAAGTAACAAAGTAGCACATTCACAAAAATTGAAGGGCATTGAAATAGCAAGAAGAATTTGTGTATTCTTAACTCAAATACTTATAGTCTATCGTGTAATTAGAAATCCATACATGCAAATGTTAAGTCAATTTGGAGCATATTTTTCTTTCTTCTAATACATCCTCTAATAATTTTCATCATTATTTTCTCAATATAGAACCATTTTGGTGATGCAAATAATTCATTATTACCAGGAATAGACTCAATATCAGTTTGAAATTGCTTTAAACAATGGAATGAATTTGAACTATTAAGAAACTATTAGTATTAATAGTAAATGATCATTGAGCACAATGTATAGCAATATTAATATATCGTTAAATCACTTTTGGTGGAAAGCAGTTACCTGAGTATATTAAATCCTTTGTGTATGGTAGCTCTTCCAAAATATGTAAAGCACCTAAGGACAAAAGGTCATTTTACTAATGGAAAGATATTGTGCATTGCATACCCTTTGGAATTTATATACTTGGGCAAGAAAAAATGATAGAAAAAAGGTTAGTCCCTAGGAAGACTGGTTACTAATTATTTACTTTTAAAATATTTGTGAATGTATTTATTGATTTTTATATTTAATTTTTATTTTAAATTTTCATTTTTAAACAGATTCATTATGCTTTGTAGATACACTTTTAAGAGCATAATATTACCTTCCTCCCTCCTTGTCTGTCTCCCCCTTTTTCTCTCTCACCATCCTTCCTTCTCCCTTTTTATGTGTCTTAATTTTTTTAGTTTTTGAGATAACATATTTAAAATTTACATTACAATAAAAAGGCTTAATATGAAAAAAGAAGTTTAACAGGTAAAAAACAAAAAAACCTAGCTTAGTAGAAATATAAACTATGACTATAAATAATAATTTGATTGAAGAATGACTACTTCATCCACAAAGAGTAAATTTCAAAGCAATCACAGATCTTTAAATCTATAGTAGTATCACATTCTCAACCATTGATTTGATAAAGGTATAATAAAGGTTGTACAAAACTATATTTGTAGCAATACTGATACATAGAGACATTTCTTTTTCTTTCTTTTGATCCTTTTTTTAAATTTTAGCTCCACATATAAGAGATAATATGCAGTATTTGTCTTTGTGAGTTTGGCTTATTTCATTTAACAAAATGTCTTCTACTTATGTCCATTCTGCTGCAAATGGTAGAATTTCATTCTTTTTATAGCTGAATAATATTCCATTGTGTTTACATAGAGTCTTTTATTAATCCATTCATCTGAAGATGGACGCTTTGGTTGATTCCAAATTTTGGGTATTGTGGGCAGTGCTGCCATAAACATGGCTGTGCAAGTATCTTTTTGATTCTTGTGTTCAAGACTTTGGGATATGTATGCAGTAGTGGGATTGCTGGATCTTATGGAAAGTCTATTTCTAGTTTTAGAAGAAATTTCCAAGCTGTTTTCCACAGTGGCTGCTCTAAGTTACATTTCCATGAACAGTGTGGAAGTGTTCCCCTTTATCCTTATCCTTGCCAGCATCTTTTACTCTCTGCTTTTTGGATTTTAGCCATTTTGACTCTAACTCTCCCCTGAGAAAGAACTTTCTCCTGCTCCCCACTTTTTTTTGTTTTTTACTATTTCCCCCTAGCCTCCATGCTAATGCAATTTTGCTTTTGTTACCTATGCTTTGGGATTATTGTTCAAGATGCCTTCCCCTAAGCCAATGTATTGGAGTGTTTCCTCCATGTTTTCTTCCAGCAAGTTCACAGTGTCAGGTCTTAAATTTATATTCGACCCATCTTGAGTTGATATTTGTGTATGAGATGAGTTATATATCTAATTTCATTATCTACACGCATACATCCGTTTTGTCAGCACCATTTAATGAATAGATTATCCTTACTCCATTGTGTAGTCTGAGCACTTCTATCAAAAATCAGTTGGCTGGATGCATGCGGATTAATTTCTCGGCTTTCTATTCCGATCTATTGTATCAGTTTTTATGCCAGTATCATACTGTTTTGATTACTGTAGTGTTATAGTGTTCTTTGAAGTCAGATATTGTGATGACTCTAGCTTGATTTTTCTTGTTCAGGATCACTTTTTAGTTCACTCCCAAAAAGCCTACAAAAGTTGAGGCTGGTCCAGGTTGAAAGCAAGAGCCCACATCTTAATCTAGGTCCACCACATGGGTGGCAGGGACCCAATTACTTGATCCATCACCTGAAGATCCAAGAGTGCATATTAGCAAAAAGCAATCCGTCAACAAGAAGTTGGAATTGGAAGCAGAATCAGAACTTGGACCTGGACACTCTGATTTGCAACATAAGTGTCAGAGTTGCTTCTTAACCACTACACCAAACACATACCCTGAAAGCTGATTATTTTCTTCAATATTGACTTTGCCAATAAAATTTGATTATGCAGTGATTATAGCTGCCATTTCCCATAATGCATTTTAGTTGTGATAACTCCTCTTTATAAATTCAGCTATCATCAGCCATCACCTTTTTACATTTATAAAATATTTACGTTTTAATTTACTAAAAGGGGAAAAAGAAGAAAGAAATACAGAATCCCAAAACATGCTGTGTACATGAGTGAAACTGATGTCTTGAGATTTGATTATCCTTTACAGTCCTTGTCTACACTCTTGAGGAACAATGAATTTTCTACTTACTACTTGCTGAATTCTTTATTGAGTGGAGGATTAAGCTTGTGATTATGAAATAAACTGAAAGTATATCACTGTAAAAACTGAAAGAAAAAATAAGAAAAAAGGAGGAGGAAGAGTGGAAGATTTGGCAGGAAGGAGGGTAGGGAGGTTAATACCATTATGCTCTTAAATCTGTATAAATACATGAAATTTACTCACCTTATATAAATTAAAACATTTAAATAAAAGAATCAAAAAGGGAGAGAAAGATCCAGCATGGAAAGCGCGATACACAGCAGACTCATAGAATGGCAGATGTCCTAATTAGCACTCTGGCCTCAGAACCAGCACTTGGATCTGGCTCAAGAGCTCATGAGAGTATTTTAGGCATGGAAAGCCAAGACACTCTGGAAAAAAAAAAAGAAGACCTAAAGGAAAGATCTCTGTGAGTGAGATCCCAGTGGAAAGAATGGGCCATCAAAGAAGGAGGTACCTTTCTCTGAAGGGAGGAGAGAACTTCCACTTTGACTATGACACTGTCGGAATAAGATCAAAGTTGGCAAACCCTAAAGGCTTCCATAGCCTTGACAACTCATGACTAGAGCCTAGGGAGATTGCTGACGCCATAAACAAGTGTCAAATTGTTAAATCAACTTCAGGAGTCACTGTGTACTTACGTCTCATGTGAGATCTGTCCTTAATCTGCTGTCCAATGTGAAGAAATGCTATAGCTAGTACTGAAACAATATTTTACACTTTGTGTTTCTGTGTGGCTGCAACCTAATGAAATCTTTACTTAGTATATACTGAATCGATCTTCTGTATATAAAGATAATTGAAAAAGAAAAAAAAAACTTGATGTTAAATTTGGAAATTGCATAGAAAATTAATCAATTTTTAAAAAAATATCATGTAGGATCTCTGTCCTTAATGTGCTGTACATTGTGAATTAATACCACAACTAGTACTCTAACAGTATTTTTCACTTTGTGTTGCTATGTGAGGACAAACTGTTGAAATCTTTATGTAATATATACTAAACTGATCTTCTGTATATAAAGAGAATTGAAAATGAATCTTGATGTGAACAGAAGGGGAGAGGGAGCGGGAAAGGGGAGGGTTGTGGGTGGGAGGGAAGTTATAGTGGGGGGAAGCCATGTAATCCATAAGGTGTACTTTGGAAATTTGTATTCATTAAAATAAAAGTTAAAAAAAAAAGAAAAAAGAAAAGAAAAATATCAGCATAGATGATGTTTAAAATTTCACAATTTCAAAAATGGAAGGATAGAACAATTTCATAATGGATGCTTACATATTAGATATTATCATTTGTTTAACTAATCCATTAATATAAGCTAATTGGGAAATGACCTGTTATCACAATTTTATAAGTTCTAGGATTACTTTTATAATACCACAAATTTTGATAGTCTTAACTTTAGCTTATCATGCACAAATAAAATACATAATGTTATTTTTTAATTATCAGTTAGTTACTGGTTGTTAATTAGTGTCTTTTAAAGGTACAAAATACAATGCAGTCAGAATTTAAAATATGCACAAATTATTCATAGTCCAGAATGCACAATGCTATTTCAGTGCATTAAGTTGATTTTTAGGATATTAGTTAATATTTAAATGTAAAATATGAGCTTTTAGCTAATTTTAATTTAAAATAAAATGAAGTTTACACCACCTTGTCTATATTTATATTATTTTGATACATATACACAACTGCATTCCAATAACTTAGCCTTGTATGAAATTTTTCTGGGCCTTAGACATTGTGAAATCAATCTACTTACAAAACTTAAATGTCAACAATACCATGAATGTGAATGCATAATTAAACTTAGTTTAAAATAATTCCATTTTATTTTTATAATTAGTCACATGAAAAAATATGACTCATAATTCATTCTTGAATGAATGCCTTCCAAAAATGACATTACAATGACCTTTAGATGCTAATTTCATTACTGTAATTCTGAGAAGTACATGAGGGCTTAAAAATTACTTTCCATTAAGCTATATTAATTATGCTTCATATTATTTAAGACAGTTTGCTAATTACTTGAACTCAAACAATCTTAGGGAACCAGATATAGTTCTGAAAAATTGTAATATATTTAGTATATTTTAATTTTAACATCCTTTATTTAAAATATATGATATATTGAATACTTTAAATTTAATTTCCAAAATGAATTAAAAAATCAAAGACAAAATGATTAATTTTAGAGGGGTAAAGAACTCTTGAAATTAAAGTGCTTTATAAAATATATGGTTCTAAATCATAAAATACTTTGTTAATATGCTTGTGGGTAATGCATTAATTAAATAATGAAATAAAAATAAATTGCATATGCATATGTATCTGAATATGTCATTTTCAGCTATAACATCATTTGGAGCCTCCACATTTTGGAAAACATTAAGACTTTTCAAGAACTTAAAATACAGGGCTGTCACTATGGTATAGAAGGTCAAGCCTCCTCTTACAGTGCTGGCATCCAACATGAGCACTGGTTCAAGTCTAGGCTGCTCCACTTCCAATCCAGCTCCCTGCTAATTAATGTGCCTGGAAAAGCAGCAGAAGATACCACCCATGTAGGAGACCCAGAAGAAGCTCCTGGCTCCTGGCTTCAGCCTGGCACAGACCTGGTGATACAGCCACTTGGGGAGTGAATCTATGGTTGGAAGATCTCTTTCTCTCTCCTTCCTCCTGTCTGTGCTGCTCTGCCTTTCACAAAAATATTTCAAAAATAAATAAATAAATAAATAAACTTAAGACACTAAAATACAGAAACTAAAACTAAGACAATTAAACACACAATATAAAAAGACTTAAATTAGTTAGAAATTTGGCATTAGCTAGCTTGTTTGTTTGCTTGCTTGCTTGCTCCCTCCCTCCCTTCCTCCCTCCTCCCTCTTCCTTCCCTCCCTCCCTTCCTTCCTTCCTCCCTCCCTCCCTCCCTCCCTTCCTTCCTTCCTTGGATTCTTTGTAGGGGAATCCTAGGGCAGGAGTTTGGTGCAGCAGTGAAGACTCACTTGAAGACTTCCTTTGGGACAACCATGTTTCACGTTTGAGTACCCTAAAGTCCTGGCTCTGCTTCAGATTGCAGCATCCTGCAATGCACACCATGGGAGGTGGATGGTTATGGTTCAAGTACTTGGGTACATGACACTCATCTGAGACACCTTGTTTGAATGCTGGGTTTCTAGCTTCTCTTTGGCTAAAGTAACTTAGAAAAGAAGTATGTAACTTCTAGGAATGCAGTAATGTGTCCATATTGATTTATCACATGGCACATGTTAAATTTTCCAGACTACCTCCTTTTAAAAAGATTTATTTATTTGAAAGAGTTACAGAGAGATAAGAAGATACACACACACTCACACATACACAGAGAGAGAGGAGAGATAATTGTTGCCCAGTGGGATGCTGGGGTCTTAGGAGACAGCCTCACCTGCTATGCCACAGTGCAGGTGCTTCAAAACTACCTCTTGATGGGATTGGTGTTACGGTGCAGTGGGCTAAGCCGCACTCACAGCATCCCTTACTGGAGCATGTGTTCTCATCCCAGCTGTTCTGCCTCAGATACAGCTCCATACTAGTGTGTCTGGGAAAGCAGCATTGAATGGTCTGATTTTCTGGGTCCCTGCCATACAGAGAGGGAGGCAGGGTGACCCAGATAAAGTTCCTGGCTCCTGGTTTCTGCCTGGTTCAGATTTGGCTATTGTGGCCATTAGGGTAATGAACCAACAGATAGAAGATTCTCTCTCTCTCTCTCTCTCTCTCTCTCTCTCTCTCTCTCTCTCTCTCTCTCTGCCTTTCAAATAAATTATTTAAAAAATACTTTTTGACAATGATAATCCAATAATACCTTTGATTCCTTTCCATGAAAACCTTTAGTTCAGTGTATGGTCAAAATTCTCAGTGTTGATTTTCTTTCAATCAATATTTGTTTTGTTTATGACATTGATGTATATGGAACTCTGATTTTAACCAAGTTTAACAAATTATATTAAATTCCTCTTCATAAAATTAATATATTTGTACCCATATGTTTGTTCCCCCATCCCCAGAATCTACCCCCTAATTTTTTTTAAAATCACATATTTACATTCAGAGCCTCAATTATATTACATAAAAAATACTTTGTGAACTAATTATGAATATTCCTCTTCTAAGGATTGTGTTGCATTTTCATTTCCTTATTTTGCTCTTTGACTTTAGATGCTTGAGAAAATTTCCAATAGTAATATGAAATAGAATCGTTTAATTCATGTGACATTTTAGTTTGCTTTATATTTTAAGCATGATTTTTCTGTAACATTCGTATTTCTTAGACTTTCAATTGTTTTAAATGAGGTTATTTTTTAATTATCACATTTATGTATAACATCTTCAAGGTCACACAATCTATTTAAATGATCTTAAAAACTGACATTTAGAATTTCTCCAGGTCAGCCCCTTGTCTATACTTTGTGACAAGTAAATAAAAATAATAAATACACACAAACAAAATAAGCTTGATAAACATGCTTCAGTAACTTTTGCCTAAGGCTTATATATGATAACAAATATATATGAATAAAATATTTGTGATCTTTGAGCTGGTGTTGATGGTATCAAGTAAAATAAATCATTGAGATTTTTTGTTGTTAGAGATAATAATGATGCACTCTTAGAGTAATCAGAAAATAGGTATATTTATAAGTGTGACCATACAATATTTAGAATAGGAATGACAATTTTTATTGTCCAGGGATAATACTGTTACCCTTTTTACTTAACCACAAAAATGTTCATCAATATAAGAATTCAGTACATATTTCAAATCACTCAGATAAATATGTACTTTAATAATTAAGCAATTATTTGAAAAAATAAAATAATATACTATTTGTTTTCCATTTTGATTTTTATAAAAACGTAAATTACAAATGAAAAAATGAAAGACTTAGCTAATGAACAGAATATATAGATAGGTGTGTGGCCTAGCTGTTAAAACACCAGCTAAAATGCCCACATCTCATATCCAAGTCCCTGGGGTCAACTCCTGCTCTGGCTCCTGACTCCAGCTGCCTGCTGATGTAAACTCCCAGAGGCAGTGACTGGGTTCCTGCCACCCACCTGGGAGACCTGGATTGAGATTCCAGCTACCAGCTTCAGTTCCTGCCTGGCCCAAGGCTGTTACAGGCAGGCAGGCATTTGGTTAGAGTGAACCAGCAGATGGCAACTTTTTCTCTCTGTGTGTCTCTCACTCTGCCTCTGTGCCTCTCAGGTAAATAAATTAAAATAGAAGAAACCATAAAATGAAAAGATGATGTGTGAAGAAAATATAAAGAGAAATAAACAGTTTTTCAATTTGTTGATATATGATTGGCAATAAATTTAATATATGTAAATGTGATGTTTCATCATACATATAAAGTAATTGTCAAAACCAAGCTAATTAACATATCCATCACCTAATTAGTAAACATTTTCTTTTGAACAAACATCAGTATCTACTCTCTGCCAATTTTATATCCACAATGCAGCATTACTTAGTACAGTCACCATGATGTGCATTAGGTCCCCAGAACCTACCGGTTCTGCGTAACTTTTTACCCTTACACCCATTCCACTGACTTCCTGCCCCACTATCACCCAGGCCTGGAAACCACCACACTACTCTCTGCTTCTGAGAGTTTAGTTTTTTAGATTTCAAATTCAAGTCACATCAAGCCGTATGTGTTTTTCTGTGCCTGACTTATTTCAATTAACTGAAAGTCTTCCAGATTTACCCCTGTTGTGACAAATAACAAAAATTCTTTTCAAAGGCTAAGTAGTATTTCATTGTGTATGTGTCACATTTTTTATCCATTTATCCATCCAAAAACAGGTTGAATACATAAGTTAGGTATTGTGAACAACGCTGCAACACACAAGAAAATGCAGATATCACTTCAACATAGCATTTTTCTTTGATTCAATGATCAGAAGTGTGATTGCTGGATCATATGGTAGTTCTGTATTACTTTTTTAGGATTCTATATACTTTTTTTCACAATGGCTGAACTTATTACATTTCCATAATCAAATTGTAAAGATCCATTTTCTCCACACCCTCTCCAAAAGTTGCTGCATTTTACCTTTTTGATAAAATATACCAAGAAGTGGGAAATTATATTGTTGTTATGATGTGTATTTCCCTGACGATCAGTGAAGTAGAACCCCTTTCTGTATACCATTGGGCAGTTGTGTTTCTTTTCTTTCTTTCTTTTTTTTTTTTTTTTTGGATAGGCAGAGTGGACAGTAAGAAAGAGAGAGAGACAGAGAGAAAGGTCTTCCTTCACCCTCCAATGGCCACTGCGGCCGGCGCGCTGCGGCCAGTGCACCACGCTGATCTGAGGGCAGGAGCCAGGTGCTTCTCCTGGTCTTCCATGGGGTGCAGGGCCCAAGCACTTGGGCCATCCTCCACTGCACTCCCTGGCCACAGCAGAGAGCTGGTCTGGAAGAGGGGCAACCAGGACAGAATCCTGCACCCCAACTAGGACTAGAACCTGGTGTGCCGGTGCTGCAAGGCGGAGGATTAGCCTATGGAGCCGCGGCTCCGGCCCCATTTGTGTTTCTTATTTTCAGAACTCTGTCCTGAATGTGGGCTCTGTGGCTCAGCAGGTTAAGCTGCTTCTTGTGATGCCAGTATCCCAAATCAGAATGCTGGATTAAGTTCCAGATACCCCATTTTCAATCCAGTTTCCTGCTAATGTGTCTGAGAAGGCAGTGGAAGATGGCCTGAGAGCACAGGTCTCAGCTACCATATGGGAGGCCAGGATACAATTCCTGGCTAATTTCTTGGGCTGGCTCAGATATGGCTGTTGCAGACATTTGAGGAGTAAATTACCAGATGAAAGATTCTCCCTCTCCCTCCCTCTCCTTCCCAGTCTCTCTCTTCCTTCCGTCTCTCCCTCCCTCTCTTCCCTCTACTTGCCTTTTGAATAAATAACAAATATTTTTATAAAAATGTATTATGGTGATATTTGCCCATTTTTAAATTGAGTTAGGATTGTTTTGATATTGAATTGAGTTCCTTATATATTTTGAGTATTAATTCTTTATTAAATGTATATTTTACAATTATATTCTCCCATTCTATAGGTTGTGTCTTCACTCTGTTTGTTGTTTGCTTTGCCATCCTGCATCATTTTAGGTTAATAAAGTCTCATTTTTTTCGCAACAGTGTTGATGCTTCTAATTTTGATGCTATATTCACAATATTATTGTCCATACCAATACTAAGGGAACATGCCATATTGTAGTTTAGGGATTAAGTAAAAACCTTTAATACACTTTGAGTTAATCTTTATATATACTGTGAGAGAAGGGTCTAATTCCTCTCAACTCAACATGGATTTTCAGTTTTTCAAACATGACTTATTGAAAAGATTATCTTTGCCCCGGTTTCATTCATGGCCTTTTTGGCAATAATCAATTGACTATAAAAGTGTGAACTAATACTAGGGGTTCTATTTTGTCCCATTAGTCTATACTTGTTTATGTTTTTATGCTGTTTTCATATTGTTTTGATTACTATAGATTTGCAGGATATTTGGAAATCAAGCAATGATCACAGTTGTTTTTTTGTTCTTATGTAGTATACCTTAAGGTCATCTGGCTCATTTGTGGTTTCACACAAATTTTAGAATATTTATTCTATTTTTGTGAAGATGACATTGATAAATTGTATGCGATTATGTTGAATCCACACAGAATTTTGGATTTGGATATTATGGGATTTTTAACAATACTAATTCTTCCAATGTATAAACATGAGCTGTTTTCCAGTTATTAGTGATGCTTACAGTTAACTTTATGAATTTATAAAGTTTATAATTTTACATTTAATATCCTTGGTTAAATAAATTCTTAATTATTTTTGCTCTTGAAGACCCTTACCTTACACAAAAATCCACTCAACATGGATTAAAGATCTAAATCTATGACATGACACCATCAAATTATTAGAGAACATTGGAGAAACCCTGCAACATATAGGCACAGGCAAAGACTTCTTGGAAAAGACCCCAGAGGCATGGGCAGTCAAAGCTAATTAACTATTGGGATTGCATCAAATTGAGAAGTTTCTGTACTGCAAAAGAAACAGTCAGGAAAGTGAAGAAGCAACCAACAGAATGGGAAAAAATATTTGAAAACTATGCAACAGATAAAGGATTAATAACCAGAATCTACAGAGAGAACAAGAAACTCCACAACAACAAAGCAAACAACCCAATTAAGAGATGGGAGCTCAATAGATGCTTTTCAAAAGAGGAAATCCAAATGGCCAACAGGCACATGAAAAAATGTTCAAGATCACTAGCAATCAGGGAAATGAAAATCAAAACCACAATGAGGTTTCACCTCACCCCAGTTATAATGGCTCACATACAGATTTCTTTTTTTTTTTTGGACAGGCAGAGTGGACAGTAAGAAAGAGAGAGAGACAGAAAGGTCTTCCTTTTGCCTTTGGTTCACCCTCCAATGGCCGCCGCGGTCGGCGCGCTGTGGCCGGCGCACCACGCTCATCCGATGGCAGGAGCCAGGTGCTTTTTCCTGGTCTTCCATGGGGTGCAGGGCCCAAGCACTTGGGCCATCCTCCACTGCACTCCCTGGCCACAGCAGAGAGCTGGCCTGGAAGAGGGGCAACCAGGACAGAATCCGGCGCCCCAACTGGGACTAGAACCCGGTGTGCCGGCGCCGCAAGGCGGAGGATTAGCCTGTTGAGCCACAGAGCCGGCCTGTCACATACAGATTTCTACCAACAACAGATGCTGGTGAGGATGTGAGGGAAAAGGGACACTAACCCACTGTTGGTGGGAATGCAAACTGGTAAAGCCACTATGGACACCAGATTGGAGATTTCTCAGAAACCTGACTGTAGCCCTACCACATGATCCAGCCATCACACTCCTAGGTCTTTACCCAGAGGAAATTAAATTGGCAAATAAAAAAGCTGTCTGCACCTTAATGTTTATTGAAGCTCAATTCACAATAGCTAAGACCTGGAATCAACCTAAGTGCCCATCAACAGTAGACTAGATAAAGAAATTATGGGACATGTACTCTACAAAATACTATACAGCAGTAAAAAACGATGAAATACAGTCATTTGCAACACAATGTAATAATCTGGAAAACATCATGCTGAATGAAATAAGCCAGTCCCAAAGGGACAAATATCATATATTCTCCCTGATCAGTGACAACTAAATGGAAACCTGTTGAAGTGAAAGGGTCACTATGAGAAACACTGACTTGATCAGTGCTTGTCCTGACTGTTGATAAATAACTTAATACTTTATCCCTTTTAGAATTTTTTTGTTCTACTTAATATGATTGGTTGGATTATTTAATTAACACACAATTATTCTTAAGTGTTGAAACTTAAATGAAAAGTGATCCCTGTTAAATGTAAGAGTGGGAATAAGAGAGGCAGGAGATGTACAATTTGTGACATGCTCAATCTGACTTTCCCCAAATGGTAGAGTTAGAAACGTGCCAGAGGATTCCAATTCAATCCCATCAAGGTGGCAGCATGTACCAATGCTATCTCACTAGTCAAAGTGATCAGTTTCACTTCAAAATTGATCATAATGATAGGAATAAGAGTCATAGGGATCACATAAACAAGACTAGTGTCTGCTAATACTAACTAATAGAATAAAAAAGGGAAAGAATGACACAACATTGGAAGTGGAAGACACAGCAGACTCATAGAATGACAGATGTCCAAATCAGCACTCTGGCCTCAGAATCAGCCCTTAAGCATTCAGATCTGGCTCAAGAGCCCATGAGAGTATTTTAGGCATGGAAAGCCAAGACACTCTGGAAAAAACAAAACAAACAAACAAACAAAAAAAACTAAATGAAAGATCTCTGCGAATGAGATCCCAGTGGAAAGAATGGGCCATCAAAGAA
Organism: Sylvilagus floridanus; assembly: GCA_949820135.1. Lineage (NCBI taxonomy): Eukaryota > Metazoa > Chordata > Mammalia > Lagomorpha > Leporidae > Sylvilagus > Sylvilagus floridanus. The sequence continues at coordinate 39,342,568 of OX463243.1, forward strand.
GGAGGTACCTTTCTCTGAAAGGTCAAGAGAATTTTCACTTTGATTATGACCTTGTCTAAATATGATCAGAGTCGGTGAACTCAAAAGGCTCCATAGCCTTGGCAACTCATGACTAGAGCCTAGGGAGATTACTGACACCATAAACAAGAGTATCAAATTGTTAAATCAACAATAGGAGTCACTGTGCACTTACTCCCCATGTAGGATCTCTGTCCTTAATGTTTGGACAATGTAAATTAATGCTATAACTAGTACTCAAACAGTACTTTACACTTTGTGTTTCTGTGTGGGTGCAAACTGTTGAAATCTTTACTTAATATATACTAAATTGATCTGTATATAAAGAGAATTGAAAATGAATCTTGATGTGAATGGGACAGGAGAGGGAGCAGGAGATGGGAGGGTTGCAGATGGGAGGGAAGTTATGGTGGGAAAAAGCCACTGTAATCCAAAGTCTGTACTTTGGAAATTTATATTTATTAAATAAAAGTTTTAAAAAAAGAAAATTCAATTTTTTTTCTTTTTCAATTAAATCACTGTTAGTATTAGAAGTGCAATTTATCATATGGAAACACTTTATTTTTAATGTTTCTTTATTTATGTACTTAGTTACTTACTGAAAAGGTTGGGGGGGAGAGAGAGATATTTCATTTGCTGGTTCAGACCTCAGTGCCACAAGAAACAAGGTTGGGATGAAAGCAGCAACCTGGAACTTTATCTTAGAGTCCCCAGCATGAGTGTCAAGAAGCCAACTACTACCTGCGGCTTCCCAAGGCGCAACATGAGCAGGAAGCTGGATCAGAAATGGAACCTGAATTCTATCCCAGGAGTTACTTTTATACTAAAAATTAACTTTTTATATTATTAATTCAAACAGTAAATGATGAATCTATAGATTTTAATTTATGTAAGATCATAACAACTACAAAGAGGAAATTTTACTGCTACCTGTGTAATTTGAATAGCTTGTATGTCTCTTTCCTGTCTAATTGTTCTGTCTAGTATTTCTAATACTATTTTAATACAAGTGGTAATTTGGAATCTGCCTCTTTTTCTTAATCTTAGAGGAAAAGTTTTCAGCTTTTCACTATTGAACAGGATTTTAGCTTTGAGTTTGTAATACATGTTATATTTTAAAATTATTTTATATATATGTATGTGTGTGTGTGTGTGTGTGTGTGTGTGTTTCATTGGCAAGAAGACATAGAGAGAGGACAGAAAGAAAGAAAGAATGCTCCTATCTGCTCGTTCACTCCCCAAATGTCCACAAAAGCCAGGACAGAGCCATGACCAGAGTCAGGAGCCAAGAACTCTATCCAGGTCTCTGAAGTTGATGGCAGAGACCTATTAATTAAACCATCTCCTACTTCCTTGCAGGGTGTGAATTATCAGGAAGCCAAAATCAGGAATGATCCAAGACTCAACCCAATGTCCTCTAATGCAGAATGTGAATGTCTTAACCAGTGTCTTAACTGCCAACACCAGCTCCTCGTACATGATCTTTATTGTTGTGACACATTCTTTCCATACCTAGACCTAAAGCCTTGGCCCACAGGGCATGACATGGCTGAACTAGAGGCTGAATTGCCAAGGGTTGAACTGACACCAAGTTTCACTGGATTGGGTCTGGTGCTGAGTTCCATGATGAAGTTTCCTGACAAATTCACGCTGCTTTCTCATGCAGTAGTTATCTTTTTAATGTGCAGACTTGGGGAGTTGTGATGTGAGTAATGTAAAATTGTCCACCCCATCCTCTTTAATGTGTCTTTTCTGTGTTCCAGCCAGGTACTGATCTCTCATCTGTGTTCCTGCTTGAATGGCTGTGAAAACTAATATTTATGTCAGGACATGTATCCTGGAATCTCCTCATCTTCCACACTGCTAGCTCACTCTCATCATTCATGCATTCTTTGAGGGTATTTATTCTCTGTCAATGCCTCTTCCATTCCTTGTGTTTTTAGGTTGTAACTGAAATGCCTTACTATTGGTACTGATTTCCTGTTCTCTGTAGTTAATGAAATATTGTATCAAATTTATGCACAATTAAGGCAAATATAAATACATATTATTTATTTTATTTATTTTTACTTTATTTAAAAGGCAGAGAGATGGAGATAGAAATACAGAAAGATGCCTCTCATCTGATGTTTCCTTCTTAGATGCCCACAAGAGCTAGGGCTGGGCTAGGCCAATGTAAGGAGCTTGGAATTCAATCTGAGTTTCCAGTGTGGGTGGCAGGACACAAATATTTGGCCCAGTATCTGTTGTTTTCAATGGTACACATTGGTAGGAAGCTGAATCAGAAGTGGAGGAGTCAAGACTCAATCCAAGCACTCCATACAGGAAGTTAGTGTCCCAAGTGGCATCTTAACCCTCAAAAGTGTTTTTTCTTTATGGTTACTTATTGTTATAAATGGAAGGAAAGAAAACAATAAAAATATAAAATGTTATATAATGTTCCATTCAGTTTTTTTCCAGTTATGTTTTTCATGTTAATATAATATTAATGCAGAAAACAGATACAGTGTAGTTCATAGTTAAAATTCTAAGAATATAATTATATTCCCTTCCTTCCTCTCACCCTTCCTCTCCTTTCCTCTCTCTCTCTCTCTTTCTTTTTTCTTTCTTCTTTTTTTAGTTTTTGAGGTAATATTTTTAATTAAAATTATAGTCAAGGGCATAATGATCCACTCAACAAAGAGTTCAACAAGTAAATGACATTATTTAAGCGGTAGTATAGGCAAGTTCTATACAAAATAATCAAATGAAAAGATGACCATTTCATCCACATACACTAAATTTTAAAATAACCAAAGATCATTAAGAGATAGTTTAACATTTTTATAGTTTAATAGATAGTAGTTTAACATTCTTAACCACTGGTTTCTCAAAGTTATAAAACAAAGTTTGACCAAAAAATGTATTTGTAGCAACACTGATATACACAGGCAATTCCTTTTTTCTTTTTATTTTGTTTCTTTTTTTTTTAATTTTAGCTCCAACATATAAGATAGAATAGGCAGTATTTTTCAATTTTTCAAACTAAATTACAAAATCATGGCAGCACTGAAAAAGAAATTGGATATGGAAAAAGAAAAGTCAGAGAAAAACAGAGTCTAAGGACAGAAATTGGGAAAATAATTAGAAGTCTATGACAGCTCTTATTATATGATGGAATATCTGAGTATTATTGGCTTCTACTGTTTGAAATCTGAAAGGTCCTAAGATGCCTGGTAATTTGTTTAATATAGCACCATTCATTTTTTTCCTAGATTAAACTTTTTTATGTGCATTTGTGTATGCCTTACCAGCGAATTAACTTCAAAAAATGAATCAATGTCTTTATATGTAAAAAGTGTTGAAGTATGTCCGTAGGATAGTGAAATATTTCAACATTCACCAGTAATATCCATTCATCTGAGTTTCTTGGGTTTGAATATGTTATAAGCACAGAACTATTGTCGTCCCCTGAGTCGTGCCTCACCTAGCCATGAAGTTAACATTTATGACTTGTTAGAAATAAAGAAATAGCATGAAAGACACTCTTTCTCAATGTGATAGAAACCATGCCACCTCAATCACGATAAAACACTTTCTATCTTTGTTATTTAGATGAGTTTTTTCTGCATCTATAATTACTTTCCTTACTTTTTTAAAATAAATACTACTTCACTAGGCATTTGGTTTTTAAATGCACACTACAGATAAACACAACATATATCCAGGTCACATGCCAATACACAATGAAATGATTTCCAAATTACACTCCTAATAGGTTAAAATTCCCTATAAAAGAACAGGTTAGAAAGGGCATCATTAGAATGTTAACATGCATTCATTGAACAGGTAGTTATTTACTTCTATACTCAGTGCAAAAAGAATTAGTGGCTTTGTCATGCTTTGCATGGGAAATACATTTCTGAGGTTTCAGAATATTTCTGTTTTAGTGTATGCTGCAAATGCCTTTTTTAAGACTAAGCTGTAGAAAAATAAAAAAAAAAGTTCTTATCAGCAAAGAGAGCACTTGCGCTGCGTTACTCATGCAAAATCAAATGCAATAAAGTGTTATAAATCACCTTGCAATTCCCTGATCCAGTTATGTAGGGAATCAAATGAGGAACTAGAAAAAGTGAAGTTTCAAACACAAGTTTTCCTATTGTAATGACAACATTAGACAGAGATAGTTTTCTTCACACAGGCTTACTCATGTTCCTCAATATTCTAAAGTACGTTTTAAAAGGCAATGCATGGCCAGTGCTGTGGTGTAGTTGGTTAAGTCCCAGCCTATGGCGCCTGCATCCCATATGAGTGCCGGATTGAGTCCAAGCTGTTCCACATCTGATCCAGCTCGCTGTCTGGGAGAGCAGTGGAGGATGGACCAAGAACTTGGGACCCTGTGCCCATGTGGAAGACCTGGGTGAATCTCCTGCTCAGCTCCAGACTTTGCAGCCATTTGAGGAGTGAGGAAGATGTCTCTCTCTATGTGTATCTCTTCCTCTCTCTCTCTCTCTCTCTGTCTTTCTCTCTCTCATTCTCTGTAACTCTGCCTCTCAAATAAATAAATCATAAAAAGACAATGCACAAATAGAGTATTTTTCAGCTGGTGTGTATTTCAAATATAACACAAAAGAATAGTTAAAGTCTCCAATTTTTTTTCGACCAATACAGGAGGCAATTAGACACCTGCCGTGGTTAAGTAGGAACTTCAACTTTAAGGCTTCATTTTGCTCACCTCTAAGATGGGACAGATGATAGGAAGTCTAACCTATTTGTTTTTCTGTCAGGATAAAATAGATATATAAAATAAACATTACTTGTACTTGTAAACTTCACTGTACTTGGCACAGTGGTTAAGATGTTGCTTGAGATATCTGACCCCCTACCGGTGCTGGAGTTTCAATCATGGCACTGCTACTAATTTCATCTTCCTGACAGTTCTGACTCTGAAAGGCAGCAAGTGACAGGGGCCCAAGTAGTTGGGACCAATTACTTGCGACCAACGTGACAGACCTCGCCTTTGGCCTGTCCAAGCACAATCTGTTGCAAGTATTTGGGAGGTGAAACACTGGATGTGTTTTCTCTCTCCCCCTCCCTTAAAAAAAAAATTAAACAGAGTAGGTTATCCTCGATGCTCAATTTCCTCTGTATTGTCCAATGAGGTCACATTCAAGCTTGCTGCCTGATTTTTTGTTTGTTTGTTTGTTTGTTTGTTTTGACAGGCAGGGTTAGACAGTAAGGGAGAGAGACAGAGAGAAAGGTCTTCCTTTTCCATTGGTTCACCCCACAAATGGTCACTATGGCCGGCGCACTGCATGTATCCGAAGCCAGGAGTCAGGTGCTTCCTCCTGGTCTCCCATGCAGGTGCAGGGCCCAAGCACTTGGGCCATCCTCCACTGCCTTCCCAGGCCTCAGTAGAGAGCTGGACTGGAAGAGGAGCAACCGGGACAGAATCCGGCGCCCCAACCAGGACTAGAACCCACAGGCAGAGGATTAGCCTAGTGAGCCACGGTACTGGCCTGTTGCCTGTTCTTTTGATGCACCACTATTATTCTCTGAGCATGTTATTGCTTTCTAAGACAAAAAAGTGTCTGGCTTCAGCTTGTGCTTACTCTTCCCAGTCACAGAATCAATAATTTATAAGAAGATCTGTTCATTTCTATGATCATTATAAGTAGATGTAAATGTTTATCTGTATGTATGTAAACCATGAGTTTATTCCAGAACTTCTGATTATAGCCCAATATCATGAACTTTAGTCCAGTTGGCTCCAGTTCCATATTTGCAACATCTTTATCTCAAACCAATATACCCATATCCTAATATCTTCAACAAAATTATTTTGAGCAATTTTCCTTTTCCATGCCTGACCCAGTTCTCATAAGAAGAGTTTATCATCCTGATAATCCATTACCCAGACAGAGCAGCCCACCTGTCCCTTCACTATCTTCTGGGCTTGTGACATTTCCTCTGTACTGGAGCTTTGCATGCTCTAACTAAGCTATAAAGTCCCTTGATACTACCTTCACCCTACTTCGTCTTTAACTTCCTATTCTAAGCCATCATGTCCCTCATGCCTATAATTTGGCAGACATGCCTGCTTTTATCTGCCTATGCACAGCAATATTGCTTACCTGAGTTTATATTATCACCAAAGTCACACCTTTATCATCTAAATGTATGCCATCAATTATTAGACATACTACAGATAATTTCACTTTTGCTTCTCAGTCTAAAGCACCAATTGTATTATCATGTCTCATTAACTCCCTTGCAGATCTTTGAATCTCGGATGGAATTAGCAATTAGTAAATACAATTTGATATTAATGCTTCTTTGGAATATTTCTAGTTTATCAGCTTCTTAGAAAACATATTGAACTAATTCTTTGTAGATGGCAGAAAGGATGTGGCTTAGAGGACAATAAGAGTTAAGAAATCCCCTGTACTTTGTGTGTCTGTGTGGTTGCAAATAGTTGAAATCTCCACTTAGTAGAAAGTTGGTCTTCTGTATATAAAGTCAATTAAAAACAAATCTAAATGGAAAATAGAACGGGAGAGGGAGTGGGAGGTGGGATGGAAGTGCAGATGGGAAGGCAGGAATGGGGGGAAGAAACATATTCCAAAAACTGTACATATGAAAAATCGTATTCATTCAATGAAAACCTTCAAAAAATAAACAAGAACCATACAGAAAAGGAAAAAAAAAGAAATCCTCTGGTCAATGCAAAATTTGGAGGGTCAGACAGATATGTCAAACATTGGAGAAAAAAATCTGTGGATCATTATCCAGAATCAATTTTAATAAGACTCCTTGGTAGATTTAGCTTTAGGAACTAATTATCACCCACCTGAAAGATCAAGGACTTTTCTCTGTAGCCCAAAGCACTATAAGTTGAATTTCAGTACTATGATATACAAAGGTTGTCAATTTCTTTCTGGAGTGACATTTCTTAGGAAACAAAATATTTTAAAGAGGTCACTAATGTGATATCAAACCTTCCTGATGACAGGTTCAGACTACTTGCATGCTATAAAGAAAAAAAAATACTTCTACATCTAATAGGCAGTGATCTATAATTATCTAAAGTTCTGAAAACATTTTTATATCTTGAAAAAATCACCTGAAAATTTGAAAACTCTAATCATCTGTTTCAAATTATTTAAGGTAATTTGAAATAATGACCCTCTGCATCTAAGTCAGTGCATCTTGCAAGAACTAATTGTGCAGTTAATAATTCAACTATTATTATTCTCATATTAAATAAGAAGTGCTTTCACTACAAAATAATGAATTTTCTAATATTTGAAAGTACATAATGATAAAGTATAGGTGCATATCTTGACAAGTTTATAAAAATGTTCTCCTTAGTTGAAAAACATGGCTGAGCTAATGAAACATATTCACTATTTTCCTTGTGTAGTAGGTAAAAATAGACATATACAGCTTGACTAACATGACCACAAGCCCAATTTTTTTTTCTTTGACACGTAGAGTGGACAGGGAGAGAGACAGAGAGAAAGGTCTTCCTTTTCCATTGGTTCACCCCCCAGAGGCCTCCACGGCCAGTGAACTGCGCCCATCCGAATCCAGGAGCCAGGTGCTTCTCCTGGTCTCCCATGAAGGTACAAGGCCCAGGAACTTAGGCCTTCCTCCACTGCTCTCCTGGGCCACAGCAGAGAGCTGGACTGGAAGAGGAGCAACCGGGACAGAATCCGGTGCCCCAACTGGACTTGAACCCGGTGTGCCGGCACCGCAGGCAGAGGATTAGCCTATTGAGCCACAGCACCGGCCTCAGATTTCGAAAAATGTCATTTCTAAATGTTTGTTTAACATTAGACTTATGAGATTCTTAAAGGGCATTTGTTTTTACGGTCTCATAACACACATAAAGTTTGATTTACACATTCCTAGAACTGTTGCATTCAATAGAAAAAAAAAAGTGTCAGAAATAAGGAATAGTATTATTTTTGTACAAATAGATTTCTTGAATTCATTCCTTCTGAAGATAATAATAATACATTGTCTATTTGTTAATCACTTATAGCATTAATGCTAACTGTCTTCACCACCAAACATGGTAAGCTATGTGATGACTATGTTAATACCTCTGTTGAGGCATTCCACAATGTATATTTTGAGGCCATCCTGTTAGGCTGAGTGTCTGTGGGACCCTCAGGCTTTAGCACAATGTCTAATGCATGCAGGCTGGAAGCTGAGACAAGGAGATTTGCTGTAAGACTTACTCTCAGTTATGCACACTGTAACATCCTGTTCTGTGTTTGAGATTGCAGTTTTGGCCACATCTTCAAACTAGTTGCAGTTCTCTATTCGGAGCTAACAGAGAGATGGAGGCCACCAAACAGAAGCTAGCTAGTCCCATTTGGACTGTCACCAAAAGACCCCCACTATCACCATGGACCCCATGCCACTAAGCATGCATTTTGTAGGTCCACTGTCCAATAGATGCCTGCCATAGGAGGACCCCACAAGAAAACAGTAAGACCTAAAAATCTGGTGCACTACCTGAAAACCAGTGTCCCACCCATGCACTGCGTCTTGCCTCCTCTCAGACAAGGTGCTTTATTTTCACTTTGCAAAGAATAAAGTTTCTACTCACTTGCAGTTGTTTCCTGGCTTTTTCTTTCTATCCTGAGCTGAGGAAAAGAACCCACCGAATCTGCTCCAGCAGCCACCCTCCCCTCTGTGACCAGTAACAAATATATAAAAATTTCAAAATGCTATGATAAATACATACACAATTTATTTGTAAACTAAATTATTTTCAAAGAAAAAGACTAATTCTAGCCTTTTGGCATACTGGTAGCATCTTTCTGGATTGATGGAAATGGTCAATAGTGGCGGTTATGTAGGTATAGCAATTCATTAAAAAATGGCAATATTAGCTTATTAAAATGCAAAGTATTTTGCCATGTGTAAATATTACATAGCTTGATCCTAAATTTATAAAAACCTACAGATTATTATAAATGACCACAACATCCCATATATGAAATGTATAATTAAATTCACTGTATTCCTGCCTTTAAAAAATATAATTTTCAGGGGCCGGTGCCATGGCTCATTTGGCTAATCCTCTGCCAGAATCCCAAATGGGCCCCAGGTTCTAGTCCCCATTGCTCCTCTTCCAGTCCAGCTCTCTGCTGTGGCCCGGGAGGGCAGCGGAGGTTGGTCCAAGTGCTTGGGCACCTGTACCCACGTGGGAGACCAGAAAGAAGCACCTGGCTCCTGGCTTCGGGTAGGTGCAGCGCTGGCCGTGGAGGCCATTTGGGGGTGAACCAATGGAAGGAAGATCTTTCTCTCTGTCTCTCCCTTTGACTGTCTGTAACTCTGCCTGTCAAATAAATAAATAAAAAAGAAACTAAAAAAATATAGTTTTCAGCTAAAGATATTTATTTTCGGTGTTAAATACATGTAGATTATTTTAATATATTGATTTCTATAAATGCATACATGCTAAGAAGCTGCCTTACAATAAATCTGATATCCCTTTATTCAAAATATGCAAATAATTACTTTTTATATTTTTATCATGCTCAATAACCAATACAATTTCTTAAGTCTCAGGCTCTGTGCAAGACTCTGTATATCATACTTAGCAGAAAATAAGACTTGTTATTATGACTATATAAGGTAGATATAATTTTAGTTTTATAGCAGGAGCTAAAATTCAGAATCATTAAGTAATCTGAGGAATACAGAACTTATAAATTACAGGGCCCAAATTGATTCACTATCTAAGGCTATCATGTACCAAAGTTTTTATATTTCAAACTACATGAAGTTTTCCATTTAATGGCAATTTATTAATTTATTCTTGGAAATAACTATCTGCATCATACATTTATGCCTTGTTTATCTGTATTTCTTTTTATCTTTACTTACTGCATAAAATAGAATATTGGAATGGTGATCAATAGTGATAAATTCACAACATGGGCTGTCTTCAGCTTTCATGTAAATCATCTGAGTTTCAAGTATAAGACTTGCTATGTTGCCCCTTCTCTTTACAATGTGTAAGAGGCACTTGAAATACTTAATGAACGATTCACAATGTATTATGTTCTGACTCGATGCAGATCTGTGTATAAGATACTCATACTATTAAGACATAGTATGGAGCCAGAAAAAAAAAATGTAAACTTTTAAAGACTTTTATATTATTATTGTCTAGTTGTCCTCCTCATACACTTTGGGTTTCCAGCTAACTGTAGATTCCTTTGTATTTTCCAGAAAAAGAAAATGAAACAATTGTCTTTGTTCATTTGTGTTGCTGTAACAAAATACTATAGACTGGGCAATTTATAAAGAACAGAAATTTATTTCTTATTTCTGGATGCTGGGAAGTCCAAGATCAGTGTGCTGGATTAAGGTAAAACCAACCCTTAGATGTGAATTTAAACCCATCTCTGTAACTATTTAGGTTAACTGTTATTTTATTAAAAATAAATTAACTAATATCTAGAGCAACCATTTTGCATTTTCTGAACAACAAGATTAAAGTGATGATAAGGAATGCTGGAAAGAATGTTGATCAGATAACATGAGAAAGGCATGCTAATGGACACCTTGTGGTATGCAAACATGGCTGATGAGGTGGACATAAACTATTTTCAATTTCCGGTGGCAATAGTTATTTGGGGATCTTTGCCTTCTGATTTTGGAGTCTTCTCTTTCCCCTAATATGGCTGTTAAAGTAATGCCCTTTGTGATACATTCCTAATAATACTCATAGCATACCCTCAGTGTTCCAAAGCAATGATGCATTTACCCAGGGACTGGTCTATGGGTGAGCAAATGACCCCCTCAGGGTTAATCAAAAAGTGTTTCCAAAGAATTTCAATTTGGATTAGGGAGCTAAGAATGATTTCTTCACCTAAATATGGCTGCTAGGCTAAGGGCAATGACTGTATCACAAAATCATAGAGAAAATTGGAATATGTACATAAAGTAAAAATACCAAAATACCGGCAGCATATACTAACTGCATATTTGCCTTGTTATTTATTTTATTATACAATATGCACTCATTTTATAGCCATCATTAATTTAATTCTGCCATCATTAGTCTCAAAATATTCTATGGCAAAAATTTATACTTTTTTAGAGTTGATTTCATTCTAACATAGAATGCAATAGCTTGAACTAGGCCTGAGAGGAGTCCAATTTTGTTCCCTGTCTGCCAAATCATTTAGAGATGAACATATGAAGCAATTAAGGAAACAGAAAGACATTTGCTGGGGCTCTTGGGAAAGAAATAGGAACTTTTTTCTGTGTGTTTTAGAACTTACAGTATAAGGCTGGAGAGTTACAGTCAGCTAGTTATCATAAGGAAAAACTGATGATTTCTATAGTCCTCCATGTGGTACCTAGAAATAAACCAATTAGAAGGTAGAGGTGATATATATATATATATAAAATATAGAAATCAAAATATATATAAAATTAAACATACCCATGCTCACATGCTATAGTGAGTCCTCTCATATTTTTTATTTGAATTCATTTTCTCACCCTTGTAGTTTTAAAAAATTGTAAGACCTACAAAACTCACTCAAACACATGTACGTATATTCAGATTTAAAGAGATTCTGATGCAAGCATATTTCAAAATGTTGGAAAGTTCAAGTTAAAAGTGCATTTTGATGCATAAAGCCTTACTAAGGATGGAATATGTTATCAGAAGTATTGAGCGCAATTTTCAAAGAGTTATATAGGCAGAAACCCCATCTATTAGCTATATCATAATACACATTTTCAGTGAGCATTTGAACTAAACTTATAGGCAGAAAAATCTTAAAAGTGAGCAGGTATTTTGGGTTTGGTATACATGCCTAGCTACTTATTCTATCTATTGTAAGTGTATTCTACCAGCTTTTATTTCATGAATTGAATACAGTCTGAACTTGTCTTCAGTCTAATAACATATACTCTGCTCAGGGCTTGCTGAACTTATCACAACTGATCTCACTTCCTTTCTTCTCTTATAATTCTTCTCCCAATTTTCTTATCCGTATAATATTTGGGCATTTGGACATCATTAAGAAGTTTGACAGACATTAACCATCGGCCCTGTAGGCATCTCCAAAATGGATATAGTTATACAAAATGGTTACTTGTATCTTTGGAGTTACAGGTAGCAGAATAAATTCTGAGTTGTTAGGGAAACTGTACAAAGGATTGAAAACATATTTTGCTATATCCAGAACAAGAGAATTATCTCCAGAGAAGTGCTCTTGTCAGCAATGAATCAAATAAATGGTTTACTTTCCTAAGTCAGAGGAAAACGATATTCTTTAAACCATCAACATGAGCCTGTTATTTAGTTGGATAAATAACAAAACCGCTTGTCCCTTTTCTTGTAATTCTATTTTCAACAATGAGAATATCATTCAATTCAAACTTGATGTGTTTATGAAATGTAAATTAATCCATAAAGTTAGAAAATAGTATTGAAAACACACTTAGGTTTATAAATTGACTCTCTCAGTCAGACACTTCACTAAAAACCTGACTGAAGGACTGAAGATAACATTAGGAACAGTCAGACAACCTCTCTCTCTCTCTCTCTCTCTCTCTCTCTCTCTCCCCTTCAATCTTGTATGTCATTCTATTTAAGAATTCAACCCTTCTACTTTCTTGAATTTCAGAGATTTTTCACTTAATTTTGCCTTACAGTTTGAAGCCTGAAATAAAAGCCATTTTTAATGATTACTTTTGAAAATTTTGCTAGAACAGTTACCAATAAAACTAATATAAATATCCATTTATAGGGACACTGATTATCTAGTGATTTCTTACAAAGCTTTATTTATAATTTGATGTATTAAAACAGATTAAAGGGGCTGGCGCTGTGCCAACCCTGCCATGAGCATTTCCCCTGATGGAAAATTAACAACTGAAGTGTCCCTTCACTGGTGGAGTAGACACTGACGAGTTGCTTCTTGAAAGGCTTCTCTAACATATGCTTCACTTGATTTGGGATCAAACCATCATACCATCCACAATTCATATTTTTGTTTTTTTAAATGGTTAATCATCTTAATTCATATTTATCTTATCAGATTGATTATAATTCAAACATTTTAAAATTATGCCAATGATTGTAATTTTTCGTAGCTTGTTCCTAATTTAAATAATAATGTTAAGAATATCTATGTTAAGTAATATGTTTTCTATTGATTATGAAAGACATTTTTCATGATAAGAAATATCTCTCTATTTATATACACAAAGATTTATTAATCAAGAATGAGTATTGAAATCATTAAATGTCTTTCTATATCTAAGCTAGTCATATTCATCTATTAATATCATGAATCACATGAGTGGTTTTTTCCTATCACTGATGATTTTTTTTCAGTGTCGGTTTAAAGCTTTCTAAATCATCTCACAAAATTATTTAATATAACTCTGTATTAAATTACCTATATTTCATTTAGAATATTTAATTTTTAACTAGTTTTTCACAGATTCAATGTACTTTATAGATACAGTTCTAAGAACATAAATATATCTCCTCTATATTTACACATAAGTGGGATACATATTATGTGACCATGCACAATATATTGTTAGGCTGTATGTTGCTAGAAGTATGGTAATATTCCATAATAAACTCAAATATTTTATCTCCTTAAGATATTTAAAATAAAAAAGTTATCTGTATTTGGAAGATTTGGTAAATGTATCAATACTATAAAAGCCCATTATATGGGACAATAAAGCTTAAAATATTTCCAAACCTTCCAACTGAGTATTGATTATTCTTCTGCTTCTAAATATTTTATTTAACATAAATTTATTAGCATAAAATTTCATATAATATCTTCCAATATATAGATAACATATGCATATTCCTAATCGAATGTTAAATTGTTTTGCTTTCTGATAACATTTTTCTTAATGATAACTCATGTACTTTATATTGTTTTAAGGATGGGGTTATAATAGATTATCCAAGTTATTATTTTCTTTTTAATTCAATCTATATTTTAAAAAAATTCTTTGCACTCTTTGATTACTTACTAACCATAATTTAAACATGTTGAAATCATCTGATATCCCCTAATATCTTTGCTCTTTCAGACCTAGAATGAAAGATTCTCAAAAAAAAGATTTTCCGAAGGGGCCAGCACTCTGGCACTGTAGGTTAAGTATCCACCTGTGGCACTAGCAGCCCATACAGGTACTGGTTTGAATCCCTGCTGCTCCACTTTGGAACCAGCTCCCTGCTGATGGATGGCCTGGGAAGCAGCAGAAGATGACTCAAGTGCCTTAGCCCCTGTACTCATGTGGGAAACCCAGAAGAAGCTCCTGGCTCTTGGCTTCAGATCAGCCTAACTCCAACTATTGCGACTATTTGAGGAGTGAATGAGCAGATGGATAGAAGACCTTTCTTTCTATCTCTCCCTGTCTCTGTAACTCTGCCTTTCAAGTAAATAAGTAAATCTTAAAAAAAAAAGAAAGAAAGAAAGAAAGAAAGAAAGAAAGAAAGAAAGAAAGAAAGAAAGAAAGAAACGGGGATATAAAAGAATTGTGTCATGAATAGATTGCTAAACACAATAAAATTAACTATTTGAACTTTTTACTTTCTTGCCAGATGATCTATATAGACATTTTGGAACAATGAAATGTTAAGACAAGTTGTTAGAAGAAGAGAAACCATATATTAATTTACCAAGTGACTAACTCGTTTAATTTGTGAAGAATCAATTTTCAGAAAGAAATGAACAGGTCAGTTTGAAACTGCCTCCCAAAACTCTAAACCTTAACGTAAATTCTTATACAAGTCTTTCTAAAAAAAAAATACCTAATCTTTTATGTAATCCTTAAAATCTGCAGATTGATGTATTCTCAAAAATTGTTTTTAAATTTAATGATTTGTTTCCTTTGTAAATATGAGTCAACACACTTAAACTTAAGAGCATGATTATAAATACTTATAAAAAATCTAGTGCTAATTGTTAGGTAGTTTGGTACATCACATTTTTAAAGAATTTGTAATTGTAAAGAATTTTATATGTGATTTCTCTATTCTCAACTATTAATGTAAAAAGATATTGAGATTAGGTATACATATTAAGTGAATCAACCAACATCATACAGCTAAGCATCCAAAAGTCTGCAAGTACCTGAAAACCAGTCTTCATATTTCAGGGTTTGTTAAAAAATGATTCAAAAAATTATCTTGATTTTTCTGATTTCTAATTATTCTTCGATAACTTTATCCTCTGATTATTATCACATACTGCTAAGGAATTTTAGAAAAAGGGTTCTTTCTGATAATTATCTTTGTTCTCTAAAAGGAATAATTTCCTTATGTTGTTTGATTAAAAAGAAAAAGTAGGGGACATTTTTCCTCTTTCTTAAGAAATGTCAGAGGAAATGTAAAAACAGTAAAATTTAAGTCTCCTAAAATAGCTAATCCTAAAAAGGATATATAGCCTGTTAATTGGTCTCAACACTGAAAAAAAATTAATTCAGAGAATAAGGATTCATGTGTTATGTGAGTTGATGATAAATGTATATAATCACACAAGACATTTTGGAATAGGCATGATTTTTCCTTATGAGTTGGTTCAAATGTTGCACATTGGAAATATAAAAACAAGATATTCTTTTCCAGTTGAAGCAAAGAAATGCTGTTTCTTTTTTTTCTTTCTTTCTTTCTTTTTTTTTTTTTTTTTTTGACAGGCAGACTGGACAGTGAGAGAGAGAGACAGAGAAACAGAGAGAAAGGTCTTCCTTTTCCATTGGTTCATCCCCCCAGTGGCTGCTGAGGCCAGTACACCACGCTGATCCGAAGCCAGGAGCCAGGTGCTTCTCCTGGTTTCCCATGTGGGTTCAGGGCCCAAGGACTTGGGCCATCCTGCACTCCAGGGCCACAGCAGAGAGCTGGACTGGAAGAGGAGCAACCAGAACAGAATCTGGCGCCCCCGACCAGGACTAGAACCCGGGGTGCCCTCGCCGCAGGCGGAGGATTAGCCTATTGAGCTGCGGAGCCAGCCCGAAATGCTGTTTCTAAATTGCCATTTTAACAAGTATTAAAACATGTGATTGGGTCACAGTTTAGATGCTTTTTGGGGGTGGTAAGAGTTCTAAATTACATATATATATATGTGTGTGTGTGTGTGTGTGTGTGTTTACTTCAGACATACTTCACAACAAGCACATCATGGACCTTACGCAAAATTTGATGCCATGTTATGAATATTCACACCGATTGAAGCCATAGTCACCATTCAGTGACTCTGTTTCCTATCAGCAGATGTGAAATACTTATTTCTAAAATTAGGAATACTAGGGAAAATCAGATTATCTAAATATATCTGTCTAAAAGTAAAATTATATCCATACTAGACATCATCAAGTTACTCCCCTTTCAGCATAGCGCTAATAAAACATAAGCACCTCTCTGCTGCCCACTACCACTATTTAAAGATGTCCTTACTCAATAAACCCTCATCGTAGCATTCACAATGTCTCTCACATTCCAGATCAAATTTCTCTTCCACAAAGCCACCTACTTCAAACAAACTTTGTACTATCACATCACTGCCCTCTGAGGATGATGTTGTTTTGGTCTGAATATCCATATCAATGTTCAGCTATCATAGATTCTTATTTTTTTTTTTATTTGACAGGTAGAGTTATAGACAGAGAGAGAGAAAGTCTTCCTTCCATTGTTTCACCCCCCTAGTGGCCACCATGGCTGGCACTACACTGATCTGAAGCCAGGAGCCAGGAGCTCCCACCAGATTTCCCGTACAGGTGCAGGACCCAAGCACTCAGGCCATCCTCCACTGCCCTCCCAGGCTTCAGCAGAGAGCTGAACTGGAAGAGGAGAAGCTGGGAATAGAATCCAGCTCCCATGTGGGATGCTGGTGCCGCTGGCAGAGGATTAACCAAGTGAGCCATGGCGGAGGCCCCCACTATCATAGATTCACTTAACCAAATCAAATATTATGTCCTTCAAAAGTTATCCATTTCCAGTGTTTTAAGAAGGATATAACATCTTACGCCTATGAATTTCCACACATTTCATAAATAATAGATTTCAAATTAATAAAGCAGGAGAGCATTACTATTTTTTCTTAATTTTTTTCCATTTGGTTTATTTTATTACTGTTTACATGACCTTTGAGAATTATCTGTGAGACATTTTAATATTAGGATTCTTACTTCCATATTATAAACTACTATTCTATTTTTTAAACAAATTTAATTCAAACATTGCTGAAATAACAATTTTGTAATTCATTTAACACTGATTCAATATTAGTAATGGTTATCACATACAATATATACTAGATGCCAGTTAATGGCTTAATCCATATAACCCTATGAATACACATATACCTGCACAGAAAGGAAAATGAGACTTGGATAAATAATTCAATCAATATCACCAAATAGCAAGAACCAAAGAGGAACTATGTCCTGACTCAACTCTGTTTTCTTAACTACTTTAATCAACTTGAGTTAGGTTTTAGTGACACAGTAGTGATGAGTATTATTGTAGAATCTAATCTCAGAGTTTAGTAAAAAGAAAAGGGAGAAACACCTAGCCCATTTCATAGGCTGACACATACCACCATTGGGAAAGTATTGTTGATATGACTGTTCACTGCAAAAACAAAAAATTTAGTCAAGGGAATTTAGTAAAAATTCACCTATATTGAATATAGAAATATGTGAATGGAGAAGGTACACTGGCATTTTTAAAGTGGAAAATATCCAAATGCAGTGATCGTTAAATTGTTACAGACTATAACCCTCCTAAAAACAATGTTTATATTTTACGTCTTAAGGCTGAAAGAACCCATCATAAAGTAATATGATAAAATATTTTGTTTATTGCTTAAATAGAAGCCGTAAGTGTGCAATGAATTAACAAATGAATTGAAAGATATGGTTTGAATATAATGTCTTTGCTAAAAAACCTCTAAGTATGAACAAAGATAAGTGTAGGAGCAGTCATTGTTTCCTCAGGTATGTCTCACAGTTTACTTGACTATATCAATGTGAAGAAGGAAAACTCCATTGCATTTTGGACAACATCATGTTTCCATCACTCTTTCATATTCAATCAACTATTTAATGTGATAAAAAGAAGTAATAATGGAAAATGTCACTAAATTGTCTATGAGGCATGCTGCCTATATTTTGTCTTTTAGTATGTCACCACACAAAATGCTGACAAAGCACTATCATCTGTACTTTGCAATCAAGTACCAAATACAGTGATATATTATTTTCTTCACTTTATTTAATATACTGTCTCTGGAAAGAAGATCTGATGACCTTTTTCCACAATGAATCAAAGAACTGTACTACCCTCTTCCTTCATCATGCACGCTACATTTGAAGCTAATGAAGCATAACTTCTGAGCTGATGCTTTTAGTAACAAAAGAGTCATCGTGTCATATCTTCTATTTATTTTTTCAGCTACTCATAGCCTACACAAAACACATTGACTACCTTGTGCTTCGTTTTTGGCAGATGATGGATATTTTTATGCTATTTGGTCTGAAAATGCACTGCATTATGCATATTTTAGATATTAGCTATGAATGAAATTATTAGAAATAATAATCTGCTATTTCAATTGTATACTGAATTTAAGGAATGTAGTAGGGAGGATGCCAATTTTTCATTTTGTAGAATTTTACATACCCTACCCCTAAAGCAAATATTGACTTGAAACTTATTTTTTTCAAGAAGTATAACATTATCTAATGTTAATTTCATAAGGCTTTTTATTATTTACAAAATTTTTTTCATCATCAGGTAAAATTATATCGTGTTCTCTGCAAATATAATTGCTTCATTATTAAAGCAAATGAAAAGAAACAATTCAGTATTGAAGAAATTATTCCATTCCAGTAACACTAATCAGTGTCACTAATTGACTAACCCTAGTCAATTCAGTGAAGAATGAAGTTTTAAACACAAGCTGTATTTTGTCACATATATAGAGAATAATATTCACTATTTATAGAACTATGTGAACATACATATCACAAAGCATGCTTTTCTTTATAACATTACCTGAGTATTTACATGTCCCAAAAATGTTAAAGTGAAGATCCATTTTTAAAAATACCACATGAGAGAACAAGAAGATGCTACTGGCTTCTGGCAGATTGGCCCATCTCCAGCTATAGCAGCCATTTAGGGCGTGAAACAGCAGATGGAAGATTTTCTCTCTCTCTTTCTCTCTCTCTCTCTCTCTCTCTCTCCTGCCTTTCAAATAAATAAATAAATCTTTTTTAAAAATGTGGTGAAATGAGAGCTACTAAGCCGAAAATAGTTTGGAGAAAATATAACAGTTATTTAAAACATCAGTAGCGAAAGAATGAATAAAAGAAGCATCTGCAGCATGTAAAATCTAACTTATTAAAAATTGTGAGATCTTTACAGTTAAAAAGATACATAAATATGAGTCACAATAATACCTGAAGTTGAATAAACAATTAAAATTGAAATCCAAATTTGACATTTACAAGGGAATTTGTAAAAATATTAAAATTGTTCTAAGAAATGTTAGGCATGGAACGTAAGATTTTTTTTTTTTTTTGACAGGCAGAGTGGACAGTGAGAGAGAGAGACAGAGAGAAAGGTCTTCCTTTTGCCGTTGGTTCACCCTTCAATGGCTGCCGCGGTCGGCACGCTGCGGCCGGCGCACCACGCTCATCCGATGGCAGGAGCCAGGTGCCAGGTGCTTTTCCTGGTCTCCCATGGGGTGCAGGGCCCAAGCACTTGGGCCATCCTCCACTGCACTCTGGGGCCACAGCAGAGAGCTGTCCTGGAAAAGGGGCAACCGGGACAGAATCCGGCGCCCCAACCGGGACTAGAACCCGGTGTGCCGGTGCCGCAAGGCGGAGGATTAGCCTGTTGAGCCATGGCGCCAGCCGGAATGTAAGATTTTTAGAACAAAATTGAATGCTATCCATATCATGTTAAAATTAGCTTTCTGTTCTTTGATCTTTTCAGCCACACTAATTTATCAAACCTCAACTTCAGTTTCTCTAATATACCATTTTGATTCCACAAATTTCTGAGAATTGTGATCTCAGTTGTGATCTGGGAATGTGACCTCCCAGCCTTAGTTATGGCTGGTATTTTGAAATCTGAACCAATGGATAGGAACTTTCTCTATTTCTTTAAAAAAATATTTTTTAAAGTAACTGCTCTATGCTAGATTCTTCCCAAAAAGATAAGGAGAGATGTTTAGCAAAAATGTTTAGAAATTTTGAAAGTCTACTAAAGGGGACCAGAGTAAAATTAGAGCATTAAATTGTGTATAAGATTCAGAAATAATAGATCTCATTGATGATGTCTATCTGAAGACAGATTTTACACCTATAATTATTGGTTATCATAAAATATAATTGATGGTTCTTATAGAATTCTTTAATATTTTACAAAATTTGTTCAATGGACGATCCAATGCAAGGTCTCTTGCCAGAAGAAGTTGTAAAATTTTTAGTAATAGCCTGATATAAAGTTTATACTGGTTGTAGAGGCATTGCATTGATCTATTAAAGAGTATACAAGAAATGGAATAGGTGTCATGAAAATTTTGCTTTCTAAAAGTTTGGAGAAGATGATTAAGAAACTGTAACAAGGGTCATGCATTTGGTATTGGGGTTACAATTTTGCTTAAGAAGCTGCATCCCATAATGGAATAGGTGACAATTAAGTGACAAACCCTGCTCTATTCCCCATTGCAGATACCTGCTAATAATGCACACTATGGGAGGCAGTAGATGATGGCTAAAGTTGTGGGTCCCTCCACCTCTTTGGGAGACCTAGATAGAGTTCTGGCTCCTAGCTTTGTCCTGGTCCTGTCTTGTCTGTTGTGGCCATCTGGAGTGTGAACCAGGAGGTGCAAAATTCTCTCTCTCTCTGTTTCTCTCTCTCTCTTACTGTCTCGCTCTATATAAACTTCCAAATAAACACCGCAAATAAAGTAAATTAAAAATAAAATGAAGGGGCCGGCTCTGTAGTGCAGCGGGTTAAAGCCCTGGCCTGAAGTGTCAGCACCCCATATGGGCGCCAGTTCGAGTCCCAGCTGTCCTCTTCTGATCCAGCTCTCTGCTATGGCCTGGGAAAGCAGTAGAAGACAGCCCAAGTCCTTGGGACCCTGAACCCATGTCGGAGACCTGGGAGAAGCTCCTGGCTCCTGGCTTTGGCTCAGCACAGCTCTGGCTGTTGCAGCCATCTGGGGAGTGAACCAGCAGCTGGAAGACTTCTCTC
This sequence comes from Sylvilagus floridanus, assembly GCA_949820135.1. NCBI lineage: Eukaryota > Metazoa > Chordata > Mammalia > Lagomorpha > Leporidae > Sylvilagus > Sylvilagus floridanus. Next base: position 39,363,851 of record OX463243.1, read on the forward strand.
TCTGTCTCTACCGTTCTCTGTAACTCTGTCTTTCAAATAAATAAAATAAGTCTTTAAAAAAATAAAATGACAAGATTTGATGTTTTAAAATAAAAAACCAAGCTATTGAGATATATATATATATATATATATGATGCAAAAATAAGACTCTAGTATATATCACTACATCAAATTTCAGCTTTACATAATTATTATTGATTATGTGCTGATTTTTAATATGCAGAAACCCTCAAAATTTGAATGCTAATGTCAGGCTTAAATGTTAAATAACTATCTGGTATATTAATTTCTACAAAGGCACTAAAATGAGTCCCTGGAGCAAGGGCAGTCTATTCAACAAATGATGCTGGGAAATCTGGATATCTATGTGCTGAAATATGAAGCAAGACCCCTACCTTATACTTTATACAAAAATCCACTCAAAATGAATTAAAGAATTAAGCTCAGACCCAATACCATCAAAATATTAGAGAACATTGGGGAAACCCTGCAAAACATTGGCATAGGCAAAGAGTTCTTGGAAAAGATTCCAGAGGCACAGGCAATCAATGCCAAAAGTGGACAATGGAATTACATCAAATTGAGAAGTTTCTGCACTGCAAAAGAAACATCCACTATATAAAGAGGTAACTGACAGAACGGGAGAAATTATTTGCAAACTATGCAACTGATAAAGGATTAATAACCAGAATATATAAAGATCTCAAGGAACTCAAAAAACAACTACACAAATAACTCAGTTAAGAAATGGGCAAAGGACTTAAACAGGCATTTCTCAAAAGAGGAAATCCAGATGGCCAACAGATACATAAAAGAATGCTCAGGGTCACTAGCCATCAGGGAACTGAAAAATCAAAACCACAACGAGGTTTGTTTTTTTAAAGACATTTATTTATTTGAAAGTCAGAGTTACAGAGAGGAGAGACACAAAGAGAGAGAGAGAGAGAGAAAGAGAGAGAGAGAGAGAGAGAGATCTTCCATCTGCTAGTTCACTCCCCAGATGGCTGCAATGGCCAGAGCTGCGCCGATCTGAAGCAGGAGCCAGGAGCCTCCTCCGGGTCTCCCATGGGAGTTCAGGGGCCCAAGAACTTGGGCCATCTTCTACTGCTTTCCCAGGCCACAGCAGAGAGCTGGATTGGAAGAGGAGCAGCTAGGTCTTGAACTGGCGCCCATATGGGATGCCATCACTTCAGGCCAGTGTGTTAACCTGTTGTACCACATCGTCCGGCCCTCACAATGAGGTTTCATTTCACATCTGATACAATGGCTTTTATACAGAAACCAACAAACAGCAAATGTTGTCAAGTATGTGGAGAAAAAGTTATCCTGGTCCACTGTTGCTGGGTATATAAACTGGTACAGCCACTGTGGAAGACAGTATGGTGATAGCTCAGAAATCTGAATATAGACCTACCATAGGACCCAGCCACCTCACTCCTGGTCATTTACCCAAGGGAAATGAAATCAGCATGCGAAAGAATTATCTGTACCCCCATGTTTATTGCACCTCAATTCACAATAGCTAAGATATGGAATCAACCTAAATGTCTGTCAACTGAAGACTGAACAGAGAAATTTTGGGATACATATACCTGGAATACTACACAGCAATACAAAAAATTGAAATCCCATCATTTGCAACAAAATATATGAAACTGTAAAACATCATACTTAATGAAATGAGCCAGTCTCAAAAATACAAATACCATATGCTCTCCCTGATCTGTGATAACTAATATAGCACCTAGAAGGTAATCTATAGAAGTGAAATTGACACTTTGTGAAGCGATGGCTTTGAACAGTCCTTGTGTTAACTGTTGAAGAAGTTTTTTTTTTTTTCATACTGTTTGTTGAATTCTTTACTTAGTATAGAGTTAATTGTATGTGTATAAAAATAGATCTTGGTAGAAAATAAAAATGGGAAAAGAAGAGGGAGGAACAAGAGGAATAGGAGTGTGGGTGGGAGGGCAGGTCCCGTGGGAAGAATAACTATATTCTTAAAGTTGTATTTATGAAATGCAATACGTTTGCATTCCTTAAATAAAAGGTTTCTGGGGAAAAATTAAGAGTGGGAGAATGGGAATAGGAGATAGAGGAAGAAGATGATTGAGAGTGTGAGCAGGAGGGAGAGTAGGGTAGGAGGAATCATTATGTATATATATATATATATATATATCATTATATATCTGCATATACAAAATACATGGAATTTTATACTTAAATTTAAAACAAACAATTAAAAATATAACAGAATCATGAAGGTCAGCCTGGTGTTTTATGAGTAAATCACATAACTTTTGGATATTTTTGTAACCATATTGTAAAACATAATTTCTTGCTCAGGCTTGAACAACCTCAATGGAAGTCTATTATGTGTAATTGATAGCCTAAGTGTATTTTTAAAAAGTATTTATTGGGGCTGGCACCGTGGCTCACTTGGTTAATCCTCTGCCTGCAGTGCCGGAACCCTGGGGTTCTAGTCCTGGTTGCTCCTCTTCCAGTCCAGCTCTCTGCTGTGGCCGGGGGAGAGTGGGGGGCAGTGGAGGATGGCCCATGGCCCAAGTGCTTGGGCCCTGCACCCGTGTTGGAGACCAGGAAGAAGCAGCTGGCTTCTGGCTTCATATTGTTGCAGCACCAGCCATAGTGGCCATTTGGGGAGTGAACCAATGGAAGGACACGTTTCTCTCATTCTCTCTCTCTCTCTCACTATCTATAACTCTACTTGTCAAATAAATAATATAAAAAAGGTATTTATTTAGTTGAAAGGCAGACTTACTGAGAGGCAGAAGCAGAAAGAGAGAGAGAAAAAAATCTTCAGTCCTCTGGTTCACTCCCCAAATGGCCAAAGCAACTAGAGCTCGGAAGATCTGAAGCCAGGAGCCAGGAGCCTCTTCCAGGTCTCTCACACAGGTGCAGGGACCCAAGGACTTGGGCCATCTTCTACTGTTTTCCCAGGCCATAGCAGAGAGCTGGATTGGAAGTGGAGCAGCTGGGACTGGAACTGGTGCCTACATGGGATGCCAGCACTGCGGGCAGCAGCTTTACCAGCTCTGCAACAGCACAGGCTCTACTAAGTACAATTTTTTTATTATTATTATCTAGATCAAAGCCGTTACAAGTTTACACTAGTGCCTAGAATAATCAAGTTCTCAGTCAAGATTTAGAAGATGCACCTTTGCTGATTTTCTGATATGGTAAGTGGTAGGAAAATCATACAGCCCATACAATACAGAGGCAACACCAGTATCTCCAATAGTTTTCCCAAAGGCATTATGTAGGGAAACAAAACAAAACTTTCCTTAATATATGTAAGTCCTTTTATTAGAACGGTTTTTAAGGTCCTTTACATTAGTAACTAATTCCAGTTTTTCTTCTTCAACCTTCTTTCTAGGAGAGATTAAAATGTGGGGGAATGTGAGAGCAGTTGACTCTCTCTACCGTATTAAGTACTTGAAAATTTAAAAAAAAAATGATTAAAAAGAAAGTGTCCAATGCTTGTTTCTGATCCCATTAAATAAGGCTTTCATTCACCATTCATAATGGAACCATTTCTTAAACTCTGTTGACCTCTCCAGTGCTTTCTTGTCAATTTCTGTGGAAAAGTTGCAATTGCTGAATAGTTCTGGCTTCTTGTCTTCTGTTATAAAAGAAAATATCTTGATTCTCCATTTATTTGTAAAGTAACTTCCATCTGATTTCAATTTTGAAAGCATCTTCCATTACTGCATAATTCTACTAGTATCACCCTTATTAATATTCCTTGTTTTATGAGAATCTCTGAGAAATTCCATCTGTTTCATCTTTTTGAGTACCACCTTTACATTGGTGCTTCCTAGTTGTGTAATTCCATTTGTATCTTGTGTCCTGGGTAACAGGATCTAATGACCAAATAGATGTTAACTATATGACATGCATATACCATCACTAAAACTGTTCTAAACCACTCATTCCTCCCATATTCTCCAGATTTATTCCTCTTACTATTTTCTTCCCACCTGTTTCCCAAACCACGCTAGACTTGTCAGTTGCTCATATATCTCCTCTCTTCTTGGTCTATCATTGATGAGTTAACGCTGCCAGTTTTTTATTTAGCTCACATCTGTAGGCTCCTTTCTGTCCTACTGCCATAATTCTCCTTTGGGTCTCATTAGCTTTCGCCTGAATCACTGGTTCAGTCTATGCTCTCTGTCCTCTCTCTCAATTATAGTAATTCCATTGTGCTGTTGGAGTTATCTTTCTAAAATACAGATCTGAATATACACTATGATTGTATTTTATAATTTCCAACACAAGAAGGAAAAAGTCAAAACTGTAGATCCATCTACAAATTTCTCCAAATTCCTGTCCTCTACTTCTTACTTATCTATAATTTCTGCACGATTCTCCTGTCTCTAAATCCTTTTCCATAATCCTTGATATACTCTTAACACTTCTTCATAATGAAGTTATAGGTGATGAAACTGAAAATTAGAGATTTTATGTAGATAACCCCAAGTCATTACTTAGAAGGCAATAAAAATCAACATTGAGTTCAAGGTCTGATGATGTCAAATCCAAATCATCACTTCATTCCCTGAACTGAAGAAATCCAAGTATCATCAAGGCTTTTTCTTCTAAATTAAAAATGCAGAAGTGATTTTCTGAAGATATTTAACCTCACATGTGTGATATTTATAGGTGTTAAATTTGGAATCAAACCTTTAATTTTTACCTTTACTCAATGCTATTCCTGAATATTTAAAAAGTTAATTAACCAGTAAATACCAGTTCCTTCATACTGAATACGAAATTAAAAATAAATCAATTTAGTGCCCTACTAATATCAATTAATTTAAGAAGTTTTCAGTGATAATTTAGTTATGGTTTAGTTTGCAGCATGTGAAATATCAGAAGGAATTTTCAAATGTCTTACTATCTTTAAACATAAATTTTTCAATACAACAAATGGCAAATTAAAGAGTATTTAATATTTAATGTTTATTATAAACATGGTATTAGAAGAACATGTACACAGTATTTCTGAAAACACATTTTTCATCAGTTGTAATTTTTTTTAAATTTTAAAGTGTATATTTAACCCTTAGAATAAGTAGAAATCATTTTCCCCTTTGTGATTAAGATCACATACGCTGACAGTCACACAGAAGTATAAGGATGGAAATGAAAATGAAATTTGGATATGCTAGCATAAATTCCAATGACCTACTTCAATGTTACTCTATCTAAGACTTTTAAAACCGCTTTTGAAAAATTCTGCCTCATGCATTTCTGGAGGATGCTTTCTTGATAAGGAAATTTGTAACAGAAATATTTAGGACATATTTTAAATATATCTTAAAATCATTTTTTCAAATTATTAAAGTTGCACGTAACACTTGAAACACTTGGCAAATTTCTCTGTTTTAAGTACATATAAGTTAAAAGACTTAAACAAAGGAATAACCGTGGGCTCATTACTGCAATTGCTGGTAAACGTACATAAGCACAGCAGAAGACCAAACACAGTTTTCACTAAACATTAGTTGGTGTAAATAATGCCCACAGTCCATTTCATGTAGAATGAGAACCAATGGGGTAAATATGTAAGCACAAAAGACACATAAATGGCACTGCTGATCAGCCAGTACCACCAGGACATATTTCTTCGTTCTGACAAAATAGCAATTGAAATTACCCTAAGCACCATCCAGGGACATACAGCGACTACCCAAAAAGTACTTTAGTGAATCTTGGTAATTATGTCCTGAGTGCATTCCTTTCAACATTTCTATTTGAATTTAAAAGCATTTTTTCTATGTCCTTGAATGCTGTACATGGAAAATGTGTTTCATCTTTAGGTTTTCAAGTTTCATGGGTGGAGGTCATTTTTTCAAAAAATTTTCCATAATTGAAAATATTTTTTCACTCATGTTGAACTGTCAAGTACTTGGACCTGTTTTGGTAGTTGTTAGAATAAGGTTGATAATTCAATGGGTGGCTTATAAAAATTCATTCTTATGTCAAAAGATCCAAACACAATTTAATTTGAATAACTTAACTGTATTGACATTGTGTATTTATGGAGATGTTTATGTATTGTTCCTAGAGACAGAACTGGAAGATAAACCCACCAAATGTGAATCAATAACATGGTTTTGATGTCTGAAAATATTATATATGCTTGTTTCCTAATACAAATGGACATGAGTGTCAACAGTCTTCTAGAGTGTTCTTAACTGTGACAAGGGCCAGCTATGTTACTGATAGCAAACTGTCACCTCTCTGATCCTGATATACTTCCTCTGGATGGGAGATACATGTTAGACTAACACAAACAAGATCGTCTCCTTTCTTATAGGAAGATATTCATTTTCAGAATACTTCTCATTATATATTTACAACAAAGGCAGAGAAAGATTTTCTACCTCACTTAAGGTGATGTTTTGTGTTAAGTGGCTCTGTACCACAAAATCAATTCTGAGTACACACAAAACTTACACTGAACATTCACTAAGTGACAAACATTGATGCTGGGTGCTGAGAGTAGAAGACAAACGTAAATACAGATCTTACCCTAAATATGCCATAGAAAATGTAAAATATGATAATAAAATATTTACTATTTCCCATGCAAATTAATATTTTGTCATTACATAACTAATAGACATAACATGTATTCAAACCTAGATTTCACTGAATCCAGACACTATGTGTAGTCCGCAGCGCTACAACACCACAATGGGGAAAAGGGTTAGCAAATATCCACAGGGATTATTACTCTTCCAAAGCCTGCTTAACTGTGGTTCTTAGATTCTTTTAACTCCTGCACTTAACCCATCCATAATTATTGAAATAATCCTGATAGTTTATTAAAGGTCCCCTGTCTTCTCAGATTGGAATTACAGGAGTTAGTTGTATGTGCTGTCACAGGAAATCCTTATCAGTGACCTCTCAGTTCACTTGCCTAACCAGGTTCTGACCATTTGCTTTGCCTATGTCAATTCCCTCCTCCAAGAAAATGAAACTGACTCTATCACCAGAGACAGTGTAAATAGTCTAGATTACTCGGGAACAAATACCTCTATGAAATCAGTACTTCTATTAACAGTCATATATGATCCTTTCTTTGAACTTGATATCTGACTGTAAAATGAAAAAAAATTATTTCATTTACTGGTCTAAAGAATTTTTTGTCCTTGAAACCTACCATAAACCTGGTTTTTCTCTTGGCCTCAGCCCTACCTGTTCCTGAAATTCCTCCTTCTCACTCTATCCATTTGAAGTGGTAGGGAATTGCCAACTCAGTTTTTTACTTTTAGTATTCAGATACTATTCAATTTACAGAAATTATATTGAGCTGATAACTCAATATGTCGCTTAAATTAAGTAAGTCTGGTTTAATTAAGTTTAATCAATATAATAAAACTTACAATATTTATATATTCATCTTTAAGGATTAGAATATGAATGTCAACCTTGGTTGAATAAATTATTTGGCTTCTACTACTTACACAGAATCAATGCTATAGAATCAATGCTGTGACTGTGATGACCATGATTGTAGATGCCAAATTCTTCTGGGGAGGTATGTATATCTCTTTCATCTTTCTATTTTGTGATCTCTGTAGGCAATGATGTCTATCAATATGGAATTAAACTGCAAATATTTGTGTGACTAGGTAATTGAAAACATCCTGTGCTATGTGGGGTGCCATGTTCTAGTGGCTTAATTAACCTTGATCTCTGGGAACACACACGTTTTTTATTGATGTTATACAGATGCTACATTTGTTAGATCAGTCTTAAATTCACAGTGGGTGTTCTGTGTGTTACTATTTTCAAAACAAGAAGTGGCTTCTTTTAAATAAAACTGCATTCAATGAATATAATATGTAGTTATTTGAAAAGTTTTATTGCAGAAGAGAGAATATTTTACTTCAAACCCCCCATGCATATGTATTATAATTTTATGAAAATGTTTAGAGTTGATACAAAATGTATTTTTTCTTATGTATTTTTATAAAGAGGCACATATTAGATAATATCAATTACGTAATAGCTATATTCACATGAAACCTGTATTTAAAGATAATATGGTAATTATAATAATACTCTACATTGTTAGAATTTTAAAATCAGCAGTGTTTTTACAACATAGAACTTATAAGAAGTTTGGCAAAGAATCTTATTTATTAATGATGCAGTTTATGATAATCAGAACCTTTACAAATGAAAATAAACATGAGGGTACTTCAAAAACAGAATTAAACAATAAGTTTGTTTTGTTGCAAAAATCACTGAGTCAGGTATAGTTTTTAAATAATAAACATTTTCCATGGACATTTTAAAGACTTGTATGCCTAATTTATTATTTTGTCAACAATATATGCTTGGAAAATGTCAGTTTCTATTTGAACTAATTTTATCCTCCCATCAAATCTTTGAGATTCTCAAAAATCCAAGAAGCTCAGATGAAAATACAATTTAGATGCACATATAATCACTATGCAAAAATGATCCGTCTGTAATTAGATGTATGGTGTTTTGAGAAATATTAGTGTTGCATAGTTCACTGTAATAACAGATACATGGATGATAAATAACACATTTTGTGACAGAATGAAAGAGCTTTGTAATTTTTTTCTGAAAGATACATGCTTTCAACCACAGTAAGGCACCTGCTAGTAGAAAAGAGTAGTCTTGAGATTGATGGCTTAACCAACATTTTAAAAAGCCAGATGAGAATGGGAATTTTATGGTGAAACATGTAAAATATGTGCTATCCCACTGCTTCTTGGACCTTTCCTATCCTTTCCTTTCTATTGTTTTCAATCTTGCTCTTCTGAAATGGCCTTTTTTTTCTCCTATTCCTATTTGAAATTCTAATGTTTCCATATTTTTTTGGTATCTAGCTCTTTACTTTCATCTATATCCATTGCCTTAGCGTTCGGTCCACTCACTCAGCATGTATTCATGTGCATTTCAGCTCCTGTGCTCACACTCAACTGAAGCCCCTCTCATAAATTATCCAGGACTTCCTTCTGACAACAGTCATTGACCTTGTCTCAGTTTTCATCTTAATCTAATGCTCTGTGACTTTTTATTCAATTGACCACTGATTTATTTAATAATTCATGAATAGGCATCATATTAAATTAAATATCAAAATGTTCAGGATGAACATCAAGCCCAACTGAATATGACTTGTTAATTGAACTGGTCATGCATGAAAGAATAGATGGATGAATAAATCCTCCATAGAAATTTATGTCCAATTATTACAACTCTTTTCTCCATATTTTTCTGGCAGTCTTGGACTGATATTTCAAACTTTCTTATTACCTCATTTTCACCCTGTGCACCCTAGCTGTGCATTTTTTTATCCTGAATTCATCAACTTAAGTTTTATATTTTTTGTATGCTAAAGACTCCCAAAACATTTTTCCAGTCTTGACTTTCATTAAAAAAAAAAAAAACTATGTTTAAACCCCTAATAATTTGCCACTAATCCCTGTGGCTACCCTCAAGTGTCTCATAGCTAAAATGGGTTGATGGATATAATGAATTGCTTTCTGTAACACTACATTTTGTTCTTTATTATCCATTCACAAGTATCTCATATTGTACTTACTACTATTTGTTGAATGCCTATTCTTCATTAGTCAAAAATTATTTAAATCTAATAACTCTACAAAATTGGTTTATTAACTTTATTTTGTATAAGAAAAAACTGACACCCAGAGAAGTGATTTATTATAATCCATTTCTGGTAAATAAAATAATTCTATTTTCACAAAGTATATTTTCACTTCTTTCCCTAAATGATAAAATCTCCAAATGTTTTCAAACTATTTAAAGTATATCAAATTAAATATTTATTATAATCTACTTATAAAGCAACTGGTTATAACTGCAATTTCAGATGCTTTTAAGGGCCACAAAATATGTATCTGGAATTATGTATTTGTTGAAAGTTTACAGGGAGCTAGAAACCTGGAAATGGACTGATATTTACCAAAGTCTGCCCTGATTGTTGCCATTGCCGTAGTCATTACAAATTTTGTTGATCTAAGTTTTCTCTGGGCAAAAGCCTACTGATATTTTTCAGGAGCTCTGAGACAGGTCCCTTCACTGGTACATCCTACCAACTGTAGACTCCAATAATTATCAAGAAGCCTCTTCTGGGAATGCCCCATTCCTTTGAGAACATACAGAAACTCCACAAACTACCTAACACCTTAGATTTCATGAATTTCAATCCACTTACTGGCTCTCTATTTTACATGTCCCCCCTAAAGTAGCAGCAAGAAAAATCTGTGAAGTAGGAGTTGCTTTTAGATACTTGAATATGTGTAGATTGCAGTTTTGATCCTAAAATACAAAAATCAATAAATGTAACCCACATTTCCTCTGACTCCCACTATCACTCTATGCAATGATTTAAAACTCTGGACCAAAATCATTTCCTTAAAAAGAAGAGGAAAAATAAAAAAGTAGAAATTATAGAACAAAAGTTACTATTCCTATAATTTATCCTGATGAAACATTCAGTCTTTTGTTCTTATGGAAATCAATAAAACATATTCAAAGTTAAAAGAAAACATTACTATAATACTGAGACCAATCTAGCAATTTAGTTATCTAGCAATTTAGATTTACCAGTGCTAAGAGAGAAAGATCTTTGATTTTTATACCCTATTGTACATAATATTGAACCTGACTTCTAGTTGATAATGGAATACAAGATGTTAATATTTTCCTTCTATTCATTAATTTTCATTGTAGAGTTAATACATAAATATGTAAGAAGGGGCTGGCACCGTGGCTCAGTAGATTAATCCACCACCTGCGGCGCCGGCATCTCATATGGGCCCGGGTCTAGTCCTGGGTGCTCCTCTTCCAATCCAGCTCTCTGTTATGGCCTGGGAAAGCAGTAGAAGATGGCCCAAGCAACCACATGAGAGACCAGGAAGAAGCACCTGGCTCCTGCCTTCAGATTGGTGCAGCTCCAGCAATTGTGGCCACTTGGGGAGTGAACCAACGGAAAGAAAACCTTTCTCTCTGTCTATCCTTCTCACTGTCTGTAACTCTTCCTCTCAAATAAATAAAAAATCTTTAAAAAATATGGAAGAAGAGTGACAGCATTTCAGAAACCTTAAGTTTGTAAACAGCCATAGAATAATGCAACTGGAAGCTTACAGAATGTAACTGTCACCCGAAACTCTGGGCTGCCTGCCATGTGTCTTAAAAACTTAAGAATTTCATTACCAGTAACCATCAGGAAAATGTACCGATTCATAAGTAACACAATTATGGAAACTATATTTTGCCCTTGAGATGTCCCATACTTTCTAATATTAAATGTAAAACAATTTTATGAGTTTTGAAAATGTTCAAAGCCTGTGATTTGCAAGTCAGAATTTTACTTATATGTGCTAATCTTTCAATAAACACATTAAGTTAAACCTTGCCAAAAGTAATATAAAATAAAGTAGGAAAAAAAAAAACATAGAGCCCTTGTTTGGTTCTTTTTTCCGTCTTTCTCTGTTCCACAAGCCACTTGACAAGTCTGCAGGCAAACATTTAACCTTTCTTCTCTCTCCCTAGAGTCTCTAGTAATAGAGCAAATATGAAGCTTCCCATCAAAGATGAGCACTGGGCAACGAGGTTTGCACTTCACCTTCGGCTTGATTAGTGCTGATCGCTTGGCTCCACACACAGGCTTAGAAAACACAAATGTGAACAGTCCTAACTAACTCTTCTTGCTGAAAGTTAAACAATGAGGTCAGTAGACCACTTGCGTGAGTAAGCGCGTGTACTTGTGTGTGTGTGTGTGTGTACGTGTGTGTGTGTGTGTGTGTGTACAGTATGCAAAGGGATACCAGCAATTATTTTTACAATCTTATGTAATCAATATAAAACACTGCAGGTGAGAGTACAGGAGATCCTTAGGAAAATTTTGTTGTTTTCAACTGAGCATTAATCTGTATTTCAATTTAAAGGCAAACGTTTACAGTAATTTACTCTCCATTTTCCCCTTAGCTTCATTTCCCAACTTCCCTGCTTCTACAATATCCCTCAGCCAATTGCCTATGGGCCAAATCATATCAGATGATTTCTCCATTGAGATTAACAATTTCAAGGCACTTGTAGGACATCAAAAGAGGAAGGCTGGTTTACATGTTCCTTCTGCCCTTTCTTTCTGTGAAGTGGTCTGACAGCAGGTGTGTGCCTCTGTGAGAATAGATTCTGCTAGGAAGCTCCACCTGCCTGCCGCTAGGCTTCAGCCAGGCCACAATAACACTGCATCTTCAAACTCAGAAATGCGGATGCTGCCACAACAACCTTAGGTGAGTCTCATAAGATAGCCCACACATCAGTCAATAGTATCTCTAATGCAAATGGATCTTAAAAATAAATCCCAGCCTGTAAGCTGCTTTATTCTTCTAGGGAGCATATTCAAATGCTCCATTTCACCCCAAAGACAATTTATTCAATTATGACAAAAGCAGAAATATGAATTATTCTAAACAAACAAGTCAACAAAAACAAGAAGACATCTTTCTTCTTCCTCTGTTCAAAAAGACCTATGTGTTGACTACTTTTGTTTTAGGAAATAGAGAAGTCACCTTTCAATTACCTAATAAGAAATGAAAAAAGCAATAAATAGTTAGCACTGTCAACCATCTAGATGAATGTTTTTCAAATTGCAGATTGTCATCTTTTGCCTGTCATTACATCAAAGTTGTCTGTCAAGACTAACAATTTTTTAAAAGGCACAAAAAAGGGAGCGAGACAAATTTAATCAGAATAGAATAATGACAATGGGTAGCATATACTAAGGATATATTTCATGAATCTTTATTAAAAATCATTCATACCCCTATGACTTTTCAACAAAAATGCAAAAATACTTTTTACCACAAATGACATGTTAGAAGTTTGAAGATTTCTTTAACAAAATAGGGCTCAATCCTTTCCCTCTTTTGGAAGCGGTTATGAGATCGTGTCAGCAGAAGTTGACTCTGTATGGAATGCAGTATGTCTATGCCTTCTAAGATTGAAAGAGTTATCATTCTTCAGGATTTTGATACAAAATAAAGCAAACAGCTAACGTTTGGGAAAGCAGTGAGAAAAAACTGATTTCTACTTACTGTATCTTATGTGGAATATAAATAAGACTGTGTAAACTCAAAATTCTGATCTTTCTCACTATTGAATGGAAAAGTGCATATATATTTACAAATATTTTGCTTCCAAAACAGTGATCAGGAGTTTTAACACCTAGAAAAGAGAAATGGAATGCCTTAAATGGTAAACATTGAAAAGCAGGAATTATGGGGCAGGCATTTGGCTTAGCAGTTAAAATGTTATCTCATATTCTAGATCTGGCTCCTTTCCCAATTCTGGCTTCATACTAATGTGCACCCTGGGAGGCAGCAGATGATGGCTTAAGTAGTTAGATCTCTGCCACCTCTTGGGAGACCTGGATTGGGTCCTGGGCTCCTGGGTACGTACAAGGCCTAGCCACAACTGTTGCAGGCATTTAAGAAGCAGATCAATAGGTGAGAACTTTCTCCTTGCCTTTCAAATAAACCATTTCCAAAATTTTAAATATCACTTATTATTCATATTTTGAAGTGGATGATATTTAAGCTTAGTGGATAAGTGATATTCACTCATACAGCCTAATAATTTATTTGTATCCAAAAGATAGACTTCTTTGGAGAGTGGTCTTACTTCATCACATTGTTCTAGTGATGTAATCAAGTGAAAGGTTTTTGATCTCATGATGCCTCAGTGTTTCTTCTTAAAAAGGAAAAAATGATAGTATCTACTAGCACTACTACAATGCATTAATTCTTTCAGTTACTATCCAGAATAGTAGTTCTATGCCTCCAACAATAAAGCCATTGTTTTGAGATGGAAGAAACTTGGAACAAAATAATGATTGTAAATTTTCTGAATAATGTAATTACATAAAGTGCTATATATTTCTAAATTGTACAAATTGTTTGTTAACACTTCCTTCATGTAAAAGGCCTTAAAAGCTCAAAGAAATGCAATAAGCACACATGTTTTATTACAAATGTTATATATCTAAACATGTACACATTTTACAAGTGGTTCCTAACTTACAGTTTAGTGACTTCAGCTTCTTGATGGCTCAAAATTGATGCACATTCAGTAGACAGATTAGTTTGAGTTTGAATTTTAATCTTTTCCAGAGCTAACAAAATGCAGCATACAACTCTTTCCAGATGCTGGCAACAGCAAAGAGCCACTGATCCCCATCAGCTACTTGATCATAAATTTAAACAACCGACAGTCTACAGTGAACTATATGGACAAGAGGTTCTATGGGTTATGCATATTAAGTTCATTTTTTACTTAGGATATTAGTAATTTAAGATGGGTTTACCAGGATATAACCCCATAGTAAATCAAAGAGCATCTGTATATCTATATTTATATATGTATATCTATATGTGTGTATTAAAAATATGCTATATTCCTTGTTAAGTAAGATGACTATGCTTTGCAGCCCTTTTAAATCCCTTGGTCTCTCCTAATGGAGTACATAACAGGATTCTCTGTAGGTAGAAATATTCCATTTCTTGTTTTGCTAACATTGTAAGAATTTGGCCTTCTAGTAAGGAAATAAAACTCTTTTTTTTAAAGAATGTAGTTTCAATGCTAAAATGTTACATCCATACTGTATTACTTCTTACATCTTTCATCTGGCTCTTACTATTAAAGTTTTCCTACTCCATAGGAAATTTTTCTATGATTGTCCTGCATAATTAGATTAACAAATTTTGCAAGGATAGATCTTCTTTCCCTGAATTCTAGAACATACATGCACATCATTTCAATCCTGAAATCAATCATATGTTCTTCAATTTCAAAAGATTTTCATTTTTTGAAATCTCAAAATCAATAAATTTCATACTCAGTGATCAGAATAAAAACATCAAGAAGCTATTGAGATAGAATCAAATTATATTTTAAGAAAAGTAACTTCCCAGGGATTAAGGATATATCTAGATGTGTGCATGTGTACATGTACAAGCCAAATACATGCATGTGCATTCATACTATGTAAGATTAAGTACGTTTGAATTCAGGACTGTTTTTTTTTTTATCATTTTTCTTCTCAAAAAATTAAACCAGAAAAGATCCATTGATTTCCAAGAAAGACATTTTTAAGTAACAACCTATTGCCTGAAGTAATTCACCATGGGGCTACTACCATCTGCCCAAGAAATATGCACATCAAAGAACAGAGAAAATAGCACCTCTTTAAAGCCATTTTCTCTGAGGGTTTGCTTCCTTCCTGCTGTCCTGCCAATAGTAATCTTTAAACCCTTAGCTTGCTCCACAGTGAGATGCTTCCAGAACAGCAAAGCCCTGGTCTCCGACTATAGTTGTCCAGAAGATAAACAAAATTATTTCAGGAAGCCAAAGTAGAAATAAAGATCCTCAACTTACTATAAAGCAGGTATTTCACTGGACTATCCATTTCCCTACTTTAATCACAGATTTCTTCTGAAACAAAATATGCAAAACATTCTAGGGTATTTTCATAACTTTCATATTTACCAAAACAAAGAAGCCCTGTTAATGGTTCAAAGATTATGTGGAATACAAACTTATCTATGTGTAAAATGAGAGAAATAATAATGAGAAAGTTTATGCAAAAGCAGTATTGATAACCATACTAACAGTGTTCATTTTATATTTACCATTTGCTGGAAACTCCAGAAAATACTCTCATGAGTTCTTTATTTAAAAGAGATGACAATTCTGAAATAGGGCTCATAACTATCTCCAATTTACAGATGCGAAAACTGAAGGTCAAAAGCATAAATCGTTTTTTCAAGGCTGCAAAGTAGTAGAGATATTTGAAGCTACCTCACAAGATCTTCACCACTCACTTAGCCTCCTTTTTTCAAATAGACATGTGATATTAATCATCTTTCTTGTCATCCATTCTGCAGTTTTCCTTCTCACTGTGCCTCTACTCCATCATTTATTCTGCCATATGTATTCCCACCAGAACAACCAGCTGAGGCCTCTTCTACTGTTAATGAGCCTTCTCTCTGTAGAATCATGTTTAGGAGCTACCATTGTGGCATAGTGGGTCAAGCCACTGCTTGGGAGGCTGGCATCCCATTTGGGCACTAACTCGTGCCCCAGCTACTTGTCTTCTGATCCAACTCTCTACTGATGGCCTGGGAAAGCAGCAAAAGATGTCCCAAGTCCTTGGGCTCCTGGAACCAATGGGAAACTCAGAAGAAGCTCCTGGCTCCTGGCTTCAGATCAGCCCAGCTCCGGCTGTGGCAGCCATTTGGGGAGTGAACCAGTGATGGAAGACCTCTCTGTCTCTCCCTCTCTTTCTATGTAATTCTGCATCTCAAGTAAATAAAATAAATTTTAAAAAATCAAGTTTTATTTCTCCCTGAACACTATCAAAGGAAATTCAATAACCCTAGGTGTAGTGTTCAAGTGTTCTGTAAACAAGTTTCATTGTGATATTTAAACTCAGGCAATATAAACACTAACGTTTTGGGTATGAATTTCTTAAGTATAGCTCATACTTTTAATATTTGCTGCAAATTGCTTAAGGTCTCTGAGCATCTATTTTCTCACTTTCAAGTTTTGTATTAAGTTTTACCTTGTGATTTTATTAAGAGTAAATGAGACGTAATATATAAAAAGCAAAGCACACAGCAATTCTTTGATAAAAGTTTCTTTTTATTCATATGTCCTATCTTTATTCTATTCTCCAACTAAATACTACCATTTGTTGTTTGCTGTTTCACACCTGCAATGTTTTCCTTACCCTCACATTTTTCTTTAAGAATTTTTCCCTCACATTTGCTTTATACAGATTTTTTTCCAGAAAAAATAATCTCTTTACTTAAAAGCCAACTGAAAACCTCTTCCTCCAAGTAATTTTCTGATCTTCCCAAGAAAAGTCATTACTCCAACCTCCAAATCTTAAAACTTTATTACATCTAATACATTCTATTTTATAAAGTAGTTAACTGTTGCTTTTATTAGTCTGTGTAAGTTAGTATGCTTCATTAATTTACATAAAGTAATAGAATTTTTTTTCCTACCACATTAGAGTAGACACCACATCTGAGATCTATAGATCCTTCTCATGATCGAAACCCATTTAGTAAATTCTGAGTAAAAAGTACTTGAAAATCACAGTTAACATTGTTCTGAGACTGCAGTACATTATGCTCTAAAGTAACAGAGTATGTATTTACTCATGAGATAACATAAAGTTAGAAACTGCATTCTATGGCCTTTGTACACTTGTTTTTGAACTGATAGGGATGCACAGTTAGATGGCATTTTCTTTCCTTCCTGTTCACCAACTGAAAGAGATGGCTTAAATGAAATCCTTTATTTTCTAGATGCTAGTTCTTTTTTTTTTTTTGTTAAGATTTTTACTTATTTATTTGAAAGTCAGAGTTACACAGAGAGAGGAGAGGCAGAGAGAGAGAGGTCTCCCATCTGATGCTTCACTCTCCAATTGGCTACAACAGGCCAGAGTTGCACCAATCCAAAGCTAGGAGCCAGGAGCTTCTTCCAGGTCTCCCACGTGAGTGCAGGGGCCCAAGGACTTGGACCATCTTCCACTGCCTTCTCAGGTCATAGCAGAGAGCTGGATTGGAAGAGGAGCAGCTGGGACTAGAACCGGCACCCATATGGGATGCTGGCGCTTCAGGCCAGGGCATTAACCACTGTGCCACAGCACAGGCCCCAAGATGCTACTACTTAAGTGCTCTTTTCTTTTCTTTTCTTTTCTTTTCTTTTCTTTTCTTTTCTTTTCTTTTCTTTTTTGACAGACAGAGTTAGACAGTGAGAGGGACAGACAGAGAGAAAGGTCTTCCTTCCATTGGTTCACCCCTCAAATGGCCGCTACGGCCAGCGCTATGCCAATCCGAAGCCAGGAGCCAGGTGCTTCCTCCTGGTCTCCCATGCGGGTGCAGGGCCCAAGCACTTGGGCCATCCTCCACTGCACTCCCGGGCCACAGCAGAGAGCTGGACTGGAAGAGGAGCAACCGGGACAGAATCCGGCACCCCAACCGGGACTAGAACCTGGGATGCCGGCACCGCAGGCGGAGGATTAGCTTAGTGAGTCGCGACGCCAGCCTTGAGTGCTGTTTCAACCTCTGTGTTGCCCACTCCATATAATTATTTTGAAAGATCAAATACATCTGCTCACTTCAGACTTTTCCAATTTTGTAGAATGTTTGATTAACAAATGACTTTATACTTCTTCCAGCATGACACGAGTTCTGCACCATGAACTCACAGTTTCTTCACCATCGTTGCCTGTATTGAGTTTGAACTTAGTGTATCACCTGACATAAAGGTGATTTCATGACATCCTAGTACCATGACCTTGGAAATATCATAAAAGATTTAGAAGTCTTAGCTTCTTCTCTCTTGAAATGAATGCAAAATTCATCTTTCCTGACTTAAGGTTTTGATTGTGGGAATAAATATGATGTTGAACAGAAAGGTTATATAATAATTTACAAGTGTTTTAAAATTATTACTGTAAATAAGAACTCACTATCATTATGTCTGAACTTTACCATTGTCTTATCATATCGTTTTTCCTAATCATGTGTGTTCTCTCACCTCTCTCTTTACATACTATGATCCTGCACTTCATTGACTAAAGGACTTTGAAAATATATTCACACATAACAATGGGCGTTTTAAACAATTCCTATATAGAACTATTTACAAACTGTATTCCTAAACATTTTATTAGTTCAGATAATGCTTTAAATTATTCCCAAAATATGAGTAGCCTCACAAAATAGAATTTGTATCTTGATTAACAAAATTTCGTCATGGGTTACAGAAACTGTGAGAAATGGGGTATGGTAGTCTGTTCCAAGTCATTCAGAGACTCAGGCTGACATATTAAAGATGAGCAACTTGTCTCAACTTGCAAAAGGCAGAACAGAATGTGGCTCATCTCCTTGTATATTTCAGCCTAGGAGAAACCCACAAAACTCCCCCTCATCTTTCATTAGCCAGAACTACTCATACAGTCCCATCTAGAAATTAGTGACTATAAAACCACTTATTCTCGGATTGATATCTAGTTGTGGATATAGTATCCTTGCTACATTTTCTCCCTTCATGATATTAGGATTATCTCCTAATTCAATTCTTACTCCATTTATTTTATGTTTTATCACAAACTGTACAAAACAGTAGTATGACAGTGAAAGCTCAGATAAATATTTATTGTTCAAAATCACCATACCTTTTTCACCATCTAGTACCATCTAGTACCATCTCATCTTAATTCCTCATTGAAATTTGCAAAGAAGTTCCTTCAAAGCTGTTCTTTCCTTTCAAATATTTATTTATAAATTTCCAAGTTAATTGAGAAAACTCACCATCAAGACATATTGTCCAACAGATTCAATTTCATTTGGCCAGTGAACCTTCATTTCATTTCTTGTAATGCAGCATTTCCAATTGTGTTAAAGGAACAACCAGATTTACAGGTATCTCTCAGTGAAAAATATGAAAGGTCTTTCTTATTATTTGATTATTTTGCTATAGTTTAACAATGTTTCCATGAAAAAATTCATGTTTTTTTCTGTTTCATCATTTTCTCCTAACTTGTCATTCTTTTTACTCATACATCTCAAACTCAGTATAAAATGTTCTTCCTTAGTTTTTCACCATAAATTGATATTTCACTGGTTTCTTTAGTTTTCCCTGTTCTTATATTCTATAACTTATATTTTTCACACTTAGCTCTGGCTCCACCTACTAGAAAGCTCTCATGATCTACAAATGCACACACACCCAAATACATGTTCTGTAGCTCAACTTCTAGTCCATATTCTATGTAAAAACGTGTTCACCAAAGCACTTCTCCTCTCTCTCTCTATTTCAACTAAAATTTCTAGTTTATCTCTTGAATTACCTGAATTAGTTTATCTTTTCACTACATTGTTCAGGGAAATTTGCAAAATAGTACTAGGTCTAAGATTTGGATTTCATTTTATAGGTGTTGAAATCCATGTGTAGTTATTGTGTATCCTTACAGCTATGTTAAGGCACAAGAAAAGATAAAACAAAATTAGGAAACTCAATCCCTCTTGCTGTGTCAAGCTTTTAAAACTTAGAACATTCAAATAACAGGATTGCTCACAAATACTACTTTCAAAGCTTAACTGTGGGCTGTTTTGAGAAATAAGTACTGAAGAAATCAGTTTAAGTGGAAGGAATTTAATCCTCCCTCATTTGCACTCCACTAAACAAAACCATCTAAAACCATTTCAAAGATATGTGAGTATTTTTAAAACTTAATATATTTGCCACACACTAGGTCCTGTTCTTGACCCATATTTGCTTAATTGAATACATTGCTTTTAACCTCAGCCAGCACTTCTGAGCCAATAATACTGGCTAAGGAACAGCACAATATTATGAGTCAGCAACAGAATATTTAGGTACATTTTATTAGCTATGCTGGTGTAGGGGTTAGAAAACATAGTGTGAGTCTCATATTCTATGAGTTTGTCACCCTAAATTGCAAATAAATAAATTTGCAGACTCCACCACTTTTTTTTTTATAAAAGGTACTGATGAGAAACATAAAATGCATAAATCTTTGAGTTTCCTCTCTAGCTCTAACACTAAATTAAAGCATTTAGTAGTACAAAATGAAATTGAGAATAAAAATCAAACACCTACTATTGAGACCGGAGCTGTAGCATAGTGGGTAAAACCAATGCCTGTAGCTCTGGCATCCCATATGGGCGCTGATTTGAGTCCTGGCTGTTCCACTTCCCAGCTAGCTCTCTGCTATGGCCTGGGAAAGCAGTGGAAGATGACACAAGTGTGGGAGATCAGGAAGAAGCTCCTGGCTCCTGGCTGCAAATCGACAGAGCTCCGGCTGTTGTGGCCAGTTGGGGAGTGAATCAGCAGATGAAAGACCTCTCTCTCTCTCTCCCCCTCTCTCTCTCTCTCTCTCACTCCCCCCTCACTCCCCCCCCTTCTGTCTCTCCTGCTTTCTCTGTAACTCTATCAAATATATGCATAAATCTTTTAAAAAATACCTACTACTTATTGTAGATACAAGGCATTCCGTGATGTACTTCTGTTTGTACTTTAGATGACAGTTTTGTCCTAAACCACAGCTTCCTGAAAATAGATCTACTAAACGACCCAACCACACCATGCCTGGGAATTACATAAGGGAAATTATCAGCATATAAAAGAGTTACCTGTACCCTGATATTCATAATAGCTGAGCTATGCATTCGATCCAGATGCCCATAGACTGATGACTAGATAATGAAAATGTTGAATACATTAAGAACAGAGATCCTACATGGGGAGTAAGTGCACAGTGACTCCCATTTTTGATTTAACAATTGACAGCTCTTATTTATGACAAATGATCACCCGGGGCTCTTGTCATGAGCTGCCAAGGCTATGGAAGCCTCTTGAGTTCACAGACTCCAATCTTATTTAGATAAGATCATAGTCAAAGTGGAAGTACTCTCCTCCCTTCAGAGAAAGGTACCTCCTTCTTCCATGGCCCGTTCTTTCCACTGGGATCTCACTCACAGAGATCTTTCATTTAGGTCATTTTTCTTGCCACGGGGTCTTGGCTTTCCATGCCTGAGAAACTTTCATGGGCTTTTTAGCTAGATCTTAATGCCTTAAGGGCTGATTATGAGGCCAGAGTGCTGTTTGGGACATCTGCCATTCTATGAGTCTATGAATACACACACACACACACACACACACACACACACATCAATACACAAACATGATGGAATACTATTCAGCCATTTAAAAAGAATGAAATCCTGTTTGACACACCAAAATGGATGCAAATTGAGACGATTATGCATAGTGAAGTAAGCCAGTCCAGAATGACAAATAACCATGTTTGTGGTAACTAATATATAAAGTACAAAAAAATGTAATATGTATGAGTGAAATTGACAATCTGAGAAGTGATTGTTGTTTATAACCCTTGTCTATACTCCTGAGGAACAGTCTTATTTTTTACTTACTACTTAATTATTTATTTAGTGGAGGATTATGCCTGTGATCATAAAGTAAATTGAAAATATTTCATTGCAAAAGTTAAAATAAAAAAAAGAAAGGAAGAATAAAAGATGATGGGAGAGAAAGTGAGGGTTATAGATATCATTATGCTCTTAAAACTATATATACATATATAAGGGGTTGGCTCCGTGGCACAGTAGGCTATCCTCCACCTGTGGCGCTGGCATCCCATATCAGTGCCAGTTCTAGTCCCAGCTGCCCCTTTTCCAATCCAGCTCTCTGCTATGGCCTGGGATAGCAGTGGAGTATGGGCCAAGTCCTTGGACCCCTTCACCCATGTGGGAGTCCAGGAGGAAGCAACTGTCTCTTGGCTTCGGATCTGCGCAGCTTGGTCTGTTGTGGCCATCTGGAGAGTGAGCCAATGGAAGGAAGACCTTTCTCTCTGTCTCTGTCTCTTTCTCTCTGTCTCTCTGTCTCTCACTGTCTGTAACTCTACCTCTCAAATAAATAAATAAATAAATAAACTATATATATATATGAAATACATTAAATCAGTTGTCTTTATATAAACTAATCAATTAGATAATTTAAAAAACACTAAATATTCCCACAATCGCTTACTTCGATGGAATGAAATTCTTACTAAAACTCTTCAGAATTTGATGCTCATATTTGTATATTATACAAACCATATGTTTAGAAAAACATACTTTCAAGGGTGGGCATTTGACAGAGCAGTTAAAGGGCCTCTTGGGCACCTAGATTTTTTTTTTTTTATAAAGCTTTTATTTAAAGAATATAAGTTTCCAAAGTACAGCTTATGGACTACAATGGCTCCCCCCCACACACGACTTCCCTCCCTTCCGCTACCCCCCCCCCTTTCCCGCTCCCTCTCCCCTTCTGTTCACATCAAGATTCATTTTCAAATCTCCTTATACACAGAAGATCAGTTTAGTACATATTACGTAAAGATTTCAACAGTTTGCCCTCACATAGAGACACAAAATGAAAATACTGTTGGAGTACTAGTTATAGTATTAATTCACAATGTACAGCACATTAAGGACAGAGATCCTACATGATTTTTTTTAAAGGATTGATTAATTATCTATGCAATTTCCAGTTTAACACCAAGATTTTTTAATCATTTGCAATTATCTTTATATACAGAAGATCGATTCAATATATACTATGTAAAGATTTCATTAATTTGCACCCACACAGAAACACAAAGTGTAAAAATACTTTTTCAGTACTAGTAATAGCATTATTTCACATTGGATAACACATTAAGGACAGATCCCTCATGAGACATAGGTACACAGTGACTCCTGATGTTGATTTAACAATTTGACACTCTTGTTTATGGCGTCAGTAATCTCCCTAGGCTCTAGAGCGTAGGTTGAGTCAACTCTTCTGATTCCTGATTACTGCTAATGTACACTCACAGACTACAGATAATGGATCAAGTGATTGAGACCCTGTCACCTGCAGGGAGAACCAGACTGAGTTTCTGGGCCTTAATTTCAGATTGGTCCAGCCCTGTTTGTTGCAGATATTTGGGGGATGACCCTATGGATGGTCTGTGTGTGTGTGTGTGTTTTGTGTATGTGTGTGTTTCTTTCTCTTTCAAATAATATGAAAGTAAATAAATAAAAGTTTAAATGCCTAATTTTATGGGTGCTTCTTTTTGTAACTTTAATTTGTTCCTGTTTAATAAAAATTTTACTTTAGAATCTGTATTTATTACATGAGACTTTAGAAGATATTGTGTCAGCCATTATTTCAATATAATAAAACACAACAAATCCACTTCTCTTTAAAGAGTGAAGTTCTTATGAATGCATTAATATGAAGACAGTACTAGTATATTGTAACTACATACTATTATGATTCTCAGGTATTGGAATTAATTTTTATTAGCTCCTAAAAAATTCACATTTTTAAATCTTTTAGCTTCATTGCTTCATTTTGTATGCCAATGTAGGATGTAGCTTAATACATTTAAAGCATTGAAAAAAGCTAAAGACTTTTTAACCTCTTTCTTTTTTTTTCTTATCCCCTCATGCACCCCCACTACCTTCTTTCATCCTCACATTGCCTCACTTATTGTTTACAGTTGACAGTGAAGTGTTCATATCTTTGGGATGAATTTTGAAGAAAATTTTTCATTTTAGAACTCTGAAAAATTCCTCACATGTATTTGAGGACAATTACATGATTTTGCATTTGGATTGTAAAGAATGTAACTATTTTTGAAACTTTCCAAAATACTTAAATAAACATGGACTCTAAGTACGGACAGGATGGTAATCATGAAATTAGCAAACACCAATGGACTGTATATATAATAGCATTTAAACCTATTACCTTAAGCTCGTTTTTATCTTTCACATGTTCTCAATATCTCTATAAGCCTTTATTTTATCACTTAATAATGCTCCAAATATTTTCTGAGGGATACATCTAAATTAAACATAATAAAATGCATTCCATGAACTAATTCTTGTAAATAGTTTTGATATCTAATTCTGTTCTACAAAAAGTATCAGAATGATTAAAGTGGGCATCCAAACATGTTCAATTAATTTCCTATTTCAATATACTTTGATTTTATATAGTGACTATAAAAATCTGATATAGCAAGAAATTGTATTTTATTAGATTAATTTCATATAGACAGAAATTGTGTGGGGTGAGGGCTTAACATTAAAATGTAATTTAGATTTCTTTTTCTCTATTAAGAATCTAGAATTATAGTTTTATAAGGTTCTGAATTCTATTATGAGTTATAATTTATGATTAATATAGGAAAAGTTTGTAAAAGCTCTAATTTGTTCCCTCAACTGTAGAAATAACATCGGAAAAAAAGAAAAGAGGGCAGAGAGAGGGAACTGTAAAACTTAATTTGCTTTGCAAATAATCGACACAATTGAATAGGTAAGCTATTTGAATATACTTAGAACTTATCAATGATGATATTGGAGACGAAAATTAGAGATCAAATATTTATATGATGTTCATAAATAACAAAAAGCTCCACAAATATTTCATTATAGAATTTTTAAAGGATGACAAAAAGAAACTAACATGAATTAAATTATTCTAAAACATTTTTAAATAAGATATTTAAATTTAACTGTAAAGAACAAGTTCTATGAACTTCCCAAGAAGATACAAATTACTTAATTAGAAAAAGAAATAATAAGTTCATGATAAACTTCTCTTGACCAAAATGTCAATCAAAACAAAGAATCCCCTATCCTGAAATTAGATGATGAAATGCTCTAATCCAAATGTTTGTTTTGTCTCACAATAACTTGAAAAGCATAGTATTTGTCATCTCTTCATTACCATAACAAAATGCTTGAGCCAGGATAACTCCAAAAAGAAAAGTTGTTTGCTGTAACTCACAGTCCTGAAGACTCCAAATCTGAATATAATTGCAATAGTTTTGGTGAGGGCCCCCTTAATTGCAAGTCTTTCATTTACATCTTTTTTTTTTTTTTTTTTTTGACAGGCAGAGTGGACAGTGAGAGAGACAGAGAGAAAGGTCTTCCTTTGCTTTTGGTTCACCCTCCAATGGCCGCCACGGCCCGTGCAGCACACGGCGTTGATCCAATGGCAGGAGCCAGGTGCTTCTCCTGGTCTCCCATGGGGTGCAGGGCCCAAGCACTTGGGCCATCCTCCACTGCACTCCCGGGCCACAGCAGAGAGCTGGCCTGGAAGAGGGGCAACCAGGACAGAATCCGGTGCTCCAACCAGGACTAGAACCTGGTGTGCCAGCGCCGCAAGGTGGAGGATTAGCCTGTTGAGCCTCCGCGCCAGCTTATTTGCATCTTCTTTTTTAAAAAAGAACCACCATCACCCCAGACATGCATTGAGAAGTAGACCAATAGAAGTTGGGCACTGTAAGAGGAAGTCATAATAAGGGAAAGTGAGGAGGCATTGCTCATCTGTGCCAGGGAACTATAGTCCAAAGTACCTAGAAAAGGGATTTATGAGGAACTCAAAATTGCCCTCTGAGAGAAAGCATCATCTTTGCATCCATGATCTACTGACAATTCCAATGCCAGATCACCTCTCTCCTAGTCCTATAAGGCCTTTCTCATTAGGCCTGACTGCAGACAGCAGTTTTCAAAAAAAGGAAGAAAAAAAGGGCAGAACAGGTCAGCCAGGCTTGTTCACTGTTTCCAGATTAAAGTAGTTCTAGCCTAGTTGAGCTGTCTCAAGAAGAAGTCTTGAGATTAAATTAGATTTTCTTATTACTTAACACTAGCTGTCAAATTCCGTAATATCGTCAGACATTGAAAACGTAAACCAAAGGAGCAAGTTAAAAGGAAAAATTATTAGCAGGTGTTTGGCCTAGCAGATGAGACACCAGCTGATACACCTGCAGCCTATACATCAGAGCTTGATTTGATTTCTGGCTCAATTCCTGGATTCAGTCTCTAGGTGTTGGTCTAGTCCAGCCCAGACAATGAGGGTATCTGGGGAGTGAACAGTCACATGGGAGCTCTTTCTGTCTCTGTTTATCTGTCTCTCTCTATCACTCACTCCCTCTCTCTGCCACTGAAGTAAATAAATAAAAGTTTAAAAAGTAAGATAAAATTCATTTAAGAAATAGGCATGAATTATGAAAAGGAATAAAGCTGTTTTTATCTTGTACACTATTGAGAGCATGTACTCAATGTGCTAGGAAAAAAAAAAAACTGAAGTAAACATTGGGCAAACAACCAACCCAACTTTTCAATGTTTTTTCAGGAATAAATGCAATAATGCAATACAAAAAGAATTAAACTAAAATGTACTTTTATATATTTCCACTGTGTTTAGGGATGTGAGTTATATAATGCTATAAGAAATTTCAGTATCTGAAAAATTTGGCAGTGATAACAAATTTTCACTGCCAAAGGAAAAAAAAATGACCAATCAAGTAAAACTGGCTAGGAGACATAATTATAAATGATTGCAATATCTCAGTTTAAACTCAGTTCCATGGAAACAGAATTAGAGAATTTTTCATTACACAGGTAGGGATATCACAGATGACTTTTATTTGCTAACTGGCTTTACTCAACAAAACTAACTTGGGCTCCCATTCTTTCAGAGAGTCTGGGAGACTGTATCACTCTATTTCTTGATTAGTTTCCAGAGTTATGTCTTCCAGGCCCAGAAGAAAGACAATAGTGCGTTTTAAAATTGGCAAGAGATGTTTAAGAAGATTTACACCTGAGGTGGAGGAGAAAGGAGTTATAATTATATTTTTAAAAAATAAGTGCTCAATGAAAATGAAGTGGAGGGGCCACTTTGGTTTGACCATCTGGATCCTGGAAAGGAGAGAAAGGCCAAAAGACTGAGGAGAGGAAAAGCTTGCAATAGATCTAGGTGAACAAAATCTGAATATTCAAATAAGAAGAAAAAGCTTAGAAATATATATTATAGGGGTCGGCGCTGTGGCATAGCAGGTAAAGCCGCCACCTGCGGTGCTGGCATCCTATGTGGGTGCTGGTTGGAGTTCTGGATGCTCCACTTTCCATCCAGCTCTCTGCTATGGCCTGGGAAAGCAGAAGATGGCCCAAGTCTGTGGGCCTCTGCACCTGCATAGGAGACCTGGAAGAAGCTCCTGGCTCTTGGCTTCAGAATGGTGCAGCTCTGGCCGTTGTGGGTAATTGGGGAGTGAACCAGAGGATTGAAGACCTCTCTCCTCTCTCTCTTCTCTCTCTCTCTCTCTCTCTCTCTCTCTCTCTCTCTCTCTCCCACTCTCTCTTCCTCTCCTTCTCCCTCTCCTTCTCTCTCATGTAACTTGGACTTTCAAATAAATAAATCTTTAAAAAAAGAAATATATATTATATATGTTTTCGAAAACAGCCATTCCTGTTTCCATTCTTTTGTTCTCAAATTTATGAACTGGCCATGAAATAAATAGGACCATAGATAGTTAGCTGGCTTACCAGAAATATTACCGTTAAGAGCACCCAGTTTTGTGTGGTTTAAGTTCCTGGGTAGGAACTCACAGAGTATTCTAAAAAAGTATGTCAATATTCTGTAGGTTAGCTCCCTCTCAGAATCAACTACATCAAAGTAAAATCAAAGGAAACAATGTCATCATATCAGTTAATGCTAAAAATATACTTGATGAAATGCAATGGAGTTGTGTAATTAAATCCCTTAGATATTATTGGGCCAAAAGGTAACTAGACAAATATAATAACAGCTATATAATATTTTGAATAGGAAATATTGTATAAAATGGTGATGCAATGCATTATTTTGATTTAAAACATTATCTGGACAAAGATGTACATTATTAATGTTTTTTGGCTTTTTTTGGAAGATTTGGCAAATAAAGCAAGAGAGGTAAATGAAGTGATTTATATAAATTTTAGAAGAGACAAAAATCACCTAATTCTGCTTAATGTACTTATTTATAACTAGAAAACCTGTAAGACTCTATGAAAGAAAAATATAAAGGAAAAGGGAGGGAGACATTGAAGGACAATGGGAGGGAGATGAAGGAGAAAAGAAAGGAAGGAAAGAAGGGAAGGAGGGAGGGAGGGGGGGAGGGAGGGAGGGAGAGAGAAACAGAAAGATCAATGAATATGGGAGGGGTGACTGAAAGAAATTTATCATAATTTCAGGCCTGAATACTAAGAATGAAATAAATGAAAACATTTCATTGACAGCAGTGAAATTAATACAATAAACACCTGAAAATGTGAAAGGAATACTACTTAGAGGGCTGGCATCGAAGCACAGTGGGTTGCACCACTACTTGGGCCAACTGTGTCCTATGTGAGGATGATGGTTTCAGTTGTGGCTGTTTGGACTTCCAATCCTGTTGCCTGCTACTGTTTTTGGGAAGCAGCAGATGATGGCACAAGTACCTGGGTCCCAGCCACAGAAACGTAAGCCAGATGAATTTCCTGGCTCTTGGCTCTGGTCTGGACTAATGCTGGCTGTTTCAGGCATTTGGGGATTGAAAAAGCAGATAAAAGATCTTTTACTAGGTCTCTTGCTGTCTGTCACTCTGCCTTTCAAATAAATAAATAAAAGGTTTTATAAATGATGCAATTTAAAAGTGACACATTGTTTTGAAACACAAATACCAACTAAGACAGAAGTAATTAAATATTTCTTTTTTTCAAAAAAATTTATTTAGTTTAGAAAGACAGAGCTAAAGAGAGAGAAGTAAAAAGAGAGAAAGATATTCCATCCACTGGTTCATTCCCTTGATGACTACAATGACCACAACAGGGCCAGGCCAAAGCCAAGAGCCTCTAGCATCTTCCAGGTTTCTCACATGGGTGCAGGGGCACAAAGCACTTAGACGGTCTTCTACTGCATTCCCCAGCCCATTAGCAGGGAGCTGAGTAGGAAGTGCAGAAGCCAGGTCATAAACCAGCACTGATAAGGGATGCTGGTGTCATAGGTGGCAGCTTTAGCTGCTACACCACAACACCTGTCCATCTTTGTATTATTTCTTTCTACAGCATGTGTATCTTCATTGATCTCTAAATGAAATACTTAGTTTGAAAATATGCGGGGCCGGCACTGTGGCTCACTTGGTTCATCCACCACCTAAGGCGCTGGCATCCCGTATGGGTGCTGGGTTCTAATTGGGTTGCTTCTCTTCCAGTCCAGCTCTCTGCTGTGGCACAGGAGGGCAGTGGAGGATGGCCCATGTGCTTGGGCCCCTGCACCTGCATGGAAGACCAGGAAGAAACACCTGGCTCCTGGCTTCAGATCAGGGCAGCACCGGCCATAGCTGCCATTTGGGAAGTGAACCAATGGAAAGGAGACATTTTTCTCTGTCTCTCTCTCTATAACTCTACCTGTCAAATAAAATAAAAAAAGAAAATTTGCACAAATCGGTATAATAAAGATGAATTTTTCAAAAAGTCACTATCAGCAGTGAAGAGATACTTAAACTCAAGGGTAGTTAAAATATATAAATTGGAGTATTTAAAAAAAACTGAAATAAACTTTAAAAAGTAAAGGTCACCCATTCATTCCATTCTACAAACCTGTCTATCAACTACAAAGTATTTAAATAAATCATATATATTGCTGCATTATTTTAATTATGAAGGAGGAGTAAGGTGAAAAGAAACTGCTAATTAAACTTTGGAAAATCAGCAAATGGAACATAAATTGTATCAGAATGTCATTAGAACTAAGAATTTCTACTCCAGTTAGAAAAGCAAAATTGAGAGGCTGGCATTGTGGCATAGGGGGTTAAAGCCCCAGCATTCAACGCCAGCAACCCATATGAGCACCAGTTCGAATCCTGGCTGCTCCTCTTCAGATCCAGCTCTCTGCTATGGCCTGGGAAAGCAGTAGAGGGTGGCCAAGTCCTTGGGTCCCTGAACCCACATGGGAGACCTGGAAGAAGTTCCTGGCTCTTGGCTCCTGGCTCCAGATCAGCTAAGCTCTGGCCATTGCAGTCATTTGGGGAGTGAACCAACAGAATGGAAGACCTCTTTCTCTCTCTGGCTCTACTTCTCTCTGTAACTTTGTGTTTCAAACAAATAAAATAGTTCTAAAAAAAAAAAAAGAAAAGCAAAATTAGAAAAAGATTATAAGATTACTAATCCTTTAAAATTTTCATAATTACAAATATAGAGAAAATTTTGAATAGAAATATATTTGCAAATTACTGAATTTATCTCTGTGTAGGGGACAAGACGTATGTTAGGGGATGACAATGGATGGAGTAAACATTCAGCAGGGCCCAGCGCTGTAGCACGGTAGGTTAATCCTCCACCTGTGGTGCTGGCATCCCTTATGGGTACACATTCTAGTCCTGGCTGCTCCTCTTCCAATCCAGCTCTCTGCTGTAGCCTGGGAAAGCAGTAGAAGATGGTCCAAGTCCTTGGGCCTCAGCACCCGCATGGGAGATCCAGAAGAAGCTTTTGGCTCTTGGCTTTGGACCACCCAACTCTGACCATTGTGACCATTTGGGGAGTGAACCAACGGATGGAAGATCTTTATCTCTGTCTCTCCCTGTCACTGTCTGTAACTCTACCACTCACATAAATAAATAAATTCTCAAAAAAAATTAAGCAAAGCAGCATCTATGACATGATTTCAGTTAAATAAAGGTTAACATTGGAATTAATTTACATGTTATTACAAGCATAGTTAACTTTTCCCATGTATTTTTCTCACTAAGAGCAAGATTGTTCTCCTTATTCAAATTTTGATATTTTCACCAAATTATGCAAATGTAAAACATGTAAGCTAAAATATTTCTTGAAAATTGTTTTATAAAATATCTTTTTTCAAATTCTTACTTTTTGAAAGGCAGAGAAACAGCAAGAGGGAGATGGAGACAGACAGGAAGAAATCTTCCATCTGTCTGCTTCACTCCTTAAATGCGCACAACAGCTAGGATTAGGTCAGGCCAAAGCTAGAAGCCAGGACTCAATCTGGGTCTCCCACAGGAGTGGCAAGGACCCAAGAACTAGAGCCATCAGCTGTTGTGTTCCAGGGTACAAACTAACAGGAACCTGAAATCAGAAGCAGAGCCAGCCACTCTGATATAGGATGTGGTGACCCAAGCATGGATTAACTGTTGCATCAAACATCCCAATTTCTTCTTAATTTTTATAGCTCTATAAGCACTACAAAATCAATATTAATTAACAATGACTCTTGAAAGGTAAATTTACATTTTATTTTGAAGACTATATGCTGAAACGAATTGAAAAAACTTGGTACCAAAAGAAGAGGTGAAAAGGAGGAAATTGGGGGCTGGTGCCATGGCTCACTTGGTTAATCCTCCGCCTAATTAAATTCACTGTATTCCTGTCTTTAAAAAATACAGTTTTCAGTGGCCGGTGCCATGGCTCACTTGGCTAATACTCTGCCTGAGGTGCCTGAATCCCATATGGCCTCGGGTTCTAGTCCTGGTTGCTCCTCTTCCAGTCCAGGTCTCTGCTGTGGTCCTGGAGGGCAGTGGAGGATGGCCCAGGTACTTGGGCTCCTGCACATGCATGAGAGACCAGGAGGAAGCACCTGGCTCCTGGCTTCAGATTGGTGTAGCTCCGGCCGTAGCTGCCATTTGGGGGGTGAACCAATGAAAGGAAGACTTCTCTCTGTCTCTCTCTCACACTGTTTGTAACTCTACCTCTCAAATAAATAAATAAATATTTTTAAAAAAGGAAATTAAAGTGGATATATAAATATTACATATCTATTTAAATTTATATGATACTTATTTAGTTTTATGAGGATCAAAAAGTTCATAAAAAGAAGGAATATAGGCAAATTTATTTTGGTACAAAACTTCTGAATTTTGTACAATATTTTTGCATAAGATGTATTTGCCATAAAATTTTTGAAGACCAACCATAGAAAAGAAGATCAAAAAGCACAAAAGTTAGTCAATATAAAATGTGGTATACAATAAAGATGATAGTTTAATAAGAGAAAAGATGAAATATCCTAAGTAATACTGAGATTTTTGCCAGCATTTGAATCTCTTTTCCTTCCACTAAAGAAAGTTAGGAAAGAGGAAGAGAAGAACAAAAGACAGCAAAGAGAGACAATATGATATTTAAATGTAAAAACAAAATAATACAATATTCAAGTAAAG
Source organism: Sylvilagus floridanus (assembly GCA_949820135.1). Taxonomy (NCBI): domain Eukaryota; kingdom Metazoa; phylum Chordata; class Mammalia; order Lagomorpha; family Leporidae; genus Sylvilagus; species Sylvilagus floridanus. Next base: position 39,396,516 of record OX463243.1, read on the forward strand.
TGTATTTTATCAGGTAGTTCTTCCATTGTGATATAAAATTAATAAATCATATATAAAGTATCCATAACATTAACTATAACATGATATAAACTTTTAAAATATGCGAATATATAAATACAAAAGTATGTAAATATATAAAACATATATACAGAAACACAAAAAGTTGTAGGAGATAATATATTTAAATGCAATCTGAACAGATAAATGAGATAAATGTTGCAGTTACCTGTAGATGTTTCTAATCTCAGGTAATTCAAATCTTCTTTTTAATCATATTTTGCAGTGTCTGTTTCTGTATTAGTTTCCAAGTCAAAGTACCACAAATGATGGCTTACAACAGAAATCTACATTCCTATTGTTCTGCATTAGCTTTGAGAGAGTCTGTACATACCACAAGCTTTTCTCCTAGCTTTGAGTAGTTGTTAGAATCTTTGGAGTTCCTTGGTTTTTAGATGCATCACTGTACTTTCTGCATCTATAATAATATGACTATCTGTGTATCTGTGTGTGTTTCCTTTTGTAAGGGCAATAGTCATTGGATTTAGGTGTGCCCTAATCTCGTGTGACTTCATCAAATTCAATTGTATCTGTAAATGCCCTTTTCTAAATAAAGTCACTCAGAGGTATCAAGTGCTTAAGCTTGGGTACATCACTTTTGAGGACATAATTTAACATGCAGCATACAGTAAATATATATCTATATAATTTCTATGGTAAAATTATTTTTCAAAAAAGCAGTATTAGCCTTCTAATTTCTACCAGTATCAGTTAAAATTTAAGGAAGGTTCTCAATACTTAATTAATAAAGAGAAAAAAAAACACTGATACAGTAACTGTGAAACCACCTTTTGAAATCATTCAGTTTCTTTTTTTAATGAACTCATTTCTACACAGATACAACTTTAGGAATACAGTGGTTCTTTCCCCTATGCCCTCCACCCTGCTCCCGTCACACCTCCCATTCCCTCTCTCATCTCCTTGTTCATTATGGATCATTTTTAGTATGACTTTATATATAGAGGACCATCTCTACGCTAATCACAGATTTCAACAATTTGCCCCCACGCTCACACACAACATATAGAGTGCATATAGAGAATTTGCAGTCGATTCTCATATGGCAATTCAATAGGGACAGAGGTCCTACCTGAGGAGCAAGTGCACAGTGACTACTGCTGTTTCTTTAATAATTAACACTCTTTTTTATTATTTCAGTGATCATCCAAGGCTCTTGTCATGGGCTTCCAGGGCTATGGAGGCCTTTTGTGACCATAGACTCCGTCAGTATTTCGACACGGCCATAAGCAAAGATGTTCTCTTCTCACTTCAGAGAAGAGTGTCTCCTTCTTTGATGACCCTTCCTTTCCTATGAGGTCTCACAGAGATCCTCCCTGTAGGATTTTATTCCACAGAATCTTGTCTTTCCATGCCTGAGATGCTCTTGCAGGCCTTTCAGTCTGACCAGGAAGACTTATGGGTTGATTCTGAGGTCAGAGTATTATTCACTGTGAAAGTCTTTCTAGGAGTCTGCTGTGTGGATTGCTTCGCAATGTTGGTCTGTCCTTCCTTTTTTAATTCTATTATTTTAACCAGGTATTTGATGTTATTTATGTCTTCCCTTTTGAATTTAGGCCAGTCTATCTGTTGCCTTTAACATTTAATATGATCATTGTAACAGTGAAAATGTTGTTTATACCACCAATACTTATGGGTTGGGAGCCCGATGATTAGTTCTTAGGCTGTACCCTGAGAGGTCAGTCTATATGCCTGTATGCAGAACTATACTGTTTTATAGTTTTAGACTACCTCCTCCATTTCTTATTCCCTTCTTTGTTTTTAACTGGGATATTTTTCCAATTGCTTTAAAATACATACAATTAACTCTGTGTTACATAGAGAGTTCAGCATATAGTGTGAGGTAGAGAGATGGGAAAAAGAAAAAAACTGACAAGACAAAACCAAAAGGATATACACAATAAAAAGTAACAGTAGTTAACCGTCTCTCGACAATCAGATCAAGGATTCTTGAGGACATTAGTTCTGAAAATGACTATTTCACTTCTATTAATTCTTCCAATCCATGAACATGGCATATTTTTCCATTTTTTCTGTCTTCTTATATTTATTTCTTTAATGTAATTTCCACCATTGAGATCTTTTACATGCTTGGTTAAATTTATTCCAAGGTACTTGATTGTTTTTGTGGCTATTGTGAATGGGACTGAATGGTGAACCATCCCTGCATACCAAGGATAAATCCCACTTGGTCTGGGTGAAAGATCTTTCTGATGTGTAGTTGGATTCAGTTGGCTAGGATTTTGTTGAGTATTTTTGCATCTATGTTCATCAGGGAGATAGGTCTATAGTTTTTTTCTCTGTTGCATCTTTTCCAGGCTTAGGAATTAAGGTGATATTGTCTGAATATAAAGAATTTGGGAGGATTCCTTCCCTTTCAATTGTTTTGAATAATTTGAGAAGAACTTGGAATAGTTGTTCTTTAAATGTCTGGTAGAATTCAGCAGTGAATCCATCCAGTCCTGTACTCTTCTTTTTTGGTAGCACGTTTATTATGGATTCAATTTCTTTCATGGTCATGGGCCTACTTAGGTTTTCTATGTCTTCATGGCTCAGTTTTGGAAGATTGTATGTGTCCAGAAATCTATCCATTTCTTGCAGGTTTCCCAATTTGTTGGCATATAGCTCTTTGTAGTGGTTTCTGATTATTCTTTTTATTTCTGTTGTTACATTTCCATTACCATATTTAATTTTACTGATTTGAATCTTCTCTCTCCTTTTTTTGGTTAGTTGGGCCAATGGTATATCTATTTTGTTTATTTTTTCAAAGCAGCAGCTCTTGGTTTTGCTGATCTTTTGTATTATTTTTTTTTTTTTGGTTTCAATTCTGTTTATTTTTTCCTCTAATCTTTAGTATTTCTTTTTATCTGGTGGGTTTGGGTTTGGTTTGTTGCTGTTCTTCTAATTCTTTGAGGTGCATAGAGAGGTCATTTATTTGGTACCTTTCCAGTTTCTTGATGTAGGCACCAATTCCTATAAACTTTCCTCTTAGCACTGCTTTTGCTGTATCCCACAAGTTTTGATAAGTCATATTGTCATTTTTGTTTATTTCTAGAATTTTTTATTTCTCTTTTTACTTCTTCTATGACCCACTGTTCATTCAGAATCATTTTGTTCATGCTCCATGTGTTTGCATATGATGCAGAGATTCTTGATTGTTGATTTCGAGTTTCATTGCATTGTGGTCTGAGAAGATGCATGGTGTAATTTTAATTTTTTTGAATTTGATGAGGCTCCCTTTATGGTCTAGCATATGGTCAATCCTAGAATAAGTTCCATGTACTGGGTTTGAAATATGTGCACTTTGTGGCTGTGGGGTGGAAGGCTCTGTAGATATCTACTAGGTCTATTTGGTCTATAGTGTCAATTAACTCTGTTGTTTCCTTGTTGGTTTTCTGTCTTGTTGATCTGTCCATTGGAGGAAGTTTGGTGTTGAAGTACCCCATTACTATTGTATTTTAGTCTATATCTACCTTTAAATACTTTAGTAATTCTTTCAAATAGCCTCCTGTAATTAGGTGCATGTACATTTATAATAGTAATTTCTTCGTGTTGGATTGACCCTTTAATCATTATATAATGTCCTTCTTTGTCTCTTTTAATAGCTTTTGTGTTAAAGTCTATTTTGTCTGATATTAGGATGGCACCCCAGCTCATTTTTGGTTTCTGTTAGCTTAGAATATCTTTTTCCATCCTTTCATTTTCAGTCTGTGTGCATCTTTGCTGGTGAGATGTGATTCCTGAAGGCAGCAGCTTTATGGGTTTTCTTTTTTTAATCCATTCAGCCAGTTTGTGTCTTTTGATTGTAGAGTTGAGACCATTTACATTCCCTGTGACTATTGTTGAATTCTGTCTTTTTCCTGTCATGTTTCCTTTAAAAAGCTGTTTATGTATTTTGGGATTTGTTTGTATTGTAGTTGGGTCATCTTCTACATTTGTCTTCTTTTGTAGTGAAGTTCTTGGTTTTGCATTTCTGTGTGTAGCACATCTTTGAGCCAGTGTTGTAGTGTTGGACACGAAGATACAAATTCTTTAAGTTGCTGTTTGTCATGGAAAATCTTTATTTCTCCTTCGTTCATAAATGACAGCTTTGCAGGGTACATTATTCTGGATTGGCACCCTTTATTTTTTAAAGCTTGGATAATGTCATGCCATTGTCTCCTTGCCTGTAGGGTTTGTGATGAGAAGTCCAGGGTGAGTCTGACTGAATCATCTCTGAATATGATTTATCATTTCTCTCTGGCACATTTCAGGATTTGTTCTTTGTGTTTCACTGAGCTGAGTGTTGCCACAATGTGTTGTGGTGAATTCCTCTTCTGGTCAAATTTGTTAGGACTCCTGTGTATTTGTTGAATTTGGTTCTTTCATTCAACCTGCCTATGATGGAAGTTTTCTGATATTATTTCATTGAAAATGCCTTCCAATCCGTTCTCTCTATCCACACCCTCAGAGACTCCTGGATGTTATATTGCTTGATTGAATCTTGTAAGGCTCCAACCATGTTTTTTGATTTTCTAATTTCTTCTTCCTGTGTTTGATCGACTGTATTATTTTTGGAAGTTTATCTTTGAGTTCTGATATTCCCTCTTCTATTTCATCTGTTTGATTTCTGAGGGATTCCACGGTAGTTTTTATTTGGTCAATTGAGTTTTTCATTTCCATTATTTCATTCTGGCTTCTCTTTAGGATCTCTAATCCTTGGGTGTGCTTTTTGTTCAGATCTTGAAACTGTTTCTCATTGCTTCTAAGTAATCTGATTATTAATTTTCTGAATTCTTTTTCTGGCATGACTTGAAATTCTTCTTCATCCTCTATTATGGATGGTTTAGCCTGTTCCACTGGTGAGTTCATAGGTTCTTCTATATCCTTATTCAGGATTTTGCCTCTGTTCTTTGGCATTTCTGTTTGGTTGAATTTTTAGGTTGATTCTCCTCTGCAATGGGCTGCTATGGGTCTGTGCCGATTGCCAATGTAAACAGGCAGCTTCACCTTCTAGAGTTTATTTATTTCTGGTAACTGAGGGAGGCAGGTACTTGAGTAGGCTGGTACCTGGGCTTTGAGGTACTAAGCCCTGCCCCCTGGGGCTCATCTCCCTGTTCCGGTGTTTGCCTGAGAGCATCTGGGCCTTGGTTTCTCAGCACCCCCATCACTGTGCCCCTGTGCAATGAGTGGGGAGTCACTATGAACCACTGTGGTCCTTGTTCCCCGTGTGGGGTGGACTCCACCACCGAAGTTCGCATTCGGGAGGCAAAAGCAGAACCTGCCCTCTTTCACTCCCGAATGTAAACAAACAAGATGGCTGCTGTCTGCCCACTGTAGCTTGTTGTGTGTGGGGGGGAGAAACCGAGGTACTGTGGCATGTTCAATCTTTCAGTTCATCCCCCAAGATCGTGCTCCCTTCCCCCTTACAGCAAAAAGCACTATTCACTTTGCTTTGCTTTGCTTTGCTTACCCATTAATTTGTGCTTGTGTGTCTCCCCTTTCCCTCCCAGAGTGCAGTGGGAATGGCAGGGAGACTTCAGCAGCTTTAGCAGCTACCTGAATTCATTCAGTTTTATCTTCATCCCCTAGTTTATTGTTGGTTTCTGTTCTCAATAAATAAGTTGCAATATGAGGCAACCTGTCATAGTGTCAGGAAAGCCTTGTACATTGTGTGCATATGTGCTCAAAGACAAGAAAAGAAAAAAATACCTATTGCATGTCTAGCTATTGATTTGTATTATTCACTGTTATACATGATGTTTTCTTCCAAAACTAATTCAGAATTTCTGAAAAAGCTTGCAATACATTGTGCTCTCAAGAATTCTCCCATCTCACATGTCACACACTTTCACATTTTCTCTATTTTTAAATAAAATATGGTTAATTTATTCTGCATGCAATTTGTGGTGTTTTCTATGATATTTCAAGAAATAAATGCCACTATGTCTTATAAGAATATTTATAGCCTGTTAAAACATTGTCTGAGTTACTCAAGCCATATTCTTGGAATTCCTCTCCCTGATGTTTGCCATAACAGAATACAAAAACTAGAATTAATTGAATCAGGTACCAGCACTGTGATGCAGTGGATGAAGCCACCACTTTCAATGCTGGCATCCTATGTGAGTGCCAGTTCTATTCCTGGCTGCTCCACTTCTGAACCAGCTCCCTGCTAATATGCCTGGGAAGACAGTGGAAGGTGGCCCAAGTGTTTGGGCCCCTCCCACCCACGTGGGAGACACGGATGTACTCTCAAGCTCCTGGATTCTGCCTGGTCCAGTCCTGATCATTGTGGTCATCTTGAGAGTGAACCAGCAGATAAGAGATCTCTATTTCTCTATGTCTCTCCCCTTCGCTCTGTAACTCTGCCTTTCCAATAAATAAATCTTTAAAATAAAAACAAATAGAATAAAAGACATGTTTTCTCTAAATGTTTTCTGGCATATATAGATAGATTAATGAAATTCTTAACACAGTGGTGTAATGAAATCTAATCAGATTAACAGGTAGAAACTTTATGTGACTATGACTTCATTTCTTTTACCTTCCATAAGAATTTAAAAAAAAAACAATTAAAGAAAAACTTATAAGCAGTATCATTTTCACCAATACATTCAGTGTTAGGATCAAGCTGTGGACCCAACTGATAGCCCTGAGCGTGCTGAAAGATTGCTGCTTTATGTATGCAAAGGCCCGACAGCCTGTCAATGACAGAGGAACTTGCCTCTGTGTGTTTCCTGGAAACGGGAATCAGAGCAGAGGTGGGAACTCCAATCAATCACACCAGAGATGTGTTTGGCCTGAATAGGCTCTGCGCACTGAAAGCCTGACTTTCTTTGTCTCTTGCAGGCATTATTTTACCGCCAAACCTTGCAATTCAGAGGACAGAGAGGCCCCTTTTAGAACTGGGTTTTCAGTGCAGCTGTGCACAGATTTAAAAATCATTCTTTGATTTTTCAATTTCTCTTCTCTAAGACTGATAATGCTTGCAGGTTGTGCTGAAGAGAGATTAGAGTGAGGTAATAGAAATGACAGAAGAAGAGACACTTGTTTTCTGCCACGGTCAATATAAAAAATTATCCTACTTTGATGAATAGAAACCTGGTGTGCAAAGAAACACAGGAATACAACAAAATTGTAAATTAAATGGCTCCTTTATATTCAAAGGCAAATTTAAGTTATGTTTAGAATTGGGCTTTCTCCAACATAATTGAATGACAAGCTCTGTGTGTTCTAAAAGAAACATTTTCTATAGAGCGATACAAGGAATGAAGCCAGTATCTTTATTTTTCGTTTTACACTGTATGGTCAAATTTTGGAAGCTAATCATTTTTATGCACCATGCTTCCTAGAGTATCATTTCCCAAACTGTGCTGCAAAGAACTCATGTTTTCTAAGAAATGTTACAAGGGAAACATATATATGATTTATATACTAATTTACTTGCTTTTTAAAAATTATCTACTGAACCGTCCTTTGGGGATCCAGAGGTTAAATGAGAGATGGAGAGACAGCCTGTTGCTGTGAGGCCCAATATTTTCTTGAACAAAAAGAAAGAGCAGTTGACATGTAATGTACACTCATGTATGCCAGACCCCGACACAAGCTGTTCTCATGTTATCATTTCTTTAATCCTCACAATATGTGCGGTAGGTAATGGAGCTATCACAATTTTACCAAGGGTAAAATAATTTTTCCTTAGTAAAAGGATAAAAAATTATATAAATTAATCATAAGAGAGGTCAGATATATACTTTTTTAACTTTTATTTAATAAATATAAATTTCCAAAGTACAACTTTTGGATTATGGTGGCTTTTTCTTCCCATACCCTCCCTCCCATCCACAACTATCCCATCTCCCACTCCCTCTCCCATCCCATTCTTCATCAAGATTCATTTTCAATTATCTTTATATACAGAAGATCTACTTAGTATATTTTAAGTAAAATTTCAAGGGTTTGCACCCACACAGACACACAAAGTATAGAGTACTGTTTTACCAGTAGTTTTACCATTAATGTTCTAACACAAACTGAGTCTCCTGAATTGTAACAAAGGAGCACAATTGGCTCAATTCAATGGAAAATGGTTATGGTTTTTAGTAATGAAACAGTTGAGCCTTCATTGAGAAGCTGACCCTTGACCCACAAATTAACACACCTTCTAGAACAGTACATGAAAGATAAAATTCGTAACTTTGGATTCAGCCAAAAGTTTTTGTATATGTAACAAAAGTAGGGCTCATAAAATAAAAAGAAATGGTAACTTGCATTTTATCAAACGAAAAGCTTTGTTTTGCAACACTGTAATAACAATTATATATACATATATATATATATATATACATGTATCTCATATTCATGACTAAAGCATAAATTAGAGTACATAAAGGACTGCGAAATTAACTATGAAAATAAATGACAAAGACATGAAGTGACACTTTGACAAACAAGATATAATTTATGGGTGGACGATAAATGTTTGAAAAGATGCTCAACATCATTAACTATCAGGGAAAGGGAAGTTGAAATCGAAATGAGATATTATACTTTCATTAGAAATAAAAACAAAATTAAATAAAAGTACATGAAAAGTACCAATAAGATGGTGAAGTAAATGAAACTCTTGTTACAGTACTGCCAAGAAGGTCAAATATCACAGGCAATCTGGAAGACAATTTAGCAGGTCCCTAGCTATTTTTTAAAATGAAAATGAAAAACAAATAAAAGTACAAACAAAAAATTTACATTTTGGAATTGTTTTGTTCAGATGAATTTGTAAAACATTCGTTTTCACTAAAGAATATAATGTGGGGCCTGCACTGTGGCTCACTTGTTTAATCCTCGGCCTGTGGTGCCATCATCCCATATGGGCACCGGGTTCTAGTGCCGGTTGCTCCTCTTCCAGTCCAGCTCTCTGCTGTGGCCAGAGAGGGCAATGGAGGATGACCTAGGTGCTTGGGCCCTGCACCTGCGTGGGAGACCAGGAGGAAGCACCTGGCTCCTGGCTTTGGATCAGCGCAGCGCCAGCCATGGTGGACATTTTGGGAGTAAACCAACGAAAGGAAGACCTTTCTCGCTGTCTATAACTCTACCTGTCATATAAAAAATTATGTTAAAAAAAGAATATAATGTAACTATATTCCATTTCACAAGTTCCTCCTGTGGGTATTTAAAATTGTCATCTTGAAAGTTCATTTTAGCTCTACCATTGTATGAAAAAGGACAAAGGAGAGAAAGAACAAACAGAAGTTGATTCCTGGGGCTAATGTTACTGTCTTTAGGGGTAAGCATCTACTAGTGATGCCAGCATCACAAAATCCCATATCAGAGTGCCAGTTCAAGTGTCAGCTGCTTTGCTTCTCACGCAGGTCCTGGCTAATGCTCCCGGGAAGACAGTGGAAGATGGCCCAAGTGCTGGGGCCCCTGTCACTCATGTGGGAGACTAGGATAGTGTTCCCGATCCTGGCTTGTGCCTCCCAAACTGGGCTCTTTGCAGCCATTTGTGAAAGTGAACCAGCAGATAGAATATTTCTCTCTTCCTCTCCCTCTGTCATGTTTCATTTCAAATAAATATATAAATTAATCTTTAAAAAATAAAAAATGTGTCTATATAAAGAATGACAAATACAACAGATATAATGATACTTCCAATGTGTCAACATAAACCTGCAATAACATCACTGAGGAACGTATTCAGAAGGCTGGGTTTTTTTAAAAAATATAGTTTTTATTTATTTATTTGAGAAGCAGAGTTACACACAGAGAGGGAAAGAAACAGAGAGAAAAGTCTTCCATCCACTAGTACACTCCCCAAATGGCGACAACAGCCGGAGTTGTGGTGTTCAAAACCAGAAGCCTGGAGCTTCCTCCCCGTCTCCCACCCAGCTGCAGGGGCCTCAACACCTGGGTCATCTTCTACTGCTTTTCCAGGCCATAGCAGAGAGAGCTGGATCAAAAGAGGAGCATCTGGGACACAAATCAGCACCCATTTGGGATGCCAGTGCCAGTAATGGAAATTTAACCTAGCACACCACAGTGCTAGCCCACAGAAGGCTTTTGAGTTAACCAATTAACCACTGTATGCAGAGCTTCAAGATTCTTGATAACATATCTTTTGAAGACTCTCTACGTGACTATATACTGTAAATCTCCACAACATTATTATAAGTGTTAAATAATAAATGTTTCAGTTTGTAAATCTCTATACTGATAGGAAGCAATTGTTTTTCTCAGGGAAATAAAAATTGCTAAAATTAAGTGATAATCATTCCATAAAGTTTGTACTTTGAAACTTCAGATAAATCAGAATCCTGTGGAATTTCTATTAAAACACAGATTATCTGGCCCCGCCCCTAGAATTTCTGACTATCTGTATCTGGAGTGGCATCTGGAAATGCAAAGATCTAGGAAGCTACCAGGTGATGCTGAGCACTTGTTCTGAAAACCTCAGGCTATACGGCATGTATGATGCCAGCATCCCACAGGAGCTCCAGTTCAAGCCCTAGCTACTCCACTTCACATCCAATCCCTCCTAATGTGCCTGGGAAAGCATCAGAGGATGGCCCAAGTTCTTGAGTTCCTGCCACCTACAAGAGAAACCCAGATGGAGTTCTAGGCTTCTGGCTTCTATCCGGTTCAACTCTAGCTCTTATGGCCATTTGGGGACTGAACCAGTGGATGGAAGATCTATCCTTTTGTGTCTCTCCCTCTCTCTGTAACTCTGCCTTTCCAATATATAAATACATATTTAATTAAAAAGAGCTGATGCATTTATGTATATTTAAAATGCAGAAAAACATTACCTCCTAGTCTCTTGCCTGAATATGAAAAAAATGTTTATTTATTTTTATGTATTTGGAAAGGATACAGAGAGAGATCTCTAACTGCTGGTTCACTCTCCAAATTCCCACGAGAGGAAAGAGTAGGCCAGGCACAATCTGGAAGAGTGGAACTCATTCTAGGCTTCCTGGGTCCGGCGCTGTAGTGCAATGGGCTAACACCCAGGCCTGAAGCACCAGCATCCTATATGGGCACCGGTTCGAGACCTGGCTGCTCCACTTTCAATTTAGCTCTTTACTGTGGCCTGGGAAAGCAGTAGAAGATGGCCCAGTTCCTTGGGCCCCGGCACCCAAGTGGGAAACCCGGAAGAAGCTCCTGGCTCCTGACTTCAGATTGGCACAGCTCCAGCCATTGTGGCCATCTGTTTCTCTCTCTCTCTCTCTCCCTCTCTCTCTCTCTCTCTCTGCCTCACCTCTCTTTCTATGTAACTCTTTCAAATAAATAAATAAATCTTTATAAACAGTTGGATATGTAAAGGGGGATATCAAATGAATGAAAACAAAGATAATATATATAAAACTGAGGCCCACGGCTCATTTAATTTCTTTGGCTCAGAAATTTGGCTTTAATACACTATTAGCCAAATCAGAGATTACTTACAGAGCACAGTTATTACTGAAAGTAAAGCAGATTTCTCAGAAAGTATCTTGTAATATATACAAAATACCTTTTGCAACATTTTAGAGTACAGTATTCAGATGTTTAATTTAATCAATATAAAAATTAATATGGGTGCTACTTGATGTGGCTTAAGTATATATTTTCTTGCTAATATGGAGTAGGAGTCTTTGAAATGTTTGAAAGTGTTGATTTAAAAAATAAAGTGGTGGAATGACATATATATATGTGTGCGTATAATTCCTTAGTAAATATATTTTATGTAAAATGGCTAATGTATTCATCAAGACAGCAAATAGCTTGGGTTTGTCATAAATTACCATGTTTCTGTTGAGGAAAATTCCTTCTATTCCCAATTTGCTTAAAGTTTTAATCATGAAAGGATGTTGCATCTATTGAGATAATAATATAGTTTTTGTTCTTCATATTGTTAATGTGATGTATCACATTTATTGATTTACAAATGTTGAACCATCCCTGCATACTGGAAATAAATCCCACTTGGACAGGTGAATGATTCTTCTTATGTGTTGTTGGATTCAATTAGCTAATATTGCTAATATTGTGTTTAGGATTTTTGCATCAGTACTTCCCTCTCTTTGTTGTATCTTTTTCTGGCTTAGGAATGAAGGTGATATAGGCTTCATAGAAAGAGTTTGGGAGGATACCCTCTCCTTCAATTATTTTGAATCACATGATAAAAATTACAATTAATTCTTCTTTAAATGTCTGGTAGAGGGTCAGCACTGTTTTGTAGCAGGTTGGGCCACCACCTGTGGTGCCAGCATCCCATATGGACTGCGGTTCGAGACTCGGCTCTCTGGTATGGCCTGGAAAAGCAATAGAAGGTGATCCAAGTCCTTGAGCCCCTGTACCTGTGAGGGAAGTCCTGGGGGAAGCTCCTGGCTCCTGACTTTGGATGGGCTCAGCTCCAGCCATTGTGGACAATTGGGGAGTGAACCAACGAATGGAAGACATCTCTCTCTTTCTGCCTCTCCTCTCTCCATGTAACTCTGACTTTCAAATAAATAAATAACTCTTTAAAATATATCTATTAGAATTCAGCAGTGAAACAATCTGGTCCTGGGATTTTTGTTATTCAGGAGTCTTAATTATTGATTCCATTTCCATCATAGTTATTGGTCTGCTTAGGTTTTCTTTGTCTTCAAGACTCAATTTTGGTAGGTTCCATGTTTAGGAATCTATCCATTTCTTCTAGGTTTCCAGATTTGTTGGCATACAGCTCTTTGTAGTAATTCCCAATGATTCTTTTTTTAATTTCTGCTGTGTCTGTTTTTACATTTTTTTATCATTGGTTTTAGTGATTTAGGTCTTTTCCTTTTTTTTTGGTTACTTGGGCCAATGGTGTGTAAGTTTTGTTGATTGTTTAAAAAAAAGCTCTGTTGCACTGATCTTTGCATTTTTGTTTCAATTTTGTTTATTCTTTAATTTTAATTATTTCTTTTCTCCTACATTTTGGGTTTGATTTGTTGTTGATTTTCTAGGTCCTTGAGATGAACTGATATTTCATTTATTGGTAACCTTCCAATTTATTCATGTATGCACCAATTGCTGTAAACTTCACTCAACACATCTTTGTTGTATCCCATAAATTTGATATGATGTTTTGTCACCTTCATTTGTTTCCAGAATTTTTTTTATTTCTCTTTTGGTTTCTTCTATGACCAACTGTTCATTCAGGACCATGTTGCTCAATCTCCTTGTGTTTGCATATGATCTAAAGTTTCCTGAGTTGTTGATTTCCAGCTTCATTCCATTGTAGTCAGAAAAGATGCATGGTATAATTTCAATTTTTTTTTAATTTGTAGAGACTTACTTTATGGCCTAGCATGGTCTATCCTGGAGAAAGTTCCATGCACTGATGAGAATAATATGTAATCTGCAACTGTGGGGTGAAAAGTTCTATAGATATCTGTTAAGTCCATTTGGTCCATAGTGTTGATTTGCTCTGTTTGTTTGTTGATTTTCTGTTTGGTTGATCTGTCCACTGCTGAAAATGGGGTGTCAAAGTCCCCTGTTCCTATTGTATTGGAGTCAATGTCTGTCTTTCATTCATTAACATTTCTTTTAAATAGCCAGTTGACCTGTATTTGGGTGTGTATACATTTATTATAGTCATATCTTCCAGTTGAATTAATCCCTTAATCATTACATAGTACCCTACTTCATCTCTTTTAACACTTTTTATGTTAAAGTCTATTTTTTCTAATATTACAATAGCAACACCTGTGCTTTTATGCTTTCCATTAGTATGGAATATCTTTTTCCAACCTTCATCTTTAATCTACATGTCTCTTCGTTGGTGAGAAGTATTTCTTGGGCAGCAAGTAGATGGGTCCATCAAATTACTAGAGAACATTGGAAGAAACTCTGAAAGACATTGGTATAGGTTAAAATTTCTTGGAAAAGACCCCAGAAGCACAGGCAATCGAAGACAAAATTGACAAATGGGATTACGTCAAGCTGAGAAGCTTCTGCACTGCAAGAGAAGCACTCAGCAAAGTGAAGAGGCAACTGACAGAATGTGAGAAAACAATTTGCAAACTATGCAACTAATAAAAGGTTAACATCCAGAATCTATAAAGAGCTAAAGAAATTCAACAACAACAAAGCAAACAATCTAATTAAGAAATGGGCAAAGGACTTCAACAGGTATTTTTCAAAAGAGGAAATCCAAAGGCAAACAGACACTTGAGAAAATGCTCAGGATCATTAGCCATCAGGGAAATGCAAATCAAAACCAAATTGGTGCAGCGACTCTGGAAGACAGTATGGAGATAACTCAGAAATTTGAATGTAGACCTACCATTTGATCCAGCCACCCCACTCCTGGGAATTAACCCAAACCAAAGGAAATCAGCATTTGAAAGAATGATCTATACTCCATGTTCATTGCAGTACAACTTAGAATAGCTTAGATATGGAATAAACCCAGGTGTCCACCAAGCTTTGAATGGACAAAGAAATTATGGTATATATACACTGTGGAATACTACTCAGCAGTTTTAAAAAAATGAAATTGTGTATTTTGCAAGAGATGGATGCAACTGGAAACCATTATACTTAATGAAAAAAGCCAGTCCCAAAAGTATATATCACATGTTTTTCCTTACCTGGGATAACTAATAGAATATTTGAAATGTAATGAGTTTTAGTGAAACTGACACTTTGAGATACAATGATTTTGGACAGCCCTTGTCCCTTCCATTGAGGAACAGTGATTTTTTTTCTTTTTTTTTCTTTATACTATTTGTTGAACTCTTGTACTTAGTGTAGGGTTAACTATATGATCAGTATGAAGACTGAAAATAGACTGTAAAAATTAAGAGTGGGAATCTGAGAGGAAGGAAGAGGAAGGGTTGGAGCATGGATGGAAGAGAGGGTAGGCGGGAAAGTGTCACTATATTGCTAAAGCTGTCTATGTGAAATACATGAAACTTGAATAACAAATAAAAATAAAATTTAAAATAATACAATATTAAAATAATATTAAAAAAACAGCAAATCACTAGTTCAAATGCCTTACAAATCCCCTGTTCTATCTTAAGAAACACAATGAAGGAGAATGAAACTCCCTGTGGTGTGCCATAAGGATAGGTTATTCATTTGATTAGTGTTAGCTGGCAGGCACAACTTTATTTGATGGGAAGTTTTTGTTTTATATACGAAAGAAAATAGAACTAGAAATCATATTATATGATCAAAAATACTTCATTTATGCAAGAGACTCAGGAAACTCATGCTATGCTACTACTCAAAACCAGCTCTCATCAATGTATATTTATGGTTATTCAAATTGTCTTTTTCTAACTACGTTTCCTAGAGAGGAAACACCACAGTTTGTTGATTCTAAGTAGATATATATGCTGGAAATACAAAGGCTTTTGATTACATTTCTTTCAGAAACTATTTCCTGCTTTATATTGGATATGTAGAGAGAGAAGATAAATCTTTAATAACACAGTAATCCAGAAACCAAACAAAGTGAAATTCAATAGGGGAAATCTTTTTTTAAATATCACATTTTTAAAATGATAACTTTTTATGTACAAATGTTATAAAATATATTAGTTTAAGAAAATATAGAAGCTTAAGAAAGCTGAATTCATTCATAATATTCTTAGACATTGTTTGCATTTAAATTTGTCAGTCTCCAATCTCTTACTGAAACTTCATTTCTTTCAATATTTTTATTTGAAAGCTGCTGCTTCACATCATCAAAACTCCTTATAAAACAAGGCTTAATCAACTACATATTGTTTATTGTCCATTCTTATAATTTAATTTATCTGTTAAGCATCTACAGTGCTCAAAATTTTGCTTTTATAAGTAATATTTAATACTTTAAAATCTATCTTATAGAATGATTTCATAAAGTTAAATTATTTATATCATTATGAGTCTTTACTGTTTATTTTTATATTGGGAAAGTAAGCTAAAATAAGTAAGCAAAAACAATCACAACTGCCCTAAATTCGCTTATTTCATGTATATGTTTATAAAATATATTGGTTGAATGGTAATCTGTTGTATCAGTATTAAAGTATACTTTTGTAATTACTTGACTAAATAGGACTAAATCCTATTACTATTGAACTTAACATTTTTCTCCAAAAAAACTTTTTCTTCTTTTTCTTTCTTTGTTTTAAAGGCAGAGTGATGGAGAGAGGGAGAGAGATAGGGAAAGAGAGGTTGTCCATCCACTGGTTAATTCCTCAAATTGCCACAACAGATACTGCTGGGCCAAGCTGAATGCAGGAGCCAGGAATCTCGTCCTGGTCTCCTATGTGAGTGGCAGGGGCCCAAGCACTTGCCAATCTTCAATTGCCTTACAAGCAGCATTAGCGGAAAGCTAAGTAACAAGTGGAGCAGCCAGGACTCTGACTGGTGCTTCAATATGGGATGCTATCATGTCAAGCTGCAGCTTAATCTACAGTGCCATGACAATGACCCTCCAATAAGTTTTTCTAAGGAGTTTGTAGATTTTTTTGTTAGAATGTTTCTTTTACCTTTATGATGTTCAATGTTTAATTTATAAGATCTAACCAATTTTGAATATGCAGTTTAGTTATCTTTTAATTGTATGCATCATGAGATTTAAATATATTAAATGCACTTAATGAAGCTTCCTTTTATTTTTCCTTTTTTTTCTTGAGCACTTTAAAGGAGCTACTAAGAAATCAAAATTAATTACTGTTAATGTATTAACTTCTTTAATTAAATTAATTAATTTGTATTTATTTAGAGTTTTTTCTCTCTTCTTAAACATTAAATTCATTGAAATAGTTAGCTTTCTCATGGTTTTTATTTTTTTAAGTGTAATACATTTGAGCTTCACTTTTCCTTTAGTCCAAGATCTATTTATGTACTTCCTTGTCTATGTTCCTCATTCTTCACAGTCACTGGACAAAGAAATTGATGAAAAGAGCTGTAACATTTCTAAATTTCAGCCAAAAAAAAACCTGCATCACCTATTGTCAGCTCCTCTGGGGTGGTTGGAAGGATGAGTAAAGCAAACGACTCTCCCCTTTTTTCTTCAGATATTGTAAACTCCACCATAGTCTTTAACCAGTTGAAACACTGTGACTCTGTCAGCCAGTTCAAAGTGGCTAGCATGCTGCTGGTCTTAAGACTCATGACAAGCCTCACTGGAACCGACCTGATCATTCTGCTGCCACCTCTCAGTACCAGAAATGCTGGTCTTCTCCTGTCCAAGGTTCTTTCCCATTGAGAACTATGCAATGCATGAGACTGGGATAAGATCTCAGAGCCATGAAGGGCTTCTGTCAGAGGCGACTCCCAAGTGTCACCCAAGGACTCCTTAAGTGATCCGACTACCTGTTAGGGAGTCAGACTGAGATATGCATTGTACCCTTTGCTTATCAGCGATATTTCTACAGCAGCATTTCCAGTTGGAGGTTTCGTGCTGCTATGCAGACTACTTTATAGTTAAACATCTTCAGTTCTCATTTTATTAGATTGGAAGGATTAGAAAGAAGTTATTTTAAAGTTATCCCTTCTCTCTGAGATGCCCAGGTGGCATGATTACCTGATTATCTACTGCTTTGTTCCTTGGTGGATTC
Source organism: Sylvilagus floridanus (assembly GCA_949820135.1). Lineage (NCBI taxonomy): Eukaryota > Metazoa > Chordata > Mammalia > Lagomorpha > Leporidae > Sylvilagus > Sylvilagus floridanus. The sequence goes on from OX463243.1 coordinate 39,414,137, forward strand.
AAATGTTGATGTCATGTGCCAATCCTTTTAGTCAAGGATTTTTTGTTATTGTCCTTGGTAACAAAAATTTCATGTGTCCTGAGAAAGTTCTAATATTTGCTGTTGTCAGTAGGTCTTGATTGTTTGGAAGAATGGATCTTATTGGCTTTTTTTTTAAACATTGTATCTAATAAATACATTTTTTCATAGATACAACTTTAGGAATACAGTGGTTCCTTATCCATACCCACCCTCCCACCCCGACTCCCATCCCACTTCCCTTTCCCTCTCCCATCTCCTTCTTCATTATGGTTCATTTTTAGTTTGATTTTATATACAGAGGACCAACTCCACGTTAAGCACAAATTTCATCAGTTTGCACCCCACACATACACACACACAACATATACAGTACCTTTTGAGAGCAAGATTTGCAGTTGATTCTCATAGTACCACTCATTAGGGATGGAGGTCCTATATGGAGAGTATGTGCACAGTGACTTCTGTTGTTCCTTTAACAATTAACACTCTTATTTATGACATCAGTGATCACCTGAGGTTCTTGCCATGAGCTGCCAAGGCTATGGAAGCCTTTTATGACCATAGACTCCATCGGTATTTGTACACAGCCATAAGCGAAGTGGTTAAAGGGATGCTTTGGACTAGACATAGACATAGGAAGGGAACTTAGGGGCACTTATTTCTCTTTCCTGTCACTCCAGAAGAGGCCCTCAAAATATCTGGGGCACTGGGACAAGCCCTGATCATCTCAGGGGTGGAGACTGGATGCGTTTGACCCTATCTTCAGGAAAAAATTTTATCTGCTTTAAAAAGCCAGTTTAACTAGCGGCCAGCTAAAAGACAGCTTACATGCATAAAAAAGATAAAGACCAACTAAGGCCCAAAGCGGGGAGACAGCAGGTAAAGCTAATCTTGAGAAACACATGAGGCGTTGTGTCAGGGAACCCATGACCAGTCCCTTGTGATAGCCTTCAGCCCAGAATGGTAGCAGGGTCTGGGAGAGGAGTCTCCCTGGCAATGAATCCCTCTTCCCTCTCTAAAAATCTGAGTATAAGTTAATAGTCCAAATTAAACCTGGGGTTCTGAACTCTCTCAGAGGCCTGTTCCCACAATCTTATGAAGTACATAGATTCTGCTTCCCTGGGAGGAAGCTTTGAGCTGAGTCTTTCTTAGACTCTAAGTGGAGTTCTTCTCAGAGTATCACTTCCACTCTGTGTGAAGTGCTCTTTGCTCACTCTGAGAATTCTTTGCTGTCTATACTTACTGCCTGTGAAGAGTAAGACATTTGGTTCATTTTCAAAGTAAGGTATTCAACTGTGAGTAGAAAATTACTAACAACTGGCTAGCATAACATTTTTGGATATGTGGAAAGTTACAGGTAGCTAGTATAACAGCTAGATTATAAGCTGCAAAGTACCCACAACTGGAACATTCCAGGTCATACAGGGTGCTGAGCAAATAGAATATTAGTGGTGGTTAACAGAAAAACTAAAACAGATGGAGGTAATAAAACATAGTAGATATACAGGAAAATTGTGACCCCATCGCCAGTGAGTAATTTGGGGAGGACCTGGGTGCCAGTGAATAAATTTCTTGCTGTAACCATCACAGGTGTGCCTGCCTACCAGACACCTGATCTTTCAAGACCATTAATAAAGTCTCACTTTGACTACACTTCCCCAGTCTGAGTCCATCCTTTGAGTGAACAGGTGAGGGTGTTTCCTACAAACTTGGGCATTCCTGGGATCTATGGGCCTGTGGGACATGGGGGTTATGGGGGACATGGAGGAGATGTGTCCCCCCACTTTCAGATAGCTTACTTGGTCTAGGCTTCCTGTCTCCCTGTAGAAACCAAAGAAGAGCCAGAGACTGTTATTCAGAAGACAGTGGAGGCAACACAATAATAAATGGCAGGCACCTTGCAGTCATGGATGAACTCATGGATGACCCAAGGTAGGAAAATTGGACTTTAAGTCCTTCTGTGATTGCTGGGTATTTTGGAGATCAAGTGTGTGTGTGACTGTGATGTATCCTAGATACAAAGTGCGTGTGGACTTTCCAACCATGGTTCCATCCTCTTACAAGGGAAGTGGCTGTAGACAAAGTGGGTCTCAAGTGTGCAAGGAATCTCCACAGGGATGATTGAGCACATAAGAAACTAGACACAGGATGATGAGTTGAAAACGGGAAATACAAATTTTAGGTCTAGGGAAGGGCTCCCTATGACATCCCCCAGAAAACCCATTGGGAAGAATGTTAAGGTTATATATGTTAACCATACAGTGTTACTGAGACATTTTATAATGTGTAAGGTTTTAGATGTCTGTATGCATAAGTTTGAGGTACAATATTACTATATACCAGCTATACCAAGACACTGATCTATTGTTTGTTGACACAAGATCTATTGTTTGACAAAATTAATGTTTTGAACTCAAGAAAATTATTTAACTTTAGAAAAACATAGATTTGTTAGATGAGATACCACCTGTGTATTAATTGGTCATTTATCAAAAAACATTACTGGGGCGTGCATTTTGACATAGTGGGTAAAGGTTCAATCTGCGATGCGGGCATTCCATATGGGCACTAGTTCGTGTCCCAAGTGCTCCACTTCTGATCCAGATTCCTCTTGGTGACCTGAAAAATGCAGCAGACAATGTCCCAAGCACTTGTGCCCCTGCAACCCACATGGGAGAACCAGATGAGGCTCCTGGCTCCTGTTTTTACCTGGCCTAGAGCTGGCTGTTGTGGCCATCTGGATAGGAAGCCAACAGGTAGAAAATCTCTGTCTCTCTGTCTCTCCCTCTCTCTCTCTCTTTCAAATTAATAAATATTTTTTAAAAAGGGAAAAACCATTTAATTTCATATTGTATAACTGATTTTGTTCCTGCTAAAAGTTTCTCTTATTTTTTTAAGATTAATTAATTTATTTATTTGAGAGGCAGAGTTACAGAGAGGCAGAGGTAAAAGAGAGAAAGGGAGAGAGAGAGAGAGATATTCTATCCACTGGTTCACTCCCCAAATGACTGCAACAGCTGGAGCTGGGCCTATCTGAAGCCAGGAGCCAGGAGCTTCTTCTGGATCTCTCGCTGGTGCAGGGGCCAAAGTACTTGGGCCATCTTCCACTGTTTTCCCAGGTCATAGCAGAGAGCTCAATCAGAAAAGGAGCAGCTGGGACTCTAACCAGCACCTGTATGAGATGTTAGCACTGCGGGTGGTGTCTTTTCCCACAGTGTCAAAGCTCTGGCCCCTCTCTCATGGTTATTAATAGAAAACATTTCGAAGGCCGGTGCCACAGCTCACTAGGCTAATCCTCCACCTGTGGCGCCGGCACACTGGGTTCTAGTCCAGGTTGGGGCACCGGATTCTGTCCCGGTTGCCCCTCTTCCAGGCCAGCTCTCTGCTGTGGCTCGGGAGTACAGTGGATGATGGCCCAAGTCCTTGGGCCCTGCACCCGCATGGGAGACAAGGAGGAAGCACCTGGCTCCTGGCTTGGGATTGGAGCAGTGTGCCGGCTGTAGCGTCCAATTGGGGGTAAACCAACGGAAAAAGGAAGACCTTTCTCTCTGTCTCTCTCTCTAACTCTGCCTGTCAAAAAATGTTTTAAAAAAAATTTCGAAATAATGTATTTTCTTTGGTCTATGTGCCCTAAAACCAGGCTTTGCTCTTTTCTGAATGTGTCACCTTGAGCAAGTCACTAAGCTTTTTGGGTCTTACATTCTTCCTTTGTGACATGGGGATGATAGTAGTACTTACCATGCTTGATTGTTATAACTAAATGATTAGAGTTTTAGGGGGTAACTTTTGAGTACTAGATTAGATTGGATCATTATTATTTCTCTTCAGTGCAAAAAAGCATTAATTTATGTGACATTTGAAAAGAACCTATTCTATAAATTCAAAATCAATTGAGATTTCTCATTTTCTCATCTGTTTTATTCCAAATAAACTCAACGTTAAAAAAAAAAACTTTTCTGTGAGCTAGATAGGTGTCATTTGATGTGACAAAATAAACAACATTAACAGAAGTGACATTCACCAAAAAAATTGAGTATGAGTCATCTCTTTGAAAAAATAGAAAATTAGGGCATGACAACTGATAAAACAGCAGTGCTTTATAAAAGTAATAGATAAAAAAAGGAGGGAAAAAAAAAATCAAGTTTTCTCCAGAAAAATCTTTAGTTCCTCACAAGCTGTTAAATTTCTAAATCAAGAAGACTGCTGATGAAGGAGACATTTTTTGCTTTTCCTTGTGATTTGATTTTTTTCCCCAACAGTGGTTGAACTAGTACAATCTGGGTCTTAGGTGTATCATCCTCTCACTCCTACATACATACACCTAGATTTTGGAACTAATTGAGAATCTGGAAATTTGATATTTATGTTGTTTTATCATTGAAAGTTCTGAAATGAAGAATATTGAAATACAGAGGAAAACCATTTGATAAGAAAGTACCCTGATGGAAAGATTCATCTACATTGTAATAGAACTTACAAAGAGAAGGAGAGGAAAAACAGAGAAGAGCAAGAAAATGAAAACAATCATGCAAGAATGGAGGGGGGAGTTCGTGACAGAGAGAGAGAGAGAAAGAAACACACTATACTGTTTTTAATATGAGTATACTGCTTCTTTCCTTTTGTAATATGTGATCCACAGCTTGAAAACTGCTGTATATATCTCATTATTCAGATACTTCTCTCATTCTACAATGCAATTCAAAGCAAAGCTAAAGAACATGATTGTTATTCCAATCACATGAGATCAATAAAGTTCCCTCTAAATATATATTATCAGATGTATTAGAAACAAATTTTGAGAATTATCTTGTTTCAATAAAAGGAAAATGAAAGAAAACAAACACACCAACTCCAGCTACAACTGTCATAAAATGATGCACAAAATGCCAAAAACCTCTATAATTGCTACTGTCAAATCGACTACAGCAAAGTTAAATTTAAATGCAGAAACTAAATAATAAATTGCAATGCATCTCCAAATAAACAATTAATTAAATACTGAACCAGCTATAAAACTGATTAGTCTTAATTGAGAAAAATCTACTTTGAAAATATATTTGTGTGTCTACATTATTTCTTATATGAATATGCTTATATAATTAAAATTTTAAGATATAGTAATTTACAGTTTAAACAGGTTAACTTTTTCACAAGCTTAGCTCCATAATCCAATAAAATAAATACATTTCAATATTTCTATTTGTTTGTTTTTAGAATTCATTTAAGCTATACAAATTTTATGTACTTCATATATATTCCCACCCTACTCTCACTACTCTCACTCCCATTCATGCTCCCACCCTTCTTCCTTCTCCCTCTTCTATTCCCACTCATAATTTTTACGAAGATCTATATCACTTTACTTTGTACTCATAAGATTATTCTTACACTAAATGAAGAGTTCAACAAATAGTATGAAGAGGAAAAAAAAAAAAAAACAGTTCCTCAACAGTAGAGGCAAAGTCTGTGAATCATCTAATCTCAAAATGTCAAATTCACTCCTATACATTACACTTTAGGCACTCTATTAGTTACCACAGATCAGGGAAAACATATGGTATCTGTCTTATTGGGACTGGCCTGTTTCACTAAGTATTATGGTTTTTAGTTGCATCCATTTTATTGAAAAAGACAGGATTTTTTTAAATCGAAGAGTAGTACCTCATTATATATATATATATATATATATATATATATATCATAATTTATATTTTTAAAGATTTGTTTAATTTATTTGAAAGGTAGAGTTACAGAGAGAGGTGGAGACATAGAGAAAGGTCTTCTACCTGCTGGTTCACTCCCCAAATGGCTGCAATGACCAGGGCTTGGCCAGGCTCAAGCCAAGAGCCAGGAACTTCTTCCGAGTTTCCCACGAGGGTGCAGGGGTCCAAGCACTTGGGCCATTCTCTGCTGCTTTCACAGATATGTTAGCAGGGAGCTGAAACAACACCCATATGGGATGCTGGTGCTGCAGGCCAGGATTTTAACCTACTACATCATAGTACCAGAAATAATTTCTTTATTCAGTCATCAGTTGATGGGCATCTCTGTTGATTCCATATCTTAGCTATTGTGAATTGTGCTGCAATGTGCTGAACATGGGGTACAGATAACTCTTTCATCTGCTGATTTCATTTTGTTTGGATAAATCAATATTCTTATTTAAAAAGAAAGAACTCACATCTTTCCAGGTTTACATAACTTGTCTAAAATATGGTAAATCATGTTGTAGAACATGATCCTATTTGAAAGTTTTCACTATAAATATTAAATATTTGAGTAGATGCATGTATATTGATGGACATTAGATAATGTATAAATGTATTGAAATATTACATGGAACTCCATAAATATTTACAATTTTATGTCTGTTAATTTTTTAAAAAGTAAAAAAATGACACCAAATTTTTATTTGTTTTTCCCTCTGATTAGAAAATGTGTGTGTTTGTATGTATACTTGTGCTATGTGTGTACAATAGAGAAATGTATTTTGGACAGAACTAGAAAGTCAAAAGGGTGATGACTGTGAACCCCTCATGACAAGTAGAAGAGTATGGCTAAAATGAAATATAAATTAATCAAAATGGGTATACCCAGGCAACGGAGGAAAGTACCATCTATGCAAAACAAGGTCAACCAGAAAAAAATACACAAGATGAGAGTAACTTTGACTTTTGGTGTACCAAGTGCATAGATGAAGAATAAAGGTATCAAACTGATAGACAGAGCATACCTGGATACTGCAAATATTACTTTACAGAGAACATCAAGGCACACTAGGTGCCTGCCTCTAGATATGTAATTAGGCCATATTGGGCCTTCCAGATGCTTCACCTTAGTAATAATTTATAGAAATTTATGTCAGCCATATAAGTCCACTGTGATAATCATTAATAATATAACAATACAGAAATATTGTCCATGCTTCATTAGAGCTCACACTCTAAGAAACAAATCCAAAAAGTAAACTGGATTCTGATATAAACAGAGCTTATTAACTATAATAGATGTGTACAAATAATCTAAAAATTAATGGTTAAGGGGTGTAGGGGTAAAGCCACCATCTGCAGTGCCAGCATTCCATATGGGCGCTTCCTGTCCTGGCTGCTTTTCTTCCGAGTCAGTTCTCTTCTGGGGCCATCTGGGGAGTGAACCAGCAAATGGAAGACCTCTCTCTTTCTCTCTTTCTATCTCTACCCCTCTCTGTGATTCCTCTGTCTTTCAAATAAATAAAATAAATCTTTAAAAAATTAATGGTTAAATATATGTTTAATTATTAATAGTATTATAAATACAATTCAGTTAATTGTTAACTGAATTAATATTGAGATGCTTTAAGTCAAACAGCTTAAATAAGAACACGCTTTAAATGTTCTCAGGGATATAGACAGATTCAAGATTTGCTCGGCAGTCTGTGGCATGAGAATTGGCTTTTTGTCCCCATATGAAGTTCAGTGTGCTTTCAGGTGACACCATTCCAGATTCCCCTACAGTCACAACTCAAGGGGTGAAGTAAGGAGCAGAGTTAGAGGGACTACTGTTCATGTGCTACCCTCCTTTAATCAACTACAAAGTTCTTTCTGTTTTCAGGCTGATATTCCCTGATGTATGGGTAGATAAAATGAGGTCATTTCACTGTCCCTCAATTGCAGGGAACTGATGCATTAGCATTCGGCCTTGGAGCCTTTATAGTTGGAGGCAGGCAAAAACCAAGAGAGGTAGAAATATCAGGTTTACTTTGCCAAGAACTGAGTGATATGCATGTGAGCATGACTATGACTCAAAGATTAAAAAATGAAAATCAGTAGGAAATCCCTAATATCTATTTTCATCAGCAAGAGGTACAATTTCCAGTTGCACTTGAGAATGGGAGACAACTAAGATTTTCAGGATGTCACTGCATCATAATCCATTATAGGTAGACTGATCCAGAAATTTCTGTAACAATAATAACGATAACAAAAGCTGAAAATAAGTGGCATTGCTTAAATTGTGGGCAATTGGTGGTAACATTAGAGGCTGGATGAATGGAGAACCATGTAATATAGATGTCAAATTTTGGTAAAATCATCACCTGTAGAAAGAAAGAGAACCCTATAGTAATGCACATGAAACCTCTGAAGAATAAGCTAGAGAATGGAAGTGGTATGGGGGTTCCTGTTGGCTGATTATGGCAAGATATTTTAACAGTGGGCCTGGTTCAACAAATAGTAGGCATGCAAGCACAAACTAAAGAAACTTCAAAATTTCAGGGCATTGAAAGTTAGGGGAAGTAAACTAATTCTAAAATTAAACAACAGAATCTAATGATGAGAAAACTTTTGAGCAATAATTGTGAATTTAAAATGAGACAGGTGACAAGCAGAATATTAAGCCTATTGGTGTCACATTCACAGTTAAAAATAGCTGAATGCATAGGAGGAAGACAAAAGCACGTCCAGGCATGGATAAAGGGAGACCTAAGGACAATTGTGAAAGGGAGAACAAATTACTTCTCTCTTCTAGGGAGAGTTAAGTAGAGCTCCTCAAAACATTGTAGTAGAAACCGAGTAAACAACAGGAGTGACCAGACAGTATGTTCACAGTGATCTGAAAGAAAGTGTGCCTTAGAATGATCAGCAAATTCTAAAGATAAGCTGTTAAAAATGCAAGATCAAAAGTTCTGGTTAGACTTATAGACTAAAAAAGGGAGAGAATGATACAACATGGGAAGCAGGATACACAGCAGACTCATAGAATGGCAGATGTCCTAAACAGCACTCTGGTCTCAGAATCAGCCCTTAAGGCAGTCAGATCTGGCTGAAGAGCCCATGAGAGTATTTTAGGCATGGAAAGCCAAGACACTCTGGCAAAAGAAAAAAGAGGACCTAAATGAAAGATCTCTGTGAGTAAGATCCTAGCAGAAAGAATGGGCCATCAAAGAAGGAGGGACCTTTCTCTGAGAGGAGGAGAGGACTTCCACTTTCACTTTGAACTTATCTAAATAAGATTGGAGTTGGCAAACTCAAAAGGCTTCCATAGCCTTGGCAACTCACGACAAGAGCCTAGGGAGATTACTGACGCCATAAACAATGAGTGTCAAATTGTTGAGTCAACAACACTTATTCCTCATGTAGGATCTCTGTCCTTAATGTGTTGTTCAATGTGAATTAATGATATAACTACTACTCAAATAGTACTTTACACTTTATGTTCTGTATGGGTACACACTATTGAAATCTTTACTTAATATTTACTAAATTGATCTTCTATGTATAAAGACAATTGAAAACGAATCTTGATGTGAATGGAATGGGAGAGGGAGCAGGAGTTGGGAGGCTTGCAGATGGGAGGGAAGTTATGGAGGGAAAAAGCCATTGTAATCCAAAAGCTATACTTTGGAAATTTATATTTACTAAATAAAAGTTTAAAAAAGTGCTGGTTAGAGTTCTGGGTGTTTGCTTCTGATCCAGCTCCCTGCTAATGTAGCTGAGAAAGCAGCAGATGATGGTCCAAGTATTGCAAACTGCCATCCTCCTGGGAGATGTAGTTGGAAACTGGCACTGCCCAGCCCATAACCATTTTGGATATTTGGGGAGTGAATCAGTGAATGGAAGATCTCTCTTTCTCCCTCCCCCATTTTACAAATAATCTATTTTTTGGAAAGGTTCTGCATTTTAGTGTTCCCTTAGATACTCAGTCAATTTAGGTGGGGCATAACAAGACATCTGTTTTTTTAAGGTGCTCTGGTTTACTATAATTGTGTGTCTCATCTGTCAATCCCATAGCCCAAAGTCAACCAATAATGTGATGGATAATTCTTAGGGAATTTTCAGGGCTTACGGAGCTATGAGATAGGCAAAAAAAAAAAAAAAATATATTAGAGCTATCAGAAGTCGAAGACGAGTTGATGAAGAGTCCAGGATGTCAGTGTTCACTTCTCCAAGAGAACATGAAGTATTAACAATCCAATAAGAAATTAAATGTCTGCCTAGTAATCAACAGGTATTGTATAACTTAGTAAAATACCATATTGCATATCATTGGATTCAAAAGATTCAGGAGGAGTTAAGAAAGGAGGAAATCACACGATAAGTTGTTTAACCCTTTTATACACTTGTTTCTGTGTATTCCATTGCTTAAAGAGGATATTGATATGTGGTAACTAATAGGTTACCAAAAAATGTAATGTGTTAGAATGAAATTGACATTTTGAGATTCAATGATTGCTTACAGCCCTTGTCTCAAAGGAACAGTGTTTTTTTCTTACTATTTGTTGGACTCTTTATCTAGTGCAGGGTTAAACTTGTGAGTATAAAGCAGACTGAAAGTAGATCATTGTAAAAATTGAGTGGAATACAGAGGAGGGAGAAGGAAGGGTGAGAGTGTGGACAGGAGAGAGGGTAGGGTGGGAAGTAGTACTATATTCCTAAATCTGTATATATGAAATACATGAAATTGACTTGCCTTGAAAAAGAAAGAGAGAAAGAAAATAGAGACCATATTGAGTCTCTGGATTCAAAGGTCGCAGGAGATGAACCATTTTGGGAAGACCCTAAGAAAACCAAAGTGGTGATTGTAGTTGCCAGTTAACAGGGAACATTTCCCATTATTTAAAGCACTAGAATAAAAGAATGTCATAGTGGCAGAGAATAACATAGGGAAACAGAAGGAATGCCAGGGAAGTGAGAGGCCTCAGGAAAGAGCCAGGAAGCTCTCTACCTCACAGAAAAAAAAAAAAAAAACACAGAAAAATAGAGCTAGGGAGAGTTCTGCTCCACAGCAATCTGGAATTAAATCTCCAGTAGGAGGGGACTGAGAAGATTTCTATCCAGGATTGGTCTTTCATAAACAGGAAATAATATTTAATAGAATGGTGGCTGACAACTTTAGCTCCATTTACCTGCCAATACGGACACAGAGTCAGGGAAGCCTGCACAAAATTCTGAGTGAAGAGAGCATGTATAGTAGGATCACTCAATATTCAACCTGAGTCAGTGCATCAGAACCCACCTCAGACAAATTTCCTTAGATGAGGAACTATATTCAAAAATGTTTTTGTAGAGTGGGGAATGCTGAATATCAAAATCTCATAAGTCTGCTAGTATTTTAAAACCAAGCAGAAATTCGCTCTTATATTATGAAGAAAGGCAACCAGGGATAACAGAAACTTTTAAACAGAAATCAGGCAAGCAAGTGGAAGTGAGTAGACAGCATGAGGGAGATTGCTCAGGACTGAGGACAGGAAAAGGTCAGGGGCTATGAAAAGGAGGAGAGCCTGCTTACACAATGAAGAATAATGGGAATGGAGGAATCTGGAAAACATCATGCTGAGTGAAATAAGCCAGTCCCAAAGGAAAAAATATCATATATTCTCCTTGATTGGTGACAACTAACTGAGCACCAAAAAGGAAACCTGTTGAAGTAAAATGGACACTACGAGAAACAGTGACTTGACCAGTCCTTGTCCTGACTGTTGATGAACAACTTAATACTTTATCCCTTTTGGTATTTTTTTTATCTACTTAATACTATTGGTTGAACTCTTTAATTAACATACAATTATTCTTATGTGTTTAAATTTAACTGAAATGTGATCCCTGTTAAATATAAGAGTGGGAATAAGAGAGGGAGGAGATGTACAGTTTGGGACATGCTCAGTCGGACTTGCCCCTAACGGTAGAGATAGAAATATGCCAAGGGATTCCAATTTAATCCCATCAAGGTGGCATGTACCAATGCCATCTCACTAGTCCAAGTGATCAATTTCTGTTCACAATTGATCATAATGATAGGATTAAGAGTCAAAGGGATAACACAAACAAGACTAGTGTCTGCTAATACTAGCTGATAGAATTAAAACAGAGAGAAGGATCCAACATAGGAAGTGGGATACACAGCAGACTCATAGAATGGCAGATGTCCTAAACAGCACTCTGGTCTCAGAATCAGCCCTTAAGGCAGTCGGATCTGGCTGAAGGGCCCATGATAGTATTTTAGGCATGGAAAGCCAAGACACTCTGGCAAAAGAAAAGAGGACCTAAATGAAAGATCTCTGAGAGTGAGATCCCAGCAGAAAGAATGGGCCATCAAAGAAGGAGGGACCTTTTGCTGAAGGGAGGAGAGAACTTCCACTTTGACTATGAGCTTGTGCATACTCAAAAGGCTTCCATAGCCTTGGCAACTCATGACAAGAGCCTAGGGTGATTACTGACGCCATAAACAAGAGTGTCAATTTGTTAAGTCAACAACAGGAGTCACTGTGCACTTACTCCCCATGTAGGATATTTGTCCTTAATGTGTTGTACACTGTGAAGTAATGCTATAACTAGTACTCAAACAGTACTTTACACTTTGTGTTTCTGTGTGGATGCAAACTGTTGAAATCTTTACTTAATATTTATTAAATTGATCTTCTGTATATAAAGATAATTGAAAATGAATCTTGATGTGAATGGAATGGAGGAGGGAGCGGGAGATAGGAGGGTTGTGGATGGGAGGGAAGTTTGGGGGGGGGGAGGCACTGTAATCCAAAAGCTATACTTTGGAAATTTATATTGATTAAATAAAATTTAAAAAAAAAGAATAATGAGCAACTATGAACTCTTGGTCAGGGTCATAAATTATGGAAAAGGGACCAAATGTGTAGTAATTCTTTTATTTTGGAAAATATAAGTCCTGGATAAAGGAACAAAAAATGGGACTCTCACACCCAATTGCAGTCTGCTCAAAACAGTTCTATATAATTAACTCACTCTCTGTTACAAATATTCTGTGGGAGCAAAAATAGCTACTGTTTGGATTCTAATTAACTCCTTCACGTAATTTAAAACAATATATCAAATTGACCTAGTTCCTTGGAATCATGATTGTTTACCTCACCTTTGTATGTAATAACTAATACATTGGCATTCACTATATGCCAGGTTTTGTTGTTGTTGACACCATTGTCTTCATAAGTTCCTTCATTAGTTATGTAAGAAATGTAAGCCACATTGTGTTTCTTATATACATTACCAGGAAGAAGACAACTTTTAGTGTGTGACTTTAACAAGGAATAGTTCTGCTTTTTTTTTTACTTATTAAAATCCACTTAAGCAATTGTATTTTACTTTTTACTATTATCGAACTAAATGCAGGACAATAATCAGTGACTTATTTTTTGTCATCAAAAAGTAAGCCCAGAGAGCAGGTGTTTAGACTAGTAGCTAAGATCACAAGTTGCACTTTGCAGTACCTTGGGTTCGATTCCCAGCTCTGACTCCTGCAGACTCTGGAGACATCAGTTAAGGTTCAAGAAATTGAGTTCTTTCCACCCACCACCAGGAAGACTGAATTGTGTTCCCAGTAATCAACTTTAGCCCTGGTTCAGCTTTAATTCATAGCCCTAGCTGTTGGTGTTACAGATAAGCTTTTCTCTTCTCCCTTCTCCTACCTTCCTCCTTTCCTCTCTTCTCATTTTCCCTTTCTTCTGATCCCCTCCCCTCCTCTCCTCTCCTCTCCTCTCCTCTCCTCTCCTCTCCTCTCTCTCTCTCTCTTTCACTCTCTCTCTCCCTCCCTCACATCAGTCTGTCTTTCAGTTTCTCTGTCTCTCAAATAATAGTATTTTTAAAAATGAAAGGCTTTTTTTGCAGAAAAAAAATTCTCAGCGGTAGTCCAGTTTGACACCCTTTGTGGATTCCTGATTATTTCCTAATACAATCCACTAGAAGAGTGTAAAAGTAAGTGGGTTTAAACAGTTCTATTGTTGCCATTCAAGATTGCATATGGTGTACTTTGAACCTAGCCATGAACACAGGCTGAACACAAAATATAACTTCAATAATATAGTATGAGATATGCAAATTATAAGTTTACTAATTATAATTAAGAGTTAAGTCTATTTCCAAGATTCTAAACTATATTTCACATAAGATGTGAATTAGTATGTGTGGATTTTAGATAAATTAAAGACCAGTGATCCATCAAGAGGGGTATGCATTTTTCTTTTATCCTTATATTATGTCTATTTGACAGGGGTATCAAAAACTATTAACTGGTGCTATGAATTCTAAATAAATCTAAAATAAACTTTCTTATCCAATGTTCCATAAGAACAGAACACGGGGCCATACCTTAAATGATATTTTCCTTTGGAATCATTGCTAGTTTTGCTTTTCTAGAGTTTTCTTTCCACATATTATTTCTCAAAAGGGCACTTTGAAAATTAGTTTACTTCAGTAAATATGATTTAAATTCCTTGGGGAGAAAACTAGGAATATGCAATGTGTAATACATTTATTCAGCAAATTGATACATCAAATCATAATCTAGAAAAATGTTCATTGCGTTTTCAAAGCACAAAATTCATAAATATATCACCTTAAAATGAAATCTTACAAAAAGTAATTTAAGAGGAAATTGGGCACATGTTACAATTTTAAAGTTTTTGCACTCCCTTTATAGCTAGTGTGCATTCATATTTGCAATCCAATTACATAACTTAGGTTAAGTAGATTATATATTAAGTTTGTTAGATTAGTGATTTTCTATTAGAAATACCATATAGTATTATTCATTTCCTCTTATAAATAGAAATTACTACAACTTTCTACCCTTATAAACCTTTTCAGTTTATTATGTCCAAAATATATAAAACTAGTACTATTCACTTCTTCAAATTGAAATTATAGAAGACTTTATAGAAAAAATTAAATGAGATTATCATAGTGAACCACAGGCATTATAAGAATTTCTCCATAAAATAAACATATAGAATCATGTAGAATGTAAAGATCAATGTAATTAATTAATCAGCAGTCCTATGTTAGCCAAAGATGTAAGAATAAAGCTGCTTGTATCCTGTGCAGTGGGCACACTAACTCAGGGTATGAGATAGAAAGTGGATCCTGGGATATCAGTCGGCTAAGTAACTAGTTGGGCAATTAGTTGGCTAATTAATGAAGTGATTTGGTGTAACTCATTCTGTTCCTCCTCTCAGATCTGACAAATTCCCAAAGGTTTTTACAGAGCTAAAGCCACAAGGGCTAAGGCTAAAAACTACTTCCTAAAGTGACGATTTTGAAAAAAGAGATGTTGGTGTCAGAGAAGAAATGCAATGTCTCAAATAATCTAAATCACTGTCAAAGAAAGAAGGGTCTCTGTGAGTGAGACCCCAGAGGAAAGAAGGGACCATCAAAGAAGGATGTACTTTTCTTTGAAGTGAGAACTTCCACTTTGCTATGGCCTTGTCTAAGTACTGACAGAGACTGTGGATTCCAAAGGCTTCCATAGCCTGGCCGGCGCCGTGGCTCAACAGGCTAATCCTCTGCCTTGCGGCGCTGGCATACCGGGTTCTAGTCCCGGTTGGGGCGCCTGATTCTGTCCTGGTTGCCCCTTTTCTAGGCCAGCTCTCTGCTGTGGCCCGGGAGTGCAGTGGAGGATGGCCCAAGTGCTTGGGCCCTGCACCCCATGGGAGACCAGGAAAAGCACCTGGCACCTGGCTCCTGCCATCGGATGAGCGCGGTGAGTGGGCCGCAGCATGCTGGCCGCGGCGGCCATTGGAGGGTGAACCAATGGCAAAAAGGAAGACTTTTCTCTCTGTCTCTGTCTCTCTCTCTCTCTCTCTCTCTCACTGTACTCTGCCTGTCAAAAAATAAAAAAAAATAAAATAAAATAAAAAAAACAAGGCTTCCATAGCCTAGGCAGCTCATGTCAAGAGCCTTGGGTAGTCACATAATAGTGTTATTTGTTAAATTAACAACAGGAGTCCCTGTGCACTTACTTCCCATGCAGGATTTCTGTCTTCAATTAGTTTTATTATGAGAGTTAACTGTAAAATTTGTACCCAGTTTTGTATGTGTGTGTGCAAATTCTTGAAATCTTTACTTAGTATAGAGTCGGTCTTAAAAGTTAATTGAAGGCACCGGATTCTGTCCCGATTGCTCCTCTTCCAGTCCAGCTCTCTGCTGTGGCCCGGGAAGGCAGTGGAGGATGGCCCAAGTCCCTGGGCCCTGCACTTGCATGGGAGACCAGGAAGAAGCACCTGGCTCCTGACTGGATCGGCGCAGTGCGCCAGCCGGAGCGGCCATTTCGGGGGTGAATCAATCAAGGGAAGGAAGACCTTTCTCTCTGTCTGTCTGTCTCTCTGTCTAACTCTGCCTGTCCAAAAAATAAAAATTAAAAAAAGTTCATTGAAAGTGAATTTTAATGGAGAATGGGACTGGGAATGGGAGAGGGAGGAGGAAGTGGGGTGGGAATGGGGGTGGGAAGGTGCGGATGTGGTAAGAATCACTATATTCCTAAAGTTGTACTTCTGAAATTTGTACTCAAATAAAAGGTTTCTTTGGGGAAAAAAAAAACAAAGTAAAGAAACTGGGGTGTACATTTGGCACAATAGCTAGGATACCTCTTGGACATTGGCACTCCATATCAGCATGCTTATTTTGAGTTCTGGTTCCTTGGGTTCCTATCCAGCTTCTTGCCAACATACACCTTGAAAAGCAGCAGGTGATCGCTCATGTTGGCTTTCTGACGCCCAGGTGGGAGACACAGCTCGAGTACTGGACTCTTAGCTTCGGCCTGGAAAAAGCTTGGTTGCTAAGAGCAGTTAAGGAGCAAATTAGTGGTTGGAAGGTGTCTGTCTCTGCCTTTCAAACAAAATAAAAATTAATGCATAAAATTTAAAAAGAAAAAGAAGTAAATGGGTTGGATGTTGTGGGGTAGCAGCTTAAGCTGTCTCCTACATTGCTGGCATCCCATATGTGCACCAGTTTGAGACCTGGTTGCTCCCTTTTGGTGCAGCTCCCTGCTAATGCACCTGGGAAAGCAGTGGAAGGTGGCCCAAGTACTTGAACACCCCTGACACTCACGTGGGGGTGTGGCCCAAGTATTTGAACCTCTGACACTCACATGGGAGACCCAGGTGAAGCTCCTGGTTCCTGGTTTCGATGTGACTTGATGATGGCCATTGTGGCCATATGGGGAGTGAACCAATGGATGGAAGGTATCTCTCTCTCTCTCTGCACCTTTGCCTTTCAAATAAAAGAACTCTTTTTTAATAAAAGCAACAAAAAAAAAACTACCCATCAAAAAAATATCTCACTAATAAAAAAATTGCTTAACCACACATATAGCAATTGGTACCACGGAAATCTGTACTGAGGGGAACAAATATTAACATATATGGATGAATAATTCAAATGAATTGTCAGTAGCAATTATACTACATATTTATAAATATGAATAATTAACCAATGCATCTGGGAAATATAATATATGTGCATAGATATTTGTTCTATTCATATAAATGAATTAGTATATAAAATTATCTGATGAAGTACAAAATATATAACATATATTCTTATTCTTTTTGCTTCTTTCCATGAAGAAGCAAGAGAACATGTTAATTACTTTCTTCTGATTTCTTAAAAGCTTCATAAAATTACATATATTTTTCTGAAAATAGAGATTTAATTTAATTTACTAGGACAATATATTAAAAAACCAATAAATGCAAATTACAGATGTCTTGTTAGAATATAAAGATTACCAATAAAACAAAGGAATCATTTCTATATCTTCAGTTTATTACAAGGCTTATTAGAAATAACTTTCCAAGATTAGCTTTAAAAGGTGAAAAGCTTCCACTTTTTTGTACTTGTGTGGAAAGAGCAATCTCTCACTTTCATCTTACTGAGACGTCTTTCAAAAGGAGGTAGGAAAACCTGTGGCTTTCAAAGCCACAACCTGCTGGAATTCCATTAGTTAACAATGAGAGTCAAACATAATATGACTGAAAAAAATCCAAAACCTATAATATGGAGGCAGAATCCATCGACAAGCAAATGGATTACAGATATGGAATATTTTATGTACACAGACCTCAAAAGCCTTGGTAAAGACTTAAATAGGCAGTTTGTATTCTTACGAGGATTAATTTTAAGCTCACACTAGTCATTGAATATTCAAGCAGGGACTTTTATTGTAAGCTTTTATTTCCCAGTGAAATTGAGAGGAAGGTGCGGAGATAGCCTATGTATTTCTGCCTCCACACTAGCACAGCCTTCCCTCTTATCAGCATCTTCAACAGAGTGGTGCGTTTGTTACGTACAGCAACGTATATTAAAATGCCACTTTGCAAACCTGATAGAAGAAACTGGGGAAGTTGAGTTTCCCCACATAGTATTTTTTGAAAATCTTTTCGGAGATATTGTTTCTACTTTTTTTCTTGAAAAGGAATTAGAAATCAAAGATAAGGGGGACAGACAAAGAAAGAAAGGAAATGGAAAGCTGAAAAATATGACAGGAAGCTTATGAAAAGTAAAATACTTAACGACATTTTTTTTTCTGTTTCTTGCCTAGACAAAGATCTTTCTGGGGCTAGCACTGTAGCACAGTGGATTAAGCCGCTGTAGGCAGTGCCGTCATCTCAACTGGGTGTTGTTTCCAGTCCTAGATGCTCCAGTTCCAATTCAGTCCTCTGTTAATGTGCCTGGGAAAGCAGAGGAGGATGACTCAAGTGCTTGTGTCTCTGCACCCACGTGAGATACTTGGAAGAAGCACCTCACTCCTGGCTTTGGCCTAGCCCAGTTCCAGACATTGTGGCCATCTGGGGAATGAAACAGTAGTTGGAAGATCTTTCTGTTTCTCTCTTTTTCTCTAAAGATCTATCCATCTCTCTGTAATTCTGCCTTGTAGATTAATAAGTATCTCTTTAAAAAAGATTTTTCTGATAATGGAAGGTATGGCAATTATGACTCCCTGGTGTCAAATCTAAGCTCCTGCTGTCTATTGGCTCTAGTAGAACTTTTAACCCCTCTGCTGAATTCTCTCGTCTATAAACTGGTGATGATATTGGATCTACTTCATAAGCCTGCTGTAAGGAATAACTGACTTAATGCATTTACAAATCTTAAGCCAATGCCTCTAAACATTTGGAAGATAAGCAAACTGCTTTTATTTCTATATATTCTCTCAAAAGGAGCTTACAGAGCAGTTACAATTTCAGATGACTGATTTGAGGAATACTTCGTAATGGGCTTACAGGAAGCAGACTGCTTGGTCTTACTGTTGAGAAGAAAGGATTCTTGACCTCTGATTGTCTTCCTTCCTTTTCCTTTTCATTTGAGAAGTAGAAAATGTGGGGAGGGGAGAAGAGAGAGAGAGAGAGAGAGAGAGAGAGAGAGAGAGAATGCTCTTATCCACTGCCTTTCTCCTAAACTGCCCACAATACCATAAGCTGAGCCAGCCGTAAGCCAGGAGCCTGGAACAAAATCCAAGTCTTAAGTTTGGGTGGCAGGAATGTCATTACTTGAGCTATCACTGCTGCCACATAGCACATGCATTAGCAGGAAGCTGGAGCTAGGTATAAAAACCAGACACTTTGATGCAGGACATGGAGATCTACCTCTCGAACAAGTGCCCAGCCCATCCTCTGAGGGCTTTTGAAGACTTACTCCTTTTGGTGCCTTTTTCCTTAGAATCATATACTAACTTCATATATGCACTAAACATACTTTTATATCCTTTCACTGAATTTTTTTAAAATTAACTTGAGTGGATGCTTACTATTTGCAATCAAAAATGCATTTGGATAAGTATTATTTTGTATGACCAGAATGAGTGCCAATGTTTCGCCTACTTTCAAATATCTAAGCTTGAAATATTATTTACAATATAGTAATTTCAACATTCTGAAAAGGAAATACAGAGAAGTCACACCTCTGACAAGGTTTTCTGGGTATTGAAGGGTATTTCCTCAGGAAGATGACAAAGTGAAAAATTCTGCGTCACAGAGATTTCTAAGTGCTGCTACTCTGTTGATTTCTGTTTATGTATATAAACAGAATCATCGTCACCTTTGTACTGAAAATTCGTTTTCTGTTGACAATGTCTGTGACTGAGCCAAAATTAGTAAGCTAATATGTACAGGAGAGGTAACTGGCCCAGGACCCTGGATGTACAAACCAAAAAAAAAAAAAAATAATAATAAAGTATACACAACACACTTGGGACCAGTAATGACCAGATGAGAAAAACGGAAGATAATAAGGCAGGATGAGTTCACAACAGTGCAGACATTGAGTTTCTCAAAAAAGACCTTGTATAAAACTTTCTCTTACCACAAAGAATATAAGTCCCACCAAGTCCCACCCACATCTTTTCAATGGTCTTTCTGAAAGCTGTCTCTGTTCAATTCAATAAAACTGCTTCACTCTTCCTCATTCCTCTGTGTCCTTGGTCTTCATTCTTCATTATTCTGAGACAACAAACCTGAGTGGCTAGGGACAATGACTCACAGCTGCTTCATTTATTGACACAATTTCCACTTTTTAGAAACAGAACCAAGTCAAAGCCATATGATCATCACTTTTTATTCTCTTTCATTTCTCATAAGAGTGGGCAAAACTGTACTGAGGCATCAAATATTGAATAATCAGTGATGTATTAACAAGTGGTTCAGGTAATGAAAAACATATATTCTGAGTATTCGTGGCAATATATTACATCAATATATTACAGAATAAGAACATTTTTATGTAAATGGTGCATCATTAGATTATTTATGGGTATGGATGAAAGGGGGTTTTTAGATAATTTTTGAAGATGGTCCTGAAATATTTCAAATTTTGCATCTGATTATTTAATTTAAAATGAGCATTTGCTGATGTTATTTCCAGACTTCAGGGGCCACGCTCTCTATTTTAGTCCCCTGGAATTATGCAATGCATGTCTTCATGATCATAACAGCAATTTCTTCACAGACCACATTGCATGTGCACGCTTGTGTGTGTTTATGTGTCCATGCATATCTAATCAGTTAGTTAGATGGACTATAGTTCTGTATTGAAAGCAGCTCTCTTTATTGCTGTATAGGCTAATGTGGTGATATTCGCACCATTTCTCTTCTGTACATAACAGAAAACTTTCACAATGTGTTTCAAGAAATGTATGTCCAAGATCTTCCTGCTCATTCTCCTCCAATAAAGAGCAAATCACTCTGGGTCTCATTTCATTATCTAATTTATGATGATTTAAGTCAATCTCTTGCATAATTTCCTGGTCTGATTTTATAATATGTGTGTGTGTGTGTGTGTGTGTGTGTGTCAAGTTTAATTATGGACAGTATGCTTAAAAGTAGGTGTTATATTCACAAAGAGTTCAAGTTTTTGACCTGTTATTTACTAACTATATAACCTTAGGGAAGTTATTTAGCCTCTTAAACTCTGAACCCTCGACCCCAGCCCCTCCACATTGGTATTGGTCTTTATTTTAAAATAAAACCCCTTTCATCAAATTTTCTGTCATGTCCATTATTTCCTTTACTAGTAGACATTACCAAAAACATTGGTGTTAGGAGGATATATTGTCTTTGCGTGTGAATAATAATGATTCAAAAACTCCTGATGTCACTCCTCCATCAGGCACAGAATAAATGACAATATAAGAACAAATCATGTTTACAACAAGATCATGACGCAGCCTTGAAATATTATGGTGGTGCGGTGGTAATTAAGTTCACAATAGAAAATTCTGAACACAAACACCAAACAAACAAAAATCACCCTGCCTGAAAGCCAAAGAAGTGCCTTATGCTGATGTCAAAACAGTGAAGACCATCATGACCAAGGTTTTTTGAGCACCAAGTCTCTGGCTTGACACCTTCAGCTCCCTCACTTTGAGTCTTGATCTTTGTTTTCACCTAACAGGGGCAGAATGAAACTTCAGCTATTCACTTCTTCCACCAAGTCCCCACTCTGGTGCATCTGCAGGAAAGTGTCCCAACCCCTTCCCCTGTCCCCCCTCCCCCTTACCACCCTCCACTTGCTATTAGGGAACACTAGATCTCAAGGCTGCATTCCCCCACCATTAATAGAAAAAAATACAGCTATCTCATTTTATTTTGCTTGTGAAAATTAAATAAAATTAATACTTGAAATGTTTTCATATAGTTAATATTAGTTACACTTTAAAATATTGCATAATAGTGCAAACTAAACCTATTGAAACGGTTCACCTCTAGAAGACTGCCGATTGCAGGGAAAATATGCCATGTTTACTAAGAGAAGTCCCTTTTTTGTGGTTTCTTTTCATTTGGTAGACTTCTTTTACTTCATTTTTTTTTTGTGGTGGTGGTGGGGAGAGTAGGAAACAGCATTGTGGGTCAATGAAATTTTGAGGAAATAAAGAGAGTAAATACAACAGTAAACAAAATAAAATATATTCTTTACTTGGAGAAAATAATGGCAGGAAATGTAAGCTGTCCCTTTTCTTGTTCAATATACGGCATTCAGCTATTAATATTGCCGGCAACCAATGTAAACCCTAAAGTCTTTGCAGTAAACAAACCAGGAGCTACTTTCTGACCCGAGAGAGAGTAGGGGTACCTGCCTGCCAATGAGCTTATCAATAAGGAACAAAATCAATAAGTTAAACACAGTCACATGTCCATGATAGGGATATGTTCTGACAATGTGTCTTGGGTAACTGCATCATCACATAACCATTATGGAAGGTACTTACAAAAACAAAGACAGATATGACATCACCAATTGATAGAACCTTAGGTGTTCCAGCTTTGAAACATCACATGTGTGCGCATACTATGTTTGATAATGGTAGGCACTTAGGGTGAAACAGTGTCAATGTGGTGAGGATAGTGACTTTTACTTCAGAGTCAGAGGAGAACTGAAAATGTTATATTTGAATAAAACACTAAAGAGAATGATGGGACAGAGTCTTGAAGCACAGGGAATGTCATGCCAATTAAGGATTCAGACTATGTGCTGTGGTTGTTCAATGATAAAAGACTTGAATATGGATAGTAAATTATGAATATTGTTATGATGCTGATAATAGCTTAGAGAAAGCAAATGATGAATTACCAGAACATAGAAATCATTGCCTGGAAATGTAACATGAAGATTACAAGCTACACAAGAAGGATTACATGGCTGTGCTTCCAAGGACCGCGAATTTCCTAGTGGGATAAAGATATTTGCCAGCTCAAGTAGCCTGTTTCGTTTTTCTTTTTTTCTTTTTTAAAGATGTATTCCTTTGTTTGCAAGATATAGGGACTGTGAAAGAGAAACATAAAGAAGCAGAGTGAGACCTTATATCTGTTATTCACTCAAAAAATGCTTGCAAAAGACGAATCTTGGCCAGCCCAAAGCCAGGAGCCAGGAGCTACATCCCTATATTCCTCATGGGTAGCAGGGACTCAAGCACTTGGGCCATCATTTGCTGCCTGGCTCCTCCAGATGCATTAGCAAGAACTGGATTGGAAACAGAGATTGGAACAGAATAAAGCCATCCAATATGGGATGCCAAATTTCCAAGCAGCAGCTTAATATACTGTGACAAAAAGCCAACTCCTATCCTATTTTTTTTATATTTATGAGTAGATATTTTATTTTAGATGACCAAACAAGAGAAAGTTGAGGGTAAATTTTGTCTAGAAAAAGAAAACATTTTGTTTTCTCTCACAGGTAACACTCATTGGGATGTCAAGATAAATATAAAGATTAATGGCCCAAAAGAATTTTTCATCTAATGTACCGATTAATACTTTGGGCCAAATAGTCACTAAACAATGAAACACTTCATGGAGAATTATAGTTGTCATAATTTTACACACCAATTATTTCTTATACCTTGTCATTTAATTCATGGAGAACTTTATATATTATTTTACAATAATTGGTAACATTATAGCTAAGAAGTGGCACCAATGGAATCTGAATTTAGTTCTCTGGAACTCCAAAATCTTTGTGCTTATTCCACTTCAAATTCTCCTCAGGCCACAGAAGTGAAAACAGTCTTCTTCAAACCATGCCATTAAGATTTAGATTTGGCCTGTGCTAGGGCTCAATAGGCTAATCCTCTGCCTGGGGCGCCGGCACTCCAGGTTCTAGTTCTGGTTGGGGCGACGGATTCTGTCCAGGTTGCTCCTCTTCCAGTCCAGCTCTCTGCTGTGGCCCAGGAGTGCAGTGGAGGTTGGCCCAAGTGCTTGGGCCCTGCACCCCATGGGAGACCAAGAAGTGCCTGGCTGCTGGCTTTGGATCAGCGAGGTGCACCAGCAGCAGTGGCAATTGCGGGGGTGAACCAACGGAAAGGGTAGACCTTTCTCTCTGTCTCTCTCTCTCACTGTCCACTCTGCCTGTCAAAAAAAAAAAAATTTACATTTGAGGGGTCAGCATTGTGGCATAGTGGGTAAAGCTGCTGCCAACAGTACATGCATCCCCTAAGGGCACTGGTTCTTGTCCTGGTGATCCAGCGCTCTCCAATGACCTAGGAAAAGCAATGGAAGATGAGAGGATTCCAAGATGGCAGAATAGGGAGGGAGCTTACTGCTCTTGTCTAAGGGAAGATAGTTAAAAAAAAAAAAAAAGTGGAGAGAGTGCAAACTCAGGTAAGAGTCAGGGAGAAAACTAAAGAGAAAACTCTACACAAGTCAGAGGGACACTATGGACATATGTGGAGGGTGTGGACATGCACAATTCAGGACCTCAGCACTACTTTGGAGATTGAGCTCCAGCTTCTCACTAATTTTAGGGCAACACAAATATTTTAAATGAGGACTGCAAAACTCAATAGCAAAATCTAAACTGTGTGTCATGTATACATATTTATAAATTAAAAATGTGTATGTGCATGTGTGTATGAGGGTATATCAAAAAAAAGTTTGTTGAAAACAGAATCAAATGGTTTTTATTTGCCACAAAATTTTTAAAATCCACGCATAGTATTTTTTTCATCATGCACATTTACCATGAACTTTTTAAAGAACCCCACGTACGCATGAATTTCAAATTTTCTTTGTGCCAGAATAAGCTTGCATTCAGATTCCACCAGAGGTGTCCTCACATACATGCACATACGCATGCACCCACACACACACATGTCTTATCCCATATTCAACATATAAACGAACTTAAGGCTCAAAAGGAAGACTGGGACTCTTTCAGGCTAGAAAGGGGAAAATCTGACTAATGACTACAAGGATCAGAACTGTATACCATTTTTTACACAATGAGTATAATACATATACAGGCAGATCAACCAAATAAAATAATGAGAGCTTTGTAGTTATGATGATTTCCAATTAATAAGATGAAAATACTTTGATGTATATCAGATTTTATAATCCATGAACTTCAGAATGATATAATAAATCAAAAAGTCAACAGAACTACTGTTTACAATTTATTGTATACATCATTTGTCATCTTGGAGACTTTAATTCTTTTAATACACTGAAATTTATTTTAAAATACATTTTCTTATGATAGTTAAAATGAAATATTCTCTTTTCCACATAAATAAAATATAGGATGTCAAGTTATTCAATATCAAATTTTATTAAATAGCTTTTCCTTATGCTATGGTTCAGAAACTCATGGATCTACATTGTACCAAACAATTATAGATAGACGTTTAATGCAGCAATGTAAGTGTATAATAAAGTGAAACTGCTTGCCAAAATAAAAATCTCCTCATGTTTCTCATGATAGATTAAAGACTTTTGTAAAGTTAAACATTAGACTTTCAAGTGTTATCTAGTTTCAGAACACACTAAAAATTTACCAGTCCATAAAATAATTGTATCAAATGAAAAAAATTTAAATCAGGGAAAAATGGCTTGCTCTTAAAAATTATACTAATTAATTTTTGCTGCAAGTAAATTATTATCAAGGTTTTCTTCTAGTATTTTTGTACTATTCCAATAGCAATTACAATCTCTTTCAATAACAGACAACCCAAAAGTATTTATAAAGCTTAGTTACCAACTATAACATTTATACTTTAAAACTTTGTAAGTTTGAGTGAAATTTTTACCAAACTAAATTTTTTCCTTTTCTGTAGAATGGATAGTACATAATTCATAACGTGGAATCTGGAAATTCAACTGTATTGTGTTAGTAATTATTGTCACTGCTTGATATTTTGTCTATAGCTTCAAGTTCATGAAATCCTAACTATGGATTTCAGGTAGACAAGTTTCTTTATTCAATGCAAAAGAAAAGTAAAAGGTTCAAAATGAATGACTTGAAATTATTTTTATTATATGATAAACTAAAAATAAATACATTGAATGATTTATCTTATAACGGCAAAGGAAAAGTGATCTATTCATAAAACTGTGAACATTATAATACAGCCCACTCTATTTCATGTGTCTTTAAATTATTCCCAATTGCTTTGCATATGTACCATAAAATTCATTTCCAATTAGATCCTAGAGTTTAAATACATATATGTTCTTCCTTACTCCTATTTCATCTTTATTTTTCATTAGCAAAGTTAATATATGCACTTCTGACCCATTAAGAATTGCTTCTCAGGGGCTGGCGCTGTGGCATAGTAGTTAAAGCTGCTGACTATAGAGTAGGCATACCATATAGGTGCCGGTTCTAGTCCCAGCTAATTTACTTCCCATCCAGCTCACTGCTCATGTGTCTGGGAAAGCAGCAGCAGATGGTCCAAGTGCTTGGGCCCATGCACCCACATGAGAAAAACAGAGGAAGTTCCTGCCTCCTGGCTTCAGATCAGCCCAGTTCCAGCCATTGTAACCATTTGCAGAGTGAACCAGCAGATGGAAGACACATCTCTCTCTCTCTCTCTCTCTCTCTCAGCATCTGCCTCTCTGTAACTCTGCCTTTCAAATATAAATCTTTAAAACACACACAATTGTTTCTCAGGTTATAGAAGAGAATGCTATAGCTAATATTATTTGTAAAAAATAAATATTTCAAATTGCAGTTAGTCATTTTGCCTAAAATACATTACTCTCTTAAGCTTTTGTCAGCAAAAGCAACTCAAATTATCAATCCTATATACATATTCATTGGAAATAACAGCCAAAGTATTTCCTACTTTTTGTCATTTGTTTGTGATCATTTGTTTATGAATCAATTTAATTTCCACATAAACTTTTATATACAAATGCTCCAATTTCCACCTTTACAGAATGGGATACAAAATCACATAGATTGCACTATTGCTCAAACAAACATGTTCAACATCTTTAGCCATTAATACCATTACATAGAGGTTAGAAAGGCTACAATAAAAATAATATATATGTCATGCAAAACATGATGATATTTCAGTCAGGGATGGACTGCCTAAATGATGGTGAACCCATCAGATATAATGGAGCTGAAAATTTCTATCACCTAGTGACACTGTCGCAATCATAATGTCATAGTGCAACACATTACTCATATGTTTGTAGTGATGCTTGTGTAAACAAACGTATTGCCCTGCCAGTGAGATAAAATACAGCACATGTAAGTAGGTACAGTGTTCAACACTTCATAATGATAACAAATGGCTATGCTATCAGTGTTTATACATACTATATTTACATTTTATTATTTTATAATGTACTCCTAATTATAATAAAAAAACATACTGTATACTGATTCTATCAGAGGCAGTTTCTTAATTTTGTGTTAACTGTCTCTTGATTGCATCAAAAGGTTATGTTCAAATCTGACATAGAAAATATAGATTTTCATAAGTACATACTATCATGTTTCTATGACAATGGAATCTTCTAGTGCTGCAATTACCAGAATATATCCCTGTCTTTATGCATCTTATGATTGTGTGTGTTGGGTTTGTACATATGAGGGTATTTCTAAAAGTCAGTAGAAAATGGAATAAAAAGATAAATACATTTTGGTGCAAAAAATGTTCTTCTAAAAGTCAATGAAAATGCATATTATGAAAAAAAATTATCACTATCTGATTCTGTGTCTAGATCAGTTTTCATACAGGAAACTATTTTTGGACAAATTCTACCTAAATGTAATGTGGATCATATACATGATGGAATTTTAAAAGGAAGTGGGGATTATGCTAAGGATTATGCAATATATTGGATTAGTGCAGAGGAACATGAAATTTTAAAATTAATTTAAAATGAGAATAGCAGAGGAATACACAAGTAAAATATTACAAATTCTCAAGACAATACTAAGGCATTCTATTATTTTCCCAACAGTTTCCTTCTCCGGAGAAGGTAGACAAAGAGAGAATGAAGACTCTGCCAGTCAGTGCCATGGCACTTCTATGGATTTGAATCTTGTTTTATCTGAGCAAAGAACAACCTAATGTTTAGCGATCAAAGAAAGCAGAGAAAATTATATTTAAGATGAATAATTCAAGTGTGTATTAAAGGGATATTTTGCTTATACTTTTTGAATTTCTTCTCTTCTCCTCCTTATCTCCATGAGTATTTTAAGTGATCAGATGAATCCTGAGGGACTCTCCAAGCATTTCTAAAGAGCACAGGTTTCTTAAGCAGCTCCTTAAGGGTGAAAAATACATTTCTCAGGGTTCTATTATTTTGTTCTCTATTATTGTGACTTTAAGTGCAGCTGAGAATTTCAATTATGTGCAACATTTAATAGGAAAATATCTATTTAGAAGAGTTAGTCAAATAAAAATGCTGTTTAAGAAAGCTTATTATTTGGTGTTCTGCAGTTAATACAGAATTACACTTGACTGTTGAAAATTACTTAAATGTTAAGAAAAATTTGTTTCTGGTTCTCCTGACTTTTCCATTGTGTTTTATTGTTATTCAAATCAAAAGAACACTGTAGAATGAGGAAAAATAACAAGGATCTCTGACCTATATGAAAGTGTATTCACAATCAGAGTTGCATTAAAGTAAGAACATAGAATTATTATCAAGGTCATATGAGATGAATGATTGAATAGTTCTGTAACTCAGCTTGCTCAACTATACCAGGTGATATCCCTGCCAAATATTTCAGTGTATCATGTGTGCTGCCTGT
The DNA here is from genome assembly GCA_949820135.1 of Sylvilagus floridanus. Taxonomy (NCBI): domain Eukaryota; kingdom Metazoa; phylum Chordata; class Mammalia; order Lagomorpha; family Leporidae; genus Sylvilagus; species Sylvilagus floridanus. Next base: position 39,442,924 of record OX463243.1, read on the forward strand.
CCGATAAGCATTTTCAGTGTTCTGGGGAGTGAGGAAATAGTCCTGGGCTCCTCCTCTCTCCTACAGCCATTTTGTTTTTATCGGAAACCTCACTAGCCCTACCTTCTGTACATATCTGTAATCTCATCATTTCTCATCCCTATCGCTGCTGTCATCTTTGTCCAAATTACCATTATCTCTTACCTGGCTCAATCTTGTTGTTGCCCCATGTGACTTATTCTTAACACTGCAGTCAAAATTATTTCATTAGGACGTAGATTGGATATTTTCCTTACACCAAATTCCGCCATGATTTCTCACATCACTTTGAGTAAAAGCATAATTCCTTGAACAAAATTCCTCAGTCTAGAATAGTTACTAATAGGGAACATATATGTGTGTATGTCTCAAAAGTAATTCTCAAATGATACAAAATTTTACTCATACAAGTAAATTGCAAGAAAAAGGCACATACATTTGTACAACAAAAGGTTACATTTTTTAACTTGATACTATTCTCAAAATGCAAATTGACATAAAAATTCTGAAAAGGATGAAATTTTATCACAGTAATAATAAACCAATAAAGGTAGAATTGCCAGTTAAAGTGACTTTCTGTTCTTATACTTAATAGTGAACAAGACATACCTCATATCATAACTACAGGGATGTTAACAGGAAGGAAAGAAAATATGCACATGAGAACTCCTGAGGAAATAGTGTCATTAAGATGTAGGAGTACGGAAGTTAGATACCAAAGAATTAACATCAGCATAGAAAAGCTTTCAAACATAGACAGTTTTGAGAATTTGGATATTACGATGAATTCTCTGAGTGTGTGAATGAGAGAGCTGAAAGTATTTTGAAAGCCTGTTGAACTTGAAGTAACTGAATATGTGACTGAAAATATCTGGTCACCAGTGTAAATCAAGAAAACACAGGTTAAATCTCTTGAAAGAAACTAGATAGGATAGAAGAATTTAAAATTGGCTCTATGTTTATTTCTTCTAGTTTTGAAATTTCTGATGCCTCAAACATGGAAATCATGAGCCTCAAAAATCATACATTTTATTTTTTATTTTTTAAATTTATTTGACAAGTAGAGTTATAGACAGGGAGAAGGAGAAAGAGAGAAAGGTCTTCCTTCTGTTGGTTCACTCCCCAAATGGCCGCTCAGCTGGCACTGCGCCCATCCAAAGCCAGGAGCCAGGTGCTTCTTCCTGGTCTCCCATACGGGTACAGGTTCCCAAGTACTTGGGCCATCCTCCACTGCCCTCCCAGGCCACAGCAGAGAGCTGGACTAGAAGAAGAGCAACTGGGACTAGAACTCGGCGTCCATGTGGGATGCTGGTGCCACAGGCAGAGGATTAACCAAGTGAGCCACGGCAACAGCCCCATAAATTTTAGATTCATGTTATTACGTATCTTCAAAAAAAAACAGGATTATCACTGAAGTTAAAATTTATGAATACCATTCAAACTGTGGATATGATTATTCATCATGTAAGGTTCTTTATGTGGATACACGATCCAAACCAGTATGTCGCTGGGCAAACAAGCCAGTAGGAATAAGAAGGAACTTTGCTCAATAAGAAGACTAGCACCTATTGATGAATTCCAATCACATAGATGTTCAAGTTAATTCTTCTCTGTGTTTGAATATACCTAACAATTTCTCCACAGCAGTAGGAAAAACCCTGCTACTGGAATATAATCAAAGCTGAGTGGTGGGGCTGGCCTTGTGGTGTGGTGGGTAAAGTTGCTACCTCAGACTTTAGCATCCCATATGGGCTGCTCCGCTTCCAATCCAGCTTCCTGCTAACGGCATGGGAAAAGCCATGGAAGATGGCCCAGACTTGTGCCCCCTGCTACCCATGTGGGAGACCAGGATGAAGCTCCTAGTTCCTGTCTTCCCCTGGCCCATCCCTGGATGTTGTGGCCATCTGGGGAGTGAACCAGTGGATGGAAGATCTCTCTCTCGTTATCTTTCTCTCTCTCTCTCTTTCTCTCTCTCTCTCTGTGTGTGTGTGTGTGTGTGTGTGTGTGTGTTTCTCTCTTTCCCATCCCTCTTCCCTCTTTTGTTGTAACTCTGACTTTCAAATTAATAAGCAAATCTTTATAACAGTTTAAAAAGCTGAGAGCCACTGTTGTGGTGTAGCAGTTAAAGCTGCCATCTGCAGTGCCGGCATCCCATATGGGCATTGGTTCAAGTCCCAGCTGCTTCACTTTAGATCCAGCTCCCTGCTAGTGTGCCTGGGAAAGCAGCAGGAGATGGCCCAACTCTTTGGGTCCCTGAACCCCTGTGGGAGAACCAGAGGAAGCTCCAGGCTCCTGGTTTCATGTCAGCTTAGCTCTAGCTGTTGTGGCCATTTGGGGAGTGAACCAGTCAGTAAAAGAACTCTCTCGTTGCCTCTGCCTCCACCTGTCTGTTACTCTGCCTTTCAAACAAATAAATTAATAAATCTTAAAAAGATTTTGAAAAAAGCTGACTATGGTGTAAAGTAAGCAGTTACTTGGAAATCACTTGCCTATACAACTAGCTTATAAAAACAGAAGAAATAACTTAGATGTGTAGTTCAAATATTCACAGGAAAGTTAAATTGAAAGATGCTTGTTCAGACACAAAAGTTACATTTTCTATGAATTTTCTAAAGTTGTCTTTGTGTCTTTTCCATCTAAGTATTGTATTTGTTATAGTGCTTCAGAGTTCTGAAGAAACATCTTTAATTTTGTTGTGCTACAGAAATAAATATGTAAATGTACCTGTGCTGTGTATATTCTTGAAAGCTAGACAATAATGCCCCAATACCCACCATTTTAAGGAATCACTAACTAGAGAAGGGATGGGAACCAATTGTAGTTAAGAGCTGAACTAGCAAAAACTATTTTAACCAAATACTGACAGCTTTTTATTAGGGACACAGCTTCTTGAACTGAATTATCACATGACGTATCCATGACCCAAATTGCAGTTTTTCTCAGCTGTGCAATTGACACCCACCAGCACAGTGTGAGTGTTGAGGGAAGAGGCGTTTTTTTAAGAACTGCTAATTTAACTTATGCAAATTAATTTGGCTGGAAATTAAAGAGTGCAGAATTTTACCATTTGGATGGCTTTTATTAACTAAAACTTCAGGTGTTGAAATACTTTTAAATTCTGTTATTCTGTTCTCTGCTGGTGCAATGTGGGCAGATTCTCACTTATTAATTATATTGTGTATAAGTGTGGGAAAACTCAGATGAAATAGATAAAATACCTTATATCAGTACTTGTTTGCATGTAAGCGTATGCCTACAAAGAAATACGGCACTTAACATCACAAAGCCAGCTTTCTCCTGGTCATAATTTCGCTGTAAGAATGTTTAATTAAAATGCTTATTTTTAACCCACCAATTATTCCTACCTTTTAAAATTTTAGTTTATTCTTATTTTTTTAAAAACAAAGAGAACAAAAAAAGACAGAGAGCTCCTGTTCTTTGGTTGACTACCCAAATGCCCAGGAGCCAAATCTCAAGCCATGTGGGTGGCAGAGACTAAGCCATTGCCTGCTCTTTCCCATGGTATGCATTAGCATGATTCTGGAATCAGGAGTAGAACTGAAACTCATATCTTATCACTCTGATATGAAATAGAGGATTCTCAACCAGTTTCTTAACACGTATATGGAACATCCACTCATGTGTCTATAATTTAAAATATTTAATCTTGAGGAACTGCAGTATCACAACGAATATTTCATAGACTGGATTCTGAAAATATCTTTAACATATATTAGTTTCTGCTCCATATACATATTATTATGTATCTGTATTATTTTATGGAATTTGAGAGAGAGAGAGAGAGATCCCAACAACAGTCCCCTACTGAGGCAAAGCCTTGAGTTTGTGCTGAATCCTGTTCTCCCATATGAGTCATCACCTGCTGCTTCCCATGGCACATTAGCAGGAAACTGGAATTAAGAGTAGAGCAGGCCGGCGCCACGGCTCACCAGGCTAATCTTCCGCCTGCGGCGCCAGTACCCCAGGTTCTAGTCCCGGTTGGGGCGCCGGATTCTGTCCCAGTTGCCCCTCTTTCTGTCCAGCTCTCTGCTGTGGCCAGGGAGTGCAGTGGAGGATGGTCCAAGTGCTTGGGCCCTGCACCCCATGGGAGACCAGGATAAGCACCTGGCTCCTGGCTTCAGATCAGCGTGCCTGCCACAGTGGCCATTGGGGGGTGAACCAACTGAAAAGGAAGACCTTTCTCTGTCTCTCTCTCTCTCACTGTCCACTCTGCCTGTTTAAAAAAAAAAAATAGTAGAGCAGGTACTTGAACCCATGTACTCTGAAATGGGATGTGTGCTTATTGGTATCTTGTGAGGCCAATGCCTGCCCCATTTGCTATAGATTTTAAATACTCAATGATGCTTCTAAAATTCCCATCCTCATTTAAATTCATCAGACTAAATGTTTGCTATCACTCTATGTTTGTCAAACTAGATGTAACATCTTACACCTATTCCTTCTCTTCCAGATCCAGTGTTCTTGAGAATCTTTAAGACAGTACAAAAGTAGATATAAATTTTGTTTGGAAGTGCTGTTTGTTGAAAGATGAAATAATAAAATAATAATTCTTATCACATGTCTGCAGTTGGAAAAACAAGATGAGATTTATGAAGTAAATAATTATGATTTAGTTTTAATGAAAACAAGAAAACCAGCATTACTCTAAGACAGAGAATTTAATCGGATTTAAATTAATATGAAAGGCCTTCAGAAAACATGTAAGAGTTAAACAGAAAAAAGACTCGATAAAATACAAGAAATAGATATTTAAGAATTGAGGGGGAAAAGCCGCGAAGAGAAGCTGGTGACAAGTTTGCAGCTGCACTGTTGCCTCTGTTACTGATTCAAGTTACAGTCATCAATAAGGCAGACTATTTGGTGCATGCCTGAAATAGAGGCCAGGTACAATCAAGACAAACAAGACATCCATCACATTTTCAATACCCTGAGACTCGGGGCTGTAAGTTACCCCTGTCTTGAACTGCCAGGATAAAAGGCTTAACGGCCCTAGGAGAAAATATTGCCACATGTGGAAACGGTTCAGGGAAAAGATTTCACCTGCTAGAGGCATTGGCAAAATGCTTGCAACTCATGCAGATGAGGATCAAGGAAAAGACAGAGGATTCTCAAAAATAGAAGCAGTAGTAAAGTGAAAGGAATTCAGGGCAATTTGTGGGAAACGAAACAGATTTTGTCCATTGATCAAAAGAATGAACTCTGTGCAGAAAAGAAAATTTGTGGGATCCTGAATATAAGGTCAATATCCCCTGTGCCCTCTAACTTTGATTTGCTTATGTTGTTTGTCTACCAAACTCAGCTTATGAATAATTATGTTAATTAGTAGCTAGTATAGTGTAACACAATGATGGATTTCCAGAAAATTCTTTTATATGCAATATGAAGACACCAAAAAGCTCCACAGAGGGAGGTCGCATTGAAAGCTAAGCATTAGTAACCCAGTTAATTGTAACTTATATTTGTTTTTCCCTTGTAAAGCATATTTCCACATCCCCAAGTTATTTACTATTTATCTCTCATTTCAACTTTATAGCCTTTGTAGATACTTAGAATTTGACTTATTTATTTAAAGATAGAAGAAATTTTGTTATTTATTTCAAAAGTAGAGATTTCTATATACCAGTGGATGTACAAAATCCAGGACAACAATTAGTGGCCTATTTTATTGAAGTTTTATAACCATGATAGATATCTACTAATCTAACAAATATAAGACAATGTATTAAGAATTTTCAATGTATTTGAATCATGGATAGTGTGCTCTGTAAGTGACAACAAAAGAATCTGATCAAGTCTCTGGGCACATGGTATAAGTGGAGAACTATGTTGTGAGTACGAGTTCTCAACTGATGAAGGTATGAAGTGGAATGAAATTGTAAGCTGAGATGAGAAGGGTAAATATACTAAGGCAGGATGGAACAAGTTGATTGGAATCTAATTCAGGAAATGCAGGTAATAAGCAGAATATTTGTAGATGACTGGGGCATCCTGCAAGGCCTTACAGCTTATGAAAAGCGATTTTCAAATTTTAGCTCAATAATTGGGAGATAGTCTAAAGTAAGGATGTAAAGTGTCTGAATATAGCTGTACTTGATCACACTGATTTCAGAAGCAAATGGTTTATATAAGGAAGTCTTGGGATAGAAGTAGGGGTACCATTTATGTAGTCAATAAGAATGCTTACAAAGTTGTTACAGTACAATGGCACTCATGATATCTGCACTCTTTCTTGATTTCCCCAATATCTGAGCATTTAGTGACCCAGACCTCTGGTGGCCTGGGCTCTTTATCTATGCTTAATATCCAGGTGCTCAGGTTTCCTGGTTTCAAAATTACCAAGTTCCTGACTTCTCACAACTCTGTGTTGCCAACTTGGATACAGCATGTTAACTTCAGAAACTTAGCTTTATATTAATGGCAAATAGACATTTCAAAATTAACATGTCAAATTGAACTCTTGATTTGAACCCTTTCCAATTGGATCTCATAATCACTCAGTCCTCAATGATGGGAAGTTTTATTTTCCAAGTTACTCAGCCAGTATTGTTGATAGAATGCTTATCTACTACTTTGCTCACAACCTACATCTAATGCATCACTCACACTCCTTCCCTATAAATTCACAACTCAACTCTGTGTGCAATTCCCATTCCTCACACATTGGAAAAAGCCAACAATTTCTCTCATTTAGATTATTTTGATAACTTAAGGAAGATGACACCAGATTCTCCCATCTGGAAATATTCTTCTGCTCATCACCTGTATTTCCTGTACTGGATTCCAACCAACATGTTCCATCCAGTCTTGGTGTATTTAAGCTACTCGTCCCTCTGCTTATAATTTCACCTCAATCCATACCTTTGTACCACTAATTTAAAAAAAAAATAAAACGACTCTAAGTAATCTGATATCTTTACTGTTCTCAAAACTTTTTGATGGCTTGGCAATTATTTCAAATGGAATTCAATGTTGCTACTATAGCAGATTCTATTTTCCAAATGAGGCTGCAACGATATTTACCATTCTATATATCTTCATGTAGCATGGTCTTCTCACTTCCTTGTTAAGAGATTGAGTTATATTTATTCATTCCCTTCATCCTGAGTGGCTCTGTGACTATTTGATGAAGAGAATATGGCAGAAAGTATGCTACATTAGTTCTAGACACATCCTTTAAGTAACTTGGAAGCATCTTCTGCTTGTTTCTTGGATATTCATCACTATTCTTGTTAAAACCCAGGCTCCATCTTAGAATAAGTTCTAGACAAATAAATAAGTTATATACATGCTCTGTATTTGACAGCTCTAAATAAGCATCCAACCAAAAGTCATTATCTACCCAGCCAAATTCACAGCCCCAATGAGCATTCAAATGATTGCCAACTCAGTTGACATCTGATTATACTCACCTAGAAAATTACTATAATAATCCGGTACTTTCAACCAGCTCACATAACCAAAGGAATCAATAATTTGTTTTTATGTGATTAACTGTATATAAATAGATAAAAAATATCTACCATGACCTACAATATCCTACTTTATATGGTCCAACAATATCTCCATGATGTCATCTCTTACAGTTTTTCTCTTCATTTCACCTATTTCAATCAAGCCAATCTTAATATTTCTCAGACAAGCCAACCATATAACTACCTCAAGAATTTTGAACTTGTTTTCTCAAACGATAAGCCATGCCTCCAGATAATTATCTGTATGCCTGGCTTCATCACCCTGTTCTATCACCTGATCAAAATCATTCTATGAGCATTTTAAAAAAATGACCCACATCTCCAGCACTCCTCTTACAGCTTAGATTGGTGGGTCCTTTGTTCTTCAGGTGTATTGCAGTACCTTAAGCAACTAAGAAATGTATATATTTAAGGTTTTCAACATATTTCAATAAATGCATACATTGTGAAATTATTATCATAATCAATCCAATTATCAACTTCATCACCTCCCATAGTTACAATTCTTTTGTGATAACACTTAAAAGCTACCATTTTAGCAAACATCAAGTGTAATGTATAACATAATTAATGATAATCATGATTCTGTACATTAAATCTGAAGAACTTTTTCTGTATAACTGAAAAATTATATCTTTTTACCACGTCTTCATGCTTTCCCCACTACCCAGGTTAATTCATCTTTATATTACCTACTATTGTGTACCATACACTTTTACAAATACTTATCTATATTTATTGATATTTATCTGTATGCACTAAAACACAAGTGTTATGTTGACAAAATCTTTTTTTTTAAGTTTTACTGATACGGTTCTAATATTCATAATAGTAGGAGAGAGCTCAAATAATTATTTTTGAATATGTTACTTAACAAGTTAACAGGCAATGGTTTAGGATGTATATATGGATGTATGTATGCATGTATGAATGGGTGAGAGGGTAGGTGGATAAATGGATGGATGGATGGATAAATGAACACAAAACTTATAGGAAAGAAAAATATCAAAGTTTCTGTACTCCCCAAATTTATGTATAACAGTGCAGATTATTAATATGGACAGCAAAGAAGAACTTCAGGCTTTGAAAAAGGAAAAAAAAGTTTATTTTCATAAATATTGAATATAAGTATATTTTAGGACCTCTAATTAGAAATTGGCAACTGGGAATAAATGTCTTGGAGGAGAAGCTCTTTCAAAGATTAATTAGGCTTACACATAAATTTGTAGTTTATGAACATGGTGATTTAAGCCATTTCTTTTTTTTTTTAAGATTCATTTATTTATTTGGAAAGCAGAGTTAAACCGAGAGAGAGAAGGGGAGGCAGAGAGAGAAGTCTTCCATCTGCTGGTTCATTCACCAGTTGGCCGCGATGTTCAGAGCTATGCCTATCTGAAGCCAAGAGCCAGGAGCCTATTCCAGGTCTCCCACATGAGTGCCCAAAGACTTGTGCCATATTCTACTGCTTTCCCAGGCCATTGCAGAGAGCTGGATCAGAAGTGGAGCAGCCAGGACTTGAACCGGCACCCATATAGGATGCGGGCACCGCAGGCAGTGGGTTCACCCGCTATACCACAGAACTGGCCCCTTGAGCCCTTTCTTTGGATGTGTTTTCCTGAAGGAGAAACTAGTAATATTAGTTAAAGACCTAGAATGTAAACTAGAAAAAAATGTTTAAATTATGATAGATACAAATACACAATCAGGAATAATAGAATGATGGGGAAAAAAGGAGGCTTAAAGATGTAAATAAAACCATAAGGAGTTACATAATCTCATCTAAAAATGTCTTTTGAGGGGCCTGAACCATGGCTCACTTGGTTAATCCTTCGCCTGCGGCACAGCATCCCATATGGGCACCAGGTTCTAATCCCAGTTGCTCCTCCTCCAGTCCAGCTCTCTGCTGTGGCGCAGGAAGGCAATGGAGGATGGCCCAAGTGCTTGGGCTCCTGCACATACAAGGGAGACCAGGAAGAAGCACCCGACTCCTGGCTTCGAATCTGCACAGCGCTGGCCATAGTGACCATTTGGGGGGTGAACCAACAGAAGGAAGACCTTTCTCTCTCTCTTTCTCACTATGTATATCTCTACCTGTCAAATAAATTTAAAAAAAAAATCTTTTGAGAAAAATGGTATGTTTTGAAAGGATCCCTACTGAATTCTTGATATTTGTTTTATTCCTTTAAGATTTATTTATTTATTGGAAAAGCAGACTTACAGAGAGGAAAGAGAGAGAGAGAGGTCTTCCATCTGCTAGTTCATTCCCTAAATGGCCACAATGGCTGGTGCTGATGCTGACCTGGCCAAAACCAGAATCCTGGAACTCCATCTGGGTCTCCCATAGGGGTGTGAGGGATCCAAATAATTAGTCCATCTTCCACTGATTTCCCAGGCACATTCTCAGAGAACTGGATCAGAAATGGAGCGGCCAGAACTCGAACTGGTGCCCGTAAGCAATGTCAGTATTGCAAGCAGTGGCTTAACCACTGCACCAAAACACTGACCCCCAATACCTGATATCATTTTCACAACCAGACATTAGTTTTGGTAGTTAAATATATCTAACTACTGTGAGATGTGATAATATAATGTAATGACACCTTTAAATAAGAAGGAACAATAAAATTTATGACTCAGAATGGATATATTTTAGTAAGACAGAGAGAGTAAGAAAAAAAAAATGTTAGTACTATGGGCCATTAGCTTCCCAGGCAGGCTGCCTCAAGCATCCATTGGGAAAGGGAAAAAGATTAGGTGATGGTTTAACAAAATGAAATCACTTGATTTTGGGTGATACATTCCAGGAGACTGCAATATATTGGAAGAGGCGCTGGAAATAGCAAAAATAGCATATTTTGAATGAGAAAGTGATTATGTCCAGAAAAACTGAATGAAGTCAGTCATTCCTGTGGATAGTATTACAACTACGTCTACAGTCTAAAAAGCTTGATTTACCTGTGTATGCCTCCTTTGCCAGGCAATTAGTTGAAACTAAAATCAATTTGTTGAGAGCTGGGCTTCTACTCAAAAAGCCCCAAGTTCCGGCTTGGCAGTTGTAGCTCACTTATTCCATTGCTAGGAAGATAAAGAGAAGCAAAAAGTAGTAAAAGAAATTTCCAAGCTGCAGATTTTTGCACTTCCTCTACAAAAACAAATCATCCTCATCATTTTGTCATCACAGTTTAGTTGTCGTTGAGTCATTATTGTGCTTAAGCTTAGGGATCTCCTCATTCTTTTGAGAAGCTAAAACAAAGGCTCTGGAAAGGAAAGATTTTAGAATCGGATTTGTTTTTGTTGTTGTTGTTCTTGTTTTTTTATCATAATGGTATATTTTGTCTTTTTTTTTCTTATGATGATTTTAAGATTCTAAAGATTTTAAGAGAAGCAAAAATCTAAAGTATAAGATGGTGTTATACATTATTACCAAGGGTAGTTCTTATAGTCATGTTTCATAAATGATTCATTATCTATCATCAACTCTTAAGGCTAGCACAATTTCTGAGGATTTCAGTTGAAAACTCAGGCAAAGATCAAAGATTAAAAAATATCCATAATTGTATAGCTCTTTATCATATTGCTTTTATACAAAGTGAAATTAAGTCTTATTTCTCTTTACTGATACTGTTCTGTAATGAGAATTAGACACTAAAAGATTTATGTTGCTTTGTGTAGAAATCAAGATATGGACAACAAAGTATAATTAAACCACATGTATTTGACAATTTAGGCAGACCTGAATTAGCATCCGATATCCAGTCCTTACTTGATATTTTTCCTTGGGAGTGTAAATTAACTTCCAATTTTCTATTTGCCACATGGAAATAGTATTATATGTCCTATGAGCTGTTAGGATTAGTGACAACATGTCAAATCCTCAGCACATAAGTGTCACATAGTGCTCAGTTATTATTCTTAAAAGTCAATTGTGCTTCTGCATATTATTCATGTTTATGATTGCAAACAAGTAACCATTCACAGTTATACTTCACTTCAATTTCTTGTTTGTTTCTTACAGCCTTCAAAGTACTGTGTTTAAAAGCAAGGGCATGAAAATCTGCATTGAAATAAGAATCTAAGAGGCATAAGGCTTTTGATGAGAGATGAAGGTCGTGGATTTTTCTTTTAGCACAGATTCAGGGGAAACAGCTCTGAGCCAGAAAGGACTCCACTGGTTTCTCCTCTGCCTTGAGTTTAAGGAGAGCAGTCTGTGATACAGACCCATGTGCACCACAGGGTTGGTTTGGCAGGCAAGCCATTTGCTATTTCTGAAACCTATATGTTGCTTTCTGTTTCTAACAAGCTGGAGGCTCTTCACACTGCCAACATTTCTCCTTTGTCAAGCTCCATAGGAACCTGATATAGTCCATGCTCAAAAGATATCCAGTAAAAAGCTCTGATGCTTCCATTGACTTCACATCTCTACTGGAGGAAATAAAACATAGTTGCAGGATGTCAAGTCAGTCTTAAAAAGTTATGCTCATGTTATTACAAAGAGCTAAGAATTCAGCTTTTAAAAATAGCCCTCTAGGTATGGAATCTCTGTGAGAGAATGGAAGATACCATTGAAGAAAGGCTACTAGGGGGCCAGCACTGTGGCACTGTGGGTTAACACCCTGGCCTGAAGCACCGGCATCCCATATGGGTGCTGGTTCTAGTCCCTGCTGCTCCACTTCCAATCCAGCTCTCTGCTGTGGCCTGGGAAAGCAGTATAAGATGGCCCAAGTACTTGGGCCCCTGCACCCACGTGGGAGACCTGGAATAAGCTCCGGGCTCCTGGCTTCAGATCGGCTCAGCTCTGGCCATTGTGGCCAATTTGGGAGTGAACCAGCGGGTGGAGGACTTCTCTTTCTCTCTCTCTGCCTCTCCTTCTCTCTCTGTGTAACTCTGACTTTCAAAAGAAGAAGGGCTAGTAGACATATCTTGTGTTTCTAAACCCTTAACCCTTCTGTGAAATGTCACATCAAGTTGATGTGAATTCTTCTGGAAAAGTGTAGGTTTCCTTTAGTGATTTTTTCTTAATCATCCCTTTCTCCAGAAATAAAATAATATGGGCTTTCAATTCAAATTTAAAACAGTAACAAAAATAATAACCAGAGCACAATCACTTTTACTACTTCAAATATGAAAGCCTTGAAACCAGCAGAAACTTCAGGCAATCATTGAAGCTTCACTGTGAAGAAATTTTAGTACAATCGTCTTCTCTAATCCACTGTTTCACTTTCTGTGATTTAAATTAGCCATAGTCAGTTGCAATTCAAAAGTATTACATAGAAAATTCAAAGAATAAATGTTCATAAATTTCAAATTACACACCGTTCTACATAATGTGATGAAATCATATGCCAGCTTACTCTGTTACTCCCAAGATGTGAATCATCCCTTGTACAACGTATCCATACTATATAGACCACCAATTCATTAGACACTAGCCATCTCAGTTATCAGATCAACTGTGTATCACACACAATGCTTGGGTTCATGTAATCATTATTTTACTTAATATGTATCCCAAAGTACAAGAATAGTGACACTGACAACTCAATGCCAAAAAATAGAAGCCGTGGAGCAATTCCTTTAAATGAAAAGGTGAAATTACAATTTTGAGAGGGAGAAAGATCACATTCACATAACTTTTTAAAAAAGATTTTATTTATTTGTTTGAAAGTCGGAATTAAAGGGAGGTGGAAGAAGAGGGAGAGGGGGAGAGAGAGAAAGAGAATCTTCCATCTGCTGGTTCACTCCCCAGATGGCCACAACATCCAGGCTGGTCCAGAGGAAAAATAGGAGCCAGGAACTTCATCTGGGTCTCTCACATGAGTGCAGGGGTCCAGACAGTTGGGCCTTCTTTTACTGTTTTTTCCAGGCCATTAGCAGGGAGCTGATCAGAAGTGTAACAGCCAAAGCATGAACCAGCATTCATATGAGATGCTGGATCAAAGGTGGCTGGCTTTACTTGCTATGCCATGATGTCAGTCACTCAAGTAACTTTTGTTATAGTATATTGTCAATGCTATTAACTGAACTAATCAGCACATGGTTAGAGAGTAATAAAGTCTATTTAGAAGGTGAACTAAGAACTTAAGACTGGAAATAATCAATTGCATGAGTAGGCTGTTTTTTAAGCTTTTGTTTATTTATATGTATTACAGGGCGGGCAAACGCATTGAGTTAAACAAGACATATGGATATCATGGTTAGCAATAAAATTAAAACTTGACAGTATTTTTCAAAAGAAAAAGTGAGTGATATTAACATACTTGGTTATTGATTACATTCGCACACTTCAATGTTACCTATATTCAGGGAGAGGCAGCAATGGGACCATCAATTAGTCAGAGCACGTGACTGTCAATAATTCTTCCCGGGATGCTATTAAGCTGTAAAATGTTCTTGTTCATATACAGTAGATGTTTGGCTGAATCTGTTGACCTGAATGCAGGGCATCTTCACAGCTTGGATAGCATACTGGCTGACATAGCTTCTGCAGTCACGATTCCACTCTTAATTCCATTTGTTGTTATATTGTTATTGTCAATATATCCCTATGCTTCATTTAAAGATTCAATTTTATCATGGATATTTGTACATAGGAAAAACATACCATAAATAGGATTCAATTCTGTCTATAGTTTCAAGTGTCCACTGGAAACCTGAAACTCATTCTCTATTGATAAATGGGACTACAGTTCTCATAGCCACATCAAGTACATAGACATTTATGAATTGCTCATTAACAATTTGTCCTCCAATATTGAAAGAAAATTTGTCTACACTGCACAGATGCATTTTGCTTTAGTTAAGATATAAGAAAATCTGCTAAAATCAAAATATATCAAAATGTTGAACTTTAATTGAGGTTGAAGCTCATAAATCTTTTTCAAAAATGACTAGAAGTGAGTAGAGCACAGTGGCAGAGAAACTATTTGTTCTGTCTCCTTCTACTGCTGTATCCCAGGGAAGTAAAACATGATTGTGAGATTCAAGTTAAAAGCTTCTAGGATCAGATTCCAAAAACATAATTGGTATAGAAAGAGGCAATACACAAAGCAATGAGTTACCATCATAATTTTCATTCACATTTTGTGAGCCCTAAATTATTCACATTTCCATAGCAAGACACAATGGAATCTGGGAAATAAATTCTTGGTTTACAGCTATGTTATCAGTTAACCCTTTATTAAGTGGTAACAGTGTTGTATTATTACACAGAAAAAGGTGAGAATAATTAGTGACTGGAATATTTGTCTTCCTTTACTGTGACTATGCTAGAAATTTAACTTGGAAATTTAATTGAAGTCCTAGAAATATTTGATTGTGTAATAATAAGTTGCCTTAATTTGGAATGTTGAAGGAGGAAAATTTCTAGATTTAAAGGGTAATAGACTATATAGGCTTGGTACAAGTTATCAAATTTCCTCTTAAATACCCACTCACAAAGAAATAAAAAGTATGTGCTAATTTAATTTTATATTTTATAAAATTTATTTAATAGGTAGACAGAAAAAGAGGTCTCCTCTAGTTAATTTTCTAAATGTTCACAATGGGTAGGACTAGCAGAGGCCAATAGGAGGAGCTAGGAACTTAATCTGGGTCTCCCATTTGGTTGGCAGGAATCCAACTATTTTAGCTGTCACTGTTGCATCCCAATGTCTGACTAGCAGAAAGCTGAAGTCAGGGGCCAGGTATCAAACCAAAGCACCCCAACATGGAAGGAAGACATATTAGCTACATGACTAAGCACCTGCTCCCTGTGCTAGTGTAACTAATTTAAGAACATAGAGAAATTTTTATAAGATTCCAAACAATGGGATTTAAAAATAAAACCTTTAGCCACATACTACATGCAATTGTGTTATTATAAAACAGAACATTCACCCAAAAATAAAATAGGAAAAAATTATTATGCTCTTAACTTACTACTACTTAA
This sequence comes from Sylvilagus floridanus, assembly GCA_949820135.1. NCBI lineage: Eukaryota > Metazoa > Chordata > Mammalia > Lagomorpha > Leporidae > Sylvilagus > Sylvilagus floridanus. The sequence continues at coordinate 39,458,362 of OX463243.1, forward strand.
CTGCAATCTTAACAAACCAGAACAGATTTTTAAAAGAAAATTAAAAAAGACAATGGCAACTCATATAACTTTGACAAATGATGAGAAATAGAAGATAAAATTATGAGAAAAAAAGCAGTCAGTTTTTATTCGAGTGCACAGAAGCTACCAATTTATTCAGTCAGAGCCACATGTTTTGTCTCCAGCCTTTTATCAACAGCTCTTTTCTTACTTTCAATGGCAGACCCTAGCCAGCTTACATCACTGCAGGAAATAGGCGTATGCAGTTTGAGTCTTGGAAGCTCTACTTCCAATGTATATCCTTTCTAAGGCACCTAGGAAAGAACAAAAGATGGCCCAAGTACTTGAGCCCTTGCCACCCATGTGGGGAGACATGTCTTGAAGTTCCAAACTCCTGGCTTGAGCCTGTCTCAGTCCTGCCCATTGTGGGCAATTAGGGAATGAACCAGAGGATGGAAGACTTTTCTTTTTCTGTGTCTGTCTCTCCCTTCCTCCCTTTGTATCTCTGCTTTCAAATAAATTTTAAAAATCTTTTAAAAATTCTCCTTTGGAAACAATAAAATTGGGGAAATATAATAACTGTTGGGTTAGTTATTTCATTCAATGAAAAGGAAAATTTTTAAGTGAGAAAGAAAATAAGATATGCATGATAAAGGTGATAGGTATTCAGTATAACAAGAAAATGATACAAATTCTATCTATGATGATGGAATTTCAGTGTAAGAAAGCATAAATGATAGGTTCATAATTACAACTAATAACAAGTAACAAGGATGGATCACTTACCATTTGTTAAGTGTCCTCATTTGTTCCTGCTACTATACCAAAGATACTAAGATATATACTGAGACTAAGATATTTATAAAGAACAGAAAAATTATTTCTTACATTTCTGTAGTCTGGAAAGTCCAAGATCAAGTTGCTTGCAGGTCTGATGGCTGGGGAAGACCTGTACTGTACTAGTGTCTTCCACAGCAGCATTCTGCATGGCAGGAGGAATGGAAGGCCAACAAGTGACAAATGTGTCATCACACCAAAGACTTGGAAGTGAGCTGCACTTGTCCTCCACTGCCCTTTCATAAGGTGATAATGCCACCCCAATGACCTCCTAAAGCCCTCACCTCTTAATATTGTTGCATTGGGGATTAAGTCTCAGCATGCATTTTGAAGGAGACACAGATACTCACACCATAGCACTAAGCATCTGTCATTATGTTATTTAATTTTTAGGAAAACTCCATGAAATACTTGCTTACCTCTGTTTAACAACAAATGAGAAGACATCTGCATCCAGTCACAGAGTTATTAAAAGTCAGTCCCTACAAATCTAGCCTGTGCGTTTCTAAAGGTGTTGAAGTTCATGTCTACTTTCATGTAACTGAAAAACATTCTGAGTGTAATATTTGAAAGGGTTCGTTGTGTCCTAGTGGAAACAATTAAAAAGCAGTTCATGGGGCCAGATATGGCACAGTTGGTTAATCCACTGCCTGCAACACCTACATCCTAAATGATCCTGGGTGGCTGTTCCATTTCCAATCCAGCCCACTACAAATATGCCTGGAAAAGCAGCATAAGATGTCATACTCATGTGGCAGACAGAGATGAAGTGACTGAAGCCTGGCTTGGAACTGGACTAGCCCCAACCATTGTGCCCATTTGGAGAGTCATCCAGAGGAGGGTAGATTCTCTCTCTCTTTCTCTCTCTCTCTCTCTCTCTCTCTCTCTCTCAAATAAATAAATAAGTCATGAATAAAACAGTCCTCTCTAGGAATCCCAGGAATGAAGAATTTCAATAGGTTTAAAATGGAAGAGCTTGTGTGTGCTCTCTCTCTCTCTCTCTCTCTCTCTCTCTCTCTCTCTCTGTAACTCTTATAAATAAATAAATAAATAAATAAATAAATAAATAAGTAAATCACTCTCTATGAATACCAGGAATTAGAAATGTTTGGATTTCAATAGGTTTAAAAAAATTCTGAAGGCATCTAAATAGAAAAAAAATGGGTTAGCTACAAAGGAAAAAAATTACTGACTCTAGAATCTTGTTTCCTAACATGAAGCACATGACAGCGCTGGGATTTTGAGAAGTTTATGTTCTCAGAGATCCAACTCTTAACAAGTTCTCATTCACATTTACAGACCTTTGAGAAAACTGTTGTTTTACAAGGACTTGGAAATACCCTCTCCTTGATAAAAATATTATTTCAAGAGCTAATCTAACTGACAAAACGTCAGTCAAAAATAAAATATATGAGAGGGAAAGCTGCTGTGATGAAAAAGGCTGAAAACAATGGTTTGAGAACATGAGTTAACATGAGTTACCTCTCCAAACAACCTGCTTTGGCTTTCAGCACTTTGGTTCTCCTTGATTCGAATATTTATGGTTTTCTCTTGCTGTGTAATGGCAGTTCATCAATAGACTCAAAATAGGGTTTCAATAAATACTTTATTTTTGATAGATTATATATTAATGAATTGGATTTCCTATATGAGTACCAGGCCATCAATAACAATGTTGATTCCAATTTCACTTAGAATGTTTGTAAGGAGTTCACTGTGTGTATATCTATCATTTGTCAACTGTGAATTCAAATCATCAGGAAGCTTTGTCTTGTATTGGACTTTGAAATGCTGTTTGATAGATACACATCAAATACCCTTGAAATCAGTGGATGAGATGTCTGAAAACCATCCTCCCTTAAAACAACTATATATGACTTGCATTGGTAAGTATTTGAAACTAAAGGTTCTCTGTATTCATCTTGCTTGTTTATGTTCATTACATCAGCCATGAAATGCATGCTATTGTTAGGCAAGGGGTTAATGGGAGAGAGCTATACCTTAAGAAAATAGAGCAATGTATAAACTGTGTAAGATAAAAATGTGTGTGTGTGTGTGTGTGTGTGTGTGTGTGTTAAACACTAGTCTTATCGGGGACCAGCATGTGGTATAGCAGGTAAATCTACTGCCATTGATGCTGGCATCTCAAATGTGCACTGATTAATGCCCAGGCTGCCCCACTTCTGATCCAGTTCCCTGTTAATGTGCCTGAGAAAGCAGCTATAATGGTTCAAGTGCTTGAGCTCCTATCACACAGAAGACCTGGATGGAGTTCCTGGCTCCTGACTTCAGCTTGTTCCAACTCTGGCCACTGCAACCAGCTAGCGAGTGAACCAGCAGATGGAAGCGTGCTCTCTCTCTCTCTCTCTCTCTCTCTCTCTCTCTCTTTCAAATAAATAAATAAACCTTTTATAAAAGTTGAGCTTATTGATATTGACCATGAGAACTGAAATGATCTGATGTCATTGACAGATACAATAAGAATTATTAATTTTTTCAGATTCTCTAGTGCTATTGATGTCTGCTCTTCTGTAATTCATTAGGACATAGAAGACATCATGACTGTTGATGTGGTGAAAGGCTTGACATTGGGTGAAGATGAAAGGAGGTTATCATAGAAGTAAATAGTACAGCAGGACTTCTGACAACTAAAATTAAATATTAAAGTAATATTATAGCTATATAAAAATTGCTATTGTGTTTATGGAATGTAAATTGACTGAATTTTTTAAGGTTTAAGGATTTTCTAAAGTTGCAATCAACAAAATTTTATAATTTTATCATGTGATTGTTGCACTAACAAACTTGGAAAACAGAAAGGTATTATTAGAAGAAAGAATTCTAGGGGCCTGCACTGTGGCACAGTGGGTTACAGCCCTGGCCTACAGTGCCGGTATCCCAGATGGGTGCCAATTTGAGACCCAGCTGCTCCACTTCCTACCCAGCTCTCTGCTATGGAATGGGAAAGCAGTAGAAGATGGCCCAAGTCCTTGGGCCCCTTCACCCATGTAGGAGACCCGGAAGAAGCCCCTGGCTTTGGGTAGGTGCAGCTGCAGCCGTGGTGGCCAATTAAGGAGTGAATCATTAGATGGAAGACCTCTCTCTCTCTCTCTCTCTCTCTCTCTCTCTCTCTCTCTGCCTCTGCTTTCTCTATGTAACTCTGACTTTCAAATAAATAAATAAATCTTATAAAAAGAAGAAAGAATTCTAAACACATTATTGTAAAATAAAAACCTTATGCTATTAATATATATACCTATATATACCTATAGATACCTATATACCTATAGATACATTTATATATAAGATGCTAATTATCAGTCATGACTAGCTTGCAAAATAAAATTTAGAGCTTCCACATAGCCTTTCCAGGTTCCCACCTAGAATCATGTAATTAGCCTTTCACATTTGTGATGAGAGGTCAAAACTTCAACAATTACATTTTAAGCTTTGGTCTGACTCAGATTTACATAATTTTGTCAAAGGCTTTCCAATTCCCTGTAGAAATTGTACAGCTTCTAATGGGTCTGGGAGATGGACTATCAGAAGCTTAGAATACTTTTGAGGCTTATATGCAAGCTAGACCATAAGAGAGAACAAAAATTTATTGGACATTGATGCAAGATTGCAGAGCTCAATGTGACAACTCCAATTCTAATTATACAGATAGATTAGAATATATTTTAAAGAAATTTTGGTGTTAACCTCAATGCCTGAATGTCTTCAGCCATTGATGTTAGTTTTATTAAAAGCTTATCATAAAAATTACTGACATTACTCAAACACAAAATCTAAATTGGTGAAATAATCCTATCTCTTGAATCCACACACTAGGTCAGCACTATAAGGACTTCATTGTAGATAAAGTCCTATCAACATAATGCAAAATCATGGCTTTATAATATGAACAATATAAACAATTAGACGGAAACATTCCAGGACAATGTGCTCTCTACAAAATACCTTTTTGTAGGGACATTCAAAGATATTATAAAGAAAAGGGACAGAGAATCTGGCTTTGTAAAGGAGAGCGATATACCAAGGATGTATATTTCCGATGATTTTCCTTTGAGAATCCAATCCCTCCCCTTATGCTTAATTCTCAGTGTACAAACAGAAATAATCATCTCCATAAATGGATACCACTCATCCTCCTATTGTCTATAAAGACCACAAATTCCTCTTATTCTCCTGTATCCTCCCTCCAACACACACACACATACATACCCTTGGACTAGGCAAATCACCCTATGATGGAACTTAATAATGTATCTCCTTTTCTTTTTTTAACAAGTAGAGTTATAGACAATTTGAGAGAGAGACAGAAAGATCTTCCTTCCATTGGTTTACTCCCCAAGTGGCCTCTATGACCGGTGCTGCGCCAATCTGAAGCCAGGAGCCAGGTGCCTCTTCCTGGTCTCCCATGTGGGTGCGGGAGCCCAAACACTTGGGCTATCCTCCACTGCCTTCTCGGGCCACAGCAGAGAGCTGGACTGGAAGAGGAGCAACCAGGACTAGAACCCGGCGCCCATATGGGATGCCAGTGCCACAGGCGGAGGATTAGCCAAGTGAGCCACGGCGCCTGCCTCAATGGTGTATCTCATGATTTAATTTCATCTAAACATCACTTTGTCTCATTATGATCTCTTACTAATCTGTATGGTTTTATTTTTTAACTCTTCTAATAAATTTGTCAATACATTTATGTTAAGCCGAATATCAGTAGTCTTTGCTTTCTTCAAGGTCACCAACCGTATACCTAATTTCTTTTACTCTTGAATAGCTCTCATGGACCCGTAAGACAACTCTTGTTCCTGCCAACTCTCCCTATCGCACTTTAATGTCAACAAAAAAGGGTTCAGGGCAACAGCAAAGATACCCAATCAAGAAAGTTGACTACCTATTCCATAAGAGTCTTTACCAATGGAATTGGAAATTACCCCCTAAAGCTAAAGGAAACTATGTGACTGATAAATGTATCAAGATAGTGCCCCCCTAAGCATGCTTCCCCTTGCCCAACCTCTTTATAATCAGAAATTCTACTTAGGGAATTTAATACATAACAACTGCTAGCACCTAAGGCTGAAAAAGTAATTGAAGATAGATGAGCTGCTTTTTCTTCCAGTTTGAATGGCTGTTGAATACTCTAAGACGTCCTCCTGTTCTCTCTTCCATGTCCCATCCAAACTACAAGGGAACTACAAAAGGCTTATTGATAATTAATATAAAATGTGTTGATTTGGGTACAAAATTTTTAAAATTTCATACAAATATAATCCATACTCCATAATATTGTATGTAATGGCACAGACTATCGTATACTCTCCATCACAAAAATTGATGAAGATGCTTCAACAGTCATTTTAAGCAGATAAACTTCATTTGCCCTATTTATCAGATGCATTATCCTGATAAAAATATGACTGTGGGTCAAGATCCCTTTTCTAAGAATTGATGAGACAACATTTTAGGATTGAAGCTGTAAAATCTTTTTGTTTCTCCATATGTTTCTATATGTGCATGCATGTGTATATGTTATGGATTTGTAATATGTTATCTCCAGAAGGTATCAACAAATTAAATTACAAAATCCCTTAAACGCACTTATATAAACTTCAAATTCTTAATATCACAGGGAATTAATAAAATTGAACTTATATTTTGATTTGGAAATAATTTGAGACTTTGGCAACATGTCATTGCTTTCATAGAAAATAGAATTGTAACCTGAGTTAATGTTAGCATTTTTTCAACTTGAGCAGGTTTGCCTTAAATTTATACAGATTTGCTAATAAGTTGTAATTACACATAATGAGTAACATATTGAAAATGTAGATTTGTATTTAATCAAGTTGCACTATTCTGACCAATTTTAATTAAATTGTAATCCTGTTTTATAGTCACTCAGCTTTAATAGTCACCCATATATTTAGATAATTTAAACTTTAGGTTTATGCTAAAGTAATGGATGAGTAATCATTAAATATCTGGATTATTTCTGTTAAAGTAGAATACTAAAGCTTAAATTTTGATTGTATACGTTTCCTTCTTATGTTTGTAGTATGGAAAGGCTGTATATATTTTTGAATCTGAAGGAAGTCTATGGTTATAAAAAATATGAGATGTGTATTTATAGGTCCTGATGGTCTGTTACAAGATACTGGTCTATAAAACATACAACATAATTAACCACGTCAGGCTTTTGGGGGGGAAATAGTTTGTAGTTAAATTTGTAATCAACGTATGTGAAATGGACTGTATTAGGAGTACTAGGGCACTGAAGAACAATTTCACATGGAAAGTGTGCAGGAAGTAGTTTTGTTTAGAAAAAAGAAAGCAACTTAGCTCTAAAGTAAAATATGTAGCAAAACCTAAATGGTATAGAAAGTTGTAGGAGATTCATGGAAGGAAATGATTTTTCCATCTTTGCTGCACCATTCGTTGCCATGACCTTCCCTACTTTTAGTACTTTTGCTATATGCTACAGGTTTTGATAGGCTGTGTTCCCCTTTCATTCATTTCAATAAATTGTTTAACTTCTTCCTTGATTTATTCTTTGATTAATTAGTTGTTCATGAGTGAGTCGTTTCATTTCCATGTATTTGTGTAGTTTATAAAATTTTCTTATTGTTGATTTGTGATTTTCTTGCAATGTGCTCAGAAAAGATACATTATTTAAATTCTATTCCTTTAAATCTGGTGAGATTTGTTTTGTGATCTACTACATGATTTATCTTGGAAAATGTTTCATGTGATACTCTGACTAATGTGTATTCTGTAGCTGTTAGAAGAAAATTCTATAAATGTGTTTTAAGACCAGTTGACATAGAATGCAATTTAACTGTGTAATTTCTTTGTTAATTTTCATTCTATAGGATCTGTTGAATTCTGAAACTGGGCTATTAAAGTCCCCTAAAATTACTGTATTAGAATCTATATCTCCCTTTAGTGTTATTAATATCTGCTTTATGTAATGTGGTATTTCACAATTTGGTACATATATATTTACGAGTATTATTTCTTCTTACTGAATTGAACTCTTTATCATTATATAATGATTTCCTGATTTTTTATAAAACTTTTGATTGAAAATTTATTTTGTATGATTGAAACAAAGTTAGTCCTGTTTTCTTTTTCTTTTTTTCTTGCAGAGAATATATTTTTGTCCTTTCATTTCAGTCTATGTTTATCATTAGAAGTGAAATGAGTTTCTTATAAGCAGCATATAATTATATCAGTTCTTTTTAAATTCATTCTGTCAATCTATATCCTTTAATTGGGGGATTTGGTCTATTGACGCTTAATGTATCTAAAGTACAGGTAATGTCTTACTACTGACATTTTGGTATTGATTTTGTATTTTTATCTTAGCTTCTTTCTTTATATGTCCCTAAATTAAAAATTTTACTGATAGTTCAGTGATTTTTCTCTAGTGGTGTACTTCAAATCCTTGATTACTGGGTTAATATATAGGTTCTGGTGGCTACCTTGAAGCTTACAGAAATGTCTTTTGGCTACAACAACTTATCTTTAAATTATATAACTTATTATTAATAATTCTAAATTAGGACAAGAGACAGACAAATAGCAAAGAGGTAAGAAATCTTGCTAAAGCTAATTTTGCTCAATTCCTGCTCATATTTGAAATTTTTGATGTTACTTGTCTTCTTTCCCTATTGCCCATCATTAACATTTTATTGTAGCTTTGTAATTTTTTTAGTTTCCATAGTAAAGATAAAAGTGATTTTCATACTATATTTAAAGTACTAGAGAATCTTGACTTTTAATATTCTACTCAAACCAGTTAATGTCTACCATCTTATACTTTCTCTTTGCTTTTTAGCCTTTCTTTCTTTCAGTTTGAAGAAATCCTTATAACAGTTCTAGTAAGAAAGGTGTGGTTGTGATAAATTATTTTAGACTTTGTTTTGCAATATATTTTTTTTAGATTTTTATTTTATTTAATTGAAAGAGAGTTAAAGAGAGAGGTAGAGACAGAGAAAGAGGTCTTCCATCCACTGGTTCTCTCCCCAAATCGCAGCAAAGGCCGGAGCTGTGCTGATGCGAAGCCAGGAGCCAGGAGCTTCTTCTGGGTCTCCCACGAAGGTGCGAGGCCCAAGGACTTGGGCCATCCTCCACTGCCCTCCAGGGCCACAGTAGAGAGCTGGATCAATTGGAAGAGGAGCAGCCGGGACTAGAACAGGTGCCCATATGGAATGCCAGTGTCTCAGGTCAGGGCGTTAACCCGCTTTGCCACCGCGCCAGCCCCTGCAATTTCTTTAATTCTCTGCTATCTCTGAAGCATAGCTTTTCTGGATACAGTATTCCTAGATGGCAAGTTCTTCTTTCTGGAAACATCTCACCCCGACTCCCTCTAGGCATGTAGGGTTTGTACTGAAATGGATACAGACAAGAGAACTGAAATTTCTTTATACGTTATTTGCTTCTTCTATATTTTTAGCTTTTAGAATCCCTTCTTTAAATTTGATTTTGGGGAGTTTGAATATTGTATGTCTTAGATTAGATTTGATTCAGTTGAATCTGACTCACTACCCTAAAACCTTCCTGTAATTGATATTTGTTTCTTTCTCTAGGTTTGGGAAATTTTCTGTCAGTATTTCTTCAAATATGCTTTCTATCATTTTGACATTCTCAGTTCCCTCATATCTCAAGAACTTGAATAATTGCTCTTTCTTGCTATCATGTATTTAGCATAAGTTTTCTTCCTTCCCTTCATTTTTTTTTCTCTTCCAAATGTGTATTTTCAGATAGCTTGTCTTTGAACTTAATGATTCTTTCTTCTTTTTGATCTATTCAGCTGCAGATGCCTTCCATTGCATTTTTAGTTTCACTTCATGTAATTTTTAGTTGAAGGATTTCTGCTTGATTTTAATTTCTTTCATGTTCCTGTCAAATACCTGTTAGGACATTGAATCATTTGTCTGTGTTCTCTTGAATTTCATTAATTTTTCTTACAAAAGCTATTTTGAAATCTTCATCTGAGTATTTGGAAATTCTAATTCCTAGATGATTGTTTTCTGACATCTTATTTTGCTCTTTAGGTGAAATTACTGGAAATTACTGATGCGTGTTAGAATATAAGTCATCTGTGCTTTCAAGGACTGATTTTTATAACCTGACTTCTAGAAACTCTAACCAGTCTATTCCGCTGCTAAGGTGGGCTATGGTCTCTATGGTCTATCTGCTGCTGAAACATGGTTAAGTACTGATGCTGCCCTATTAGCTGCTGGTGACACTGCCTGGGGTAGAAGATTGATCAGTCAAGACCACTGATCTCCACTGGTCACTGAAGCATGTTCAAGCCTTTGCCTGTAGGCACCGGCCTGGACACAGGGCCTATAAAATTTGATTTTTTTTCTAGGTTTTATCATTTTGCCATTGAGTCTCAACAATTCTGTGATTCCTTTCTGTCTGTCCAAGGCTGCAAGAAGTTTGAAACATCACCTACACAGCTACTCAGGCAGGTCCCTAGGTGAGTCATAGGTTAATTTCATAATCCTTAGGCCCTGTTCAATCTTGGGAAAACACACCGGGCCTGTGAATGCCTTGTGGTGCTGCATGCAAAATTAAGTTTCTCACGAGGGTGCAGGTCTTTGCCTGATCTTAGGGGAAGTCCAAAGACTATCCACAAGCACTGTTCTAGGAATGGGAATTATTATGATCTGCCCAATATTAAGCTTTAAGAGACCAGCACTGATTTCTAAGCTACATGCCATTGATCTGCTGCTGTCTGCTGAAATGTGGAAGAGAGTAACAAAGGCAATCCCCTGGCCAGCCAGATTGGTCTTTAGGTTATACATGGTCGTACATTCCTTGGGTCCCTCCAAGTCCTGGCTCTTTACTCCAGGCCAACTTGAGGCTGGCAGACAAATGCCCAAACTGAATGTGATTCCCCCTTGCACTCCTGGGAGCACAGATCTCCTGCACTTGATGTCAGCTAAGTCTAAAGGTTCACACTATGAGCATCAGCTGGGAGATAGAAGCCTTTAGACTTTCTTAGGTGCCAGGCATTCGTGCATTAGTCCTGGCTTTGAGCGAAATGAGCTTCTTCTTCCAGACTCTGATTAGCCAGAGTTCTGCATTCTGCTGGCAGTTGGGGGAGGGATGACAGAGAGCATCTTGTTGTGGAAGGTCTACCTATTCATGTATGCTTAAAGACCTCGGGGCAGGGGCCAATGGACTCAGCCAGACTGAATGTTTGCCCATTGGGTCTGGCATTGACATCAGTTGGCTCTTTCTATCCACTATGTAGCACTCATTGGAGCTGGGGGAGGGTAGACATGGGCAACTCTGCTTATTGCTTTCTGTAACTTTTCTTATGATTATAACAAAATGAAGTACTATGGGCTTTCATCCAGCTTCTGTAGCTTTTGTGAGGGAAGCTTGGTGTGCGTAGAGTGCTTCACTTCAGTGTCTGTGGGGAGCTGGTTGCTTGAGATTCTTAGCCACCTCTTTGCCATGAATTCTTCAAAACTGTTTTAGAAGAGATTTAGCATTAAAAAATCATACCGATGAAAAATTAGAATTTGATTGTTTCTGGATTATTTTTCTTTTAACAAAAGGTTATTTTTTTTTCTATTTTACCAGCTAAAAGAGAAAGATAGCATGTTTGGTCAGAATAATTTTCCTGTGTATTGACTTTATCATGTCTTTATTTTTTTAATAACGCTTTTATTTAAAGAATATAAATTTCCAAAGTACAGCTTATGGATTACAATGGCTTCCCCCCACCCAATAACTTCCCTCCCACCCGCTACCCTCACCTATCCCACTCCCTCTCCCCTTGCTTCACATCAAGATTCATTTTCAATTCTCTTTATATACAGAAGATCAGTTTAGTACATACTACGTAAAGATTTCAACAGTTTGCCCTCACAAAGCAACACAAAGTGAAAAACACTGTTGGAGTACTGGTTATAGTATTAATTCAAAATATATAGCACATTAAGGACAGAGATCCTACATGATTTTTTTAAAAAAATGATTAATTATGCAATTTCCAATTTAACACCAAGTTTTTTTTTAATCATGTTCAATTATCTTTATATACAGAAGATCGATTCAGTATATACTAAGTACAGATTTCATCAGTTTGCATCCACACAGAAAAACAAAGTGTAGAATACTGTTTCAGTGCTAGTTATAGCATTACTTCACATTGGACAACACATTAAGGACAGATCCCACATGAGACGTAAGTACACAGTGACTCCTGATGTTGATTTAACAATTTGACACTCTTGTTTATGACGTCAGTAATCTCCCTAGGTTCTAGTCATGAGTTGCTGAGGCTATGGAAGCCATTAGGGTTAACCGACTTCAATCTTATTCCAACAGGGTCATAGTCAAAGTGGAAGTTCTCTCCTCCCTTCAGAGAAAGGTACCTCCTTCTTTGATGGCCCCATTCGTTCCACTGGGATCTCACTCGCAGAGATCTTTCATTTAGGTCTTCTTTTTTTTCCAGAATGTTTTGGCTTTCCATGCCTAGAATATTCTCATGGGCTCTTGAGCCAGATCTGAATGCCTTAAGGGCTGATTCTGAGGCCAGAGTGCTATTTAGGACATCTGCCATTCTATGAGTCTGCTGTGTATCTTGCTTCCCATTTTGGATCATTCTCTCCCTTTTTTTGATTCTATCAGTTAGTATTAGCAGACACTAGTCTTGTTTGTGTGATCCCTTTGACTCTTAGACCTATCAGTGTGATCAATTGTGAACTGAAATTGATCACTTGGACTAGTGAGATGGCCTTGGTACATGCCACCTTGATGGGATTGTATTGGAATTCCCTGGCGCGTTTCTAACTCCACCATTTGGGGCATGACTGATTGAGCATGTCCCAAATTGTACATCTCCTCCCTCTCTTATTCCCACTCTTATATTTCACAGGGATCACTTTTCAGTTAAAATTTAAACACCTAAGAATAATTGTATGTTAATTACAGAGTTCAACCAATAGTACTAGAATAAAAAAAATACTAAAATGGATAAAGTATTACATTGTACAACAACAGTCAACACAAGAGCTGATCAAGTTACTGTTTCTGAGTGTCCATTTCACTTCAATAGGTTTCACCTTTGGTGCTCAATTAGTTATCATGTCTTTATTTATGTCGGAGAACAAAGTCCTCTCACTTTAAAAGAGCTAAGTTTCTTTACAAACATATTACTTTCTAGGTTAATTTTTCAAATCTTTTATTGTTGCTTTGGTTTAAAAGGTAGCTAAATATTATTACTCACATATCTGTAATTCTATTCAATAGTATATTTAAACTTTCTCATAACCTTTGACATTTTGATATGCCCAAATGACATATTTTGCACCAAAAACTGTTTTGGAGACCTAGAATATCACACCCAAAATGTCCTCAGAAAACTGAAAATGGATTATCATACAACCCAGCTATTCCACTCCTAGGAATAAATCCAAAGGAAATGAAATCAGCATAAGAGAGAATACCTACACCCGCATGTTTACAGCTACTCAATTCATAATAGCAAAGATAGAGAACCAACCTAGTTGCCCATCAGTTGATGATTGGATAAAGAAAATATGGCGTATATATACATGATGGAAAATTATTAGTCATAAAAAAGAATAAAATATTGACAGTTGCAACAAAATGGATGTAACAAGATTATTATGCAAAGTGAAATAGATCAGACTCAAAAAAATCATGTTTCTTTTTTTGTTAAAGTTAACGTATATAAAGTATAAAAATTCTGTGATTGTCTTACCATTTGGTATATACTTATATATTTTGCTTCACTGGTTCACAGCATGTATATGACAATATACCTTATTTACATTATGATCATTTATTATGATCATTGTCATTAACCCCTTGCTTTGTGATATTGTCTCTGTTTTTAAGAAAAATGAGTATATATGTGCATGTATGTAATGTCTGCATAGGTAGTAAATGCAGCCAAAGATTAAGAATGTTAAGAATTATTAAATATTAAAGCTAAAAAACAAACAAAAGAAAAAATTTGTTCCTTCATCTCATTTTTTAAATGGGAAATACTAAAAATAATTGTGGTTATCTCATATATTGTGAGATGCATAGGAAATACTGTCAAATCATAAAAGGTGCTTAATTTCCATTAAGTCTATATGCATAAATACTATTAGCATAAAATTCTAGAAACTTTATGATATAATGGTAATTCCTAGGGAATTCATGTCTTTGTTGTCTATAGTGTTTCTCTGTATGGGAGTCCTGATGCTGCTTTGCCTGATTTTAAACAACATAATATTTTCATTCATAAGTTTAGCAATAATTTAAAACCTATTAACCTAGAGGCAATTTTACTTCTTTAATTTTATCCACTGTGTTCTAGGATAGCTGTTTTCAGCTGGAGATTGACATCACCTAACCTATGAAGGTACTTTATATATATATATTTTTTTTGGAACTAATCCAGAATTACTGAATCTCTTTATTTGGTAATTTTGATATTTCCTGATATTTTCTAACTATGTGCTTGGTATAGCCATCATATATTATTGGTTAGGAATACTAAATGTATCTGAAGATTGTTTTCTCTGTAAAGATTATGCTTATCAATTTTCATAAATGAAATTAATATTCATTCTTCTTTGAAATTAGGCTTCAGCATTGTATTTATGAATTGTTTGTCTAAAGCTTTTTCGCCACTGGAATTTTATTTTGCAGGTCATAGCAATGATCAGACAGTCTTAGCTTTGAATGATTTGCATGATTAACTTACATTGTATCTTTCACTTTTTAAAAAATCATTAATGGGGCCAGCTCTGTGGTGTAGTGGGTAAAGATGCTGCCTTCAGTGCCAGCAGTTAGTGGCCATATGGGATGCTGGTACTGCAGGCGTTGGTTTTACCCACTATGCCACTGCACCGACCCCCTCACAGCTGTATGTTTAGGGGGTGATGATGATGAAATCCAGAGGAAAATCCACTGGTTCGAATCCCTGCTGCTCCACTTCCAATCCAGCTCCATGTTAATGTAACTTGAAAAGCAGTGGAGGATGACCCAACTACTTGAGCCCCTGCACCCATGTGGGAGACACAGAAGAAGCACCTGATTCCTGGCTTTGGGTGGTGGTCATTTGTGGATTGAACCAGAGGATGGAAGATCTCTCTCTCTCATATTTTAGGCAGGGAAAGCCAAGACACTCTGGAAAAAAAAAAGAAGACCTAAATGAAAGATCTCTGCGAGTGAGATCCCAGTGGAAAGAACGGGGCCATCAAAGAAGGAGGTACCTTTCTCTGAAGGGAGGAGAGAACTTCCACTTTGACTATGACCCTGTCGGAATAACATTGAAGTCGGTGAACCCTAAAGGCTTCCATAGCCTGGGCAACTCATGACTAGAGCCTAGGGAGATTACTGACGCCATAAACAGGAGTGTCAAATTGTTAAATCAACTTCAGGAGTCACTGTGTACTTACGTCTCATGAGGGATCTGTCCTTAATGTGTTGTCCAACGTGAAGTAATGCTATAACTAGTACTGAAACAGTATTTTTACACTTTGTTTTTCTGTGTGGATGCAAACTGATGAAATCTGTACTTAGTATATACTGAATCGATCTTCTGTATATAAAGATAATTGAACATGATTAAAAAAAACTTGGTGTTAAATTGGAAATTGCATAATTAATCATTTTTTTAAAAAAATCATGTAGGATCTCTGTCCTTAATGTGCTATATATTTTGAATTAATACTATAACCAGTACTCCAACAGTGTTTTTCACTTTGTGTCTCTATGTGAGGGCAAACTGTTGAAATCTTTACGTAGTATGTACTAAACTGATCTTCTGTGTATAAAGAGAATTGAAAATGAATCTTGATGTGAATGGAAGAGGAGAAGGAGGGGGAATGGGGAGGGATGTGGGTGGGAGGGAAGTTATGGGGGGCAATCCATTGTAATCCATAAGCTGTACTTTGGAAATTTATATTCTTTAAATAAAAGCTTTATATATAAAAAAAGATCTCTCTCTCTCTCTCTCTCTCTCTCTCTTCCTAACTGAAACTCTGCCATTCAATCTAAATAATCTTTTAAAAAATTTATTAGTAATGTAGTTGACCACTGCCACATCAAGTCCTGTCATCTGCAAATATATTTTTCTTTTACTCTGACATCTTTCTCAATGTGATTAAAAACCTGTCTCAGTCATCCAGGGAAGAGAACCAATCCAGGTACTCCTGTTACAGGTTTCTAGCAGAAGTGCTTAAAATAATGTTAATTCATCCCCAATGATTGAGTCAGAATTTCTAGGACTCTAGTGAAGAAGGTAATGAGTAAAACTGCCTGTCTATATTGAGCTGCACAAGAATTAATTACAAAGGAATGAGTGATTTGATAGAGAGTAATTATAGATTCTGTTTGAAATATTGGCAATTGTTAATATTCTTATTGCTGACACCTTTATGTTTTATATAATAACTTATTATTATATAGATGGATGCAGGTATAGATTTAGATATAAAAGCATTTATCCTTTTCTCCCTGACTGACCTATCTGTCATTTGAGGAACTCATTTTGGGTATTCTTATTTTCAAGGAGATCTCATTTTAATAAGGTCAATGGCAATCTGTGCTTTTTATTAACAAAGCATAATTGCAAACATTGGTTATTCAACCCAAGCTTTGACTAGAATGTTCTATTTGTGATTGATGCTCATGTAATCAGATCGACAAGACTGTTATGGAACAAGCAAGTTGACCTTAATATTACTTCAGTTTGACTTAACTTTACACAAACATCTTCCTGACTTTGCTCTTCTGATACTCCTTTTCTTAGAGTAGTATCTTTAGAAAACTTGTAATTCTAAGTTCTTTATCTCTTCCCTTGGGATATATATATAAATATTTTTAACAACTTCTTTCCAGTTTTATACCCCACAAATATCTTTCTCAAGGTCCCAGGAACAATCCCTTTCTAATGTTATCAAGAAAGAGAGCACTCCCAATTCCCAATTTCTGTGGAGACTTTGGCTGACACTTTCCTCCAAGATGTAAAACTAACTCCTGTCACCAAGATACAGGAAAGTTCACTTTTTCCTTTGGGTAAAGCTAATTAGGAAACACAGATGTTCTATGGTAATCCTAACCTAGTCCTTTGTTTTAGTGAAGTTGAGCACACACTAATTCAGGCCTCTTTCATCTGGTTGTAAAAGCCTCGAATACAGGTGTCCGTGCCTGTTAACTTTGGTGCAAGTTTTGTTTCAAAAGAGGCTAAGATTGTTTATGGATCCAATCCTGAGAAAGCTCTCTTGGGAAAATTAGCACAATTCCTGAGTATCAGAGTCCCCATCCTTCAAATTGAGTTAGGAAGAACTTTTAAATGTCAAGTCTGGGTGCCAGTGTTGTGGCATAGAGCATTAAGCCATTGCCTGCAGCACCTGCATTGCATATGAGCAGTGGTTCAATTCCCAGCTGCTCCACTTCTGATCTGCTTCCTGCTAAGGCACCTTGGAAAGTAGTGGAGGATGGCCCAAGTGAACCCACAGGAGAGACATGAAAGAAGTTCCTGGCTCCTGGCTTTGGATTGGCCCAGCTCTGGTTATTGAAGCCATTTGGGAAGTAAATCAGTGGAGGGAAGATATCTCTCTATCTCTCTAACTCTGCCTTTCAAATAAAATAAATAAATTTTTAAAAAAGTCAAATCTGGATCATTCTTTCCCTTTTTGATTCTATCAGTTAGTATTAGCAGACACTAGTCTTGTTTGTGTGATCCCTTTGACTCTTAGACCTATCAGTGTGATCAGTTGTGAACTGAAATTGATCACTTGGACTAGTGAGATGGCCTTGGTACATGCCACCTTGATGGGATTGTATTGGAATCCCCTGGCACGATTCTAACTCCATCACTTGGGGCAGGTCCAATTGAGCATGTCCCAAATTGTACATCTCCTCCCGCTCTTATATTTCACAGGGATCACTTTTCAGTTAAAATTTAAACACCTAAGAATATTTGTATGTTAATTACAGAGTTCAACCACTAGTACTAGAATAAAAAAATACTAAAATGGATAAAGTATTACATTGTACAACAAAAGTCAGCACAAGAGCTGATCAAGTCACTGTTTCTGAGTGTCCATTTCACTTCAACAGGTTTCCCCTTTGGTGCTCAGTTAGTTGTTGCCGATCAGGGAGAACATATGATATTTGTCCCTTTGGGACTGGCTTAACTCACTCAGAATGGGAAGCGAGATGCACAGCAAACTCATAGAATGGCAGATGTCCTAAATAGCACTCTGGCTCAGAATCAGCCCTTAAGGCATTCGGATCTGGCTCAAGAGCCCATGAGAATATTTTAGGCATGGAAAGCCAAGACACTCTGGAAAAAAAAAAAGAAGACCTAAATGAAAGATCTCTGCGAGTGAGATCCCAGTGGAAAGAACGGGGCCATCAAAGAAGGAGGTACCTTTCTCTGAAGGGAGGAGAGAACTTCCACTTTGACTATGACCCTGTCGGAATAAGATCGAAGTCGGTGAACCCTAAAGGCTTCCATAGCCTCAGCAACTCATGACTAGAGCCTAGGGAGATTACTGACGCCATAAACAAGAGTGTCAAATTGTTAAATCAACTTCAGGAGTCACTGTGTACTTACGTCTCATGAGGGATCTGTCCTTAATGTGTTGTCCAATGTGAAGTAATGCTATAACTAGTACTGAAACAGTATTTTTACACTTTGTTTTTCTGTGTGGATGCAAACTGATGAAATCTGTACTTAGTATATACTGAATCGATCTTCTGTATATAAAGATAAATGAAAATGAAAAAAAATCTTGGTGTTAAATTGGCAATTGCATAGATAATTAATCAATTCTTTAAAAAAAAATCATGTAGGATCTCTGTCCTTAATGTGCTGTACTTTGTGAATTAACACTATAACCAGTACTCCAACAGTGTTTTTCACTTTGTGTCTCTATGTGAGGGCAAACTGTTGAAATCTTTACGTAGTATGTACTAAACTGATCTTCTGTATATAAAGAGAATTGAAAATGAATCTTGATGTGAATGAAAGGGGAGAGGGAGCAGGAAAAGGGAGGGTTGCGGGTGGGAGGGAAGTTATGGGGGGCAATCCGTTGTTATCCATAAGCTGTACCTTGGAAATTTATATTCTTTAAATAAAACTTTATTAAAAAAAAAGTCAAATCTGGATTTTCTAATGAAAAATTTTAGCAAAGCAATCTTAAAAACATCTGTCTGTTCAATTGCCATTGTTTATGCACTTATGTAGATAATCAGGCCAAATATAGGAAGATTGACCTTGTTCAATGAGAAAGAAAGATATTTCTTTTTTTTTAACTTTTATTTAGAATATAAATTTCCAAGGTACAACTTATGGATTACAATGGATTTCCCCCCATACTTTCTCTCTCCCCTGCAACCCTTCCCCCTTACCCACTCCCTCCACCCTTTCATTCACATCTAGATTCATTTGCAATTCTCTTTGTATACAGGAGATCAGTTTAGCATGTGTTAAGTAAAGATTTCTTTGAGATTATTTTTGACTATGAAGAGAAATTTTGCTTCGTAGTATAAAATTGTAGCACATTAGATTTGCAAATTCTGAACCTGTCCATTGTCTTTGTGATATTTTGCACCTCTTTTTAAATGGCAGTTTTTTTTTTGTTTGTTTTGTTTTTTAAGATTTATTTATTTGAAAGTTAGAGTTACAGAGAGAGAGACAGAGAGGCAGAGAGAGTCTTCCATCTGATGGTTCACTCCCCAATGGCCGCAATGGCCAGGCCAGAGCTGAGCTGATCCGAAGCCAGGAGCTTCTTCCAGGTCTCCTACATGGGTGCAGGGGCCCAAGGACTTGGGATGTCTTTTACTGCTTTCCCAGTCCATAGCAGAAAGCTAGATTGGAAGTGGATCAGCCAGGTGTCCAACTGGCACCCATATGGGATGCAGGCACTGCAGGCGGCAGCTTTAACTGATACATCACAGCACTGGTCCCAATTGCAGGTTAGTATTGATGATTATGTAAACTTCATCTTGTCTGACAATTTTAAGTAAATGACTCTTTCACTGTGAAAAAAATCCATTTTTCTTAGCTGTGTGAATATATTTACTCAGAGCTTGTTATAGTAAGTGGCTACTGAGTGCTTGTCATTTTTTTTTTTTTTTTGGCATTGTGATTTAAGTGAGATTTCTTTCCCAGATACGGGAGGTGCTTGGTCATGCAGTGTTCCTCTGTCAAGATACTGTGTTGTCCAAAAATATCTTAATAAATACTCATTGTTGAAAAAATAAGTAATAAGGAAACATTTGTATTTGACAGACTCAAAGGGAGGCAGATGGGAGTAAGTTAAATAGTGAAAAAATGTTCTAATAGTGGAAGAAAGGAAGCCTTCAGGTGTATCCTAATTAGAGGCTGTCGACACGGGAAGGCTGTAGGCACACTACCAAGAGGAAAGCCATCCTATGTGATTAGATAAGAGTGAATATTTGCTTTCTCTAATTGATCCCATGTTGGACACAAGGACAAAAGCTAGTACTATTGTTTATTTGGGTTGGTTCTTGTGGCGGTACTGTTAGGTTTCCTGGACTGGTTCCTAGACATAATGGTCTGATTTCCCATAAATCTCAGTTGCAAATATGTTTGCTTTTGGCTGGGTGCTACAGATTACAAGTCATAGTTTTGTTTTAATATATCATCTGATATTGTCAATTTGTATACTGAACATTTTAATCCTTCTCAATTTTTTTTTTTTCAATTTTCTTCTGTATCCTGCTGCAATCTCCCAAACCAGCATTTTCAGCTTTTCTACCTCTCTGTCTAGGTTACACTGAAAACTAAATCTGATCACCTAGGTTCGTCCTAATGATGACTCTAAGTTGCCTTGTAACTGGCCTTACCTCCAGGATTTAAAGAAGCTGTATGAGCTAAAGCCTGATGACCTGAGATTAGAAGAATAAATATAATTTTATAAAACACAGATTTTCCCTCATGACTAAAGATAAAGAAAATTCCCCCATCATAGAAAAGTCAAAATTATGAATCTGTTCTTTTTCAGGTACTTAAGTAGTATCTAACTGACAGACATTTTTTAATGATCCATACAGATCTTTTGCAAGATCTATAAGCCACTTGCAGCCTGTTATTTCTAAACATGACATTTATAGCAGCCTTGGAGCAATCTCTTTGAAATGTGAATAACGGAAGGGGCTGCTCTGTCTCCCTGTTCCTCAGGGGAGTTTATTCTAAGCACAAGTCTCCAAGCTTTAATTTTGTACTTTTTGTAAAGTTACAAAAACAGTTTGTATTTCCTATGGACAAAGACAATTTGCATGTATGTAATGAGATTAAACTTAAACCTATCAGTTTATGGAAGAATGAGATTTCTTTCTGCTTCTTCACTCTTTAATTGATTGCCTGTGATGTCTACTACATCTGCTTTAACATGTCTTCAATAATAAAACACTTTTCTTTCTTTTCTATGTTTATGTAGGGTTCATTAATTGAAGAATATTTTATTTTTATTTGTATTCCCACCAATATACCTTTAAGATCTTATGAATGTTTATGCATCAGACTTCTCCCTGAGTAAGTCACTGTCTGAGGCACTAAGAACATAAAATGAAATGTTTATGGATTATATACACTTATATGCACAGTAACCAAGACTGTGGAAAACTTAAAGAGTATCAAAATTTCAGCTTCAGGAAACCCAATAAGTAATGTTGCAAAATCAAGATTTTTTTTTTTTTACAGGCAGAATGGACAGTGAGAGACAGAGAGAAAGGTCTTCCTTTTCCATTGGTTCACCCCGCAATGGCCACTGCGGCTGGCGCAGCACATTGATTGGAAGCCAGGAGCCAGGTGCTTCTCCTGGTCTTCCATGGGGTGCAGGGCCCTAGCACTTGGTCCATCCTCCACTGCACTCCCGGGCCATAGCAGAGAGCTGGCCTGTAAGAGGGGCAACTGGGACAGAATCTGGCGCCCTGACTGGGACTAGAACCCTGTGTGCCGGCACTGCAAGGCAGAGGATTAGCCTATTGAGCTGGCAGTAGATATGCTCTTAATTTAACCCTTTGTCCTTACTTTGAAAAGCCATTTATATCATCACTTTATATTTGCATTAAAGTCTTTCTTCTTGTAAGATGCCTTATCCATCACTTTTCAAACTTTTGACTAACAGTGAGTGAAGATGTCTGATCTCTAAGATTCTAAATCAAGTAATTTCTATTTTCACCTCTCCAAAGATGGCCTAGCTGACTTGGTAGGAATCACCAATAAGAGTCTACAAAACAGTAGGTTTCAGACCCTGTTTCACCTGATTTAAGAGGTCTAAGATTGTTTCCCAGTTGATATTCATTGAACAATAGCTGGCATTGACAACTTTACCTGAGTCCCTTCCTCTTGGAAACCAACAATCACTGAAATTTCTATCTTTTTTTTTTTTTTGGGGGGGGACTCCAAACTGAAAATAATACCTTTATCCTTAAGCCTTAGATAAAATTTTCAAATAACCCTTTTGTTTACCAATGACAAGGCCACATAAAGATTCTCCAAATTCTCATTTATTTGTCTCATAAATAGTTGCCTATAGAGATTATTCTTCCAAAACCAGCTAGACAAAGATAAACATTTATTTGCTGCCTGTCTGACTTAGATCCTTCTTGATTAGAAAAACAATCCCCACTGCAAAATATCCTCAACTATAACTTTCAACTCTTCCCCATAAATATATAAAGTGGGTTCCACTGAACAAACATAATCTTATCTCCAGGTAAGAGATTCTTTCTGTATTCAATAGCCTGAATAAAATCATCCACCCTATTTATTTGCTTTTTGTCTTTGATGGCATTAAACCCTACCACTAAAAACAAAACATACCAAATTGAAAGATATTTATCTAGATCATATAGATCTTGTCCAAAAATTTTATAAACTAATTGACATAAAGGATAAAACCAACTAAAAATGTCAATATGAATATTATATTAAAAAAACCAAAGCATTTGGTAGCCAAAATCGGCAAAAATATACATAATTTATATTAAAAGTTAGGCAATTGTAAAGGGTTATCAAAATACTGTACTAGATTGGCTTTAGAAAATCAGACTCAAAGTTCCTATTAAATAATATTAATAATTTTTAATTTTGGACACTAACATAAAAGTTCAAAGTTTTATGTCTTATGTCTTTAAATAATGATTAAATCAATGTATTGTTGGACTTTGAAACTAGGAATAAATGCTATGCTTAATTATGAACATAATTGTCTAACAGTGTCCATTTGAGAATTTGAGTATTATTTCTGTTTGGATGATTGAATAATTTTCAAAGTATCCACATTTATGATGAACTTGTTGCTTGAAAGGATCTCCCTGAGGGCCCACATTGTGGCCTAGAGGGTAAAGCCGCTCTTTGCAGTGCCGGCATCCCATATTGGGTTCGAGTCCCGGTTGCTCCACTTCTGATCCAACTCTTTGCTATGGTCTGGGAAAGCAGTAGAAGATGGCCCAAGTCCTTGGGTCCCTGCACCCAGGTGGGACACCCAGTTCTAGAAGCTCCTGGCTCCTGGCTCCTGGCTTCAAATCAGCTCAGCTTTGGCCTTTGCAATCATTTTGGAGAGTGAAGCAGTGGAATGGAAGACCTCTCTCTTTCTGGCTCTACCTCTCTCTGTAACTCTTTCAAATAAATAAAATAATTCTTAAAAAACAAACAAAAGGATTCTTTTGGAGGTCTCCCTAAAGTAGCCTAAAACAATTAAGAATTCAACATTTTTAATGAGATTTATTTATTTATTTGAAGTCAGAGTTACATAGAAAGAAAGGGAGAGACAAAAAGAGATCTTTGATCTGCTGGTTTACTCCCCAGATGGCCACAACAGTCATGGTAGTGCAGAGGAAAAACAGGAACCAGGAGCTTCGTCCAGTTCTCCCATATGGGTACAGGGGCACAAGCAGTTGGGCCATCTTCCTCTGCTTTTCCCAGGACATTAGCAGTGAGCTGGATCAGTAGTGAAGCAGCCAGGACACTAACTGGCACCAACATGGGATGCTTACATCACAGGCAGTGGCTTTACCTGCTACATCACAGTGCCCACCCCAGGAGTTCAGCATTTTAACAAAAACTTTCATTATATTACCCAAAAATATTACAGAAAGGGTGGATATTGTGTTTTATGAAAAGCAAATTTGCCTGCCATGGCATCTTCTTAACTTACTTCTTGCTTCCCCCACTAAAGAGAGCGAGATTCATGTATATTTCTAGTTAATAGTTGCTTACAGCAAGTATATAAGTATGAATCATATTATTTTTAATGATTAGGAAAAAAGTCTTTGCAATTAGTTTTTCAACCAGGCTCAAATAATAAAGAAAAAAAATATCAAATAAATGGAGAAGGCTTCCACACAGTGCATTGGGAATCATTTGCATAATTTAGTACACACTAAAGTAAAGGAAGTGTTACTTTCTAAAAATTAAAAATTATATATATTCTCTGAACATGATCATATGTATATATATATACATATATATATATTTACATCCAAAACAATAACTAAAACCTTAAATAGAAACATTATTGATAAATATATATATATAAGTTATATAACAGGCCTCAAAAGAAGTCAGTCCAAATCAGTGCCAAAATGAGAATTCTAAATATAATAATTTCAAAAGGAAACCTAAATATTTCTTACTCACAGTATAGTGAAGATGAAAGATAATTTCATGAGAGATTAACAACATAATAAAATTTAAATCTAATAATGCTGTTGAAGATTTCTTCTCTGTTATGCTCTCTTTTCAAGTTTTTATTAGATGTCTTTCTCTTTGAGGAAACTGAATTATAATGACATAGGAGTACAAATCCAAGCCCAAACAAGCCCAAGCTCACTACCTCATTTCTAGAGTAAATAATATTTGCAGCCATAATGTTGGCTTTGAAAATTAGTATCCACCTATAAACATATCCTGGAAGATTTGATTATACTTACCAGAGTACAAATTTTGTGAGGTTTGCAATATAGAAGAAATATACTTGGTGGATATGGGTGATAGAGAGTGGTGAAATCATGTTTACAAGTGGCTATGTTGACCTTCTGTTTTAAAAGAAAGGATGCTATCTAAAACAAAGATAATGAAATACCATGATAAGTATCTTATGTCAGACCATGGGAAAGTTATGGGATGGCAATGAGGAAAGCATTCTTCATGTTCATGGTGGTAAATAAGTGGACTGTTTATAATCAGTAATTGATTCATAATTATAGTCAAAACCACCAACACAAAAGCAGGAATTAATTCCTTCCTACAACCACTTTTGACCCAGTCCCCATAGAAGTTACTTCATTTCTAAGAGGACCTGTAACTTTCTGAATATCACAATTAATTAATAAAAATAAATTTCTTCAGAGACACATCCACATAAAATTTCAAAAGTTTTAGGGTTAAATAGCAAGATTATAAAAGTATATAGATTACTCAAAAGAGAAAAAAAAAACCCACAAACTTATAATTAGGTTGATAACACACTTACTCACTAACACTGAAAAGTGAAACAGAAGGGATTTTTCAATATAATGAATAAAAATATTTTATATTTTTGAATTCTCCAATCAAGTGACATTTTGTTGGGAAATGTGTTGCTTTAACTAACTGCTAGATTCCTAAAGAAGAAAAAAAAATTCATGTTAAAGACTGTTTTTTTCTAGTTACCCCAAAACAATTATTGAGTAACTATGTTTTTACAGAATTAAATTTAGCGGAGGTGAAAGAAAGTTGAAATATTCATAGGCAAACCAAGGAAGCTGGTAAGGTTGTGAAACAAGAATGTAAAAACAATACAAAAGAATTGTATTGGAACAAGCATGGCAAAAAAGAACTGTTCAAAAATCCATGCATATAAGTAACAACATCCAGAAAACAGCAATTAAAATGTAGCTCTGATGTACAGAGATGTTCACCATTATTTCTATAAATTGCAGGCTCCACATTAAGCAACAGAGAAATAATACTGACTCTTAACAATATATACTTATATAAATGTTTCCATTAACATAGATTTGACGTATACAAGACCATGGATACTTTTCATTAACAAGTGTAGATTTTAGCCATATATGTTTTTAAATTTAAAATGCATTTTCAGAAAATATATTTTCTTTTGTGTAATTTTTATTTTTATAAGGTGAACAAATTTCATGTATGTCTTATATACAGATTTAGGAGCATGGTGATAGCTCCCTTTTCCTTCCTTTATTATTTTTCTTCTAATTTTTACATACTTTCAATTTATTTTATAATCATAAGCTGAAAACTCCACTAAGAAAAGAATTCAACAAATAGTAAGAAAAAAGAAAAATACTGTTCCTCAACAGTAGAGACAGTGTATACCATATCCATCTACATGTTTCAGATTTTTTTCAGTCCATTTGATATAGGCAGGCAGATAGGATAAAATTGATTAGATTTGTAAGCTGGAGACCACGTCTTCCACCACACCCCCTGTGTGATCTCATGCCCCTACCTGGTCTTACCTGAATGCCCACTTGCCCATCAGGCTATGTAAACACTCCCCCTTTGGAGTGTATATAAAAGCCAAGGATCACCCAAAAGTCACTGTCTGCCTTTGCTTTGCTGCCGCGCTAGCTACCTGTGCTACTCATAAGCATACGCTGGCTCCACGTAGCTCGCTCCTGGCCTGCTCTCTGCCTGGTATGGACCCAACCTAGTTTCTAGATCTCTCTTTCTTCCCTAAATAAAGTTCTTACTTTCTTACGCATGTCTCTCACTGAATAAAAAGCTTAAAAACTTACCATGTTGTCTGTTCTATTTGAGTCAGTATTCAGAATTTTTCTCTGAATAAGTGGCAAGAGCCTATAGGATTATTAATATTGAAATTATGAATAATTCGGATGATATCACATTAATAACTTATTTTAGAGGAATAAATATAAACTATGCAATTTAAAATTCTGGCAATTACCTCCAAATATTTATGACTATCTTTAAGCCCCTTTCCTCTAAAGAATATTTGATATCTAAGTAGGTATCTATTATGTTATTCTATATGAAACCTTGATTAATGTAAATGCTAAAGATTGTTTTGTGTATATACTATAACATATTATTAAAATATTTTATTTGAAAGAGAGAGCAAGTGTGAAATGACCAGGGATAGACTGCAGAAGTAGGGGACTGAGAACTCAATCCAGGTTTTCTGCTAGGGTGATAGGAACCCATCTACCTGAGCTATACCACTGCTACTCAGCCCCCACTTTCACAGGAAGATAAAGTGAGGAGTTCGAAGTGGGTATTAAATCAACTCACTCAATATGTGTTGTGGTCAATTTAACTAGCATCTTAACTGCTAGACCAAACACCTGCCTCGAGTTTAACATATTTTAGCAGTATTAAAATTCCATTATCTGGATATACAGCAATTGATTTATTTATCCACCTGCTGAAAAACATCTTAGTTTTTTCTCTATAATTATGAATATAAACACACATGTGCAGGTTTTTGTGCAGATATTTATTCAATTTCTTTGGGTAAATACTTTGCTTGTTCATATGATATAAATGTGTTTTTTTTTTTTTTTGTAGGAAAAAACCCATATATCTTCCAAAGTAGCTGTGCATTCTCACCAGTAATGAATGAGAATTTCTGTTTCTCAACATCTTTGCCAGCATCTACTGTTGTCAGTATTTGGGTCATTCTAATAGGTATGTGTCAATAATTCTAACAATGTGTTGATTCTTTTGATTTTTCCATATAGATGATTGTGTCATCTGTGAACAAAAACAGTTTTGTTTTTCCTTCCTAATATATTTGTATTTGATTTTTCTTTCTTACCTCATTGCATCTAGAAGTAACAGTAGGATATTCAAAGACAGTAACAAGATCTAACAAGGCATAGAAGAATTATAGAACCATATTCTAAATAATTAGTAATCAAAAAGAAGTAATGTTGACATTTTTAGCTACTTTTCCTTTGGAAGTAACTGGCAATTCCAGAGGAGAAATTTGATAACATGGAAAACTTTGAATAGAAGCTTTGAGAGCTTAATGAGAAAGGGGAGCAAAAAAAATTAAAACCAAACCAAAAAAAAAAAAAAAAAACACAAAAAAAAAGAAAGAAAGAAATGAAGTCTAGGAGCTGGCAAGTAGAAGAAACTTTTAAACTTCCTATGCTTTGTCTTGGGACCACTAAATGCTAATAATTTCTAAAGATAACAGTAATTAGAAATAGCACATTCAAGAGCAGCAGCTCTGCAAAATAAAATTATAATAATTGAAAGTCCTATTAACAATAAGAATGTCTGGGGTTGCCAATGCCCCAACATTTTACAAAAACAAATAAAAATAAATCTTAGAGGGATATAAATTAACCCTATACTTTAAATTGTTTCTACAAATTTTATATATGGTAATTGGCACTGCTTTCGCCAATATTCAAAGAAGGAAACAAGACTTTACATAATGGAATAAATTATTAAGCATGGCTAGAAAAGATCCAAACAATGAACACATTCGAGTAGATAAAAGACAACACATATAAATTTAGTAGACAACTAAAGTATGAAAATCTACCAAATAAATGGGTTTAACAGAGAATAGCACCAGATGAAGAAATAACAATGAGATGGAAGAAAATATACAAAATGCATTTAGTAAATACAAAACATAAGATAACATGGTGATAATGTGATCTAATCTGGGTAGAGATTCAGAAAAGAGAGATAAATAGTGTTGAAAGATCTTGTAAAAATCTCATAACTGATTAACAATATCCAGCTACATATTTGAGAAT
This sequence comes from Sylvilagus floridanus, assembly GCA_949820135.1. Classification (NCBI taxonomy): domain Eukaryota; kingdom Metazoa; phylum Chordata; class Mammalia; order Lagomorpha; family Leporidae; genus Sylvilagus; species Sylvilagus floridanus. The sequence goes on from OX463243.1 coordinate 39,486,985, forward strand.
CAAAATAAGAATGAGGGTGCAGGGTGGATATAAGTATAGATTTATCCTAGTTAAGCTACCAAATAAAAGCCTATAATGGTATAGAAGGAACCCAGGTATCGAAAGTACAAGGTAAAAGAGGCCTGCATTGTGACATAACTGTTAAAGCCTCTGCCTGTGATGCTAATATCCCATCTGGATGTGGGTTTTTGTCCAGGCTGCTCCACTTCTAATGCAGCTTCTGCTAAAAGCCTGAGAAAAGCAGTGGAAGATGTCCCAAGTGCTTGGGCTCCTGCACCCATGTGAAAGATCAAGATAGAGTCCATGGCTCCTGGTTTTAGCCTGGTCCAGCCCTGGTCATTGTGGCCATCTGGGAGTGAATCAGCAGATGGAAGCTCTATCTCTCTCTCCCACTCTCTCTCTCTCTTTGTCTATCTACATATATATATAAATATATATATACATATATATATATGATTTTCAAATAAATAAATATTTTTAAAAAATACAAGATACAAGAAAGAAGAAAAACAAAATGATATTTTTAAAGATTTATTTATTTGTTTATAATACAGAGTTACAGAGAGGCAAAGGCAGAGAGAAAAAGAGAGAGAGATCTTTATCCACTGTTTGACTCCTCAGATGGCCTCAACAGCCCCAGAACGGGGCTGATCTGAAGCCAGGAGCAGGAGCTTCTTCTAGGTCTCCCATGTGACCGTAGGGGCCCAAGCACTTGGGCCACCTTCCATTGCTTTCCCAGGCCACAGCAGAGAGCTGGATCAGAAGTGGAGCTGCTGGGACTGCCCACAGAGGGTGACGGCACGCAGGTGGCAGCTTTACCCGCCACGCCACAGCACCAGCCCTCAGTGAAGTGATTTAAGCTTCTCTGAAGCTTTCTTCCTACAATTTTTCACCTATTCTTTTCGAATTTTTATTTATTTGACACAGAGAAAGACAGAAAGGAAGAGATACACAGAGACAGTGAGGTTGCGTGTGCTAGTTTACTCCCCAACAGCATGTAAGGGCAAGAGCTGTGTCAGGGCCAAAACCAAGAACTGGGAACACAATAATGTCTCCCCTGTGCCCACTTACTTCAGCTGTTCCTGTTTCCTCCCTGCATCTGTAATGGCAAGAAGGTGAAGTCAGGATTTACAGCTAGGACCTGAGTGCAGGCACTCTGATTTGGAATGTGAACAACTCAACCACTAAACTAAACACCTGCTCCTAGCACCTATTCTTCAGGGTGAATTGAGCAATCAAACAGAACTCTTGAACCCACAAGTCTTTGGTAGATTCATGAGACAAGGGAGAGAAAGTTCAAGATCAGTCATGCAACGTCAAAGTTGAAAAGACAAGACAAGATCCTGGAAAAAGGAATAAAAAATCCAACTGCAGAGAAATTAGGCAAAATCTGTCTTGTTCTCCCCACAGCCCCCACATACCCACAAAGAACTTTGGCTGTTTTCTTACAATGAGTATGAGAACTTGATCAGTGTTCCAAAACAATGACACCAAGAACACACAACAATCCTCTGTGCTGGGGAAACAAAGTTTAGAGTTCAGAGATCAACAGGCTGTTATTGGAGATATCATATGGGACACATATTGGGAACAAAAACAATCAAAACAAATATACCTTGAGAAAATTAAATGCAATACCTAACTATTCCTATCCCTAAATGAAATAATGTGATCAAGCTCCATTGAAACTCTCATTGTAGGAAGATAATATCAATTAAAGCCTCTTGAACAATACTTTCCAATAGAACTTCCCATTACTGTGGAAGCTCTGCTATCCAAAATTGTAACCCCCATATGTTTCTGTTGAATGCTTGAAAGGTAGACACCATAATTTGGGACTTAGTTTTAATTCTTTTTATTTTAATTTATATTAAATTTATTATATATTTTTATTATTGTGTTTATTAGAAAAGCTTTATGTGCCTCAAAATGTAACTAACTACACATCTTCTGCACAGAAGAGCTAAAAAGTGGTCTTTCAATTGGTGGTCATACCGGAAAACCAGCATCTGCCCCAAGAGCACAGTGCATAGAATTTGTGAGCATAACTAATGGTGGGGAGGCCAGTAATCTTTCTCTGCCTCCAACTGGTCTTCACAGTACAGCTTCGTTATCTTGACAGATGGGAATTCCTCCAGCAACTCTTCCATCTACAAGAAAGTTTCCAAGCCTAATATGAATGGCTTCTCTCAGCCATTTTTTTTTCCAACTTCCTCTGTGGACAGTAGAGAATGAAAGGGCAGGAAACTGCCACTAATAAGTGATGTCAGAAGTAGCTAGACTTTCACTAAGAAATACATCAGAGAAAAGAACTTTCTGGCCAAGCGCTTCTTTTTATTTATTTTTATTTTTATAAAGGGAACCAATTTCATGTATTTTATATATACAGTTTTAAGAGCTGAGAAATTTTTCCAGGGTGAAGAGTGGAGAGAAAAATGAATACAGAAAAAGACAAGAGATTATGGAAAATGCAATGGGGGGAGAAGAGAGGTGGGGGAGCCTCTCTGTGAGTGGAGAGGGAAATTCTCTTTGCCTCTCCAGGTGGTTATTATTCTCTCCAGATAACATCTAGGCTTGCCACATAAGCAAGTGTATATTGGTTCACATTAGCACAATTTCACCTATGTGACGGTATACATCAGGGGATCACTCATGAGGAAGAGGAGGGAGGAACAGATCCTTGCTTGTTTGTCTTAAGTGATATCTCACAAGGAAGAGAGGAACATCTTGGGTGATAAACAGACTCTTGCTGGTTATACTGGCCTCTGTGGCTTGAGCCTTCCCACAACCTAAGGCATGGGAGGACTGTTCCCAGCATCCTTGGCCTTTCAAAGAATGCAGGCGTGATGTTCCTGTCTCTCTCCTCAAGATAACGGTCATTCTTGACCTTCCAAGGGCTGCAGCCAAATGTCCCTATTTCAAGAGATGGTTGAGATAGCACCCAGAGAGTCCCCAGCAAAAAGCTTAATGATAACTTCTATCCTATCCTCCTTTACTCCCATTCTCTCTCCTTCTATTCTTATATTTTTCTTTTATTTTTTACAGTGACATACTTTCAATTTAGTTTATAATCACAAGCCTAATCCTCCAGTCTCAAAAGCACAAAATGTTTCCCCAGATTTGTAGTAACTAATATACAGAGTACAAAAAGCCTGTAATATATACGAATGACATTTTGAGATTTGATTATTGTTTATAGACTTTACCTATATTCTTGAGGAATGGTGTTTTTTTACTTACTAGTTTTTGAATTCTATATTAATTTAAAAAAAACACATGTAGTTAGTGAATGCTATCTTGGGCAGAACAGTTTTTGTCAAACAATGTCCAATATCAAATCAAAAGTGTATCAGACATAAACAATGATAGGAAAAATGTTAAGAGGAGAAAATACAAATCATAGAACAGTTGGTACATACTCTGGATTTTTCAGGTGTATATATACTTTATTTGTCAACGATGTTATCCAGAAAGAAATGGGACAGAGAAAAGAAACAAGATGGCAAAGTAAAAAGAATTGAGCTAGTGTAAAATTTCAAGTGAAATTTCTTTATCAGCATGATATTAGAGGAAGGTTTGGCATGTAAATTTTACCAAAGACTTTGCTGCTGCCTCAAAGAGCTCTACTTACATTTCTTTACCTTTACCTGTCATGGAATACAGAGTGCATTCCTTTGAATACATGTTCCTTTGAATTCTATTGAATATATTACTTTCTCTTTAACTGTCAGGGATGCTCTTAAGGGACAAAATTTGCTGTGTAACTCTGCTTCTCTCCATGTATGAGTAATATTATCTGAGGAAGTGACATGGTGTGAGTGACATGGCTTGAAGCATGGGGAAGATGGAAGATGGGAACACAAAACTCTCCCCTGGCAGCAAAGTGATGATATTCTCTACAGTAAGAAAGAAATCTACACACTAACAACAACTTCAAAAGCAAAAGTTCTGAAAGAGTGAGGTTCAGAAAAGAAGCACCAGCAACACTCAGGAACTTGTTAGAAGTGCATATTCATACATATATCTTCTTAATTTTGTCATTTATCTCTTTTTGCATATTATGACAACTATTTTTAAAGCTGTAATAGGAACCACTGTTATTTGAAATTCCTACAAGTCTTTATCTATGGTCCTACTTTTCCTTTGTTTCTTTTACATCAGTATGTTTAGCAATGTGACAAGTAACTTTTGATTCAGTGTTGATATTTTGACATTGCCCTTGGAGTCTCTGCTCCTCATTCCAGTTTCCTGCTAATGTGCCTACTAGGAGACAGCTGCTGATGGCTCAAGTGATTGACTCCCTGCCACTACTGTGTTAGTTTGATTTGCTTCTGTCTCATTTGAGGTTTCTCACTTATGCATGAGTCATTCAATGCATTTTAAATAAAGTATTGAAGCTTAAACTATGTTTAGAAGGTCTGGGAGACCAAAGGAGAGGAAGCTTACATTTGTTTTTCAGGAAATTGGACGGTGCAAAATTCTCACAGAAGGCACCAAAGATGAGAGCAGGAAAAGTTTTTAACAGTGTTAGAGCTGGTGCTGAGGCTCAATAGGCTAATCCTCTGCCTTGTGGCGCCAGCACACCGGGTTCTAGTCCCGGTTGCTCCTCTTCCAGGCCAGCTCTCTGCTGTGGCCCAGGAGTGCAGTGGAGGATGGCCCAAGTGCTTGGGCCCTGCACCTCATGGGAGACCAGGAGAAGCACCTGGCTCCTGGCTTCGATCAGCGCGGTGCGCCGGCCGCAGTGGCCATTGGAGGGTGAACCTACGGCAAAGGAAGACCTGTCTGTCTCAGCACTGTCCACTCTGCATGTCAATAAAAAAAAAAAAAAAACAGCGTTAGAAAAGCCCCGCATCTGGCATATAAAATTTATATATACCCACTGTAAAGCATCCACCAACCAAAACTTGCTAAGTTTTCTTGTTCTTTCAATCTCATACAAGTTCTTCTCATGAGCTAGTTCTAACTGAAACCTTGTTGGAAGGAAAGTAATTTCTGATCTTGTAAACCTTTTGATAAAGAGAGAATGTTAAAATATTTTTATTAAATCTAGTATCAAATGAAATATCTGGATACATCTGATATTTCTTTGCCTAAATAGTTTACTTTTCACTTTTGACAGCCTTAGCATGGGTTTGAAAATAAGTATTATATAGTGTAGCATCTCCTAATAAATATACATTTTGATTAAGGAAGACAAGAACGAGAGGGGCATGCTACTGAAGTGTGAGACTTTGAAAATTTTGAAAAAAATACAACTCTGCAATTCTTAATTGTTTTACACAGAAAGAATTTCTTAATCCCTTCAACACACTGCCTTAAACATGGACACATCTTCAAAAATGTTATGGGTATGTCTATCGTAACCATCATCAAAATCCAGTTTCCTTATCTATGTATTAGGTCTCTGATTCACTAGGTGGATTGTATCAATTCAGTTCAAATGGCTGCATATAACAGCACATGAATTCATTTTTTAAAGTCAGAGCTGTATAAAGATAACAAAGAGATTTGTTGAGCATAACTGAAACCATACTTTCTAAGAATAGCTATAAATATTTTACTTTACATGGTGATGGCCTTTAGATAACAGAAAGTACTGTTCCTCTCTGAACAGATACATTTCTCCCTTACTCTTCTCCCAGTGTCAAGTCAGTAAAAGTTTATTTCTCTGTTCTCTTCGGGTTTATTGAGTCAATGACATTTCATGGTCTGCATCTCTCCTGCTATCCCAAACAATCTAAATCCCAGAGGAAATAATTTCTTTCAGGAAGCTAGACACAGCCTCACCTTCATCAACATCTCTCTTTTCTACAAAGCATGGGGCTTGACTTGGGATCTTCTACAATATTTGTCATCCTTTGAAAAATTGAACAGTTAAAGAGTTCAAGGGAAAATATACGCACTGCTATCTCCCTTGATTTCTTTATACTCTGGATTAAATGATTTGTTCTTGTGATCCATTTTGTCTTACTGCATCTCATCCTGAGCTTTGATTCCAGTATTTGTTAATAAAAAGCAGGTATTTTTACAAATTATGGCTTTACCTTAGTGTATTCTAAAACTCTCAGAAAGAGGTATTACTTTGGCAAGACTCACATGTTTCTGATGCCTTTGGCCCAGTAACAATAGGTTTGTGAGGGCTGCTGTAAAAATATAACTACGGAGGGTTGCTTAAAATAAGAAAAGTGCATTGGTGCACAGTTCTGCAGGCAAGAAGAGTGCTTTGAAGGTTCAGCAAGACTGGTGTCTTCTGATGGCCGTGAGGCAGAATATGTCCCATGTATTTCCCAGCTTCTGTTTCTGGTAGAAGTTTTTAGTGCTCTTAGTTCCGTATGTGCTTCACCCTGAATGCTTCCTGCAAATTCTTGTCGCATTGCTGATGTTCATGTTCATCCCTATGTCCAACTTTCCCCTTTTGTCAAGACCACAGTCACACTGGGTGAGGGCCCACCTTAACACATCATCTTAGTTGAATCAGCTGCAAAGAATAGTATTTAGTATAGGTGTTTGATTGAATATGATCCTACTATCCATCTTTGAGCTTAATCCTTTTGTTGATAGTACAATACAGGTTTAAATTTAAAGATCCAGTTTAATTTCAGATAGAAACAAAAGTACCCCCAAATAAATTGATAAAATAAAACAATAACATGAACATCTCAAAATATTAAATAAATACATTTCTTAATTCAAAACAGAAATGTGGGTCGGCACCACGGCTCACTTGGCTAATCTTCCACCTGCGGCATTGGCACTCTGGGTTCTAGTCCCAGTTGGGGTGCCGGTTCTGTCCCGGTTGCTTCTCTTCCAGTCTAGCTCTCTGCTGTGGCCCGGGGAGGCAGTGGAGGATGGCCCAAGTGCTTGGGCCCTGCACCCACATGGGAGACCAGGAGCCAGTAACTGGCTCCTGGTTTGGATCAGCGCAGCACGCCGGCCGTAGCAGCAATTTGGGCAGTGAACCAACGGAAGGAAGACCTTTCTCTCTGTCTCTCTTTCTCACAGTCTAACTCTGCCTGTCCAAAAAAAAAAAAAGTATATCATACCAATAGACCATTTATTCATTCCTTCAACATCAAGAATACATCAGTGGAAATAAAGCTACAAAAGTATTAGACTTTGTGGAAAATTAAAATCAGAACATATAATTAGAAATTTCTAATAATGGTGTATATGAAGAATTAATTATTTCAATGATTTGATAATCTGTAGTCATTTGTTGCCTTTGTGAAGACATAATTCTCATATAATTCACTGAATAGTCTTTCTTCTAAATTGTATGCCTCAGGGACCAGCATTGTGAATAGTAGGTAAAGCTGCCACCTGAAATGCCAGCATTCCACATGGGTGCCTACTGATGTTCTGGCTGATCCACCTCTGATCCAGCTCCCTGTCAATGCACTTGGAAAAACAGCAGAAAATGGCCAAAGTACTTGAGTATCTGTCACTCAAATGGAAGACCCAAATGCAGCTCCTGGCTACTGGCTTCAACCTGGCCCAGCCCCAGCCATTGTGGCCATCTGGGAAGTGAACCAGGAGATGTGTGTGTGTGTGTGTGTCCCTCTCTCCCTGTAACTATGACTTTCAAATAAATAAATATTTATTAAATAAACAAGTAATAAAGTAAGTGTACACTTCAATGTTTATTATTATATTCTCAGGGATGTTCAGCCATCACCCCATCTATTTCCTGAACATTTTACTCACCACAGAGAGACCTCCTATCTTTTAAAAGTTAGTCATTTCTCAATCCCCTGTTACCCCATTCCCTGGTAACAGCTAATCAATCTTATCTCATATTCTGGACATTTGATTTGCATGGATTCATCCAACAGGTAAGATTTTGCACCTGGCTTATGTCACTGAGCATAATGTGTTGGAAAGAAGGTAGGAAAGTTGGAACTCTTATAATTTTCTGCTCAAAATGTACAATAGTGTAACCATTTGTAAAACAGCTTGAAGGGTGCCCAAAAATGTCTAAACATGTGTTGTTATTTGACCTAGCACTTGTGCCATTTTATGGTCAATTTCCACATGACCAGTTTGGCCTTATTAACCAGCCACTCCTTCTTTCATTTGCATAAATCGACACAATATTGTGTAGCATTTACATATTAGAACTCCAAATCCAGAAGTCTCTAAGTTTCAATTTTCATTCACCAGTTTACTACTTATTGACTTTCATAAAATGTCAGTATTTCCATTTTACTGGATTGCTGTGAGGGTCAAGTAGTTTAGCTTATATAAATTATCTAGAACATTGCCTACAAAGAGCGAAAATGTTTTTACTCAGTCACCAGATGGTCTTTTATAATTGAAATAGATTTTTAATTTTTTCTTTGTTTTTAAAAGTTTATTTATTTTATTTGAAAGGTAGAGTTGCAGATAGGCAGAGGCAGAGAAAGAGAGAGAAAGAGACAGAGGTCTTCCATCTGTTGGTTCACTCCCCAGTAAGCTGCAACGGCTGGAGCTGGGCTGATCTGAAGTCAGGAGCCAAGAGTGTCCTCCAGGTCTCCCACATGGGTACAGGGGCCCAATTAGATAAGCTATCTTCTACCGCTTTCCCAGGCCACAGTAGAGAGCTGGATCGGAAGAGGAGCAGCCAGGACTTGAACTGGTGCCCACATGGGATGCTGGCAGTGCAGGCAGTGACATCACCCGCTATGCCACAGCACTGGCTCCAATTTTTTCTTGAAAATGGATATATCATCAAATAGTCTAGAACGTCAACTATATATCTCACAGTATCAGAAGTACTAGAGATAATAATGGTGAAAAAAGTAAGCACAGAAAATGTTCTCACTTTCATGTAGTTTTCTTTCTGTCGAGGGAAAACATAAAATATTTCTTTTTTATGTTGTATTTATTTGTACTGAATTAAATATATTAATGTACAGAAGGTTGAATACATTATATTTATTACATCAATTTATAAAATACTCCCAGGTAACAATGTATTTTTATTTCTTTGTGCTTTGTTCTCAGTAGATTATCATGTATATATTGGGTATTTATTAAAAGTTTACAATGGATTCAATTTGGGAATGCAATTTTTGTACATCTGTAGTATTTTACCATGAGAAGTCTCAGTTTCACAAGTAATTTTGAAGATATACTCTGTTCTGAGTGAATTAACAAATCTACAATGCAAAAACTTTCAACGGACAATCCTGTGTTCTCCATTCAGTGTCATCTGATCAGGTTCAGAATATAGGTTTACTGCACTACTCTAGCTCAGAGCTGTTGCTGCCAGTACTCACTTCATTATTATTTACCTTACAGTAATACAAATGCATTCTTCTCTCCTTTCTGCCTTGATATCCAAGTAGAGCACCACTGTAAGCTCTTCTTCTCCTAGAGTGTAATTTAAATTCTGAGATACTCACAATGAGAAATTAAAATGTCTTTTGCTTCATTTATAAAACCTGACAGCTTAATTCCAAATACTCTGGACATTTAATTAATGAGAAGTGAATCAACCCTTCAACATAAAAAAGAAAATCTATAATTTGGCCTCTTTGAGACAACAGAGTGAAATGTCAAATTATTTTAGGCCTACAGTCAGAATTTTTCATAACTTTTTATGATGTAGATGTTTCATAATAATGTCAAAACTTCTGCTCTATTAAGCCAGCTTTCAACCGATCCATTATAAATTGCCTATGACACTAAATTGTATTGATGTCTTACCACCGAGATAAACTTGGCTGTGGAAAGTGGGCCACGACCCTTCAGCAGGCAAAAGAAAGATGTTTGGGAAATGGAGTGACCACACTACTTACCACTTCTGGAATTGCTTGCCTCAAGCAGTGCCTCTGAGGTACACATGCTTAACCTTGAGTAACGGAAGTAGAAGGATCTAAATTGGAACTGACAGTCTGGTTTTGTATGGTAATTCTCTATTTGCTCCAGCTTCTCTTTTTAGTCAGCCTTCAGGTATATACAGTATATTCATTAAAGGAACTCTAAGCTGCAAACTCTAAGGATCAGATGCCTGACTTGACAGCAAATGAAAGTGTTGACAAATATAATTTCCACAAGTTGCTGAATTCACACTATTTTCCAGAGAGTATGTGTTTCTTTTCCAAATGTCAGGATTGATTAATAACTACAATAATTTGATAATGGCTCACATTATAATACTGTACAGGCATCTATAATTACAGAAGTTTTTGCAGCTCTCACAAAGTCCTTAGTTTGTAAGTCATTGTACCTTTTCCTACAGTTCCATATTTATAGAATCTAGAAAAAGCAAGAGTCTGGAGGGCCGGCGCTGTGGCTTAGCAGGTAAAGCCACCACCTGCAATGTCCGCATACCTTATGGGTGCCGGCTTGGGTACCTGCTGTTCCACTTCCAACCCAGCTCTCTGCTATAGCCTGTGAAAGCAGTGGAAGATGGCCCAAATCTTGGGCCCCTGCACCCCCATGGGAGACCTGGAAGAAGCTCCTGGCTCCTGGCTTCTGGCTTCTGGCTTCTGGCTTCTGGCTTCTGGCTTCGAATCAGCACATCCATTGTGGCCAATTGGGGAGTCAACCAGCAGATGGAAAACCTCTTTCCCTCTCTCTGCCTCTCCTTCTCTTTCTGTGTAACTCTGACTTTCAAACAAAAGAAATAAATCTTTAAGGAAAAAAAAGGAGTCTGGAACACTGGAGAAATGAAGTAGAAGTGATAGGAAGGTATTTTTCCACTCAGAATGCTCTCATATACATTTAGAATCAGTTCAATCTTCAGTTGGCTTTTGAGAAACGAGTGAATTTTATATTTCTGAGGGTATTTAAGCAAAGATAATATATATCTATATCTATATATAGATATAGATATATAGTTGGTATTTTATTTCCGGAATTGTTTAAGAAAAAATAGATCTATCAATTGTTTCAATATGGCTGAGCCCCATATTATGAAATACTTTTAACACTGTTTCTTCATGAAAACATAGACTTCATAAAACCTACTTATCACTGAAACCTAAGATTTATTCTAATATTATCTAAATGATTTTATATTAAAAACCTATTTGTCATGAGCTTCAAAATTGATTTTCATGTTATTAATGTTTTGTAAAACACACTTTGAAAACATGGAAATAAATGTTAGATGAGCTAGACAAAGATTTCCAGACCCAGGACAGGCAGGGTCTGTGCTACACCCCTCATAAAAAGGAAGCAGCTATTGAAGATTTGATGATTCTATGCCTTTCAACATCCTTTAGCATTAAGGGCTGGAATCTCTAAGGGGGGAATGATGTAGGCATGCAGATAGGATCACATTGATAAGATTTGTGAACTGGAAGACCACACATTCACCAGGCCCATGTTATCTCACGCCCCTACCTGATCCCACCTGTATGCCCACCTGCCAATCAGGCTATGTAACCACTCCCCTTTGGAAGTGGGTAAGCACGGTGAGCCCTGCCTCTTTTTTTTCCCCATTGTCCTTGGTGAGCTTGTTGCCCTGTGGCCTTGCACCTGGACCTTCGGGCCACCTGCTCCCTGATTTCCTGCCTGCATGCTTGCTGCACGTGGCTTGCTCCTGGCCTGCTCTCTGCTTGGTTTGGACTTAACTTAGCTTCTAGACTTTTCTTCCTCCCCTAAATAAAGCCCTCACTCTCCTGTGCATTTCTCTCACTGAATAAAATCCTTAAAAACATTTTAAAATTTCAATATATGATTCTATTAAAAATTAGCACACAACATAATGACTTGTTTTTAAAAACACATTCACATCTCTGTGGTATAAATAAGTTGAATATGACTTGCAACTGGGTCATAGAACTGGCAAGAGATTCCTTCTCAGTAGTGTGATACTGATCTCAATCCCCTCTAGAATCATGTCAGAGTCTTGATTAGGATAGAACAAAAAAGAACCCTAATCATTGGTGAGTGGATCATCCCTAAGGTGTACATTGTCCAAGACCCTGGGGTCTTTCTGAGTTGGATGGGGAATGGAGTAAAGGTAGTATTATCTCTTTTAGGTTTACTTGAATGGATCCATAATAAAGTTTTTAAAAAACTATTACAATAGGATATAATTTTGTGCAGTTCAAGTAGGTTACAAATACAATTCTGAAAAACAATGCAATAATTTACACTACTATATCCATTATTTAAATGAAGATAATGAGCACCAAACCACAAGTTATTTAGAGCATAGATATATTTACAAGAATGATTTGCTATTTTGTCTAATATGTCAATATGAACAATACTCCAGAGATAAAATCATTTTATTATTTAAACTTGTTAAATTTTTGGAGAAAATTTAAAATGTGGAACACAGATTATTAAAATTTCTTTAAATGATAATTTTGTTCACATATTCAGTTACATAAAGGTCACTTTTTAAAATGCATATTTATAGTTCAGCTACCCAATATTCTAATTTAATGGATCTGAGCTAAGATTTTAGGAATTCCTCCATTGGAAGCTTCTAAGTAGATTCAGACCTTAATATTCTTTCAACAAAGTATTGAGAAATGTTGCTTCCATATGCATCTACATTGCCACCCTAAACTATCTCCTGTAGCAAATGGGATCTTCCCTATAAGCCTAGAAAACTACCAACTCAGCAGGTGACCCCAAAAAGACATTTACTTCCCTTGGCCCCCAGTACTCTGAAATGCATCCTCAAAGACCTGGATGTCTATGTAGAGTTGTCAAAGATAATATTTTATTAAACTCTCTCATATATATTGATTCCAAGTACTTCACCTCACACACATCTAAAATTAGCACATATGGCAGCTTCACTCTTCTTTTTGTGATATTAATGATGAATTTGTTTCTAAGTAGTTAATAATTAGAGAAGTTTTTACAAAAATACATTTGGTCTTTGTTATTTGATCATTGTAAAATATTTAGAATTAATTTTCTGTAAGTTTATAATATATTAAAACAACAATCACAAATCAACTACTTGAACATTATCATACATTATTATTTGTACATTAACATACATTATTATTTGTCTGGAATATATTACATTTGTTTTATTTTGTTTGTTCTGATAATTAGATAAAGGGAAAAATGAAAGTGTAGTTGCATTCATAGCTCAGAAGTTGTTTTATGTAACAAGAAATATGTCTTTAAGCCTAATAAAAATGTCTCTTTCATTATTTTCATGAGGTCTCATTTCACTATTTTGAATGTGTCTCTGATCTAATCATCTATCTTCTCATATGTCCAAATGACAATGTCAGACTTACACAGGATGGTGATCATCATTATTAATCTTTCCTAAGCCACCTAGTTATTGATTGAAGAGTCAAAGAAACATGTCACTGTCTCATGCTCTATTGACTGTGGGATTAGAGGTCAGATCAGAAGGAGAGCATGATGTACTAGTTTAAACAAGAAATCTAGAAAATAACCTGTCACTCAGGAATGTCATGGAGCAACTTGTGTGTTTGTAGAATTGAGAGAAGGTGTGATTGGTAACATAAAGAAAGAAGCATCATCCTGCCTGCAAAAATACAATAGTATTTGATATTATAGAGAGGATATACATCGACCCCATTTACAGTTGCTCACATCTTTATTTTAATAGCCTTCTCACTGACCTCCTTATCATCTTCTTTTTTCATATTCATGCTATATGTCAATGACATAATAGTCTTCTGAATATCTGTTCATTGTTAGTGTTGTCAGGGAAATGAAAATCTCCAGCATGATCTCATTTAGCTATTAATTGAAATCCAGATTGCGTGAGTTAACAAGACCTTCAGGGTATGGATCCTAACTGGTCCATCACATTCTTCTTTATCACTTTTCATCTAAAGCATTTTGCTTTAACCAAGTTTGGAAATGCTTTTCAAACTTCACATAGTTCATTTAGAATGGTGTGTCTTTTTATGATCAGTCACTCAAGACTCAGATCAATGGGATGTCTCTGCTGATGGCTCCTCAGGTTACATTATCCTGGAGATATCCCTTTGATGAAGTCATAAGCTACTTTGGTATACCACTGATATAATACTTGTCATATGTTGTGTTTTACTGTAGCTCTTTGTGTGACTATACAGACACATCTTCATGAGTCTTGGGAAAGCCTGTGATAATTAATCTTATCCATGAACAATAGTTAATCATCTGAGAAATGAAGACAGAATGTGGGAACTCAAATAATGTAGAGCCGGAACTGGCAAAAGCACACATATGGAACAGGGTACTGATTTCCTTGTTTTCTTGAAGCAGCTGACAGTAGAAAGAAAGCAAAGTCAATTCATATATCATCCTTGAGCATCCATTTCCTCACTTATAAAGGAATACAGCATTACTGTGATTATTAAACATGAGACAATATTATAAATAATAGAGCACAAGGTGCTAACATACGGTATGTAACCTTTATCTCCTAGTTTTCTTCCTTTTACTGTATCATTTTATCACTTACAATTTATTTCCCTAATGGTTAAATTTCCATGAGTTAGTCCTTCTAAGAGTTTGGATGATACTACAGTGTTTTTTTTTTTTCTTCTTTCAAAGTAAGAAAAATAAACACAATGGAATTAGGTAAAACCTATATTCTAGTATGCTTTTTTGCTAGGATTGGATGATTCACAAGTTGTTTCACTTCTCTAATTTAATTCATTTCTCTACCCTTTATTTTCTTCAACCCTAAAGAATTGACTACACACCTGATTCTTCTATTTCCATCCTTGTTTATGTCAGTTAACATGATGACTTCCAGTTTTATCTGCATCCTTACAAATGGCAAGATTCCATCCTTTATTATGACAGCATTATATTTCTATTGTGTATATGTACACATGTTCTTTATTCATTTTCCCTTGGATGGACAAAGGTTGTTACAATTTCTTGATTATTTCTCATTAACATATGGAGCTAATAAAAGGGGTAGGGGAGTGATGTTATAGAAGTTAGGAGTATAACAGTAGTTTCCAGTGTTGTGGCAAAGTGGGTAGAGCTGCCACTTGCAATGCCAGCATTCCAAATGGGCAGCAGTTTGTGTCCTGGGTGCTCCATTCCTGATCCAGTTCCCTGATAACAGCCTGGAAAAAAACAGTGGAATATGGCCTATGTGTTTGGGCCCTATCACCCATGCGGAAGACCTGGACGAAGGCCCTGGCTCCTGGCTTCAGCCTGGTCCAGTACTGGCCTATGTGCTCATCTGGGGAGTGAACTAGTAAATAGAAGGTATCTTTCACTCTTTAAGTCTCTCCTTCTCTTTGTCTGTAACTCTAATTTTCAAAATAAATAAATCTTTTAAAAATAGTATAATTATAATCATCAGTGATGGGCCAGGGAATATGGAAGAGAGAGTTGGGGAAAGGTTAATTAGCAGACACTAGTTGAGAGATTAAGAGAATGGGATAAGAACTTTTATTGTACAGTATGACTACAGAGTATATTAAAATAATGTATATTTCTTTACTTAAAAAGAGGTGAAGGCATTTGTAAAACAGTTAAGATGTTGCTAGGGATGCCTACATCCCACATGGGAATACCTGGCTTTGAGTCCTGTCTCTTTTCTGATTCCAATTTCCAGTTAATGTGTGCCCTGGAAGGCAGTAAGTAATGGAGCAAGTGCTTGGGTAACTGGATTAATTTCTGGCTCCTGGCTGCTTCTGTCCAGCCCAGCCCAGTTGTAAGCATTTGGGGAATGAACCACAAGATAGAAGATGTCATTGTGTCTTTCCAATCTGATTGTCTACCAATCTGATTTTCAAATATAATAAATAAATATATTACTAAATTATTTTCAGAAAGCAACATGCTTGAATATATAATTATTGATATTTTAGGAGATGTTAAATATTGGAAGATACAGCTATATTTATCCTAATTGAACATTGAATGGTGTTTACATGTATCAAAACATCATGTATTACCCCAAAATAGGGACAATTTCATGCATCTTTTAAAATTTTTAATAAAGAAATTTTATGGATTTATTTATTTGAAAGGCAGAACAACAAAGAGGGAAAAAGAGAGAGCTAGAGAGAAATCTTCAATATGCTATTTCACTCTCCAAATGGCTACCACATCCAGATCTGGGCCAGGCCAAAGCCAGGAACCAGGAAGTCCATGTTGGTCTCCCACATGTGTGGCAGGAGCTCAGGTGCAAAGGCTTTCTTCACTGCTTTCATAGGCACAATAGGAGGAGGCTGAATTGGAAGCAGAGTAGCAGGAACTTGATCATGCAATCTGATGTCGATTGCTGGCAAAATGATTCTATAATGGAACATGTATGGCCACTTGAAAGGCCAAATATACTGTCAAAGCAATTATATTGTTCCTGGATTCAATCAACTTTGATCTTGTATGCAAATTCATAGAAGAAAATCATAAGCACCTGGATGTAGAAGTATATATAATATTTTAAAATGTTATTTAAGTTATATAAGTTTCGTGTATTTCTTATATATAGAGTTAGTAACACGGTGATATTCCCACCCTACTCTCCCTCTTACCCATTCTCTAAATCTTTTCATTCTTCCCTTTCCCATTCCTACCTTTATTTTTTTACAAAGATCTATTTTCAATTTACTTAATGATCTTATAGTTAACCCTACACCAAGTAAAAAAGTTCAACAAATAGTATGAAGAAAAAGAAACACTGTCCCTCAAATAAATATACAAGGGCTGTAAACAATCACTGAATCTCGAAATGTCTACTTTGCCCCAATACGTTACATTTTAGGTACTCTATTAGTTACCTCAGTTCAAGGAAAACATATGATATCTGTCTTTTTAGGACTGAATTATTTCACTGAGTATAATGGTTTCCAGTTGTTTCCATCCTACTGCAAAAGACAGGGTTTCTTTCTTTTTTTATAGCTGAGTAATACACCACAGTGTGTGTGTGTGTGTGTGTGTGTGTATTATAATTTCTTTGTTCACTTAACAGTTGATGGACATCTGGATTATTTCCATATTTTAACTATTCTGAATTGTGCTGCAATGAACATGCAGGCACAGATAACTCTTTCATATGCTGATTTCTTTTTGATGGAGTAAATTCCCAGGAGTGGAATGGCTGGGTTATATGGTAGGTCTATATTCAAATTTCTGAGGTATCTTCATATGGTCTTCCACAGTACTGTATTAGTTTACATTCTCATCAACAGAGGATTAGAAAAATTGAAGCTAAAATTCATATGGGAACACAAGAGACCCCTAATAGCTAAAGCAATTTTATACAACAAAAACAAAGCTGGAGGCATCACAAGACCTGATTTCAAAATATACTACAAGGCAGCAGGGTAGTTATAATAAAAAAAAAAAAACTGGAACTGGCACAAAAACAGATGTGTAAACCAATGGAACAGAATAGGAACTCCATAGATCAATCCACACATTGACAACCAACTTATCTTTGACAAAGTAGCCAAAATCAATCCCCTAGAGCAAAGAAAGACTCTTCACCAAAAGGTGTTGGGAAAACTGGATCTCCACATGCACAAGTATGAAACTAGAGCCCAACCTTACACCTTACAAAAAAACCCACTCAAATTGGATCAAAGACCTAAATCTATGACTTGATACCACCAAATTACTGAAGAACATTGGGGAAACTCTGCAAGACATTGGCATAGGCAACAATGTCTCAGAAGCACATCTCAAAAGACATCTCAAAAGACCCTAGAAGCACAGGCAATCAAAGCCAAAATTAACAAATGGAATTGCATCAAGCTGAGAAGCTTCTGCACTGAAAAACTAACACAGCAAAGTGAAATGGCAACTGACAGAATAGGAGAAAATACTTGCAAGCCAAGCAACTGATAAAGGGTAAATATGCAGAATCAATAAAGAGTTCAGTAAACTCAACAACTACAAAACAAACAATCTGGTGAAGAAAGGGTCAAAGGACTTGAACAAGCATTTTTCTTTTTTTTTTTTTTTTTTTTTTTTATAACGCTTTTATTTAAAGAATATAAATTTCCAAAATACAGCTTATAGATTACAATGGCTCCCCCCCCATAACTTCCCTCCCACCCGCAACCCTCCCCTTTCCCACTCCCTCTCCCATTGCTTCACATCATGATTCATTTTCAATTCTCTTTATATACAGAAGATCAGTTTACTATATATTAAGTAAAGATTATATATTAAGTAAAGAGAGGAAATTCAAATGGCAAACAGACACTTGAAAAAATGCTCAGGGTCACTAGTCATCAGGGAAAAGCAAATCAAAATCACAGTGAGGTAATCTCACTCCAGTTAAAATGTCTCTCATCAGGAAATCAACAATTAACAAATGCCGAAGAGGATGTGAAGGAAAAAAGGTACTCTAATCCACTGTTGGTTATAAGTAGCTATAATTTCTACGAATTCAAGAATCGAAATCTTGGAGATCTTTCACTGATGTGCATCCGTCAAAGTACTAGGAGATTTTGCTTGTGGCAGTCAACAATTTTATAATTTACTGTGTATGTGCTCTTTTACCTTAATTGTATATAAACATTTACATCTTTACAGAAAATTTAATTTGTCACTTACTATTGTTTTTCCAAAATACAGAAACAGCAACCCCAGTCCAGGCACAACAACAGTGTGCGGCGCCGGCACACTGGCTTCTATTCCCGGTCAGGGTGCCAGATTCTGTCCTGGTTGCCCCTCTTCCAGACCAGTTCTCTGCTGTGGCCTGGGAAAGCAGTGGAGGATGTCCTAAGTGCTTGGGCCCTGCACCGCATGGAGACCAAGAGAAGCACCTGGCTCCTTTCTGATCAGCATGGTGCGTTGGCCGCAGCATGCTGGCCGCAGCGGCCCTTGGAGGGTGAACCAACGGTAAAGGAAAACCTTTCTCTCTATCTCTCTGTCTCACTGTCCATTCTGCCTGTCAAAAAAAATTAGTGTTGGGTGTACAGAGAAAACAATGTTCCATGGCCAACTAAAATATACAAGGACATATCAAAATGTGTATTATGAGAAAAATTATGCATCATGTAAGAAAAAAGTTTGCAGCAAAAAAAGTATATTTTATTCTAATTTCTCAAGCATTTTTTGAAGAACATTTACATATTGGTATTTAAAATATATATAAATTATAAAATACATAATGGAAATAAACTTTGAATACAAATACAAATATTTCAACATTAAGTATTATAGAGTAGAGTAAAATTTATTTTGCTTGGGATAAAGTTTTCTAATAACCATTTTATTTTCTGATGATTTTGCAAGAATATTTACTATTTTTATATATTTTATATATTTATATATATATTTATATATTTTATATATTTGCTATTTTTAGTTATTAACAAAAATTTTTTATATATTTGAATGAGATATGGAGTTTAGGATGTTTCCCTTACTCTAAGACACATGTTTGCCTAGCAATTTTTTTTTGACAGGCAGAGTTAGACAGTGGGAAGGAGAG
Source organism: Sylvilagus floridanus (assembly GCA_949820135.1). Taxonomy (NCBI): domain Eukaryota; kingdom Metazoa; phylum Chordata; class Mammalia; order Lagomorpha; family Leporidae; genus Sylvilagus; species Sylvilagus floridanus. The sequence goes on from OX463243.1 coordinate 39,506,327, forward strand.
AGAGACAAAGAGAAAGGTCTTCCTTTTCCATTGGTTCACCCCTCAAATGCCGCTACAACTGGGGTGCTGTGGCCGGCGCACTGTTCCAATCCACAGCCAAGAACCAGTTGCTTCCTCCAAGTCTCCCATTCGGGTGCAGGGTCCAAGCCCTGGGGCCATCCTCCACTGCCTTCCTCGTCCATAGCAGCAAGCTGGACTGCAAGAGGAGCAACCAGGACAAAATCCAGCACCCCAACCAGGACTAGAACCCAGGGTGCCGGCGCTGCAGGCAGAGGATTAGCCAAGTGAGTCAAGGTGCTAGCTTGCATACTCAATTAAACATTCAATTGATCATTACTTGGCCATCAAAACATAGTTGTCTATATCTGCATATGTCAAAAATTGATTTGTGAAAAAGAATAAAATGCAATTCACATAGAGTAGAAATCACAGTGTCATAATTTAACCAAGAGTTTTTTTTTTTTTATCCTTAGTAGACCACAGATATCTTATAGTCAATAGTGTCTCTAGTCTTATGAAATATAGTATAAGATATCCTGGAGGGAGCATCTGTTAAATCTAAGGAGCATTTAATGTAGGGAGCATTTGTTCAAATGTAAGGAGTTGCAGGCTAGAAATTGAATTGTTTTTCTCCCTTAAATGTTTCTCTTTGGAAACAAATAATAGCAGAAATTTTAGGAACTAAATCTCTGTATGCTCTTTCACAAATTACAGATGTTATTTTGATCTTTAGTTGTCCCTTCCAAGGGATGGCATTCTCCGCATAGTCTTATTTTCTAGAAAACCATAAAATCGCAATTACTTTAAGCAAGCAAACAAAAAAGATTCATGTATATGCTGCCTACAAGAAACACACTTTGCTAATAAACACACATACGAACTGAACATGAAAGGATAGAAAATATATTCCATGGGAATGGAAATCAAAAGTGATCAGCAGTAGCTATATTCATTTCAAACTTAATAGACATTGATACAAAAGCTGCTCCAAGTGAAGAAAAGGTCATTAAGTAATTATTAGGAAATCAATTCAACAAAAGGATGTTATTATAGCAAACATATATGCATCCAATGTCATGACACCCAGTTTTATAAGGCAAATCTTAATGTATCTAAAAGGAGACTATACTCAATACAATGCCATACAGCAAATGGAATTGATAGTTATATCCAGAACATTTCATCCAACATCTGCAGAATACGCATAATTTTCATTAATGTATGGAATATTCTATAGAATATGCCATACCCTAGGACATAAACAAGCCTCAAAAAATTTAAAAAATGAAATTATATCATGTATTTTTTCTAACTACAATTGAATGAACCTGCAAATTAACATCAAAAGAAGGTCGATGCCACGGCTCACTAGGCTAATCCTCTGCCTGCGGCACTGGCACTCTAGGTTCTAGTCCTGGTTGGGGCACCCGTTTTGTCCCAGTTGTTCCTCTTCCAGTCTAGCTTTCTGCTGTGGCCTGGGAGGGCAGTAGAGGATGGCCCAAGTGCTTGGGCCCTGCACCCTCATGGGAGACCAGGAGGAAGTACCTGGCTCCTGGCTTTGGATTGGCGCAGCGCCAGCTGTAGAGGCCATTTGGGGAATGAACCAACAGAGAAGGAAGACATTTCTCTTTGTCTCTCTCTCTCTCTCACTGTCTAACTCTGCCTGTCAAAAAAAAAAAAAAATGGGTGCTTGCAGCCAGCACAAGGATGTGCCACATGGCTGGCTGCAAGGTGTCTCTGCCAAAAAAAAAAAAAAAAATACTCAAAAATATACAAACATAAGGAGGCTGAACAACATGCTCCTGAATGGAAAGTGGGTGATTCAAGTATGAAATGGGGTATCAAAAATCCTTTGGCAGTAATGAAAATGAAAACACAGCATATCAAAACTTATATGGAACAGTAAAAGCAGTGTTAAGAGGAAAGTTTATAGCAATAACAGCCTAAATCAAAAAATAGGAAAGATATAAAATAAATGATCTAACAATGCAGCACCATATCTCAAGGACATAGAGAAACAAGAAGAAATCAAATGCAAAACTAGGAGATAAAATAATAAAAATTAGAGAGAAATAAACCAAAGAGAAATTTAAAACAAAAACTAGACAAAGTATCAGTGAAAGGAAGAGTTGATTTTTTGAAGAAATAAGCAAAGCTGATATATCATTTGCCCAACTAAACAAAAAAGGGAGAAGATTCAAAGTAATAAAATCAGACATGAAAAAGGTGTTGACAACTGATATTGCAGGCATAAAACCAATCATCAGGAATATGACAATAACTAATACCAACAAATTGGAAAATCTGGAAGATACGAATACATTTCTGGACACTTAAAAACTTGAAGCAGGAAGACATAGAAAACCTGAATAAGCAGGTAACAATGATTGAGATTTATTTATTAATAAAGAGCCTCTTAATGAAGAAAAGCCCAGGACTACATGGATTCCCTTGTTGAATTCTACTAAGCTTCAAAAAATAACTAGTTCTGGGGCTGAGACTGTGGCATAGTAAGCTAAACCGCCTGCGGCACCAAAATTCCATATGGGCACTGGTTCATGTCCTAGCTGCTCCTCTTCTGACCCAGCTCTCTGCTAGTGGCCTGGGAAAGCAGAAGATGGTCCATGTGCTTGAGCCCCTGTACCTGCGTAGGAGATCCAGAAGAAGCTCCTAGCTCCTGGCTTCAGATGGACCCAACTCAGGCCATTGAAGCCATTTGAAGAGTTAATCAGTGGAAGGAAGACATTTCTCTCTGTCTCTCCCTCTCTCTGTCAGTGGCTCTACATCTTAAATAAATAAATAAAAAACAACAAAACATGACTAGTTCCAATCCTTAAATTTTCAAAACACTTGAAAGAGGTGGGGGGACACTTTGAAACTCTTTCTATGAAGTTTACATTAACTTAATTTTAAAACCAAAGAAAGAAACAACAACCAAAAAGAAAGAAAAATCTAGGCCAGCGCTGCGGCTCACTAGGCTAATCCTCTGCCCGCGGTGCTGGCACCCTGAGTTCTAGTTCCCGTTGTTCTCTTCCAGTTCAGCTCTCTTCTGTGGCCAGGGAGGGCAGTGGAGGATGGCCCAAGTGTTTGGGCACCTGCACCCGCATGGCAGACCAGGAGGAAGCATCAGGCTCCTGGCTTCGGACTGGCGCAGTATGCTGGCCATAGTGGCCACTTGAGGGGTGAACCAACGGAAAGAAGACCTTTCTCTCTCTCTCTCTCACTGTCTAACTCTGCCAGTAAAAAAAAAAAGAAAAGAAAAAGAAAAAAGAAAAAAAAGAAAAGAAAAGAAAAGAAAACTGTAGACCAATATCCCTGATAAATATAGATAAAAATCCTCAACAAAATGCTATCAAATTGAAATCAACAATACATCAAAAAGATCATCCCACAGACCAAGTAGAATTATCCCAGTGATGCAGGGATACATCAATATATGCAAAGCAATAAGCATGATACATCACATCAGCAAAATGAAGGATAATCCCATATGATTATCTCAACAGATGCAGAGAAATTATCCAATAAAATACCACACCGTTTCATGATAAAAACATTTAAACATTGGTTATAAAAGAAACACACCTTTTAGAATGTTAGGCAATATTTGACAAGCACACAGCTAGCATCCTACTGAATGCAGAAATACTGGACATAATGCCTATTTGTGGAAAAATTAAAACCAAGCAACACAAAGGAGGAAAAAACCTTAAATGATATCCAAAAGTAATCCTTTTTTCTGGTGTTTTAATTTCTTGTTTTAGTTATTTGAAAGGTAGTGAGAGAGACAGAGAGAGATTTTCCAACTAACTGCTTCACTCCCCAAACTCCCACAATAGCCTGTAGCTAGACCAAGTCAAAGCCAGGAGTTAGACATTTAATCCAGGTTTCTTATCCTAGTGGTAAGGATCCAAATATTTGAATCATCCTAGGATGCTTCTAAGGTGCACCTTAACAGAAAGCTGGAATTGGGGGTGGATACAGGAGTGTAAACCAAGCACCTGAAGTAAGGCACCCCAAAATGTGATGTGGACATCCTAAGTAGCATCTGAACTGCTGTGCCAAATGTACACCCCCCAAAAGATAATTCTTAGCTTTATACAGGGAGGGAAATGGTGGAGGAAAAAGAAAGCTGAGGAAAGAACAGTAGCTGGTTTTAGAACTGCTATCAAGTTACAATAACCAAGACAGGGCATCGTACTAAAATATACACATACATGGATAGAACAGGCTAGATATTTTAGAAATGGAGCTACTCAAATGTAATCAATTGGTCATTGACAAGGGCTCCAAGGCAATTCAATGGACAGCGTTTATAACAAAAATCCTAGAACAAATGGACATCCACATACATAAAAAAAATGAACCTCTCCACAGACTGCACATTTTGCTTAAAAATAAATTTTAAATGGCTCATGTACAAAAAAATCAATACTATAAACTTATAGTAAAGAAGTAGGAGATTTATTTATTAATAAAGAGCCTCTTAATGAAGAAAAGCCCAGGACTACATGGATTCCCTTGTTGAATTCCACTAAACTTCAAAAAATAACTAGTTCTGGGGCTGAGACTGTGGCATAGTAAGCTAAACCGCCTGTGGCACCAAAATTCCATATGGGCCCTGGTGTGATCAGGAGATTTTAGGCAGAACACCAAAAGCAAAATCCAGGAAAACAAAATTAGTGAAATGGACATTTGCTTTGTGGAGCATACTCGGTGAAATTTTTATTTATTCAGTAATTTATTTTAAAGTAAGAGAGAGATGTGAGATAGAGATACTTAGTTCACACCCCAAAGTCTACAATAGTCAGGACAGGTCAGGTCAGTTAGGAACCAGGATCCCAAGCCAAAATCAACATATCCTTTAAATTATTTTATTCTTTTTTAACAAAATTGCCTGAGTCATGGGTTTTCTTTTATTCACCCTGGCACACATCTAGAACTGGTTCATAAATTCTGATGTCTAAACAGATACTTTGGTAGATAGATACCGATAGATGATGATGAAGATATATAGATATGATAATGACATATAGGCAATGGATAGAACAGGTTGCCTTTATTCCATCCCAGCTGTCCTCCTCACTAAGCCAGGTTCTGTAACTCTCATCTGGAATACTATAGGACTCTCTTGAATAGTGTTCTCACTAATCCCTAGACTTTAAAGGCTCTGGTGTCCTCTTAAAGTTCAACCAACAGATTAGCATTTAGGTCCATTAATAATGTGGCCTTAAGTAATTGTCCAGTAGTTGGTCACAATCTTCAGTTGACTAATTGTGACACTCTTTGGTAAAACTCTCTTCCTTCTAATCCAAATTAAAACAAAAATCTTCCAAGAAATATTTAATAAGCTACTTGACCTTTATGTGCTTCTGTAGTAAGGATAAGCAAAAATACATCTCCCCATAGTGTTTGGTAGTTTGTATTGTTGAATTTCTCGGTGCAAAGAACTTTTTGCTTCTTTGATTAAATATGTTCTGTGAGTGCATTTCATTCTGTCTGCTGAGCCAAAAATAGCTGTGGGTTAATAACTGTCAGAGATCTCTAATTGAAAACCTCAGGTGTCTCCTAGCAGATAGCATTCATTGTGCTTTAATTTGCCACATGGAATTAAACTTTTATTCTTTACCTTTGAAATATCTTTAGAGTTTTAGTGCTATCTTTTGTTCTATCCTTTTAGATGGGCAGATTTTCACTAAAACTCTGTCACATCAGTCCTCTTCTGCGAACTCTGACTTGTCTTAGAGTATCACAATACACGCAAACAAATCTCTTGAGAAAAAGTCCACTGGAGCTTTTGTGTTTTTTCCACTTTGCTTCTTGAGCAAGGTTGCCAATGTTTTCCAGCTCATATCTTAAAATAAGCTACAGCATGAACCCAAAACAATATTTTATTTATACACTGAAAACCTTCTTTATTTTATTTTGTGTATTTTTAAAGAATGTCTTAGACCTGAGGTAGTAGACTGTACCTTCCCTGGGGACAATATTGTTCTATGAAGATCATTATACCCGACTGACTACAAGGCCAAAATTCCTGTCAGCCGACTTTGTTGCCTCTTTAGCACCACAGAAACTGGAATTATTATAGCCTCACCATTCACAATGCAGTGTGATCTTCTTGGCAGGAAGTGCATTGGAACAAGACTTCTGTGGACTCTTGACAACATTTTCTCCATCACTGTGTTTCATGTTTTGGAAACCTTCCTTCATAGCCACATTTCCCAGATTTCTAGAATTCTATATCTGGTACAATTAGATTCCCCTTATCCTCTTAGTATTCCCTCCCACTTTACTTCCTACCTTAATGAACAATTATTATGTTTCAGAAAATAGTATTAAATTGAAAAGTCTATCAGTCTGTGAGAAGATTTTCCCCATAAATTTTTACTTATATTATATTTTACTTGTATTAAAATATATACCAAAGTTACTTTAAAAGAGGGGACTATTTCATTTTCCCTGTTATACATGTTCGCTGAGCATCTCTCCTGTACTTGGCACCATTTGGGCACTGTTCTTGCTAACTACTGTAATCATGAGAGTTAGCATAGTGCCTGGAAAATCATTCCCTGGATGACTACTTCTTCACGCATAAGTGAGTAATAATGGTATCTGGGATCAGAACATCTGAGTTTAATAGCCATTTCTGCCATTTTTGAGTTATAGAGGCTGTAATTTTTCTACTCTTAAGTATGCTCATCTGTACATTAAGACTGAAGCTGGTAATGCTAATAGCTATATATATAGTGTATTTGATGAGACTTCAATGAGTAGTTTGTGCAAAAAAGTAGTATAAATAATAATACAATTTTTGGGATATTTTTGTCTAATTCATATGATGTAAAATAAAATACTACATTGCATTATTAAATGCTCACCAAAAAGGTCTTAGTATTACCCTCCATTTGCTTAGATAGACTTCTTCCTAACTCTAGGCCTCTGACCTTCCTTTTCTGAAAAGCATCTTCTTTAGAAAACTCTTCCTTGTAAAGGTCTCTTTGCTCCTTTGAGATGCAAATCTTATTCAAAAAGCCTCTGGTCGTTTTACAATGCAGGGACACCTTCCTGGAACACCTAGAAGTCCTCACTTTGTAATGCAATCATTAAAGATGTAAGTTAGAGTACCTATCTTCTAATCTCCGTGGGAGGGTAGGAGCCTAACTTCTCTTGATTCCATGCTTCACATTGTAAAAATACCTTCTGTCCTGCAGATAGGAGAACATTTGTTTTCTCCTTGGGTAAAGCCAATTAACAAACACAGATGACCCATGCTCTTTCTCTCACACCAGTGTTTAAAAAGCTTCCCATCTTATTTCAGCAGAATCGAGTTCTGACTGACTTCTGATCTCTCCCTCTTATTCCAAGAGCCTTGTATACTCTATTCCCCTGCCTACTTAACTTTTTTTCTTGTACAAATTTTGCTTTGGCAGCACTAGCTAAAGTTTTATTGCCAAAATATACCCTTTCTGAAATGTTTTAATATGTGTAAAGGAAAAGAGCAAAAGGAGAAAGAATATAGTGGAAGAATCAAATGAGAACCTTAAAAGCTGGCTGAACCTAGCTCAAAAATATCTTCATTAAACACTGGTTGCTACCCACAAAGTTGCAGAGGTGGGGGAGATGAGAGATCTCTGAGAAATTACAGTATCTCATGACACCACAATATTTTGCTAAGAGGCTCAAGCTGAAAATATCCACAACCAAAGATCCAGTGCCCATATTTTCCCCTGACTTATATAGAAAAATAAATAATGAAAAGGAGGTAGTCCTCCTCCCAAATTGTACAAATGTCAAAAAATATAGCCATCCTCCTGAGTGTTATTGTGTTTTGCTGTCTAAGCCAGGCAGAATCATCACTGCTTCTGCCAAAACACACTGAAAATAATGTGCGAAGAATTAGAGGGGCTCTTCCATATTTCCATTGATGAATTAATGCTTTTATAGTTCCCATGCTCAGGTACCTGTTCTCAATGAAGACAAGCAAACTGAAGGATTATGCAGGGGATGTCAAGAATTAATAACCTCTGGGAAAGATGGTCAGTTTTAAGCCTTGCTGCCAAGTTACTGCAGTTTGCAAGGTTACAATAGGCAGAGTCTTCTCACTGTTAAGTATTCATGTGTATAATTATTCCTTGCCTTCCAACACTGGCATTGCTTGAGAAACTGACATTAAGATATTCATTACGTTTATTACATTTATTACAATAGCAATGTTTGCATATTATGGAAAATGTAGAATTTACAAGGAAGCAAAAAGCAGAGATCTAAACTCACCTTTAACTCACAATCTAATTATAACAACTATTAACATTTCTGTAAAATTTCTTCCAAATTTTTTTGAAGATGTATTTGGAAGAGTTACAGAGAGATAGGGAGAAACAGAGAGAGATACTTCATCAGCTGGTTCACTCCCCAGATGGCCAGAGTGGCAGGGCTGGACAAGGTAAAGCCAGGAGCCAACAGTATCTTCCAGGTCTCCCACAAGTGACAGTAAAACCTACTGAGCCACAAAGCTGGCCCCTTCTGCCTACTTTTTTTCTATTGCACTTTGAGAAGAACTCTTAAATTCATCTTTAGTAAATTACATTAATTTTATTAATTCAGAACATAGTATGCTCAGGCATGTCTTTCATACAGTTAATAACACAGAGATAAATAATGTTGTTTCTGTTCTTATTTAACTTGTCATCTATCCATTTAAGCAGTTTCTGTATAAAACAAAATGAAGACATTTTAATTTCAGATCCAAGTTGAGTATTATTGTGTTACAGAGGAGTAAATAAAAACATGTGAATTGTTCTGTTCAAAGTGATCCTGAGCCTGAGTGTGTGTGTGTGTGTGTGTGTGTATGTGTGTGATTTTTACTCTTAGCATCTAAACTCGAAAGAGCACTTCAGTAGGTAAAATTTGAAAGGTATCATTGTGTTTATGAGACAGAGAACATGATTAAGCAAGCCACAAGACATTAACATGCATGATGTTTTCTGAAAACAGTAGGCTAGAATTGCAAGAATATCTTTTTTATAATGAATTAGAGGCCTGTAGTGAGAAATGGCTTTACTTTCCCATGTAAAAATATAAATTTTATCATCTATTTATGTGAAAAAGTTATTTTGTCAGTGTACTAATCAACACTTGCCTTTAAAAGAATCACATTTCAAAGGATAAGATGTGCTACATGCAAAAGAAATTAGAAATAAAGTACCCAGGTATGCCCAACACTTCTCTAGTAACTAGTGAGAGTGATCTTAGACTCTTCCTTTGGGAGCTTGCATTCTAGTGGATTGAGATAAAATAAAGAAAGTATGAAAGAAATGAACTGAAGAAGGGATGGGAAGAGGTAGGAAGAGAGAGAGAGAAAGAGAACAAAAAAAAAATGTTAGCTTACTGGTTTTGAAACTGGATAATACCCTTGTGTTCTACATCAGAGTACTTGGGTTTGAGACCTGTCTCTAGCTCCTGACTCTAGCTTCCAACTAATGTAGACACCAGGATACAGCAGCGATGGCTCAAGTAGTTGGCTCCCTGTGGCTTACACCGGAGACCTGCACGGAGTTCCTGGCTCCTGGTTTTGGACTGGCCCAACCCTGCACTTTATTGGCACCTGGTCAGTAAACAAGTAGATGGGAATTCTCCGTGATTCTGTCTGTCTTTCTGCCTTTGAAACAACTACATAAATTTTTAAAAGAGGGGCCAGCATTGTGCCCTAGTGACTAGTCACTAGGGCACAATGAGATGCCAGCATCCTGTATGTGTGTTGGGTGGAGACCTGGCTGCTCAACTTCCTAGCACGGGATACACCACAGTAAGTGGCCCGTGCTTGGATTCCTGCACCCATATGGAAAACTCAGATGAAGCTCCTGTCCCAGCTCTAGCCATGGTGACTATTTAGAAAGTGAACCAGCAGATGGAAGATTTCTCTCTCTTTTGCCTCTCTCTCCCTCTCTATAACTCTGTCTTTGTAATTTTGACTTTCAAATAAATAAGTAAACCTTTAAAAATTAAAAATAGAAAACATCAATAGTAAGAGCTGAATGGTGAAAATGAAACCGGAAGTTGAGAATAGACAAGATGAACCAGTCAAGCATACTTATCAGGAACATATTGCAAGCAAAATGAAGGGACCCCTGGTCAGCTGGCACTTGTCACAAAGAGGATGCTAAGTGATTGTGATTACTACGCTCAATCATTCTCAAAATAAGGATTGCCTTCAGTCTCGTTTCTAAGATTTTTTTGATAGCAGTTCCTTTCATTTTTATTTATTATCTACTCGAAAGTAGCATGTGCAATAAATAGGAAAGTATCATTTCTTTTATGATGTATGTCTGTCAAGATGCTAATAGAGTATTCCCCACTTATAAAATATCCTTCTGCTCATATCTGGATGCCCAGCAATCAACGCCGAGAGTCCCCCTTAGTCCTGCCTCTGACATCCAGCTTCACACTTCTGCCTCTGCCTTATTTGCCGAGATCATACAAGGATTGAATAATTCACTCAAAGTGAATTGACACAGCCCTTGATGATGTTTGTCTCTAGGCCTTTTCCCTAGAAACATAATTATTAAAAGAGGCTTGCCATGAAAACGCGACATTCGCTCCACGTTTATAATTGGGCTGCTGTCTCCCAAAGAACTCCATCTAAATTTGATTACTATGGACACATCAAGAGTTTGATGCATTTTTAAATTTCTTTTCCTTTTGGGCTATTGTATATTTATGAAACACATTATAAAATAATACTGAATGTGCAGGATTATCCTTTTTTCATTCAGTGTATTTCATTTTTCTAAATATAATAATAGTAACAGTTGCACTGCATAAAATTTAGGTACAGTGTTATAACTACAATTGTCTTGTCAAAAAATTGTTATGTTCTTTTTTTACTCAAAGGGTCCCAGAGCTGTATGCTCATTCATCAGCATATAAATTTACAAAATAATACACTAATGAGCATTTGGAATATAGTACAGGGATTTAAATGAGCACCACCCTTCACACAACGGAGACACGTTAGCTACCTGTTTTTCAGTAGCTTGTTGTACCTCAACACGGGCCATTTCAGACTCCGTTCTCTATACTTTTGGAATACTTCTAGCAACACTGTAGATGACTACTAAGCATTCGTACTGTGTCTCGGAGAAGGAAGTTCTTTAGGGGCTTCAAGTTGTTTGGAGATTGTCACTTGACGTATTGCTTTAATCATTTTGCTGTTTTAATCAATGTGCACATGTGCTCAGAGAGATCTGATGAGAATAATATAATGAATGCCAAAAATAACAAGCAGGTAAACCTCTGGGTCCTCTCTGATTCCAAAATATAATGTAATCTCAACCAAATGAAAGCGTCCCTGGTCCAATTTGTTTAAGAGAACACGACCAATTTATCTCTTCCCAGAGAGAAATAAAGGGAAGGAAAATGTTAAGGGAGTTTGAAGACCCGAATATATTCAGATATTCTGAATGTGTCAAATAATTGGACTTTCACCCGAGGAAAAGCACTTCACCAGTGTTTCAGAGATATTCAGTAGTGTCCTTTTGGTTGGTGTTCAATAAAAAAACAAAATAGACTTGAGTATCTGGAAGTGAACAAATCAGTGTGGAATATAGTTTCTTTTAAGTTTTTCATTCAAATGACAATATGATTACTCTACTGTTTGTGACACTTGTCACTATTTCTTATATATTTACTAAGTGCCAGACAAAATACCAAGATAATTAAAATACTACCTCATTTTATTCTTCACAGGTATCTTAGAAGAAATGTAGTTCTTGTTATCACTATACTTTTTTTATAAAGTTTTTATTGAAAGTATATAAATTTCCAAAGTACAGTTTATGGATTACAATGGCTCCCCCCCCATAACTTCCCTCCCACCCACAACACTCCCCTTTCCCGCTCCCTCTCCCCTTCCATTCACATCAAGGTTCATTTTCAATTCTCTTTATATACAGAAGATCAGTTTAGTATATATTACGTAAAGATTTCAACAGTTTGCCCTCACATAGCAACACAAAGTGAAAAATACTGTTGGAGTATTAGTTATGGTATTAATTCAAAATATATAGCACATTAAGGACAGAGATCCTATATTTTTTTAAAAAATAAAATTGATTAATTATCTATGCAATTTCCAATTTAACACCAAGTTTTTTTTTTTCATTTTCAATTATCTTCATATACAGAAGATCGATTCAGTATATACTATGTAAAGATTTCATCAGTTTGCACCCACACAGAAACACAAAGTGTAAAAATACTGTTTCAGTACTAGTTATAGCATTACTTCACATTGGACAACACATTAAGGACAGATCCCACATGAGACGTAAGTACACAGTGACTCCTGATGTTGATTTAACAACTTGACACTCTTGTTTATGGTGTCAGTAATCTCCCTCGGCTCTAGTCATGAGTTGCCCAGGCTATGGAAGCCTTTAGGGTTCACCGACTTCGATCTTATTCCGACAGGGTCATAGTCAAAGTGGAAGTTCTCTCCTCCCTTCAGAGAAAGGTACCTCCTTCTTTGATGGCCCCGTTCTTTCCACTGGGATCTCACTTGCAGAGATCTTTCATTTAGGTCTTCTTTTTTTTTTTTTTTTTCAGAGTGTCTTGGCTTTCCATGCCTAGAATGTTCTCATGGGCTCTTGAGCCTGATCCAAATGCCTTAAGTTCTGATTCTGAGGCCAGGGTGCTATTTAGGACATCTGCCATTCTATGAGTCTGCTCTGTATCTTGATTCCCCTGTTGGATCGTTCTCTCCCTTTTTGATTCTATCAGTTAGTATTATCAGACACTAGTCTTGTTTGTGTGATCCCTTTGACTCTTAGACCTATCAGTGTGATCAATTGTGAACTGAAATTGATCACTTGGACTAGTGAGATGGCCTTATCACCATACTTTAATAAGCAAGCAGAGTCTTAGGGATTTAATACCATAGAAATAGATGAAAATAGGGGCTGGCGCTGTGGTGCAGCAGGTTAAAGCCTTGGCCTGAAGCGCTGGCATCCCATATGGCACCGGTTCGAGTCCCAGATGCCCCTCTTCTGATCCAGCTCTCTGCTATGGCTTGTGAAAGCAGTGGAAGATAGCCCAAGTTCTTGGGTCCCTGCACCCACGTGGGAGACCTGAAGAAGCTCCTGTGTCCTGGTTTCAGATCAGCTGTTGCAGTCATTTGGGGAGTGAACCAGTGGAATGGAAGTCCTCTCTCTCTCTGGCTCTATCTGTCTCTGTAATTCTGTCTTTCATATAAATAAAATAAATCTTAAAAAAAAAAAGTTGAAAATTGTGGGCCAGCGCAGTGGCTACTTGGTTAATCCTCCGCCTGTGGCACCAGCATCCCATATGGGTGCCAGGGTCTAGTCCTGGTTGCTCCTCTTCCAGCCTAGCTCTCTGCTGCGGCACAGGAGGGCAGTGGAGAATGGACCATGCGCTTGGGAGCCTGCACCTGCATGGGAGACCAGGAAGAAACTCCTGGCTCCTGGCTTCAGATTGGCACAGCTCCGGCCTTAGCGGTGATTTGGGGAGTGGACCAACGGAAGGAAGACCTTTCTCTCTGTCTCTCTCTCTCTCACTGTCTACAAAAACTCTACTTGTCAAATAATAATTTTAAAAAAAGATGAAAATAAACATAAAATTAAGTTCTTATACCTTTTTGTCATTTTTAGAAATACTACCATGTTTATAGTCTGTTTATACATTTTTTAAATGTTTATTTCTTTATTTATTTAAAAGGCAGAGTTACAGAAAAAGAGGGAGAAACCTGTACAAGCTCTGTGTCTGCTGCTCACTTCCCTAATGGTCGAGAGGATCAGGATTGGACCATATCAAAACCAGGAGTCTTAACTCCTTCCTGGTCTCCCACATGAGTGGCAGAGGCCCAGGTTCCCAGGCTATTCTTTGTGAGAACATAGCTTGGAATTGGATCAGAAGTGGAGAAGCCAGGATTGGAACTCAGATGGGATTCCAGGATTGCAGGTGGTGGCTTAACCCTCTGCACCACAGCACAGGCCCCCAGTGAATATGTTTTAACAAGAGACCCAGACATCTCATTTTAGACCTGTGTTCCTCATCTTTTTTTACTCTCTTTAACTTACATGAATAGCTCTCTTGCAGTTCCAATTTCACAGGTCCCTAAATTTCTTGGATATTTACACCTTTATTTTATTTATTTATCATAATAGTATTCTTTTCTTCCTTCCTTCAATTTCTGCCTGTCTTTAATAACAAGTTTAAAACTCTCTCATTAAATGTTGTTTCAATCTTCCCAATCCATCTTGAGATTCACAGGGTTATTACAACATAAAAGGATTCATTACTGTTTTACTTGTGTATATTCCCCTAGGATCTTAGGTGGCAGTGTTTTATTTTCTTTGTCATAAACCATCCTCTAGTTAATGACAAGAAAGAAACTAACAATGAATGTTATTCTTATTCTTTACTGCATTTCTCAAGCTAAATTAGATCAGGACAAAACAGAATTAAAAAGGAAATAAGGGGCTGACATTGTGATATAATGTGTAAAACTGCCACCTATGATGCCAGCATCCCACATGAGCACAGGTTTTGTGTCCTGGCTAGTCCACTTTCAGTCTAGCTTCCTGCTATTGGCCAGGGAAGGCAGTGAGAAATGGCCCAAGTACTTGGGCCCCTGCCACCAATGTGGGAGAAGTGCCTGGCTTCAGCCTGGCCCAGCCCCAGTTATCTGAGACATTTGGGGAGTGAACCAGTGGATGGAAGTCTCTCTCTCTCTCTCTCTCTCTCTCTCTCTCTCTCCCTCCCTCCCTCCTCCTCTATTTGTAAGTCTGATTTTTTAAAAAAAATAAATAAATATTTTTAAAAATAAAATGATTTTCTAATCATTAGTAATAAAAATGAGCCATGCTTGCATTCTGTTAAAACACAGATGTAGACTCGGGGGCTTATAAAATTTCTTAATCAATTAAAATGTTATTTTGAAATTGAAAGAGTCTAGGGATTGGAATATTGGTGATGATTTAATGACTCTCCATTTTTCTTTTGTCACCAATACGTATCTCCTAATCTCAGTGCTTTAATACAATAGTTTTCTCTACGTATTGTAAGATGAAAGTTTATTTGCCATTTTTAGGAAATGTGTAAATGGATTTAAGAAAAAAGTAGTTCTAGAAAATATGTAGATTGTTTTGTTTTAAAAAAGCAACCTTAGAGCAATTGCTGACACCAATCGTGCTTCTATCAGATACGTTTGAAGTTTTCATCAAACTTGGATGATGTTGGGCTCATTGTTCTAAGAAACCTGAACTATCTCTGTAAGGTGTCAAATAAGCATAAAAGTTATTTTGAGTTCCATCAGCCTATAATGAGTTTCCACACTTAAGTAGTCACTTGAAGTCTGTCAAAAAGTTCTAATCGACTTACTAGAATCATTTCAACAGTTAATTTTCTTACAAAGTTAATACCTGGGACTTATTCTGACTCTAGCTGACAATGTCTCCTGATTGATGTGAATTTTGGTTCATTTATAAAAATTGTTCCTTTTAGTTCCACTCTGCTCTGGTCAGCCCTGCAACATTGTTTAATAATCCCAGCCACTTTTTCCTTTAGGATGACAGTCCCTATGACCTATTCTCAGAATCACAATCCTTACAAATATTAATAAGTGTTACCACTGTTTGTTCAAAAAAAAAAAAGAAATAAAGTAGCTAGAATCAATAATAAGAAAATGGACAAGTAAAACTGAAAAATGGGCAAAGGAACCAACAGACATCATCAAGGAAGATACATAGATGACAAGTAAGAATAGGAATAGATTATCAAATCATATGTTATTAGGGAATTGCAGATTACAAAAAAAACAAGACCAGAACACATCTATTAGAATGATCAAAATCCAAACACTGACACCGCAAGATATTGTCAAGAATGTGGAGAAACAAATACTACTATGCATTGCTGGCAGGAATAAAAAGGGTATAACATTTTAAGTGATTGTTTAGCCATTTCTTATAAAATAAATGTACTCATACAACATGACCCAAAAATAGAACTTATTGGTATTTACTCAACTGAATTGAGAACCCTGTCTACACAAAACTTGCACATGTTAGTAACAGGTTTATTAATAATTTGTAAAGCCAAGATGTCTTTTGGTAGACAAATTAATAAATCAACTGTGGTACATCAAACAATGGAACATTATTGGGCACTAAAAAGTAATGAGCCATCAAACCATGAAAAGATATCAGTGAAATTTGCTTGTAAGTAACTAAGAGAAAGACAACATACTCAAATGACTGCATAGTATATGACTCCAAGTATATAATATCCTTGGAAAAAATGAACTATGGAAACAGTAAAATCCACTCATGTGGATTCTAGATGTTAGGGAGAGGGGTGAATAGGCAGAGCAGAATAGCGCCGGCAGTAGTGGCCATTTGATGGGTGAACAAACGGAAGGAAGACCTTTCTCTCTGTCTCTCTCTCTCACTAACTCTGCCTGTCCAAAAAAAAACAAAAACAAAAAAACAACAAAACAAAACAAAACAAAAACAAAAACAAAAAACCTCATAGAATGTACAACAGCAAGTGTGAACCCTTGTATCAACCATGGATTCTGAGTGATAATGTTCCAGTGTTGGTTCATTGACTGTCACAAATGTGCCATTCTGATAGGGATGCAGATGGGGGCTAATTTTTTACACATGTGAGGTCATAGGGAACTATTTGTACTTGCAATTTTTCTATGCATCTAAAAGTTCTCAAAAAAGTTGGATATATTAACTTTTTGAAAGAATACAGCAAGATAAGGATGTATGTTGCATTAAAGACAAAGTTAATGGTAGAAACAAAGCTAATGTTAAAGTAAGAAAATGTAAATAAATGTAAATCTTCAAGTATCACTCTCTTAATACTTGGCTGACCTCCAAGTAATTGATGCTTTAGGTTTTAGATATTTATTATTTATTAAAAGAAAATATTATTTTTAAAGATTTATTAATTTATACAAAAGTCAGAGTTACACAGAGAGAGGAGAGGCAGAGAGAGAGAGAGAGACAGAGAGTGGTCTTTCATTCGATAGTTCACTCCTCAGATGGCCGCAACAGCCGGAGCTGCACCGATCCAAAGCCAGGAGCCAGGAGCTTCTTCCAGGTCTCCCACGTGGGTGCAGGGGCCCAAGGACTTGGGCCATCCTCTACTGCTATCCCAGGCCACAGCAGAGAGCTTGATCCGAAGAGGAGCAGCTAGGACTAGAACCAGCGCCCATATGTGATGCCAGTGCTTCAGGCCAGGGCATTAACCCATTGCGTCACAGCACCGGCCCCTAAAAGGAAGTATTATTAAGAAGCTATTGAAACATAAAATCCTTACAAATGACAAATGTGAAGACATAAGTATATATTTATATTTATAATATATAGTATATATCACCCTTATATATTTAATATGTATTTATATATAGTATAAAATATGCATATATAATATTTTCATTATCAATCACTGTAAATAAAGATGATTTAAAAGTGGCCCCAATGATAATTTTCTGTCATCTGACCTAATCCACTAGAAAAACTTTGTCATTGAACTCAAAGAATAATGAATTGGAATCAGGAAGGAGGAGGATACAATCTCAGAATCATAATCACTTTTCCCTTGAAAGCTCCTTCTGCTGTTTTGTAACCATGCAAATCCAAAAATCTGTAAGTCATGAGAACACTTTTCAGATACACACAACTAGATAAACAAATACTATTTCAGCCTAAGATCTAAGACATCATGTTATACATGAAATAATCTTATAAAGCTATTAATTACAGTAAGACATTGTATAAGAATCCTGAAGTTGATGATGATTCTTGTAATTCATTTGCAAACAATATTATTTTCAATAAGTGATGTGCATTAAAAATAGTGATAACTGCATAAATGCAAGAATGAAAAGTGATCTCTGTTAAATATGAGAGTGGGAATTAGAGAGGGAGAAAATGTGCAATTTGGGAGAAGCTCAAGCTGACATGACCCAAATGGTAGAGTTAGAAACGTGTCTGGCCAGCAACGTGGCTCAACAGGCTAATCCTCCGCCTTGCGGCGCTGGCACACCGGGTTCTAGTCCCAGTCGGGGCACTGGATTCTGTCCTGGTTGCCCCTCTTCCAGGCCAGCTCTCTGCTGTGGCCAGGGAATGCAGTGGAGGATGATCCAAGTGCTTGGGCCCTGCACCCCATGGGAGACCAGGAGAAGCACCTGGCTCCTGCCATCAGATCAGCAAGGTTCACCAGCCAGAGCGCACCGGCTGTGGAGGTCATTGGAGGGTGAACCAATGGCAAAAGGAAGACCTTTCTCTCAGTCTCTCTCTCTCTCTCACTGTCCACTCTGCCTGTCAAAAAATTAAAAAAAAAAAAGAAAGAAACGTGTCTGGGGATTTCAATTCAATCCCATCAAGGTAGCATGTACCAATGCCATCTCGCTAGTCCAAGTAATCAATTTCAGTTCACAATTGATCACACTGATAGGTCTAAGAGTCAAAGGGATCACGTAAACAAGACTAGTGTCTGCTAATACTAACTGATAGAATTAAGAAGGAGAGAATGATCCAACATGGGAATCAAGATACAGAGCACACTCATAGAATGGCAGATGGCCTAAACAGCACTCTGGCCTTAGAATCAGCCTTTAAGACACTCGGATCTGGCTGAACAGCCCATGAGAGTATTATGGGCATGAAAAGCCAAGACACTGGCAAAAAAAGAGAAAAAAAAAAAAGACCTAAATGAAAGATCTCTGCAAGTGAGATCCCAGTAGAAAGAACGGGGCCATCAATGAAGGAGGTACCTTTCTCTGAAGGGAAGGGAGGAAAGAACTTCCATTTTAACTATGTCCTTGTCTAAATAAGATCGGAGTCCGCAAACTCAAAAGGCTTCCATAGCCTTGGCAACGCATGACAAGAGCCTAGATTACTGACACCATAAACAAGAGTGTCAAATTGTTAAATCAACAACAGGAGTCACTGTGCACTTACTCCTCATGTAGGATCTCTATCCTTGATGTGTTGTCCAATGTGAATTAATGCTATAACTAGTACTGAAACAGTATTTTACACTTTATGTTCTGTGTGGGTGCAAACTGTTGAAATCTTTACTTAGTATATACTAAATTGATCTCCTGTATATAAAGAGAATTGAAAATGAATCTTGATGTGAATGGAATGGGAGAGGGAGTGGGCGATGGGAGGGAAGTTATGGGGGGGGGAGCCATTGTAATCCATAAGCTGTACTTTCCAAATTTATATTTACTAAATAAAAAAAAAAGTGTTTTCCTCTTGGGGCCAGCATTGTGGCATAGTGAGCGAAGCCTCCACCAGCAGTGCTGGCATTCTATATGGGCGCCAGTTCATGTCCAGGCTGCTCCTTTTTTGATCCAGCTCTCTGCTATGGCCTGGGAAAGCAGTGGAAGTCGGCCCAAGTGCTTGGGCCCCTGCCCCTGCGTGGGATGCAGAAGAAGCTCCTGGCTCCTGGCTTCAGATCAGCTCAGTTCCAGCCATTGCAGCCATTTGTGAATGGAAGACCTTTCTTACTGTCGCTCCCTCTCTCTGTCTGTAACTCTACCTCTCAAATAAATACATAAGTGAAAATATTTTAAAAATGCTTTCCTATTAAGCTTTTTTTAGGTTTTTATTTATTTATTTGACAGGTAGAATTATGGACAGTGAGAGAGAGAGAGAGAGAGAGAGAGAGACAGAGACAGAGACAGAGACAGAGAGAAAGGTCTTCCTTCCGTTGGTTCGCTCCCCAAATGGCCGCCGCGGCCGGAGCTGCACAAATCCAAAGCTAGGAGCCAGGTGCTTCTTCCTGGTCTCCCATGTGGGTGCAGGGGCCCAAGTACTTGATCCATCCTCCACTCCCCTCCCGGGCCACAGCAGAGAGCTGGACTAAAAGAGTAGCAACTGGGACTAGAACCCGGCACCCATATGGGATGCTGGCACCGCAGGCGGAGGATTAGCCTAAGGATCCATGGCATTGGCCCCCTTTCAAACTTTTTAAAATCTACATGTCATGGCCAGCACCGTGGCATAGCAGGTAAAGCTGCGGCCTGAATTCCTGACATCCCATGTGGGTGCGGGGTTGAGTCCTAGTTGCTCCACTTTTGATCCGGCTATGGCCTGGAAACGCAGTAGAGTATGGCCCAAGTTCTTGGGTCCCTGCACCCATGTGAGAGACCTGGAGGAAGCTCCTGGCTCCTGGCTTCTGGCTTCAGATCTGTGCAACTCCAGTCGTCGTAACCATTTGGGGAATGAACCAACAGACGGAAGGCCTTTCTCTCTCTCTTTGCTTCTCCTTCTCTTTCTTTGTAACTCTGACTTTCAAATAAATAAATCTTTAAAAAAAAGAAATTAAAAATTTGTCTGCTTTCAGCCACTATTATAACATCATTAGGTGTTATTCTAAATATACATACATATATATATATAAATATATAATTATATAAATATGATGTTACACTTAGAGCACAAATGTCTCTGATAAGGATATTAAAGGGGCCTGCAAAAGGCTGAAAATTTCTGTTTTATATGAAGTGCTATAATATGAATTTTAACTGAATTGTGAAAATGTATGTATGTACTGTAATTCCTAGGACAAGCACACACACACACACACACACACACACACACAGAGAGAGAGAGAGAGAGAGAGAGAGAGAGAAGAGAGATGGTTGAGAAATGTAGTCAAAACCTAAGATAAATTAACATAGTAAACCCAGTCCAACCATATCGTTCATTAGTTAAATGTTAACTGCCTGAGACTTCCAATTAGAAGACAGATATTGTTAGTGTGGATAAAAAATCATGACCTAGTATATTTTGCCTATAAGAAAAAGGTTTTAAATGACCAGAAAGGCTGAAATTAAATTGATGGAAAATATTCATATTGAAAACAATTAGGATGGGACCAGTATTGTGGAGCAGCAGGTTAAGTCATTGTTGAAACATTAACATCCCGTATGGGCGACAATTTGTCCTAACTATTCCACTTCCAATTCAGCTCCCTGCTAATGTGCCTAGGAAACCAGCAGAAAATGGCCTGAGGTCTTGGGCCCCTGTGATCCATGTGGGAGACCCAGATGGTGATACATGCTCCTGACGTCCACCTGTCACAACCAAGGCTATTGTGGAGTGGCCAACTGGGGAGTGGGCTACCAGATAGAAGGACTCTCTTTCTCTGTCTCTCCCTCTCTCTCTGTAGCTTTCCCTTTCAAATATATAAATAAATATAAATACAGAAATATTTTTAAAAAGAAAGCAAAGGCATAAGAAGACTCAGCTAGTGAATTCAATATCAGGTAGTCTAAGTCATGACAAAGATTGTTGCCTGAGATAGAGAGGAATATAACTTAATAATCAAAGGAATGGCTTATCAGGAAAATGCAGCAATCACAATAACTCAAAATGCACGAAACAATGAGATTATTGAAGGGAAAGCAAACAGTTTCACAAATCTTCTATAAATTAATATCTCCATTTCAGTTCTTGATATAACAGCCAATAAAATATCAGTAAAACTTTGAAAATATAAATAACACTATCAACTAGCTAAATCTAATTGATATTTATAAAACACCACAGCCAGGAAACTCAGGCTATGTATTTTTGAAGTGTTTATGCTAAAGATAGACCACATGAAAGTTCATTACAAAGTTTTTATAAAATAAAAGCGGGTCTAAAGTTTAAAAAGTGTGTTTTATGAACAAGACAAATTAGAAGCTTTGTTTATAGAAAATTATTATATAAAATTCCAAGCACTTAGAAGTTACAAATATTAGAATAATAGAACAGAGAAATACTAAACTGAAATTTGCATTAAGTGGTAACTATTCTATTGTAATCTTGTTATTTCAGCATTGTGCATTTGCATAATTGTTCAAATCATCTCTAAATTACTCTGAGGTATCCATCCAGCTTCATCCAGGGCCAATGTCACTTTCTGTAATAATGATAATAGCCCAAATGCATGAGTGCTTAATACTGGATACTTAAATTATTTCTAGTTTTCACCCCCCCCACATACACATCAATACTTACTTAAAATGTGTTTTATGAGTGTTTTCTTAACAATTAACTGCTTACATACAGACTCTTTGGTGTAAATGCCAGGTATGTTTAAAAGCTGTTATTGTATGATTTACATTCACTCATTCTTGGAGAATTCTTTGCTATTTTCTACTTTCTAACCTCCTGTGTTTCATTTCCAATATTCCTGCACAAACAAAATATTTATTCCTGATTTTATCTAAGTAATCCTTACTGAAGACCATTGTATTAATATTCACTCTTTTTATAATGAAATATTCCCAGTACAAAAGATAAAACTAAATTTTCTTAGGTATTCTTAGAGCAAATTTTGCGCTAGGCAATATTGAACATTCAAAAGACAGTATTAAAGACAATGAGGAACAGAGAATAGAATGTAGAAAGCAGGCTGAAATCAACTGCATGGGGAAAAGAAGGTAGACTATATTTTAAATGTATTTATTTTTTATTTATTTATGTTCATTTACATGTAAGACAGAGAGACAGAGAGAAATATATGACCATTGGCTCATTTCCAAATGCCCACAACAAACTAGACTAGGCCGGGCTAAAGCCAGGAGCCTGGTACTTAATCCAGATCTCCTATGTGGGTGGCAAGGGCCCAAATACTTAAGCCATTACCTACTGTCTCCTGAAGTGAGCATCGCCAGCAAGCTGCAATCAGAAGTCAATAGAGGACTTGAACCCAGGCAGTCCTAAGTGACATGTTTTTTTGTATTAATAACATCTTACTCTACACATGTGACTCTATAATCAATACTTTTACTTTAATGAATTACAATACATCATTCATTGCATTTTATAACTTAAAATAATCTTGCAACATCTTTTACCTTTTTATTACTTTTTACTCCTAATCTTTTTTTGTCCACTCTACTCCTCATGGATTTAAAAAGTGCATTTGACCTAGGTAGGCTTCCCAGTAGAGTTTTTACATTAATAGTATATAATATCCAAAATAATATATTACAAAATGCTCAGTAAATTGTAGATGAATGATGAATGTTTTAGTTATCTGTTTCTGCCTAACAAACTACTCCAAACCTAGTGGCTTAAAATAATACTTCATTGCTACCTAATATAGTGTTCTTGGTTGACTGGGCCAAGTTGGGAAGACTGTGCCTGATTTCTGTCCTGTGTTCGCAATTTGATAATAAACAGACTTATAGCATCTGAAGTTTCGACTATGCAAAATATTCAAAATAGCTTATCCACATGGCTTCCAGTTAACTGTAAGCTTAAAAGGCATGTTACCGTTATGCCAAATGTTCCCACGAAAAGTGGTGGGAATATCGGCAGGGTGGATGGGGAAAGCCTTCTGTATTTGTAACTGATCTTAGCCAAAGGAAAAACAAACTTGATCTCAGTTCTTCAGGACCAGAGGCAGTTTCCTAACTCAGAGTTGAAGCTGTCTGATGAGAGTAGGAGACAGAGACACCAACTTCCTGAGTAATTGCATTACAAAAGGATTGCTCCTAGGCACTAGAGAAAGACAATCAAACCTTGTAAAACTGGAAAAAGTCATTTTAAAACATTTACATTTCAAAGAGCTGGAGAAGAGATTTACAACATTAAGTTTTCAAAAGTAAATGTGCTCTAAGAAAAGGAGAGGTAGAGACCTGCGTGTTTAGACCTTCTGCACTTGTTATGCAAGTGTCCAGGGGTCAGAAGAAGGCTCCCTTGGGTTCAGTCAAGCTGAGGAAAAACATCAGGCAGTCCTGTTCAGCAGCAATTGCTGGTCCTCTCATTCTCAGGTTGAGTGATTCTAGGACTTAGGATCCTTGGGGGTTCAAGTTTGATAATTATAATATGTTAAACTGGAGAGTATGGCAGCCCTCATGTAAACTTTATGAACTTTTAGGTGAAAACATATAATTATTAATTTTATATATACAATTCAGAAAAGATGCTCTCACCACACATTTTACAAAACAGAATGCTAATTGAAATAACCTAAGAGTTAACACAGTGTCTGCAAAATTTCACATAGTCCCTGCATACAGAAAGAATTTAATTTTTAAAGCTAATTGAAAATACAGAAATCATAGTGTTGCTAATATTGCTAGGAGACTTTTACAATTGGGCAATTTTTTTCCCCTAACGAGGAATTGACACTTGGGTACACTTTTCCATTCCTCCCAGTAGGCTCAGATCAACACAAGACAAGTGTATGGTTTATTGAGTCAGTGCTCATGCAAGTGGCATCAATGCAAATATTAAAACAGAAAAAAATTAGGTGATGCATTTGAGATCCAAATTCAAAATAATCATTTTATTTACCTACTATATTCAAAACACTCCAAAGATTAATATCATTATCATTATCTTTCTCAAACAAAAAACCTGATGACCACGGAATTCAGTGATTTTCCCAAAGCTATGTAATTAATATTTGTAGAAACATAGAATCAGTCGATGTTTGTTGCCGCACTCTTGTATAAATTGAATACAAGGCATAAGAAAGCTGTTTCTTCAGCACAGGTTAATGTTTTACCTATTTCTGCATTCACAGCTGTTTTCTCCAAAGGTTATATCTTTCTGTTCTGGTATTTTGCACTTAATTCCATGATGTTGGATTCTGGAGTTTGGAGAGCAACACAAAACTTTAGTAAGACTTGACACCAGCAGCTGCAATAGCAACTAAACTCTTTTTTACTAAGCTTCTTGAACATTTATCAATCAACAAATGTTACCTCATAAATTGTGTATATTTATAAATAAGATGATTAGTGTAACCTCTGAAGAGATAGTGTTAATAATTTCTGAAATTCGCATATAATCCCTGGCTTGTATGGATATATGATCTGGCTTGTGAGTTCAGATACTGTCAGCAAGAGAAGTTTTAATCTGTCCAAAATATTAGTCATTTTGAGTCAGAAACAAGATTTGCGTTCTAACACAGCCTGTCAACTAAATATAAACCACTGGACTATTTTCATCTACTCTCAATTGCACTTCTAAATATGTAGTGATATTTTTATTTATTACTTCGCTTTCATTATTTCAAATATTTGAGGCATCATTCTCCCTCTTGATCTCTTAGTTTTGCTCTAATGTGACAACAGTAACAATAATGCAGGTGGCTATTTTCACTTTGTCTCATACACAACTTTGATGCTTTTCAAAATTCACTTGAAAAAAATATATCACGCAGTACGAAAACTGCAAAAGGTAAGAAAGGCTTACATGACTACAGGTCCCTGAAGAGGGGTGAAAATACCTGGAATATCCTGCAGTAGGTTTACCCAACTACAACCACACAGGGACCAATTATACAGATTGAGGATGGCTTGACAGAATCAAGAATGAGTTCAGGGCCCCTCAGAGAGAACTGAAGATTAGATCAATACGGATCTGGCATACATGAAAAAAAAAAAGAGGTAATTAATACTGGAGGGCAACCAATATATTAGGAAATTTTCTTAGGGAAATGGTATAGGAATTTTGATACCCTAAAATTTGCTTTGTAATCTCATGGAAGAATTTAGGTTATTCTGGAATCTTTGCCATAAATTAAGTTTCCTTACTTAATTTGCTAGGAAATATACTAGGTAGATACATAGAGAAGAATGAAAATTGAAGTTATGATTTTAAATGTATTAATAACGTTCAGCACAGAAAAAAGGAAAAGTCACAATGCCAACTCCTGACTGATGCCTCTGTGTCAGGACCAAGAGAATGAATAAAATTTTAATTTGTAGGTTATATTTCTAAAGATTAAAGATGTATATATATATATATATATCATTTTGTATGCATGATTCCCCATAAAATAAAAAATAATAGTTGAATCAAATTTTATAATGAAAAATTGATAAGAATTTAGAAACAAGTTTTTCAAAATTTATAGAATGGTATTTAATACATGAGAACTATTTTCTATTTTGTTCTTAATTACAATTTATTACATATTCAACAATAAATACAGATGTGAATATCATACATGAAATTTTGATAATATCTAAGTAGTATTTTATAGAGCTTTGGTAAGGCTTCAAGAAATCATTTGTTGGAGAGGTATTTGGCCTATTAGTTAAGTCCTGGGTTAGGACACCAACATTTTGTACAAGAGCGTCTATGTTTAACTCTCAGCTTCTGTTCTTGACTACAGCTACTTGCTGTTACATATCCAGAGAGGCAGCGGTGGTAATTGAACTAACTTTCTGTCACCCATGTGGGAGACATGCATTGCCTTCCACCTCCCAGCTTTGTGCCTCCCAACCTTGGACCATTGCAGGCGTTTGAGGAATGAATAGCAGATGAGAATACTCTCTCTTTACGAAATAAATAAAAAAAAAAAACACTTTGTCTACATTTTTATAGTCCTTTTCACATGTCCATACAAACATTGTTCAACTGAAAATTGCTATTCTCTAAGCATAAATGGTGAAACTTTCAGAGTTGACTGCAAAATGGCATAGTTTGATCTTACTATGAACCGGTACTTCTACTTAACACCAGATTATATAGCAATAGAATTATGTAGCTTATTTTCCAATAAATACTTACTGATTAAATTGAGGCTTTGCTGTTCTCAGATTCTCAGATACTCTCCAAATTCATCCCATTATTTTCCCACATCTAGTTTCCATCTAGTTTCCTGCTAATGTACACCCTGAGAGGCAGCAGATAATGACTCAGGTTCTTGGGCCCACATAGTGTCAATGTCATACAGGCTTTGTCTATCAGTGTTTTTTCTCTACTTGTTTGTATTTTAGAGTTCATTCTCACCTATTTATTTGTAAATGTTGCTTGCTGATAATTAGTATTGCTACCTTGCTCTTCATTATTCTGCATATTGGTAATCTATGCTTGTTAAAACTGTATTGCTACAGGTTTATCAACTTTAATAATTTTTAAAAAA
The DNA here is from genome assembly GCA_949820135.1 of Sylvilagus floridanus. Lineage (NCBI taxonomy): Eukaryota > Metazoa > Chordata > Mammalia > Lagomorpha > Leporidae > Sylvilagus > Sylvilagus floridanus. The sequence continues at coordinate 39,533,252 of OX463243.1, forward strand.
CCTTTAGATTTATTATTTACTTAGATTTTTTGTTTGGTTTTCAATTTTCTTTATTAATTTTTATTTGAAATGTAGGGAGAGACGGAGGTAGAGACAGAAAGAAGTAAAGATGATAGAGATCCAGATAGAGATCTTCCATTCACTGGTTAATTCTCTAAATGTCGGCAACAGCTTTGCCTGTACCAGGCTCAACCTGGCAAGTTCAACTCAGTTTGGGTCTCCCACATAGGTGGCAGAGGCCCAAGAACCTGAGTCATTATCTGCTGCCTCTCAGGGTGTACATTAGCAGGAAACTAGATGGAAAGCAGAGTAACCAGCACTTGAACCAGGAAGCAGCAGCTTAAGAGCTGCACCAGGACATCTACTCTGTTCTCTGTTTTTATTACACTATTTTTACTGTTTATTATATACATTGTTGTACAAACTTAGGGTTTAACTTAGTCATCTCTTCATACTTACGTAAAACTAAAGCTCAACTGATTTCAAAATATTTCTCTCTTCCATGTGAACATTAAGGCTAGATCTTTCCTTTTCATATTATATTAGTTTTAGTGCAATGATTCTGGTATGCTGTGCTTTTAATTATCATGAAGCTTAAAATATGTTCTAATTTCCCTTTTGATTTATTTTGAAAAGGATTCATGTACAAATAATTGGATTTTTTCCAATTATCTTTTAAGCTTATTATTAATTTCATTCTGTATGGCTAGAGAATATATTCCATACCATTTCATTCCTTTTAAATGTATTGAGTTTTGTCTGGGGCCTAACATGCGGCCTGTCTCTGTGAACTTGGAAAGGAGGTGTATTTTCTCTATGTTGTTTTTAGTATCTTATTAATGCTAATTGGGTGCACAGACTGTTAGTGTTTTCAACTTTTCTTCTAGCGATTGTAGAATTGTTCCATCAATTACAGAATGAAGGATGTTAACATTTCTAATTATAATTTTGGATCTGTTTTCTCTTGATTTCTGCCAGTTTTGTTTAATGTAATTTTAATCTGTGTTGCATACACATTTACAATTGTTATCTTTATTTTGTGAACAGACTTTATGATCAATATGAAATATTTTTATCAATAGTAATGTTTCCTTATCCTGGTATCTAATTTTCTATGTATTTGTAGAGTTACTTCAGCTTTCTCACAATGCATATGTGCATGGTATTTACAGAGAAAAAGCAAGGAGGCTCGTAAAAATTGGGAACAGGCTAGGTGTGTCTCTGGTGTCCTGAAGAACAACACTCATCCTCACAACTAGACTGTGATGTTTCCTTGTTGAACACAAAAACATTTCAGAGACCACCAAAATCAAACAAGGTCCCTGTAGACCACAAAGACTCATTAAACATCGTAGAGTACAGAAAAAACAAAACCCCAGTTTAAACCCAAGATTTAGCAATACCTGCTCTCTTGGCTAACAAGAGTGAAGCCTGCTTCCTTGGAAATTATAGAGTGAGCTCACTCTGTTCATTTTCCCTAAACAGTAAGATCTATTAATAAATTCAGTCATAAAATTACTTCAGTTTACTAATATCACTCAATCTAAATCAAATCCCATTTCCTTGGAGCCTTCCCAAATTAATGGAACACAAGGCAAATTCTCTAAAAAATCTATTCTAAGACCCTCCACCCCTATCGAGAAGCCCCAGGATTCCCCATGGTATACTGTCTCATTTGTTTCAGCAAATCAATAGCACCAACTTTATTCAATGACGGTTTGTTCCTCATGACATTTAAATATATTTCCATTCTTTTAATCTATCTGCATCCATATATTTAATGTCTGTCTATTATAAGCAATGTATAATTGGTCTTGTTTTGTATATATTAGGATAATTTTACGATTTAACTGGAGAACAACTTAGTTTACATTTAATATGAATACCAGTGTGAATGGATCTACCCACATGATAGTTCTCAGAGTTTTATCTTTGTTGTTTCCGTTGCCTCTTTTCTTGCCTATTTTGTATTAATTATCTTTTTATTACTCCACTTTATTTCCTCTTTTGTTTATTAGATATAGGTATTTATTTTACACACTTGTCTATGTTTGTCTTAGCATTTTCAACATTCATTTTTAACTGATCACCATGACCTTCAAAATAATATTTTATGATTTCAGACATAATATAGTTGCTTTATAACAGTATATTTCATTTTATCTTTTCCCTTTCTCAGTGCTATACTTGTTATAAATTTGACTTTTATATATACCTAAACTATATACTTTTTCATGATACATGATTAATTACTTTCAATTAAATAAGAAACAAAATGGTATTTATATTTTAGCACATATATCATTTCTGGTATTTTTAAAGATTTCTGTGTAGATCTCTGTTTCCTTCTGTTATTTGTCATTATCCTACAGATCTTCACTAAAATATTTCTTGGAGTCCAAATCTGGTAGCAATAAGTTGTTTCAGTTTATGTTTAACAGAAAAAAAATCTTTACTTTTCCTGAATTTTTAAAATATTTTCTGGCTATAAAATTGTACATGGACTCTCCTTTTCCTCCAGCATTTTACTGATTAAGGGAATGTCAGTCTTCATTCTTTTTTTTAAAAGAGATTTACTTTTCCTTTTTAAAAAATTTAAAACTACACACTTAATTTTTCAAAATGTAAAAGTGACAAGACAGTGTTTAATAAAAATAATGTATTACAACATCTGAGTATGTTAAAATCTTGGACATTATCAGAAATTTTACAAATTTTTTAACTAACATGCTATAAAATTTTAGTGCATATTTTGAAATTGTCTACTCTTCTATTGTAGCCTACATTGAAATACTAGACTAGTATTTTTTTAATTTATAATTTTTAGAACATTTTTCCACATTCATTTCAGATGTAAATATTATATATATATATTCATATAAATTGATTTTTCTTGAAAATAAATATTAAGATCACAAGGTGAGGGATTCCTCATAATGATCGTAATGTGGGGAAAGAAGAATTACATGATATGGTTCAATGAAGCAATATGTATAACAAAATACTCATGATTATGAAAAACATACAATTTTTATAATCTCTTTACATATTAACTTCCAAAAATAAGAGAAAAGATGTTTCTGGGTTTGGCTTATATCATTTACATAATGATTTCCAGTTGAATATGTTTTTCGCAAATGTCAGGATTTTATTTTTTATGACAGAGTAGTATTCCATCATGTATATGTATCACATGTTCTTTATCCAATCATTAGTTGATGGACATCTAGATTGATTCCATATCTTCGCTATTGCCAATGGAGCTGTTACAAACATTGGAGTGCAGATATCTTTTTCATTTGCTGATTTCACTTCCTTGGATATATTAACAGGACTGGGAGAACTGGGTCAAGCTGGAGATCTGCTTTTAGTTTTCTGAGGAATCCCTACACTGTCTTTCATTATGATTGTGCCAATTAGCATTCTGATCAATGGTTTGCCAGGGTACTTTTTCTCCATAATTTCTCAAGCATTTGTTATTTGGGGATAGTAGCCATTCTACATGAAGTGAAGGAATACCTCATTGTGGTTTTCATTTTCTTTTTCTTTAAGGCTAGTGACCCTGAACATTTTTTTTTAATGCCTGTTGGCTATTTAGAGGGAACACATGATGCTAGCATACTTCACCCATCTAGGCGTGTGCATCATCCAGAGCACTGACTGACTCCTTAGTGTGTCCTCTGACCCTACTGTGAGATCTGTCCCCAGTGTGCAGGGAACTCCAAGTCTCCACACTCATACAGGGTAGGTGCATGGGAACCCAGCCACAACCTGTGACTTTCTTAGTTCCAGAACTCTGACCGTCTCAGGGTGCCGAGGGTCTGCTCTCCACCCTGCAAATTGCCCTGTCTCTGGCTCTGGTATCTTCTGTTAGCAGCAGCAGGAGTTCTACTGCACCTTGAATCAGAACAGAGTTCAGCAGCAAGTCAACCACAGCAAACTGAGTCTGGCACGTTGGTTGGTTTGGAGGGCAGCAAGGTGGCTACCCTTTCCAGAGTAAAGCAGTCACTCAGACCTCAACTCCTCAGGCTGGACTTGAAGTCAGTTGGGACTGTGGAACTCTCCCTCAGTTAAAGCTGCCAGTGACAGGTGGCAGCACATTCTTCCTACCTCATCCTGGGCAGATCGCCCTTGATAGCAGGGAGCTGTTCTTGCAGATACCAAGGTGGTTGGCAGTGGTGGTGGCCTCTCTGTCCACTCCCCTTATTGCCCCCAAAGAGTCTCTGTTTTGTTCGTTTATTTTCCATCAGTCCCCTGAACACTTGGTCTTTCCTTTGCTTTTCTGGTTCTTTCAGTGGCTGACGTCAGTACAGCTTCTCTTCAGCTACCTTGGATATGTCACTCTGCATTGTTTCTACCAAGAAGTGATGAGAAGTTCTTACAATTGTTCTTCACATACAATATTTTCTCACTGTGGGACTTTGCAAATTCTCTTGTTGTTTTTCAACAGTATGATTACCGGTGGTGGTAGTGTGTGTATCCTTCTTAGGTACATTGATTTCCATAGACAGGTGTATATATTTTTTCTCATGAGCTCTGAAAACTTGCCAAAATCATTTTACAAACATTTCCCAATACTTTTTCATCCACTTAAGCTGCAATTATTTGAAATTTATTGATGGTGTATGAGGTTACCAAACTCTTCATTTTATTTTCCATTCTTGCTTTATTTTGATTAACTTTGAATAGTTTGTTGTCTTGTCAGAGTCCACTGATCTCATTAATTACACAATTATTAATCTCTTGTTCCTATATAAAGTTTTTATTTTTAATACTTGATTTTTATTTCTGTTTTCCTATTTTGTTCTTTGTATAATTACATATGCATACTACTGATGCTTACTTTATAAACTATTATGTCCATAGACTTTCAACATGTTTGATTTTAATAGTTTTGTTAAAGTTCTTTTATGCTGATACCATTGTCTAATTTTTCAGCATGTTTCTGCTCAGTCATTGTTTTCCTCATTTGGTGGTATTTTCCAACTTCCCATAAGTAATAATTTTTTTCTCTATTATTTTCATTAAGTGCGGAGTTGTTAATTATCTTTAATTTAAGATATTTTCTTAATATTTTTCCATAGCAATTAATTCAGTAGTTATTCAGATTAATATTTTGATACTTTAAAAATGTTTGCTACTTTTTATCCTGAATATATTTTACTCAAGAGCTAACATAGTTATCTGCCCATTGCACCAGGTTCCTTAGATTTCTGCTAAGTATACTCTGATAGTCGATGAGATGCCCTGACTTTGGAAAGTCAGAACTCAAATCTCACTTACTCTTGTATTTTTTGCACTGTTCCAGTTTACCAAACTGACAATAATTCTTTCTGAGTAGAAGTTTCTTGCCTGAATTTTTTGGATTTTTTCCCTGTGCATGTTAAGTTCAGCCAAGAGATTAAGAAGGTTTGGACTGTAATCCTGAAAGACGCAGACTCAAACACCATAATCCCAAATATTGTAATCTCAAAAGATCAAAATCTCTTAAATGGAAAATCCTGAAAATTCAAACTTCTTAAAATGTAATTCAGGAAAAAAATTTAAAATTATTTTAAAAGCATTTGTTTACATTTTTATAAAGGAATTCATTTAAGAAATACATAAAAAAATTCAGAATGCTTCATAAGCTACTTGACACAAAAAAGGGGTGGTAATAACATGTATACTTTTGTTAGCATAAACACTAAAATAAACTGACAAGAGTCTCAAGTATAACTATTAAAATCATGCAAATCATGTTTGTAAAGAAACAGTACAAAAACCACAATGTATACATGCCTATTCTGTGACTGGTAATCATTTTTATCCAACTTTAAAACTCTAGTCATCTGAAATATTGTAAGTGAAATCCTAAAGATTTTGAAGAAATGAACAATAAACCACAGTAAAGTCACCATTGCATATGTAGTTGGCCAAAGAGCTGAGATATTAAGATATTTTATCTTTCCCTAATGTAGATGTGTAAACAGGAAATTTCTTCACTTTTTGAGAAATTTTCAATATCTAACATAAATATGCAATGCTTACACATGAAGTCAACCTTATGATAATGTACATTTGCAGAACTGAATTTGCAATAAAAGTGTAAAATGATTTTAAAGTTTGAAAAGTGTTCTCACAATTTATACCTCCACTTTTGGAAATATGCCAAAATGAAAAATAAAGTATAGCAAGTTTAGGCTGTCAGTTAAAGATAGTGGGGAAAAAGCTTAAAAATGAACAAAACAAAAACAAAGCTCAAAAAAACTAAAAAGAAAATTCAGTATATGAGAGAGTGTTATCTATCTACAGGAATAGATTATGATCATTTCTTGGAGGAATTTCGCAAGAGCAGACTAACTTCCGGATCATTATCTCTTGAGTATATTTTGGAATCTTACATCATGATTACTTGCTTACCACCTTTGTTCTTGAAGAATGTTGCTCTCCTTGAAGAATATGCTCACCTTTGCTTTCTATATGGTGCTGTTCTTTTTGGAAACTTTTTAATGATGCTATATCCACAATATAAGTATTCCCCCAAATTTTCCCATCTTCTGTGCCACGCTTCTATATTGTTTTGGTTATACAGAAATCCATTAAAATTTCCTTCCAGTTAATGAAATACTAGGATCTATTAGTGAATTAAATTAGATTTATCTGAAGAAGCTAGCACAGTTACTAACTCGTTCATGAATAGTTATGCACACTGTAAGATAAGAAGACACGTAACACTATTTATATTCAATCATCAATATCATCGTCATTAAATTTATGAGTCCATGCAAAATGGAACGTACAATGAAAATCAGTAATTTTAGTGTGGCAAGAGGTCTCACCTAGAGGATTAAAGCAGGAAAATTATGTAAAGTTTACCTATTTACCTATTTTTTGTTGCTGGAAGTGAGATTTCTGTGCCTTTTTTTCAGTTGATCTTCTGATTAAAGTTATACATTTATCAATGAGTTTGGCAAAAAATCTGTAGTTCTGAAAGAAATACCTACCGATTTTCATTCATCAATTTTGGTAATAGCTCTACCAATAGTTATACACAGCAATATTCAAAGTGCATTGCATAGCTACTGAGAAGGGGTAAGACCTTCCAATTGAGTTCAAAAAAATGTTTAAAGACTTGCTTGCATTTATTTTATCGTTTGGTCTCAGAATTATTTTCTATGGGCAAGAGTTATTTAGAATAGACTGATCACTTGGAAACACAACACTGGTATCCATCCAACATTAATCATTTTTATAACTTCAAACAAATTCCATTTTTCTCTTTCACTAGGAAGACTCTTTGATGTCAAGATGGGCTGAACCAAAGCCATGGACAAGCCTTTGTATGTATCATATTAGACTTTTAGTTTCCCTGTCTCCTCGATTATTAACTGCATGTCAACTTTAACACTCTAAAGTTTATATAGAGAGAGACCTATTTAGATATATATAAAACACTCAAAAGCTGAATTTTTTTCTATTAGCATGACTTATGTCTACCTCATGCCACAATATTCTTATCAAAGCACTTTCAAAGCAAGGAACTATGCAAATTGAAATGAATTCCTTCAGAAAATTTAAATACAAATGAATTTGAATAAGTAAAAATTAAGTTAAAACTTTATTTAACAGGATGAGCCTTACAAGAAAGTACTTTCACAGGAGGCAAAAAATAAAGAGAAAATTGTAAATATGATGGTATTTGTGTGAATGTGTTTTGGCTATATTGATGGTACGTCACTGGTGCCCAGAACATAGTTTTAGCCCCCAAATAGGTTTGAACAAGTCCTTTAAAAGAAGTAGTAAAATATTGATCTTGTAAAATAGAACATAAAAATAATGCATTATTTTTAAATCTTCTGTAGAACCTGAAGAAATGTCAGAACAAGGACATTGAATATAGCCTTTGGTAAAAAGCTAAAACATTACTAAGAGCCCTCATTAAGACATCACAATAAAAGCGTTCTTTTCAAGCCAGATTTTAAAATAAAATAATAAATTGCTAATGTATTTCAGAGGTTCAGAGAATGATCAAAATGCATAAAAGAGCCTTTTAAAACATAGGTATTAGGATAGAATAAAGATTTTCACGGATATTTCAAAAGAAAGAAAAACTTTAAAAACTCCATTAAGTAGCACAGAAGATATAACTGTCTGTATTACTCTAGTATCCAAAATAACTTTCAAAAGATATTCTTCAGTCATATTTTACGTTTGTAATATATACATTAATATCCTTGCTTTAGATTAGTAATAATAGTATAACCTTAAGTAAGAGAATTAAAAAATAGAAAGCATATGTTTATCTTTCAATTGCAATAGATGTCGGGCTTATTGGCAAGTCCAAAGGGAATTAATTAGTAAACGTCCTCCATTGCTATCAGTTTGAAGTCAGGGCAAAGGAGTCAGGAGTATAAACCTGGAAAAAATGAAATTGCTGGATGCATGAAAGAAACATGAAAAAAATAAAGAATAATCTTCACTGAAACAAGCCTAACTTGTAACTTAAAAGGGATACAAGCAAGTCAAAAACAGGATCATTCACATTAGATGTTCTTTAGTATGGATCAAAGTATGCAAAAAATATTCACCTTTGAAGTTGAGTTTAGTGCTTGAATTCACCCATACTGCTTTTCTCAATTTGTCTTAATGAATTTAACATTTATATTCAGTAGTATTATATGCAAGTACTCTGCTAGTTGCTACAAGATGACAACTCACAACTATAAGTTCTTATCTCTAAGAATTCACAAGCTAGCAAGAAGTATAAGTAGGGCCACCGCAAAGAATGCTGTGATTTGTCCACTATACATTGATGACACATTTGAGGTAATACTGAATTCCTCATAGTTATAATAGATTTGTGTAGTCAGTTTTTTAAACATTTATGTATTTATTTGAAGGTCAGAGTTAAAGACAGAGGGGGGGGGGAGAGAGAGAGAGAGAGAGAGAGAGAGAGAGAGAGAGAGAGAGAGAGAGAGAGAATCTTCCATCCATGCTGGTTTATCCACCAAATGACCACAATGGCCTGAGCTGGGCTAGATGAAAGCCAGGAGTCAGGAGCTTCTTCTGAGTCTCCCACCTGAGTACAGGAACCAAGGACTTGTGCCATCTTCCACTGCTTTCCCAAGTGCATTAGTAGGGAGCTGGGTTGGTAGCAAAACAGCCAGAACTCGAACTGGCATCTCTGTGGGATGCCAGCGCTGCAGATGGCAGATTAACTCACTTCACCATGATGCCAATCCCTTGTGTAATTATTAAAGTAATTCCCTGCATATAACAACACACTTTCCTACTCTCTTGATTCCAGTGTATGTAAGTGCTTCCATTTTAATATAGATATCTAATGGCAGCAATCAGGAGGACTTTGCAGGTACCAGCAGAAAACTTTTTCAGTACACCATTAAAGGACTGACTATGATTAATTAAGAGTAGCAAAAACTAAGCAAAATCTTGTCTTTTTATACTCATAAACTTGATTGGGTAAACACAGTCTCAATTACTCCATAAAGGGTTAGCTAAGAAAAACACTGATAATTGAAAGCACTATGAATAAGCATAGGTTTTTATAGATAAAAAAACAATCACACACAACAAAAGCCAAATCATAATTAACAGATGGTTTGATGAGAATCAGGTAAGGATAGTAACATAGATGATTAACATATTTACTAGAAACAGAACTAAGGTAGCCTAATGTGCACATTTACATATTCATAAGTGGGATGCTTGTGGTATTGAGCCCATAATATTCTCAGTTTGTGATATATGCCTAACCTCAACTTTACAATTAATATAGCATTATTAACGGAGCAATAATAGTTGAATTCTATAATTTTAGTTTCAATTAATATTAATATATATACATATTTGGATTATACAAATGCATACACACATATTTGGATTATATATATATTATTTAAGATATTTATGTACTTGAATGAGTATTAGCAATTTTAGGTTACATGACTCTGTCCTCTTTTCTTGCTTTTCACTAGTCAACTCTTTGGCATGTATTTTGCTCATTCTTGTCTCTAGTCAATCTGCCAGTATTCTAACCCATAAGATGTATGGCCATAATGTAAATCACTTCATGTTGACTTCTGAGTGATTGCTGAATTTTGGTAAGATTGAGCCTATATGAAACCTCAGAATAATCGCGATGCATGTTGCATTTATTCTTGAAAACAGTGAAATATTATGGCTATTATAAACTTCTCTCTTCTTAGGAAGTCATATTTCCTTTCCTTATTTACTTCAAATGGAACTATTTGGCAAGATAAATTATTAGATTTTATGAAACTATTTTATTTCATATGGGAATTGAGTAACACATATATTAACAAAAAGAAAAAGAGAAATAAAGAAAAACAAAAATCTTTACCAATGTTTTGCAGGCCAGTATATTAGACTGTCTCGCTGGTAGTCTACCTGGAACACTGATCCATAAAACAAAAAGTAGATAAAGAAAGATTGTCACTGATACTCTGTCTGAAAAACATATTTTCCTTAGTTTTTTTTTAACTTAAATTATTACCAGTACTGAAATATTGGCCTTCGCAGATTTCATGTTCACTTAATATTACATATTAAATGGAGGTATGATATAAGGGGGATGATGAAAATAAATGGTATTCCATAACAATTGGAAAAAACAGTTACTAAAAAAAAAGCCAGTTTAAAAACTCAAAGTCATTTTAAGCAATTCAAAAACACACTTTATTAAGTAAGGTGATATATTAATAATAAAATTGGCAAACTAAAACATTTTTATGCTCATTTTTCCAATATAAACATTTAAATTTCTATTTTATTATTAGCCCCTTTAGTATTATTCATATTATCAAGGGAACAAACACAGAAACATATTGCGGAGTGAAATGCAAAAAGTTCATGCTATATTAAAGTAAATTCCTAAGATTTTAAAGATGTTTTAGGCTTTTTATTGTTTGTTTTGACCAACGTCTTGCTTCAGTTTCCCCATCTGTGTTCTGTTTATTACAAGTGATTACCACGTAATGTTGCACAGTTTAGATATAAGTCACCGTTTTGGATGCTGCATTTTACATCAGAGTGTTTGACTTCAAGTCCCACCTCTCGTTCATAACTCCAGATTCCTGTTGGTGCCGACCCTGGGGGGCAGCCGTGATGATTCTAGTACCCGGGCTCCTGCCAACTATTAGGGTTCCTGGATTGACTTCTTGGCTACCAGTTTCAGCCTCTGGGATGATTGTGTACATTTGGGGATGGCAGCTCTCTGTTTCTTTATCTCCCAAATAAGTATCTGTAGCCCTCTCTATTTCTTTATCTCAAAATAAATAATTTAATTTTTAAAAATAATATATATATATATATATATAAAGTGAATTTTGAGCAGTACCTAGAAGGTGCTGGTTAGTATAGATAAGTTGTTATAAAAGTATTAACATTATCAACATAGTCAAAACATGGTCTCATAGATATGTTTTGCTGCCTGATTTATAGGCTTTCTCCACGAAATGGAAACCATCTGCTCCCTCCAATCCTGGATCACCCTCAGGCACAACTGAGTTCTGCTACATCTAGACCATAGACAATGAGGTCTAACTTTCTTTATGTTGGTTTCAGAATTCACATCTATAACTGCCTAGGGTTAATGTTGGTAATGATAACAGTCACTTATGAGTGCTTATTTCTTCTATTTTCTAAGGTGTAGCCTTAATCCTTGATTTCCATTAGATAATTATATCAGAACGTTCCAATAACCCTTCAAAATTATTAACACAAAATAAGTCTCAAAACAATTTTTACAAGGGTTGCAAATTTTACAAAATAGCTACATGGTTATTGCTCATTTGACCTATACTCACAACAGCCTATTAATATGAATATTGGCAAACACATTTCAAAAATAAAGCTGGAAAACCAAATGGCCAAGATATAGATATGACATTCACATCATAATTACAGAAACCAGGATTCAGTTCTTATACGCCCCAATCCAGAATCTTTTGGTTTGTTTCCTTTTGTATTTCTAAACATTAGGCTTTCTGATAATGAGATTTACACAGTCAGATTAAGTGAGTAAAACAATAAATGATAATATGGGTGATGCCATGATTCATATTTTTCTCCTATGCTGCAAGATCACCCGCAAAATTCAAAATGCTGTATATTTTTGCTGTGTGAGTCTCAGACATCCAAATAAACTCCATAAAGTTTTCACAAATAATAATATCAAGAAGTTCAGTGTTCTTGTGGAAGCATGAAGCTTTAACTTGAGTCTACTGTAACTTGAATGGAACAAAACACCTTTAATTCCATTTGTTTTATACTTTAACGTATCACTTATGTTGCATAGCTCTTGCCCAAACATGTATGGTGCTTCTTTCAGAACTCAGATGTATATGCGCTTATTTCCATATCAACCCTTGTTTTCTCTTTGGGAATAATTAGTTTTCCTTGCCACACTTTCATTACATTATATTCTCATAGTTTCTTCTCCAATATCAAATTCTTTAATTAGTGATTCCACTTAAAAAGAAGATGATAAAAGGCACAAAGAGATTTGATGTCAAAGTACCTAGCTGAAAAAAAAAAAATTCAAGTGAATTCTTTAGTTGTTATCTTAAAATAAAACTTCAAAGGAAATGATGGAAGATTATCAGGCTCTTAACTTAAAAAAAAAGACAAGTATACAAAAAATAATTAAAAATGGGGAAACCAGATGTGTGTGTGTGTGTGTGTGTGTGTGTATATATATATATATATATATATATATACAGGTACTTACAATTATATGTGGTGTTGTCTATTTGTCTCCTTCTAACTTTTAATTATTTTCTGGCTTTTCTTTGGGTAGAGGGAGAAAATCATTCTTTAATACATAGACATTCTGAATAATTTCTATTTAACACTTAAATATGCTATAAAAAAGATTTGCCTAATCAAAGTTGATGATTTTGTGAAACAATTTCTGACCCATTGTATAGGACCTGGCTTTTAATGAATAAAGATATCTGGTTACCATGACTCTAATTACCATAATTTTACACCTATTAATTTTGTCTGTAGAATTAATTTCCATAACTTATGACTTGAAACAATAACATCAACCTCATTCCATAGTTTTCAAGAGCAGAATTATTATAAACCTCATAAATGCCAAATGTTATTTTTTTTCTTTTTTCTCTCAGAATCCTCCAAACTGGTTCCCTCTTATTAAAATTCACACAGCTGTGAAATGGCCAGGCGATTTGAAGATGAAAGTAAATGTGAAGTGAGCTTCATCCATGCTGAACAAATAGAATATTATAAACATACTTTCCAGTTGAAGTTACACAAAGAAAATTAAGAAATACCTAGGGCTATAATTTACTACAAAAATGTTTCTTAAATTTCTGACAGTTTCATTTAACTGACTAATTAAATTTGCTTGTAGGCATCTTAGAGATGGAGTCTAATAACTACACTGTCATTCGCGAAGAAAATGAAAATTACTTTTTTGTGAGAAATATGTTTGTAATGGTCTAGGTCTCCTACTAAACATTTGACAAATATCTGTAAGTGGTTCTGCCTAGTTGTATTCGGTGATAATGCCAATTCTATTAAAAGGTGATTAAAAGAAAATCTCACAAGTAATAACTTGGAACTGTAAATGTGCAGTTCCTAAAGAAAGTGCCAAGGGGAGAATTTAAAATACATTTTTACAACATGAGCAGCAAACTTTTATTATATATTTTGTTTACTTGTTTCATGATAATTAATAGGTGAAGATGATCGATTTTCCAATTCATCTTTGTGACTGCTTCTTCTTATGAAGGACCCAGAACACCACCTATCCCAGAAGTCTTCATTTCCTATAAGCTAGCTAGAGATTGTTTGGAGGACTTAGAATTCAGTTTCCCAGTGTAAGATCACATGGAAAGGACTAATGGATTCATTTGTTTCCCTTTAAAGAAACCAAAAATACCAGTTCTTCTTGGAGGCATGTTGTAAGGATGTAAGAAAAACAGTCAAATATAGTTTTGCAAATAATGTCTTCAGATGAATCTTACTATAAAATACCCTACAATCTTCTACAATTATACCCTAGAATTGTGTATAATGGTCAAAACACTGATTTTCTCTTTATTCTCTTTAGAAACAATCCAAGATCTTGGCATGCAAAATATAAAACACCTGACAGTGTTTAATAATTATCTATTTCATTATGCATAATTGTGTTATTCATTTCATGGAAATGACATTTAAGAGAAAAATGTGAAAGCTACAATTATATAATTATTTTGCCAAGTTCCAATGCTTGTGTGTTTTGCAAAAACCAGATTAGCTTAGGTCTTAAAATTTCCCTGAATATATACAAAACTACCCACTTTTATTTCAGTTCCTGTCTGGGCTCCCATTATTATGTAGTATTTTTGCAACTACGGTGTGGTATTTCTTTTAGCCCCTCATATAGTGTTCATATATAGTATTTATTTGACGTGTATTTGCTGACTTGTTGACTTGACTAAAATAAAACTAGATGGTGGAACCCAATGGTGGCCGAGTAAGATGTTCTGTGGATCATCTCCTCACAAAAACACCATTTGAATAATTATTAATACACAAAACTCCCTTCACAAAAGTTATGAAGCTAAGTGAGAGACCACATTGCCTCTCTTATTTTATTTTTAACCATGCTTTACTTTAAAATTTTCAATTATGTTTATCTATTTGTGAGGTGAAGAGACAGACACATACAGAGAAATCCCATGTACTGGTTCACTCTCAAATCCCTGGAATGGCTGGGACTGGACAAGACAAAATCTAGGAACTCAGCACTATCCCCCAGGGTTTGCACTAGAATCAAGAGCGTGGAGCCAGGAACAGAACCCAAGTACTTCAGGTAAGGATGTGAGCATCTTAACAACCAGATCAAATGGCCGACCAACAGTACTTGGTTTTTGTATAATAATAAAAATCTCATTGAGGAAAACTGGTATGGATCCTGGAAGGTAGCAGCGATGGCTCACAAAGTTGGGTTCCTTTCACCAAAAAGGAGGACATGGGTTGAGCTCCAGCTCCTACCTTAGGCTGTTTCAGGCCTGATCATTGCAGCCATTTCCAGAGTAAACCAGCAAATGTGAATATAGTAGTCTCTCTCTCTCTCTATCCCCTCAAATATGTTTGTAAAAATTTAGAAAATGCTATTTTTTTGATTACCAGAGGCTAGGGTATGACATGGGAGTTATAAAGATAAATTATTTTTAGTAATTATTACTTCAGTGATTTCATGTTTTTCCCTGATTAAAAAATTATCAAATTTATAGCAAAGGTGAGAAAAT
This sequence comes from Sylvilagus floridanus, assembly GCA_949820135.1. Taxonomy (NCBI): domain Eukaryota; kingdom Metazoa; phylum Chordata; class Mammalia; order Lagomorpha; family Leporidae; genus Sylvilagus; species Sylvilagus floridanus. The sequence continues at coordinate 39,548,539 of OX463243.1, forward strand.
ACTTCTCTTAAAGCAAGACTTTCACTTTTATTGGTGTTGATATCCAAATAAACTGGCAAAATTGACGCTTCTGATTCCTCTTGCTCCATAAGAAATATAAATTGCTATCATATTTAATCTGTCTTATCATGGCAACTTTATTATTGATAAGGAAATAAGAATCAAATCATGGCCTTGGCCTATAGCTGCAATGTACACCTCTGCCACACAATACACACTTGCGGTTTTCCCATTGTTTTGTGTATGTATTTTTGTGGATGCGCCAGACAAAATACCAGATATGTATCTATTATCAAGTAGTTAGGTATCTTTGGCTTACCATATGAAATCATGCACCAGAGTAATCCTGAGGAGTCTCAAAGAGGGGACATTTGGAGGTTGGATTTTAGGATTATTTATGATTGTTCTGGAGGTTTTTTAAGGCAAACTTAGGATGGTGGGTGCGAGTTTTGGATTGAGTGATAACAGTAAAGGAAAATAGTTTGATCATTGTTTGTCCTTTTTATTTGTAATCTAGGAGACTTGAGAAAAAATAAGGATATTATTGTCAATGGTAAAGAAATAATAATCACTGAAGTCGGCCTGAAACAGGGGTAATCAATTATTATTATTGTTATATGTTTTGTTTGATTAGTGTACTTGTATGTCTGTTCTTGTTCCACCATGATTACAGTGGATATGTGACTTTTGTTTATACTCTGCTAATAGTTTTTAACTATTTATTCATTTATTTGAAAGGCAGAGTTACAGAGAGGCAGAGGCTGGGGGTGTCTTCCAGCCGTTGGTTCAATCCTAGTTCCCTGCAACATCTGGAGCTAAACTGATCCTAAGCCAAGAGCCAGGAGCTTCTTCCAGATCTCCAGTGAGGGTGCAGGGGTCTAAGGATTTGGGTCATCTTCTACTGCTTTTCCAGGCCATTCTGCTAATATTTTTAATGTTCAGTTGGAAACACTACAGTTTGAGAACATCAGGCTGCTAATTTCTGAGATCATTTTCCATTCTTATTGTTTATGATTGTTATTATAGTGTGTCATTATTATTATTTTATTTTTAATTATGAGTTAATATTAGGTGATGGATATTTGCCCCTATAGGGATAGTTTTTTTGGCACAAATCTACTCAGATTTTTTGTATGACAGATATTGTGGACAATCTATAGATGGAGAAAATGATGCATGTGTCCTCTTGCGATAACATATATGCAAATGTAAGACTTTGAAGAAAAGTCTAGAGTGCAAAACAGAAATGTACTATTTTTCTGAGATCAGATGAGATTGGGCACGTTCAGGGTTGTATGGCCGTAGACAGAAATGTACTGTTTTTCTTGGGAGCATTTTTTTTTTCCCAGATAGAATTCCAAGAGATTCAACAGACTAGAGTTTAATCCAACCTTGATAGGTATCCATTTGGTGTTATACTACAGAATCATTCTTGGCAGATTAATGCCTTTATTAAAAGAAAGAAAAAATTATCAATTCTTATTAGGATGTTGGAGATTGACCTTTAAACTCAGCTTAGTTTAAGTGCTGATATCTTTCTATATTTTGCTTTCTGCTTTTCTCTTGGTCCGTTCTTCTCTATGTTGACATCAGGTAGGCTCACTCAGTCCAGTGATCTCTCAGAAATCCAGAGTTACCAGTAGCTCCATCTTCTTTCTTCCTATTCAGTGATATGGATGCTCTGCTTACATGACCTTGGCACTCGCTGCTTCCAGCCATGCCTGTAGCTTCTTATCACAATCCCTCTGGGGAGGGCTTTCTGTTGACTTTATGTGGGATAACAACCTAAAGTGTGGGAGAGTTGAAACACCCAGGAGCAGCCTTCAACTTTGAGGTGTGTTCTATCTACACCATTGTCCAGATTGGACTAAGCCCCAGATTCCCATAGCAAGAAGATCCTTATTAGCTCACGCCAACTGTCTCCTTTCCCTTCCCTTATCGTTTCCTCATTGTCCTGCCAGTGCTCCCATGTATCTTCTTTCAAGTAAACTGCTGCTACTCAAGTCTTTGTTTTGGAGTCTTCTCCTAAGAAAATCAAACCTAACCAGAAAAGCCACAAATGAAAGATAGTTTTTTTCCTCCCTCAAAAAACTGAAGAAATGAGAAAGGTTCCACAGTTTTCCTTTTGCTATGGAAAAAGAACAATATGTACATTTCTTACATAAATGGAGGTGTCATTATCTAAAGAATAATACATATGAAACAGGTAAAATACCATATTTCCACAAAGTTTGAAATATCTCATAAGTGAAAAACCATTATATAAGGCAGAGGGTAAAGAATATCTACTTATACTTCTGGCTTTCAACAGACATCCACTAAGTAATTATTTTACCTGAGGTCCTCCACAGTTGTTTAGAGTGAAACCCTAAACCTGAATAATCCATTATCACTACAACCAATATTTAGGTTATTATTTTGATGCATGTAATATATTTAATTAAATTCCTTTGGGAAAATTAACTTCAAAAGACAAAATTAGGCCTTGTATGTAGTTTGGACTTAATGATTATAGAAAAATAAAGATTCTTATATTATTGGTTGTCAGAAGAAATATGTGAGACCATAATGAAAGTCATAAACATTGTAAGTAATACTTGTAACTTAGTTTATGGATTCTGGTGAATTTGAGGGCAAATTACTCCTAATCAAGTGTGTTATATCAATTCCAGTGGAAGTATTCTGTGCATATAATAGTCCTCAATGAAATACTGTAGAGTGTTATCCTTCATGTTTTCTTTATTCTCTTTTCTTTGGGAAAAATATTTGAAGTCTAGGTCAAATATATATCATAACTGTCAACTATAAGTCTTTATCTCTGTGAAAAACCGTTTACCCTTAATGGAAGATACACTCATAAGGTTCATCCTAGTATGAGGGCACAGTTAGCAAGACTACTTCTACATTGGAGGTTTTGCTTGCTGGTTAAAAAGAAAGGACAATAAGATAACTTTTCTAAGAGAACATAACTTTTCTAAGACATGCATGTATCAGAAATAATAAGCTACACAGCATGTAAATCAACCTCCAGACAGAAAATGGCCACAAAAGAATAACAGACATTATGACATAAAATAGAGCATTCATTGTGACATATATCTATACATTTGTTGCCTAACAAGGCGATGAGAAGCCACCAGTCATCAAGTCTCACTGGGAGAAGCTGAGTTAACTCAAGTTCACTCCTGAAGGCTTGTAGATTATTTTGCTAAAGAGTTCATGGGGAAATAAAGGCAAAGCAATTCATAGTTAGCATTAGAATAAAGAATTGGTTCTTCTGGCACTAACCAAAGGTATTCTTCCAGCTGACCAGGATAGGTATAGGATAAGAAATTCCGCATCAATATATGTACATGTGCCTCCCATGCATTTGATAATGGCTATTCAGTTAATGCTCCTGTACAGGATATATGTTCAGCAAAGTTAAAGATATATCATTGGAGCTGTTGCTATGGCATAGCAGGTTAGGATGCTGCCTGCAACACTGGCATCCTAAAAGGGTGCCAGTTCAAATCACCATGCTCCACTTCTGAACCAGCTCCCTGATAATGCTGGGAGAGCAGCAAATGGCCCAAGCGCTTGAGCCCCTGCACCTACTTTGGAGACATGGAAAAAGCTACTGGCTCTTACTCTTGGCTTTGGCCTGGCCTAGTCCTAGCCATTGCAACCATTTGGGAATTTAATCAGTGGATGGAATCTCTCTCTCTCTCTCTCTCTCTCTCTCTCTTTCTCTTTCTCTCTCCTTCCCTCCCTCCCTCTCTAATTCTCTGTAACTCTTGACTTTCAAATAAAAATAAATACATCTTAAAAATAAAGTGAGATGCTTTAGAAAAGCCAAGAATTCCTTTGATAGGATTATAAAAAGACATTTGCAAAACAATCATAGATTAATAAAAGAAAATTATGCAAAAATAGTACATTGGATTAACTAGTTCTACTTTACTTTCTTTTGTTCCATAAATAACATTTTCATGGCATCTAGCATCCCTTACTGTTTCAGTTTCTGAAACATTGCAGGTTTTCATGTCACTTAACTTTGAGAGAATCTGTTGATGTTCAGCTTGATTTTCATCCCCAAAAAAGTTTATTTAATGAGTACAAACTTCATAAGTACAACTTTAGGAATATAGTGATTCTCCCCATCATTCCTGCCCTCCCACCCCCACTCTCACCCCACCTCCTCCTTCCTCTCCCATTCCCAGTCCCTTTCTCCATTAGGGGAAAAACAAAACAAAACAAAAAAAACTGTTCTTTGACTGTCAAGATAAGGGCTGTTCAAGTCATTGCTTCTCAAAGAGTCAATTTCACTTCTACAGATTTTCTTTTAGGTGTTCTGCTAGTTATCACAGATCAAGGGGAACATATGGTTTTGTCCTTTTGGGACTGGCTTATTTCAGTAAGTGTGATGCCTTCCAGATTCATACATTTTGCTGCAATAGACAGGATGGCATTTTTTTTTTACTGCTGTGTAGTATTCCATAGAGAACATATCTCATAATTTCTTTATCCAGTCTTCAGTTGATGGGTATTTAGGTTGATTTCATGCCTCAGTTATTGTGAATTGAGCTGAAGCAAACATGTAGGTGCAGATAGCTCTTTATTTGCTGATGTCATTTCCCTTGGGTAAATTCCCAGGAGTGGGATGGCTGGGTCATATGGAAGGTATATATTCAGATTTCTGAGCTGTCTCCAAACTGATTTCCATAGTGGTTTTACCAGTTTACATTCCCACCAATAGTGAATTAGGGTACCTTTTTCCTCATATCCTCCCCAGCATTGTTGTTTGTTGATTTCTGTATGAAAGCCATTCTACTTGGGGTGAAGTGAAACTTCAATATGGCTTTGATTTGCATTTCCCTGACAGCTAGTGATCCTGAGAATTCTTTTATGTATCTGTTGGCCATTTGGAATTCCTCTTTTGAAAAATGTCTGCTTAAGTACTTTGCCCATTTCTTAACTGCGTTGTTTGTTTTGCTGTTGTGGAGTTTCTTGATCTCTTTGTATAGTCCGGTTATTAATCCTTTATCAGTTGCATGGTTTGCAAATAATTTCTCACAATCTGTCAATTGCCTCTTCACTTTTCTGACTGTTTCTTTGCAGTGTAGAAGCTTCTTAATTTGATGTAATGCCGTTTACTAATTTTGGCTTTTACTGTCTGTGCACTTGGGGTCTTTTCCAGGAACTGTTTGTGCCAGTGTCTTGCCGGGTGTCCCCAGTGCTCTCTAATAATTTGATGGCATCAGGTTGTAGATTTGGATCTTTAATCTATTTCGAATGGATTTCCATGTAAGATGTAAACTAGGGGCCCAGCTTCATGCTCCTGCACCTGGAAATCCAGTTTTCCCAGCATCATTTGTTGAAGAGACTGTCCTTGCTCCAGAAATTGATTTTAGCTCCTTGGTCAAGTATAAGATGGTGTAGATGCTTGAATTGATTTCTGCTGCTTCTATTCTATTCTATTGGTATATCCATCTGTTTTTGTACCAGTACCAGGCTGTTTTGATTATAATTGCCTTGTACTATGTCTTGAAATCTGGTATTGTGATGCCTCTGGCTTTGTTTTTGTTGTATAAGATTGCTTTAGCTATTTGAGGTCTCCTGTGTTTCCATATGAAATTCAGCATCACTTTTTCTAGTAAGAAAAATGTCTTGATATTTTGATTGCTGTCACATTGAATCTGCAAATTGCTTTGGAAGAGAGGACACTTTGATGATATTGATTCTTCCAATTAGTGAATATTTTTTGTATCTTCTTCTATTTCTTTGTTTAATGTCTTATAATTCTCATCATAGAGATCTGTGACATCCTTGGTTAAATTTATTATAAGGTATTTGATTTTTTTTTTGTAGCTATTGTGATTGGGATCAATCTTAGAAGTTCTTTTTCAGCCGTGGCATTGGCCGTGTACACGTAGGTTATTGCTTTTTTGGTATTGATTTTTTTAAAGCTTTTATTTAAAGAATATAAATTTCCAAAGTACAGCTTATGGATTACAATGGCTTCTCTCCCCCCCATAACTTGGTATTGATTTTATATCCTGCTATTTTACCAAACTCTTCCATGAGTTCCAATAATTTCTTGGTGGAGTCTTTTGGGACCCATATATGTAGAATCATGTCATCTGCAAATAACTATAGTTTGATTTCCTCATTCCCAAATTATTTTTTTAAATTTTATTTAATGAACATAAATTTCCAAAGTACAGCTTATGGATAACAATAGCTTCCCCCTGCATAACCTCCTTCCCACCCACAGCAGTCCACTCTCCCACTCCCTCTCCCCTTCCATTCACATAATGATTCATTTTCAATTATCTTTATATACAGATCAATTTAGCATATATTAAATAAAGATTTCAACAGTTTGCACCCACACAGAAACACAAAGTGTAAAATACTATTTGAGTGCTAGTTATAGCATTAATTAAACACCTAAGAATAATTGTGTATTAATTACAGAGTTCAACAATAGTTTTAAGTAGAACATAAAAAATACTAAAAGGGTAAAGTATTAAATTCAGTTTTTGTTTGTTATATAGTTATTTTATTTTTATTTAATAAATGTGAATTTACAAAGTGCAACTTTTGTATTGTTGTGGCTCCCCCCTCCCCCAAATTCCCTCCCAACCTCCCTCCTTCCCACAGCCCTGCCCTCTCCCACTCCCTCTCCTGTCCCGCCCTTCATCGAGTTTCATTTTCAATTACCTTCATATACTGAAGATCAACTTAGTATATACTAAGCAAGGATTTCAACAGGCTGTACTCACACAACTGCACAAGGTATAGGGTATTGTTCGATTAGTAGTTTTGTTTTTAAGTTTCATAGTAAAGCACATTAAGGACAGAGATCCTAAGTGGGGAGCATGTACCCAGTGACTCCCATTGTTGATTTAACAATTGGCACTCTTATTTATGACGTCAGCAATCACCCAAGACTCTTGCTATGAGCTGTCTAGGCTATGGAAGCCCCTTGAGTTCACCAACTCTGAATTTGTTTAGTCAAGGCTGCATCACAGTGGAGGTTCCTTCCTCCCTTCAGAGAAAGGCGCCTCTCTCCTTGATGGCCTGTTCCTTATGCTGGGGTCTTGTTCACCAGGGTCTTTCATTTATATTGTTTTTTGCCACCGTGTCATGGCTTTCCATGCCTGTGAGACTCTCATGGACCTTTTAGCCAGATCCGAATATCCCAAGTGTTGATTCTGAGGTAGGAGTGCTGTTTTGGGCGTTTGCCATTCTATGAGTCTGCTGTGTGTCCTGCTTCCCCCGAAGGATCATTCTCTCCCCTTTAATTCTATCCTTCATTATTTGCTTACGCTGGTCTTATTTGTGAAATCTCTTCGACACATACCCTATCTTTATGATCTGTTGTGTATTTATACTTATCACTTTACCAAGTGCGCTTGCATTGGTACCTGCCTCCTTCTCGTTTCCAATTTGAATCCCTTTGATTTCTTTTTCTTGTCTAATGGCTCTGGCTAAAATTTCCAGGACTATATTGAATAGCAACAGCAAGAGTGGGCATCCTTATTGGGTCCGGATCTTAGTAGGAGTGCTTCCAACTTTTCCCATTCAATAGCAGGCTGACCATGGGTGCATCATAAATTACCTTGATTGTGTTAAAGGATGTTCCTTCTAAACCTAGCTTGCTTAGAATTATCATCACGAAAGGTTGTATTTTATCAAATGCTTTCTCTGCATTTATTAAGATAATCATGTAGGATCTCTGTCCTTAATATGCTGTACATTGTGATTTAATGCTATAACTAGTACTCAAACAGTATTTTACACTATGTGTTTCTGTGTGGGTGCAAACTGTTGAAAGCTTTACTTAATATATGCTGATCTTCTGTATACAAAGATAATTGAAAATGAATCATTATGTGAATGAAAGGGGAGAGGGAATGGGAGAGGGGAGGGTTGCGGGTGGGAGGAAAGTTATGAGGGGGAAAAAGCCATTGTAATCCATAAGCTGTACTTTGGAAATTTATATTCATTAAATAAAAGTTAAAAAAAGATAATAATATGGTTTTTGTTCTTCATTTTTTTGATGTAATGTATCACATTAATTGATTTGTGAATGTTTAACCATCCTTGCATACAGGGATAAATTCCATTTGGTCCCGGTGAATTATCTTTGTGACGTGTTGTTGGACTTGATTGACCAGAATTTTGTTGAAATTTTTGCATCTATGTCCATAAGGGAAATTGGTTTGTGGTTTTCTTTCTCTGTTGTATCTTTTTCAGGTTTAGGAATTAAGGTGATTCTGGCTTCATAGAAAGAATTTGGGAGAATTCTTTCCCTTTCAATTGTTTTAAGTAACTTTAGAAGAAGTGGAGTTAGTCCTTCTTTAAATGTCTAGTAGAATTCATCAATGAAGCCATCTGGTCCTGGATTTTCTTCATTGGGAGGTCTTTATTACTTATTTAATTTCAATTTTGGTAATGAGTCTGTTTAGGTTTTCTATGTCTTCATGGCTCAATTTAGGTAAGTTGTATGTGTACATTTCTTCTAGGAATTTCTTCTATCCATTTCTTCTAAGTTTCCCAGTTTGTTGGCATATAGCTTTCCGTAGTAATTTCTGATGATTCTTTATATTTCTGTGGTGTCTATTGTTACATTTCCTTTTTCATCTCTAATTTTATTGATTTGGATCTTCTCTCCCCTTTTTTGTTTAATTGGGCCAATAATGTGCCAATTTTGTTTATTTTTTCAAAAAAAAACAGCTCTTCATCTTGCTGATCTTTTGTATTTTTTAATACAATTGTATTGATTTCTTCTCTAATTGTAACTATTTTCTCAAATTTCATTTTTATTTCTCTTTAAGATCTTAGTTTCATGGGAGAAATTTTCTTTTATGTCACGTATGATATCATTACTTCATGCATTTGCTTCTGATTACTTCTAAGTAAACCTATGATCAATATTTAGAATTCTGTTTCTGGCATTTCTTCAATCTCATCATTTTCATAATCTAGAATTAAGGACTGTGTTCTTTTGGGGGTGTCATGTCTTTCTTTTTCTTGTTTCTTGGATTGGTGTGTTTGTTATTCAGCATTTGTGGTTCCTTTGATTTTTCTGCTATGGCTGCTTTTATCTTTTGACTATGTCTGATTGTATTAGTGGAATGTCTGTTTTCAGGGAATAACCAGAGGCTTGTGGTGCAAGTGGCCAGGGAGCTGGGTTGTTTCTTCTTGTCTGTTGGCATCCTCCCGTGCAGCCTCAGTGTTTTCACAGTACAGGTACACAAGCCTCCCATAGTCCTGAGTACCCAGCTCCCAGTCTGTTCTTCCCACCAGACTCAGGAGTCTCTGCTTGTCATGTTGCTGGGTGCTGACACAAGCTGGCGCAGCTGTTACGTATGTCCAAAATGGCACCTGTTTTCTGTCGGCTTGTTACAGGATGCCTTTGCAAGATGATCAGAGAGAGAGAAAACATGCCACCTCTTTGTTTTTTTCTCCTCTAGTTTGGCAGGTACACTATCCCCCACAGTGCTCCAAGCCAGATTCCCATTAGGCTCTTCTGCGGCTTTTTCACCAGAGGCTTGACCTTCTACATTCTGGTCTCATCTTGCTCTCCAGTGCTGGTGAGGAGGCTCTTGACTGGTGGGGTCCTAAGTTGTGTACATCTTCACCCTTCATGTAGGTCCACCATGTTCCCCTAATTTTTGTAGAATTTCCTCTGCTGTTTTGTTTCAAACTCATCCCTGGGACTGCATTTTTTCCACTTTTTTAAAAACTATCTTCTCTTAGACTTAAGCAGCAAGCTCCCTCCCTACTCTGCCATCTTCAATGGTTTTTTTTTTTTTTTTGGCAGCAAAGATATCAACAGTTGAGAAGGTCAGATACTTGTAGGATTAAAAGAAGTTTTCTTATTGAATTAAAACAAAAAATCATTAAATATTTGACATATAAATAAATTATTCTTCTCCTAGATACCTGCAAAACATCATTTGGGAGCCAAGGAAAGATGTGATCAATAAGCAGTTTAGAGAAATTTCAAAATTTTGGGCTCTCTCTAGCCTTCTCTCCTCTCTCACTCCCCTCTCTCCTCTCCTCTCTCTTCTTTCTCTTTTACTCTCCTTCTCCCTCTTTGCCCCTTCCCTCCAGTCTGCTGGGTTTTCCCCATTAAACTCTTTCCCTTAAAAATTTTTTTGGTGACTTTCTCAATGTTTACTAGATTATTGTGGGAGTGGACATAAAGGCTACCAGAAAACATGACAGGAACAAGTCAAAGGAAAAGAAATAACCCAGAGGCATGGAAACTGTCCACTGTGTAGAGACATGTTTATCTTTAATCTCTTGAAGGGATGGAAAAAGGCACAGCGATTGTGTTCTGGAAGAATGTCCAAAATTCCCTGGAGGGGCAAGAGTTTGGTCTAGCAGTTAAGAACTCTAATTAAGATGCCTACATCTCACATTGAAGCACCTGGGTTCTGTATCTGATGGCATTTCCTAACTCCAGCTTCGTGCTAATGCAAAGGATGGGAAGCAATGGTCATGGCTAAGTCATTGGGTCCTCCTACCCATGTGAGAGAGGTGAGTTGAGCCCTGGTTCCCGGTTTTAAAGAAAGCCTAGCCCTGCTTGTTGTGGGCATTTGAGGAGTAAACCAGTGGGTGGGATTATCTTTCTCTCTGTTTTTCTGTCTCTCTGTCTTTCTAGTTAATTAACTTAAAATTTGCTCTGGAAAGAAAACAGCCAGTGTATGACCTTGAGCAAATAATACCACTTGGTTTATACTCATTTATCACATCAGAGTGTTGGATAAAAAGGTCTTCAAAGTTTCTGTTAACTCAAATACTATTTTACCATGTGACCTTTCATGAAATAGAATTCTTATCCTTTTATTAGCTACAGGGAATTTAAAATAAAATGAGCATACTCTCTGTAACTATTCAGTCAAATGAATCATGTGCTGTGAACCATTTTGGGAATATGTGTTTGATGCTCTGAAACCTTGGGCAGGAAAGCTAGCTTTGCTTTAGGGTGGTATTAAAGCAGGATAGATATGAATGTTATAAAACATGACATCACTCTTCTATATAATGCATCTTACCCAACCCTCCAACCATAGCTGGAAATAGCTAGAAAGGGAAAGGGAACTGTTTTCTGGTGTTAGAAGTTACAAGAAAAGTGAAGCTTTTAACAGCAGGGTTTTGTTCAAGCTTTGGCAGGGATTTGTAGTATAGACTAAAATAATTTAATAATTTCTTTATGTTAACCATTTTTTCACAGAGAAAAATGGAAAATTAATTAATATCTACTTTTATATTTCACTGACATACTGGGAAGTTTGGAAAGAAATCTGTGAATGGCCTTGCACTGCCCAAGAGGCACTCGGAGATGAGGCTGATTTCATCATCACTGTGCCTGCCATTGATCTTTGCTGGGCAACGCCACTTGACTCATGAGCTTAACATTTCAGCAGTAAAAACAAAAGTACCTCCCCCTTGGAAAAGCACTTCATGCCTTTTTAGGGAAGGCTAGATTACCTGTTGGATGTTTCAGAAAGCATATTTTCATGTAATTTCTCATTTTTGTAAAATGAATAAGCTGTTTAAAGTTCTGTTTTCTGGTTTTATTTCTGACAGTCAAATCTCATTTCAATTAAATTTTATTAAACAGCACTGAACACTGCTATAATCTGCAGCTCTAAGAGAAGAACAATAATACCGCAAAAGAAAAAGAATCTTCAGTAAAATGTTGTGTATCATGTTCACACATTAACTGTTAACACATTGTCAGTTAATAAATATAAAATGTTGCTAAGGTTTCTTCATAACTAAATCATGGAACTCATTTACCTGTCTTACAGATAATTTTGAGAAAAAAGTACTCTACATTGTATATTACTTTTCAGAACACTTGATTAAATCTTAAGTTTGAGGATGGGCAAGGCACCACTTAGAACACCTGCATCTCATATAGCAGTATTCAAGTTCTGGCTCTGCTTTTGATCCAACTTCCTGGATTGAATTCTGGACTTCTGGCTTTCGCCTGGTCTGGCCCTGGTTATTTCAGGATGTGGGCAGTGAACTAGTGAATGAAAGGTTCTCTTTCTCTCTCACTTTCACTGTCACTCTCACTCTAGTTCTGCCTTGCCAAAAAAAAGAAAACTTGGGTGGCTTTGCTTGTGAAGTGAGTTGACAATAACAATAATAGTAGCCTCTTATTTGGCAGACACTATTTAAATGGACGGCTTTCTATTATACTTTAGGCAGTGGTATTAACTAATTTAATATTCATCAAAATTTTTCCATCAAGAACTTCTTTATATCAATTATAAATATAATAAATTAAGTCACAGAATGATTGAGGAGTAACTTGTTCATGTCTTATAGCTGCTAGAGGCTCAGTAAGGGTTTGAATATAGGCAGTCTGGGACAACAGTGCATACACTGACTATTTTATGAATGGGCCCTCTCCCAAGGGATTCCACTGATATTGTACATAATTTTATCACCATTGTCATCTACTGTGATATGTTAACATATAGTGTGAAATACCTGAATCATGGTGGAGAATTGCAACAGAGCATTTTTTGGAGGGAGACAAAAAGAAAAGTTTATTATGGTGCTAAAACATTTTGAGATATACACATAGTTTTTCAGTAATTTGCATTTTCTATGAACTAGTTGAAGACGCCTCCTGCTACAAGCTTGAAAACATCTTTGTCCTATATTTCATTTTTGCTCAGTGCTTTGCTTTATGTTTATTTATACTTAATTTTTATTTGTTTAATATATTTTACTTTTATTGCACCATATCAATTTTACTTACATAGAGGATGCATTGTGACATTTCAATATTTTAATTTATGATTTAATTGACTTTTAGTTTTACAGAAATACATCTGTAAATTTGTATTTATTTCTTTATTTTAGAGGCAGAAAGATAGACATAGAGCTATACTAAGTTGTTTGCCTGTATATAAAGATAATTAACAATGAATCTTAATGAAGAATGGGATGGGAGATGGAGTAAGAGATGGGATGGTTTGTGGGTGGTTATGGGGGTAAAATTGCTCTAATCCAAAAGTTGTAATTTCAAAATTTATATTTATTTTTTAAATTTTTTTTGACAGGCAGAGTGGACAGTGAGAGAGATACAGAGAGAAAGGTCTTCCTTTTTGCCATTGGTTCACCCTCCAATGGCCACCACGGCCGGCACGCTGCGGCCAGCGCAAAGCGTCTATCCAAAGGCAGGAGCCTGGTGCTTCTCCTGGTCTCTCATGGGGTGCAGGGCCCAAGCACCTGGACCATCCTCCACTGCACTCCCTGGCCACAGCAGAGAGCTGGCCTGGAAGAGGGGCAATCAGGAAAAAATCTGGTGCCCCAACCGGGACTAGAACCCGGTGTGCTGGTGCCGCAAGGCAGAGGATTAGTCTATTGAGCCACTGCGCTGGTAAAAATTCATATTTATTAAATAAAAGTTAAAAAAAAAACACTGATGAAGACTCCATGTCCCACATTGGAGTGCCAGTGATCAATTCCTGGCTCTGCTCCCAACTCCAGCTCCCTGATAATGCAGGAATGGTGACAGCTTAAGCAGCTGAGTCCCTGATACCTATGTGGGAGAGATGGATTGAGTTCCTGGCTACTGGATTCTCTTGGCCCTGGCTATTGAAGGCATTTGTGGGAATCAGGCAGCAGATAGGAACAGAGCATTTGAACTAAGACAGGAAGCCCCCAGTTTCAGTTCTGCCACTTCTCTTGATTTAATAGTTCATTTTGAATAAGTTATTTTGTCTCCTGGGCCCAAATTTTTTCATTGGCCACGAAAACTTTTTGAATACTTTATTGATAAAGCCTTTTCAATTGATTAAATGTAGATTCAATGATTATGAATTTCTAATTTTGTCTAGAAACAACTGATGGTTAAATGGCCAATTTAGTGGCCCAACAAACCCCACTATTGTAAACATATCAAAGAAAATGTAAAATGTATAGTCTTCTGACTTGTTTTGACTTTCAGTAAGAAATACTTGGGTTCTTTAGAAAAAAAGAAACAAAAACCAGAATAACAATCACAACAAAATATATGACAGCCATAAAAAAAGCAGTGAGTGCCATCTTTACACTTTGAGTTCAATGCAATTCTGATTGAAAAAAGAGAAATGGCTTCATAGCAAGAATGGAAAAATATCCCAAGAAAGTTATATTGGATAAATACCTCTAAAGCTGTAATTTAATAAAGAGATAAAAAGAGGCTTTCCATTGACTTGCTGAAGCTATAATCATTTGGGAGAATCAGCTATGATGTTGAGTTAATCAGTAAGCATGGAAACAAAACATGCTGCAATCTCCAAGTGGTAGGCATGGTCATAGCAGAGGGTGAATATAGCCTGAAACTGATAATCTGGCCCATCCCTATGGGGGTTAGAATAACAAGCACCAATATTCAGGTAGCAAAGGAGCTGTTGCATATTTAGTGGCTTATAAATATGTACATTTCACATATTTTGTGCTCCATTTTCTATGAGCGAGAAAGTGGGACTATGTAAGTGAACCAAAAGATAAAGCATGTGGTGTCAAGGAAAGTTTGGTAGGGCTGGCATCACATTCTGTAAGGTTTTGTTTTGGCATCCCTGTGACAATTATCAATAAAGCTAAAGTTGCATCTTCCTGGGATTCAGTGTGCCAGCTCATTTTTTCTGTGAGCAATGAAACCTATATTGTCGCATATTCCAGGAAAGGAGGGAAGTCAGTGGAGTCTCCAGGCATACATGGGGCATTAGACTTTTGCTTAGATAAATTATAATACAGTTTATCAAAGCACCCAAATTCTTTCAGTGACCTCATTACATGTGTAGGCCTAAGTCCTGACACATTTATAGTATTCAAAAGTGGGATTTGAATATTATATTCTATGAAACATCAATGGTAAGTGAAACATTTAGAAGTGCAATCTTGCCTTTCTATGAATTATACATATTTCAAATGCTTTCATAGGCTTTAAGTACTAGATAAAAATAGTTAACAACATCATCATTTTTTCAGAAGGTACAATTAGGACTCAAATAAATGAAAAATTATAATATATCATTTAACTCTATAGTAAACCAAGATTCTAACAGAAGTATTTTTTGGAAGTTTAAATCATTTTTGATCCTGTTGTGATAGTTGGTATCAATGATTCTCACATAATTCTTTCATTTTATAAAAATGAGTTTAATAGCAATTCAATTTACTTTTTATAACTTTTATTCTTGCCCCAAATGGTGGAGTTAGAATCGTACCAGGGGATTCCAATACAATCCCATCAAGGTGGCATGTACCAATGACATCTCACTAGTCCAAGTGATCAATTTCAGTTCACAACTGATCACACTGATAGGTCTAAGAGTCAAAGGGATCACACAAACAAGACTAGTGTCTGCTAATACTAACTGATAGAATCAAAAAGGGAGAGAACGATCCATCATGGAAAGCGGGATACACAGCAGACTCATAGAATGGCAGATGTCCTAAATAGCACTCTGGCCTCAGAATCAGCCCTTAAGGCATTCGGATCTGGCTGAAGAGCCCATGAGAGTATTTTAGGCATGGAAAGCCAAGACACTCTGGAAAGAAAAAAAAAGAAGACCTAAATGAAAGATCTCTGTGAGTGAGATCCCAGTAGAAAGAACGAGGCCATCAAAGAATGAGGTACCTTTCTCTGAGAGGAGGAGAGGACTTCCACTTTGACTTTGAACTTGTCTAAATGAGATTGGAGTCGGCAAACTCAAAAGGCTTCCATAGCCTTGGAAACTCATGACTAGAGCCTAGGGAGATTACTGATGCCATAAACAAGAGTGTCAAATTGTTAAGTCAACAACAGGAGTCACTGTGTACTTACTTCTCATGTGGGATCTGTCCTTAATGTGTTGTCTGTCCAATGTGAGGTAATGCCATAACTAGTACTGAAACAGTATTTTACACTTTGTGTTTCTGAGTGGGTGCAAACTATGAAATCTTTACTTAATATATGCTAAATCGATCTTCTGTATATAAAGATAATTGAAAATGAATCTTGATGTGAATGGAATGGGAGAGGGAGCGGGAGATGGGAGGGATGTGAGTGGGAGGGAAATTATGAGGGGGAAGCCATTGTAATCCATAAACTGTACTTTGGAAATTTATATTTACTAAATAAAAAAATAAATTAAAAAATTTCCAAAGTACAACTTTTGAATTATAGTGGCTTCCCCCCCATAACCACCCTCCCACCTGCAACCATCCCATCTCTCACTCCCTCTCCCATCCCATTCACATCAAGATTCATTTTCAATTATCTTTATATACAGAAGATCCATTTAGTATATACTAAGTAAAGATTTCAACAGTTTACACCCACACAAAAACACAAAATATAAAGTACTGTTTGAGTACTAGTTATACCATTAATTCATATAGTACAACACATTAAGGACAGAGATCCTACATGGGGAGTAAGTGCACAGTGACTCCTGTTATTGATTTAACAATTGACACTCTTGTTTATGGCATCAGTAATCACCCAAGGCTCTTGTCATGAGCTGCCAAGGCTATGGAAGCCTCTTGAGTTCGTCAATTCCAATCTCATTTAGACAAGGTCATAGTCGAAGTGGCAGTTCTCTCCTCCCTTCAGAGAAAGGTACCACCTTCTTTGATGGCCATTCTTTCTGCAAGGATTTCACTCACAGAGATCTTTTCTTTAGGTTATTTTGGGTTTTTTGCCAGAGTGTCTTGGCTTTCCATGCCTGAAATACTCTCATGGGCTTTTTAGCCAGATCCAAATGCCTTAAGGGCTGATTCTGAGGCCAGACTGCTATTTAGGACATCTGCCACTCTATGAGTCTGCTGTGTATCTCGCTTCCCATGTTGGATCATTCTATCCTTTTTAATTCTATCAGTTACTATTAGCAGACACTACTCTTGTTTATGTGATCCCTTTGACTCTTAGTCCTATCATTATGGTCAATTATGAACTGAAACTGATCACTTTGACTAGTGAGATGGTATTGGTACATGTCACCTTGATGGGATTGAATTGGAATCCCATGGCACTTTTCTAACTCTACCATTAGTGGCAAGTCCGATTGAGCATGTGCCAAACTGTACATCTCTTCTCTCTATTATTCCCACTGTTATATTTAACAGGGATCACTTTTCAGTTAAATTTAAACATCTAAGAATAATTGTTTGTTAATTAAAGAGTTCAACCAATGGTATTAAGTAAAACAAAAAAATACTAAAAGGAATAAAATATTAAGTTGTTCCTCAACAGTCAGGACAAGGGCTGATCAAGTCATTGTTTCTCATAGTGTCCATTTCACTTCCACAGGTTTCCTTTTGGGTGTTCGGTTAGTTGTCACTGATCAGGCAATTAACAATTAACTTTTAACCTATGACTTAGGACAAGATAACTGCAGATGTGGTAGTAAAGTGTGCACATTTTATAAAATCATTTGTTTAAAATTAAAGAATTCATTTCACAAATTTAATCTTAAAGATATATCATAAGACTATATATCTATTATCAAAATGTTTCACTTTCCAACCAGATGTGTTGAGATATAAAACAGCTGTATTTTTTGTTCTACAATGGTACATTGGCACTATATTCTTACTTTGGTTCAAATAGATTCTGTTGCTAGAAAAATCTTCCACACTTGCTAAAGAATGATTCATTTTAATTGATAGTATCTTTATTTCTTCTTTTCTGTAGACCATATGTTACAACAGAAAGAATTTTGATTTAAGAAAAAGATCTGGAATTGAATTTATATTCATCCACGTACCATCTGCATGATATTAATCAAGCTACTGTGATGGCCCTCCCCTTTCCCAATATCAACAATGTCATAAACCTTCTTCATCCCCACTATTGCCAGATTCTTCTGAGCTGTATGCCTTCCAAGATCTCTGTTCATCTTCTTTGCTTGATCCATCACCAGATTTCTCCTCTGGACTTTTGAGTGTACATAATCCTGACATATGGCAATTCTCAGCCAAAATAATGCCAAGTAAACCTCAAGTGACGATGCTGCAGGACTATAAATTCTGGACCCTGATTATCCAGGCACCTTGACCATTATCTGGCCAATTTGCTCTGCCAAATTTAGACAGCTTACATCTTCAAGACCCCCATTTTGCCTTCTCTCTTCTCTCTAACTCCCACAGAACATGGAATACAGATTCATGTTTCACCAGGGCTCTTGCTTTAAGACTTGGTAACGGCTGTGCATTCCTACTTCATCATGATGAAGCACTGGCTCAAAAATAACATTAAAACTTTGTTCTTGATAAAGATATCTTGTGCAGACTCTGAAATTTTCCAATTGTGCTCAATGAAAGCAAATATTCACACATTTCTTTCTGAACAAACTATAGATTTCATGAACACATAAATATATTTGCTTTTTCATATAGGTTACTGAGATCTGTCTCTCAAATGTTCTTGAATCTGTTCTGAATACTTTCTGCTTTTCTTTTTAGGTATATTTCTTGCAGTTCTATACCTTGTGCTTTGCCCTGAGAAGGATGAATTATATGAAATTCATTACCAGACAATTTGGTTCTTTGATTTTCAGTTTGGTTTGGCTTCAAAGGAATGAAATCAAAGAGAAATTGAAGTTTTCATACCCACATTTTCACAAGGCATAGGGTAGATAGAGGCTGAATTTCCCTAGTAGGGAAACTACTTTTTTTTTAACAACAGCTCTCATGAGATCATGAAAACCACTACATTTCTTTTCTCATCATGGCTTTTACTAATCCCTTGTAGGTTTCCATGGCCCTACCCACAACTTCTAAATAATCAAATTCTCCTAGTTACTAATTTTGCATGTGCCACCATTTCTCATGGGACCATGACTGATTTGATCTCCCTGCACCAAGTTTAATTGAACAGCATTAACAAATGTTCAACTCCCTTTATGGAAATAATTGGTTCTTGAACAGCAAGGGAAGAAGGAACTAGTAGAAATAGTTTATGATCCTTTTGTCAGGATATTAAAATGCAATTTCTAGCTTAAGATAGCCATACCCTATAGATATATAAAGATATATAGAAGTTATAAAATGTAATAGAACACTTTGCATCCAATAATAAGACTTTATTTTAAAAAATAAAAAGTTTTTTAAGGCAAAAGAATGAGTGCATGACACTTTTTCTTATTCCATTTATATCACACACAACTTTTTTAAAAATCTTTTAAAATAAAACTTAGAAATTCCCTCCTCAAAAATCAGGTCTACAGTTATAAGCTTGGAAGTCTAATGATTTTTGATATTCCTGTTTCTCTAGCTCCTTTTGAAGCTGTATCATTAAATCATCATTTGCACATGCTTTTTTCTTTTTTCTTCTATAGCTGATGAATAGAACATGGAACTTCTGAAGAATCAGGTGAGCCATCACATTAGACTTTCAGAGAAGACATCCACTGTTGCTTGATAATCTGCAAGGGGGACTGACTTTTTCAAAATACTATAGCAATCATCTAGAAAAATTTTTCCTGCCATCTGACTCATAATTTCAGCTATAGAGACATTCTGTTTGCTTTATCATACTACTAATGGAATTAATTTGTAATTTTCCAAGCTTTGTGAAGAATTCTAATAAAATTCTATACTTCAGTGTCCCAGGACTTTGTTGGATGACTGTTGTGGCAGAGGCTATTGTCTCTTCTTCGAAACTACTGTTATTTTTCCTGAAAATTTCATTAATCTACATTTCCCAAGGATTTTATAAAAATTTATTTAATTTTCGAGAGAGAGAGAGAGAGAGAAAGATCCCCTATCTGTTTGTTCACTCTCCCAAATACAACAACAGCTAGAGCTGGATCAGGCCAAAGCCAAGAACCAAGGATTGAATACAAGTCTCCCATATAAGTGGCAGGGATCCAAATACTTGATCCATCACCTGCTACCTCTCAGGGTAGCTGGGAGGAGTTCAAATTCAAACTGGACCTCAAATTCAGGCACTCCAACATGGAATACAAGAATCCCAAGTAGCTTATTAGTCTCTATGTCAAATGTCTGACCTTCCCTAGGCTGAATTATAGATATCCTCATTCTCTTTCCTGTTTCTGGCTGAGTCGTGTGGAGTTAACTACATGGAAGTTGTCTGTGGAAGTCAAAAAACTACATGGAATAGATCTCTCTCCTGCCTGCATGCAATGGCCTTTTGCTGTAGCTGAGCGAGAAGTGTACTTCACTTTTTCATTCAATATGCATTTTTGGTCTATTGGCGAGAGTTTAGCTTACCCTCACTGATATAAATGATATAGTCAGATTAATTCTTCCTTGTTGCTCTTAAAATTATTTTATCACTGGCATAGCACATTTACTTGACTACATATTCTTCTATAAATACCACATTTTTCTTTCCCATTTCATAGGAGTTTTCAAGAACAACTCTGTTTTAAACACATTTAGCAATGAAAAAGAGCTCAATAAGCTTTCTGCATTCTGCTAGGCTTTTGAAGTGAGCAAAAACAGATACACAAGCATTCCCTGTCTCACAGATCTTGCTGACTTTTAGAGGAGACAGATATTAAATTGAGCAGTGGTATAAATAACAACATGTTTATGAGTGAATGTAACTATTTGGAGATAAAAAGTAAATGAGGATACTGGCTTGGTCAATGGGATCAGCCATACTTTGAAAAGAGGTTTGAGTTGAAATCAGTAGGAGGATTTGGATCACACTGGGAAAATAAAGATAGTGATTGTATTCAAAGCAGTAGAAGACTATGTGCAAAGACCTTATGAATGGAGGAAGCACACACATGAAAGGATGTGGTAGAAAACCATAACACGTGGAGCATAGCCAGTCATATGTACAAAGCAAGAAAGCTTGTTAGGAGCCAGACGACAGAAAGCTTCTTAGGCCATATCCTCCTTTCTCATTCAATTTTTCATGTCACCATAACCCTGCTCCTACATATTTAAAATACTGGCTTTGTCAGTTATCATTATTGATTGCCATTATTGCTACTTACCACCCCTTCCTTGTAGTTATTAATTTTTTTTTTGCATCGGGAACCTTAGTGTTATATTCTTTTCATCCATCTCCAGTTTTATGACAGAAAGTAATTGCTAAATGATACCAAAGCAATAATTTCTATTAAAATTTTCTCCCCAGAATTTTATCAGAACCCCATTTAGAGGTGTAGTCTATCTCCTCTTTCCTGTAAAGGAGGTAAGCTCTAAGATAACTCCGGCTATCTCTACAGGTAGTATGCTGTGAACGTGATGTTGCTCATCTTCAAGGCTACTCCATAAAATGTAATACAGCTTCTTGATGGCTCTCTGTCTGGAAATGATCATCCTTGTAACAAACCACTGGGGTCCTCTTCTAGGTGATCCAATCAAAGCCATGTTAAGGCTTCAGCAGCAGTCATTATCACCATCACACATATGAAGAAAAGATCCACAAATAATCCATCCACTGAACTTCAAGTTGTTTCAGTCGACAGTGAATGAAACGAAAACAACTCTCCCCTTCGTCTTGTCCACATTGCATATTTATGAGTAAAATAAATGTAATTGCTTTATTCCTAAGCATTTTGGAGGTAGTTTGTTTTATTAAAATAATCAGAAGAAATACTCTGATATCTTCTGAATTTTCATTGTTAAGTACTTTCTGTTAGTGTAAAGTTATAGTGAAGTTTTATTATTTAACTTCTTTCTTTCTTTTTATTTGACGGATAGACAGTGAGAGAGAGAGATAGAGAGAAAGGTCTTCCTTCCGTTGGTTCACCCTGCAACTGGCCGCTACAGCCAGAGTTAACGCTGATCCAAAGCCAGAAGAAAGGTGCTTCTTCCTGGTCTCCCATGCGGGTGCAGGCGCCCAAGCTCTTGGGCCATCCTCCACTGCCTTCCTGGGTCACAGCAGAGAGCTGGACTGGAAGAGGAGTAACCGGGACTAGAACCCGGTGCCCGTATGGGATGCCGACGCCGCAGGTGGAGGATTAACCAAGTGAGCCATGGCTCCAGCCCCATTATTTAAGTTCTAAACTTAATTTCCTTGGTTCAAATCATCATCCTATTGCTTTCTAAATATGTGAAAAGGTACAAGTTTCTGTACTTCATTTTCTTCACCTGTAAAATTGTGAATATAATGATATCGATCTTGTGGTATTATTATTCTAAGACTAAATGACACAATTCATATAAATCATTTATTATAGCACCTGATACATAACAAATGCTGAATAAATTTGTTGTTTAACCTTAAATTTGAAACGTAGCAGTGATTTATCAATTTCCCCATCCTTCTCTCACCTTCTTATCTAGTATGTTCTTTCCAACAATCTTAACTACTCCTTGGTTTCAATTATTATTTATTTTCAAGTGATATCTTATATCCTTTAATTAAATAGGTTTTTAGGCTACAGTGAAAAATAATTTCAGACTGTAATTTTTGAAAGTTATCTTACATGGTTCAATCTACTTATACTTTCATGAGCGTATCTTACCAGAATAACATAAAAACAAGGAATGAAAATGTTTTAGGAATTCTAAAAATACGAAGATCACCTTTCTGTGAGATGACATTCTGGTAAACTGAGAACCAACGAAAACGTGAAACTGAGAGAAAATGTGACAGGAATTTGAAGAAAATTCAGTTTTCGACAAAATTTATTTCAGCAAAGAAAAAATTTCTTCTTTGAAATTAAGTCAAAATTGGGAACTAAAAAACGTTATCATTATTTGGAAGAAATTATGTTAAGATTTCTGTATTTAACTCCTCAGTGATGCTAGTATTTCCCTCTGTTTTTATTCATTCATTTACTTGTGGTACTTGTCTGAAAGGAAATATATACTACTTATAAAGAATTAGAAACTTAGTTACTAAAGTGCATAACTGCGTCTTAAAATCAGCAATACAACTTAGTAGGAGTAATTCAAGTTAGTGACCAGGAGTGACCTGGCAGACTTGGCAGGTTAGAAGTTATTATTAATAAAATTAATCCCCCAGGAAAGTAATCTATAAAATTTTGGCTATGAAATTTCCTATTCATCATGTTGTCAACTGCAGTTTTGTGCATCACTCTCTGATCAAAGGCTAACGGGGCTAACATTACAGAACATCTCCTGTGTGCCAGGCACTGATATAAGCTAGTTAGTTGATTTAGCTCCATTAGTTTTTGAAACAACAGATTTGTACTATAATAACCTCAATGTTTTAGGTGGATAAATAGGTAGAGAAGGGTTAAATATATTGTTTAAGCTTAAGTAAGTGCTTGGTGCTCTTGCTGAGATTTAAGCGCTGACTCTCTGGCTCCAGGAATCAGCTTCCTCTTTGTGCCTTTTAATAGCTCACAGAGGTCTTCGATATGAAGTCCAATCTCTTCTGAATGGTAATCAAGATCTCCCATGATTTGCCCCACATCCTTGTTGTCCACCAGTGCCTCCCTCCCTTTCTGTCAGCTAATCTGGAAAAGTGACTGTTTCCCAAAACTACTCTGCATTTTTATAACCCATTATCCTTTTTCAAACTTTCACACATGGTATGCTTCTGTTCCTTCTTCTAGCTCTCAAAAATCCTAAAAATCACTTTCAGCTAAGAGCTGTCCTCTCCATGAATACTTACCTTATTTATTGGACAAGATAACCATAATATAGTAAACATTTTAAGCAATTATGCAGAATCACTATAAAAACTTGATAAATAATATTTTACATCAACATGTTTTGAGGTTTTAAGTATATAATACCTATGTGGGAGGCTGGCGCCGTGGCTCAACAGGCTAATCCTCCGCCTTGCGGCGCCAGCACACCGGGTTCTAGTCCCGGTTGGGGCACCAGATTCTGTCCCGGTTGCCCCTCTTCCAGGCCAGCTCTCTGCTGTGGCCCAAGAGTGCAGTGGAGGATGGTCCAGGTGCTTGGGCCCTGCACCCCATGGGAGACCAGGAAAAAAGCACCTGGCACCTGGCTCCTGCCATCGGATGAGCGTGGTGCGCTGGCCGCAGCGCGCTGGCCACGGCGGCCATTGGAGGGTGAATCAACGGCAAAAGGAAGACCTTTCTCTCTGTCTCTCTCTCACTGTCCACTCTGCCTGTCAAAAAAAAAAATACCTATGTGGGATATGTAGATAACTGCCCTCTATAATTATTTTATGTGTTAAAATGTGAACCACAATAATATTTCCAACTATCCAAACACAAGTATGTTTTAAAAAATAATATTATTAACTGCCTACTTGAGGAAGACAGGAACCTGAAGGTTGCAATGTTGTCTGATTAATTTAAAGTGCTCTTGACATTCAGATTGGATGGTCCAATCAGAAAAAAAGATTATGTATTCTGTGTTCTGAGATTGTTTTTTTTCTCCATCCTTCCTAATTAACTACATGCAAGCAAATGCATTTTTTTTTCAAAATAGTAATGTTGCAGTACAGTCTTTAAAAATAAAAGTAAATGTTCATCTCCCTGATAATTCATACTTTATGTACTTTGCACTGCAGAATAATACATCTCTGTGGTAAATGTGTCATGACTACAATAACACTTTCCTTACTTGGTATTTGAATTCTCCTAACATCACCTAATTCTACAGACATATAGGATTTTCCTTAACGGTCATCAGTCTTGTAGTTCATTTTTTTCCCTGTGTTAGTGTGCAAGGAATTTAATCAGACCATCTCCTTCAATCCATTCAGCTCTCGCTCTCTCTTTCTCTCTCTCTCTCTCTCTCTCTCTCTCTCTCTCTCTCTCATTTCTCTTTCTTTCTCCAACTCAATGAGCTCTTACAATTAAAATATTTATCTTAACTTCAACTAGATTAGAATTTTCATTTGTCTGATTTAACACACAGTGGGCAAGAAAGCATCTAATTCAACAAGCAACATAAACAATTTCCTGCTGTATTGATACAGAGCCACTTATGCTAACATTTACAGAAACCAATTACTTTAGCATCAAAAGAAACATTCCCAAGGGCAAGAAAATATTTCGTGGCTTGACCCTCTAAGAGTGGGAGTATTTGATTGTGTGCACTCTCAGACAGTTGTATAAAACAGGTGGAACAACCAGGCAGTGCTTAAGTTTAAGCACCACTACAAGAGGGATATTGACTCCATGAATTTTCTGTAAAACCTAATTCCCTGCTGTGTATGACCACATATTTCAATCACTATGAGGAATTAGCCAATCAGTTCAAGTAAGTATGGTTCCTTAATGGAGCTTGATCAGACTTAACACTGAAAATATTTTATGCAACACAATTCAGCAAAGAACAATTCTACAGTTTATTTTTTTCTCTTTTCTGCCATGTCTTGAGCACCTGACCACTCCAGGCAGGCATCTGTTTGCTGAGAGGGTAGGGTTTAATACCCGTAAACACGGGTTTAAGGTGCATGAAGGGAAAGCCGAGAGAGCGTAACTGCAGAGCTTCTAAAAGAGAACAGTGCTTCCACTCCACTGGGGAGAAGACCTGCAGTGGCTCTCTGGCAGCAACTTCTTCCTAAACCTCATTTTCTGCCATCAACTTCCTCTTGCTTTCACTCTGATCTAAGGCATCCACTATGCTTCTTAGCCTGGAGTTTGTCATATTTATTTTTACCTGAACAGCTATAACTGATTGTGTTCTTTTTTTAAAGATTTTTTTTTATTTATTTGAAGGATAAATACAGAGAGAGAGAGAGAGAGAGAGAGAGAGAGAGAGAGATCAGTCAACCTTCCATCCACTGGTTCACTCTCCAAATGGCCTCAAAAGCTGGAGCTGGAATGATCCAAAGCCAGGGGCGCAAGTATTTAGGTCATCTTCTACTGCTTTCCCAGCCCATAGCAGAGAGCTGGACCGAAGTGGAGCAGCCAGGACTCGAACCAGCGCCCATACAGGATGTCAGCACTGCAAGCAGTGGCTTTACCTGTTAGCTACACCACAGCACTGGCCCCAATTGACTGTGTTCTTAAAAAGCACCCCTGACATTCTCAAAGAATTTTATAATCCCATTGGAGTCCTTTTGACTGGCTACCCAATTCCTGATGTTTAAATACCAAAATGTCATTTTACTTTCATCTTAAATAAGCATGAGGCTTATCAACTTTAGATGTATTTAATGTTACAGTATTTTGATTTATCTTTCTGGAAATATGTTTAAGGCAATTGATAGAAAAATGTCATTTCTACCTGGAGGAGGTAAGAGGTGGGGAAATGAATTTATCTCAGTTGCCAATCAAGGTAAAAAGTTGATCTGCTTTCATTTGGAAGTGTAAAATCTACATCATTTATGTGTATGTAGACAGTTAATCATGGAAATTGTTCGATCTACAAATTAACTAGGTTTTTTTTTTCTTCAAAGATTGCCAAAAAATGACTTTAACATATTCCTTAGACTATACTGGGGAATCGATTTTAGTACAAGCATTAAAATAAATAGTACTTTGTAAATGTACTCCAAATGAGGTTTAGAAGCATCTATGAGAGTCCTTGATTAACTTAGGCACTGCTCCCATTCAATAACAACATGGCCTGTGGCTGTGTACATTTTATAGATCATTTGCACCACTCAATAACATCTGAAGAATATTAATCAGGCTAAAATAAGAGATAGGACACTAAAGAAATTCAATTTAAACATGTAGCAGAGTGAACTTCCTGACCTCTCTTTGTTGAACAGTTAAATCCATTACTGAGAACTGAGCATCAGATACACAGGAAGGATTTGCCACAGGCCTATCAGACTTCATAACAATCTGACAATGATAGGACCTTGTTGTCAATTTGAGAGCTGAGTTTAAATTAAGATGAAATGTCCTAGATTAGGCATGAGATAAAGCTGCCCATTATATTATTAATTTGAATTAGATTCTTTGCAGACTCATGTTCTTTGATGTGAGCTAAGTAATTAAGCCCATTTTACTTTCTAATTGGATTATATGCATATCTTGCTAAATCCAAAGATAAGAGAATGTGCAGGCCCTAAAGATATAATGCTTTTTGTGGGTGTCCTGTCTATAGAATGATGCTCTGGGGGTGTAAGAATACATTTTAAAACTTGTTTGACTAAAATAGATTTGATCCTTCCAGGGATATTATAAAACATGATTTCTTACATTTATATAATTTGTCCTGCTGAGTCCTTATTTTCCAAGCAGAGGCTTTAGAAATCCAGAAGGAAGTTTTCTGGTGAAAAGAATTTGGATTATACTATTATATACCGAGATGCCCGGAGGCCCAGATGAATAACTGTACTTCACTTAAAGAATGAGAGGCCTCTATGTCAAGATAAGTTGAACTCTGATGTATTGTGGCTATTGAATGAGATGTTTCATTTTATTATGCAGCGTTGACTGTAAGAACATTGAATTTTTTTTTATACACAGAAGATCAGTTTAGTACATATTACGTAAAGATTTCAACAGTTTGCCCTCACATAGGGACACAAAGTGAAAATACTGTTGGAGTACTAGTTATAGTATTAATTCACAATGTACAGCACATTAAGGACAGAGATCCTACATGATTTTTTTTAAAGAATTGATTAATTATCTATGCAATTTCCAATTTAACACCAAGATTTTTTAATCATTTCCAATTATCTTTATATACAGAAGATCGATTTAGTATATACTATGTAAAGATTTCATCAGTTTGCACCCACACAGAAACACAAAGTGTAAAAATACTGTTTCAGTACTAGTAATAGCATTATTTCACATTGGACAACACATTAAGGACAGATCCCACATGAGACGTAAGTACACAGTGACTCCTGATGTTGATTTAACATTTGACACTCTTGTTTATGGCGTCAGTAATCTCCCTAGGCTCTAGTCATGAGTTGCCGAGGCTATGGAAGCCTTTAGGGTTCGCCGACTTCGATCTTATTCCAACAGGGTCATAGTCAAAGTGGAAGTTCTCTCCTCCCTTCAGAGAAAGGTACCTCCTTCTTTGATGGCCCTGTTCTTTCCACTGGGATCTCACTCGCAGAGATCTTTCATTTAGGTCTTCTTTTTTTTGTTTGTTTTTGTTTTTGTTTTTCAGGGTGTCTTAGCTTTCCATGCCTAAAATATTTCAACAGTTTGCCGTCACATAGCAACACAAAGTGAAAAATACTGTTGGAGTACTAGTTATAGTATTAATTCACAATGTATAGCACATTAAGGACAGAGATCCTACATGATATATATATATATATATATATATATATATATATATATTTAAATTGATTAATTTTCTATGCAATTTCCAATTTAACACCAAGGTTTTTTTTTCATTTTTAATTATCTATATACAGAAGATTGATTCAGTATATACTAAGTAAAGATTTCATCAGTTTGCACCCACACAGAAACACAAAGTGTAAAATACTATTTAAATACTAGTTATAGCATTACTTCACATTGGACAACACATTAAGGACAGATCTGACCATACAAACTGTGTTATGTTATGTTTTATCATATCCTGTCACTCACTTCCTCCCCAACCCAACCCCTGACACTGATTCAGTCAAATGAGTTCATGGGGTGTTTCCTCAAAGGCAGGCAAGACTCGCAGATCCAGAGCCCTACTACTTGGTAGCTCCTTCCTCACCAAACACATGTCTTACTCCTTCCTTTTATTCACATGTCATCTCAGATATGGCCTTCTTTGCAGGAATTCAGTCATCATCCTACACAAAATAATGTGAAATATGTGTAGCACCATTGTTCCACCACCTCCATTCTCTTTACCATCTACCCATTCACATGCTTCACTTTTATTTTTCTTAATTGTGTGTATTATATGATTATTTATTCACTTAAATATCTGTAATTTTTATGTTTTCCTGACTCCTACTAATATATAGTTTCCATCAGAGAAAAAGAAAGGCTTGATTAGCTTTTTTATTTCAATATTCTGAGAGAAAGAAAGAATGTCTGACATATTTTATAAATTAACTTAAAAATGAATGATGGTTGAATGAATGGAATGATGGATAGGCATGTAAGAATGTCTATTACGTTGAAGATGTTATTTCAACCACAATGAAGTAATTTTTCTTTTTCACACATATTTTTGAGGACCTTCCTCAATTTTCTTCCCATATGATACATAATTGCTGGGTTATCACACTGCAAATAAAGTCATTAAAATAACACCTGATAAGAAATTCCCCTTGATGAAGAACTTATAGGAAAAGCAATGCCTGAGTAAATCACATGGGTACTTCTAAAAGTTGCTTGCAACAAGGTGCATTTAGATATCTATTTGAGGTCAATCTCATTTTATATTTTGAGTTCAGCATGTGACATGGCTAATAATAAGTAAATTTGCGATATTAGTTTTGATGTTGACTCCTGTATGTTCTGGTATCCCAGTGTCCAACTCAACACTAGAAGGGATCCAGTCTTTACATTATACTTACATGTTGACCTTTTCACTCTTTTCCCTATGTCTACTCTGAATTTTTTTTCTCCATGAGGATATCAAGATATCTCTCTAATTCTTGCTTTTGAAAAATCTGCTTACTTGCCTAGACATGTGATTTTGTATGGTTGCCAGTCTTCACTCTGACCTGTCTCTACTTCACTTGTTTGAGAATTTTTTACACTAAGGTTTTGGAGGATTTTAATTTAACAGACATGAGCTATTATAAACAGAGCTACTGAGTAAAAGGAGAACCCACTGCTTATATTTACTATGAATGGCCATATTCAAGTATATTTCATATCTCCTACTTTCATTTTCACTACTTATTAAGTATGTGCTCATATATCTCACTAAGATATACATGGAATATTTGAACATTTTTATACTTTTACAGAACCTTGTGGCATATTTCCTGGATATGAGACAAAAAATTTTAGTGGAACATCAAACAGCAGAACAACAGTTTTTTGGATGGCTATTAAGATTTTCTACCATAGGTCACAACAACAACAGTCTAATTTTGTTGTTTTATTTTCTTACATTGATAGATAAAATTGCAAGCATTTATAAAGTACACAACATTTTGGATTATATGTACATTATTAAATAGCTAAATATAGCCAATTAATGGGTGTGTTATGTTAATTAATGTTTGTGATGAGAACATTTTATGTCCACTCAATATTTTTCAAGAACACATTATATGGTTAAATGTAGGTACATGGTGTGAAACAGATTTGGTAAATTTATTGCTCCTGTCTAAGTGAAAGTTTGTATTCTTTGGACAGCATCTCTCCAACCTCCACTCTTTCTCAACTCCACATCTCCTAGTAACCACAATCTACTCTTTGCTTCTATTACATCAATATTTTAGATTTCACATATAAATAAGTTCATGTGGTATTTGCTTTCTCTGCCTCGTTTCATGTTTTATGATGTCTTTCAGGTAAATGTATATTGTTCCAAATGTGAGGTTTAAAATGATGGTCCACTAAATTTTATAAGACAATAATATAAAAAGTTTTGTAAATTTTTAGTAATTTAATATATACACTACCACCTGATTACAAAATACAATTCAAAATATAAGGGATCTTTCAGATGGTAAACAGTTTTTTAAATTTAAGATGTAATTATTCTTTTGCATTGTTGATTTATAAATACGTGGCATGAATTAAAAGCATTGTTTCTTGTGACATGTGGTAAAGAATATCTAAAGATGATTCTGAAAATAAGCATACATGAAATATTTTGCAAACTAGATGGAATTGAATAATTTGGAAAATTGGAAATTTGCTATATTAAAATAAGAATTAAAATATTTTGTGCTTTATACAACACTTGTTTGTGCCTTATTTATAATTGTGCTATTTTACATCACCTGTGAACAAAACTTAATTTGAACTAGACAGGTTTTCAAAATAATCTCTCCAGAAGCTGTCTTTTACTGAATTACATAAAACTTGTCCGGTCATTAATCAATGGGGAACACTACATATGAATTATATGTGGTTATCTGCAAGGGTCAAGTCAGGATATCTATGCCTTTAGACCAAGAATCAGTATATCATTGTGAGTTTGGTTAGCATTCAAATTTTTGCAATGCCTATTTAGAATCTACCTTTCTTTTTTTATATATTTAAAAAATTTTTTTGACAGGCAGAATGGACAGTGAGAGAGAGAGAGTCAGAGAGAAAGAAAATCTTCCTTTCTAACATTCATTGCCTTGGGTTAATGAAAATACATTATTTTCAGGCTCTCTGAAAATTTTCTCCTCTAGGGAAAAATATCCTTAAAGTTTCCAAATTTGTGTATGTATGTGTGTGTGAGCATACGAATTTTATTTTCTCTGGAGAAATTTTAAACAACTGATTAAGATTTAAACACATTTAGACAATGTTTTCATCTGGGGTTTCACATTGTCAGTTGTGCCGTTCTGCCCTGGCTTGAAAAAAAGCATCAGATATCTGAAGTTTCAGATAATCAAATGCATCAAGATCTCAAGAGGGGTAATAAGTATTATTGAATTATGTTTCTCTCATTAAAAATATGGAATTTCATGAGGCCCAAACAGTTCTTTGTTAAGCCAATGGCACAGGAGTATAAGCATTTTTGGGGTCTGTGTTAACTAGACTGATATTTTGTTAGAAATTAAGCTAGGCATTCTGAGCCGATACTTTCACTTTTGTTTTCACCATTGGGAGCAATAATTATGAAGAATAATTAATTTGTCTGAAAGTGAATGTTTAAGTGAATTAAATGTTTCCTTTAGGACAAATGTTTAAATGAATTTTATGTAGATGTGTAAATCCTTTAAACCATCGTTTTTACTAGTATTGTATACAATTTATGATTCTTGTTCCCTGAATGAGAGGCCTGATCTTTAATGCAGGCAAGTTGTAAAGAAGCTAAGAGGTAGCTGTTGCTTTAGAAGTGCTGGGAGCAATCTAATCATATTTTCTCCTCAAAAGAAAATTGTTCAAGAAAAAGAAAAATACCTTCTTTAATAGTAAAAATATGTTTTTTAGTGGTAAGTCACCTGCTTCTTACTAGAAAAAAAAAACATCTCCACTGTTGTATGACTAAGTTGTTCTAACTCCCTCTCACACCCAGAAATAAGGAGGATATGATCTAGAGAAGCCCACACCGATGGGAAAGGCTTTTCTCTAGAATGAGATGAAAACAGTCATACATCAAAATACTCAGACTGTGTAGGTGAGTGACAAACTAAGAACATTGACAGCCAGACATTGTTTAGCTTTTCAAGCTAAATATGTGAGTATGAACAAATGAGATTGATTTTAACAACAATAAGAATACAGTACAGAAAAAAAAAAACCAAGTGACTCATCCCTTTTGCAAGAATCCTATTGGCTATTGTCGTTTTAGTTAGGTTCTCTCCAGAACTTCACAAAAAATATAATCATGTTTCAATTGCTCTGAAATATTTTAGCCCCAACACCCAAAGAAAGTCAAAAATATTATGGTATAATACAGGAGAACAATTTGGAGTTTAAGTTAATCAGGAGGTTTGGATGCCAATTCTGCTCTTTGGAAAGTATATACTTTATTAGACAACTAACATGTGTCTCAAATTCAAAAAATATCCTCACTTTTCAGTGTTGTCAGTACAATATATGCAAAATACAAAAGTACTTAATTATTTTTCAATGCCTAAGTGGTACCTTTCTTCCTTTATTTTCCTATCATGAATAAAACCCAACTTTTCTAATTCTTTTAACTTATAAAGCCACCGCTTTTTCAAATTTGTTTCTCACTAGTTTGAACATCCCACTTTGGTAAGTGACTTATCTTAAACAAACAAACTGGTTTTCTAAATATTTCTCTCCTGGTGTATAATCTCTTCTATGTTTAAAATTTGAGATACAGATAGATGTTTGTGTGTGTGTGTGTGTGTGTGTGTGTGTGTGTGTGTGTGAAGAGAGAGAGAGAGAAAGAAGAAAGAGAGAAAGAGAGACAGAGAGAGAAAATCTCATCCACCCAACACGCAAGCATTTGGGAATTCAGTCAAGGTTTCCCAAAGGACTAGAAGGGATCCAACTACTTGAGTCATATTGCTGCCTCCCAGTGTGTACATTAAAAGGAAGCTGGAATCCAGAGCCAGAAGCAGGTATCAAAATCATTTCTTTTCTGTCTACTAGCCATGTTTCTTCTGTTCAAATACTCTCCTTCAAACCACAACTTAATCTGTTCTAATTCCACTAATTCTTCAATGTTTAAGCAAAAAATACAATTCAAGAAATTCCTTAGGCCGGCACGGCAGCTCACTTTGGCTAAACCTCTGCCTGCAGCGCCGGCACCCCGGGTTCTAGTCCCGGTTGGGGCACCAGTTCTGTCCCGGTTGCCCCTTTTCCAGTCCAGTTTCCTTTTCCAGTTTCTGCTGTGGCCCGGGAATGCAGAGGAGGATGGCTCAAGTGCTTGGGCCAGGAGGAAGCACCTGGCTTCTGGCTTCAGATCAGCTCAGCACGCTGGCCGTAGCGGCCATTTGGGGGGTGAACCAATGGAAGGAAGACCTTCCTCTCTGCCTCTCTCACTGTCTAACTCTGCCTGTCAAAAAAAAAATAAAAAAGAAATTACTTATTTTCAGATCAATATGAGTTATACCTCTAATTTTTCATAGAACTGATCTGTATCTCTTTGGACGCTTTTTCACATTATAGAGCACGTTGACTGTTTATTTGAGGGAATTTATCTTGAAGTCTTTCACAGTAAACACCCTCAGTATTAGAAATGATGTTTTAGTTAACAAAATAAGAACTACAAAACTGTTCTTCATTTTAAGATCTGTAATGTAAACATACTCTTTTTCAATAAAAAAAAATATTTATTTATTTACAGAGAGGCAGAGGCATAGAGAAAGAGAAAGAACTTCCATCCACTGGTTCACTCCCTAGATGGCTACAAAGGCTGGAGCTGAGCCGATCTGAAGCCAGGCGCCAGGAGCTTCTTCCAGGTCTCCCACGTGGGTGCAGGGGCTCAAAGATTTGGGCCATCTTCTACTGCCTTCCCAGGCCATAGCAGAGAGCTGCAGCGGAAGTAGAGTATCTGGGTTTCAAACCTGTGGCCATATGAGATGCTGGCACTGCAAGTGGTGTTGAACAATGAAGAATCTGAAAGCTTGCATCTTTTCCATTTAAATAAGAAAATGAAGTGTTTTGCTTATGTGTCATTTTTTATAAAAAATATAAAATATTGGCCGGCGCCGTGGCTCAATAGGCTAATCCTCTGCCTTGCAGAGCCAGCACACCAGGTTCTAGTCCCGGTTGGGGCGCCGGATTCTGTCCCGGTTGCCCCTCTTCCAGTCTAGCTCTCTGGTGTGGCCCAGGAGTGCAGTGGAGGATGGCCCAAGTGCTTGGGCCCTGCACCCCATGGGAGACCAGGAAAAGCACCTGGCTCCTGGCTTCGATCAGCGCGGTGTGCCGGCCTGAGTGGCCCTTGCGGGGTGAACCAACGGAAAAAGGAAGGCCTTTCTCTCTGTCTCTTTCTCTCACTGTCCACTCTTCCTGTCCAAAAACAAAAATATATAAAATATCAGTAACAACTTTTTGCTATGCTAGTTTTTGTAACATTTATCTGTTAGGTATTTTTTATGTAGTATTTTTAAAAATTCCACAGAAAATGCCCTTTTTGTCCTTGATGTTGCTCCTAACTTCAGTGATAAAAGACGTCTAATTGTAATTTATGGCAATTAGATTTAATTAAAATATCACATTATATTATTATTTTCTTCTTTAATTGATACTCAAATTTTAGATGCCACACAGAAAATAATTATAAATCTTGACTTCGTTAATGCAGTATCTTCCCATAAGTCATCATAAGTGCATGCCAATTGGTTCTATTTCCTTTTAAAACTAAAACTATTTCATATTCGATTTTATTTTTCTTATTCACACATTTTTTACTTCCTCACTGTTGTTAACATGTGTGCTCTGACTTTGCCAGCAGGATCTTGTCGATTTTCTATTGAACTAGGTAGAGTAATAGGCTTGTCTAATCTCCATAGATAGTTGGCCTTCCTAAGTCATTCATCAATTCTTATTACCATGAATATAGAATTAATTGAAATTCTATATTATCATCACCCACTGCAGTGATTTGAATTCGTTCCTGTGATATTCCCTATCTCTTCTCATTATGTGATAACTTTTTCTGGTAATTTAAGTATACTGTGAATATTCCAATTCAATTTTGTGTAATATTAGGCACTTGGATACTCTGTAATCCTGCCATGAAATATTTTATAGCATAGAAATAAAGTTTAGGCCTGCCGGCGATGCGGCTCAATAGGCTAATCCTCCACCTTGCGGCGCCGGTACACTGGGTTATAGTCCCTGTCGGGGCACTGG
Organism: Sylvilagus floridanus; assembly: GCA_949820135.1. Lineage (NCBI taxonomy): Eukaryota > Metazoa > Chordata > Mammalia > Lagomorpha > Leporidae > Sylvilagus > Sylvilagus floridanus. Next base: position 39,583,737 of record OX463243.1, read on the forward strand.
ATTCTGTCCCGGTTGCCCCTCTTCCAGGCCAGCTCTCTGCTGTGGCCAGGGAATGCAGTGGAGGATGATCCAAGTGCTTGGGCCCTGCACCCCATGGGAGACCAGGAGAAGTATCTGGCTCCTGGCTTCAGATCAGCGCGTTGTGCTGGCCGCAGCGGCCACTGGAGGGTGAACCAACAGCAAAGGAAGACCTTTCTCTCTATCTCTCTCTCTCTCACTGTCCACTCTGCCTGTCAAAAAAAGAAAATAAAAAAATAAATAAAAATAAAAAGAAAAGAAATAAAGTTTAATATATGACATTCGTATTATTACTGAATGTTCTCCAGAGTGTACTATGTAGTATTTAGAGGTACTGAATAGAAAAAAAAAATCATGTTTTTTTTTTCTTTTTCTTTGACTAATAATGGAGAAAAAAAGCCTCTAGCTAAACTTGGCAAAATAAATTATACTTTATTTTTACTTCATGTTCTAGGCAGTTTATGCCTGCCATAGGCTTGATGACTCACTGAGAAACACAAGCCAGAAGTATTTATCTCTAATTCTTCAAAAATATACTTAGATGCTAAGGAATTGTAGAGCTCAGGACGTATTTGCTATATCCTTCCAGTTACTCACAACACAGTCACCACACCTGGGCTTCTGGGGTCCTTTAGATGTTGGATTTTTAAATCAATTTGAATTGAGATGACCACACTTTAGGTATGCCTCTATAAGACTGGAGAATGTTACATCTATTCAGCAATTTTCTTGAGCTCTTGTAAATTCTTCACAATATTTGCTGATTGAGTAGTCAACAGAGAACTTAACACCAACAAAAGTCATCATTTACAGCAATTTGTATATTATACTTGTGATGCATACCGGCTTACTCAAAAAATATATTTTTTTTTCCAAAATTAGGACTTGAATTCATTTCACCAAATCCTACAACTATGTTCTTTCTGGGCTCTCCTTCTTTTTAGAAGTTACCACCATTTTAGTCCTGTGCTCCTAAACTCTCTTCTACATAATTGTCAGAGCACACTCTCTCCTCTTTCTCATGCTGCACTGCTTCCAAATAAGACTTATTCATTTATTTGAAAGTCAGAGTCACACAGAGAGAGAAGGAGAGGCAGAGAGAGAGAGGTCTTCCACCTGCTGGTTCACTCCCCAGGTGGCCCCAACAGCCAGAGTTGTATCTATCTAAAACCAGGAGCCAGGAACTTCTTCTTGGTCTCCTGCATGGGTGCAGGGACCCAAGGAGTTGGGCCATCTTCCACTGCTTTCCCAGGCCATAGCAGAGAGCTGTATGGGAAGTGGAGCAGCACTCAAACCAGTGGAGCAGGGACTCAAACCTGCACCTGTGTGGGATGCCGACACTGCAGGCGGCGGCTTTACCTGCTACCCCACATCACCAGCCCCATTAATATTTGTAGTTCTTCTGAAAAATAAAGTAGGCACTTGAATGTTTGGCCATGGATCTGATCTGCACTATGATTAAAAGAAAGCTAGGTGGTATAGACATTTAGATGGCATTTTTATCCCAAATGAAATTTGGAAAACTAGTTCCTTTAACCCTATTTCTGACACCTTGAATAAACTTTGGGAGCTGAAATTAGGTTTTCTTTCAATTGTTCTGATAAAATAAATGTCCATTCATGTTCATGTTTGTAGAGCCCTTGCATGTTGAGGAAACCAGATGCTGCCGTTTGAGAATAAGTGTAGCTTGATTCAAGCAGTGGAAGCTATTGACTTTCTTAGACGCAAAGTTGCTTTATGTGAATTATGCAATCACTCCTGGCAACTATCTGAAGCTGAATTTATATGGTCTTTTAAGCATCCAATCATCAAGTCAGCCACTGCCACCTCTGCCATCAGAGAACTGTATTTCCCTCTCCTTACATTTAGTATGTGCTTGAAAACTCACGTTTATTCAAGCTTGCTCAGGCCAAGTTTTATATTTCTTCTTAGTGCTGCACTGATTATTCACCCATGTAACTGCACTGAGAATTAACATCAAAATGAAGATATGGGGACCAACCCTGATAAAGATGTTATGAAAACTCAAATCTTCAGATCTGAAAGTTTCTACTTTAAGAGTCTGGTGTATAACTGTCAGAGAAAAGCAATAAACTTTGAATTTATGAAGAGAACTCTAATGCCATCCTGTGGGCAGCAAAGGAAAATCTAAAGTTTGTGATTTATTAGGGTAGCAACATTTAGTGACATGCAAACTAAAAAGACAGGGGCATATAAAATATCTATCATAAACACATCTTCTGGACAAAAAACGAAGTCTAAATAATATACACTGCATATAGCTCTCATATGTGTATATTGCATATACTTTTACATGCATACACACACACACACACACACACACACATATATATATATATATATATATATATATATATATATATAAAATAATACAAACACGTATTTGATAGGAAAGAGTAAGTGACTAAGAATATGGCTCAAGGCCGGCGCTGTGGCTCAACCGGCTAATCCTCTGCCTTGCGGCGCCGGCACACCGGGGTCTAGTCCCGGTTGGGGTGCTGGATTCTGTCCCGGTTGCCCCTCTTCCAGGCCAGCTCTCTGCTGTGGCCCGGGAGTACAGTGGAGGATGGCCCAAGTGCTTGGGCCCTGCACCCCATGGGAGACCAGGAGAAGCGCCTGGCTCCTGCCATCGGATGAGCATGGTGCGCTGGCCGCGGCGGCCATTGGAGGGTGAACCAATGGAAAAGGAAGACCTTTCTCTCTTTCTCTCTCTCTCACTGTCCACTCTGCCTGTCAAAAAAAAAAAAGAATATGGCTCAAATTCTACCTGCGGTTAAAACTTAACAGTGGTTTTTCAAAAATGTGAATATGTCTTTTGTAATTAAAAGCAAAATTATCTGAATTTTCACAAAAATTGCAATAGAAGAAGTATTTTAATACCATTACACATTTTATTTTTCATATCTGTGAGATAGTTAGATAAGTTTGTATATTATATTTTATAGATCTTTCTAGTAAAGCTAGGTATTGGGGAAGAAATATTTTCTACTGAACATGAACACAAGAGGTTGGAGAGATACTTATGTGCCATGAATTCTCAAGGGACTGATTTTCATGTTATTTGTTTTATCCAGCAAGCATTTACTGAAAGTCAATATATGTTAAATACAGGCAGATCTGAAAGATAGGCTCACTGTAACAAATAGATAAATTTGTAAACTGAATATTAGAATCTAACATAAGTTATCTACTTAGTCATGAAAAGAAGGAAAAGAAGCAAAGCTTTTTGGGCAGAAGAAATAGCCACTCTGACATACTTAGACTTTGAAAGTACACATTCAGTATTTTTCTGGAAGAACCATGCTTTGTACCACATTACCATATTGGCTTTGTGAATTTCTCGAACAAATTAAAAGATGGAAAACTGATTTGAATCATAGAATCTTGAAAGCATCACAACTCTGGGAGGGAATGAGGTAGTCATGCCTATTCCTGGATAAAAGCTATGAGATCAGATTATGATAACATAGAAATGAAGTCTTCATCCTTTGTATTATAATCCACTTTCATCTTTAAAGATTCTACCTCCCACTCACACTCTACATGTGATGGGGTTTGGATGAAACATTATCGAAGAAAATCAGCCTCCCAAGTAATCTAGCTCTCAATTCAAAGATCTTAATCTGGGAGAAAGTCATTTTTTAATCTTCTGATAAGTCCTTCTTTTGAACTTCCAGCATCATATAGCATTCAAGTTAAAAATGAAATGTTTGAATTTTCTGTAAGGATTAATATAAATAAAAAAAAAAACTTGGCAGAAAAGTAGAAATGTATAACTTTCAAAGCTCCTTGTGATGGGACTGAACTGACCACTAAGACATTTAGATCATTGAAAAGTTTTTTTTTTTTCTAATTTGGGGAATATCTGTTAATACAACCAAGAAAAATAATTTCTATGGAACACAGTTTAAGAATTCCTAACTAATAGATTTAGTTGCCTGTCAGCTTACCAGTACTTGTCATACTTTCCTCATGTCTGAATTTGTCTCGGTTATGGAAGAGGTGAAATTTTAAACTGCAGGGCGGATGGCAGACCTAACAGTAAGAAACTAAGGACATTAAGGCAAGAACATTGTGAAAGATCATTTTTGGTCACTTACATCCCACAAAGAATTTCACTAATGAGATAATAAGAATGTGAAAAGAGTAGTTTTGAGATCAAGTATTGCTAATATTTGAAGGAGATCATGGGGACCTGGTAACAGCAAAGCTGTTTGGATATCTAATGAGTGGGTGTTAATGGGTTGCAGAAGGAAGACGGGAATTCTGAATGGTCTCGTCTGATTCACTTAAAAAGTATTGCTCAGGAATTTTCCCGGCAGTGACAAAAAATAGTTTCACTTAGGGGGAAAAAAATCACCAATTTCTTTGGTCTTAATTTCTATGACTATAAATGGGTAATAGTGGCCGACGCAGTGGCTCAATAGGCTGTCCACTCTGCCTGTCAAATAAATAAATAAATAAATAGGTAATAGCAATTATGTCCTGGTAGTTTCTAGATGAATCCTCGTTGATCATCTGTAAAACTTTACACATGGATTAGTGATTATCCACCTTGAGTAGGTAAAGTTCTCGATTACATAAATTGCATTGGAAATCAATTAAATTTAACTTTCACAGACTTTACTAGCATAAATGTCTGTCTCTCCCTTTCTTATAAATACATATTATCTATTACTTAATATTACTTCATACTTGTTAGACTCAGCCAGTTGGGGAATGAAGACTTGTCACTTGTACATCAGTACAAAATGTACATTGGTAGATTAATTCTTGGGTTACAAGGCCCAATGCGAGGCTACACTGACTGAACCTGCCTAAACAGAGAGAATCACTTGGTGTCTGCAGCAACTGTTTGCTTTTCTTTGTACTTTCACTAGCAAGGTATGTATTGCAAAGTATTAAACCTGTATTTTTCCCTATTGTATCTTAAAAAAAAATTGACATAATCTCTCTGTGTTACTTTTTGAGTCTTGATTCTGTATTATATATTTTTGTGATTCATTCGTGTTGTTATATACAGAAAAAGTAGGAAGACTAATTAGCTAATGCAAGTTATTTTTTCATTAAAAAGCTTTGTAAATAAAAACTTGCTATAGAAAAAAAGAGACTGTGGTTGCCCTTGGCAACTACATGAGAATATGTTGGTCCTTTTGCCTCCTACATTAATCTTCCAAAATGAGTAGAATCTACTTGTACATAATAGTTGGCTTGCACAGCTCAAATGTCCCTTTTTCCCTTTTCATTATCCTTTGAGAATAAAGACCATATTCCAGCTCATATTGCCAGCTGGCTTTCAGTACAACTACTGGCAAGAATGAACAACATGGAACATAAGCCTGGAAACAAACTTTGAACTAGGTCTCCTTGCTCTGGAGGGCAAATATCGAAGCTGATTTGGTTGGCAAACCAAAGATATAAAATACTAAGTTTCCCACATAAGGGTGAGTTCTATTCTGTTTGACTTCTATTATCTCCCTATTTTACCTGAGAGGAAAGGAGAAAGTGTAGCAATAAATATTATCAGTAGAAAAATATTCTAGTACTGTAAAATGTTGGGGTAAAAAGAAAAAGAAATAAAGATTCCCTATTTTCCTTCTTGGAAGTCCTCGAGCATTTACAGTTTTGATTCAATAGGCAAATGGTCTATGAAATTAAGCCAAAGCAAAGGTTTTCTGTCATGAGAGAACTCATATTGCTAATATTTCTGGATTAATATTGTAGAATACATATACAATGAATAGTCAGCTTGTTTCACTATTATATATTTGGCATGTGTAAATGAATATCTGAATTGGGAGGAAAAGCCAATTCTGATTCACCTGAATTGTCTCTTGACATTCCATTTCAAAATGAGCCATCTATTAAACTTGATACCAATCTTTGCAAGTATTTTATACATTTTTATTCATCTTTTGTTGAGTATGTCATGATTAAGTAACAAAGCAGAAACAATCAAGAGATGCCTCAAAAACACACAGATAATTAAAAATAACATCACTGGACACTATTCACTTTGAGATGTATTATCTTAAAAGTGTTGTTAAGCTTTACATTGCTACATGCTCTTAAATCTTGAAATAATTCGACTCATTCGTTTTTTTAATATTTTAGTTTTTAAATTTATTTGAGAGGTAGAGTTACAGACAGTGATAGGGGGAGACAGAGAGAAAGGCCTTTCTTCCGTTGGTTCACTCTCCAGCTGGCCGCAACAGCAGGAGCTGCACTGATCCGAAGCCAGGAACCAGCAGCTTCTTCCAGGTCTCCCATGTGGATGCAGGGGCTCAAGGACTTGGGCATCTTCTATTGCTTTGCAGGCCATAGCAGAGAGCTGGATTAGAAGAGGAGCAGCCGAGACTAGAACCAGCGCCTGTATGAGATGCAGAGGATTAACCTACTGAGCCACGTTGCTGACCCCTCTACTCATTCTTAAAACACTTTTCTACATCTAATCTTATAACATTTCTGTATTGCATTAGCACTAGTTCATTTTTCATTTGTCCCTATGCAACTAAGAACAAAATAAAACTATCAAGCTATTATTAACTTACTACATATGAAAAATTCATGTTTATGGTGGTCAGTCAAAAAGGTTTTGGAAAACGGAACTCAAAGATAACTTTTTGTGTGAAAAAATTTATTTCCATACACACAAGGGTAAAAATATTATTGAAAATGCCACTCCTGAACTGGCACCGCGGCTCAATAGGTTAATCCTCTGCCTTGAGGCGCCTCACACCGGGTTCTAGTCCCAGTCAGGGCGCTGGATTCTGTCCCGGTTGGCCCTCTTCCAGGCCAGCTCTCTGCTGTGGCCAGGAGTGCAGTGGAGGATGGCCCAAGTGCTTGGGCCCTGCACCCCATGGGAGACCAGGAGAAGCACCCAGCTCCTGCCATTGGATTAGTGAGGTAGGCCACCCGCAGTGCACTGGCGGCGGCGGCCATTGGAGGGTGAACCAATGGCAAAGGAAGACCTTTCTCTCTGTCTCTCTCTCTCTCTCTCTCTCTCTCACTGTCCACTCTGCCTGTCAAAAAAAAAAAATGCCACTCCTGGTGAATGCTAGAGGTAATTAGTAGAGGATGGGAGATGTGGAATGGAGTATGAATGTAAAAAATAGGGAATCTGGGTGTGATTCATTAATTGTGACAAATGTATTCTACAAATATGAGTTGTTAATTTAAAAAAAGTGAAGTAGGGTCTTTTTTTTGGTAAACTTCTTATTTGGTGAATTATTAAGTCTTTTCACTGAAATGTACATTTAAAATATGTTATCTCAAAGACTAGAAAAAACAAATATAGAGTGAAAGGGGTGAAGGAGGAAGGGAACATCATCATAGTCTCAGAATTGTATCTACAAATTGTGTAGAATGTTAAGAACTAATTAAAACTTAAAATAAAACAATTAAAAGTGACAGATCAGAAACAAAAAGAAGCAAACAAACAAAAAACTGAAGTAGTGTCTGCTGGAAGTTCTAATTTAATTGTCGTTTTGAAGTTGGAATGTAATATATTAATAGAAATAAACCTGGCCCCAAAAGACAAAAAAATACCATATGTTTTCCCTGATCTGTGGTAACTAATAGAGTACCTAGAATGTAATCTATAGGAGTGAAATTGACATTTTGAAATTGGATGCTTGTTTATGACCCTTGTCTCTATTGTTGAAGAAGTGTTTTTTTTTTTTTCTTCTCACTATTTCTTGAACTCTTTAGTTAATTTAGGGTTAATCATATGAATATAAAGTAAACTGAAAGTAGATCATTGTAAAAATTAAGAGAGAAAATAAGGAGGAAGGAGGAGGAAGGGTGGGAGGGTGGGCAGTAGGGAGGATAAGGTGGGAAGTATTTCTGTGTTCCTAAAACGCTATATATGAAATAGATGAAATTTGCTTACTTTAAATAAAATAAAATATAAAAATGACTTTCTTGATTTTCTTCACAGTGATATTTTTAAGAATTCATTTAGACAAGTGTTCAAATCCTACTTTGACAAATCTATTGTGCCACCATAAATAAGCAAAAAATCAACATAAAAATAACTTCAAAAAAGTCCATCTTCCTGACATCATATATATTTCTGAGTCTATCAGTGGCTGATTTTTTAAAAATAAGTGATTTGTAACTAACTTTTCTCAATTTTAAAATGTCAGTGAATGCTATTTTATACACTCTAAATGTTTAGTAATCCTATTCAATTCTTTATTTTAAATGAAAACCACAAAGTAAGTTTATGAAAAGTGGAGATAAAAGAGATATTTTAGTGCCTAAATATTTTGAGGGACTGGCCTTGGGGTGCAGTGGATTATGTCACATCCTGAGATGCTAATATCTTGTAGAGGAGTGCTGGTTCTGTTCCTCTTGCTATTCTAATTATGACCCATCTTCCTGCTTATGCACTTCGAAAGGCAGCAGAACATGGCTCAAGAGTTTCAGCCCATGCCTCCCATATCTCAGCCTATAATGAAGTTTCTGGCTTCTGGCTTTCACCTGGTGGTTGTGACCATTTGTGGAGTAAATCAACATATGGAAGATGTTTTTCTCTCTCTATCTTTCCCTCCCCAATAACCCTACATTTCAAATAAGTACATAGGTAAATGCTTAAAAACTTTTTTTTAAATTTATTTGATAGAGTTAGACAGTGAGAGAGACAGAGAGAAAGGTCTTCCTTCATTGGTTCACTCCCCAAATGGCCATCACGGCCAGCACTGTGCTGATCCAAATCTAGGAATCAGGTACTTCTTCCTGGTCTCCCATGTGGGTGCAGGAGCCTAAACATTTGGGCCATCCTCCACTGCCTTCCTGGGCCACAGAAGAGAGCTGGACTGGAAGAGGAGCAGCCGTGACTAGAACCCGGCACCCACATGGGATGCCAGCACCAAAGGGGGAGGATTAACCAAATGAGCCAGAGTGCTGGCCTAAAAAACATTTTAAAATTCATGCACATGAATGTTCTTCAAAAATTTCACGGAAATTCATATTACATAAATTATATGTAACTCAAAAATTTTTGCATGGAAATAAATATCTTGTAATTCCATTTTCCCACAGACCTTCTGAAGTCCCATAGTAGTTTTTACAGATTCGTTGAGTGTATGAAACTATAAATTTTATTAATGTCATTGATGAGGTCATTGCTGTTATTCTTATCTTTTCCTTCTGCCAATCATGAAATAAATATTGGATTCATAATGATTGTAATATTCTGATCCTTTTGGGAATTCTTTAAAAATCTTTACTTATTACCTTCTTATCCACAGTGATATTCACCCCATGGGTTTAAATATCATGTTCTAAGTGAACTGCATTTATAAATAAAGACTTTAGTATTGAAGTAAAAGAGTAACTTTTAGTATTAAGCCCAGCAGTTGCTAAACAATTAATCTACTCAGTAGAGATAAGTGAAATCTATGAATATTCTGACAAGGTTGATGGAAATTTGCATTAAGCATTATAACTCGTTATAATTTTCACACGCGATATCATCATCTGGTCATCATAGTGGTTTCCTATGAAATAAATATAGTATCATTATCACCATGTACTGAATGAGTATCTGAGGCTCTCAGTTTCTGTGGCTTATGCAATTCCAGTCAGTGGTAAAAGTGCTTCTCCAATGATGCATATAAGCCAAGCAAAAAGAACAAAAAGGGAAATGTTTAAGGTTGTCTTCCTACCAGTGGCAGAGGAGGGGGAACACATGTTAAGATGGCAAGGCATCTCATTTGAAAACACAAAAGCTGCAGATGTTATGATTCAATCAAGATAATTCCCTCTACATATTTTTCAGCAGAATAAAAGAAACATCTTTAGACAGGTACTGTTTTTCCTTGAGGTAACAATGCTTGTAAGTTGCTGCAGTTGATGGCAGAGCTTTCCAGGATCTCCAAGTAGTCTTCAGAACTGCAGTGCCTATGAAGATAAGTGTACAATGATAGAGAAGGCATAGAAGTCTATTGGCCTGTTGAAGTGAAATGGACACTATGAGAAACAGTGACTTGATCAGCTCTTGTGCTGACTGTTGCTGTACAATGTAATACTTTATCCATTGTAGTATTTTTTTTTATCCTAGTACTAGTGGTTGAACTCTGTAATTAACACACAATTATTCTTAGGCATTTAAATTTAACTGAAAAGTGATCCCTGTGAAATATAAGAGTGGGAATAAGAGAGGGAGGAGATGTACAATTTGGGACATGCTCAATCGGAACTGCTCCAAATGATGGAGTTAGAATTGTGCCAGGGGATTCCAATACAATCCCATCAAGGTGGCATGTACCAAGGCCATCTCACTAGTCCAAGTGATCAATTTCAGTTCACAACTGATCACACTGATAGGTCTAAGAGTCAAAGGGATCACACAAACAAGACTAGTGTCTGCTAATACTAACTGATAGAATCAAAAAGGGAGAGAATGATCCAACATGGGAAGTGGGATACACAGCAGACTCATAGAATGGCAGATGTCCTAAATAGCACTCTGGCCTCAGAATCAACCCTTAAGGCATTCGGATCTGGCTCAAGAGCCCATGAGAATATTTTAGGCATGGAAAGCTAAGACACTCTGAAAAAAAAAAAAAAAAGACCTAAATGAAAGATCTCCACAAATGAGATCCCAGTGGAACGAACGGGGCCATCAAAGAAGGAGGTACCTTTCTCTGAAGGGAGGAGAGAACCTCCACTTTGACTATGACCCTGTCAGAATAAGATCGAAGTCGGTGAACCCTAAAGGCTTCCATAGCCTCGGCAACTCATGACTAGAGCCTAGGGAGATTACTGATGCCATAAACAAGAGTGTCAAATTGTTAAATCAACTTCAGGAGTCACTGTGTACTTATGTCTCATGAGGGATCTGTCCTTAATGTGTTGTCCAATGTGAAATAATGCTATAACTAGTACTGAAACAGTATTTTTACAATTTGTGTTTCTGTGTGGGTGCAAACTGATGAAATCTTTACATAGTATATATTGAATCGATCTTCTTTATATAAAGATAATTGCAAATGATTAAAAAATCTTGGTGTTAAATTGGAAATTGCATAGAAAATTAATCAATTTAAAAATATATATATCATGTAGGATCTCTGTCCTTAACGTGCTATACATTGTGAATTAATACTATAACTGGTACTCCAATAGTATTTTTCACTTTGTGTTGCTATGTGAGGGCAAATTGTTGAAATCTTTACTTAATATATACTAAACTGACCTTCTGTATATAAAGAGAATTGAAAATGAATCTTGATGTGAACGGAAGGGGAGAAGGAGTTGGAAAGGGGAGGGTTGCGGGTGGGAGGGAAGTTATGGGGGGGAAGCCATTGTAATCTATAAGCTGTATTTTGGAAATTTATATTCTTTAAATAAAAGCGTTATTAAAAAAAAAAAAGAAGTCTATTGGCAAAGAAAATCACTGTACAGTGTCATCCATCCCTTAGGTACTAATAATAAGAATGCAGGTTTCAGGCCAGCGCCGCAGCTCACTTGGCTAATCCTTCACCTGCGCTGCCAGCACCCCAGGTTCTAGTCCCCATCGGGGTGCGGGGTTCTAGTCCCAGTTGTTCCTCTTCCTGTCCACAGCTCTCTGCTGTGGCCTGGGAAGACCGAGGAGGATGGCCCAAGTGCTTGGGCCCTGCACCGCATGGGAGACCAGGAGGAAGCACCTGGCTCCTGGCTTTGGATCGGCGCAGCGTGCCAGTTGTGAGGGGTGAACCAGTGGAAGGAAGATCTTTCTGTCTGTCTCTCTCACTAACTCTGCATGTCCATAAAAAAAATGTAGGCTTCAGTGTCTCTCAATACATTACTGTGACTTGGAACAATAAAGGAAAGTTCTAAGAAGTCAGAGCCAGAAGAGAAAATGTCTGTATAGTGCAGAAGTGAAGAACTCCATTTTTATCCATAGTAGCTAATGATGTCTGGAAATCTCTCATGCAAGCAAAGAAAATCAAACTGGCTACAGATGTCCAGGATATTCACCTGCATTTATTGTTCAGCCAAATAGGAGAGATAGCCTCTGTGGAAGGCACAATATGTATGATTAAAGTCCTCTTTAATATTCCAAACTACTTCCAAAGCTCAGTGGGAACCCTAGGCTGTATTTTTGGAGAAAGCTGAGTAAACATAAATGTATCATTTTTCTTCCTTAAACTTTAATCCTAGTTTTTCTTTGTATATGTGTCTCTATTGTGGGAATCACTGCTCTTTACAAAAATAGTTTAGATGCTACCTCTGTATAATATGAAGTGATAATAGTGCTGAGCTTTTATTATTACATGATTTTTTATTTTTTATTCATTCTATTTTAAAAATGTTTTGTTAATTATGAGAACAGACTTCATGTATTCCATAGATACAATTCTAAGACAAACATAGTTCCCTCCCTTCTTCTTTCTCTCCCTCAATCTCTCTCCTTCCTTGCTTCATTTTTTTTTTTAATTTTTGCAAAAGCATAATTTGAACCTACTCTGTAATCACAGGTTTAATGTAGCACTAATCATACTAAGATTATCTCTCTTTTTAATATTTATTTATTTATTTGAAAGAGAGAGAAAGAGAGAGCACACATGAGCAAACTTCCACTGATTCACTCCAAAAATGGCAAGAAACACCCAGGGCTGGGGGGCCAGACAAAACCAGGAGTCAGAAGATTCTTCTGGGTTTCCTACATAGGGCACTTGGGCCCTCTTCTGCTGCTTCCCCAGGCACTTTAGCAGGGAGCTGGTTCAGAAATGAAACAGTCAGAACCCCAACCAGTGTCCATATGGATGTCAGCATTGCAGGCAGCAGCTTTACCCATTGTGTTACAATGCTGGCCCTTGCCTCCTCAAAGTAAGTTGTGTTGGCTTTGTTCTCTTTGTTGGAAAGTAAAAGACTTTTCTTTGTTTTCTTAAATATACCTTTATGTGAATAAATTATTTTGACTTTTTGTTTATTCGCATCCAGTCTAAGTGCAGAACTTTAAACATCTCTGATAGTATGGAAGTTAGTCTTTCTTTTAGGAGGTAGATATTAGGGAAAACATGCATTCAGAGAACTGGAAGTAATTTGGAAGCGATATCATGTTTAAGAGGAGAGATGAAGCCAGGGAACTTCCGTGGTTGTAGACTTGTCATCATGGAATAAAACCATGATGTCTGGGGTTGAAGACAAGGAATTTAAAAATAGAAAATAGCATGAGCATTTAGGACTATAATATACTATACCAGGCATGGAATTCTTCTTAATGAAAGCAAGTCCCTTAATTTGAATATTATTTGCATAGCAAACCCATAAGTCAGAATAGATAATCAATAACTTTAGGGGGAAACAGGAGGATTCAAGGGAGATAGTGAGGGGGACAGAAATGAAAAAAAAACAGAGATGAAACCAAAGCCACTGCTGAGTGTCCCAGAGCCTTCTTAGTGACATTTCGACCTAGCATCATCCTTAATATTTCTCTGCCATCTCTCCTCACCTTCTCCTGTCCTGAGAAATACAGAGAAAATTCTGTATTCTATTCCTATCTTCTTCTACTTGTACCTTTCCCTCTTTTTGTAAAGAGCTCCAATTTGTAAAATTTTGTAAATAACAAGCTTTTTGCAATTTCTTACCAGGTATAAGCAGCAGTCATGGGAAGATTTTAGTGCACTCCATTCTGCAGATAGAAAGGCAATAGCTGAATCACTAGGTCCTTTAATCACATCATATAATGAGTGGGTACAATGTCCACTTTGAATGGAGACACTGAACTAAGGAAAGACCATATGAACTGACTCTACAGAGACCTTTTTCTCTAGTCATCAAATATAACTCCTAATCAAAAGAGAATCAAAATCTTTCACAGAATGAAATTCCAGAACCAGATCTCATCCCATGGTAAATTCTGATAAATTAATGCAGTTAGGAAGAGGATAATCAGTGACCATGCCAGTGTCTTTTCCAGAAATTAGAATTTTTTTTTCCATAAAAGAGGTGTCTATGCTAAAATTTTCTTTCTTACAAACAAGGATGGACTCACATAATATAGAGCAAAGCTGCTTAGCATAAACCAGATTATTTACAGGAATAGGGTTGGGTTAAGGGATTGAGGGAATCTTGTGCTCCTGTGTAAAATAAATACAGGCTGCAAGCCCCAGAACTGCCAGTTATGTACTCTCTGTTGCACCTTTCATAGCTACACCTCCCATACTTCTGTTTAAAAATGGCTGAGGATGTGAGCTCTCTGATGATAATGACCTATGTACATTAGCTGTCACAGTTAGCTTGAAGGTAGACCTCCTTTGAAAGGAAATAGGAAAACTCACCATGTCCTCCCTTACTCATCTACTAGTGGCCACAGACATAATATTCCAATGATGTATATTAAACTTTAGTTAAAACAGATGGAAGGAACTGACATCAACATCAGTTCATGCCAGGTTCACATTAACATTATTGTAAGAATGAATTATACAATATATTCATAGATATGTATGTATATAATCATATATTCATATCTATATGTATATAACAATCTAATTTAAACATAATTACCATGAAAAAGTTACTATTTTCCTTCTTTGCAAAAGAATAATTAAAAGTTTCATGGAGCTAATAATTTGTCTGTGATCATACAAGTAGTAAACAGTGAGCCAGATTTGAAATGGCTTTTTGTTGTTGTAGTTTTTTGGACTCAACAATCCCATTATATTTCCAGACCAGCATACTGTTTTTCTCTGGCAATCAATTAGAGCTTGGAAGACTGAATAATGTCTCAACCTACTATTTTTGTTTTAAATTAGCTAGACATAAGATAGTATGCTATCATCAAATTTTAAAGGAAATATATTAAATTTTCCTAATCTCAGAGACAATATCTTAATTAAAATTTTCTGAATGACATATTATTTCTGTGTAGTAATTTCATTTTATTCAGTCGGTTAGTATATATTAAGTGCTACAAAATGCCATGCTGGAGCTGTAAGAAAAGCAGACCAAGTCCTTCTTTATCACCATAGAGTTCATTTTCCTTTGCATGTGGATGTGAGAATCTTTACATGTTGTTCATATGTCAAGGAAGTGTCTTTCAGAACTGTACTTGCAGGAAAAGAATCAAAGGCAAACAGAAGGGTTGTGCAAAGTATAAGAAAACAGAATTTTGACAATGTATTTTATATTACATGCTGAAATTCAGTTACTGAAAAAAAAAATGAAAAGGAAAAAGAAGAGGTATACATGTTTTATTTACTTAAAGTCAACCATAGTTTTCCTTAGTTTCAAAGTTTTAAGTCACATTTGCTTCGTATGAAATAATGTGAGTGTCCTCAGCCTCACAAACTTCAGTTTGAAACTGAAGTGTTTGAATCTCATCATTTTGTTATCCTCATTCTTGCATAGCATCCAAACTCATCATATCTTCTACTGCACCTTCAGTAAGGATATCACTGAATGTGTTTCACATATACACATGTTTTTTCAGTCAAAATAACTCTCTTTCTTGGTCTGCCACTTTGCTTGTAGTAGGACTATATTGTTGTTTGTAAATGTAGTGTCTCTTTCAACAGGAGCATGCTAGTTCAATACTGGTCTTTCTATTGTGAAATACAGAGACACATGAAAAACAATATCTTAATTTCCATTTCTTTCTGCCTTCTTCATGCACCTGTGCACCTTTTCCTCCCTTCAAACTCAGTCCCCCTAACTCCTTTTGCACTTTTATCCCTCTATTTTAAAATGGTGGGCAGATGTTTGACATAGTGCTTAAGATGTCATTTGGGATGTCTGCACCACAAATTGGAGTGTCTCGGTTTGAGTTGCAATCCTGCTTCCAATTCCGGATTTCTGCTAATGCACTCTCTCAGAGGCAGCCAGTGATGACTCAAGTACTTGGGTCCCTGCCGTTCACATTGGAGACCCATAAAGAATTCCTGGTTCCTGGCTTCCTCCTGGTTCCAGCCCTTGATTTTGCAGCCATTTGGGGAGTGAACTCATGGATGAAAGATCTGTCTGTTTCTCTCTCTGTCTCCTCAAATTATATATATATATGGAAGTAGGGTGATAACCTGCTTCTACTCTCAATTTCCTAAATGCAATCTAATTTGCCATAAGATTGGAATAGTTACTAAATTTTTCTGGGTTTGGTAGTTCTCATTTTCAAAATAGAAAATTTTTAATTTCTTTGAATTTTCTACTCCTAATATATGATTTCTAAAATTATTAAAATATTGATTTTCTGGGACATAGATACTTAAAATGATTGTTTTATAGTGCCTACTTTTGTTTTTATTTTTTAGAGGAAATTTCAAAATAGTAAGATTTATTTCTCCCACTGAATTTCTGTGTGGTCTGCCCCAGAGTGCCTATATTTTGGTGACATATAATCTACAGGATAGAAGATATGGGAGCAGATAAAGACAATGTTTTCTTAAGTTGTCCTTGTAGAATAATATAAATATTAGATATATTAAGAAAAATGGAGGTATATGGGGCTGGCGCCATGGCGCAGTAGGTTAATCCTCTGCCTGTGGCACTGGCATCCCATATGGGTGCCATTCTAGTCCTGGCTGCTCCTCTCCCATACCAGCTCTCTGCTATGGCCTGGGAAAGCAGTAAAAGATGGCCCAAGTGCATGGGCCCCTGCAACCATGTGAGAGAACAGGAAGAAGCACCTGACTCCTGGCTTCAGATTGGTGAAGCTCTGACCATTGCAGCCATTTGGAGAATGAACCAATGGAAGGAAGACCTTTCTCTCTGCCTCTCCCTCTCACTGTCTTTAACTCTACCCCTCAAATAAATAAAATCTTAAAAAAAGAAAAGAAAATTGAGATATATATATGTATATATATGTGTGTGTATATATGTGTATATATATCTATATATATAGATATACATATATATCTATATATGTACATATATAGATATACATATATATCTTAAAAAGATGTATTTTTCATAGCTACATCTTAAGAAAATAACTGGTATTTTTACTAAAAGCATTAATTTATCACTGAGGCAAATGGCTCTATAAGTTCCAGGGGTGGAAAGATACCATGTAAATAAAATATGAAGTACAAAACTAAGAAGAACATCAAATAACCACTAAGAAGCATGAAATTTAGATTGCATATATGATGCAGATATGAACATCAGTCTATAAGATAATTGGAGAAGCTTTGAGTGACTTTTCTAATTGACTTTTTCTTTTTGGTCTTACTTACAGGTAAGTTTTGGCTTTGCTTACAGGCCAGCCTGATAACAGGCAGGTTTGTCTCGCTATATAACTCCCCCAGCCTCAACTATAGCTACCATATAAAGGAGTCAACAAAAGTCCTAGGCAGCATTCTTTAATATAAGCAAGATCTCACACAATGAATAAAGATGAACTCTCCAGGTTGTCCTTATCTACTTTAAGAAACCACAAACACTTCTGCTGTTTCCCATTGTAAACCACCCATGTACTCTCAGACACAAAGCAGGAATCTAATGCTCTCTGCTGTGCAACAGGCTTAAAATATTCTTGGATCAAGTCTCACAGCACAGCTATAATTCTTTGAAACTTAAAGCAATAAAAAGGAATAAGATGATACAAAATGGACTAACGCCCATTATTTTGGACCAGTCATGACTATAATTTATGACTTCTATCTATTATTGAAGCCAAATCAAAGCTTACTTCATTATTCTCTAAGTTAAAAAAAAGTTTAGTTTATGTTTAATCCATTTAGTTTTATTATCAAAGCTCCAATGTAAGCATAAATTATAACCAAATAACTAAGACTTTATGATATTTTTCTGTATATACTATACTTTTTAACTTTTTCAATAAAAGAGTGCAAAATATTATCATTTTTACTCTTTTAATATTATTTTGAATTAAATTTCTGGAGTCCAATTAGATTATCTTGAAAGTCGATAAATATTATTGATAGCAAGATTCCTTATATTGTAAGTGCTTACACTTATCCAATTAAATTGCATAATGCTTACTGAGTTACATTATTGTATATATTTTGGAAGCAACTCATTTCTTGTTACTTTGCCTTATGGCATATTGTTAAAAAAAAACAATTTAGTGTTTTTCTTGGGGCTGCTAAGTACATAAGGAAACATTGTCTACTGTAATACGGAGTAAATGCAGATTACTGGCAAATGTTAGTTTAATTTCAGTTTAATTAAATGCAAAATACATTTATATTCAAATTTCAAAATGAGAACATATTATATATTGTTTCAAATATGAATTATTTTAAAGACATTTTATTTAATGGTTAAACACCTTCTCTTTATATATATTAATGTGATAAATTAACCAAATGATTCCTAGTATTTTATTTTCCTTGTATTTTTTAAACAATCCTTATTTTTTACTTATAATGGTTTCTTTAATCTACTTCTGGAGACTGTTTATTATATCTTATTTAGTCTTTGCTTCAAAATAATAAGGAAATAATAGTTTTTATCTTATAAAATCTTAATAATGATTTGTGTTGATTTTATACTAACATAGTAGTGTTTTCTTCTTTTCTGTTACTCAAAGTATTTTAAAGTTATTAAAATTATTTCCTCCTTAATGTTGATGAAAATCCTCTTTGAGATGCTCAGATTGCTTTGATTGAAGTAAAGGAATTGCTCTGAAAATTTCCTTGACATTACTCACTTTGGTTATTCTATTTCATCTTGTGTCAATTTTGAGAACTTACATATTCCTAAATGACTGGACTTTTTCTTTTTAAAGATGTAATTTGAAAGAGTTGAAGAGTGAGAAGGAGATACACAGGGAAAGAGAGAGATCTTCCATCTGCTGGTTCACTCCCCAGTAGACCACAATGGCCAGGCCTAAGCCAGGCCAAAGTTAACAGCCAGGAACTTCATCCTGGTCTCCCATGTGGGTTGCATAAATTCAAACATTTTGATTATCTTATGCTTTTTGCAGACCATTATCAGGGAACTAATTCAGAAGTGGAGCAGCCAGGACACTAAATTGTACCCCTATGGGATGCCAGCATCACAGATGGCGCCTTTATTTGCTATGCAGCAATGCTGGCCCCATGACTAGATTTAAATGAGATTTCCAAATTTATTTGTATAGCGATGAATAATAATAGTTCAATTTTATTATTATCATGTTTTAGCTTGTATTCATTTCTACTATCCTAAGTCAATTTTTCTATTATCCTTTCAAAATATAGCTTCAAGTTTTCTCTTTTAAAAAAGTTACATTTCATTTCATTGTTGAATTTTTACCTTTTTTGACCGCTGTGTTTTTGGTTTTTTTTTTTATTTTATTTGAGAAGATCAATTGTGCCTATAGTAGGCTCTCTGTTGTAGTCTACTTTCTCTCAGCAAGATTTTGGCTAATATTTCTCAGAGGTCATTCCTGTCTGAACATTGCCTCAAGTGAAGAGAGCTCTTTTACCCAAGGTTCATACCCCTGTCCCAACATAGCCCAGCTTCAATTATGAGAATTCAGGTGCATGAGGTCATGGTCCCTGGCTCAAATGACTGATAATTCTGAATGGCCATTCTTGCTTCAGAGTTCTCTGCTGATTGATCTGAAGCATTCTGACTGCACACAACACAAACTCTCTCTTTTCTCAATACTGATTATTTTACTTCTCTTTACAAGTAGAGATATTGAGATCTAATAAACTTGCAACCATAATCTGTATGAAAAGACATGCTTAAGAGTGGCTGAAATACAATCCCATCAAGGTGGCATGTACCAATGACATCTCACTAGTCCAAGTGATCAATTTCAGTTCACAATTGATCACACTGATAGGTCTAAGAGTCAAAGGGATCACACAAACAAGACTAGTGTCTGCTAATACTAACTGATAGAATCAAAAAGGGAGAGAACGATCCAACATGGGAAGCGAGATACACAGCAGACTCATAGAATGGCAGATGTCCTAAATAGCACTCTGGCCTCAGAATCAGCCCTTAAAGCATTCAGATCTGGCTCAAGAGCCCATGAGAATATTCAAGGCATGGAAAGCCAAGACACTCTGGAAAAAAAAGAAGACCTAAATGAAAGATCTCTGTGAGTGAGATCCCAGTGGAACGAATGGGGCCATCAAAGAAGGAGGTACCTTTCTCTGAAGGGAGGAGAGAACCTCCACTTTGACTATGACCCTGTCGGAATAAGATTGAAGTCAGCGAACCCTAAAGGCTTCCATAGCCTTGGCAACTCATGACTAGAGCCTAGGGAGATTACTGAGGCCATAAACAAGAGTGTCAAATTGTTAAATCAACATCAGGAGTCACTGTGTACTTAACGTCTCATGTGGAATCTGTCCTTAATGTGTTATCCAATGTGAAGTAATGCTTTAACTAGCACTGAAACAGTATTTTACACTTTGTGTTTCTGTGTGGGTGCAAACTGATGAAATCTTTACTTAGTATATACTGAATCAATATTCTGTATATAGATAATTAAAAATGAAAAAAAAAATCTTGGCGTTAAATTGGAAATTGCCTAGAAAATTAATCAATTTTTTAAAAAAATATATCATGTAGGATCTCTGTCCTTAATGTGCTATACATTGTGAATTAATACTATAACTAGTACTCCAATAGTATTTTTCACTTTGTGTTGCTATGTGAGGGCAAACTGTTGAAATCTTTACTTAATATATAGTAAACTGATCTTCTGTATATAAAGAGAATTGAAAATGAATCTTGATGTGAAGCAAGGGGAGAGGGAGTGGGAAAGGGGAGGGTTGCGGGTAGGGGGGAAGTTATGGGGGGTGGAAACCATTGTCATCTATAAGCTGTATTTTGGAAATTTATATTCTTTAAATAAAAGCGTTATAAAAAAAAGAGTGGCTGAAACAAGTAGAGATTAAAATTGGACATTGTGATATTTCATTATATTAGTTATCAATTGCTTCATAACAGACTCCCACCCCTGGCAGTTTATAACAGACATTTTATATTACAAACACTTTCTGAGCCTCAGAATCCACAAACATCTTAGCTATGCAGTTCTGGATTAGGATCTCTCAGACTTCACAGTTCAGCTCCAGGTGGGACTTCATTCATCTCAAGATTCCACTGAGTCTAAATGATCTATTCCCAGTCTTTTTCATGTGATTGTCAGCAGACCTCAGTTCCTCGTTGAGTGTTGGTCAGAGAACCCAGTTCTTCACCACATGGATATCTGGCTTACTGTAGATCAATTGCTCCCAGAAGAGAGAAAATGAGGGAAACAGAGGGTGCAACACTGAAGCCACACACTTGTAGCAATAGAATCTTAGAAGTGATATATCCATTATTTACATCATATGCTATGGATCTCAGAGAGTAATCCTGTAATGATATAGGAAGAGACTAGCCAAGGGTATGAGTGAGTGGAGACAGAGATCATTTGTGATCTTGGTGGCTGATTACAACTGGCTACAGCAGGACGGGAACATTAGGTAGATGTTGTGAAATAAATTACCATGATATTCAGTAACTTAAAAAAAATTTTAGCTGAAAGTCTCTGTGGGTCAAGAATGTGTGGGACGGCTTAGCTGAGTCCTCAGCCTCTGAAACTCCTACAAGGCTTTACTCATCTCAAAGCTCAACTGAAAGTGACTTGCTTTCCAGATCTCTCACATGGTTGTTGGCAGGATTTAGCTCCTCGTAGTCTGTTGGACTATGGTTTCAGTCTCTCATAATCTGTTGGCTTGCAATATTTCTTCCTTTCTATTGCATATGGGCTTCTGCATAAAGTATTTCATGACAAGCAGCTGGCATGAAAGCAAGCAAGAAAAGACAAGATAAAATGCAAGCAAGACAAAAGCTACAGTCCCTGGAATGGAATCATGGAAGTGATATCTATCAGGGGGAAGGAATTATACAAGCACATAAATACTAGGAGATTGCTAATTTTGGCAGTCACATTGCAGCTGGCAATGTTTACCCTACAAGATCTTATAGGTAAATTTAGCCACAGTAACAAGTTGGCTGGGCAATTATAAAAGACTTACTGCTAGAGGAAAAAAAAATTTAAATCGTAATTACAGAAGATGTCTTTAATCAGATAGTTGAGAAATATGGAAGATATTGATATAGTAATAATAAGTATGATGGAGATGAATGGTTGTTGTTGGAGACCACTGATTCTTTAGAGAGAGACAATGCAAAATTGAAAATGATTAACTGTCAATTAAAAGCTAAATATGAGAGCCTGTAGGCTCACTTGGCAGCATCTAAATCACGTCTCCAACAGCTAGAGGGCAAAGAAATTGAGGACCAAGCTCACAACTTAATTGTAGCAGCAACTGAACTCCAAAAATGTTCAAATTACCAACTTGTTAAGCCAAGTTCAGGACCTTGATGGAAAAAAAAGTGAACCCTGAAACGAATATATGGATTGAATAATATTCAAGGATGATTTTTTTAAACAAATCATGTCCAGATATAATTGTAGGAATTTCTGAGCAGTTCTCCTACAGAGTACAATCTCACTGCTTGCCATTCCAACAGTCTGTCTTTAATACTATCAGTATCAAGTTGTCTTTTCCAATGCACTGCCCCTGGGTGGTGTGCTATCTTCAGTAAGCCCTAGTCAGCAAGCACCAAATTTAATACTAAAAGCTTAACAGTGATTGGCATGTCACCAACTGAGAACAAGATATTATTTTCAAGAAGGAAAATAGAACATAAATTCAAGAAGTAGAAAAATGGAGTTATATCAAAGGCAAACTATGTTAATTTTCATCTCAATCCTATCAAGCCATTACTGACAACTGAGGGCTAAGCAGTGCCCAGAAGCAAGTTCAGAAACCTGTTCAAATATTGCTATTGCCAAATAACTAAATTTTTCCAGGTCTCCTGACCTTCTGTAAATAAAATAATATTACATTTTTGCAATGCAGATTCTACAGAAGTTCAGAAGACTACTTGCTCAGTATAAAAGTTCTAATCTTGGTAGAGAAAAAGGAAAGCTGTTGCTCAAATACTAACAGAAAATGAGAGCAGATGTCAGAGTACAATCTCAGTATCTGAGGCAAGTTTTGGAATGGTGAAGCAAAAGTGAGCAAAGGTTGCAGTAGCCTGCAAACAGCATTACCCTGAGGACCATCCGTGCTAACTTTTACCACCTGCCCGCTTGGAGGATGCATTCACATTTTAGAAGGTTATTTGTGCAGCTTTCATATTTTGCTATAACAGAAGAAATGTATGTGTAGAAATGTAAGCTGGAAATAATCACTATTTGCTATCTCCTACAAGCAGGCCCTGAGCAATTCTCTAACCCTATACACTGAATTGGGCAATGAGTCCCCACAACGCACATCTGTTTACTCTTACCAGGTCAGAGAGTCTTAACCTCACCAGAGAGCCTGGCCCCCAGGCCTCTCCTCCAGTGCCCTGCTCCAGGCATCCGTGAAGTTCTACTTTAGGTCACTCTACTCTTGCTAGCCACTATCTCACTGGACTGCACTGATATTTTCTAACCCTTTCACCCAGTCTTCACTACATGCTATTAACTCTTCCAAAGTAAATTTAGTTGTAAAGAAAGCACTTAAAATGTCTTTGTGCAGTGATGCTAAAAAAAAAGTTAAAACTGGAGTTTAAAAATAAAGGACACTTAGAGACAGAATTATGGCAGAGCAGGTAGAGCTGCCACCTGCAACACTGGCACCACACCTGGATTCTGGTTTGAGACTTTGCTGCTCCACTTCTGATCCAGCTACCTGCTATTCTGCCTGGGAAATCAGTGGATCATGGCACAAGTGCTTGGGCCCCTGCACCCATGTGGGAGACCCAGAAGAAGCTCCTAGCTCCTGGCTTCAGACAAACCCAGCTCTAGCTGTTGTGGCCCCTTGGGGAATGAAATAGTGGATGGAAGATCTCTCTCTCTTTCTCTTTGGATGTGTGTGTGTATGTGTGTGTGTGTGTGTGTGTCTCTTCCTCTCTCTCTGTAACTTTGCCTTTCAAATAAATAAATAGATAGATAAATAAATATTTTTCAGGAAAGGACATTGGTTCATATACTATAATGATCTGAATTACCAAGAGGTATATTAACTATTCTAATCAAAGCCATTAAATTTTTATAAATTGGCTGTACCTTTATTTTCACAACTGACTCATTATTTACATATTGAAAAAGAGAACTTAGGAATAAATAATTAGGTTTTAAATAAGCAAATAATCTTGAAATAATTTTTTTTATTTCTACCATTTTCTTTTATTTCCCTTTTGCGAGGTACAATATGGAAAATCGTTTCCATATCCTTTTAATTCAATGTTCTCCTAGAAGTGAGGAGAAAAGCTTTGATAAACTCCTTCTTTGAAGGCTTCCTTTGTGCTGATTGCTCATTATTTACTAGGGCTTCTATAACAAAGAATCACAAACCTGGTATCTTCAATAGAAATTTATCATTTCACAGTAACAGAGTCAGAAGACCAATCAAGTTGCCTTCAGGGTTAACATCTGCTGAGGACTGTGAGGAATGAGTCTTATACAGGTCTGTTTCCTTGACTAATGAGTACTTGTCTCCTCTCCATGTTTCTTCATGTTTTTCTTCCATTTTTGTCTTTAAGTGCAACTTTCCCTGTTTATAGGACACCAGTCATATTGAATTAGAAGCCACCATTCCAGTATGACCTCATATTAGCTTAATTAATTAAATTTGCAATCATCCTATTTCCAAAAAAAGTTTTATTCTAAAATACTCTCTGGACTTCGACATAAGGATTTTCTTTCTTTATTTTTTTCAGTAGAGGCTTCACAGTTCCACATTTATTATATAGTGGACAAAATATTTTTCAAGTGCTCTCCCACTCTTATCAACATTTAAGAGTATCAGCTTTTTCAGAGAGACACAACTCACCCCTTAACAGTGAAGTTAAGATTTTAAAATACAAATCAGTGGGGAGGAAAATGTGTTAAATGAGAGCATGAGACTTAAAAAAATAATGTTCTAACTGCTATTTTTAATGTCTGACTACACAACCCTAGAAAATTCCTAGAAGCAACCAGGGGCGATTGCTCGGAGTGCAGTGCTCACAAGACGTTTCTGCAATGCTTTTTGATTTTTGTTTTGTATCAGATGACTTAATTCTTGGAAATTAAATTTTTACTATTCAAAAATATATTATTTATTTACTTGGTTATATACTATCCGTTACTGAGATAAACATATGACTCTAGCAGAGAAAGGCATTCAACATTGGTAAATGGAAGTACTCTAATGCCCAAGCTCCTAGTGAATACTGATAGCTTTTTTTCAGTATAATACATGAAAAACTATAAATTCCTTTCATGAACTGACTAATTTTTACTTTCAGCAACCATCATTTTTTATTTCCTGCAGTCATTCGTTTGAACCAATTGATGAAGACTCAACAGTCTCTTTTCCGACTGACTGAATTAAACCAACTAATTGGATGACATGAAATCAAGCAAAGCTAATATTGATGTATTTCATTTTAAAAGTGAAGTTACTTTAGAAATACCTTAATAAAGTTATATTTACACTTATACTTGCTGTATATAAATTATGTGAAGAGAAATGCCAGGGAATAATTAATAGGTATCTCGTATGAGTGTGTAATAGATGAATTAAAGTGTTGATTTTCAATTTAGATAACAGCTTCAGAATGCTGTTACTATTTTATTAAAGTGCTTAAAGTGTTTGTGAATGAAATATTATGATAAGAAAGTGTTAGGGAATTCAATACTGGCTGTTGACAATTCATAATACCTTTCTTCCCCCCACTATTCTGTTTCTTAATATGTATCGTGACACTTAAAATATATCATAAGTCATAAATTATTAATAGTCCTATTCATTTCTAGTTACATAAATGTGTTTATTTTAAATTGCTTCATTTACAATATTTTCCAAAATGTGGTCTCTAACTCAAGGTAAAATTATTAAACCTCCTAGGTCACCTTTATGTAGATTTAAATTGCCATACAAAGCTATATTTTATAAATATTTGACATATTAATGACCATGCATTATCTGTCTCATTCTTTTCCTTTGACTTTCCTTTGACATTCCATTACAAACAGAAACTGAAAGAATTTTTCCCCAATCATCCAGTCTTACAAATGATGAAAAAAGATGAGTGACAACAAAGTCACAGAAGATAGTCATAATGAAAGAATGCAAAGGTAGAAAATCTCCCAGTAAAAGTACAAATTAAATCCAAAGTAAACAATCAGAATATTTATGGAAAAATGGCAGGGTCATGTGTTACTTATCAATAGGGTCCTTGAATGTAAATGGACCAAATTCTCAAATGATAAGAAAAAGATTGGTTGATTGGATTAAAAAAAAAACACCTAACTATTTGCTGCCTACAAGAAACACACTTCACCAATAAAGATACCACATACAGAATGTGAAAGGATGAAAAAAGATATTCCATGCTAATGGAAAGCAAAAACAGGCAGGTGTAGCCATCCTAATATCAGACAAAATAGACATTAACAAAAACTGTTAAAAGAGACAAAGAAGGACATTATGTACTGATTAAAATATCAATTCCAACAGGAAGATGTGACTATAGTAAGTTTACATACACTGAATGCCAGAGTGCCTGGCTAGTTAAAATAAATGTTAATGGATCTAAAGGAAGACATAGACTGAAATGCAATTGTTATGGGGGCTTCAACACCAATACACAGATCACTAGACAGAAAATCAATAAAGAAGCAACAGAGCTAATTGATACTGTGGAGCAAATGAACCTAGCATATCTACAAATTGTTTCATTCCATACTTGAAGAATATACATTCTTTTCATCATTATATAGAACTTTCTATAGGATAGACCATATAGTAGGTAATAAAGCAAATCTCAGAAAATTCAGAAATAGCTAAATCATACCATGCATCTTCTCTGACCACAATGGAATGAATTGGAAATCAACAAATCAAGAGTCTCTAAAATATATGCAAATACAAAGAGAGTGAACAACATGCTCCTGAATGAACAGTAGATCATTGAAGAATTCAAAAGGCAAATAAAAAAAGTCCTGGAAACAAATGAAGATGATAATACAGCATATCAAAACTTATGGGATACAGCAAAAGCAGTGTTAAGTTTATAGGAATTAATGCCTACATCAAGAAATTGGGAAGGCATCAAATAAATCAACTTAATGGTTCTCAAGGACCTAGAAAAACAAAAAAAAATCACAAATTAGTAGGAGGAAAAATAATTATAGGAAAAATAATCAAAATAGAAACCAAAAATCTGCATAAGATCAGTAAAATGAAGAGATATTTTTAAGAAAAAAACAAAATTGATACAACATTAGCCTAACTGATCAAAAAAAAAAAGAGAGAAAAGATGCAAATCAATAAAACAGCAGATTAAAAAGGAGATAAATAAATGAATCATTTCAAATTACTACATAAATGTATAAGCCAACAAATTGGAAAATATAAAAGAAATGGATAGATTCCTGGACACATACAATCTACCAAAATTGAGTCATGGAGACATTGAAAGTATAAACAGACCAACAACCAAAATGGATATTGCATTAGTAAAAATGAGCCTCCCAAAAAGAAAAGCCCAGAACTGGATTGCTTCACTGCTGGATTCTACCAGACTTTTAAAGAAGAAATAATTCTAATTCTTTTCAAGCTATTCAAAACAACTGAAAGGATGGGAATATTCCCAAATTCCTTCTATGAGGCCAGCATTACCTTAATAACAAAACCAGAAAAAGATCTAACAAAGAAAGATAACTATAGGCCCATATCATTGATGAATATAGGCTTAAAAATCCTGAACAAAATACTAGCTAATTGAATCGAACATTATTATATCAGAAAGATCATTTACCCAACCTGATTCTTCCACCACTGTTATTCAATATCGTTCTAGAAATTTAGCCAGAATCATAAAGCAAGAAAAACAAATCAAAGGGATACAATTTGGAAAGGAGAAGTCAAATTATCCTTGTTTGCAGATGATGTGTTTCTATATATAGGGGGAAAAAAGGACTCCACTAATACATTTGGCACTCATAATAGTGTTTGGTAAAGTTGCACAATAAAATTGACAAAATCCAATAACCTTTGTATATACAGACAATTCTATGGCTGAAAAACAACTTATAAGATGAGTCCCATTCAAAATAGCTGCAAAAAATTTAAATACCTCTGGATAAATTTAGCAAAGGAGAAGAAAGATCGCTACAATGACAGTTACCAAATATTAATGAAATAAATAGAAGAAGACTCAAATGATAGAAAAGCATTTCATGTTCATGAATTGGAAGACTTGATATCATTAAAATGTTGATACTACCCAAAGCAGTTTACAGATTCAATGTGATCATCAAAATACCAACAATACTCTAGAAAAAAAGGTGCTAAAATTCATATAGAAACACGAGAAACCCTGAATAGTTAAATAAATATTTCTTAAAAGATGTATTTATTTATTTATTTGAGAGGTAGAGTTGCAGATAGATGGAGAGAAAGAGAAAGGTCTTCCATCTGCTGGTTCACTTCTCATATGGCCACAATATCCAAAGCCAAGATCCAGGAGCTTCTTCTGTTCTCCCATGCAGGTGCAGGGGTTCAAGCACTTGGGCCCTCTTCTACTGCCTTTCCTATGCCATAGAAAAGAGCTGGATCAGAAGAGGAGCAGCCAGGACACAAACTGGTGCCCATATAGGATGCAAGTGCCACAGGCAGGGGATCTGCCTACTGTGCAACAGTGTAGGCCCCTGGCTAAAGCAATCTTAAACAGCAAAAATGAAGAGGCATAACAATACAAGGTTTCAAGACATACTAGAGGTTAGTTATAATCAAAGAAGACTGGTACTGACACAAAAATAGACATGTTGACCAGTAGAACAGAATAGAAACTCCAGAAATCAATCCACACATGTACAACCCACTATTCTTTAACAAAGGAGCTAAAATCTATTCTTGGAGAAAGGATAGTCTCTTCAGCAAATGGTTCTGAGAAAACTGGATCTCTATATGCCGAAGTATGAAATAAGACTTCTACCTAACAGCTATACAAAAATCAACTCAAAATGTATCAAGAGTCTAAATCTACAACCTGATATCATAAAATTAAAAGACATTGGCATGGACAAAGACTTCTCAAAAACATCCCAGAAGCATAGGCAATCAAAGCAAAAATAGACAAATGAGAATACTTCAAGCTAAGAAGCTTCTGTACGGCAAAGGAAACACTCAACACACTAAATAGGCAATCAAGAGAATCAGAAAATA
Organism: Sylvilagus floridanus; assembly: GCA_949820135.1. NCBI lineage: Eukaryota > Metazoa > Chordata > Mammalia > Lagomorpha > Leporidae > Sylvilagus > Sylvilagus floridanus. Next base: position 39,612,935 of record OX463243.1, read on the forward strand.
TTTGCAAACTGTGTGACAGATAAAGGATTAGTTTCCAGAATATATGGGCCGGCGCCGTGGCTCAACAGGCTAATCCTCCGCCTTGCGGCGCCGGCACACAGGGTTCTAGTCCCGGTCGGGGCGCCGGATTCTGTCCCGGTTGCCCCTCTTCCAGGCCAGCCCTCTGCTGTGGCCCGGGAGTGCAGTGGAGGATGGCCCAAGTGCTTGGGCCCTGCACCCCGTGGGAGACCAGGAAAAGCACCTAGCACCTGGCTCCTGCCATCGGATGAGCGCGGTGCGCCGGCCGCAGTGCGCCAGCCACGGCAGCCATTGGAGGGTGAACCAACGGCAAAGGAAGACCTTTCTCTCTGTCTCTCTCTCTGTCACTGTCCACTCTGCCTGTCAAAAAAAAAAAGAATATATGAAGAGCTCAACAAACTCAATGACAAACAAATAATCCAGTTAAGAAATGGGTAAAGGTCTTGAACAGGCATTCTTCAAAAGATGAAATTCGGCCGGCGCCATGGCTCAACAGGCTAATCCTCCGCCTTGCGGTGCTGGCACACCGAGTTCTAGTCCTTGTTGGGGCACCAGATTCTGTCCCAGTTGCCCCTCTTCCAGGCCAGCTCTCTGCTGTGGCCCGGGAGTGCAGTGGAGGATGGCCCAGGTGCTTGGGCCCTGCACCCCATGGGAGACCAGGAAAAAGCACCTGGCACCTGGCTCCTGCCATCGGTCGAGCGCGGTGCGCCGGCCGCAGCGCGCCGGCCACGGCAGCCATTGGAGGTGAACCAACAGCAAAGGAAGACCTTTCTCTCTGTCTCTCTCTCTCACTGTCCACTCTGCCTGTCAAAAAAAAAAAAAAAAAAAAAGATGAAATTCAACTGTCTGACAGACATGTAAAAAGTACTCAGGATCACCAGGAAAATCCAAATACAAACCACAATGTGATTTATCTCACCCCAGTTAGAATGGCTTTCATTTAGAAATCAAAAAAACAATAAATGCTGACAAGGATGTGGTGAAAAAGGTACCCTGATCCACTATTGGTGAGAATGCAAACTACTACAACCACTGGTGAAGACAGTATGGAGGTTTTTAAAAATCTTAAAATAGATTTACCATATGACCCAGCCATCCCATTCCTGGGAATTTACCCAAACAAAATGAAATCAGCATATGAAAGAGTTAGCTGTACCCCCATGTTTATTGCAGCTCAATTCACAATAGCTAAAATATGGAATCAACCCAGATATCTGTCATCCAGTGGATGGATGAAAAAAAAAAAAAATGTTGTGTACATACAGTATGGAATACTACTCAGCCATAAAAAAGAATGAAGTCCTGTCTTTCACAACAAAGTGGGTGCAACTGGGAACATTTATACTTAGTGAAATAAGCCAGTTCCAAAAAGACAAATACCATATGTTTTCTCGACCTGTGATAACTAATAATATATGAAAGAGGGTAATGTATATGAGTGAAATTGACATTTTATGATTTGATTACTGTTTATTGCCCTTGTCTCTACTGTTGAGCAAGAGGGTTTTTTTTTTCTTCTTACTATTTGTTGAATTCTTTACTTAGTGTAAAGTTAATCTTATGATTATAAAATAAACTAAAAGCTCATCTTTGTAAAAATTAAAAGAAAGAATAAGGTAGGAAGGGGGATGCTGGATGGGAGGGAATTTGCGCAGGAGGGAAGGTAAGGTGGGAAGTATCACTATGCTCCTAAATTGGTAATGTGAAATATAATTAATTAATTAGCAAGAGCCCCTGTATATAAAATAACTATTTCATTTTAGGCTTTGTAGTTTTCTCTGTAGTCCTTATGGAACCCTATCAATTGAGATTTTTTATTAAAACTGTAACTACTTAGATATTTTAATAAATAAATGAGTAATTAAATAATTCATGCGAATGGAAAGTCTATAGGCAGGTTTGACTCTGGGAAAGTTCAGGATTTCAAGGATTATTTCTGTGGTTCTCCCACTTCTATACAGTTTCACATGTTATTTATTCCTATTCTGACCTTACTCAGCTTAACATTCATCACTGTGGACTTCCTAGACTATTTAAGTGATTCATCTTTACCCCTGCAGTCTGCAGAACTGGCACACATCACTTTGTACAACTTCCATAGATAAGAAGAGAACATCTTTCCTGGATGCAGCAGATATTTTCTCCTCAGATCTCTTTGGCTCAAATGCAAGGCAAATTTTCTATCACTCAATGGACTAATTGGTTTAAATTAGTGTGACCTTATCAAGTCACACAACTAAACTTACAGACTATTTTTATCCAAATATCCAAGAACAAAGAAAATCTTCTCAAAGGCAATCCAACAGTATGAAAAGGAGAAAATGGGCATTGAGTGTGGAGAACATTAAATATGGGACCGTCATTGTACTGTAGTAGATTAAGCCGCCACCCGCAACACAGGCATTCCTTATGGGTGCAGGCCCATATCCTGGCTGCTCCACTTCTGATCCAGCTCCCTGCTAGTATCCTGGGAAATCACTGAGAGATGACCCAAGTGGTTGGGCCCTTGCAATCACATGGGAGACCCAGAGGAAGCTCCTGGATCCTGGCTTTAAGCTGGCCTAGCCCTGCTGTTGCAGCTATTTGGGGAGTGAATCAGTGGACGCAGACATTTCTGTCTCTGTCTCTGTCTCTGTCTCTGTCTCTGTCTCTCTCTCTCTCAATTTTTTAAAAAGGAAATAATAAATGTCTATTATGCACAAAGTTAATAGATGAAGAAACTGGAATCCAGAAAAATTCAAGAAACAGTGACAATATATAGAATAGCATTTTATTATTTTTTAAAAGATTTATTTATTTTTACTTGAAAGAGTTACACAGAGAGAGGAGAGGCAGAGAGAGAGAGAAAGACAGAGAGGTCTTCCATCAACTGGTTCACTCCACAGTTGGCCACAATGGCTAGAGATGTGCTGATCCGAAGCCAGGAGCCAGGAGTTTCTTCCAGGTTTCCCACTTGGGTGCAGAGGCCCAAGGACTTGTGCCATCTTCTGCTGCTTTCCCAGGATACTAACAGGGATCTGGATCAGAAGTGTTGCAATTTGGACTTGAACCAGCACCCATAGAAGATGCTGGAACTGCATGCGGTGGCTTTACCAGCTACACCACAGCACTGGCCCCAGCATGTTATTATTACCATACAAGATGTTCAACTACAAAACCCTACCCTCATAAAGAGAAATAAAAAGAGTAGACACGGGGCCGGCACCATGGCTCACTTGGTTATTCCTCTGCCTGTGGCACCAGCATCCCATATGGGCACTGAGTTCTAGTCCTGGTTGCTCCTCTTGCCCACTTTTCTTCTCTGTTTTGTTAATACTGATAACTTTGTAAGAATTTTTTTTTTAAATTTTCAGCTCAATTCTGAAAGATTCTTAGCATCAGAGAAAGCCTGCCAAGACATGGTTCCAAATAAAACACTTTTGATGGTATCTATAGACTGTTTCCAAAAGTAATATAGATTTCTCTAGAAGATAGGATCAAAATTCTTCAGGAGTCTGGGGTGTTAAGCCTATTATCACATTCTAAGTGCTACTATTAGCATAACAAAGCTAATCAATGCATTTTGGTCAATAACCCTCTCAACTATTAACATGGAAAAATGTGATCTTCTAAATGAAAAATCTTGAGCTAGATAAGGTGCTCATTATAAGAGGAGCAATTTGCATGTTAACATGAGGTGGGGGTAAGATTACATTTTTTAAAAACCCTCTTCACGTTCATAGTCAACTTGATTGTAAAGGATGTAATCATTGCCTCTTTTCTGTAAATTGCATTTAATAATTTTGCATTTTCTCCTAACAAGGGAAATTTGTACTAACTAAAAAGCAGAGATAGTTAAAAAATCAAAATGGTAAAAAGTAAGCAAAGGTTCTTTCTATTTTAAATTTTGATAGGTTTATATGCTGTATGTCTCAGATATATGTCTCACTTTCCAGGGATGATGAGGAGCTCCTACTTAAACTGAACGAAATCTCAAAGGGATTTGACACACCCTAATTCACAGAGAGACAGACAGAGGGGGAGAGAGGCAGAGAGAGATTACTGTAAGTCCTCAAGGCCTGCAAGCAAGGTTATGTTAAACTAAGGCCTCAGAGAATAGAGTAGACCCTTCCTAACATGCTATCTCTCTCTGGAGTAAGAAGCTGTTAATGAATTCCGAGATAGAGAGAGAGAGAGAAAAAAAAAAAAGAAAAAGAAAGGCAGTAATGGCTCCTACTCCTGTAATAAGGAGCCTAATTTTATGCTATTATCTGTTTGATGGTTTAAGCAGAATAAAGTGACAAGGATGTGGAAATGTGAGAATGAAGCAGAACAAGAGAGTGTTTATATGAGGAATAATTTCAAGCACCCATGAGGCTTCACATATAACTCATTTGCACATAAACAGGGCTTTCTTATGGATGATGGGTAAATGGAATTCCTGGTTAACAGTTTTTTAGTTCTTTTTGTTTTGTTTTGTTTTTTTGTTTTTCTGACAAGGAGTTGAAGACAGACTGATGAAATCTGGACCAAAATTGCCTTAAGATTTAGAACAATTTCTAAATGAATTAAATTTCTAAACGATCAGATGTAACTGTGTGGACTATTCCCTCTGGTCACTAACACAACACTCTTAGTCATAGTTTCAGTATTCAATATTCACACACAGTATTGCTCAATGAAGCAAACAAAAAATTGAAAAGATGCTATGTGTTTTAGTAAACACATGAAAGATTTCAATTAAATTTTACATGAGAGAAAACATATATGAACTTTAATCTTTTAAGCAAATTTTTCCTGAAAAGGGAAAGGGAATTAAAATCTAACAAGATGAAAGTTGATTAAAAATGTACGAGCGCCATCTGGTGTCAGAAACAAAAATAATTGCAGCCTGTAGCAGTCAAATGAACTCCCCATTTGGAAGGCTCAGTGCAATGCATACCTTGTAAGTAACACCCAGAGTTGTCAATACCGATTAAATTAGAACTCATTGAACTTAGGGAGAGAAGCTTGGTTGAAAGAGTATGTTTGTCATTGCATATATATTCAAATAATCAAAGAAAAATCATTCTGTTTAAACTCTAGAATTCACATAAATGCTATAGTTTTTCACTCAAATTCACTTAACTAAACCTTCCTTGAGACAGAAAGAATGTTTCTATGCTTTCAGAAGTAATGTCTCTATAAAAATATAGAAGCAGCAGATGGATAACATATTTTTAAAGAAGCAATTTTCAGGCTTATAATGCAGATATGCTAAGACGAATTCAGCAGTATTTGAAAAAGGAATCTAAGAAGTGGTACTTGAGTGTCTTGGAAATTTTTGCACATGCATCTATTAATAGCACCTGGAAAAATACACTTCACTACATCCAACTCTGCAACTGATTTCCCCACACTTATATACTTAATGTTTATTAAAAATTTAAAAATTAAAAGTTCATTACGTTCCCTTATACCAGTATATTTTGAGCTACAGGGTTTTATGGCTGTTTCAAAGACCAAGAGACTATTTCGCACCTAAAAGTACTTGTTACTAATGAACAGTAATCTCTCTGATATTAAGCAGCCTTTCTAGGTTTGCTTTCTGAGGTTTGCTTGTACAAATGAATCATAAATAGCATTGTGACTCTTTGAATAAACGCATTCAATAAGATTACAGCAATGCTCCTTCCCTACTGCCAGCTAAGTAGCATGCAGTACAAAACACAGCCATAGAGACCATGAGTAGGTAAGTCATACATGTAAAATAAGAAAGTTGAATAGCATGAACTCTGTCTAATTATTTTTTAAAAAACTGGACTTATTAAAAACTATTTAAAATGCAAAATTGAGTCTTTAAAAGGCAATGTCTTCAAGTATCTGATAAAAGATAACTGAGATTACTACTTCAAAATAAAATGATTGCACAAGATTATAGCTAGACATTGGCACCTAATTTTCAAGCAATGGTGAGAAATAGTATGTGCTTTCCACCTGCAGCCCCAAGCAACTATCCCTATCAGAAAAGAAGTAGACCAAGAGATGGTAGGGCAGCTGGCAAGCACATCATCTTTGAGCCTCATGAGAGAACTGATGAATGTAGCTGTGGAATGGGCTGACTTCTGGGACTAGATGTCTTTGCACCTGGCAAACTGCTCTTGCTTCAGGGCTGTGACTGACTTGGTGCAGTCACAAAGTCTAAAAAGGTTCAGGAGGAAAGGCACTATTAATCTCAAGTCATGAATTTCAAAAGTTGCTCATAGGGAGCTTATGTTTGACTTAAAGCAAGATCAATAACTCCATAACATTTTTTCTTGGAATTGAGGAATAATTATGTGTTATCAATTGTACTAAATGTCTACAATGTTCCAGGAATTGCTCAGGGATGAAAAAGTTATGCTGCTTGCATAAAATCAAAACCCACATAATTCAAGACTAATTCCCTCACAGTAATAAACATAAAGTGTGGGAAATATCTTCTTGGAGTACATAAATTTGCAAGAAGTAAAGTATATTTTCACTCTGAAGCATGCTTTTATTGCTTAATAAAAACTTGTACAAAGTTTTCATTTTTTTCCAACAGCATGACCTCTATGCGTCCTATTCCAAAAAAGTTAAGTGGCTTGATGCATTTACAGTTAGATTGCAAACAGTTTTCGTACAATTATAACCTGATCTGTAATTGAATGCATATGGATTTCTGCCAAGTTAAATGTATATGTTTATACATCCTCTAAAAACTATTTTTAGCATATTTCTAACATTATTAATATACATTCTTTTTTATAAAGGTTTTATTTAAAGAATATAAATTTCCAAAGTACAGCTTATGGATTACAATGGCTTCCCCCCCCAATAACTTCCCTCCCACCCGCAACCCTCCCCTTCTTTCCCGCTGCCTCTCTTCTTCCATTCACATCAAGATTCCTTTTCAATTCTCTTTATATATAGAAGATCAGTTTAGTATATATTACGTAAATATTTCAACAGTTTTTTAAAAAAATGATTAATAATCTATGCAATTTCCAATTTAACTCCACCATTCTTTTTGTAAGATTTATTTATTTATTTGAAGATGCACAGAGAGTGAAAGATAGAGAGATCTTCTATCCATTGGTTCACTCCCTAGATCCAAGAGCTTCATCCAGGTATCCCACATGGGTGGCAGGAATCCAAACACTTAAGCCATTTTCCAATGCTTTTTTCTGCTATTAGCAGGGAGCTGAATTGAAAGTAGAGCAGCCAGTACATGAACCGGTGCCTATATGAGATGCTGGCATCACAGGAGGTGCTTTACATAATTATTCCTCCCAAAACTACCTTCTAAGTCAATATTTTACACTTGGTAGTAGCTTGGCATTCTTAGTGTTTTGTTTTTCCCTCCATTTCTGATGTTAATTCCAAAGTTCCTAATTATATTCCATTTTATAAGGGGTAAGAATCATACTAATTAGTGAACATCTGAATGAAATTATTATGTAGTATAAATAAAGCTTTAAATTTTAAGAAAATACTGTTACAGAAATCCTTTGAGGAATATCTATTTTACATAATCACGGTAAAGTTTATAGGATATAGAGAATGTCAGATATTTCTGTTTACCGACTAAAGTTATGTTACCATATAGCAAGTATAACAACCAAGAATTCATCAGCCATAATAAATATGTGCAATACTTCTAATTTTATGCATGAAGTGGTGATGTTAATATTTCCATACTCTGCAATTTGAAGTTCCCACAATCCAAGTTAGATAAATGTGACCTATACAGCAATAAATGCTTTGTAAACATTATTTCAGTTAAATTGGCAATAGGTCTACAAAGCAAATGACATTATATCCATTGATGGATGAGGGATCCAATGCTCAGAGAGTTTAAATAAGATCTGCAAGGTGAAACATTTCATAACTGGCGGATTTGGGATTTAAATTGACTTTTCTTTGCTCATTCCACTGCTTAACACTTAGTTTCCAGATGTGGCCCACCCAATTTTTATGGGCCATGATTACCCTCTGGGTGTAATGTTACCAAAGGATTGGAGAAACAGACATCATAGATATACTTTAAACAGCTTATAACCTTAAACGAGATATACAGAACACACACAAAGCGTAACAGGAACTTTAGTATGATGGTGTATGGTGTTGGCTGTTACTATGCTTGCCAACAGAGGCAGGCACTCAACATTCTTCAAACTCCTGCAACGTGAAAGACACAGGCCAGGCATTGTTGACAAAAAGGAATATGCACAATTCTTATCCTATCAAGCGGGAGAGGAATACAAGTCAATACTAATTTATAATGCATAATAATGAGGATTTTGATAAAGCTTGATGTAAAATATTGTAAAAGAACAGAGTGGCAATGTACTTTTTTGAGGGGGTAGTATCATTTTTGAAAACATCATTCAGAATGAAATATCTATGAAAAATTTTGAAGGTCAAGTGGGAATTATATAGGTGAAGAGAATGTGTACATTAAACATTGTAGAAATCTAAAAGAGCATGTGAAAAGTTGCTGCTGTGAGAGAGTAGCAGATACCTGGTGGAATACAGTTCACTGCTAGACAAGTGATCTGTAGGATGTAGGTTAGGGTGGCAGGAAAAGAAAGAAGCTATGGAAGCAAGAGCAAGAATAAAGAACATTCAGAGATGTGGAAACTTCTAAGCTAGGATTTGATGGATCAATTTGACAACAAATAGATCAGAAGGTCTTTATATGTGAAGTAGAAAAAAGAGATACTGAGTTGTGAAATTTTTAGCAAGGCAAAAAAATGATTTGTTAAGACAAATAAATGTTCAATGTATGCCAGAAACAATGATATAAAATGGTCCACTAATAATAACTGATAAGTAAGGGAAACACATACTTACGTGTTTTGGGTATGTTTTTCTATAAATCTACATAATAAAAAGAGAAATATGAAACTATCACTAAAATTGACAATATGAAACATTAATATAGTGTTCATTATAATGTGATGAAAAGAATTCACTGATAAATACAAATATACTTAAATATGTTCTTTGGAAGCCAACGCTGTGGCATAGCAGGTAAATCCACCACCTGCAGTTCTGGAATCCCATATGGGGGCTGGTTCTGACCCTAGCTGCTCCTCTTCCAATCAGATGGAAGACTTCTCTGTCTCTCCTCCCCCCTTCCCTGCCTCTGCATCTCTGTAACTGCTTTCCAAATAAATAAATAAATCTCCATTTTTTTTAAAAAAGATGTTCTGGAACATACCCATTAAGGGGATAAATTCTTAAATCAATTAAAATTATGTATTTCCACACTGTAGATTTTTTACTGTTTTATGGGAAAGTTAAAGTCAGATTCTCTTTAAATAGTTTTTAGTGATATAATTAACAAAGAACATGTGGGAAGAAAAGTGAAAAATTCATTTCAAAATAAATAGTTTATAAATAGAATCTATTAATTTTTCCCAACTAATTAAAGTGAGAGAGAATGGTTTAATAAATAAACTATTTTTATTCTCAATGACTCTCCAGAATCCTGAATTTTATTGTAAAAAAATGTGTCATAGCTTTGCATTCTGATGTATTTTGTATCTACGCTTATGGAAACATTTATGTAGTTATTTAGAAGCTATATAGTTATTTAGACGTTACATAGTTATCTGAAGTTGTCAGAACATCATCAGATATAATGATAAAATTCATTGTTGTTTGCTGCATACATAAATAAGTTGTACCTTTTATAATCTTGGAATTAATATTATATTTTATAAACTAAAGTATGATAAAAATGCTTATAGATTATTAAGAAACCAAAATTTAAAAGCCTGTGTCAGAACTTCCAAAATCCTTTTGTTAACAATAAGTGTGTGACTATTTTGTTTGTTGAAGATAGAAATGTGCAATGAGATATAAAACGATGAAAAGACTGGGAAAGAGTGTCACAAAAATAAGTTCTCCACATTGTGTAGAAGACATGGAAACTTCAATATCATGGGATTCATATTAATGATAGGGCTTGCAAATATATTTGTATGTATTGCTATGTTTCATACTAAGGATGTAAGAAAAAGATATATTGATAACAGCATGAAAAGAAAATTTAGCAAAGGAACAGCCTGTAAGCAAACAACGGAGCTTTACAATGTTTAAGAACCCTGAGTCTGGGGCCCGCGCCATGGCTCAACAAGCTAATCCTCCGCCTGCACACTGGGTTCTAGTCCAGGTCGGGACACCAGATTCTGTCCCGGTTGCCCCTCTTTCTGCTGAAACTTGAATTAAAAAATAGTGAACTCATTGACAAGTTAGTTGTAAAAAGTTGATGGTGACAGTGCTTCAAATAAGTTCATTAATGGATAACTCATTTTAAGAAGGAATGAGACATTGTTCAAGATGAAGCCTGAAGTAGCAGACCATCTACACTAATTGCTGAAGAAAAAAATGAACCTAGCCTGTGCTCCAACTGAGAAGGACCAATTGTTAATAATGGAAATAATACCCAATAACCATGAATATCTTGATTGGTATCACTTATACAATTTTAACTTAAAAACTAAATTGGAACAAATTGTCTGCTCAATAAGTACCAAAATGGTTGTACTCACAACTGCTGCAAGAAAGAGCCGCACTTTTAATTGAAACTTTAAACAAGCAGGATCAAGATCCTGTACTATTTCTTTGAAGAATTGTAACAAGAGATAAAACATGACTTTACCAGCATGATCCCAAAGACAAAGCACAATTAAATGAATGACTACCAGGACGTAGAAGTGGTCCATTCAAATCGAAATTGGACTGGTGGAGAGCAGAGGTCATGGCAAGATTTTTGAGATGCTCAAGGCATTTGCTTTTTGTCTTTCTGGATGATCAAAGAATGATAAAATCTGTTTACTTGTTAGGAAAATGGTGCAGTCTTATCTATGGCTCAATCTACACCCTGACACCATCCTAGGCTGTAGCCTCGACCGCCATTGCTGGAAGCCAGGTGGCCACATGGCCAAACCACCCATGTCAGCTCTACCCTCATCCTAATGGGATACACTGCTTCTGCTTCCCTGCCTACCCTCTGGCAAAGTTTTGAAAGGATCTGTTCCTGAACACGTGGCTCTCACTCACCTGCTCGCTCATCTCATTCTCTCTTGCGCTCTCTCTCTCTCTCTCTCTCTCTCTCTCGGCTCCTCTAGTCTTCTCTCCTCTCTCCTCTCCCTCTCCTCTCCTCTCTTCACACTCGCTCTCTTCCCCTCTGTCTCCTGAACTCTGTCTCTCTTACACTCTCATTCTCTTTTCCTTCTTCGCCCCTTCCTTCCAGTCTGTCAGGTTTCCCCCAATAAACCTTTTCCCTTACTCCAGTGTTTCGTGTGTTTTGTGATGATCTTACATTACTGAGGGAGTATGTTTAGAGAAAGCTACTAAAACTTCAGCTGAAAAAATCCTGGGAAATCTCCACCAGTGAGTTCTTCACCATGACAATACTCTTGCTCATTCTTTTCATTGAATGAAGACAATTATTTAAGAGTTTCCCTGGAAAATCATAAGGCATCCATCTTACAGTCTTGATTCAGCTCCACCTTCGTTATGTTTGTTTCCTATTCTTCAAAAAAATCTATGAAAAACACCCAATTGCTTCATGTAATAACACAAAAAGACTGCAATACTGCATTAATATGGTTGGATTCTCAGGACCCTAAATTCTTTGGAAATTGACTTACTGGTGGTATTATCTCTTATAAAAATATCTTTAACTTAATGAGACTTACATTGAGGAATAAAAGTCTATGTTTTTATTTTTATACTTTGATTCTTATTTTCTATGAACCTCTAAAGTCCTCTTACATACTGATGTACCATTTTGGACAATACTTTGAGATTGGATATCAAAATTTCAAAAATGTTGGGACTGGTGTTTTTATGGTACAGTGGGTTAAGCTGATACTTGAAACACCAACATCTCATATTAGAATGCTGGATCCAATTCCTGCTTCTTTGCTTCTGATCCACCTTCCTGTTAATATGCCTGGGGTGGTAGCAGAAGATGGCCAAAGTACCTACACGGGAGACCAGGTTGGAGTTACTGGCTCCTGGCTTCAGCCTGGGCTTGAGCAGAAGTCAACAGCACCTATTTTAGCCATTTTAGGAATGAATCAGCAGATGGAATATCTCTGTCTCTCCCTCTCACTCTGTAGTTATGACTTTTGAATAAATAAATAAATATATTTTTAAAGATTTATTTTATTTATTTGAAAGACAGAGTTATAGACAGAAGTAGAGACAGTGAAAGGTTTTCCATCCGATGGCTCACTCCCTAGAAATGGCCGGAGCTGCGCCAATTCGAAGCCAGGAGCCAGGAGCTTCTTTCAGGTCTCCCACATGGGTGCAGGGGCCCATGGACTTGAGCCATCTTCCACTGCCCTCCTAGGCCATAGCAGAGAGCTGGATCGGAAGAGGAGCAGCCAGGACTAGAACTGGTGCCCATATGGAATGCTAGTGCTTCAGGTCACGGCGTTAACCCGCTGCACCACAGCCTCAGCACCATAAATAAATATTTTAAAATGTGAAATTTTTCATTCTCTCTCCACTTCCAAATATCTTAACGAACAAAAATAAGATTACAAAATATCTCAATTTCCTGATTGTTGCTACTCTAGGCTATGATCTCTATGGTCTAATAGTCATATACAAGAGAATAATAGAATTAAATTTTAAAATGCTATTATACATTTCAGATTAATGCTTTATCCTAGATTAGTATATATATATATATACATATGTATATATATATATGTATATATATATATATATTTATTACTTTTGTGTTTTACAGTGCCACTTCTACCAAAGGTAACTTCAGACATTAGCATCAAACCATTCATTATGCACTCATTAATGCACATTTCAGTACACAAAGGTATGAGTGATACCTTCTTATAGACCTGCCTGGGTTAATAAAAGACAAGATTGGATAGTAGAAAAAAAAGAATGAAGCTTGTGATCAATACTATCTGTTAAATAAATGTTGAAAGAAAAGGAACTGACTTTAGCAATTGTAGTACAATTACACAGTTAAAAGCTTTGCAGTCCTGATTAAATCATTTGCACCTGTCAATCTCAGGGTTGCATTGTAAGAATTTTATAAAAAAAAAAAAAGAAAAAGAAAAAAAGAGAATAAACACCACTTAGAGGTTTGGTGGGTTTATTTATTTATGTATTTTTTTATTTATTTTGTATGTGTGTATGTTTTTGTTTTGTTTTTGTTTATTTGTTGCTAACCAGAGCAATGACTAATACATGATTTGCTTTACACAGCTATGTCTATAGGGGTTGAGTACATTGATTCAAGTCAGATACTCTAAGAATGAATCCTGGCTACACTACTTTTTAGGTTTGTTTCATTTGACATCATTTTTTGAACAAATGAGGTGATAATAATGATATCTACCTTATGAGGACTGATTAAAGGATGTGTTGTATACACCAAATTTTGGAAGAATACCTACCACACAGTTACTATAAGTATGGACTGTGATTATATTTTTATTCTTGAGATTAAAAATATGAATATAGGGTTGGATGTTGGGGTTAAGTGGGTTAAGAGGCCTCTTGGGATGCCTACATCCTGTATCAGAGTGTTGGTCGAGAACTGGCTATCATACGTCTGATTCAGCTTTCCACTAAATCATCCAGAGGCAAGAGACAATGGCCCAAGTCCTTCTGGGAGACCTGGATGGAGTTCCAGGCTGCAATCTCATCCACCCCTGATTGTTGCAGGTATTTGGGCTAGTGAAGCAGTGGATGGAAAATCTCTCTCTTCCTTTCTGTCACTTTGCTTTTCAAATCAAATAAATAAACCTTTCAAACAAATAACATTATATATGTGTATGGATAATGCATATGTGGCAACTCATCAAATACCTTATATAATGGTGGCTTATCAAAATCTATTTAAATATGCATATACTTCAATAATTTGATTCAAAGCTATGTTTAGCAAATTCTAATACATACTGGAAAAATTATTGATAGTGTACAGAACATAAAAGAAGTCTTTCTAACTGAGATGAGTTAATTTTCCTCAGAGGTCTGGATTGCCACAGTTGTTGACTGTGCTGATGTAGCAGTCATCATCCCTTTGTAAACAAACACATAAAGGAAACTTTCAATGAATACTACCTAATGGGGCCTCTAAAATGGAATCTGAAGTGGCATTAACACTTTGAATAAATTGTGTCCTTTTGGTAATTGACCATTGTAAAATAGTGCCATATTGTGAAGGGTAATTATGATTCTTGAAATTCTGATCTCTGTTGTGCCACATAAAATTCTATTCCACAGCAATTCCCTACTCCACTGGGTAACTAGCAATCTGGCTGAGCGCTCAACTTAGATAAACTCAAAAGGAGCAGTTCATTGAGTTGAATTTGCATGCATACATTAAAAATCCCATAATGACTGATAGAAACACTTGTAACTGGCACATCATAAAACCAATACTATTACTAAAATTAACTTTTCTGCTCCTTTCGAATGATGGATTGCTCCTATAGGAAAATGTAATATGTACTTATGAACAACTCAGATGATAATAACCATGGATTCAAAAGTTAATATATGTATCTTGCAAAAATATAAATGTTTGCATGTATAAAGCATGTAATTCAGAAAATAAATGTATATATTTAATTTCTTACACTACTTCACTTTTGTAGAATTTATATGATAGATAATAGAATTGTGTGCTTCTTTAAATCTCTACTCCATTTAAATCACCATCCTTAATATCATCGCCATTAATGGTTTACTGGAATATTAGTGGAATTTTCAGACATATATGCACTATTTTAAAACCCTTTATACTTATAAAACAAGGAATGACTTCTAATGTAAAAGGAGAATGAGATTGATTGGCTTGCCTTCTTAAGAATACTGGGACCACTCCAAACTATAGAAATAGAACCATTTCCCCCCAATTTTTCTCTTTCAGAGAAAATCGTAACAGAAATACCATCTAATATCTTTTACCTGAACCTCAATTTCAACCTTGAGTTTTATATCCCCAAAACTTTAGCAGACTTTTAAAATTTTTTTACAATTCTTTCAATGTTTTAATAAAGATTTGTTTATTTGAAAGGCAGAGGTATAGAGGCAGAAGCAGAGAGAGAGGTCTTCCATCTGCTGGTTCACTTTCCAAATGGCTGCAATGCTCTAGTTGGGTAGATCCAGAACCAGGAGGCAGGAACGAGGAACTTCTTCTAGGTATACCATGTGGGTACAGGGAACCAAAGGTGTAGGCCATCTTCTAATGTTTTCTCAGAGCACAGCAGAGAGCTGGATGAGAAGTGGAGCAGCCGGGACCCGAACCAGTGCCAATATGGGATGCCGGCACTGCAGGCAGTGGCTTTATCCGCTATGCCACAGCATCAGCCCACCAATATTTCAATTTTTAAAGCTAAATTCTTATCTTTTATTTGCTAGTCTCTAATTAACTGTGTACTTCTAGTCAATATTACATCATATATATTTTGTCTAAAATTACAGATGTCTTACACATTACATTGATGATTTAAGTGCAGGTTAAAGATTTACCAAACTTTCTACAAGAGTATTCACACATTACACGTGAGGGGGATAATTGCATCAACTTTCTGAATTGACATTTCGAAATATGTTTTGAACTGTTCAACACATCTATAAACTCGCCATCTAAAAAGTTGACTAAAAAAAGTTTGCCTAAAATCATTTATGTATATGAATAATTCTACAATAGTGAAACTGAATACAAAACAAAATAACTTTGTATATGGAGATTAGCCTAATCATTCTTTGAATTTTTCCATATGAGAATTTAAATATATAGTGAGCCAGCCCACCGCATTCACAGGTTAAGCATCCCATATTGGCATCCCCAATATGGGCCGGCATCCCATAATGGCATGCAGGTTAGAATCCTGGCGGCTCTGTCTCCAATGCAGACCCCTGCTAATGTGCCTGGGAAAACAGCAGAAGATGGCCCAAGTACTTGAAACCCTACCACCCACATAAGAGAACCAGATGGAGTTCCTAGTTTCTGGCTTTGGCTTGGCCTAATCCTGGCTATTGTGGTGGAGAGTGAATTAGTGAATAGATTGATTCTCTCTCTCTCTTTCCCCTCTACCTCCCCCTCTACCTCTTCTCTTTCTGTTTCTGTTACTCTGCTTTGCAAATAAATAAATAAATACCTTTGAAAAAAGGATTTGCCTATCAAAAATCTTCAGAAAGGATTGTTTTTAAGTAGAATATATACTCACCTCTTTCATTTGTCTTTATTAAAAGCAATCCTGATATGATTTAAAGTTTATGGGAGTGTGTTTTTAAGTTTTTCACTTGTTGAATATTATGGTTAGTGGTGAATCAAGCCTGTGAATATAGAGCAGATTAAAATTATGTCTGCAAAAACTGATGACAGGAAGAGAGGGGAGGAGGAGGATTGGTAGTTGGCGAAGGTGTATAGTACGGCTGTCTTCTTGGAACTGTACTTATGGAATGTATTAAATCTGTTCTTTGTATACTAACAAAATATAAAATTTTGTTATAAAGTTATATGCATATACTATGTCATTGTGTATAAGGGATTTGAGAGTCAGCAAATTTTGGTATTCATAGAGTTTTGAAATGTATCTGCTGTAGATGCCAAGGGATGATTGTACCTGCAACAGTGGCGGGTTGATTAAAACAAATGACAATGCACAAACTGAAGTAATATAATTCTTTTAGAATATTGTAGAAAAATGCTGTTCATGAATTTCTACCTGTTTATAACGGAAATAATTTCCTGAGACTTAAGACAATGTGCATTATAAAAATATAATCCTGATTATATATGTGAACTGTTGGTAGTGTTTATCTGACTAGTTGATAATAGCTAACTGTAACTTACTTATTTGTGATGTGATTTTGGGAATTTGCTGAATTTCCTATAATAAATGGACTTTTTTTAGATCTATAAAACTAAACACTATCCAAAATGGAGAGACTATATAGTAAAGAGGTTTTCTTTCAATATTGTGATAAGAACAATATTACAATTATCTTTCAGACAGACAAAAACAAAAGTAAATGCCTTCAAAAAATTCACATCATGTAATTTATTTCACTTGTACTGGGCCCTATTACCCAGTTCAAATCCAGTCACTTCAGGCACAGCCAGAAGGCAGAAGCATCTTCTGTATTCTCAGTGTCGTCTGTGCTGAGGATCCCTTGACTCTCCTATCCATCACTGCATTTATAAACTCAGCATTTCTGTTTGCCCCAGTTTTACTTTACAAAAGCTTTCAAGTGGTAAAACATTACATCACACACCCAAACTGTCCTGGATTTTTGGCAAGTACAAATCATAGCAGCTTTGCACATAATTGAAAATTAATATTCATTGTCCAAGTAATGAAGAAAAAGCATCTTAATATCACATAAGTCAATACATCTGTGAATGTCACTTTTGTATCATCTGAATTGTGATAGTCATCGTTTTTTCAGGCCTTCGTGGATTTTACAATGGAGAATACAGAAAAGTCTCAGACATCTCAGACACTTGGTGGATGCTGAGAACCATGTTAATGGACTCAAAAAGGGTTGGAGCCAGCGCTGTGGTGGAGTGGGTTAACGCCCTGGCCTGAAGCACCTGCATCCCATATGGGCACTGGTTTGAGACCCGGCTGCTCCTCTTCCAATCCAGCTCTCTGCTATGGCCTGGGGAAGCAATAGAACATGGCCCAAATCACTGGGCCACTGCAACCATGTGTGAGACCAGGAAGAAGCCTGGGTCCTGGCTGTGGTTTGGTGCAGCTCTGGCTGTTGCAGCTATCTGGGAAGTGAACCAGCAGATGAAAGCACAAAGTTAACTGAAAATGAACCTTAATGGAGAATGGGACTGGGAAGGGGAGAGGGAGGAGGAGGAGGGGTAAGAGGAGGAGGAGGAGGAGGAGTATGGGTGAGAGGGTTGATATGGTGGGAAGAATAACTATATTCCTAAAGTTGTACAGATGAAATTTGTATTCCTTAAAAAATAAATTAATTAAAAAGAAAACCAGGATGGCCAAGGGGGACTATCTATGCAAATGAAATTTGGGAAGATACTTTTACAAAGACAAATGCAATCTCTTTTAAGTAGTATCCTTTGATTCAACTGCTTACTAGTATGTGTTTTTGCAGTGCTTAAAACGGAAGCTGTGCGATTTGATGTTCAGAATATACAAAGGTACTTCAAAAAGTCTGCGGAAAATGCAATTAAAAGGTAAGCATTTTGCTGCAAAAATAAAAAAGACTCTCTCTCTACCTCTGCCTCTTTGTAACACTGCCTTTTAAATAAATAAATAAATCTTTAAAAAATTGAAACTCCAAACATTTAATAACTTATGGAATTGCTTTCAAGTATGGATGGGTTTAATTGCCACACACATTTAAAGCAAGGTTTGTTTTAGTTTTTTACTTTAACTAGAGAATAAAATGCTTAGTTTTAATTCGCATTTGAAAGGAAATGAGAGATACTAAAAGCAAAATCCCATTCTCTTCCTAGAAATCAGGATTCAATATAATGATTATTCTCAGGAAAAAAAAATACACATAGTCTAAGCTAGTTATCCATTTTAATCTCTGTAAAAGGAATATCATAAAGAAAACGAACACATCATTTTCCTAGACCTAACCACCTTTCTTTATTCTGGCTGATACCCTATCTCACACTTTCAAGGCTCCCCATAAATTACCAGCCCTGGCTAACTCTGGGCTTGCCTGCTCTCCCTTTGTCTTCTCACTTTCTGACATGATAGCTAACAAGCAATGAAAAGGTTGACGTTAGCTGACAGGAAGTCAGAAAAGTTATCCATGTTTTTTACAAACAAGCATTTGAAGAAATGAAGCAGCAGCCAACATTTATGGAGGGTTTTGATATGAGTAAAATGCATGGGTGCTATGTAAACACTTTGACAAGTACCCTGTCTTGTAATGGCAATATGTACTGTGAAAATAATTCAGTAACTATGTAGGAAGTGTTTATTATGTTAGGAAAAGGATGAAGTGCTTTATGTATTTATTAATATAATAAAAACTTTATTAAATAGTGCCTATAAGTATATGTACCTTTTCAAATTTATAGAATATGTTAAATTAGACTTATGCTAATTTTTTTTAATTTAAAGCTTAATAAAGTTTGGAAATATTATGGTACTTTGGCTCAACCTTTTATTTTTCAGTCAACTAGCATTTAAAACATTTTATTTACGGCCGGCGCCGTGGCTCAACAGGCTAATCCTCCGCCTTGCGGCGCCGGCACACCGGGTTCTAGTCCCGGTCGGGGCACCGGATTCTGTCCCGGTTGCCCCTCTTCCAGGCCAGCCCTCTGCTGTGGCCCGGGAGTGCAGTGGAGGATGGCCCAGGTGCTTGGGCCCTGCACCCCATGGGGAGACCAGGAAAAGCACCTGGCTCCTGGCTCCTGCCATCGGACGAGCGCGGTGCGCTGGCCGCAGCGCGCAGACTGCGGCGGCCATTGGAGGGTGAACCAACGGCAACGGAAGACCTTTCTCTCTGTCTCTCTCTCTCACTGTCCACTCTGCCTGTAAAAAAAAAAAATAAAAAAAAAATAAAACATTTTATTTACAATAATTGTAGGAATTTATATCTGTATAATTTCTATACATGTATACAATGTATATTGATCAAGTCAGTATAATTAGCAGTTCCCTCTTTAGATATTACTTTAGGATAGGAATCTTGGAGTGTCTCCCTTTTATTTGTTCAAAAAACATATAATATGTTATTGTGAGCTATAGTCACCCTACTATGCTGTGTAACCCAGGAACTTAGCACACATATTTGTGTATTAAACATAAATCAATTTATACTTGCTTACTACATTTTGGAATCCTAAAACATCCAAAGTAGGTAAGACTTTTATTATCCTGAACTTACCAAAGAAGAAATTGAGGCTCTAGACATGTCTGGCAGATAGGGAGTTTAGAAGTCACCACTTCTATTTAACAACATGTAAAAAGTTAAACAAACTGAAAAATCAGCAACTCTTTAGATTCATCAAAGAAGTGAGGTCTCAGGACAAACTGCTGCTCTAAAATTAGAGAGCAGTCAGGCAGATACAGAGAATTACACTTACAAGTGCATAAATCCAGGAGCAGAAACCTCTGGGCCAGGGACAGGGTAGAAAAACCATAACTCTGAGTTTGGGCTTTGCTGGAAGATCAATGTGGACAAATCCAGGAATTGAAAACTCCAGGGACACTCAGTCCTATGAGAAACCTTTGCATTTTTTTTTAAAGATTTATTTATTTTATTTGAAAGGCAGAGTTAGAGAGAGGCAGAGGCAGAGACAGAGAGATAGAAAGGGTCTTCCATCTGCTGGTTCACTGCCCGGATGACCACAACAGCTGGAGCTGCACAGATCTGAAGCCAGGGGCCAGGAGCTTCTTCTGGGTCTCTTACACAGGTGCAGGGTCCCAAGGATTTGGGGCTTCTTCTACTGCTTTCCCAGGCCGTAGTGGAGAGCTGGATAGGAACTGGATAAGGAAGTAGAGCAGTCAGGACTGGTGTCCACGTGGGATGCTGGCATTGCAGATGGTAGTTTTACCCGCTGCGACACAGCACTTGCACCGAGCCCTTGCATTTGTAAGTTTTATATACAACAGTTCTAACAAGTCTTCTCAGTGGATATTTGAGAAGAATCTCCTCATGCTTCCAACAGGAAGAGAGGGAAAGACCCATTTTGTTTTATTTTATTTTATTTTTGACAGGCAGAGTGGACAGTGAGAGAGAGAGAGAGACAGAGAGAAAGGTCTTCCTTTGCCATTTATTCACCTTCCAATGGCCGCCTTGGCCGGCGCGCTGCGGCCGACGCACTGTGCTGATCTGATGGCAGGAGCCAGGCGCTTCTCCTGGTCTCCCATGGGGTGCAGGGCCCAAGCACTTGGGCCATCCTCCACTGCACTCCCGGGCCACAGCAGAGAGCTGGCCTGGAAGAGGGGCAACCGGGACAGAATCCGGTGCCCCAACCACGACTAGAACCCTGTGTGCCGGCGCCGCAAGGTGGAGGATTAGCCTGTTGAGCCACGGCGCCGGCCGGAAAGACCCATTTTGAAACACACTAGGGGACTCTGTTTTTAACAAGGCCTCACGTTTGAGAAGCTATTTTACCAGAGTCTATCCTGCTGGGGCTTTATCAGAACCAAAGTGACTTGGAGAAGGGAAAAACCTAACTTCTACCTCCAGAGCCCTCCTGTACCATCTAAGGTAGAAAAACCTGCAATGCGCGGGGGAAAACTGCAGTCCAGAGACACAAGTTCAGCAAAAAACTGAGACCTAATCCCAGGACTATGCAATGCTCTCTCTACCCAAGCATCACATTACTGAAGCCTGTTACTGCAGTTAGGTCTTCTTTTCCACAAAACCCAAGGCTTGCTAAAGGGCAAACCTGTGAGGATCTTTTGTGCCATGGAAAGCAGTCGGACATGGCAAGAATGTTGGAATTATCAGACTAGAAACCCAAGAAAATGAAGATCAATAAGCTAAAGGCTTTAGCATGAAGGACAGATGGGGCATCCGAACAAATATGGAGAATTTCCCTGAATTAAAGTCAAACACCAAATCCAGAGATCCCAGAAATTCAAAGGGCAAGCAGAATAAGTAAGGTTTGTAAAAATGACACCTACACATATCATAATCAAAATTCAGGAAATTACAAATAAAGAAACAAACCTTGAAAGAAGCACAAAAGGAGAAAATGCAACACTTTAGCCATAAAAAAATAAAAATTGCAAATGACTTCTCAGAAATAATGTAAGCAAGGAGAGAGTAGTTGAAATATTTAAAGTATTAATGGATATCAAGAGAAATTCTCCGTCACTATTCACTCAAATGTTGCTTCTATGGCTCTCTTCCTTCTCTTTGGGAATTTCTGTTATCTATCTATGTATTATTTCTTTTATAATTTTCCCACATTTCTTAGATATCCAGTTCTGGGTAATTTTTCAATCTTTCCCATTTTCTTTAGGATTTGAGGAGTTCATGTTATCATATTTTCAAGCTCATAGATTCTTTTCAATTATGTCCAGTACACTAATGAATCCATCAAAGGCATTCATCAAGTCCTTTATAGAGTCTTAGATCTCTATCATTTCCATCAACCGATGACTGGATAAAGAAAATGTGGTATACACACACACACACACACACACACACACAATGGAATATACTCAGCCTTAAAAAAATGAAATCCTTATATTTGCAACAAAATGGATATAATTGGAAATCATTATCTAAATGAAATAATCCAGACTCCCCCCCAAAAATATCATTTTCTTTTATTTGTGGTAGTTAATATATGTAGATGTACTACTATAGTTTTAATAATCTGTGGCTATTTTAAAATTTATCGCATATGAGTGAAATGGACATATTTTCATTTGATTATTGTTTATAGCACTTACCTATATTCCCGCTGAAGTATGATCTACTGACTTATTACTTGTTGAACTCTTTATTTAGTGGATAATTAAGCTTTTGACAATAATGTAAATTAAAAGTATGTTATCTGTGGCGAGCGCCATGGCACATGCCTCCACCAGCAGTGCAGGCATCCCATATGGGCGCCGGCTCTAGTCCCGGTTGCTCCTCTTCCAGTCCAGCTCTATGCTGTGGCCTGGGATAGCAATGGAAGATGGCCCAAGTTCTTGGGCCCCTGCATCCACATGGAAGACTGGGGGGGAAGCACCTGGCTCCTGGCTTCAGATTGGTGCAGCTCCGGCAATTGCAACCATTTGGAGAGTGAACCAACGAAAGGAGGACCCTTTCTCTCTCTCTCCCTCTTGCTGTCTGTGAGCTCTACCTGTCAAATAAATAAAAAATCTTAAAAAAAAAAAGTATGTTATCTCATACTTTAAAATGGAAGGAAGGAAGGAAAGATGGAAGAAATGCAGGTGGAGGAAAGTGAGGGAAGGGACAGAGGAATAGAAGTTCCAATATGTTCTTCGAATTCTGTTTAGGAATTACAGTTAATTTGTAATCTTTTATTAAAATCATATTAAAATGAGAAAAAAATTAAATAACAAAGGGCAAGTAAAAATAAAAACACAATATTTAAAGTACTTAAAGAAAAAAAATTCACTAACAGAGAATACTATGCAAAATTATCCTTTACGCATGAGGGCGAAATAGTCTTTCTCAGGCAAAGAAAAAATCAAGGAATTTATTTACAGTAGAATTACTTTAACTAAAAATATTGAAAGAGGCTGTTCAGAGAGAAGAAAAATTACATGTATCGGAAATTTAGCTCTGTATAAAGGAAGAGAATTAAAGAATGAATAAATGAAGATAAAATAAAAATTTGTCTTATTTTTAATTGATTTAACATAGAACAATCTGTTCAAAATAATTATAACAACAATGTAGTTGATTGTGTATACTTAAGTGTGTATAAGCTTATGATATTTATGTTTAAGTGAAATAAATACCAACAAGAATAAAAGGGACACATATGGTGAATTAAAATATTTTGCTTTTGTAAAAAAATTTGCATTACCCATGAGAATTATAATGTTGAGGCCAGCACCATGGTACAGTAGGTTAATCATCCACCTGAGGCACCAGCATCCCAGATGGGTGCCAGGTCCAGTCACGGCACCACTTCCATTCCAGCTCTCTGCCATGGCCTGGGAAAGCAGAAGAAGATGGCCCAAGTGGTTAGGCCCCTGCACCCATGTGGGAGACCAGGAAGAAGCACCTGACTCCTGGCTTCGGATCAGCGCAGCTACTATCGTTGCGGTCATTTGGGGAGTGAACCAACGGAAGGAAGACCTTTCTCTCAGTCTCTCCCTCTCACTGTAACTCTCAAAATAAATAAAATCTATAAGAAAAAAAGGAAATTATAAAGTTATTTTAAAGTCAATTGGACTTATTTATAAATAGATATTGTAAATACTGTGGCAACCACTGAAAGAAATAAAATAAGAAGAAAAAAAGGAAATTGAAACATATGAAATGCTCAGTCAAAACAATAAAAGGAAGAGAAGTTTTGAAATGAAAACAGCATAAAAAATTGAAAACATTAACAAATGTAGATATGAGCTGAAATATGTCAAAAATCACCTTAAATATTAATGATTTAAACATATCACTTAAAGGACAAAGAACGTCAGAGTGGATCAAAAACAATACCCAACTATTATGCTTCCTATATGAAATCCACTTTAATACAATGACACATACAAAATTAAAATAAAAGGATAGAAACGTGTTATCATTCTAATACCAATCAAAAGTAATAGTAGGGGCCAGCACTATGACATAGCAAATAAAGCCACTGCCTAGGGTGTTGGCATCCCATCTGGATGCTACTTCCAGTCCTGGCTGCTCCTCTACCAATTCAGCTGTCTGTTATAGCCTGGGAAAGCATAGAAGGTGGCCCAAGTCTTTGGGCCCCTGCACCCGTGTGGGAGACCTGGAATAATCTGAAAGAACGTCCTGGCTCCTGGCTTTGGATCAGCTCAGCTCTGGCCATTGTGGTCATTTGGGGGAGTGAACCAGTAGAAGACTGACTCTCTCTCTCTCACTCTCTCTCTCTCTCTCTCTCTCTCTCTCTCTCTCTCTTTCTCCCTCCCGTCTCTCTGTAATTCTGCCTTTAAATTAAATAAATAAATTTTTAAAAAGTGTGAGTAGCTATATTAATTACAGAAAATAGTGGCACAGTCTAAAGATAAAAGGCCAATGATACAAGAAGATATAAGTTTTTTAACTTTTATTTAGTAAATATAAATTTCCAAAAAACAATTTGTGGATTGCAATGGCTTTCCCCCCATAACTTCCCTCCCACTCGCACCCCTCCCATCTCCTGCTCCCTCTCCCATTCCATTCACATCAAGATTCATTTTCAATTATCTTTATATATAGAAGATCAATTTAGTATATATTAAGTAAAGATTTCATCAGTTTGCATCCACACAGAAACACAAAGTGTAAAAATACTGTTTCAGTACTAGTTATAGCATTACTTCACATTGGACAATACATTAAGGACAGATCCCACATGAGGAGTAAGTACACAGTGACTCCTGTTGTTGATTTAACAATTTGACACTCTTGTTTATGGCATCAGTAATCTCCCTAGGCTCTAGTCAGGAGTTGCTGAGGCTATGGAAGCCTTTTGAGTTTGCTGACTTCTATCTTATTCAGACAGGGTCTTAGTCAAAGTGGAAGTTCTCTCCTCCTCTCAGAGAAAGATACCTCCTTCTTTGATGGCCCCATTCTTTCCACTGGGATCTCACTCGCAGAGATCTTTCATTTAGGTCTTCTTTTTTTTTTTTCACCTAAATGAAAGAAGATATGATTTTTAATATGTATGCATATTAGGACAGAGCATCAAAATATATGACAAAACTGAAACAATTGCAAAAAAAATAGATAAATTCCACTACTGTGGCTGAAGAAATTAACACCCCTATATCAGAAGAGGACAGATCCAGCAAGCAAATCTCAGTAAGGACATAGTTGAAATCAATCAACACTACTAATCAACTGAATAAAGTGAACATCCATAGGCTACTCCATTCAACAAAGCAGATTATACAGATTTTTCAAGCTCTCCTATATATGGAACATTCGTTATAATATTGTACATTCTGAGACATAAAACACACCTTAAAAACTTAGAAGAATATAAATCATACAATGTTCACTCTCAGATTATAATGACATGATATGAAAATGGAAACCAATAATGAAGATAGTTGGAAAACAGTAAAATACTTAGGGATTATAAAACATACTTCCTAACAATGCATGAGTTAACAAAAGAAGTAACAAGATAATTTTTAAATATTTTGAAGTAATTTAAACTGTAAATGCATTTATCAAAATTTGGGGAACACAACCAAAGTAATTATTAAAGGAATATTTATAACACTTAATGCATATATTAGAAAATAAGAAAGATCTAAAATAAATAATCTAAACTTTTACCTTGAAAATCTATAAAAAGAAGATCAATTAAATCCAAAGTAAGACAATGGTAAATATGTCATGTGTGGGGGTCCCTGTGTGCTGAGCCCAAGACCAGTGTTTTCCCCAGATGGCATGGCATGCCACGCATTCTTAACCTCCTGTATGGGCTAGGCAGGCACCAATTCTAATCATATAAAATGAGGAGTTAGATGTAATGTACTAATTTATTGAAAGACACATATTTCCAAAAATCAACTAAGAGGAAATGCATTATCTGTACAAAACAACCTGGAACTAATAAGTAAAATGAACTTGCAGAATAGAAGGCTAGTGTACAGAAATAAATCTCTTTCATAAAAACATTAAATGAATAGAAGTCAAAATAAAAACACATTGAAATTTATGTTAGCACCCATAAAATGAATAGGTGGATAAGATCCATATGAGCAAAATTATAAAACTCTAATGAAAAATGTCCATTATGAACTAAATGAATGGAGTAGTATTACATGTCCACGCAGAGGAAGACCCTATATTGTCAAGGTATAACTTATTTCCAACTTGCATTATAGATTCAGTACAAACTCATTCAAAATTTCAGCAGGTTATTTTATGGCTATCAGCAAAATTCTTCTAACACATATATATATAGAGGAAAAGATTCAGAATAGTCCACATGATACTGAAGGAGAAGAACAAAGTCCTAGAGGACTGATACTACCTAACTTCATGACTTATTATACAGTCATAATAAGCAAAGAGTGTAGTATTTGAAAAAGAATATACAAACACATCAATGAAATAAAATACAGAGTCCAGATACTGATCCACATGAATAAAGTCAAGAGATTTTGACAAAGAAGCAAAATATAATACAAATATAATACAATCAAGAAAATATAGTATTTTCAACAAATGGTGCTTGAACACTAGATACACATGCAAAAAGGGGGAAATCTAAACAAAATCTATATCATTTGTTTAAAAAATGCAAAAAAATCAAAATTTATCACAACCTTAATCTAACTGAAAACATGCCAAGTAGTAAAGACTACATACTATGTTTCCACATATAATATTCTGGAAATGACAAAACTATGGAGACAATAAAAGCATCAGTGCTTGTCAGGAGGTATGGAGGAGGGAGGTATGAAGAGATGGAGCCCATAGACTTCTTAACGTAGTAAAATTGTTCTATGTGACACTACAGTGGTAGATATATGTCATTATACATTTTCCAAAATTTGTAAAAATGTACATCACTAAATGTGGATCATCATGTAAACAATGGGGTTTGGATGATAATGGTGTGAAAATATTGGCTCATGAACTATAAAAAGTGTAGCACTCTGGTATGGGTTGTACATAGTGAAGAAAGTTGTGCATGGGAGGCAACAGGGTGGGTATTGATAATTTACAAAAGAAGGTTTAACCAGCTGGATTATATACTGTAGAAAAAGCAACAATCATAATGATATGTCATCCAAGCACTTCTGTACTCATTTCTTTCTTCATAATATTTTCTTTTACCAGCATTGTTTCTTTTTAATGTTGGGGAGTGTGTGTGTGTGTGTTTGTGAGCTAGAGCATGTGCATACATGTATATGAATGTGTGTGTTGAATTTTCAAGACTCAGGTCCCTTGATATTTGCTCTGTCTTTACAGTTTTCTTTGGCAAGAGCCATTTTTCAAGCTGCTTTGTTGTTGTGCTAAATAAACATTTAACCAAATTCCTCATTTATTAGATTTCCACTATTGGTCTTTTTAAAATAGATATATTAGGGAGGTAGATAGGTAGTTACATAGACAAACTGAAAGATAGATTGACAGATGATAGACAGATGATAGATAGACAGATATGTGTACACGTAGTAAGAGGGAACTCTAAAAAAATTCATGGAAAATGGAATTAAGGGATGCTTATTTTGGTGCAAAAAATATCTTGAAATGTGTGAAACATTTTTTCATAACTCTCACTTTCCACAAAATTTTTGAAGCACCCTCATATGTAGATCAATTAAAACTACTACAGAGAAATCCATGTTACTCCCCCCTTCACAGCCTACTCTACATTCTTTTTCACACTGCAGCTTCAATCATATGTTTGCTTAACTTGCTTCTCATATTAGAGTAAAAGCTGTTTTATCAGCAGCCTGTCAACTAGATACCTCTATTTATGGGTACTCTTGCTCATTTGCAGTGCTCAGTCAGTATCCAAGTTATGAAATGTGAATCTCCTATATATACAAATAACCACTTTCACAGAACTTGCTCCACTTCCTACTCACTCGAGATTGCTCCATTACAGCCACAACTTATAAACTGCCCCAACATGGAAACAATAGCCGGGAGTTCATGGCATTGAATTGCTACATCAATTTCAGAAAAGTCAATATCTATTAATCATATGTTACATACCAGGCTCTATGTTTGGTATATTGCATGCATTATTGCTTTCAAACCTTCTAGGTATATGAATATAACATGGCAATTTTTCAACACATTTTTTAAGGAAGAGAAGAAGGGGTCAGCATAAAAATATCAGGTAAAGGTCACACACCTCTTTGGCAGTGAATCCTGGAATATGACTGAAGTTATGCCTGGTGATTGTTACATACTACAAAATATGTGTTTTTATTTATTAAATGCTACCAGCTGAGCAGCCCAAATACAGTACATGAAAACAAAGTGCCAGGTTCTCCACTGATTAATGCTGACCTTCTTTAAATGCAAATGGATTTTTTAATAAATTGGGTCATATTAATAAGAAATCTAGAAAAGAAAATATTCTGTTTTTCAGCCTTCACCAAATGAACCTTTCTGTATTAATTTGACTATTTTTTATAAGAGTATATGAAAAGCCACCTAACACTCCTTATATTTTCATCTTAATTCAAAAGTGCATGCATTTTAATTGTCCATAATTTCATATTTCAGTGTCAAAAGCAAAATCATCTGCAGAGATCCTGGTCTTATTTTTATTTTATTGTCACTAAATCACATTGCCCTGCTATGCTTATTGGTCTTTCTTAGATATTTGTTACAAATCTATAATGAAAGCTTTTAAATGGGTTTTCAAATGAAAGTGAAGCATCCATTACTTTATTAAAAATATTGAAAAGTATATTTTTACCAAAGGGAAATGAATTAGATGAATAAACAGATAAACATTTTTTATTTACAAGGCTTTGAGGTATTTTCCACCAAGCAAATGAAAGTCATAATTTATTCATTAAAGACTTTCTTCTGCAAAGAATATTTACAGCTAATAATCAGGGAAGTTAAAGACTCAAAGAAGGAAATACATAAATGCCTAAAGGAGTGGGCAGCAAAACTTAAAGGGAAAATTCTAGTAGAGAAAAAGAAAAAGATGTGTGCTGCCTTGGTAGCAGGCAGTCTGCCTGCTTACATCTTTATGGCATCACTAAATCTGAGTTTAGAATTTGGGGAAAGTTGATAGAATGAAAGAATCTCCTGCTTTTCAGAGACCCTTGTTGATTGACAGAATTTTTCTTTTAATATATATTGTTTAGGAGCTGGTTCTGAGGCTTAGCGGGTAAAGCTGCCTCCTGCAATGCTGACATCTCATTTGGGCACTGGTTCGAGTCCCAGCTGTCCAATCTAGCTCTCTGCTATGGACTGTGAAAGCAGTAGAAGATGACCCAGGTCCTTGGGCCCATGCACCCATGTTGGGGTTCTGGAGGAAGCTCTTGGCTCCTGGCTTCAGATCAACTCAGCTCTGGCAATTGCAGCCATTAAGAGAGGAAGCCAGCAGATGGAAGATCTCTCTCTCTCTCTCTCTCTCTCTCTCTCTGCCTCTGCTTCTCTGTAACTCTGCCCTTCAAAGAAATAAATACATCATATATGTATATATATATACACATATATATTATTAGATTTATAAAAACTAGTACATAAATGCTGGAGCTCCAATTAGGGCTTTTGTTGCCTTGATGAATCTAGCATTATGCCTGCCTTTTGCAGCTTATCATCTTATGAGGGAATCTAATAAATAATTATAATCAACCATAATGAGTATTTTTCAAAAGTGACAGAAACAGAGACTGTTAAGTTAGCCTCAGAAGTTCAATGGTCTTCCTGATGTGATCTCTGGGCCCATCGCTGAAAATGCTAACTCCCAAAGTGATTAGGTGAAGACTTGAAAAGTGTGTAGGGTCTCTCTCTCTCTTTCTCTCTCTCTCTCTCTCTCTCTCTCTCTCTCTCTCTCTTCCTCTATCACTCTTTCAAATGAATGAGAAGAGCCTTTAAAAAAAAAGAAAGAAAAGGGACTTGTAGGAAGACAAAGTGTGGCATTTCTAACAAATCCATCTTAAAAGTAGTTGTTGCTTCATTTTGTCTTTGTTTAGTTGGTAAGCCCTGGGACTCTTTCCTTAAAGGAACACTCATATGGAAACCTTGCTTGTATTATCTCATGTATTTAGCTGCTCTGATTGAACGTGAGATTGTGAGATGGCTCAGAAGCCAAGTTCAGCCAGATTGCTCCTGCTGAATAACACATTCAGAACAAGTACGCATGCACACAGACAAGCATGAAACTCCAGTCTTTGAAAAAACTTTGCAGATGTCTAATATTCTTTGGGGACTGCTTTACATGACACTGTGCTGGGGGCTAGAGTATGACTGTAAGGTTTAAAAGAAAGGGAGGTGGGTTGATTGATAAATGGACAGTGAAGGACTTTGTAAATGATCTTTGAGTTTCCTTTGTGAGTTCATCTTTCAGGTTAAATATGAGTTTAAAACACATTGAAGGCACTGCAGAGATAATAATGACTGTTATGAGGAGGGCGTAGGTGAGTGCACATTATGCTTTAAAAAAATTACACTCATCCTATTGGCAGAGAGCCAACCATGAGGCCTTTTGACAACCTCATGAGAAATGATGGACCTGAACTAAGGTAATGACAACGAGAATGAGTGGAAAGAAATAAGTAGACTTGAACTACATGGAGGAGGGAAAGTTGTCTGATGTAGTGATATTTGGATGGGAATGGTTGAAGATAAAAGGTATTTTTTCATCATTAATATAGATGATAACTTACTGAGATAAAGAACATAGAGGGCAGGTCAGTGGAAGACAATAAATAAATTTAATTGAGAAAATGTTGAGTTTGTGTTTGTGGAAAATTCATCTTATTGGGTTATTCAATAATTTCAAAAACAAAATACATAAATAAATAAATAATAAATTTAAATAATATTTGGACTATTAAATAATTTATTTGGTTTATTTACCAAAATTTCAGTTTAGTAAAGTTCACAGAGATGTGCATTTCTTCATAATATTTGCTAAATATGATTGACAGCTTTACTTTCCAGCACTCCAACTTACTACTCAACCCCTCATTTTCTTTACAGCCATAACAAATAAGAAAACATGATAAGCAACTTAATATTCCAATAAGTGGTTTTTCATTTGTGATTCTTGCTTTTTCTGGGGATCCAAAATATGTTTTACAATCATTTCTGGGTTCAATTTTTATCCCCCATTGAAGAATCAAAGCTCTATAAGCCAGAGCTTGCAGGTATGGGGAGGTATTTGCCTAAGAATAGGAATTTCCATGGTGAGTTTGCAGAGCAGCACTATTAGTTGTAGTTATGACCCTGCTTATTCCAAATACTAGGGCATCTGTGAGTCTGATCTCCGATTCTTCTGGTAGCTATCCTCCTGCTCTATTTTAAGGCTAATTTGCTGATCTTAAGGAATTGGTTCAGCCCTTACCATAGTGTTAATGCCAGAAATCCCACTGGAGAAATATGACTGCTTCTGTTACCATTGCCAGGCGGACTCTACACGTCTTCATGATGCTGATCTAGATGTGAGCAGTCTCCTGGGATGTGGAGGCAGAAAGTCAGGCTTGTCCTCAGCTCCTTTTTGCACTTGACTGAACCCATAGAGCATAGATTTTACTTGGTGGAAAACTCTGGTTAACAATCTTTGACGTTTCACAAATTGTGATGCCCCTCTATCCATTGCCAAAGTCCTATCCCTACATTCCCACAGCATGAAAGCAACCTGTACAACTGGCTAGGAAACAAAAGAGAAGACATGTGCAATGTCATCAGCTCTTATCTTGAAGTGCTGCCCAATTTGGAGTGAGATGATTAAGTGTAAATTCCTCTTTATCTACAAGTTGAAGGATGAGAGGAAAAGGAGACTATTACCTGTTTCTACTTTCATGAACTAATGACTCCTCTAAGGAATCTATCTCCATTCTTCAATCCTCATTGTATTGGAAGGAAGATAAAAAGCAAGGAATTTATTTACAAATTCTGCAGGAATATCACATTTTCCCAAAATCAGAAGTGATTTATCTAGCAGTGAGGAGAATATTTCTTTAAGCTTAGAATATGAAATACATAGAAACTTTCATTTTCAGCTAAAACCATCTTCAGGGTAAACTTTATATGGGTCAATAACCCGGTAGAGTAAGAAAGGGCATCAGTTCTTATTTCAAATGCTGAGGACAAATGCTGAGGAACTGCCACAGATGCATAGATAAGCATCTCTATCAACCACAATTCTGCTGAGACACTTCACTCAGCGGCTTTTGAAGGCACATGCATCTGATCATGGCTAGTGTGTCAGCCTTATCTAATTGTTTGGATTACATTACTTCCAGTATTATTCTGAAGCTATTTAGATACAATGACATTCTGTATGGGTCATGTGTTGTATGTAAATATGTGTGCCAATTACCCTTCAGTAAAATTTTAAGAGCCAAAAGAAAAAAAGATTTAGGCTTAATGCAATGAAAAACACTTACACGCATAAGTTTTTCTTGTTTATGCATTGACATTTCTTTCTCCATCTTTTAAAACAGAAAATAGTAGAGGTTCCCGTTTGCTTATGTAGATCGCTGTGAAGGTCAACTTTCATGATATATAAAATGCTTTGAAAATGTGAAGTGATGTGCAGCCATTAGCCATTACTATAAAGAACTTGACTGGATTTGAACAACAAAATCTGTGCTGGGCTGCATTTATTTAAAAATTGTGAGCAAGTTTTGAGGGTGAGCATCAGTTTCCTTTTTCTGAGGGTGGATTTTTCCTGATGATCGGTGTTTCTATCTGTTGTTAACACATTTAATAGTGTTACACAATCCCTTACTTTTTTTTTTTAGCTCATTTATAGCTCTTCTTGATTGCAATACTCAGAAAGTTCTGATTAGCTCTTTGCAAGCACTTTACTTTAGTTGAAAATGCAGAAATGTAATGTTTCCTTTGTTATGTGGGATTAAAAAAAGGAGAAGCACAACTGGGTTGGCATGCAGCTAATAAATATTTAAAGAGAAGCAGCTTGGATGAGGTGGCATGGCCGTATGGTAAATATAGAACAGTATCAGAGTGTACAGAATCATGATTTTTTTTTTCTTTTTCTTTTTACTCTAACCCAAGAGTTTCCTTTAATTTCTGTGTTAGGGGAAGAGTGGCTCTGAGTTTCCAAATTGGTATTGTTAAGTGATATTGGAAAATGGACCCCTAAAATTATATGAAAATGTGGCCCTTAAAATTCCCCAGAAATGCCATGTGGGATGCCGCATATGTTACTGGAATTTGGGATGCCATACGATATCACCATATGCTTATTAATAAATCCCCAATATTAATAAGCCTGAGAGGGAAGCCTAATATTTAGAGAAGAATTCTAAATACCGGTATAAAAAAACGAGGCAGTATGGTACATTTTAAGCTTTTATTTAGTGCAAAAGATGCATAGGAGAGTGAGAGCTTTATTTAAGAGAAAGAGAGAGGGGGTGAATCTGGGTTCGTGCCAAGCACCGGGAACCAGCCACATGGAGGAGTGTCTGGGCCAGGAAGCTTAGGGCGGGGCCACATGCCCTGAAAGTGCAGGGCTACAGAAAGCCCCCTCCTGGCTAGAGGCCTGGGCAAAGAAGAGAAAGCTGAAACACACCTTGTCCCAGGATTTTAACCCACTTCCAAAGGGGAGTGGTTAATTAACCTGACTGGCTGGTGGGCGGCCATTCTAAGAGTCTGCTGTGTATCCCGCTTCCCATGTTGGATTGTTCTCTCCTTTTTAATTATATCAGTTAGTATTAGCAGACACTAGTCTTGTTTATGTGATCCCTTTGAAACTTAATCCTATCATTATAATCAATTATGAACTGAAACTGATCACTTTGACTAATGAGATGGTATTGGTACATGTCACCTTGATGGGATTGATTTGGAACCCCCTGGCATGCTTCTAGTCCGATTGAGCATGTACTAAACTGTACATCTCCTCCCTCTCTTACTCCCACTCTTCTGTTTAACAGGGACACCTTTTAGTTAATTTTGAACACCTAAGAATAATTGTGTGTTAGTTAAAGAGTTCAACCAATGGCATTAAGTAGAACAAAAAAATACTAAAAGGAATAAAATAGTAAGTTGTTCCTCGACAGTCAGGACAAGGGCTGATCAAGTCACTGTTTCTCATAGTGTCCATTTCACTTCAACAGGTTTCCTTTTAGGTGCTCAGTTAGTTGTCACCAATCAGGGAGAAGATATGATATTTGTCCCTTTGGGACTGGCTTATTTCACTTAGCATGATGCTTTCCAGATTACTCTATTTTGTTGCAAATGACCAGATTTCATTTTTTCTACTGCTGTATAGTATTCTATAGAGTACATTTCCCATAATTCCTTTATCCAGTCTGCTGTTGATGGGCATTTAGGTTGATTCCAGGTCTTAGCTATTGTGAATTGAGCTGCAATAAACACTGAAGTGCACACAGCTCTTTAATTTGCCAATTTAATTTCCTTTGGGTAAATTCCAAGGAGTGGGATGGCTGGGCTATATAGTAGGGCTATATTCAAGTTTCTGAGGAATCTCCAAACTGACTTCCATAGTAGCTTTACAAGTTTGCTTTCCCACCAACAGTGGGTTAGTGTCCCTTTTCCCCACATCCTCGCCAGCATCTGTTGTTGGTAGATTTTTGTATGTGAGCCATTCTAACGGGGATGAGGAGAAACCTCATTGTGGTTTTGATTTGCATTTCCCTGTTTGCTAGTGATCCTGAACATTTTTTCATGTGTCTGTTGGCCATTTGAATTTGCTTTTTTGAAAAATATCTATTGAGGTCCTTGGCCCATCCTTTAAGTTGGTTGTTTATTTTGTTGTTTCGGAGTTTCTTGATCTCTTCGTAGATTCTTGTTCTTAATCCTTTATCTGTTGCATAGTTTGCAAATATTTTTCCCATTCTGTTGGTTGCTTCTTCACTTTCCTGACTGTTTCTTTTGCAGTACAGAAACTTCTCGATTTGATGCAATCCCAATTGTTAATTTTGGCTTTAACTGCCTATGCCTCCAAGGTCTTTTCCAAGAAGTCTTTGCCTGTGCTTGTATCTTGCAGGGCTTCTCTAATGTTCTCTACAAATGTGATGGTGTTGGGTCGTAGATTTAGATCTTTAATCCATGTTGAGTGGATTTCTGTGTAAGGTGTAAGGTAGGGGTCTTGCTTCATGCTTCTGCACGTGGAAATCCAGTTTTCCCCACACCATTTGTCCAGGAATTAATTTTAGATCCTTGATCAAATATAAGTTGGCTGTAGATGTTTGGATTGATTTCTGGTGTTTCTATTCTGTTCCATTGGTCTATCCATCTGTTTCTGTATCAGTACCATGCTGTTTTGATTGTAAGTGCCCTGAGGTATGTCCTGAAATCTGGTATTATGATGCCTCCATCTTTGTTTTTGTTGTACGAGATTGCTTTAGCTATTCGAGGTCTCCTGTGCTTCCCTATGAATTTCAGAATCACTTTTTTCAGATCTGAGAAGAATGTCTTTGGTATTTTGATTGGTATCGCATTGAATCTATAAATTGCTTTTGGGAGAATGGACATTTTGATGGTATTGATTCTTCTTTAATTTTAATTACTTTTCCCTCCTACTAATTTTGGGTTTTGTTTGTTGTTTTTTTTCTAGATCCTCGAGATGCATGATAGCTCATTTATTTGGTGACTTTCCAGTTTCTTGAGGTCTGCACCAATTGCTATAAACTTTACTCTTAACAATGATTTTACTGTATCCCATCAGTTTTGATATGTTTTATTGTCATCTTCATTTGTTTCTAGGGACTTTTTGATTTCTCTTTTTTTATTTCTTCACTGACCCACTGTTCCTTCAGGAGTATATTGTTCAGTATCTAAGTGTTGAAATATATTCTAGAGATTCCTGAGTTGCTGATTTCCAGCTTATTTCATTGTGTCTGAGATGATGCATGGTATGATGTCGATTTTTTTGATTTCACTGAGACTTGTTTTATGGCCTAGTATATGTTCTATCCTAGAGAAAGTTTGATGTGCTGCTGAGAAATGTGTATTCTGCAACTGTTGGGTGAAAACTTCTGTAGGTATTAGTTGGGTCCATTTAGTCCATAGTGTTAATTAGCTCTATCATTTCTTTGTTGATGTTCTGTTTAGTTGATTTATCAAGTGATGAAAATGGGATGTTGAAGTCCCTCATTACTATTGTATTGGAATCTTTGTCTCTTGTTAGATGCATTAATAATTCTTTTAAATATCTAGGCACCTTGTAATTGGGTGTATAAACATTTATTATAGTCATATCTTCCCGTTGTATTAATCCCTTAATAATCGCATAGTGCCCTTCTTTGTCTCTTTTAAAATTTTTTGTGTTAAATTATTCTTTGTCTGATATTAGAATGGCACACCTACCCCCGTTTTTTCTCCATTTGTATGGGGTATCTTTTGCCATCCTTTCACTTTCAATCTAGGTATATCTTTGTTGGTAAGATGGGTTTTCTGTAGGCAGCAAATAGATGGGTCTTGTTTTTTAATCCATTTTTCTAGTTTGTATCTTTTAACTGAAGAGTTCAGGCCATTCACATTCAAGGTGGCTATTGGTAAGTTGGCCCTGCTGTTTTTCAACATATATTCCTATTTTTTACTTTGGATTTCCTTTAGTTCATGGATTTGCTTCTGATTGCTTTTGAGTAACCCTATAATTTATTTTTTGAATTCTGTTTCTTGCATTTCTTCAATTTCTTCATCTTCACATTCTAATATTGATGTGATGTGTTCTTTTGATGGGGGTCATCGTGTCTTTATTCTTGTTTCTTAAATTTCTGCATTTATTTTTAAGTATTTGTAGAATTTTTTTTTCTTCTGTTGGCTTTTATCTTTACCTTTGCCTCTGTGGTTTGTAGAACATCTACACTACCAGTGATTATCAATAGATATGTAGTGGGTGTGGCCAGGGAGTTCTGGTCAGTGCTCCAGGGTAGGACAAGTATCCAGGGTAACACCCAAGTTGCTCATGGTAACTCTCCTCTGGTTACAGGATGGAGAAGAATGGCAACTTCTGATTTTGTGACCAAACCCTCACCTTCTTTTCTCCAAGCTGAGGGAATCCCAGGTATTAGTTCCCAGGGTGGTCAACACTCATCCACACCATCTTATGAACTGCACATGTGATCTGCACAGTTCTCCCTTTGAGCATGGTTCCCTCTGCTGTGACCTGCTCTATGCAACCAGAAGATTTGAGAGTGTACATCAACATTCAGTGATTGTCCAGAAACCCAGCTACACCCTGCTTCTTTTCACACAGTCACAGTGTTGTCCCAGTCTAGCACGAGGGGCTCCCCAGGTCAAGGAGTACAAGAGGGACCACTACTGCCCTGCTAACCCATCCTTTCTGAGGGAGCAAGCAGACTGAGGTGTTCTCAGTGCCATTGCTTGTGTGTGTTCCACCCTGCTTGAGTGAGCCTGATCCTCCCAGCCAGACTCAAAGTCAGTGGGGAACATGGGTTTTTCTCTCTGGTAAAATCTCTGGGTTACAGGCATGCACAATACTGCCAACCACAGTTCTGCTGGCTTCACAGTTGTGCTGGGTGTGTAGGAGTGTCCCTCCGATGGCACTTCCTTTCTGCAGGGATGATTCCCCTTTCCCACCTGTTGCCAGTGAGTGCAGCTGGCGAGGTGGAGAGCATCCCTGCTCATTGCTCTTGAACTGCTCTGGTTGCCCACTGCTGACTAGGTGGAGCACCTCTCCAGTAGTTGCTGGGTGTATGCACAAGAGCTGGAGCAGCTGCTACCTGCTTATGTCCAAAAATGGCAGAATCCCTCCCATAGCTGGCCACAGTTTGCTGTTGGCAGAGGGAGGGAAGGGGAGAGAGAGGTCACTGTTTCCCACCACCTTAGGCTCCCCCAATCCTGGGGGATCCATGGGATCCTGGCTGGTCTCAAAAAATGGTGCAGTCCACCAGGCTCTCCTTCCAACTATCTCCAGTGGCCCAGACCCATGCCATTTGAACTCACCTGATTTGCCACTGTGGGCACTTTTATTTGGTTCCAAGCTGCTGTGTCCTTTCTTGTTATCATTGCTGCATATCTGTACCTGCCACACAGGTCCAGGTTGTTTCTACTGCTCTCACAGGACCTCCAAATGTAGTTTCCCCTGTAGCTTTACCTTGAGAGTGTACTTTTTTCACTTCTTTTTCTATTAATTTCATTTAGCCTCGATCAGACTGCCTGTCACTATTCTGCCATCTTGGAACCCTAGGCTTTACTTTTAATTGTTGAATAGCATTCCATTATTTGCATACTATGGATAAACAGACCGTGGCATATCCATAGTAGTTAAAACAGAGTTTGTTGCTCCATTTACCTTTGAAGAAGCTTTGGATTGTTCCCAACTTACAGATATTGCATGTAAAAAAGCAATGAACATTCATTAAAAGCTTTTGTATGAAAAGCTTTTTGAATGCTTTCTTTTATCTTCAATGACTACTTAAAAACAAAATGTCCATGTTAAAGCTATGCTTAACTTTTAAGACAATACCAAAGTGTTCTGTAAAGTGATGGTACCCCTTGACAAACCAGCCAGGAATATATGACAGCTTCACTTGTTACATACCTTCTATGGCATTTTGTATGATACATCCATACCAGGTGTAGAATACTTTTTGTGATTTTAATTTGCTTTGCTTTTCTCTAACAACTGATGATGTCGAGTGTCTTTTCATCTACTTACATGCCACACATACAATTTAATGTTGAAAAAGACTATTTTGGGGGCTGGTGCTGTGGCATAGTAGATAAAGCCACCACCCACAGCACTGGCATCACATATGGGCACCAGCTAGACTCCTGGCAGCTCCACTTCTGATCTAGCTCCCTGTTATTGAACCTAGGCAAGCAACGGAAGATGGCTCAAACGCTTGAGCCCCTGCATCCATGTGAGAGACCCAGGCGAAGCTCCTGGCTCCTGGACTCTGGCTTTAGCATGGCCCAGTCCTGGGTCTTATAAACATTTGGGGAGTGACCCAGCAGATGGAAGATTCTCTGCCTCTGCCTCTCCCTCTGTAACACTGCTACTCAAATAAATAAATAAATATTTTCAGAAAGAAGATTTTTTTAAAGAGGATGAAGCAATGGCAAAGGAAGACCATTCTCTCTGTCTCTCTCTCACTGTCCACTCTGCCTGAAAAAAAAAATGAATCTTGTGGAAAAGCAAGAATCTCAATCCTACTTAATATTAGTATAAATTAGCCGACGCTGTGACTCACTTGGCTAATCCTCCTCCTGTGGTGCCAGCACCCCGGATTCTAGTCCCAATGGGGGCATTGGAGTTTGTCCAGGTTGTTCCTCTTCCAGTCCAGCTCTCTGTTGTGGCCTGGGAAGGCAGTGGGGGATGGCCCAAGTGCTAGGGCCCCTGCACCCGCATGGGAGATCAGGAGGAAGCACCTGGCTCCTGGCTTCGGATCAGGGCAGCTCGCCGGCTACAGCGCACAAGCCGTAGCAGCCATTTGGGGGGTTAACCAACAGGAAAGGAAGACCTTTCTCTCTTTCTCTCTCTTACTGTCTAATTCTGCCTGTCAAAAAAATATAAATTAAATTGAAATCTTATAACTAAATATCAGAACTATAGTATAAAATTCTCAAATAAAGCATTGAAAATAATATATGTACTGAACAAAAACTTGTAATATGTATGATATATTTGATAAACTGAACTTAATAAGAATTAATAATATTTTCTCTTCGGAAGATATCATTAAAAAGTTAAAAGGAAAAGAAACAGGGAAATACTTGCAGATCATATATCCAACAAATGACTTGTGACAAGGATACTTAGAAAATTAGTACAAGTTAATAGAAAGAAGAAAAATATTAAAACTTATCAACAAGCTTAAGCATTAACTGTGAAGATTTGACATAAAAAGCACATACGTAAACAATACTCAATGTCATTAGGCTTTTGCAAATGTAAGTTAAAATTACCTATTATACATCCCCAAAAATAGTTAAAATGAAAATTGACAAGGATAGAGAATTACTGCAATCAGCATGTAATGCTGGTAGGAAGGAAAGCATACAACTTCTTGGAGAATGCAGGTTGTCAGAGTCTTTTAAAATTGAACATATATTTACCAAATCTTTGAATATTTCTAGATATTTTAATGAAATGCATGTTTACACTATGCATTTCATAAGAATGCTCTTAATAACCTTATTAATAATTGCTGCAAATCAAAATGTCCAGGCTGTGAACAGATGAGCAAATGCTAGCAAATCCTTTCAGTGGAATACTACTCAGCAATAAGAAAGAACAAACTTCTTATAGAGAAAACAACACAGATGATGGGAAACAGTAATCTAAACACTGAATATTTTCATTCATATTATATATAGAAAATGCCTAGTGACTTATAAAACTCAGCAGTTACTGGAGTCAGCAATCAGGAAGGAAGATTACAGAGTGCAAAGGAACTATTTGTGGAGAGGAAATTTTCTATACAATTGTGGCAGTGGTCACACAACTGTATACATATCTTAAATTCATTTAATTTAAGGGTTTAAAAAGTATTATTATTTTGATGATTAGAAATACCCTACAGAAAAGTTGAGATAATTTAAATGATAGAAATTTGAAATAGAAAATACTTAAATATCTTTGCTTTGGTGGGAGAAATAAACCTAGTGTTCAAAATAAAAGACATCTTAAAATAAAACAAATAAAATTTCTGAAAATGAAACATTTAATCAGCAAAATAAAAAAAGGAAATCTTAAAAATCTTAAGTCTTGAAAGACTTAAGACATAACTGATGAATGAAAGATAGACATAGAGAAATAAGCTAGAATCCAATTTAGAGATCTAAAGTACTGATACTTTTAAAAATAAAAAAAAAAATTCCAAAGCAGAAGCTCAGAATATCTGTGAAGAACAACAAAAGCAAATCATAGAGAGAATGAAGAAAGGTTATTCAGACACCATGATGGCAATTTTTCATAGAATTCAGAAAAATACTTGAATATCAAAACAAAATATCAAAACAAAAATATTGACTTCTGAGCAGAATAAATGAAAATAAACATTTGTGCACTTGATGGGCAAACTGCGGAATATCAAATACAGAGAAATCAAAAATAGAATGAGAGAATCAACAGACCATGTGTAACAGAGTGCTTCTCAGTAATAACAGGTAAAAGAATTAGATGGAAAAATTACTTGAAACAAGGGAAGTGATGTAATTGTTGACTTAAAATTGGTACAGCATTCTAGTGTCTATATACTGTTCTCATGTGAAGTCCCTTAGAAATTATTAATAACCTGTAGGCATTTTAATTCAAGTGAATATTATTAAATCCTATTAAAAGAATTAAAACAATAGATGGAGCAAAATACAATTAGCAAACCTTGATCAGTCCAAGCAAAGTAGAAACAGAGAATAAAATATAATGCAAAAATGTTAAGTGGAAAACAGTATGTGATAAATAAGTTAAAATATATTATTAGTTTCAATAAGCATAATAATACAAACATAATAAAGATGCTCAGCTGGTTGACATAAAAATCCAGCTAGGTATGTTTAATAGACAATTCTAAAATATAAGGAAACCAAATGATTGAATGAAAATCACCAAAGACATTCATACAAGCATGATGAGTCAAAGAATGCTAGTGAAAAATACTGCCTACATCAAAAGACATTGTTAACTCCTATAATTTCAGAATGATGAGAGCTCAGCATAATTAAAAATGCATTTATTAACAAAGTTAAAATTAAATATAGCAGGAAAAGAGGAGGAAGAGGAGAGAGAGGAGAAATAGCAGAATTACAAGAAGAAATAAGCACTTGTGCACGGCCAAAGACTCAACTTTAAGTGTCATCAGTGGGGATGGAGTAAATACTTTGTGCCTTAAGCCC
This sequence comes from Sylvilagus floridanus, assembly GCA_949820135.1. Lineage (NCBI taxonomy): Eukaryota > Metazoa > Chordata > Mammalia > Lagomorpha > Leporidae > Sylvilagus > Sylvilagus floridanus. The sequence goes on from OX463243.1 coordinate 39,655,049, forward strand.
CAAAAGTCAAGGTTAAATAACTGATATTTAGTTTATTGTCATAAATCCTTGGAAATATTGAGGGTCCTTTTTCCAGTGGTAGCAGGAGTTGGGTTTAATCCTCTCCCTATTATTATTTTATTATACAACCTGAGTCTCTGAGGTCACAACTCCTATCACTGTACATGTGGTAATACACAATTAAATATAATATAGCTCTTAAAATAAATGGATCATCAATACATATAATACACAAATGCTAAAATTATAAAATTAAAGTAGAAAGCTGAGTGGCAACAATACACAAACAATATAACTAATTTATCTATTTTAGAAACCCACAAAATAGAGTATTTTTGAGATATTCATATCTCATAAAAGCAGTTTATATTCAATAGTATAAATATGCATGTAAGTATGTACATACATATATGTACTTCTATATGTATTTATGTGCATGGATGGTGAGTGCTTGTGTGTTTCCATACAGGTAATAGTTATCTCTTCGAAAATTATGAAATTAAATGATAGAGCAGATTTCCTATGTTGTTTCAAAAAAGATCTGACATAACACAAGTTGCTATACGTAGTACATTCTAGATGGTGGGTAAACATGTGCTGTGGTTTGAAATGTCTTTCCCTTCCAAAATCCATGTTAAGTTTAATTACCAATGTAACACCATTAAGATGTTGGGTCTTCACGAGGTGATTGAGTCATAAGAGTGGGCCCTTGTGAAATGAACTTAGAGATCCTTGTGAAGGGCTTGTCTGAAGGCATCTGTCCTGTTTGCCCTTCCACGTTCTGCCACGTGAGGATACAGTGTCTCCCCTTTCTTGAGGACACAGAGGTCAAGGTGCCTTTTGGAAGCAAAGATTAAACCTTCACCAGGCAATAAAAACTGCTAACGTCCTTGCCTCCAACTTGCTAGCTTCTAGAACTGAGAAACCAGTTTCTGCTCTGAGGACAAATGTTTGATGAGCAGTTAAGACATTGCTTGGGATGACTGTATTCCATATCAGATTCCAGTTAATGTGCACCCTGGAAGACAGCTGTTGATGACTGAAATGATTCAGTCCTTGCCACCTGTGTGATAGATCTGGATGGAAGCCCCTGGCTTCAGCCTAGCCCAAACCCTTTCATTGTGGGTATTTGACGAGTGTAACAGCATATGGAAGATTACTACTGTTGCTTGCTCCTGGGTCCCTGTCATTTCCTCTATGTGTTTCTACCTCTTAAACAAATAAAAATAAACAAAATTAAATTTCTGTTCCTTTTAAGTTAACCAGTTTGTGGCATTCTGCTTTAGTAACAAAAACAGACCAAGACAATAGGTATCTGATCTGTTTATCTGTACATTTTTATGCATGTATGTATGTGTGTATGTGTGTATAATCAACAGTTTTAAGTAAAAGAAAAAAAGAGACAATTACAATGAAAAGGCAATATCTAAACCCATTTTTTTTTTTGACAGGCAGAGTAGACAGTGAGAGAGAGAGAGAGAGACAGAGAGAAAGGTCTTTCTTTACCTTTGGCTCACCCTCCAATGGCCGCTGCAGCCGGCATGCTGCGGCCGGCGCACCACGCTGATCTGAAGCCAGGAGCCAGGAGCGTGCTCCTGGTCTCCCATGCGGGTGCAGGGCCCAAGCACTTGGGCCATCCTCCACTGCACTCCTGGGACACAGCAGAGAGCTGGACTGGAAGAGGGGTAACCAGGACAGAATTCGGTGCCCCGATGGGTATTAGAACCGGGGGTGCCAGCGCCGCAGGTGGAGGATTAGCCTATTGAGCTGCAGCGCCTGCCCCATTTTCTAAAATTCAAGTCATTTGTTTGATTCTGTTTAATAGAAAGAGCAAGGGCAAGGGACTTCGAAGGTTGAACTATTCATTTATCATTGATATGACCCCTGAATTGGATTTACAAATTATTTCCATTTGTAGGATGTAGAAGCTCTGAGACAAAAATTATGAGAAGATAAAAATATCTGTGTGTGAGTCCAAAATGTAACCAGAAATTTTACTTGAGTGATTATCATTGAAGTATTGCCAAAGCTCACAAAATTTTACTCTTGCATTGGCTTCCGTCTGGCCCAGTCCTGGCTGTTGTGGCCATCTGGGGAGTGAATCACCAGATGGAAGATCTCTCTCTCTCTCTCTCTCTCTCTCTGTGTGGCTTTGCTTTTCAAATAAACAAACAAATCTAACAAGCAATTTAAAAATGATAAATTCCCCACATTTATATCAGAGAACAGTAGTCGTTAAAAGGAATTTAATAAATTACAGACTTTCTTCTTTAGATCTGAAGAGAGAAATATTATCACTTGGAGTACATTTTGCTGATATATTTTCTGGGTGAAAGAACTTAAAATGAAGCTCAAAATACTGGCAGTCATTTTCCTAAGACACAAAAACAAAACTTATTACTCTGCAGATATCTTCTTTGCTATTTGTGATTAGCATAGGATTCTAAGAGAATAAACTTAACGTTTGTTCCAAAGTCTCCATGGACAGAGATTGATGCTGATTTGAAGGATCCATCATCAGACTAATGTGTGAGTGGTGCCCATCTCCTTTATCAAACTGTGGGACAGAACCCAAATTGGCATTGATGTTCAGCTGCCTAGAGCTGATAGAAATTTGGATTTCAAGGTACTTGGAGAAATAGACTGAAATATTTAGAGTGAAACCCCTGCATTCAGAAATAGCATTTTTCCGCATCACTTTGGCATTTCGAAGTGAAAGACAGGATGAAAGTTTTTATGTTGGAGATGGTAGTGGTAGTAATGGTTTGTTATTGAAAAACATGGCAGAGAGAAAAGTGCAATGAGCCCAGTAACATGTAATTTTTGAAATGTATTTCTTTATGTAAAATAGCAGGCATTCTAAGGTCACTGGAATTAAATCTAGGATATATTTATGGTATAAACTCTGTATATCATAGGCACTATTATAGTCCATGGTGGGTTGTCTATGGAGACTATGTTTAGTTGATGGGATCATGTATGGTTTCCTTTTCCCAGACTTTCCTTTTCCCTAGCACAGTGAAAAGGGAAGGATCATTATGTTTTGGAATAGATTGCAATGCACATTTCCTAATGATTTATTAAACATCTGGGAGAATCAAGCATGAAAGACGTTGAGATCACATTTTTTTTTTTATTTTCCTGTTTGTTGCAAAAGGCATGCATTCAGAAGTACAGATGATGCGCCACCAATAACAGGATTTAAAGAATGTTTATATATATATATATATATATATATATATATATATATATAGTATGCATGTTCATATATGTAGTATACTCCTAATAGCTTTTCTCGGTGTAATTAAGCACTTACAACTTATATTACTTTGCTAACAGCATATTCATCCTCACAATGCCTGTTTACAAGGACAAAATATACTAATGTGCTTCCATTTCCTTCTTATTTGGAGTTAAAGTTTTAAATACTGGCCTTTAAACACAGATTTTATTTCTAAGGTTTTATGTGCCACCTCTTCTTAAATAATTCACAAATGATCTTGACTATCTTCCTGTATTCCTAGGTAAGAAAGAAACAGCCTAGGGTAGAGAAACATTTTAATTTGAAAGTGGTTTATCTAAAACACAGAACATCTATCTGCAGTCTTAAGCAAAACAGCATTATTCAGCAGCATAATTGATCCAACAGCTGAAACTCTTCCCTTAAAACCAGGGGTTAAATCCAGATAATGTCTCAAGATTTGGGATTCTAAAGAGCCAAGAGTGCCTCAAGATAAATGCTTGTACTTCCACCTTAAAAGATTGTTGTTAATGTTCCAAATATGATCCAAATACTCTGCAAAAGGCACTTATTTAAATCCCTGTGGTTCTACCACAGGGAATCATCATTCTCTGGAAAGCACTATGTCAGCCAAAAGTAGAGGACTTCATAGGACCTGAATTTCACAAAAGTGGAGAAATTGCTAATACACAAACTAGTAAATCTAATATATGTTTTTCCCCCCTAGAAGAATTCCAGTAAAAGTTCTTTGTTTCTGAGTGGAATTTTCTAGTAAAGATGAGGGATACAGCTGAGAATAAAGATGCCTATTTCAGCTCTCCCTAACAAAAGCAAGAAGCTTCATGTGTGATTTTCCAGGATACAACTTGAATTAATTTGACATTAATTATTCACCTGATAGTCCAAATTACACATTTTCTCTGCATAAAAACAGATGTGCTCCATATACCTGAAACATCTGCTATCTTTTACACACAAGTCAAAGGAGGATATTACTGTAAAACAAGAGCATTGCAAAAGAATTAAATAAAAATATCCTTTCTCTCTTGTTCTTTGAAATGCAATATGTATTTCTGCTGTGGAAACAAATCGCACAATATTTAATGAGGATGGGTATGATGTTAACTTGAATCATCAAGTTCTTTTTCATCTTAGTCACCGAGAAATTAAAACCATGTCAAATTTAACATCCTGTTTTCTGCCATGAGCTATTGAAAGTAGCATGGTATGTTATCCTGAATATGACTGTTCTTTTAGAAAGAAACAAGTATTTATAATCATTCAAGCCTTCAACTGTTGAGGTGAGTTAAGCGTGATAGATTGCTCAGTGAAGTTATAAAAATGTTAGTTTTGCAGTAGAAGTTTTATGTTTTTAAAATCCAAAGATCAGGACAACCTGGAGGGGAGGAAACTCCATAATGAAACAAATGGAGCAGAAGAGAGCTGCTTCAGCCAATCTTTGCAAGGAAGATGATCATATGCATTTGTCTCACTGTGTTTACCTGTTCAAAAGAGGATAAAAGAATTAATATGGTATGATGGCTGAGCCAATTCTTCATACTCACGGAGGTAAAATACTACAAACAGCAGACTTTTCCTTTTCCCAGACACTGTAATTAAGCTCTTCTACATTTTCTTTAAGATAAACTTTTAACAAAAGGAACTAAAGCATATATTTATACATTCACTAGTCATATGATTTCAGTAGATTCTTGGAGTAAACAAAATGGTTCTTCATTCTAATGTGATAAAGAGAATGTTTTCCAGAAAAATGAATATTCAAGAATCTTTTATTCTATTTGCTTGCCCAAGAACTGCTCTTACGAACTGACTGATAACCTGCTTCTTTAGATTTTCATGGTGAATTAGGTTTCAATTATTTCTGATGATGATAGTGTCCTGTAATGTTTTTCTTCATACTGTGCACATGATCAGCCTTTCTGAAGCAAAGAAAATGTTGATAAAGATTGAAGGCTTGTCAGTACTTATAGGGTGAAATAAATTAAAATCAACAAAATTCTAACTTAAACTGCATTACAAAACTAGATCCACTAGTGTAAAATAAAAAGAAAAATTCAAATATCAAGCATAGTGATTTTAAGTTGTCTTTACAGAAAACAAAATCTCTAGATCTCTCAATATACCACTATAAATTAATTTTTGCTTAAGATACATTTTTTTCTTCTAAGCTCACCTTTGTCAAGCACGTGAGAGTGATGGGAAAAGTAAAAGCGTTATCAAAATTTTAGGAATGTGTTTTACCAAGTAGCATCTCACATCCTCTTGCTAAACTTCCTCACTTTTAAACTTTGAATAACAGACATTAACAGCAGGCCAGCGATGTGGCGCAGTAGGTGCAGTAGGCTAAGCCTCTGTCCGCAGCACTGGCATCCCATATGGATGCTGCTTGGAGTCCTGGCTGCTCCTCTTCTGATCCAGCTCTCTGCTATGGCCTGGGAAAGCAGTACAAGATTGCCCAAGTCCTTGGGCCCCTGCACCCACGTGGGAGACCTGGAAGAAGCTCCTGGATCCTGGCTTTAGATGACCCAGCTCTGGACCAATAGGCAACTGGGGAGTGAACCAGTGGATAGAGGGCCTTTCTCTCTCTCTCTCCCAGTCTCTGACTATAACTCTATTCTCTACCTCTCAAATAAATTTAAAAACAAACAAACAAAAAAGGATGTTAACATTAAGGAAATTTAATTAGGAGCCAATGCTGTGGCACAGAGGGTTAAAGTCCTGGCCTACAGCACCAGTATCCAACATAGGCGCCAGTTCGAGTCCTGACTGTTCCACTTCCGATCCAGCTCCCTACTAATGTGCCTGGGAAAGCAGTAGAATATGGCCCAAGTGCTTGGGTCCCTGCATCTATGTGGGAGACCCAGAAGAAGCTCCTGGCTCCTGGCTTTGGATCAGCTCAGCTCCGGGCATTTGGGGAGTGAACCAGTGGATGGAAGACCTCTTTCTCTGTCTCTGCCTCTGTTTGTAACTCTTTCTTTCAAATAAATTAAATATATCTTAAAAAATAAAAATAAAAAAATTTAATTGACAGATTAAAAAAAATGAATCAGCACATGTGTTACCAAGCAAAACAAATAGAAAAATAATAAATTTAGCAAAATAAACATGGAAGGTTTTAAATGTACACATCAGAGATAAATGAAATTATAACTATTATTCTATTGAAAAGAATACTATGAATTGACAAAGCTACTTATATTTAATATAATTTTAAAAAGCTCAATTAAAATAGGAATATATTTAGCCCACTACAACATGCCAGACACAGGTATAGTTACAAAATATAATAATGAAGCGAACAAACATCCACACACTCAAAGATTTTAATAAAGCATATTAATTGATCATAAGAATAAGTATAAAATTATTTAAGTACTATTAGTAGTCATTCAGTTTAATAAGGTGATGTCAACACTGACCGCTTGAGTAGATATTTTAAAAAAGGATGCATGCTGTTAACAATTCTATCATATTTGGTCTAACTTCCACAGTATGTTAATCAGTCATAAAAATGATTATAAAATTATCACATTATTATTACTAGTAATTATTTTTAGTTCAATAATAGCATCAATGTCAGCACTGAACACTTGAGTAGCTTTCTTGAAAAAGGACATATTCTAATACAATATACTTTTTTTTTTTTGACAGGCAGAGTGGACAGTGAGAGAGAGAGATAGAGAGAAAGGTTTTCTTTTTCCTGTTGGTTCACCCCTCAATGGAATCTGGCTGGCGTACTGAGACTGGCTCACTGCGCTGATCTGAAGCCAGGAGCCAGGTGCTTCTCCTGGTCTCCCATGCAGCTGCAGGGCCCAGTGACTTGGGCCATCCTCCACTGCACTCCCAGGCCACAGCAGAGAGCTGGACTGGAAGAGGAGCAACCCGGACAGAATCTAGCGCCACGACCAGCACTAGAACTCAGTGTGCCAGCACCGCAGGTGGAGGATTAGCCTATTGAACCGCTGTGCCGGCCTCTAATACAATATTCTACCATATTCTGGTTCAGCTTTTCATTTTTAAGTATTCAACACTTAAATTCTACAATTATTATATAAAGTTCTGCCTCAGTTCACACTAACGAAGCATGTTCTAAAGTAAAATTAAAATTAGAGAAATAATCATATCATTAATACTTTCCCTGGTATTTCTGAGATATAAAAACAGATGTCAAGTTCTAAGCATTTTATGCAAAATAGTTTCATACACAGATCTAAGTGATAATCAAAAGACACTACATAATATAAGGGTAAGTCCGCTATAGATTTTAACATGTATTCAAGGTACATAATCAGCTGATGCATGCCAAAGTAATATTCACTGTAATGTGATTTTCCTTCAGCTTTTATGTCCATCATTGGATTCAAAATATTAAGAAATTGTGTAGATGGTGAGTGGTGGAATGAAAAGGGTTATGATAGTACAGCTAAGGTGGTTCTTTGCAAATCTAAATCATGAATGAAGTGAACACAAGTAAGATATTCAAAAGGAATATACTGAGATAAAAACTATAGAAAGGCATTTTATTTCTGAAAGAAAACAAGATTCCCATGTTTTAGGCATATTTAATCAATAGACATCAGATTTCTGTTGTTGATTTCTACAGATACTACAATTGTTAATGAAAGTCAATGTAAATATACTTTTATTGCTTTTAGCCTTTCTTCCTGCATAAAACATTATTTTCCTTTTTATACAGGATGCATTTTTTTTTTATTTGAAACGCAAAGTAACAAAGAGAGAAAGAAAACCAGAGTGGGGGGAGGTTCACGCGGGGGTAGGGGATTCTGTCCCGGTCCCTCCTCTTCCAGTCCAGCTCTCTGCTGTGTCCCAGGAGTGCAGTGGAGGATGGCCCAAGTGCTTGGGCCCTGCACCCGCATGGGAGACCAGGAGAAGCACCTGGCTCCTGGCTTCAGATCATTGTGGTGCGCAGGCTGCAGCACGCTGGCCACAGAGGCCTTTGGGGGGTGAACCAATGGAAAAGGAAGACTTTTCTCTCTCTCACTGTCCACTCTGCCTGTAAATATATATATATATATATATATATATATATATATTCTTTCAAAGATTTATTTATTTATTTGAAAGGCAGAGTTACAGATAGGCGGGGGCAGAGAGAGAGAGAGGGAGAGGTCTTCTATCTGCTGGTTCACTTACCAGATGGTCGCAATGGCCAGAGCTGTGCCAATCAGAAGTCAGGAGCCAGGAGTTTCTTCTGAGTCTCTCACATGGGTGCAGGGGCCCATGGAATTTGGTCATCTTCCATGCTTTTCCAAGCCACAACAGACAGCTGGATCAGACGTGGAGCAGCCAAGATTCGAACCAATGCCTGTATGGGATACTGGCACAGCAGGAGGCGGCTTTACCCTCCAAGCCACAGTGGCAGCCCGGCTTGTCTCCTTTTTTTGAATCTTTTAAAGACATGCATCAAGAGACAGAGATATTCAAGGTAACAGAAAAGTTGAGTTAGAATACATATATCTTATCCTCCACTCCACTCCTTGACCCAGTTAGCTATCCAATATTTTCACCTACTTTTGAACTTGTCCTCCTCTTCCTTTTCAGAATTAATATTAGTGACCACTTCTTAGGATTGAAAGGAATTTCTCACCTTTGTCGCATTAGCCTTAGGTGTAGATCCTCTTTCCTGTGTGGTCTCCCAGCAACTGTAACTATAATATAATAGTGTTTACTATAATATTAAAATAGTATTTACTCAGTTCTACCATAACTGCCCCAGAAAGGTAGGAACTATTTGGGGAATGTCATGTCTTATTCATTTTACATATTTTTCTCAATGCCCCAGCAACCTTGATTCCACATGCTCAAAATGGCACTCAACAAATATTAAAGGAATTAAAATGATAGCATTCAATTTTTTTAAATAACTTATTATACTTGGTGACACAGCAGAAAGAGACATGGATGTGATACCTGCACATTTCTCCTCACTTGTAAAACAAAGAATTGATCATCAGCACATTTACAATCTTGCTTAAGAGGAGAGAAAAATTCCAAGAATTTCTACATCAGAACCATGGTATACCTAATACTGATTTTTCTATGCCAGAAATGCTAATTTACCATGGCTACATCATCAATTGTAGAAGCACTTCTCCTAGGAGTGATGTCACTGAATAGCAAGTTGGCAATTATTTGAGGAGTTATTTCAATAACTACACAGCTTTTTGTCTGATTAATGAAACTACCAATGGATTTATAACTCCTGTTACAGAAATGTATCATTGGAGATTTGCTGAATGGTGTGTCATAAATTCCAGACACCTGAGAAATTACGACAGAGTTTGATTAGAATGGTTACTTTCCTCTCGCCTTTTCACTAAATTTACTTCTCATTATCCACTGTCAGCACTGCCTGTTAGGAGAAAGAAAAGGGCTATTCGTGACAAAATATTTTGTTTGCTAAACAATCTTTCTTTTAGCGTCCATGCTGTCTGATTTTTCTTGTGGACAGCATTATTTAAAGACCCAGAGCAGATATAAAACAAACAATTTCCTAGAAAAAAATTTCTTTGAATTTTACAATATTCTGGAAACTAAAGGAAGATCCACAAAATATTAAGAAACAAAGCTCTAAGACTCAGCAGAATGTAAGTTACAGGGTAAATATTTATGCATTGTGAGGAAGGAGGCCTCAGGCTGAATGTTCTTAGATGTAGAAAGCAAGAATTACCATCTCAAAACTCAAACTTCAAGATACCAGCATATGATTACAAAAACAAATATTTTTGTTTTTTCTCTTAAAAATTATTATGCTATTTAAAGATGAATAAAATCTATAAAAAGCTATTTAATAACCTCAAATGATTTCAAGTTCAAGTTTTTGTTTCCAATGATCCAATTTAATGAACTATATTGAAAAATATAAATCAGCAAAAATTCTCTTTAATTATATAACATTATATATAAACACATTATTGGAATAAAATATGCTAAATTTAAATACGTTCTTTCTTCCAACATAAAAATTTTATTTTGGAATAAAAAAGGTTTTTAAGTTGCTTAATTACCAATAAATGGTTCATGAAAACCTGATAATGCAGTGGTAAAATCCAACAATAACCAGCCTTGACAACATGGTCTCTTTGATGCAAAACAAATAAAAACAAAATATTTTTAATAATACATAAATCCAAAGGAATAAACATTGGATGAATCTCAGTTCACAGCAATACAAGCAGATTATCCAAACACTTGAATCTGTTTCTTCATATTTAAAAGTGAACAAAAATAGAAGCAGATCCCAGAAACGAATTGATTTTCCTCCTTTAAACTCACACCATATGACATACCTCTTAGAATTATGGCCTAAGTCAGCAAGTACATTTCATTGAGTACTAGAGAAAGTTTTCAAATATACAGGAGAGAAAAGTAGATGAGGAAGGATGATTCATTTGCAATCACGAATACAGGCCCATAACTTCCACCAAACCCCTTGCAATAATAGCCAACATAATGGTCATCTGTCAGGTACTCTTCTACATGTTTTACAAATATCAATCCATTAAATTCTCATAACAGTCCTCTGAGTTCAGTTCTAAGCATATGCCCATTTTATAATGGAGAAAACTGAAACAAAAAGATTATATAGTTGACACATGACTGGATAAAAACCTGAAGCTTCCCGTTCTGCCTTGAGACTCCGTGTACCTTCATTCCAGTATATAGATCCCAACAGCAGCATTTTTCATAAGAGCCTTGTGGAAACAACTCAACAATAGTGCAATTTCCTCCCACATGGTATTTAACTCATCATAGTTACAGGACTTGAATGTTCTTGATGTTCAGGCCACTTTTGTTTATTTTCCATTTCTCTACCTTCCAGACTCTACCTTACTCCACATTCTCTGATTCACATTTTGTAAACAAGTTGCCTTTTCAAAGTTTCATAATTATTTCAAGTACGAATGGATTGATCATTGACATCTATGACACTCAGCAAGACATTGCACAATTACCATTGGTCACATTCCTAATCTGGAATAGGTGTTGGTTATGTGTATAAGAAATTAGTTGAGAATCCTGATTTTCCATTTTTTTGTGTAAACTGAAATAAAAAAATGGAATTCAAAAAGTATTAGTAATATTTATAAAATTACAAAATATTCACTGAGTATGTCATCAAATTTCACGGTATTAACAAATGTAAATTATTTTCTTTCAGCCCAAGAAAGAGTCTTCTAAGTTTTGTACTCAGAAATCACCACTAGGCAAAATAAAGGGAAATCAAATAAATGAAACTGATATAGTATTAATTTTAGATAAAAATTTAATTGGAAATTGCATAGAAAATTAATCAATTTAAAAATATATATATCATGTAGAATCTCTGTCCTTAACGTGCTATACATTTTGAGTTAATACTATAACTGGTACTCCAACAGTATTTTTCACTTTGTGTTGCTATGTGAGGGCAAACTGTTGAAACCTTTACTTAATATATACTAAACTGACCTTCTGTATATAAAGAGAATTGAAAATGAATCTTGATGTGAACGGAAGGGGAGAGGGAGTGGGAAAGGGGAGGGTTGCGGGTGGGAGGGAAGTTATGGGGGGGAAGCCATTGTAATCTATAAACTGTATTTTGGAAATTTATATTCTTTAAATAAAAGCGTTATTAAAAAAATTTAATGAATAGTTCCTTAATATAGCTAATAAAGCTAGTAGGTGGAAGAATAAAAAGAAAGAAAACAGCATACAATGTAGACATATAGCAGGTGAGGCTGCTGCCTGCAGTGCCAGCATCCCCAATGGGAACCAGTTCAACTCATGACTGCTCCACTTCTGAACCAGCTCTCTGCTATGGCCTGGGAAGGCAGTGAAAGATGGCCCAAGTCCTTAGGCCCCTGTACCCACATAGGAGACATGGAAGAAGCTCTTGGTTCCTGGCTTTGGATCAGCTCAGCTCCAGTCATTGTGGTCATTTGGGGAGTGAACGAATGGATGGAAGACCTCTCTCTCTCTCTCTCTCTCTGACCCTGTCTCTCTGTAATACTGCCTTTCAAATGAATAAATAAATCTATAATACATAAAAAACCTCACTTCCCCATTGAAAAAAAAAAAAGAAAGACTTAAAAGTATGTTATGGTTTCCTTTGTCAATCTCTGAGGTCTGTAGAAAAAATATGAGACCAGGGACATTTTTATAGGTGTCCTTTTGTTTTACATATGAAAGATTCTCTCTAATGAGACAGGAAGTAAAAACAATGCAACATTGTAACAGGAACCTCTTACCTACAGATCCAGGGTGAAAGAAAATAAAATTTCTCTAAAAATCCTTGCCATTTTCCATAATAAAAATATTTCAAAACTCTATGAGGATGAAATTCTTCACAGGGATTCTGAATTGGAATCAGAGAATGGAAATAAAATAATTAAGTGAAATAAAAAGCCAACTAGCCAAACTCACTCTGTAGACTTTACAACCATTGAATAAAATGAAAAGATTTAGAAAAGCCAACAAAAGATAGTAAAATATATCATATAACTGTCACTGGACCTACAGTGCTTCAGAACAAATTGGTAACCTTGCATAGTTCATAATGCTGGGTGAGAAATTCTTGTCTGCATTTCTCAATGACTAAAGTTTTCTTGAAGGCTGCCATAGTAAACAAAGCAAGATTGCCCCCCCCCCCAAGAGCATCTACACTTATTTCCTTTGAAATTGGTTTTCTATAGTGCTTGATGTTTTATCAAACATCTTTCATAGTTGAAAGCAAGCCTAAAACAAGTGATGTCCTTAAATGTCTTTTAAGTTTGATAGTAGGCAATAACTCTGTCTTAGTCTGCATACCAAATTCAATCTGACCTCTAACATTGAGAAATGTGTATGTGTGTATTTTGTGTACATTTGTACATTCAAGGTTTTACAAGGTTCATCACAGGATATATAGAGTCTATATTCATGAGATTGATTCCTTTGTTTTACTATGCAGGAGAAGACTTATGTGTCAAACCCTTGCTATATATCTTTATATGCAATGAAAGTTATGTTTACTTTTCCATGAAGTATTTCTAAACAAGACACAAAGTTTAAGAAAAGCAAAATTCATCTAGTCTACGATGAGAAGAGTATCTAAATAGAGCCATTTAAAAACATTTTTATGACTATCAAACTCATAAGAAAGTCCTTGAATACTAAAAGTCACACATATTTTTCATGCTGTGAGGTCTATTACTGTAACATTTAGTATGCTTCTAGAATGTCCTGTCATACCTTTAAATCACATCTCAAGGTTTTATAAGACTAACAATTATTTACATCAGACTTGAACAAACATCTTCTCAGGAAAGGACACAATGTAACACAAACAAACTGTCTTTAATGTTAGGTAACATCTCCTATGAGAATTTCAAGTGACCATTTTGAAAGTGAGTCTATGAGAAAGAAATTCATGTTCTGTGTTTCAGGTAAGTGTTAAGTTCCTAGGTATTTTCTTGCTTCATGATCCACTCTATCTAATTTCTTCTACAAGCAAGGGACATTTGGTGCTAGGAGCCATGTTTTCAGATATCTATGCAACAACTGAGTGGCACTATTCCAGACTATAGAAAATAATATTGCAAGTACAACAAGATGTATTAGAACCTATTTTGTAGAAAGTCAACTTGTATTAGTATACTTTCCATCTCAAAACAAAGTAAAAAAAAATCTATAGTGAAAATACCTCCAAGTGTGCTGGTGTTCTCCTCTTGAACTCAAACTTTCCCCATACTCTCTTCATAAATGACGATCAATTTCACCCTTTTAGCCTCAGATTAAATACTACTTCCTGAAAGAGGCCTTACATGGTCCAAGACTAAAAAAATGATTACTTCATTATTCTCCAAGCCAACTCATTTGTCATATTTTGTATAACTTACAAAAGTGTGAACTAAGATTTAGATAAATAAAATATTAGTAAAAGTATATATGATATACAAATATGGACTTCAAAGGCAAAAGGTGAATAGTACAACAGCATAAAGAAAGCATAGGTAGGGGCTGGTGCTGTGGCATAGTGGGTAAAGCTGCCGCCTGCAGTGTGGGAATCCCATGTGGGTTCCGATTCCAGTCCCAGCTGCTCCACTTCTGATCCAGCTCTCTGCTATGGCCTCGGAAAGCAGTAGATGATCCAAGTCCTTGGGCCCCTGCACCCACATGGAAGACCTGGAAGAAGCTCCTGACTCCTGGCTTTGAATTGGCACAGCTCCAACCGTTGTGGCCCTCTGGAAAGTGAACCACCAGATGGAAGACCTCTCTCTCTCTTTTCCTCTGCCTCTCTGTAACTCTACTTTCAAATAAATAAAAAAATCTTTAAAAAAAAACCTCTTAAGAAAAAGGAAAGCATAGGTGAACCTCAGAGTGAGGGAGATGCGCAGCCTGAGATGCTCTTCTTCAGTTGCTCTGTATGTTCCTCACCTTCAAGTCATGCCACCAAGTCCACCAAAGACTTCTGTCTCAAGGAATACGTTACTGAGACATCTTTGTTCTTTATTGGCCACAGAACTACAACCAGGCTTTATGATCTCTTCAACCAATTTCAGACTATCAGTATGACTTTAGTGACCAATGGAGACAAGAAGTTACAGGGTGCCTCCGGAGAAGTCTTGGAGTTTACACAGCACACTATGAACCACTATTTGTGCATTTTGATCCCTATGGGGCCAAAATCCCTTCCTTGACCTAACTTCTAGTCATTCCTGGAAATAAGCTTAGAGTTACCACAGGCTAGCTTGGAATAAACCCTTGTTTATTTCATATTAGCATTTTGTTACTTTTATATCTATTTATAAGTTCTATTATTTATTAACATTAATAGGAACAAGAAAATAAATAAAGCCCATGGGGCCATTATCATCCTTTTTCATTTTCCATCTCCAAATTTCTAATACCACAAAGAACCACTAGTGAAGATCTGTGACCTGTGTACATACTCAAGGCTTAGAAACATGAACAGGAACCAGGATACTTAGAGAACACTCAGAGGTTACAACTAGAGAAGAGGCTCCAACAAGTGCTATACACAGATTTGGCATCATTTTATAAGGAAAAGACAAGGGTCCCAGGTGTCCTAAGAATTATCTCAAGGTAAATACTCATATTGAGAATAATGTTTTTATATATTCAGCCCTGCGGTCTCCATAGGAGAAGGTCCACAGCCAAAGGTATTCTGAGGAGAGCCTTCTAATGCACAGGAGTTAAGGTGGGAGCCAATATACCCAGGTTTATCATCAGTCCCATCTGTCTATATTAGCAGTGTATATGACAACAGGGACCATAACAACTCTTTGTACACTCAGAGACAGATACCAACATGGAACATAGTGGGTCCAAATGAATGTGAATGCACATGTAGGTTAAATGAATGAGTAAATGAATGCATGGATGACAGTAGCAAAATAAATTTTGACAGTATGGGTTTATATCAGCCATGCTAGTTCTGAATGTGACCTTGGGGTATAGGACATGGTTAGGAATAGGAAGACTATAAATCAACATATAAACCCAATTATTATAAAGAAACTCCTATTCTTAGTAGAGATCCTTATGTCAAAAATTTGAAATAGAGATTCAAATCAGCTCTAAGATTGGAGAATATAATAGTGCAATTCATCTATCAGTGACAAATCAAATGAATCAGTGATATAACTTGAATATTAGAGATATAATTTATAATTCACTGAATGCTTTATTTAAAACTTGATGCACTGTATAAATAAATCTTGAAAATATATTCCTAAATTAAGCTGTATATAAAAGTATAAATAATAGCAGTCTGTAAGACTGCAAAGGGACAATGATTAAATGACTATAGGTATTCAACTTGCATGGAAAACAAGAAGTTTAAAATGAGGACAGAAATGTCTAACAAGAAAGGAAGTAGAAAGGGGCATTTATCATAGTGTCATGTTACCACCATCAATATTTATTGTGCATGGCCATTCTGTACTTTGCATTGTAGCCAGGGTTATGAGACACCATTCTATCAACTCTGGTGTTGCTGAATCATGTTGAACTGGAATTGAGCCAGATAAGAGAGAATATAGTTGTCCAACAAAGTTACTTGGCAATCTATAATGAATTGAAAAAAGTAGACAATTCAAGACTAGATTATATTGCAAAGCAAAAAGCTGATTTAAACAATAATTCATAGATTTCAGGTTTAAAACATTTAATAAGTATTGTTCTTATTTTGTTCGTGTCCATCTCCTTTCAACATAGAGCTATCATCACTATGTCTTCACACTGTATCTTACAAAAAATGAGATTCCAACATCCAAAAAATTTTTTTCTCAATTGATATCTGTCTTCAATATTTGTATACCTCACTCAGTCATGATTTTGTTTTGTGTCTCAAACCAATCCTCACTTTGACATCTTGCATTCAACTACAGAACAGGTAAAAGAAGAAATCTCTGCAGATATTCTACTGCTCCTTATTCACTTTTCGGGTATTTAGGACAGATATTTTATTCCACTTTTAGTTGTAAATGTCATAAGCCTGATAAATTATCCTTGGTGAAATATAGTGGAAAGATTTTGTTTCTTCCCTTTTCTTTTTCTTTTTCTTGCATAGATTTCTCCTAAGCTTGACTTCCTTGATTCAACTCCCAGATTAAAGGGATGTAAGTAGAATTTATCTTTATAAAATACCTTATTTCATTATTTTTGATATCTTAATCTCATCTGTTGAAATAAAATCTTTCGGAAACAGATAAGTTTATAAAAAATATTTACTCATTTATTTGAAAGGCAAAGAAAGAGAAGAGAGGGAGCTCGCTAGCTCGCTAGCTAGATAGATCTTCCATTCTCTTGTTTACTCACTGAATCACTGCAACAGCCAGGGCTGAGCCAGGCTGAAGCCAGGAGCCAGAACTTCCATCTGCATCTCCAAAATGGGTTGCAGGAACCAAAGTACTTGAGCCATCATCTGCTGCCTTCCAAGTAGATTAACAGGAAACTGGATCTGAAATAGAGGAGTGGGAACATGAAGTAGCACTCAGGTATGGGTAGCGAGAGTCCAAATGGTAGCTTAACTTGCTGCATAATAATGTCCATTTCCAAAGATATGTTTCTGAATCGTGCAGAAGGTTGGTTTCCAACTGAGAACCACATACTTCTCAAAAGCAAGTCTTACTACTTTAACCTAGACATGAATGATCGAGAAGCCCAATTGTCACACTGTGTAACTATGATTATTTAAAGTCTTTTTTTGCCTACAAGTCTTCAAATACGATGCCTCAAGGTACAATTCAGGTTCCTTTCAAGTCAAAGCCCATTTCTTTTTTTAACATCATTTCACCATACTTAATGCCCCAACTATTGTTTGCCTGTAGAACATTGACTGTCAAATGATTTCCCTTCTACTATTGTTGAATATTTTCTCTTCATATACTATTCTCAGATGCATTATTCCTCTTATTCCATCACAAATATTATTTCACTAAGTAGATTATAAAAACACATTTTATAATGGGCCTTACTTGCTACTTCTTAATCCTGCATAATATGGTAAAAAATCTGTGAACAAAGTAACAAATCACAAGTTTTATATTTTGCATATTCGTTACCAACACATCTGGGTAGTGTTTTATATTTTAAAAACTGATTTCACATAATCTAATTTATTTATTCCTCAGAAAAAATCCATAAATATGGGGCTGGTGCGTGGCACAGCAGGTTAAAGCCCTGCCCTAAAGCACCAGCATCCCATATGGGCACTGGTTTGAGTCTGGGCTGCTCCACTTCTGATCCAGCTCTTTGCTATGGTCTGGGAAAGCAGTAGAAGATGGTCCAGGTCTTCGGGCCCCTGCACCCACATGGGAAACCCAGAAGAAGCTCTTGGTTCCTAGCTTCGGATCAGTGCAGCTCTGGCTATTGCGGCCATCTGGGGAGTGAATCAGCAGATGGAAGACCTCTCTCTCTGCCTCTACCTTTCTCTGTAACTCTGTCTTTCAAATAAATAAAATAAATCTTTAAAAAAATCATTAAAATTATCAGTGACATATTAGGGATGGTAGAAAAAAATCCTAGAATGGCTGTGTTACACAATAAGTGTAAAGACAAGAAGCAAACCCCAGGCCATAAAATTGTAAGGTATGGGCATTTGCACATTACTGGAAAATCACAAGAACTGCATGGTTCTAATATTGGGACTGAATGTGAAAGTACAACTCTGCAATAGTGAGGTTTAGCCAAGAACTAACAGCTGTATATCTTGTGAACAGATGAAAATATCATGGGCAGAAATGTGGTAGCATCTGTGTCTTTATTACACACTCAGTTTGCAAGATACGTCTGCATCTGTGTTACCTTTAAGGTGGTTTTATGAATACATTAAGTGATACACATATAATAAGCAAAATCCATAAAACACAAAAAAAGCAAATAAAAGTCATACTAGTGGAGAAAATCTGGAAACATTTATAGCATGGAATATATTCCACACAAATATTTATTTATTATCTTGCATGCATCTCCTCTGAGTAGCTATGAAGATGGATATTCTTATTATTAGAAAGGCCATAGGGATATTGGAGATAGGAAAATACAGAAACCACATAAATTTGGATGATTCACAAAATAAAAAACTAATTTTTCACTGATACATGTTACAGGATTGAATGGTCATCACTATTTCCTTTCTTCGTGGCAGAGGCTAGTGCTACTCTGCTCATTTAACAGAAAATAAAATTGTTATGCCTCAGGTGATAAACAAAACTAATGGCAAAAGCAGAAAGGAGTCTGGACCATTTAACTGCCAGTTGTCCATTTTTACTATAAAATAAAATTCCATTTTTGTAAGTAGCATCCTGACTCTAAGGCATCTTGATTACACATAAATGCCTATGTCTCTCTTTTATGCAAATCTGATTGGTATTAAGTCAAGCAAATAACACTCAAAACATTCTGCTGCTGCTTCTGGCTTGATTGATAAAAAGCTCTCTCTCTAAGACTGAAGCTTTTCTTATTTTTCCATAATCCAACCTTACGTGTGTGAATAAAAGAAATACATTTATTTGATTGTCCTTAGAATATTAAAGATTTAACCCTCGCTTGGGGATACCTCTCATTTTGATCCACATAAGTTGTCTTTAAAGATACTTTTGATTGAAGATAACACTTAATGATGAATGGATGTTAAATTTCTGCTAAATGTTTCATTAACTTTGCATTCATATTAAACACTGCCAGCAATCATGTTAAGCTTCTGAATGATTATCAATCAAAATGCTACATACAACTTCTCCATTGCTACTTTGTTAACTACATTGTTGACAATTCCTTGTTTGATTGTTTTTTTAATAAATAATTTCTCTAATTTTTAGACTTGTTTATTGTATATCTCTGCCAGCAAGTTCATTTGAGATTTGTATTACATACTTTCAATTGTCCAATTGATTCTATGTTCATATCTGTATGTTCTAACTCTACCTTTGATATTATATGAATGCCACTTGTAAAAATCAAAGCAGAGTTTAGATAACTTACTAGAACAAAACTTTTAAAGTTCCAGTGTGTTAAATTCATCAATTTTAAGTTAAGACATGCAACATAGAAAAATTAATAAACAGAAAATTTACATACTCAAATAAAAATATGTATTCTGTATACTGCATGTATATACATATTTAGATACCTATTTATATCTATAAATATACATATTAATATACATGTATCTATATATCTTTAAATTTATGTGCATAACACACTTATTTTGATATGATTTTATTTTCTTTTTACTAAGAAATTTTTGTGTATAACATGATGAACACTATAGTTTTCCTTTTTATTTAACTATTTGTCACAAACATTTTGTTATTTCACTAGGAATTATTCTGCAAAGCCATACATACAATCATGTTATTGGCCTCTTCATATTCTTCAAACACAGCAACTTTTGGAACTATATTCCAGTCTCAAATTTTTAACTTGCTGTTTTTTTCAGTTTGAGATTGCATTTCTCACAAACATTACCATTACCTGGCCTCTCACTTCATACAGGTCTCCTTTGAATATTATCTTTCAGAGAGGCCTTCCTGGAGAATCGTGGGATTACTATCCAATCTCACTCAATCCTTCATCGTTACACCTATACAACACTCATTCCCTAAAAATAGAGCTAAGTGTAAAATACAAAAATCACAAAACTTCGTAATATTTAGGTTCCAAAACAAAAATAAAATTAAAACTACCATCAATTCAGTAATCTCACTATTTGCGATACATCCAAAGAAAATGAAATCAGTTGGTTGAAACACATCTGCACTTCTATGTTTATTGAAGCACTATTAACAACATCCAGGAAATGGAACAATTTAAGTGTCTATCAACTAATGAATGGATTTCAAAAAATGTGGTGCACCTACACAATGGAATATTATCAGTGACATTTGAGATGTAACAAAAAAGACACCATACATGAAAAAAAAATAATTGATAATCTGGACTGCATTAAAACCTTCAGCTTTTCAAAAGGCACCAGTAAGAGAATGAAAAGATATGCCACAGACTTGGAGAAAATATTTGCAAAATGACATGTCAGATAAATTATTATTATGCAAAGTTTTAAAACTTCCCTTAATACACAGTAATAAGAAAAATAAAATTCAGTTGAAAGATATGCCAAAGATCTGAAAAGGCAATTATCCAAAGAAGATACAGAGATGGCAAATAAACATATGATAATATGCACTGCACTATGTTATCAGGAAAGCACAAATTAAAGCAACAGTGAGATACCACTTCATACATACTAGAATAACCAAAATCCCAAACACTGACAGCACCAAGTGTGGAGCAATGGGATGGGAACTCTTATTTCAAGAGAATATTCAAAACATAACAGCCCCTTTGGAAGACAGTTTCATTGTTTTTTACAAACTAAACTTATTGTTATCATACAACAATTGTATTCTATGACATTTACACAACAAAAGTAAAACCCATGTCAATCTAAAATACCCTGAAAGTTGATGTTTATTGTTGCATTTCTCATAATTGACAAAACTTGGAGCAACCAAGATGGCTCTCAATAAGTGAATGGATAAATCAGCTATTTTGATTTGTAGATCCAGACAACAGAATATTATTCAATCTTTAACAAACATGAAAAAAGATATCCTGTCAGGATGGAAATGTATATTTATATTGTTAAGTGAAAGAAGTCAATCTGAAAATGTGACATATAATATGATATAATTATATGCATTCTAGAGAAACCAAAGCTATGGAGACAGTAGATCAGTGGTAGCCAGGGGTGAGAGGGAAAGGAATAGATTAAAAAGACAGAAGAAAGCTTTTTTAAGGCAGTGAAACTACTCTGTATAATAGTACAGTGCTGGAAACCTGTAATTGTACATTTGTCCATAACCATAGACAGGACAATGCCAAGAGTGAATCTTAGTGTAAACTATGGAGTGGGTGATAATATACCACTATAGTAAGGAGGTTGATATTGGCGGAAGCTATGTACGTGTGGGATAGAAGATATATAATAAGTCTCTGTTCTTTAAGTTCCTTTATTGTGATTAGATTAGAACTCTTCTGAAAAATAAAGTCTATTAGGACAAGCAAAGAGAAATAAGATGACATTCATTCCTTTTCCACAAAGTAATAAAGATTATTGGGATAGAATGGTAAATATGCAATAAATAAAAGATGCAGGTTTATTTTTGTTTTGAATAGTTAGCAAAATTATTTACAATATATGGTTGGCTTTATAATGTATGCAAAATTAAAATATATGACCAAATAACACAAAGAACAGCAAAAGGAAAGTGGAAACAAATTGTTATGTTTCTTAGACTATATGTGAAGCTTCACAAAAATTATTTTAAGGTAGACTTTGATAATATGAAGTTATTTGTAGTAGGCCAAAATAGTCATTAAAAAATAAAACAAAACAAACAATATAATAGAGGAGCTGGCAGCATTGTGGCATGGTAGATAAAGCCGCTGCCTGCAATGCTGGTATCCCATATAAGCACTGGTTCAAGTCCTAGCTGCTCCACTTTCAATCTAGCTCCCTGATAGTGTGCCTGGAAAAGCAGTAGAAGATGGTCTAAGTTCTTGGGCCCCTGCATCCATGTGGGACACTCAGAAGAAGCTCTGGGCTCCTGGCTTTGTCTTGGCCAAGCCTTGGTCATTACAACCATTTGGGGAGTTAACCCCCAGATGGAAGATCTCTCTGTCTCTCCTTTTCTTTCTGTAACTGTGACTTTCAAATAAATTTAAAAAAAAAATCTTCGAAGATGCCAGCACCATGGTTCAATAGGCTAATCCTCTGCCTGCGGCGCCAACATCCTGGGTTCTAGTCCCTGTTGGGGCGCTAGATTCTGTCCCAGTTGCTCCTCTCCCAGTCCAACTCTCTGCTGTGGCCTGGGAGCGTAGTGGAGGATGGCCCAAGTGCTTGGGCCCTGCACCTGCATGGGAGTCCAGGAGAAGCACCTGGCTCCTGGCTTCGGATCAGCACAGTGCGCAGGTCGCAGCCCGTCGGCCATGGTAGCCATTGGGGGTGAACCAACGGGAAAAAGGAAAACCTTTCTCTCTGTCTCTCTCTCTCACTGTCCACTCTGCTTGTCAAAAAAAAAAAAAAATCTACAAAGAAAGAGAATTCAATAGTTAAAGGAGAATACTCAAACACTCTTTTTTAAAGAATACAAGAAAAATGAACAGATCTGACAAACAAAACAAACATTAAAAGTTGATGAAACCGCCGGCGCCATGGCTCAACAGGCTAATCCTCCGCCTTGCGGCGCCGGCACACCGGGTTCTAGTCCCGGTTGGGGCACCGAATTCTGTCCCGGTTGCCCCTCTTCCAGGCCAGCCCTCTGCTGTGGCCCAGGAGTGCAGTGGAGGATGGCCCAAGTGCTTGGGCCCTGCACCCCATGGGAGACCAGGAAAAAGCACCTAGCACCTGGCTCCTGCCATCGGATGAGCGCGGTGTGCCGGCCGCAGCACACTGTCCACGGCAGCCATTGGAGGGTGAACCAACGGCAAAAGGAAGACCTTTCTCTCTGTCTCTCTCTCTCCCTGTCCACTCTGCCTGTCAAAAAAATTAAAAAAAAAAAAAGTTGATGAAACCTAAACGTATCAATTATCACTTTAAATGTAAATATGATAAATATTTAATTTGACAGCAGAAATTGTTATGTTAGCTAAGCTAATAAGTTTATAAAAAGTGATTTGAAAGAGATATATGTTAAAGATAAAATTATTAAAAACACATAAATTATAAAAGTATAATTTGATAACGCATACATTATAAGATTATAATTATAAACACAAAATTATAAAAAATACATAAACTCTAATAAAAAGAAACCTAGAGTTGTTATAATAATATCAAAAAGAAGTAAACTTCATGAGAGAACAGTTACAAGAGGTAAAGGAGGTAAAGGGAAATATAATGTTAAAGAGTTAATTATAGGAAAATGATCTTAAATCTGTTGTACCTAATACAAGAACTTCAAAATACAAGACAAACTAACATAATGGAGGGAACAAATTTCAAATATGTTAGGATATTTTTAAAACGTGAATCTTAGTAATTGATACAAGGGGACAAAAGAGTCACTAAGTATTTAAGAGACTTGAACAAAACTATTTGTAATAAGGTTCTTCAGAGAAATGGACAATATAAATAGATGTAGATACGTGATATTATGTGCATTTTAAGGTACTGGTGAATGGGAATTGGAAGCTGAGAAGTCCCAGGGTTTGCAGACGGTAGGCTGGAAAAAATGGTGTAACTTCCTGTCTACAGTCTAAAAGGCTTGATACAGTCGAGCAGTCAGCAGGGAAACTTAGCTGCCTCTTCATCACCTGTTCTGTTCTATTCAGGTCTTCAACTGATTGAATGAGGTCAACCCACAATAGGTAGGACAATCTCCAACGCTCAGTTTATTTATTTAAATGTTAACTATCCAGAAATGCCCTAAAGACACTCCCAGAATCATGTTGGACCTAACATCTGGGCACTCTCATGCTCCAATTTGACATATAAAATTAACTATCACATTCTCATTCACTTCTAGTCCAAACTGAAACATACACCTCCTCTCAATGCACACATGAATTATTCACTGTTCAAGTTACAAACTTATTCCAAGTCAAGCTTTCTTTTCTCTGCTTTTTGATATTAGAAATGAAGTCTGTTTTAAAATTTTATTTATTTATTTATGGGAAAGAACAACAGGAAAGATTATGTTGAATTACCTGGGTAAACCCTAAATGTAATCTCATGCATCCTTAAAAATAGAAACAAAGGAGTAATTGAATATGGAGGAGAAAAAGGCAGTGTTATAACAGACAGAAAGATTTTTTTAAGATTTTTTATTTATTTGAAAGACAGAGTTACAGAGAGAGGTAAAGACACACACACAGGGCCAGAGAGAGAGAGAGAGAGAGAGAGAGAGAATCTTCCATCCGCTGGTTCACTCCCCAAATGGCCACAACAGCCAGAGCTGCACTGATCCGAATCCAGGAGCCAGGAGCTTCTTCTGGGTCTCCCACGTGGGTGCTGGGGCCCAAGCACTTGAGCCATCTTCTACTGCTGTCCCAGTCCACAGGTCCATAGCAGACAGCAGGATCGGAAGAGGAGGGCCATCTTCTACAGCTTTCCCAGGCCATAGCAAAGAGCAGACAGAAAGATTTGAGTGATATGGTCACATGCCAATGATGACAGCAGCCTGGAAACTGAATGAGAAAATAAGCAGTTTCTGCACCTGGAGCTTCCAGAAGGAACCACCCCTGCAACACATGATTTTATCCCAGATTCATTTTGTCGAACTGTATGAGAATTAACTTCTGTTTTTTAAGTAAGTTTATGATACATTTTTACAGTGCAAAGAGAAAACTAGATCCTCATTTATTACCAGATAACTTTTTGTTATTTACTTCTGATTTGTACCTGTTTTATCAAAGGATACTTTCTGTAATATTTCAACCATTTTAAACATATTACACTTATTTTATGGCCAAGGGTGTGGTATATTTTGATGAATGCGTCAGAAAATTCAGTGCCTGTAATGATTTCACATCACTAATTCAGTAACAGGCTTCAAGATTTTCTCTTTCTGCTTGTTTTCTATAATGTGTTTATGATAGTCCCAGGTATGATTTTCTTTGCATTTATTGTGGGGTTAATTATCATTCCTAGATCACTAATTCAACATGTTTTATAAAATACTTTTTAAAATTTCACCCATTAATCTTACGTGTTGTCTGTGCTATATTGTTTCTCTCTTTTCTGTATGGGGTTTCCTGCTAGGCCATTTGATATACATTTATAGTTCCCTGAACCATTACTCACTTTTCTTGTGTCTTGTCACTCTCTATTCTTCACCATGGACAACGTATTTTGAAATTTTATATTTACCTGGCCTTTACTTCTGTTGTTATAACTACTTCTGCAAGATATTTAAGTTCAATTATTTAATCTACCTGCAGCTTATTTAGCTTTCAGGTCTGGAAAAAGAAACAATCTTCTAAACATTCTATCTTCATAGATGACTAGCTGGCTATCTTAAGGTAACACTGAATTAATCAATGATTTTCATACAGACCTTCACAACAATGTCCATGATCCTTCCTTATTCTGGGAGTATACACTGTACTTCCATATTAATCTTATAAATTTACATTTCTCTTTTTATAGATTAATTTATTTATTTGGAAGGCAGAGTTACAGATAGGCAGAGGCAGAGAGAGAGGTCTTCCATCTGCAGGTTCATACCCCAGATGGCCACAATGGCCAGAGCTGGGCTGATTCAAAATCAGGAGCCAGGAGCTTCTTCTCTGAGTCTCCCACTTAGACACAGGGTTCTACTTCTACTGTTTTCCCAGACCATAACAGAGAGATGGATCAGAACTGGAGCAGCTGGAACTCAAACGGGCACCCATATGGGATGCCGACACTGCAGGTAGCAGGTTTACCCATTATGCCACAGCGCTGGCCCCTATAAATGTACATTTCTAATCACCTCACTCCCTTATTAAAAGTGTAATGGCATTTTAAGCACAATTCATTTGCCCAATTTGGCTATTAAATGCTTTTATTAGGAAAGTAAATGGCAATTACAGTCTCTAAGGTAAAGTCTTAAATGAGTATCTAGAAATTTATTCTGAAAGTGGGAAAATTGCTTATGGCTTATAAAAACTGACTTTGTATGTGGAACTCAGCTTTATTGTATATGCTGCTCAATTTGGCCAATTGTAACCTGAATAAATGTTATTTCAGGACTGTAATTTTATTATAAATATCATCTTATGGAACACTAAATTTTCTTTATGTATGATGTTCTTAGGGTGTCTATACCATTGTTATATAGTCATCATCTTTTATTAAGAATAAGTAAATAGGGGTCAGTGCTGTGGCACAGCATGTTAAGGCCCTGGCCTGAAGCGCCTGCATCCCATATCGGCACCGGTTCTAGTCCCGACTGCTCCTCTTCAGATCCAGATCTCTGCTATAGCCTGGGATAGCAGTAGAGGATGGCCCAAGTCCTTGGGCCCTTGCACCCATATGGGAGACCCGGAAGAAGCTCCTAGCTCCATGCTCCGGCCGTTGTGACCATCTAGAGGATAAGCCAGCGGATGGAAGACATCTCTGTCTCTACCTCTCTCTGTAACTCTTTCAAATAAATAAAATAAATCTTTAAATAAAAGAATAAGTAAATAAAGGTGACACTTTGATATTTCTTTCCTCAATATGCTCCTTAATTATAAGGTCATACCTCTAAAACCTATTCTGTCAATTCAAGCCTTTGTTTTCAATATATCGTGTGTGTTTGTGTGTGTATGTGTGTGTGTGTGTTAGAGAGAGAGAGAGAAAGAGAGAGAGGAATAGCGAGTGCATGTGCACACAAGTGAGCAATTATATGGGGGGGGGAGAATTATGGTCATCCTTAGATACAAAAATAAATAATTTAATTAATTAATGAACAAATCCTAGCAAAGTTTGAGTCACTATACATTTACATGCAGGGAGCCAATAATAGCATATTTTATCTTGATTCTGGCATTCTTTTAGTAACTACACAAGGGATGCATATACACATCACAAAACAAAAGAAGAATAACTTGCCATAATATTTTAACCTTAGCATTGGAAACTCCAACTGTGGAACATTCTAAATGCTGTGATTTATGTTCAAAGGCGAAGTGAATACTCACATTCTCTTATAAGAAATCAGAATCTTACCACAAGATAAGCACTGAGCCAAAGATATGACTGAGCTGTGATGCATTAAACAGAAAAAAAGTGAGACCTAGACAGTAATGTTGCAAGGATTCACACAGTCCTTTGTAAACTCCACATATTGGGGCTATAAAGCGAAAAAGAAAACCCAAATAGCTCTTTGAGCTTGCTCAGCTTGCGCAGAAGTACCAACTGAATCCTCTTACAGAAATTATCTCATGTGGTATAAAGAGATTCTTTTATACACAACTTCGAATCCTTCATGCCACACTTATTTTTGTAGCCACTGCTATAGAGAACAGATCCAAAGGTTGGAAGTATTCTGCCTAAGTGCAGACTGTTAGTGCTTTTTTATCAGGCCCAACTCTTAAAATTTTTATATCATACCCCTGGCTCCTCACTGTGTTATTCACAGGATTTTCTCATACTGGCTGAATAGAGCCATTTTCCTAAACTATCCAGAGCTCACATGACAGTATGTGGAAATAGACATGTGGCTAGCTTCAATAGTGGAAGATGGGGGAACCATTTGGGTATATGCTTCCCTTTTTTTCCCCTTGAGTGACACTTTTTAGGTGAACATCTCATTAAGTTTCACAAAAAGTTACATTGAGTCAAGGACTAGGCATCCATTCTGTTGGCCAACCTGATAGTGCATCTCTGTATTGATTATTTTTCCTTCCCTGTTTTTCATCTTCATGTGTCTCCTTCCTTCCTAATCTGTGAAAATATTCTCACATAAATTACTTTTATTTAGCCTATATCTCAGGCTCTATCTACTTTGAGAGGAATCAAAGCTAAATAAACAGAAGAAATGAAACATTGCCGGAGCTTATCCCTAATTTACTATTGCTATTTACTCTAGGAACTACAACATGGATCTTGCTGTAGAATATGACCCCATTAAATTAGCATTTTCCTCTGAAGAAAGAGGAAGAATATGGAGAAAAAGTGAGCTCTTTCTCCCCCCACACATATGAGTCTTAAGAAAATTAAAGTTTGCTGGAAGTAAAAATTCACAATGAAAAAAAAGTGAAAGAAACAAGTGATTTGAACTATTTAATATGAACTGTCTAGAATAACAAAGTGTTTGAGTACAGGAAAAGTGCTCACGGAAAACAGGCAGGCAGGGTTCATCCTTAGAGAAGACTATATGACAAAGGGGTTCAGAGTGTCCTGACAAATGGTGTGAATTAGTCGAGCTGAGATTGGAAGCTAGTCTTTGAATGGAGTCCACATGGGGAATAGAAGCATTCTGTGCAAGGTTGATAAAATGCCTTTGATGAATGCACAGTGGTATTGAATTCTAGAAAAAAAAATAAGTGAAGTCAGTTTGTGATTCATTCTTGTCCTTTTAGAACAATCTACCATTCTTCATACCTTCCACCAGCCATGGACAATGTACATTCTCTGTCTACTCTCTGTCCACCTATCATATTCTGGATTTCACCATCATTAAGACTTTTTCCTTTGGTTATTTACCAGCTTCTTTCTAGGACCCATACTTTTCCTAACTTGGACATCAATTAGGTTTTGTTTTAGTTGCTTTGATCCACCTCTAACTACGAATTCTACTGTCTAAAACAAGTCTGGACCTACTTCAGACAATAAATAACAGAGTGAGAAACGTTGAGTGGAACCAGTCCATAGACGATCTCAGGGAAAATCTGAGGAGTGTTAATGCTATCATTCAATGATAGGTTCAATTTCGGGCCTACATTCAAGCATCAAGTTCAATTCTTTTTTTCTATTACATAGCTTCTTATGGCTTAAAGAACAATAAAGATTGAGATGTTTATGCATTCCAGACCTACTTCTAAGAAAAAATTAGCACAAGCTAATAAACAAAGCTCAGATGAGACGTGAGGAAAAGAGAAAACATTAAGATTCTTAGGTTCCTCATGTGGGCAACTTTTTAAAAGGGAAAATAGAATGGTAAATAAATGAACTGCATAATCTAGATTCTGGCATATATCTGTTGGTGATGATTCTGCCTATTTCCTTAGTTATCTGTCATTTCTAAGCATTACTCTGGCCTCCAAGCATTTTTATGATAATAGAACATGGATAAAAGCACAGATTTTAGAGTCAGTCTGGATAAATTCATATCTCCAACGTCTTTTCATTGTTTGACTTTGTCCAGGGTGTTTTGTTTCCCTTTGCCTCCATTTTCTTATCTGTAGAGAAGACAATTACATCTAATTCAAGATTGTGAGGAATATGATTTCTTATATAGAAAATACTTGAATATATCTGACTCACAATAAACAGTATTAACTACTAGCATGCAGATTCCACAAAACAAAAAGGCAAATCTTTGCAAGCCTCAAATCTACAAATCTCTACCAATTAGATTCATTTGGCATGAAGATTAAAACAGGTTGAAAAATATTTTTCACTATATTTTGATTCTGAAAATTTAGTTAGCAGTTTTATTTTTAATACATGAGATACACATTAGTAATTTTTAAAAGTCACTTTTGAGCATTAGTATTGCATGAAAGACCATACTAATGATCCACTCTCAGCGAGCATGACTCAAAAGACCAACAAAGTGAGTCACCCTGTGCATAGGCCCTGTAGCTAAGCAAGAAGACTTGCTGGATGCATTCATGAAAAGATGAAAACACATCATTATCTTATTAAACATGGCAGCTTACCTCCATGTAATGTCAGCACATACAGAGCTTATTTCTCTTAGCATAAATTATATGAATAATAAGCAAAGTATCTTTGTTTTCTTTCAGAACTGTAACTTCTGAAATGCTAATTAGAACCATTGTTACTGTAAGTTTAAAAGTTTAAAATTTGGGGGAGTCTTCATTGTGACCTAGTGGATAAAGCTGCCACCTAGGACACCAGCACCCCATATGGGTGCTGGTTCATGTCCCAGCTGCTCCATTTCTGAACTGCTAATAGCCTGGGGAAAGCAACAGAAGATAGCACAAGTGTTTAGGCACCTGACGCCCTAGTAGGAGGTCCAAATGAAGCTCCCAGCTCTTGGTTTTGGCCTGGCCAACCCCTGGCCATTACGGCCGTCTGGGCAGTAAACCAGCAGATGGAAGGCCTCCTTCCCTCCCCCCCCCCCTTTCTGTGTGTGTGTGTGTCTATCTTCTCCCCCTCTCTGTAACTCTTACAAATCAATAAATAAATAAAATTTTTCAAAAAGTTAAAAAATGTTTTCCTGCATCAAAGCTATGAATTATTCATTTTATGTTGGGATTCTCAGGTAAACTTTCTTAGGGTGACTTTCAGAATATGAAAGTTTAAGTGACTATTGATATATGAAACCATGAAATTGAAAATATTAGCAAATCAAGGTAAGTAAGATGTGCCAACTGCTAATAATTACAAGAAAACTAGAAAGAAATATGGGTTATTGTTGTTTTCATCTTCTTTTAAAACTGCCTCATAAACAATATGTAAATGTGCTAAAACTCCTTTAAAATATTTTGTGGGTAGAAAATATTATAGTGCAGAAGATATAACTAGAATTTATCCCTTGAAAGTAGGAATTTCATACAGCTCAGGGACTATCCTGTCACAGTGTGCACAAATTTTGCTTCCTTAGACAGGTTTATTTCTAGCTGAATTTTCTGGAAAGTATGTCAGCACAACAGAAAAGAAAGAATTAGAAGAAGAAGAAAGTAATTATTTATAATCCCTACTGCCTTCCCAGGAGAATAGGTCCCAGTAATTGGAGGTCCCATTGTTTCATGGTCTACAGTGTGTGATGTGATGTAAGACTGGAGGAGCCATAGGGAGGTCATAGAGAACTAATTTATATAAACTATAGATTTGAATTTTTTTTAAAAAGAGTGAGGATATGGAGCTAGACTCAGTAGAAGCATTACAGAAATTTCTAATGGGAATATTTTAAAGTATTTTGCTGTGTGATGTGAAATATAAACTATCTTCTTCATTTCCCTCCTAAAAATTCTGCAAAATATTTAGCAATCACTTATACTTTGTAGAATGAATTTACAACAAAGCACTTGTCCTTCCTGAGGATCAGTGTAAAAAAAACAATTCAGAAAACACAAACAGGCTGTCAGCAGAGCCCACCAAACAGAAAGGTTTCACTGACAAAAGAGAGACAAAGAGAATCTGAAATTATGAGAGGAAAATTAAACAGGAGGTCTTCCAGTGTCATAGATCAGAAAACTGTAATATTTTCTAGACTGGAACTTTCTTTTGTTTGATATTTCAATGTTTTTTTTTTAATTTGACATTAGTAATTGCATAAGCAGAGAATGAAAATTATGTGCAATAGAATACTTTAGATTGTAATTCAATAGATGCTGGGAATTGCCTATGAACACACAGGAAACAGAAAAGTGAAAGAATACACAGCTGTGCATTCAAATGATTGGCTGTTTTCCTGTGATCTGCTGGCAGCAAAAAGACAGGGCATGCAGAGGTTCTAGAAGAGTGCTGGGAAAGCAATTTCTCCTTCAGTCTCAAACCAAAATCGCTTATTTGTTTGTTTGTCCTGGTTTCACTGGGTCCATACAAAGGTGAACTTAAAACAATTTATTCAAACATTTAAAAGATTTGAAACTGCTTGTTCTCTAGACTCAGGAGAATCATTCCAATTACTGCTGTAAATACTATTTGGGAAGGTTAAAGGGAGACCCTGCAGACGGACCCAGGTCGAGGGGATAACCTGTGCCCAGCAGGCTGCAGGAGTACAACTCCCAGGACGGCGTCAGGACTGGTGTCAGATGAGTCAGATGCCAGCTGGATCCTGTGTAGCCCACAGGGGACTGTACTCGGGAGAAGGACAAGCAGAACATGGCTGCCTAACAGATGGCACGACAACCTGCCTCCTCTGGTGAGGAAAAAAACTGCCAAAACCAGGTGTTTCACAGGTTTTTTTTTCCTTTTCTGTTCAGGATTTTCTGTGTAGGTCCATTCTAGAAGCTGCAATAGGAGCACAGCTGCCTCAGAGTCAGCTGAGGAAAGAAGATTTTTTTAAGTGTGCGATTTTTGGAAACAGCTTTTGGGGACCACCCATATGTCCCACACACTAGCATACTTTAATCAGGTCATTTCCAGGCACTACATGCACATAAGAAGAAGTTTTGCTGCTTCTCCTCCTAGCTTCTGAAAGGAAAAAATAGCTAAACGAAATAGATTACTTTATTGAGAAAGGCTGTTCATAGCCTGGGAAACTCAAGTTCTTTCTGCCCAATAATCTTGCATCAATGTTTAGGAAACTTTCTTTGCTCTCTTAAAATAAGGGAGAGAGGGTCTTCTAATTTGAAGAACCCAGAAATACATGCTTGTGTATGACAAGGAAACAAAAGAGGATTAATGAAGACTGCTGCACAGCATGACTGGTGTCAGTACAGAGCGATTCAAAATCTATTTTAAAGCTCCTCTGCTTTGGCCCAGGGGATAAGAAAGTATAGATCTCATGATTCAAAACTCACAACACCCAGTGACACACATTTTACAAGGAGGAAGAGGATACTATTCCTCGATATTTCACTTTTTCTCATCTCTGAGAAAACTATATTTAAATATGTATGTGTGTGTATTTGAAAAGCAAAGAAACACAGAGACAGAGACATCTTCCACCGGTTGCTTCATCTTCCAAATGACCAAAATAGCCAGGTAGGACTGGGCTAGGACAAAGCTGGGAGCTTGGACATCAATCCAGGTGTCTCATGTGGGTGGCAGAGATCCAAGTGATTCCTACTCAAGTTGAAAAGCAGAGCTGGGATTTGAGCCCAGGCACCATAATACAGGAGGCAAGATCTTACAGGGTGTCTGATCCACTGTGCAAACATCAGCCCCAGGAGAACAATCCTTCCAACCTCCCATGCACTCCATACTTTAGGCTGAATGATTTGATTCAGGGGCTTATATGCCCAGCTGTTAAATATAATGAGTATGAATATCCTAAAATACACACTGGGAACTAGATGGAGCAAGTTTCTCAGGCCTGGAAATATTTCATCATCATGTCTTGTATTTGGAGGGATATGAGATGTTAATATATAAAACAATATAGGACTCATATACTCATTTAACAGCTGTCAACTGTTTATTAGGTTCACAAAGCTGTTCTTGTGTTAGGATGCTCTGCTGTTCCATAGAGTACTATTTCTTGGGCATGCAGATGCTTCAGGAACATTGTGGACAGATACATGGCATTGGCATGGGGTTTAAACATTCAAAATCTATCACACAGAAGTAAGTTTTAATTTTTATTCAAGATTTCATGATTAAGTTATCCATAACATCTGGCAATTACTAGACTGACAAATATACCCAGTTAAAACTCTATTGTTCTTGGGCGCCAGTGTTGTGACACACCAGGTTAGGACGCTGCCTGATACCAGCATCCTACATAGGTGTCAATTCTTGTGCCGGCTGCTCCGCTTCCAATACAGCTCCCAGGAAAGGGCCTGAGAATAGCAGGGATAGATGTTCAAGTGCTTGAGTCCCTGCTAACCATGTTAGAGACCTGTATAAATCTCTTTGGCTTCGATATGGCTCAATTATGGTCACCTGGGAAGTGAACCAGAAGATTGAAGACTTGTGTCTACGCCTAGCTCTCTGAAACTCAGACTTTCAAAAAAAATAAATAAATCTTAAAAAAAAAAACTTATTTTCTAGAAGGGGCAAATGGTTTTTAGTGGACAAGCAGGAACCCACCATACCCTCAGGATATATGTGAATACACTATGATTTAAGCTGCACTCTTAAAGAGTAAGAATTTTATGTTTAGCATATATAAGATATTACATAATGAATGTAATTTTATTGTTTCATTCAGGTTTTATGTGTATGTGTTCAGACAACTCAAAACATTCAAAACAAAGTATTGAATTCTGGAGATGTGCTAAGAAGGAGGACACTAATTTAGGGATTAGTAAATGCAAGTTGCATGTAATCTTTGTCATTACTTTGATTTTTGTATTCCGCAAACCCTTCATTAATTTGCTGGCTGTAACATTAACAAATATGTTGTTAATATAAACAAGCATTTGAATTTCTGTCCTAATGGTGTTACAATTTAATATTTTTATAATAAAATACTTTTCAAATAGCCAATTATAAGGAATGAAAAATGCTGCATCTCTAATTGTTTACAAGTTTCATTGTAATTATGGTTTTGGCATGGTTGAGTCTTAGTTCAGTGAAACTAAACTAAGCTGTTGGATTAACATTTTGTGCAATGAAATATGAGATTACATATTTCTTTGAATCATTATTACTCTTGGTACCATAAACATTCACATTTCAAGCACTCAAATGCCTCGACTCATTCATGTTCTCACTCTGTCATTCCATATACAAACTTTCCAGCAGCTAAATATTCTATTGGCAGTGTGCTTTATCATTCTCACTTATCCAGACAATAAGATAAATGCTTAAATATTCAGCTTCTGTCTTTATCAATGTAATTAACTAGCTCTAAAGTAATACTTTTTTAACAGGAAATAAATGCAAAATTATTTAGCTACTTTTTTGGTTAAATTTCTTTTTTCTTTTTTTTAACAGGCAGAGTTAGACAGTGAGAGATAGAGACAGAGAGAAAGGTCTTCCTTCCGTTGGTTCACTCCCTAAATGGCCCTCACGGCCAGTGCACTACACCGATCCGAAGTCAGGAGCCAGGTGCTTCCTCCTGGTCTCCCATGCGGGGGCAGGGCCCAAGCACTTGGGCCATCACCACTGCCTTTCCGGGCCACAGCAGAGAGCTGGACTGGAAAAGGAGCAACCGGGACAGAATCCGGCGCCCCAACTGGGAGTAGAACCCTGGGTACCAGCGCCGCAGGTGGAAGATTAGCCTAGTGAGTCGCGGCACCAGCTGGTTAAATTTCAAATTTGGGTTTTTCTCTGTCCTCTCTATGAGTTGTCTGAAAGTACAAATAAATTGCAAAAAAAAAAAAAAAACACAAAAATTGAAGTTATATCCAATGAAACAATGAACATTTATTTAAGAATCTTGTATGATTGCTTCAATCTTTAGTATGTTGGCTAATATTCATATATTTCCTGTAAGTCTAAATCATCATAATTTTCTAGCTTAGCTAATTTTGTATACACATGCATGTATATACACACATACACACATTAATACACATGTGTACTTAAAGGCTTTTACTTTCAATGTGACCCCCAGTACTTTTCAAAGAGCTATGAAATTGGAATATTAATAATTACAAAGATCATAATTAACAGAACAATGTACTCTTCCAACTTGTTTAGACATTGAATTGTCACAGTGAAAACTAATTTTAGGCTTCGTTGTCAGCTCCAAGGAAAACAACAGTAGTTGGACTTTAACTTTTGTTCTTGCAAATCTGTTCCCCCAAGGTAAATAATGGCTTGATTCTACTGTTCACATCCTGTCATTCATGATTTCCAAGGTGTTATTCATCATCCAAGCTCCAAAATAAATGTCACAGTTTGAATATTGCAGCAGGGTGTGCAGATTTAGCCTTGACCTACATCGCAGTTTTACAAAAAGTAATGACAAGCTATTTTTCGGCCAAAAAGACACCCCAAAATCAACAAAAACCAAGCTTTTATGTACTATTGGGCTCTATAGAACTGTTGAAAAAATATAGATGGTGAAACAGAAGAAGGAAAAAAGAAGCAAAAATAAATAAATAAATAATTTATGTAGCTGGAGAGAGTTGAGAAAATAAAGAATTAGAAAGAAAATCTTTCAAAGCAGAGACCCTATAAAACCTTAACTATATGCTTTTTGTCAAAACCAGAGTGCTTGGAAAATAGCATGTTCAGACTTGCCCCATGTGATTTTCTTCTTATTATTTTTAAAGGCATGTTTCCTAACTTGGGAGAAAATCATGAGTTTTTATGAAGCTATTTTTCCTTGGTCAGTGAGTACTGTAGTGAAGCAGGACATATTCTCCAGAGTGAATGAGGACTTACATCTCTGCAGATGGTCAAAATAACCAGCATTTCTATATTTAGCAACAACTATACTTAAAAAGTAGAAATGCTGAATAAGCCCTGCAATTAATTAAATGCATCATTACTTAATTAATGTTATGTTTTTGAGATTGAAGACAGTTTATTAAAAATGACATGATTCTAGCATAGGAGTTTTGTACAAAATTTTGTTAAAATTATATAATGAACCAGACTATACATTTTTGTTAGAAAAATATCTTTATATTGTACAGACTTTCTTCTTACCTGAATTCTCATCATTGAAAGATATAATGTTCACTGATAAAAATATATATTGTTCAACATTTCTGCTTCAAGTTATTGGTTATATTTTTCCCAAATTTGCAATGCTATTTGTCTGACTCACTCCAACTTTATGTTCATGAAAATATTAGACTCTATTTTACAAAAGCTGAAATTTTTTCTTAGGATAGTATGGAAGATAAACATTCATGAAATAATAATTATTTCCAGAGAAATAAATCATATTGACTTTGTTAGTTCTTGGGATGCACATTTCTCCTGGCAATTACCCAATCTTCAGGGTGAACTGTTATGAGTAATTATGGTCACTTCACCACTAGAGCCAACACTGATCTTGGGCAAATAGCCAAGATGTAAATATTGCCAAATGCAACGTAATCTTTTTCTGGCACCTCTTGATAAGACTCAATTCCTGGCTGTAAGTGTCATATGAATAGGGAAGTCTATCAATCCTAGACAATGTGGATTATTGTGAAAGACATAAGATTTCAGTTGGATGGCATTAAATAGCATAAATGCTCAAGGAAGTCATGACTTCTTACATTAATTCCAGTCTGGTTTATTGAAACTGGTAGTTTGTATAAGGGTTCAAAGTATTTTTTATATTTCTTGGGGATGACTGTTAAACTAGTGATTCAGTTGGAGATGTCTTCCTGCTAGCATAATAAATTATTTATAGACTCTGATCCTTTGATATCTCATTTGACTGTGGCCTATTTTTGATTCATTTACTAGATTAAAGTATATAATTTCACAACTTTATAATGCCATCTGAATTACTATAACCATTTAATAGTCTTTGCATTAGAAAAATACTATCAGAATCATGCTACATTAAGAAAACCTCAAAACTCTATGATTTAAAACAACAATCATTTATTATTTTTCTCATGTGTCTATCAGTTCACTGAGCTGACCTCTAAGCTGCAAGATTTTTCCAGTTATGCTTCATGTGTCTATCCTATTCTTTGGAGCAAGAGAGGAGGTGAGTCATATTCTTTCCATGTTAATGGAAGACATACAATAAGAACACCCACATTGGTATATACACTTTACCACTGGTCAAACTACTTCACATGGCTAAGCCCAAAATTAAAAGGACAGAGAATGTTGCAGTAATATTAATGTCACATGGCAAAAAAGTGTGACCCATTTGGAATACAATATAATATTCCAGTCATGATATTTGGTAATATGCTTTCTCCCCTGCTACTTTAAAATAGCATATTTGTAGTGTTGAAGTAAATAGATATATAATATAAACCTCAGAGCATAATATACGTATTTGTTTCACTCACATGTAGAAATAAATTTCTGGGGAATGACTGGTACCTCCTTAAAAAATTAAAATTTGAGTAGAGAATGAGTGTGATAATAACTTAAATTCACATATTGGAGGGGTCTGAGTTAGGCATGTAAATTATTCCTATTCAGTCTATATTGGTTAAAAAGTAAAAGGAATATCTTGCTATACAAATCTTAACTTTCAGAGTTATACTTTTCCTCCAGTTGGAGAGCAGATAGATAACTTGTCACTATGCACTGGTTCAGCCATGGTGATTATTAAAATACTTCCATAATAGTTATTTCAGATCAACAACCAGGAACCCAAACACGGAGCACACTAAACACAGGCTGCTCTATCTCCTGTCTGTCTGGCTATCCTATCCCATGTTCTCTTCATAATTTATCAACTAAAGTAATCAAGCCCAGAACTGCAAGGGTGCATAAGACCTACATTAGTCATCAGACAGCATTTTCTCTGATCAGAGTCAATAGTTAGTTCCCATGCTATACTGGAAAATGAATATTACATACAACCCCATCCATTTGATCAAAAGTTGACTCTAAGTTTGCAGTCAGTTCTGCACTTATACTGGATTCCATTGCTTACGGTAAATGCTAAGAAACCAGGTTTTTTCTTCTTGCTGTCATCGAGCTCTTTTCTCTAACAATTCAACCTGTGTTAACAAAAGGAAAGAAAAGGAACAGAACAAAACACACAAAAAGTAGCATTGTTTTTGAGTCTAATTATGGTTTCTCTTCAACTTTCATACCTAAAAATAAACAGAAAATATTTATTGTAGAAAATAAAATATTACTAATTTAAAACATACAATGTTTGAAATATCATCAATAGTTAAAGGTATGTTTCTTTTACACTGAATTAATTAAAAATTAGATCCCTATCCATAGACTTCTACCTATGGTTATAAAATCATAGACAGATGTATCTGAAGACAAAAAAACAATAAAAAGAAGAGACAGAAATAACAAAGATGTTTCTCTAATATTTGAAATATACATAACTGACAATATATACCATCAAAGATCATAATTTTGAGAATTATTGCTTACCATTGTTTTCTCCCTTTTAGACAGCACATCTTTTAAATCATTTTTACAGGGATGGGGAATATTTGGCCCATGGACCATATGAGGCCCATGAAATCATTTGGTTTGGTTCTGCAAAGGCACATGCAGATAGGGCTCAAAATTCAATAACTCAGTAAAAGGGTAATTTTGAAGTTGATAATTTTTATGGCGCACAGATGATGTTATAAAAACCTAAATGGCCCTTGGCAGAATAAAAAAAAGTTCCTTAACCCTTAAGGAGGAAAAAAAATGAGATATTATAGTGAACAGTAACTTAAGAACAGACCATCCAAATAAACCTAATACAGCATCAGAGTCCTACAGGTAGTTTGGTAGTTAGGTTAAAAAGACAAAGATCTGGAAGGTGATGGGTTTATAGGGTCCAGAATTCCATGTTCTTTCTTGACTTCTCTATCACAGAGCCCCAAGGGCCAAGCCATGAGTTCTAGTCTCATCAGATATACCCCCTACCTAAAAAGTTTTCTACCTGCTTAATTCCTTTAAAATGCAGCCCAGTAGCATCTACTTAATTCTCAATCCAGTAGGTTTCATCTAACTGCCAGCCACAAAATTAAAGTCAATTACATACTCTAGAGGAAATCAAAGATCACCCCACCATATGTTACAACAAAGTGTGCCTACCACAGTTGCTGTTGGTTCACACTGCTCATGAAGACAATCTCCTGTGTGCATAGTATATAAAATCCTCCCCTGGGCTGTGAGGATATGATGAATTTATGCCAATCTCATCTGTCCAATGTCACATGTCATGAGTTCAGCCATTTTGTACTATTTAGGGTAGAAGATCTCTCATTCACCAATAGAGTGAACAGGAAGTTGTCAAAACAGACTGAAGGGGTACTTATCTCAGGAGAAATATTTTACTTTAGTAGACTATACTTTGGGAGTCTATCTATAATACAGATAGACTATGCTTTAGGACAGTTGGGGTTTTACCAGCCATAAAATGCCAGTGCATTTTATCTATGAGACACAGGGCTTAAGCTCTGTGAGCTTTGCCAAGACCTAAAAATATGTTTGAAATTTGAAGAGTAGTGTTATTTCCAACACACAAAAATGAAATCGTGAAACTAAACCTTCATTGTCAGGGTCATTAAACACCTATAGTAGGCGATTACTAAGCTTTTTATAATTATATGAAAATTACATTGAATGTGGAATATGGGTACATTCTAGTGCCTATATGGTAAGAGGTGAAAAGCACTGATAAAATTCCACCGGATAATAAAATTATTCAGAATTAAGAAGCATCTCACTCAAATAAATATTACTTTATAGAAATTAAAGAAAATTAGAAATGATTTGAGTATAAAAAGACAATAATTAAGTAGAATAAAGGAAAAGCTATGGGAAGAAGAAAAGGCCCAATGAAAGACCAAATGCATTACTGCAGGGTTGTTGGGAATTGTTTTGTGGAGAGCTACGAAAGGGTCATTCTGCTGAGTGTGCAGCACCTGGTAATATCTTGTAAGCAACACAAAGAAAAACAAATCCTGTATTCCTTCTTAACTAACGAACCCTTGCATTAGAAAACAGTGAGATTTCCACATTGTGGTCAGAGTTTTGCTCTATGTAATATATATTCAAGACTTCCACCCAACAGTCTATTTCAAGAAAATAAAAGTAAACTGAACTAAAATAACTGCATAATGGCATAGGGCTGTGTTTATAAGTCTATTAATCTAGCTGCTTTCAAATGAATTCAACTGAGAGTAAACAAATAGTGAGTGATGCCAAAATGAACACCAGAAACCAAAACTCTCTGCATCTTTTTCTAACTAAAATAACTCAAATGGAATAACAGATAAGCATTTTTGTGTGTGCAGAGACACATGTAGTATCAGTCAATACTAAGAATTTTAGTAAATGTACATTTAAAAGCATGGGCTTCTGTTATCAATTTATTGCCACTTGTTGTCTTGTGAAAATGATCTTCATTGCTGTTATTTTTTCTTTCTTCTTATCTACATGTCACTGCTTGTCTTGTTTATTCTCTTTTAGTATAATGACTGTAATTTACTCAAATAGAATAAAAGGATTATGCTATATACAACCTTCAATCTATAATGCATAAACTGCCATAAATTATTATATTCATTAAGGTGGAATATAATGTAAATAACTTACCTATAGTGCTTATTTTGATAATGATAGTATTTCTCTTAAATTTTCAGTTTTGAAAGAATTTAAATCACTTATTTAAGCAGTATGATTATTTTAAGGCTAGAAAACAAATAAAAACAATGTCTCTAATAGAGATTTTTCTGGTTTAAAAATGGTGAATAATAAAAGGAAAATAGCTATTATGACAGCATTATTATTTTTTTTTTTACTTTTAAAGAGATTCTCCCTCTATATTTAACATAGAGCTTTCCTTTTGGTAGCAGATCCTGTGCAAAGGGGAAATGGTGAATTTTTTGGAAAGTTACCAAAAGGTTGACTACTAACTGTAATTTAGTCTCATCTGTTTAAACGGTTGCATTAGAGCTGACAACATTTTGTGACATATACTGAGTATAACGATTCATTTATTTTTTCTGCTCTAGTAACTGCATCATAAATTATCATTAATGTCCACCTAAAACTCAGTAAGAAATCATCCTTGGCATATTAATCTATATTCTATTAATAGACAAATTTCAATGTCCACTGTAAATTTTCTGCTTTCATTTTCCTAATGCTCACACAAGCTTAGAATATCCATGAGATTCTAGGAACCTTTCTAATATACAAAGCTTTATAGTTTAAGAGCTTAAAAATCAAACAGTTTTAGTTCTTTTTCATATTCATCTATAAACATAATATAATATGTACTATAATACTATATATAGTACATAATATAATATGTACTATAATATGTACAAGTTGTACTAAATTTGAGCTGATTAAAATCATGTCATATATCTTCTCAGATCACAAAAAACAAAAGTGAACATCAACAATAAGGACAATAGAAAATTTACAAATACGTGGAAATTAAACAACATACTGCTTAATGAAATGGATCATTTAACAAATTAAAAAAGAAATAAATACTCGTGAAACAAATGAAAATATAACGTCAAATCCAAGCATAGGTCAAATATTAATGTTAAGTATTAAGAGGAGAATTTACAGTAATTGGTTATGGTAAAAAATAGAAAGATCTCTAATAAACAAAATTATAATGATGCAACTCAAGGATTTAGAAAAACAAGAACGTTCAAAACTTCAAATTTGCAGGTGGTGAGAAATAATAAGAACAATGAAGAAATGAATGAATTATAAATATCTAAAAAATAGAAATGGTCAACAAAATGCAAAGCTTTTTTTGAGAAGATTAATACAATGTACAAAACTGTCATCATACTACCAAGGGGAAAAAAGGAGGAAGAACTCAAAAAATTTTTTTAAAAATTAGAACTTAAAAAGGAGGCATTAACAACTGATTCCAAAAGATACAAAGGATCATAAGAAACTATTATGAACAACTATATGCTGACATATTAGAAAACATCAAAGAAATTGATAAGTTTTAACATGCTTATAATCTACCATGATTATGTCAAGATGATGCAGAAAATCTAACCAGAACCACAATAAACAATGAGTAATTGCTTGAAGTAGTAATTAAATCTTCCATCAAATAAAAGTCCAGGACCCAGTGGCTTTACACCCTAATTCTACAAAGCATTTAAAAAGGAACTAATGCCAATATTGTTCTGAAGTATTTCAAAATATTGCAAAAGTTGGTACTTTGCCAAATTCTTTTTACAAGTACATTATCACTCTGA
Organism: Sylvilagus floridanus; assembly: GCA_949820135.1. Taxonomy (NCBI): domain Eukaryota; kingdom Metazoa; phylum Chordata; class Mammalia; order Lagomorpha; family Leporidae; genus Sylvilagus; species Sylvilagus floridanus. The sequence continues at coordinate 39,697,881 of OX463243.1, forward strand.
TACTAAAACAAACAAAAAACAAAGACATAATATAAACGCACACACACACACATACAAACACAAACTACAGACCAATATCCTTGATGAACATAGAGCAAAGACTCTCAATAATACATTAGCCAACTGCATGCAACACTATATCAAAAATTCACAATCAAGTGAAATTTATCCCTGAGATTTAAGGGTGGCTCGATATCATCCACAAATTAATAAACACCAGAAATTACATTAACATAATTAAATAACAGAAACCATTTGGTTTTCTCAAACAGCTGCAAGGAAAGCATTTTATAAATATTCAACATCCCTTCATGATGGAAGCCTCAATAAACTAGGTACAGAAGGAATATATCTCAAAATTTTAAAAGCTTATATAACAAAATGAATCATTATCACACTGAACATGGAAAAACTGAAAGCTTTCTCCCTCAGATCTGGAGCAGGACAAGGATGTCTACTTTCACCACTCTTATTTACTATAGCTTTGGAAATATCAGCAAGAACAATTAAGGAGAAGAAAAAATAAATGGCATCAAAGTTGGAAAGGGAGAAATCCAAAAATATTCTCATAGCCTAATTGTTCCCAAAAGATGCCACTTGTTAAAGCCATCACTTTCATGTTAGGATTTCAACACATGAATTTGGAGTTACAAACACATTGACGTCATGGATGGTGGTTAATGCTGAATGAGCATACTTATTAATAGTCCTATTCTTTATTTTTTTGTCTTTTCTATAAATTATTTATTACTCAAGTTTCAGGCAACAGTTGCCATTGGGTTTCAGCAGTTTGTAGATAAAGATTTTGTGCAAATATCTTTCCTTATTATTTTAATTTTTTCCTCATAGTTAAAATATTTTATATAATCTATTCTGATTATTATATATCAAAATTTCTAAAAATGGAAATTAACATTTTAATCAGGCTTTATTTGCTAGAAATATAAATGAAAGTGTAAATATCTGTTTCTTACTAAAAAGAGAACTCTATCTAATAACCATAGTTGATATTTATAGAGTACACATATATCACTCTTATGTCTCAGTATTTTCCGTGTTTTCACAAATTTATAAAATATAGAAATTATATTCATTTTATCTGATTTCCCATTTATATCATATTTCTAAAGATTCTATCATATTTATATTATATCTCCAAATATTCTAACATTATAATTGAGAGTAGAGGAACTTTTTTACAAAAACTTAATGCTTTTTAAAAAATATTTATTTGTTTTCATTTACTTGAAGGGTAGAATGACAATGAGACAGAGATGGAGAAAGAGATTTTCCATCCACTGGATTACTTCCCAAACAGACAGGGCTCAATCAGGACAAAGCCAGGAGCCTAAAACTGCATTCTGTTTTCCCACAAGGGTAGCAGGGGTCTAAGAGATACCTCACAAGATGCATTAGCAGGAAGCTGGATAGCAAGCCTATTTGCTACTGGGGCTGGCACCTTGGCACAATGGGTTAAGCTGCTGCTTAGGATGCCTGCATCTCATTTTGGAGTGCTGGTTAATGCCAGGCTACTCTGTTCCCAATCCAGCTCTCTGATAATGCATGTGAGAAGCAGCAGATGATAACTTAAGTGCTTAATTTCTGCCACTCAGGGGAGACCTGGATGGAGTTCCTGGCGTCAGATTGGCTCAGCCTCTGCTGCTGCAGACATTTGGCAAATAAATCAGGAGATGGAATATCTCTCTCTCTCTCTCTCTCTCTCTCTCTCTTTCTCCCCCCCTCCTCTTCCTCCTCCTCTTCTCTCCCTCCCACCCCTGCTCTACTTCAAATAAATAAACAAATATTTTTTTAAAAAGTGAAGCAAAGACACTGGGACTTGAACCAATATTCCAATTTGGAATGAAGACACACCAGGAAGTTGTTTACAATACTATACCTACAGTAGAAGAAATATTAAAGAAAAAAATCAGCTAATCCATAAAGCTAGCACTCAAAACACTACCAGTATACCACCATCCTATCAATAATTAATCTGTACTACAATGAAATAAAAAGATAAAAGAAAAAAATACCAGCCAAGGGAAATATAGGTCACACCATATATTGATACACTTCCCATTTCCTCCCTACTTGTTTCACTATAAAATCATTTCTTCCAAAATGAATATTTCACAAATTGATAAAGTCTTTCATTGTCCTCAAAAATCCCTAAGCGCTTTCAACTACATATTTTTACAAGTTATTTCCCCTGCCACTTCAATTCAATGGCCTCGTTCCATTAATCTTTTTCCCCCAAATACATAACTGTATACTTTGTTCCTATAACCTTGGGTAGTACTAAATTTAAGCTCATACAGAAAATGACTGAAGTGCCAGATCCCTGGTTCATAATAGATATAAATGAAAGCTGTTTCTGAAATCTGAATAAAGAGCAACTAGTCACTAGTAGTAATGGGTTAGTCTAACTTTCATTCAACATTGTCATGATGAGGCTCCCACAACATACCAAGAGACCCTCCAAATAATTTTTTACTACATTCTGTTCTGTTAGAATCTACAGTCTTCTAGAAAAGCAATTAGTGAATATTTTAGAATTGATGACATTTTGAGAAATTAATGAAAAATAGTGATTCATTGCACCATAAAAATGTGCTTTATCACTGAGGAATAAGATAGAATGAAACAGCAAATCCAAAATTAAAAGCAATAGAAGACCACTTCTCTTTCATGCAATAATTTGGAAATAGGCAGTCTGTGAGTAATCTGGTATCCACATGAGCAGGATAATACACCAGTTCTATCTTGTAGCTTTATTATGCATGGTTTCTGATTCCAAAGCCCTTCAGTGGTCTTAGGAGACACAGAGACTCCTGCTTTTCCAGATAGTGGTGAGGAAGAATGAATTAAAAAGGATATTCCCCACTCTTTTAAAGGCAATTTATAGTTTTTATTTTAATTTCATTCACATGTCAATGATGAAAACTTAATTGTGTGACCACATCTACTATAGGACATGTTGGGAAGTCTAAGATAAATTGGGAGTCCAAGTACTAAAAAGCTACTAAAGCAGACTCTGCCACATGTACATCTAGCATGATTTCAAGTTTTTGCCGGCCAATCCAAGTGGTTTATGAAGTCACACACTTGACAACAATCCCTACAATGCTTATCACACTGTCATACTGATCCTGTATCAAAACCATTGCCCATGAGATGAAAATCCCTATAGTCTGAGAGACTGAGTTTATGATATTATACTCCGAGGAAGCCACTCCCCTTTAGAAAGAATCCTGTCACATGGTGATTGCCTCACCTCAATTCTTTTTTCCAGATAGACTAATAAATTGTAGGCTAACAGATGAAAGTAAGCATCACAAAGCATACGTTTATTGAAATATATTCCAAAGTTGGAATGGGCCAGTAGAGAGAGAAGGTGGCCCTAGTAGAGTGGTAAAGCAAAGTAGTGCCAAGAGAGATACAGTCCAGTATACACTATATGGCACTCTTTATCCTGGTTTGGTATTTTCATCCCTATTATATGTCAGGCTTTGAATAGTTATGTGGCGGTGAGGCTCATGATTGGCATTTGTGATTGACATCTGGGAGTTAAAGACTTTTGGGCCCTCTGCACTTGTGGCTACAAATTAGACTTGTCTACTTTGGCTGAGCTCGCTTTTTATCAGGATACTTTAACCGCAATTTAAACTGCAAAGTGGGTGGTCTTGGATGGGTCTGGGGGAAAACAGGATCCTGTGGCCCTTCCCCAGTTGCTTATCTCTAATTATTTGCCTGAAAACCCCAATAGGGAGAAGCTCCACAATACATACATGGAACATCAGTGTTTTCCTGATGTTTGTGCTGTGCTTTTTTTTCAGGCTGTAGGTTAAAAAAAAAAATCATCTTCACTAAAAAATCCTCTCACATATTTCTGGAAATACTAAGGATGGGTTTCACATGTACCTGCCACCAAATTCTAAGCTATTACCCAATGATTTCTATTTTCTCTTCCAATTTCAGCTGTGTGCTATTATTTCTCCTCCAAGGAATCACAGTTCCAAGCCTCTGACATGAGAAAATCCCTGAATGGGCTTTTTTTTATTGTTTCCATGCAAATGATATTTCCTAGGGGTTCCAAGGATCTGGGGCTGAGCAGAGGAAAAGATATGACCAGTAGGTGGCAGGAGCACACCCAAGCTTTGTTAGGTGATGCTTTGCCCAGTATTCAGGTGGGGGAAGTGTAGACTATGGTGTGTGAGTGGGAGGTAGGGGAAAAGTGGAGATGTCACTACCAGTAAGGGGAGGACGAAAAGAACAAGGGAACTCCCAAAGGAGGGGAGGGTCGGAGAGGGAACTCACAGGTGTCTAGGTGGTGTTGCTCTGCAGGTAGGCTGCAAGTCTCAGCATCAGAGAACTCTAAAGGACAGCAACACAGCTGGATGTTCATACTACAAAATCCTTTGTTATCAATAAGTAATGATTGTCAGTTGAGGTTTCACAGGTCTGCAAAACAAGCAGGCTCGGAATAGCTAAACATTTGCTTGTTTAGTCTATTTTTATAATACTTGGATGTGTACAAAATTGTCACCCGTGGGTTTTAAAAATTTATGTATTTATTTGTGAGGCAGGGAGACAGTAAGACCCACACAGAGAGGGACACATGGACAGAAGGGAAGGAAAGAGTTCCAAACTGGTGGTTCATGCCTCAAATGCCTGCAATGATTAGAGCTTGACCAAGGCTAAAACTGGGAGTCAGCAACTTAATCCATGTCTCCCATGTGGGTGGCAGTAACCCAATCATATGAGCTGTCACTGTTGCCTCGCAGGTTGTGTGTTGGTGGGAAACCTTAATCAGAAATCAAGCCAGGACTCAAACACATGCGCTCTTATATGGAAAGTGGGCATCTTAACTCCTAGACCAAATGTCCAGCTTACCAGTGGACTTTTGAGCTAATGAGATTTCAACATGCAGTGAGAAGCAATCTATGGACCAATGAAAAGAGATTATCTTTGGCTCATTTGTGCAACTCCTTAACCTCATGTGATACCCTTCCTCTACTACTCCTTTGCCCTTGGAGAGTTTAATGAACTAAAATTCCCTTAGTGTCCAAATGAAAACAGTTCCTCGAAGGCCTCGGTTTACTAAAGTCAGCTGGTGTTTTTTGTTTTTGTTTTTGTTTTTTTTTGTTTTTTTTTTTTTGTTTTTTTTGACAGGCAGAGTGGTTCACCCTCCAATGGCCGCCGCGGCCAGCGCGCTGTGGCCCGCGCACCACACTGATCCGATGGCAGGAGCCAGGTGATTCTCCTGGTCTCCCACGGGGTGCAGGGCCCAAGTCCTTGGGCCATCCTCCACTGCACTCCCAGGCCACAGCAGGGAGCTGGCCTGGAAGAGGGGCAACCGGGACAGAATCCGGTGCCCCGACCAGGACTAGAACCCAGTGTGCCCGCGCCGCAAGGTAGAGGATTAGCCTGTTGAGCTAAGGCGCCGACCATCAGTTGGTGTTTTGAATGGAGATCGGGAGAATATTTCTGAGAAAGTGTCTTATACAGTTGGCTGATATACTATGCAGTTCATGCTGAAACCCAGAGGCAGAAGATATGGATAGATGGCCACAACTCCCAGTCTTTAAATATCTCATGGAGATACATGGTTGGGAGTGATGTAATTATGTGCATTACCTCGTTGTACTCTGGAAAGGAACCTTGTGCCCTGCTACTTCCTCTTTTTACAGTGGCTCTGACAGGGCAGGTGAGAAGAAAAAAGTCTTAACAGCAGGATGCAAAGCCATCCTCTCCTTTTGCTGGGGAATATCTCAAGAAAAGATGGCCTGATGAATGTAAATCTTGGTATCATGTTCACTATCCCAAGCGATGATAAACTAAAATGGAAGGTTAAATTTCAAGACAAGTTGATTAAGTGTCAAATGGTTTGCAGATAAAGAGTTTCACTGCATTTCTGAACTATTTCTGAAAACTATGGAATGAATGCTAAAGCTGACTATCAAGAAGTAAGAAAAAGCAAAAGGGTTTGATAAATAGACATAAATTTATACAGTTGCAACATGAAATGCACATTATATTGACTTAAATGACAAGCATTTTGCATGTGTTTTTAGATGGATATAAGTGTCTTTGTCTGCTTCCTTGGAAAATACTTTCTGCAGTTTTCTTTGAGATTTAATATTATCTTTCCCTGTGCTTCATAGACCATTCTGATAACGAAGTCACTCATCTTGGGTATACATTTTTATAATTATTTTTAAAATATGTCCTCATTTTGAGGCTGATAGTATGTTTATTCTGCTGCAGTTTATTTGATGATTCTGAAAGTAGATGTACTATTTTGGAAAGATAGGCATGATTCAAAATTTAAATTACATGCTTATTTCTCCTTTATCTGGAGATTTGAGTCTTATATCACCGTGGAGACTAACAAAGGCCAGATATCTTTAAGAATAATGAATAGAGGGAGAAGTAGTTATTCTGACAGATACGTACAGATATATTTCTGATAATTTCCTGAGAAGAAAAGATCACATTCTCACATTTCTGCAATTCAAGGGAAGTTCTATTGGTGTCTTGACCTCCTATCTGAAATGAGCCTGAAATAGAAGTCTCGTGGTAATAAGCAGATAGAGGTACAATGCAATATAGACCTGAGAAGTAAAATATAGCTCATAGTGACAGTACTGGTTGGCATTAAATAATATATATTTAAGTTTGCATAGATGTTCTTTTCAAATGTCATTGCTGTGTTGCCAGTAATGTTACAGGTGCTGAAATATTTTTTTCTAAACTTATTCTGCTGTTTTCTGTTTTTGACATGACCTATTTTTAAATAGATGTAAATAGAACCACCATTTATCAGAAATAATTTTAACTAAGTCTTAATTCCAAAAAATTCCATGACTTAAATCATTTAGTGAATCCTTGAGCTTATTTATACACATTAGTTAAATCTACACACTAGTCTTTGGCTCTCTGTTCTCAGAGGGTATGTCTTAAACTGCTCCATCTGGACACTTAAAATATTTCCTGTAATAATACATGTTTATTGAATACCATAGTATAGTAGTATTCAATAAATATGATGTCAGATTTAAAGCTGGAAAAATCAATGATTAATGCCAGTCCCAATAAGATATGGATCCTTTTCTGTATTGTTTAAATATTTGCTAAAAGTGATGAATGAAGTCGCATTAATTATGTTTTTCTGAAATTAAGTCCTTGAGCACTTTGATCATAGAATTGTTTTAATAGCTCTACAATCAAAATTAGTAGTTGGAATGTTCAAAAAATGCAATCTACTAGGAGAAAAAAAATAAGAACATACCAGCTTGCATCAATTTAAAGACTCAAATTATGTAAGTTCTCAGTATCTTCTGTCATTGGATGAGAAAATTATACATATAAACCCCAGATTCATGAGTGAGAGTGTAAAACACAAAGTATTAAATAAGTGATACTACAAACTCTTAGCTGCAACACAGAAATGATGCACACTTGACTTAATATGGTCAAGTCATTGCACATTGATAGTTATTAAATTTGCAATGACCTATTGTATTAAGCATAACCTAATTTCAGACAAATTTTCTCCCCACTTGAAGTTACTGTGGAGTAATAAGTGGTATTTCTAGTTTCTCATTCTTATGTACAAATTCTGCATGTACTTGAAGCATTGTCCAGACCGTTTTCATAGCTTTGGCCTTCTTTATATTAAGAAAAGTATTATCAGTGATAACAATCCAAGTCATCAATGCTTGCATTCAGTCACTGAACAAAAGTACTGAAAATTATGATTAATGCCTCTTAAAATATTGCTTTTGCTTTATTTTCCACATATTTAATTATAAAGTAACAAAGTATCAGCTGTGTTTGTTTCCCACCCTATATTTAGCTACACATCTTTTAATATCAACACAGAAAAGCAGCTCTCAGAAACATCTGTGCCATTTCTATATATCCATAGCACAACTTCTCATGTCGTTAATGGCACTGAAACTGTAGTATGGCTGTAACTACTGCCAACTGATATAATTGGAACAATGTATATTTATTGGTTCAGTCATTGTTTCAACTGTTAATAGCTAATAATGTTTTAGATATTGTGCTCGATGATGTTTGCCACAGTGATGGGAAGCATCAGAACAGGTCTCTCATATGAAAGTTGTGAATGCTATCACAGCAGTGATAGTACTTGCTGGACAGGGAATACCCTCCAGAGTAAAAAAAAAAAATCATACAGTGAGAGTTAAGCATAGATGTAGTAGGAAGAGCATACCACACAAAGAGAAGAAAGACAAATTCTTCACTCTTGGAGGACTATGTTACCATAAATGCATGGAAGGCAGAGCAGTGCAACTATAGCAGGAAAATGTGGGAGAAAGAGCAAAAATGCTGGCTGCTCTCCAAGGCTCATTTTTCTTTCTGATCACAGCTAAGTCATATTTTTCAGGGGTTTGGGGGTTCATCAAATCTACAATGTGGCTGAGACAACTCTATGTAATTTGAAGGTATGTAATCTGTGCTTTTCCCAGAAAAAAATTAAGAGGTTGAATTCCTTCTGGTCATCTTTTTCCTTCTCCTGGCTGGATGAAGATGGTGTCAGATTAGGGCACTGGTAGAACTTCAAAAGAAAAGAATCCCAGGTTTTTCAATTACTGAACAGGAGAGAAAGGTAATCCAATCAGAACATCCAACTGTTATAAGTGAGACACATTTTTACACTTGACACTATTTACATTTGGATGTGTATTACCACAATTTGTCCCAACATAATCCAAACAGAAACAGGAAGATTAAAGTTGGATATGACCATAACAAAACATAAATATATGTTATTGAGTGGCAATTGATACATTTTCCAAGAATGCTGCAGAATAGGATTGTGTAATAGCAAAATATTTGGTTAACATGTTGCCTACACTATCTAGAAAAACAGATCATGTGCTTATTGAGTCTGTAATGGAAAATTTTTTGTGGAAGGAATCCCATTTTAGTGCATGCTTTAGCTTCTTGATGGTTACAATGATGAATTTAAAAAAAAAAAAAGTAAGCTCAGGCCAGGAATTTTTTATTTTCAAACAGAAATAAAGGATAATAGAGTCTGGATAATCTTTCTACAACCAGTAATATTAATCTTGGTGGATTGAATGAAAGAAAATTAGTATTTAATATAACTGGACCATTATGTATATTTTATATTTTTAATTTTTTAAAGATATATTTTATCTAGTCAAAAGCGAGACACACATACACACAACTGTGATAAAGAGAAAGAGAGAGGTCCCTCATCTGCTGGTCCATTCCCCAAATGCCCTCATTCTCTGATTAGCTAGGGCTGGGTCAGGCCCTCAGATTCCAGATCTCTGGAATGGATGATACAGACCAAACTACTTGTACCATCACCTGCTGCCTCTCAGAGTGACATTCACAGAAAATTAGAACCAGGAGCAGAACTGGGACTTGAACTTTGGCAGTCTGGTATTGGATGCAGACATCCCAAGGGACATGTTAACCACTACATGAATTGCCTGAATTCATGATATTCTGTTTTCATTATGTTTTTCTACAGTAGTTTAGCATGCAATAACCGATACATGGAAGGTAATGGTACACAAGAAACAAAATAGAAAGGAGAGAATATAGGGCTTTATAAAATAAAATGACCATGAACCAAATCTGGCTGGGATAATTTGCATTTATGCTGTGACCAATTTAACTTTATCACATATTGCTTCATTTTTGCACAGATATTAGCTCTGATGTATTTGGAAACTTCCACTTTGTACTTCTAGCTTTTGCCATATATCAGGTTATATGAAAGTGCAGACAGTATGTTGAGTCTTCCTTTAACATCCATGGAAACCAAAGATAACCAGCAACAGCAGAAAGTTGTTTGCCAGACTCTTTACCCATATACTACAGAGGGGTTCACTGATAAAATACGGTGACATTAGTCACAAGCAGCAGGGGAGAGCTTCCCCAATCTGCTATAGATAAATTCTTCGACACTGCTATAATTTAGTGTATCACCTATTTTCATTATGACCAATGCCATAACTTGTAAAATGCATGAGACTGATATAGTCCATTGAGAAAGTCAGTGGAAATTGTGGGAAATTTATACATTAGGAAAAATGCAATATATGTTGCAAAAATATGATGATCTGAACTGCTTTAAACTCACATTAAAACTAATCTGACAAGGTTTGCTTCTGTGGTTTTGTCATTTATTTTGTAGCATACACCTAAAACAATTTATTGTTTCTTCTAACATGATTTTTCTCCAGATCCATTCTGAAACAATGGACTTAAAAGTTCACAATTAATAAAAAATAAGAATGTACTATGCATCAGCGTTATAAAATATGATTCTAGGCTGGCGCCGTGGCTCACTTGGCTAATTCTCCGCCTGCGGCGCCAGCACCCCGGGTTCTAGTCCCGGCTGGGGCATCAGATTCTGTCCCAGTTGCTCCTCTTCCAGTCCAGCTCTCTGCTGTGGCCCAGGAAGGCAGTGGAGGATGGCCCAAGTCCTTGGGCCCTGCACCCCCATGGGGGACCAGGAGGAAGCACCTGGCTCCTGGGATCAGTGCAGCGCGCCGGCGGCAGTGGCCATTGCAGGGTAAACCAACAGAAAAGGAAGACCTTTCTCTCTGTCTCTCTCTCTCTCTCACTGTCTAACTCTGCCTGTCAAAAAAAAAATTGTATTTCTAACTCTCCCATCTGTTATCTGGCTAATAATGGTTTCACTGACCAAAGAAAACAAGAAAATGTAATATCATGTAATATCAGTGACAATTCTCGAAACTGCTTACGGAATACTGTACCCCATGAATTTTTAACACAATGCTTCAGTAGGATGTGCATAAATACAACACTGTGAAAAGTAGCATTTCATCTAGTTCAAGTGATCACTCATAAAATAGCATTTTTCACATCATTAATTTCAAGGTTACATGTGTACTTTAGAAAAAAAATTAAAGAAAGCTGTTGTGTTAAATCCATTAGCAAAAAAGAAAACATTAGAAACAATTGAATAAGGCAAGTTTTATATAATGTCATTAGGCATTTTAAAAATTAAGATGATTAGTTTTCTTAATGCAATGATTTGGTATTTTTCATGGAGCATATGCAAGCAGAGAAAAACATTTATAAGTTCATTCATTCAAAAGTAAATCAATCTAACATTGTTACAAATGCAATTTAAATTCAGTTTAAAATTCAACATTGAAGGTAAAACAATAACACAAATTTTTGATAAAGCACAATGTCTTCCCCATGCTTTGTTCAGGGTCACAGTTCAATCGAAATGTTTTTCCAATAATATTTCTCAAAAACATTTTAGGCCCTGACCTTTCATTCCAGTCATATCCATGTACTAAAAATTACTCTCAAAGTTCTTTCCTATTTGAGACACTGGAAGTTTGGGAAGTCAGACTAGAGAGTTCAGTCACTCCTAAAGGCCAATTGTCCCCTGCCAGGGCCAGTAGCCTGAGGAAGAAGCAATAGTACAACCTCTCATAGGCTTGCACACAGACTGCCCAACAGCCTATCCCCTTCACTGTATTATGTATGACCTTTATTCTAGGTCAAAAACTCATCTTGACATGAGCTGCCTAGATGTCATATACAAGAGTGTTAATTGCTAAATTAACAACAGGAGTCATTGTGCACTAAGTTCCCATGCAGGACCTCTCAAAGAGTTGTATTATGAGAATTAACAGTAAAATTTATTCTCATAGATTTATCTCATTTTAGTGTATTAAGTGAAGAATATTTTTAGTATCATAAGTTTTAGTTATGCCTAAGTGTCCAACTTCATTGCTTGTTTTCTTAGGGGCTTCCTTATTTAATGATAAAACTTGTTCTCAAAGGAAAAAAAAGTCATCTTAAGGTAAGGGAAAGGAAGCAAATGTAAATCATGAGAGAAGGAAAAAGAAGGAGAACTGAACTTTAATCTACAAAATATTTACTTGCATGAAAATTTATATTTATTAAATAAAAGTTAAAAATATTTACTTGCAAAATGTCAAAATTCCATTGAAATCACAAGTTTAAGGCTTTTCCTTTCCATTTGTTGCAAATAAGAACTTCAAAACTATGTGAAAAATATAAATCATAAACCATGAAATTGTTTATATAAAATAAAATGGGTTAAAATATCAACAAAAGTATATAAACCACTCCTCTCCATCATAAATTCTTCACAAATTTACCCTTGTATAATTGGTGTCGCTGCCGGTTAAGTCCTTCTTTCATGCAAAGGACATTTAAATTTCATGCACAAACTATATCTTATTCTAGTTTTACATATTGAGATGTTATATGCTATTGTGAACACAGTGGCCTGTACTCTGCATAAAATATTTTATCTTTATAGCTCATAGTTTTCACTAAGGATATGGATCCTGAATCCGGATTACACAGTACCTACTAGAATTACTATTCTCATGTGCAGCTCTGCGGATAGGCTTTCAACATATAAAAAGAATGATGAAGCAGTCAACACCAGTTTCTCCCAGTTGATGATACCACAATTCCCAGAGTCTACTGACTACCTGCTTGTGTTAAAAATCTAATTCTTCACATATCCTAATAGCTCTACCTTCAAACAGCTTCATATTCTAACTATGTCTCGCCTATTCCATAGCTCTATCCCAGTCTAAGTCAAAGTTAGTTCCCACTTGCAGTATGTTATTCTCATCCCAAGTGATGATCACACTCCTAGACTTGCTCTTCTGTATTGAGTTAGTACTCCACTTAGTTGCCATCCCCAGTTGAATTCAGTTTAGTCTCTCCTCTATGCAAAAATATCCATAAGATTCCATCTCAGAAACAGAATCCATTTCATTTACTTTTTGCCATGTCTCATAAAGTCTATATATTAAGATTCTTCTGAAAATCATAACCAGTTGATATGTGTATGTGTGATTATGTACATACAAGAGAAAGAGAGAAAACTTTTTTTTTATTTTTAAGTATTCATTTATTTACTTGAGAGGCAGAGTTACAGACAGAGGGAGAGAGAGAAACAGAGAGAGAATCTTTCATCTGCTTCTTTACTCCCCAAATAGCTGCAATGGACAGGGCTGAGCCCATACAAAGCCACAAGCCAGGAGCTTTTTCCAGGTCCCGAACGTGAGTGCAGTGGGGCCATCTTCTACTGCTTTCCCAGGACATCAGCAGGGAGGTCGACCAGAAATGGAACAGCTGGTACTCGAATTGGTGTCATATGGAATGTCAGCAATGCAGGCAGATGATTAACCTACTATGCCACAGTGCTGGTCTGAGAGAGAAATATTTAAAGGTTTACTTATTATTTATTTGAAAGGCACAGTTAGGGCCGGCGCCGTGGCTCAATAGGCTAATCCTCCGCCTTGCGGCGCCAGCACACCGGATTGTAGTCCCATTCGGGGTGCCGGATTCTGTCCCGATTGCCCCTCTTCCAGGCCAGCCCTCTGCTGTGGCCCGGGAGTGCAGTGGAGGATGGTCCAAGTCCTTGGGCCCTGCACCCACATGGGAGACCAGGAAAAGCACCTGGCACCTGGCTCCTGCCATCGGATCAGTGCGGTGCGCCGGCCGCAGCGTGCCGGCCGCGGCAGCCATTGGAGGGTGAACCAACGGCAAAGGAATATCTTTCTCTCTGTCTCTCTCTCTCACTGTTCACTCTGCCTGTCAAAAGAAAAAAAAAAGAAAGAAAGAAAGGCACAGTTAGAGGTAGAGGGAGAGGGAGATTTGGGAGAGTGAGAGGGAGAGGAAGAGTGAGACGGAGAGGGAGAGGGAGAGGGAGAGGGAGAGGGAGAGGACCTTCCATCCACTGGTTCATTCCTCAAATGATTGCAATGGCCAGGGTTGGGCCATGCTGAAGTCAGGAGCCTGGAACTCCATCCAAGTCTCCCACATGGGTGGCTGGGGCTCAAGCACTTGGTCATCTTCTTCTGTTTTCCCAGGCACATCAGCAGGGAGCAGGGTTAGAAGCAGAGCAGCTGAGACTTGAACCAACTATCATTTGGGATACAGGCATCACAGGAGGCAGCATAACCCATTGCACCACATGACGAGTCCCAAAGGAAAGACATTTTGAGGAACTGGTTCCCGTGAGTCTGGAAGGTGAGAAATTTCAAGATTCAGAGTGGGTATGCAGAAGCAGTGGTTTAGTTCCAGTTTCTTTACATGAAACACTCACTTATTTTTAGTTCCAGTTTATCCACATGAATCACATTGGGATTTGAGTGTAGTTATAGGTGTGTAAATAAAGGGGAGGGTATGGGTAGGTCCTAAGGAAATTCAGTATTGTCTTAAATGGTGACTGCCCCATGGGAGGCAGTTTCCCCAGGCAATGCAGTGTTAATCCTATCCGAGGTAGCTGGAGAGTTCTCTTTCTATGGCAAATACAAATCATCAGAATTTGAAAGTTCAATATGTACAGTCTCATCAGGATCTTCCCACATGCCCATATTCTAACGCTGAGGATTCTATTCTGTCCCAACAATGCCTTCACTTTCACAATAGGCTTCCTCCTGCAGTCAGAATTTAATTTGTATTGCAATTCAACCAGTCACAGGATGAGACTCTATATTTGATTTTGAGCAGTCTCAGCCCTGCAGCTGCAGAAGAAAAGGGTCTCCTTCAGAGATTATATACATGCTTTCAAGTCATTTGTGTAGAGCTTGAGTTGGAAGTTCAAATCCCTGAGATTGTCCTTTTCTTTTATCACTTTGTTCAGCAACACTAAAAAGAAGGAGCCAACCTCATTCTATTCATTAGTTTTCCAAAAATGTTTGGAAATGTCCAATACAGTCAGTCACCTAGCTCCTGCTTCATATTGGTGGTTAATTAGGAATGTCCAATGGAGCAATCATATTTACATATATTGCTTGAGTACCCATGAACTATCAGTGCTCTCTTGACTGTTTCAAAGACATGCCATTGGCATCTCTGAATCTAAAGTGATTCGATTTCAGAAATTCAGAGCTGAGTCAGAGAACTCGTCCTTAGTATTTTGTTTCTCTGGAACCACTGTCAGTACTAAAATCTGTATTACTCAAGGCTCTTCAAAGAATAATACCAATAGTGTACATATGCACACACATACACACACATACATTCACACATATTCAAAGATTTCATGGAAAATCTGTATCATTGAAGTGGGCATTGGAGACAGAGGTTAAATCCTACTTGGTACATCTGGATCTTAGAGTGCTTGTGTTTTGGTTCAGCTTCTTTTTATTCAAGCTTCTTGCTAATGTACACCCTAGGAGGTAGCAGGTGATGGCTCAATACTTAGGTCACTGTCACCCATCTGGGAGACCCAGCAACAGTTGCAAGCTATTGGCTTCAATCTGGCTCAGCTCTGGCTATGTGGGCAGTTGGGGAATGAATCAGCAGATGGAATACTGTTCTTTTTGTGTCTCTGCCTCTGTCCTTCTGTCTGCTTTCCAAATTAAATTAAAATGTACATTATTTTCAATTCTGTTTTCCATGAATTTTTCAATGCATTCTTGTGAAATATATAATATACTTATACATATATATGAGAATCTTTAAAAAGTTAATGAATAATAAAGAAAACTATGGAAAAATTAAAAAAATTATACTAGAGTGAACTTATCTTTTGATTACATTTTCCACAAACTTTTTGAAGTACCTAATGTATATGTATACATTATAAACAGATTTATTTATAAGGAATTTTATCATGCAATTATAGATGCTAAGATTTCCAAATATTATTGAGTTTTTCTCATTAAATTGTAAGAAGGAAACTGAATTCCATGTACATTTAATCTATTCAGCCTACTATGTTTTTTTAGAGCTCAGAATCAGGAGAGCAAATGACTCAAGTTCCAGTTTAAATCCAAGTCCAAAGGCAAGAAAATATGGATGTTCCAGCTTCAAGGCAGTTAGACACAGAGCATAAATTCTTCATTACCCAGGATTTTTGTAATGGTCAGGCCTTCAACTACTTGGATGAGATCAACCTACATTAGAATGGCAGTCTACTGATTCAACTGTTGATCCCTCCCAGAAGCATTCTCACAGCCAGCCTAAAAATGTTTAACTAGTTATCCCCGCACAAAATCACCAAAATTAACACATAAGATGAACCACGACAATCCTATATAATCGGATTCCCTGCCACCACTAAAATGCTATCCTGTGGTACTTCTTGTGTCTCTTTTGTGCCAATCTTCTTGCTATTCATCTTGTAGGTGAGACATGGTACCATCTTCCAGACTTGGGTTGTTCTCTGTCCTATGCCTTTAATACTCTATCCTCAGATATCCATACAGCTTACTACCTCACTTTGTTTTGTTTCTGCCCCAACATTAATCCCTCAGGGAAAAAAATCTTCTCTTGGCACTGGCACTAATTGCTTACACTGTTTGACTTTAATCTTGGCATGTATCACTGCCTCACCTCATGTATTGGTTTGTTTATTGTTAGTCTCCTCACATTAGAAGATAGCTTTGTGATAGCAGAAGTACAGATTAGCTTTCCTATTCACAAAATATATCTTGCTCTTATAACAATTTCTGAAGCCAGGTAGGAGCTAAATAAACTTCATTGAATAAATGGATGAAGCATGACCTCTTTTGTTCTTCTAGCTAATGTACAACTTTGAGTTTATTCTCCCTTATTGTGTTTGAATGAAAGGTAAATTACAGGTCTATAAATGAGTTCAGACTAGCATATTTTAGGCCAGTTTAGATATCGATATCTTAGTCACCAGTTTATAATCTCAATACCAGGAGACACTGGGATTTTCTTCTCCTATTTTATTCCTGTTTCTCTCTCACAGAGATTCCTGACTCAAATTGCTGCAAGAAAGGAAGCAGAGACAGCCAAGGAGGCGATAAAAGAACAGTGAGGTGGAAAGGTTCACACCTCGGTCTACTAGCTTCAGAAACTTTTCTCCATCCCAACGTCCTCTTTCTGAACCTGCCAGTGTCAAACTGATAATGCTCAGAAGAATGAATATCTCTTGAACTCACGTGGTATATTAGGTGGGTTTGAGATGCCCAACTGAGTACCACTCAATAGTGTTGTGACAGCAGGGAATTTGCAGAAACCCAGATTGTCCTCAATCCATAGCAGACTGTCCTTTGGAGTCCTTCATTTGATTTTGAGCAGGTAAGCAGGCAGAACATTGTATGATCACGTAAGGGGAATAGGGAGATTAAACCAACTCTTCCATTTTGTTCAGTTACAGTCATCTGATTTCTGGTAATCTTGAGTAAAGAATGTTCATCAGAGAAGGAAATAAGACTAGTTTGATATATCACACTAATATCAAAGGTATATTCTTCACATTCCACTTAACTAAAAAAATTCCCTGAAGCTTTGGTCTGGAGAACAGATGGATGTGATCAAAAGCAGATATCAAAATGAGACTATTTGTATGGTAATATTAGAATTACTATTAACAACTAGGACTGCCTAATCTGTATTAAGTAGCTCATTTAATTAACACAATGCACATAGATATGATATGATGAGGAACTTGACATTAGAAACACATCAATTTTTTTCAAGTTATATAGTTAATAGGTAACAGTGCTATTCTGAAATCTGTATCTATTGGATCCAAACGTGTTCTCCACCATTTCACATTACATGAAAACAGTAACATTTGTGAACTAAGACTGCAGAGGTCTGACTACTCAATATGTTCCTTGAATTTAATCGCAATAATATATTGACCAGTAATATATTTTTGCTTTACTATTATCTATACTACTATCTATAATCTTTGCAGGAAAAAATAATTTTACTTGCCGTCCCTATGTTTCTTTCAGTGTGTGTTTTATTAATCATTAATCATTAGTTCTGAAACTTTGCATCATTTTCAAGGAGAAATTACTTATGTTTATCATTTTTATAATTAATTAGTCTTTCAGTAATTCTAGTAGCATCATTAAATTGTTACTAAGAACATTCAAGTCATGTGATCTAACCAATAATTTTGCTACAGCATGACATTTGCCTTAAGTAGACTTTCTGCCTTAAAGAAGCATGATAGTCAAATATGAGGCAACTTCAAAAAGGTTGAGGAAAATATCTATTCTGAAAAACTATGTGTGGATTCAAAATCTTTGCACTAAAATAAATGTACCTTTAATTTCATCTTTCATGGAATTTTGAAGTATTTTGTATACTACTGCCAATCATAAACACTTGTAAAATTTCTTTTTTAATAAATATTTTATTTAAAATATACAAGTTTCATAGTTTCATGTATTTCCTTTATACTGCTATAGGAACATAGTGGCCTTTCCCCCCACCCTTCCTCACATCCAAACTCCAACCCTCCTCCCCATCTCCTATTCCACCCTTAATTTTTACAATGATCTTTCTTTAGTACACTTAATACTCATAAAGTTAATGCTAGCCTAAGTAAAAGAATTCAACAAATAGTATGAAGAGAAAACAAAACAAAGCAAAGCAAAATACTTTTCCTCATTGAAATACACAAGGGCTATAAACCATCATTGATTCTCAAAATGTTTATTTCACTTTAATACATTATATTTCAGGTACTCTATCCATTATCTCTCATCAGGGAAAACATGATTCTGGGACTGGCTTATTTCACTAAGCATAATGGATTCAGTTGCGATGATTTTGTTGCAAAAGACAGGATTTCTTTTTTTTTTTTTTACAGTTGAATAGTACTGCATAATGTATATATACCAAATTTCTTTATCCAGTCATCAGTTGATGGATATTTGGGTTAAT
Organism: Sylvilagus floridanus; assembly: GCA_949820135.1. Taxonomy (NCBI): domain Eukaryota; kingdom Metazoa; phylum Chordata; class Mammalia; order Lagomorpha; family Leporidae; genus Sylvilagus; species Sylvilagus floridanus. Next base: position 39,716,586 of record OX463243.1, read on the forward strand.
TCCATTACTTAGCTACTGTGAGTTGTGTTGCAATGAACAATGGGGTGCAGATAACTCTTTCTTATACTGATTTCTTTGGGTTTGGGTAAATTCCCAGGAGTGGGATAACTGGATTGTTATGGTAGCTCTATCTTCAGATTTCTAAGGTATCTCCATATTGTCTTCCACAGTGGTTGCACCAGTTTACATTGCCACCAACATTGTATCAGGGTACTGTTTTCCCCACATCCTCGCCAACATTTGTCATTTCTTGATTTCTGTATATAAGTCATTCTAATTGGAGTGACGTGAAATACCATTGTGGTTTTGATTATCATTTCCCTGATGGCTGGTGCTCCTGAGCATTTTCTCAAGTGTCTGTTGGTCATTTGAATTTCCTCTTCTGAAATATGCCTGTTCAAGGCATTTTCCCATTGCTTAACTGAATTGTTTGTTTTCTTGTTGTTGAATTTCTTGAGCTCTTTATAGATTCTGGATGTTAACCCTTTATGAGTTGTGTAGTCTGCAAATATTTTCTCCCATTCTTTCAATTGCTTCTTCACTTTGCTGATTATTACTTTTGCATTGCAGAAGCTTCTCTGATTGATATAATCCCCGTTTGTCAATTTTGACTTTGATTACTTGTGCTTCTGAAGTCTTTTCCAAGAAATCTTTGCTTATGTAAATGTCTTGCAGAGTTTTCCTAATGTCCTCTAATAATTTCATGGTATTGGGATGTAGGTTTAAGTCTCTGATCCATGTTGGTGGATATTTGTGTAAGGTGTAAGGTAGGGGTCAGGTTTCATACTTCAGCATGTGGAGATTCATTTTCCCCAGAACCATTTGTTAAAGAGGTTATCCTAGCTCCAGGGATTGATTTTTACTCCTTTGTCAGAGATAAGTTGGTTGTAGATGTATGTATTGATTTCTGGAGTTTCTATTCCGTTCCATAAGTCTACAGCCTGTTTTGGTGCCAGTACCAGGATTATAACTACCCTGTAGTATATCTTGAAACCAGGCATTGTGGTGCCTCTAGATTTGTTTTTGTTGTATAAGATTGCTTTAGCTATTTGAGGTCTCCTGTGATTCCTTGTGAATTCTAGCATCATTTTTTTTAGATATGCAAAGAGTGTCATTGGTATTTTGGTTGGGATCACATTGTAAATTCCTTTTGGCAATATGGACATTTTGATGATGTTGATTTTTGATCCAGGAACATGGAAGATTTTTCCATTTTTTAATGTCTTTTACTATTTCTTTTTTTAGTGTCTTGTAATTTTCATCATAGAAATCTGGTTAAATTTACTTCAATGTATTTGATTCTTTTTGGAGCTATTGTGAATGGGACTAATCTTAAAAATTCTTTCTCAGCCATGAAATTGTGTAGACAAAGCCTATTGATTTTTCTGTACTGATTTTGTATCCTGCCACTTTATCAAACTCTTCTGTGAGTTCAAATAGTCTCTCAGTGATATTTTTTTGGATCCCCTATAAAAAGGATTGTGTCATCTGCAAATAGGGGTAGTTTGATTTCCTCCTTTCCAATTTTTATCCCTTTGATTTCTTTTTCTTGCGTAATTTCTCTGGCTAAAACTTCTAGTACTATATTAAATAGCAGTGGTGAACGTGTGCATCCTTATGGTTCCATTTCTTAGGGGGAGTGCTTCCAGCTTTCCCCATTCAATAGGATGTTGGTCGTAAGTTTGTCATAAATTGACTTCTTTACTTCGTTGTATACCTAATTTGCTTAAGGTTTCATTATGATGTTGATTTTATCAAATGATTTTTCTGCATCTATTGTGATAACCATATGGTTTTTGTTCTTCAATTTGCTAATGTGAGGTATCACATAGATTGATTTGCAAATGTTGAACCATCCCTGCATACAAGGGATAAATCCCTTTGGTCAGGTTGAATGATCTTTTTGATGTGCTGTTGGATTCAGTTGGCTAATATTTGTTGAGGATTTTTGCATCTATGTTTATCAGGGATATTGGTCTATAGTTTTTTTTTTTCTTTTGCATTCTTTTCTGGCTTAGGAATTAAGGTAATGCAGGATTCATGGAAGGAGTTTGGGAGGTTTCTGTCCCTTTAAATTGTTTTGAATAACTTAAGAAGAATTGGGATTAGCTCTTCTTTAAATGTCTGTTAGGATTCAGCAGAGAAGCCATCTGGTCCTGGGCTTTTCTTTGTTAGAAGAGTCTTAACTACTGATTCAGTTTTCATCTGAGTTGTTGGTCTGTTTAGGTTTTATAGGTCTTCATGACTCAATTTAGGTAGATTGTATGTGTCTAGGAATCTTTCCATTTCTTCTAGTTTTCCCATTTTGTTGGCATACAGCTCATAGTAATTCCTGATGATTCTTTTTATTTCTGTGTTCTCTGTTATTACATTTCCTTTCTCATCTCTGATTTTATTGATTCAGGTCTTCTCTCCACCATACCCCCCCCCCCCCATTTTTTCTTGGTTAGTTGTGCCAATGGTGTATCTATTTTGTTTATTTTTTCAAAAAAACCAGCTCATTTTACTGATTTTTGTATTTTTGTTTCAATTTTATTTCTTCTCTAATTTTAATTATATATTTCCTACTATTAATTTTGTGTTTGAATTTTTGTTGTTTTTCTAGGTCCTTGCAATGCATTGATAGCTCATTTACTTGGTGTCTCTCCAGCTTCTGCATATAGGCACTGATTCCTATAAAGTAGTGAAGTTGCCCAGATGATAAGGTGAGTACAGGCTCCACAGGTTGATGGTACTGGTGTGGTGTGGTGGGGTAAATGGAGAGAGAGGTGTGCTGCTTTTCCCCTCCCTGCCCTCCTCCAGGGCGGGGGGAGTAACCCAACCTCCCTGAGGTTTCTGGGCTGGACTCAGTAGACACAGTGCATTTTACTAGATTATCCCTCCAACTGTATCAACAGTGGTGCAGGCTGGTGTAGTCTGACCGCACCTTGCCTTCCAGGGCGGGCTACTGGCTCTTTTGTTGTGTTCCTGCTTCACGTTCCATGCTCCTTGCAGAACATCCATTCATAAAATTTGAAAGTGGCCCCTCATACACCTAATAGTAGTCTAAAGAATAGTTCAGTAAATAACCCAGTATTTATATATAATAGAATAGAATAATTTGGGTTTTTTTAGTGATACCTATTATCTTCTACTTTTCTTGACTCATCCATAAAAAGAGTACTGCAGCATATTTGTGTTTTCTGATGCCTAGTAAATCTTAAGCATCTTCAAGACCAGGGGACTTATTTTATTCAGTGTTGTGCTACATTTCCTACACTACCACCACTACCATTACTGCCTCCACCACTGTGACCACCACTCTGTACTCACAATTTGTACACAGTGGGCTTCTCAAGTTTTATTAGTATTGGTTTCTTAATTTCTGTTTGACCAATCGCTCTATTTACTTATAGTCTTAAATTATAGTCTTAAATTCCTTTTGCCAGGAGTGATCTTTTCTCTATACAGCTAAGCAAATGACATACAACAAAATTGGGGCCCCAGTCCACATTGAAGACCTCACAAAAGTGTAAACTAAAATTTTTTATTTAGTATCAAAATCATGATTCACTTTGAAATTAATAATTAGACACTGAATTAGAAAAATATTATGTAGATATGAAGTCAACAAAACATAGTGATATTTTTCTATAATTCTATATTGTCAATTCCTCACCTATCATCACTTAATAAACATTGTCATGGTTACCCCAAGCATAAAGACCATAAAAGTTTTTAGAGATATCACAGGAATTACATGCATTTAGCAAGTTGCCTAGAATGGTTAATAAGGTTTTTAATTACATACACTTGCTGTTTTACTGTTCTTTAAAGCTAATCAGAAAATTTTGAATGTAGGCCTCATAATAGAAATAGAAGTATCTAATTCATAAAAGAGATTCAACCTTGGATTTTTACTATAGTTTTTCAAAGACAGAAGGGAGTATGGAAACAATACAAAATAAGCAAAGCAGAAACATCTTTGTGTAGTTTAGTAAACAGTAGAGATTTCCAAAATTACCTTGAACAGACAACTTGAAATTTGCTTTAATTTTTCCTATCTAAGATGTAAGTTGTTGGAAACGATATTTTATTTTATGTTTTCAAGGTTTTCTTAAGTTATTTTGGTGCTTACTGTCATTTTTCTATGAATCTGAGACACAAATGAATGCAAAATCTCATTCAATTCTGAGTAAATCTAATTTTTCTGAAGACTTTTTAGATATTATGCCTTTAAATGTTGGTGCTGATAGAAATTTAAAAACATGAAATTAAAGAATATCAGTTCTCAATCTGAAATGTGCCCTACCAAACATGAATTTAAAGGTCAATAGGAAGTTGCAAAATGCATTTTTTCTCTCGGATTTTTTTTCTCTATACTTAAGAGTGTGTTGAATCTGAGTAGCCCTCAACTTTGTAACTTAAATATCAGGTATGAGCCTAACTTTTTAAGATTATCTTGTTTTGATACTTTCTTCTGTCTTAATCTGGGCTCCTTGATTGATATTACTAAAGATGATTCTAAAATATTTATGAGAAGATAAACACATAACACTTTTTTCCTTTCTATAGAGAATATAGAAAGAATATTCCTAATATATATTTTTCTTTCTTGCAGGTTAACAGGTCTTAAAGTGGCATTGTTTAAAAAGATAAACAAACTGTTGAAATTGATACTTAGTATATACCAAGTTGATCTTCTGTATATAAAGATAATTGAAAAGGAATCAATGAAGAATGGGATGGGAGAGGGAGTGGGAGATGGGATGGTTGCAGGTAGGACGGAAGTTATGGGGGGAAAGCCGCTATAATCCAAAAGTTGTACTTTCAAAAATTTATATTTATTAAATAAAAGTTTAAAAATGATAAGCAAACAGACTGACTGAGAAGTATACTAAAGATATGGATCATATCATGTTGGTATATACATATATGTATAACTGATAATATACTTTGGAAAAGTACAACTAAAATGTTTTTCTCTGGAAATATGTTTCTAGAATCCAGAAACTTCCATTTTTAATTTTCATGAAAGTTCAATATTGACTTCTAAAGTTGATGGTCTGCAAACAGGGAGATGACCAGTCTATCAATATAAATTTGTCATACATTGTAAACTTCTCATAATTGCAAATAGAGAACTAGTTAATTGTTAAGAGAGAAAAGATATGGCACTATTGTAATGGGTCAAGTGTTATAGCAAAATGGTCACATAAAAGAAAAACTATTATTTAATTAATTCCAGGTGACCTAGTGAGAGCAAAATCATCTGAATGTTCAGAAAAACTATTTATTTATGTCTTCATTTTTTTCACTGAGTCAGTCATCATTAAGTGCCTATAATTTGCAAGACAACTTACTAAACCCTTTGATAAACTTATTAAGGAAAAAAATGGCAATCTTTAAAAATTATTAGCAAAGAGTCCTAATGTAATCTAAAACAGCTGGGAAGATTTTTTTCAAGGAGGAAATATTCAAACTCAGATATAAAAAATACAGAAATTAGTATTAAGTTCTACTACGGTGGAGAAAGTTGTTCCAGGCAGTGAGAACAGCTTGTACAAAGACTCTGAGGGAATGATATCATGAAGCATTAGAAAAAGTAAGAGAAGTCCAGTGTAGACAGAGTATAGATCAGGTAGGTGAGAAAGCTGCCATGGTTACCATTAAGATATATTTCAAAAGAGAAAATCAATGACTCATGAAGTGAAACTTTGAAAAATTTGGCAAGCTACAATTCCCATGTTAATTCTAACTCTAGATGTCTATTCTTACTGGTTGATATTTGAAAAACCCTGAACGGAATGCACAGACTTAAGCTGGAAACATTAAAGGTTACTTTCGAAAATTAAAACGTCTCTAAAAATTGTTTCTAACAGTTTCTCTCTTCCTTGCACTCTCCCTCTCCCACAAACAAGTGAATGTTATTGTCTAATATTTCCAGGACCAACACCTTAACTTTCTTCCTATTCCCCACTGCACAATATTTAAAGAAAATATTTATTTCATGACAACATAACAGTCCAAATTCTCCAATAACCAAAAAATAATTCCTTGAAAATCATAGAATATTAATATATACAAAAGAGAGTTGAATTTATTCTTTTTGCAGGAAATGGGACCTTATTATTATTAAGGATTTATTGATTTTACTTGAAAACCAGAGAATCAGACCCACAAAGAGAAATCTCCCATCCACCCACTTGTTCATTCCCCAAATGACTTTAACAACTGTGCTTTGTTTAGGCTGAAGTCTGGAGCCAGAAACTCAATATGGTTCTCCCATGTTGGTGTGGCATGGATTCAGTCACTCTAGCCATTACTTGTTGCTTCTCAGTATGTCCATTAGCTGAAATTCTCAGAAGCTGAACTCTTGCAGTGTAGTCAGGACCCAAACCAGGGCACCCCTGACGGGATATGGGCTGCCCTAGTACAACTTTCAGCTGCTAGAATTTTGGAGAAGGAATTTAAATGTCAGTGTCTACATACCAGACAGCACCTAGTCACATCTTACATAACAACTATCAGTGCAGGACTATTTCATTGGTAACTTGTAATCAATCAGATCTATTTTTATTTTATCCAAATATAAATCACCTTAAAAATGGGAATTAAGCAGATATAACAATATGACAGATAACAGAATGAATTAGGAAACAGCTCTTTGAAGTTACTATGTTCTTTGAAAGTGCACTGTAGGTCAGTGTGCTAGATGGCTTCTGACGTGTGATTTTATTAATTGTGATGATAACTCTAATAAGTGGATATTATTATCCTCATTTTACTGAAGAGGAAAGATGAGGCTTAATAAATTTTAGCAACTAGCCTAAGTTCAGTGGCACAATCAAGATTGAATTCTGTGAATTTCTAACTCCAAAATCCAAGCCCTTAAGTGTTACATGATGTTTCCTGTAAAAGCTTTACTGCTTTTGTTCTTGATTTTAGATTTTTGAAATGCTTTGAAAATCATATGTAAGTTATTCTACCTACAAGTTAACCTCACTCTAAATGCTAAGTAGCCTATTAATGTACCATGCAGTTCCTATTATTAGCATTTAAAGGATCTTGTCATTTCCTCTTTGTTCTTTCAGAATACAAGCATCATCATTCCTCCATTGTCTTTGAGCTCTCCCTCTTAATAATCATGCTCAAATAATGATCTTACACGTGACTGTGATAAGTCAGTCCTGAACTCTGCCTGTGGCCTGGTGCCCTAGGCTTCATTGCCCAGTATTCAATGATGTGCTGTTTTAAGTCACCTGAATGATAACCAGATTTATAACTTTCAAGTCACCCTCTGTTCTGTCCTTCCCCTTATTATAACAGTGACACACTGGTATAACATTACTTGCTCTGATTTCATTTTCAATGAAATCCTAGGTTCAATTCAAGAAAAACTTTGTCCATTGTCAAGTAAATATCTAAATTTATTATCAGATTATCATACTTCATAAAATAAAGTGCATAAGTATTAAATCTAATACATACCACACCTTGACCATGTACTTTTTATGATATTTTTTTCTTTGTGATGTATGTTAAAAGTAGAAGGATGTTTCTGCTGAATCTGGTAGTCATAGATTCTTTTATAGAACAAAAAAACCAAGAAAATTTGGCCAGTTCTATCATGATCAGGAAATGTCATTTTGTCTTGGGTATTTCTTGAGGGACTTTCCTATATAATCAAATAGCTCTGATTCCTTTCACTCATGAAATTTGCTCCTTGTCCATTATCCTTGTTTTGAATAAAGATGACTTGTAACTCAGTCATTTGTGAGTCCCAAACTGTTCTTTGTCCTACATTAGACATACAATTGGCAGCACTGCCACTTTTCATATATTTATTTTTGTAAAGCTGTATTTATTGATTTAAGAGGTAGAGTTACAGACAGAGAGCAGGAGAGGTAGATAGAAAGAGAGAAAGGTATTCCATACGTTGGTTGACTTCCCAAATGGCCACAATGGCTAGAGTTGGTCCCATCTGAAGCCAGGAGCCAGGAGCTTCCTCAGAACCTCCCAGGCTGGTTCAGGGACCCAAGTACTTGGGCCATCTTCCAATGCTTTCCCAGGCCATAAACAGAGAGCTGGATCAGAAAAGGAGCAGCCAGGACTTGAACCAGTGCCCATACGAGATACTGGCACCAAAGGCAGAAGCTTAGCTTACTACGCCACAGTGCCCTTCCCCTTTTGTATATATCTATTACTCAGTCTTCTATTACACCAAAGTTTGGTAATCTCACAGTGAATGGACATGCTTGTGATGATCAAAAAGTTATTTCCATCCTGCTTTGTGACATCCCAAGGTTTTCGGAAGTTCTATTTGGTTAGCTCTGCCTTCCTGTCATCATCATTCCTGTCATCCTGAGGTAAGCTGAGATCCTCTTAATATTTTGCTTTTTGCTTAAATTAGAATCCTAACAGCCCTCCTCCAAGGAATGTACTTTCTTATCCATTCAGCACGCTACCACATAATTTATCTTCTTGCCTGAAAATGTAGTAAAATTTAATAGTTTATAAGGACTCCAACAGAAACAGCAAAATAGTATTCAGAAATACAATATGTTAAATGTGAAGAATGAAGTATAGATAGGAGTTTGCGAACACATAAAGAAGTATCTTTTACATCTTTATTAGGAAAATTGGTCCAATATTTCCAACACTAATGCTCTCGATCAATACAAAACAACTGTGACTTATGCTCAAATCTCTCTCTAATAATACTTTCCACTAAAAGAGAGGAGGGATGATACCATTTCTTTTTTTTAAATTTTTTTTTATTGACAGAGTTATAGACAGTGAGAGAGAGACAGAGAGAAAGGTCTACCTTCTGTTGGTTCATTCCCCAAATGGCCGCCACAGTCCCCACTGCGCCAATCCGTAGCTGGGTTTCGGTGCTTCTTCCTGGTTTCCCATGTGGGTGCAGGGCCCAAGCACTTGGGCCATCCTCCACTGCACTCCTGGGCCACAGTAGAGAGCTGGACTGGAAGAGGACGGGACTAGAACCTGGCGCCCATATGGGATGCCGGCAATGCAGGCGGAGGATTAACCAAGTGAGCCATGGCGCCGGACCTGATACCATTTCTTGAAGAAAAAAAAACCTTAAATTAGGTCTGCACCTTTCAGTTATTATGAAGTAAGCTTGTTTTAAAGAATGGTAGGAATAGTGGTGAAAAAAAAAAAAAAAGTCCCTTTAAAGGGTCCACTGCTGGCCAAATTGAATAATGTGAAAATTAAAGATATTAATAGAAAATCACTGAGTCTATAAAAGGGCCATAAATTCACATTGCTACTGACATACAAAATATTTTAACTTAGAGTACTCAAACTAGTATTTTATTATATGAGAATGTGTATTATGAGGTAATATACTTATGCTGTCATTAATTTTAATAAATGGAAATTGTATATTGACACATTAATTTTTAAATTACTGTAAGGCACTTACATGCAAATATATATTTCCATATATATGTAGACGATTTCTATTTATAAATATTTACTTCTATAACTAGAATAGTTTAAACAAAAAATCTTTTGAGTAGGCAAGTGAAAATTATAGACATTAAACTTCAAACAAGGAAGAATGGTTAACACTGATCACACATAGTATTTCAGATACAATGTGCTAGTTTTCTAGAGCTGTTATAGCAAAGTACCCCACACATTGACAAGTGGATTCAACAGCAGACATTTATTATTATTATACAGCTCAGGAGGCTAAATATCTGAGATCCAGGTGTTGACAGGGGTGCTTCCTTGTGAGGGTTTTGAGAATCTATTCCATGTCTCTCTCCTAGATTCTGATGGCTTGCTGGCAATCTTAATCAGTTTATGCCTTGAGGAATCATCACCTCAATCTCAGACTTCATCCTCACATAGCATTCTTAGTGTGTGTGTGTTGGGTGGGTGTGCGTGTGTGAGCATAAGAGAGAAAGAGAGGAAGACAATGTCTAAATTTCAATAATTTGTCCAACGAAAAAAATCATATTGAATTAGTACTCATCATAATGATCTCATCTTTACTTATCATACCTGTAAAAACTGTGCTTCCAAATAAAGTTACATTCTGAAGTACTAGGAATTTGATTTTCAGCATGAATGTTTGGAAGGACACAATTCAACTTCTAATAGACTTTCAGTGCCAAAATAGGCTTTCGGTTCCATAAAACATATAAAGGTTATAATATGTAAGTAAAATGATTGTTGAGTAGTTAAATATGACATCATAATAACTACACTGCAAAAATAATGCACTGGAGCAATTATAATTGTAAAGATGATAGGATGAACGTTTAGCCCAGTGATTAAGACACTGATATGTTAAGATGCCCATGTGCCTCATTAGAGTGTCTGGATTTGAAACCTAGCTCTAATTCCTGACTCTAGCTTCCTGCTAATGAAGACCCTGGGAGAAAAGAAAGATGACTCAAGTCATTGGGTTCCTGCCACCCATGTGGGAAACTTGAATTAAATTCTCTATCCAGGGTTCTGATTCTGTGGTGCAGTGGGTTATGCCAGTGCTTGAGACATTGGAGCCCCATACCAGAGGGCTGATTTGAGTTAGTGATGCTCGATTTACAATGTAGCTTCCTGCTAACATGCCTGAGAAGGCAGCAGAAGACCCACGTGTTTGGACCCCTGCCATCCATGTGGCAACCCTGGATTGTTGGTCAGTTGTGGCTGATCCAGATCCAGCTGTTGCAGCCATTCAGTGAATGAAACTGTAGATGGACGATCTTTATCTTTTACTCTCTCTTTCTCTGTCACTCTGCATTTCAAATGAATAAATAAATCTGGTTTTGTTTGTTTGGGTTTTTTTTTTTTTTTTTGGCAGATAGTTAGACAGTAAGAGAGACAGAGAGAAAGGTCTTCCTTCCGTTGGTTCACTCCCCAAATGGCCGCCAGGGCCGGCGCTGCACCAATCCAAAGCCAGGAGCCAGGTGCTTCTTCCTGGTCTCCATGCAGGTACAGGGGCCCAAGCACTTCAGTCATCCTCCACTGCCTTCCCGGGCCACAGCAGAGAGCTGGACTGGAAGAGGAGCAACCGGGACTAGAACCCGGTGCCTATATGGGATGCGGGCACTGCTGGTGGAGGAATAACCTATTGTACCATGGTGCTGGCCCCCAAATCTGTTTTTTTTTTTTTAATGAGGAATTTATATGGGGGAAAAAAGGCTCTGGACTGCCCTGGAAACATTGAGAGCTTTTGGAAGGTGAATAAGCATCTAGGAGTTCTCTCTACATATAGCTATCTTTTTCTTTCTCTCTGTCTCCCTCCTGTAAAATAAAAACATTTCTGGGCCAGTATTGTGGCATAGCCTACAATGCTGGCATTCCAGATGGTCACAGGTTCAGGACTCAGCTGTTCTACTTCAGATCTAGCTCCCTGTGGAGAAAGCCACAGAAGATAGTCCAAATGTTTGGACCCTTGTACCCATATGGGAGACTCGGATGAGGTCCCGGGCTCCTGTTTCAGCCTGGCCCAACCCTGGCCATTGCAGCTATGGGGGATGGAACCAATGGATGCAACATCGATCTCTGTCCCTTTCTCACCTCCTCTCTCTCTCCTGTTCTCTAACTCTGACCGTCAAATAAAATTTTTAAAAAATCTTAAATAAGACAGCACCTTTTATAACTTAAAAAATAAAAAAGTTGTAAACATGATGACCTTTCAAAATGAAATTATTATTAAAAAAGCATTTTAAATGACTATTACAAACATGAAAGCTGCATATATATGATGATTGAAATTAAACATGAAGAAGTAAATATATTTAGAGGATTAAGGCCAGGAATTAGGGATGAATTACTAACATTTCTTTTATAATATTGGTTTAATAGTATTGAAGCTGTAGAAAAGAGAATGATTGTAATGAAACATGGTACACTGTTTTTCCTTGGGGAGAGCTTAATTTAGAAGGAGCCACTCCTGATGATAACCGAATCAAAAGCAGCAACTGAGGAGAAAGGGGAATATAATTCTAACAGCAGGAACACAAATTGAGTGCATTCAATATTTGAGAAGAATGTGCTATTCTCTCAAAAACTACCTACACACAAAAAACTCTATATAAGCAACAGTAGCCAGTATGCACTGGGGAGCCTCTGGAAGCTAAGCATAAAGTGAAGGTTGTCTTTCCAGCTTAGGCAGAGATAATAAGCAGTTTCATAGCAAGCAGTATGCAGAACTTCACTGTATTCCAACACCTAACTCCAGGGGAGGGAAAACTCACAGTGGAATAGATATTGTTAACTGTGGGTTAGGAAGAAAGATGTCATGGATAAATACAACCCAAGACTTCTGCTCATTAAATAGATGTGTCTATTAAAACCCTCTGTTTGTATATCCTCATGCTTGAAATATACATGGTGTTTAGTAATGGGAATGGCCTTTTCACCAATATAACAAAATAAGGCTGTCACCATTATTACAACAATTGTAGTGGATATCCATTGTAAGCTTTCTATTGCATTATCTACCAGAAGGGTATTTTTTTTAAATTTAATGTGGCATAAAACAATTTTAAACGTATATATAATTTCTAATACATTTTTTGTTTGAATCTGTTAAAGGCTTAAGGAACACTTACAAAAGCTCCCATTTGCCCTTTACTGATTTTCCTTTAAATTAAGATTTCATACAGCCAAGTTACATTCGTCAGATTGACAAATTGGCATCCGTTTATTACCATTAACTCAACTGTAAATTTTGTTTGGATTTCACTAGTTTTTCTACTAATTTCTTTTTTCGGCCCCACAATTCAAATCTGGATGTGACATTACATTTAGAATACATAATTATAATAATAAATATATTGGCCCACTTTAAGAAATATCTCACAGAGGCAGACATTTACTCTAGAGGTTAAGATATCAGTTAATATGACCAAGTCCCCCATTGGACTCATGTATTTAATCCCTGGTTCTAGCTCCTGATTCAGCTTCTTCCAAATGTGGATCCTGGGAGGCAGTGATGACAGGTTCCTGCCACTCATGTGGGCAACCCAGATGGAGCTCCCCAGCAGCCTCAGCTTTTCTATGCATCTGGGGAGTAAAGCAGCAGAAGAGAGTGACCTCTCCCTCCTGCTCTCTCTTTATCTCTCTTTATCTCTCTCTCTCCCTTCCCTTCTCTATCTCTCCCAGAAGGAGATATGTAGGCAGGCAAAAAACATAATGCTGAAGAAAATTATTGTTAACAAACTAGTCAACTTAATCTACCTCAATGAAAAATTATATTTAGTTTTCTTACATTTCTTAAAATATATCAGAACTTCTCATTTTATGGTGAAATGTCATACTCACACTTGGATGAGTACAATTGTCAACAAATCAAAGACTAAAATCACAACAGCTGAAAAGGATAATTATGTTGGATTTTTTTCAGTGCTTCCTTTCCTTAAGCTATTACCACAAATATTTATATATGCTCATGTACTAGACCATGTAGCCTCTATATAAATAAATGAATAAATAAATAAAAAGAGATAAATAAATGTCTTACAGTACAATCAGGATATTGACTTTTCTCTATCATCAACAAATTATTTTGAAATACATTTTGTTTTTACTGTTGTTACTGATTTTGGCATCTCTATTTTCCAAAAGGAATAAAAAATAAAATATCAAAATTACTCAAATTATCTGGATATTTTCCTAATTGTCATCTTCCTATCTTTGATAAATATATTTCTTTGCAGTTTATATAAATTCTGAATGCAAGAAAAAGTCTCACAAGCCAATGAAATTTCAGGATTTAGAAGAATAAAAATCTGTAATAATGCTCAAGTATATTTCTTACTTTCAAACAAGCATTAAATTAATCACTTAGGGGCCCAGCATTGTGGCCTAGTGGGTGGAGATGCCACCTGCAGTGCCAGCATTCCATACGGGCGCTGGTTTGAGACCTGGCTGCTCCACCTCTGATCCAGCTCTCTGCTATGGCCTGGAAGAGCAGTAGAAGATAGCCCAAGTCCTTGGCCTCTGTACCCACGTGGGAGACATGAAGGAGGCTCCCGGCTTCAGATCAGCATTGCTCCAGCCATTGCTGCCAACTGGGGAGTGAACAAGCTGATGGAAAACCTTTCTCTCTCTCTCTCTCTCTCTCTCTCTGCCTCTCCTTCTCTCTGTGTGTAAATCTGACTCTCAAATAAATAAATCTTTTAAAAAAATGAAGTAAAATTTTTCCCAATAGTCCCCAGCAAACTTCTACCTGCATCCGATTAACCAGCATACATCACATGGCAACCAAACGTTGTAGGAAAGGCTGAAAATGAAAATATTGACTTTCTAGTCTCATAATGTAGAGAGGCAAAGAAAATGCTATAGGAAACTACTGTTAATAAACTACTCAACTTAACCTGCCTCAATGAAAAATCATATTTAGCTTTTTTACACTTCTTAAAATTTGTCAGATCTTCTTGTTTTAATGGTGAAATGTCAGTTAGATTACTCACATTTGGATGAGTACAATTGTCAACAAATCAAAGACTTCAAAATCCCAGAAGCTTAAAAGCAGAATAATTCTGTTGGATTTCTTTCAGTGCTTCTTTTCAAGATATTAGCACAGATATTTATATCTGGTCATGGACTAGATGAGATACCTCTGAAATTAATCAGGTCGTATTAGATAAATTCAATTTCCTTTTAGGAAACTTTAGAAGTCAGGGGGAAATAGACATGACCTCACATCTAGACACCTATAAATTTGGCATTTGAAATTCAATTACTAGCAATCTTAAATGTCAGGATTATTTAAAATATTTTGTTGTATCTGACTCCTTAAACGTACTTAAGTATTCATTTATTCGAAATACAGAAAGAGAAAGATGAAAATAGAGACAGAGACAGAGTGAGAGAGAGAGAGAGGGAGAGAAAAGAGAGAGAGATTCCCTATCTGCTGGTTCACTCCCCAAATTCCCACACCAGTGAAGGGGAAGACCAAATCCAGGAACCAGGAATTCAATCTAGGTTTCCCATAAGGGTGGCAGGGATTCAACCTTTTGAGCCATCTCCTTCTGTTTGGGTGCACATTAGGAGGAAAGCTAGATCAAAAATGGAGCCAAAACTTGAATTCTCTCACTCCAATGAGAGTTGTAGCCATCCCAAGTGGCAATTCTCCATCCCTATGCCTTACTATTCTGTAATGATTGCCCAATGTTTCTGGTAGTGAAAATTACCACCTATTGCATAATATTATTTATAGTTCAGTCACTCAAACCCTGTAGGCTTTAGTCCACCATACATCAGATACCCTTACACAGTATGTCACTATGCAAGTAATTGCCCAACAATTCAAGGGATAGACGCCCTTCCTTAGGAATGGATGTGCACAGGGATGATTGGGAGGAAACTGGATGCCTCTATTTTATGTAGCCTGTCCCTTTCGTGGAGCAGTAGCTTCCACTGAAATTAGTTCAATGTTTCTCTTAACGGATGAGAAAATACCCATTTTGTTGATTTGCCACATTTGGTGACCTTTGGGCATACAATGCAAATGCATGAGAATTGTGAGTTTCATCTGTGTTTTGGGATTTAATAGCTGATTTGTGCACATAAAATCTGCCACCTATTTAGTAGTATAAAAACATCATTAAATTATTCACCATTTAAATATCAACTAGTTCAACAATGTTCTATTTAAAATATGTTTTAAATATGTTTAGTGGAAATGGTTATATTACCAAAAGACTATGAGATAAGACACTACAATTGGCCGGCGCCAAGGCTCAATAGGCTAATCCTCCACCTTGCGGCGCCGGCACACCAGGTTCTAGAACCAATCGGGGCACCGGATTCTGTCCCGGTTGCCCCTCTTCCAGGCCAGCTCTCTGCTATGGCCTGGGAGTGCAGTGGAGGATGGCTCAAGTCCTTGGACCCTGCACCCACACGGGAGATCAGGAGAAGCACCTGGCTCCTGCCTTCGGATCAGCATGGTGCGATGGCTGCAGTG
The DNA here is from genome assembly GCA_949820135.1 of Sylvilagus floridanus. Classification (NCBI taxonomy): domain Eukaryota; kingdom Metazoa; phylum Chordata; class Mammalia; order Lagomorpha; family Leporidae; genus Sylvilagus; species Sylvilagus floridanus. The sequence continues at coordinate 39,732,517 of OX463243.1, forward strand.
TGCTGGCCACGGCAGCCATTGGAGGGTGAACCAAAAGCAAAAGGAAGACCTTTTTCTCTGTCTCTCTCTCTCTCACTGTCCACTCTGCCTGTTAAAAAAAAAAAAGACACTACAATTAATCCATCAATAAGATTTGAGAATGACTCATAGGAAGGGGTTTTCTATATTCTAATGTCACTCTGTTATAAATCAAATATAACAGCAAAATATGATTAATAACTAATTTCATTACTTTTTCATAAATGACAGAAAATAACAATGTACTCATATATGAATATTGAGAGTGATTTAATAAGATATTAATGATTGTTTGGATTGGAGGAGCATATTAGGTTTTCTGCAGAAGAATTGGGTGAACTAAAATGACGTTTACTTTATTAAGATCTCTGATCTCTAGGTTTAGACACTATAATTCACACCCATTAAAACAAACCTCCCAGTGAAAAATTAGCATTCCTTTAATTTTAGAGTGCTTTTCAGTTAGCTGTTACCAAGCTGATATGTGAACCATCTATTATTTTGGGACTCATCCAATTAATTAATATAGTGTATAGAGTGGGATTCAAATGATTCCCACAGTGTCAAAGTATCTAGAGTCCAGAGAGTACTGCAAATTATTCTGTCCCTATAGGTAATTTTAAAAACTCCACAAAGGCAAAGTCATTAAGAGATTTCTGAAGACAAGTATGTTTGCATTAAGAGCAAAGGTTTCATTTTTAGATGTATCCTTTTTATTTCTCCCAATAAAATCCCATATATTCTCATCTTTCTAATGATATTACATGGAATATAACTTGGTTGGTGAGGAAGCTAGGACAAAGAAAATGGGATTGAATTGGACATTACTAAAGGTACATACACAACATATATTTTTCCAAAACTTATTGAATTAATCTTGAAATATTACGTTTGCAATGTTTTTATGTGAGAGGAAACTCTTTGGTCAATATACTGTCTTAAAATTCTGTGATCATAGTCCTTTTGCTGTGTTCCCTGAATCGCCCCCTTTAATCCAAATGGTCATCAAAGAAATTATGAAACTGTTCCAAAAGTCTTATTACCATGAACAACCATGTACTCAAATTAATATAAAATCAAATATGTTTATCGAAGATTCAATAACTCTATTCAGTCTGACACAATATGCATTTATTGAACACAAACCATCTGTATGACACTAAATAGGGAACCGTAGAAAAAGAATAAATATCTCCAATATGGTTGTTCAGAAGGATAATTTCAAATTATTAGTAGTATGGTAGATTCTGCTTTCCTGCAAAGAATTTTTGATTTAGTAGATCTATAATAGCAATCAGAAATTTGTCCTCAAACTTTACAAAATTTCAGAAAGTAAAAATTGACCTCTGGAAATACAGTTGTGTGCAAGTTTATCCATATCAATGGTTCTGAATCAAATCAATATGTAATTTGATAAAATGTCTAAATATGTTATCCTTTGAATTGAGAAAGAAGAAGAGAGCATAGATGAATTCCAGTGGCTGTTTCTGAGGCAAAGTTTTCCACAGGTGAAGTTAGTTAGTAGTGGTTAAAGCAAAATGTCAAGTCACATATAATTCACTTAATTATGCGTATTAACAGTCAAAAAGAGCATATAACTTCTTTCAGCATTTTATCACCAAACAGAAATTTCACAAAAACCAGCATTAAACTCAATGTCAAAGTGAAAAAGTAAAATAATCAGTTACCATTCAGACTTTCTACATAGAGAACAAAAACCCTATCACAGTTATACAACTCAGAAATGTAAAATAATTACTAACATAAACATTAAAATTTTGAAACATAGGCTACAAAGAAAATAAATGACTCTTTCACTTAAGTATGAATAATGGAAAAAGTAAAGGCACATTAAATATGACTCAATCATCATTCATAAACTTTAACAAAATAGGGAGCATATACAGATTGTATTTATAAGGCTCATACTTGAATTCATGACAGAAACATGTAAACCTGATTATGCTCTCTAGATTGTGGCTATTTTTATTGTATATTTGGAGCTATTATCTTAGCAAATTAGAATGTGTATGAGCATTCCATTTGGACTTATTTACTGGGCTTGAAGCAACTGACAATAGATTGTGCAGAATATACTAAAAATCAGAAAATTCAAAACCTTTACAAAGAAATCATCACCCTTTCTAAAACATGAAGTTTGTAACTTCTTTTGGAATAGTTTCAACATTCCAGTCTTTCACTGGCCTTGATTCTAGGACGGGAATCATTCCGGAATCTGAAAGTGTTACATGTTCCACTACCTACAGCCCTGGAATCTAACTTTTCTCCCAACTCATTTGCCTGAGACCCCTCTTCAACTGTCTTTCCTACAGTTCTATATATTTATGAAGATAGCATATCTCAAATTTACATAGAGACATGTTCTTTTTGTTCAATTTTTATTCATTTTATTTTTATTTACTTGAAAGGCATAGAGACAGAGATGTTTAGGCAGAGAGAGAGAACTTCCATTCACAGACTCCCCCAAAACCCACAGAAGCCTTGACTGGGCAACTCTGAAGCCAGAAGACAGGGAATCAATCAGGATCTGTGTGACAGGTGCCAGGAATGCACCTACCTGAGCCATACTAGAACTAGAAGCAGATGGAGACTCAATCCCTGATATGCGACGTGGGCCTTACAAATGGCATCTTCCTCATTGAGTCAAGTGCCCACTCCAAGACTTATGTTCTAAGACCAGACAAAATGAGTAATTTTAAGTTAGGCAATAATTAAAGTTTTCTTGAGCTTCACTCTGGTACTTAAATGTTTCTGTACAAATCATTATAGATCCAAAAACAAGATCTTTTTTTTTTTTTCAGTTTGTCCACCCTATGCAGTGTAGTAGATTCCATTAGAAGTAATATGCTAATGAAGCTTCTTTGCACATTATCACCCTGAACTATTCAGGACAAATTCTGTATGGATATGATCTTTATGCTGTATAACTATGTACACATATTGTCAAGATAAAGGAAACTACCTTCTAGAACAATGCTAGAAGATGGGTTAACCTTTGTTTATTATTTGATAGATGAGGCTGAATGTGGACAATTATGTCATCACAGATGACTAAAAATTTTTGGATCTTGAAAGATCTCAAATCTACACCAAAATAGGCAAGATGAATACCTTTATGATATTAGATAACATTTAAATCTTCGTTACTGTAGATTGGTCTGTGTATCACTCTTGCATGTGACTGACTGTCTAAATGACATAAATTAAATATCAATATTTAACATTGAAGATAATCCCCTTTCAATTTTTCAGATTCTTGATTTACCTAATACTTTCGCATGAAAAAATACTTCAAGAAGATATAAAAACACAAGATTATGTTACAGAAGACTTTTATCTTTTTTGCTTTTATTCTCTTTATTTTTCAAACTTTTCTCAGTGAACATGTATTAACTTAGTTATCAAATTAATAACATAACATAAAAAATTGTCATTTTCTTCCTAAAGTATAATAGGTCTTTAGTAACAGAATCATTTGTTTATGTTAAGTTTGATTATTGTCTAACACTATTTTGAAATATGAAAGTATAAACAACATATATACCTATTTCCAATAAACCATTTTAATACGTTTGTCTGAGACTGATTTCTACTTAGAATGTTTTATATTTGCTCTTTATCTGGGTGTTTTCATGTTTGAGGTTGTAAGACAATGTGATGCAGAAACTACTATAGTAAAGTGCTTCCAAATTGTGTACCAATTCAGAACACCGATTTGTGATATCTTCTTAGAATAAAACCTACAGCCAAATAAAATTAAATAGTATTTCTAACATTTTGAAGAACCTAAACATTCTTGTAAAGAATTTTAATTCTTATTTGTCTATAAAATACTCTGGGAAATATTTAATATTTAGAGTAGTGTTTTAGAAATATTTATCTCTAAAAGACTCCTCATGAATGACAGATAACAAATAACATCCCGCAAAATGGTGTTCTGAAACATGCACATTGCAAACCCTGGCTCTAGAGAATAATAACAAGAGGGAAGCGAATCTTATTAAACAGTTTATAAAAAGCTATAAGAAGCATTTTATCTTGTCCTTCGTGTATCTATACAAACTAAATAATTTACAGTATCTATGTTATCAAAGTTTTAAATATTAGAGCTACATGTGAAACTCCATTAAATTTAATGTGAAGTAAGCAACTGAATCCATCATTCTGTCATATTTGTCAAAGCAGCAGCCCCATGTCAATTCCTCTTAATATATGTTAACCAATCAGCATTGTGCATTGTGCTAGAGATATGGCCATCACAAATATGAAAATTACTCTAGTATGCTTATGAATTACTGAATGGAATTCCTCATTGCACGCAATTTCTGTTAAAATGTGAAGCGACTAAATAGCAATAGCAAGGTAATTTCATACCTATCACTATAACCAAAGGCTTACAATCATTATTGGTAATCTTTTCATTAAGAGATCAACTTGGTTTTTGAAGTAAATACTTTCATCTTGTTTTTCTAAATATTCCCGTGTTAGGACTGTTAACACTCCAAATTTAGCAACGGATTCACCTTAATCAATACCACTGTAGCAAGAGGAAGATTAGTCTAGTGATTAATTTCATGTTATACTCATGGGAACAAAACAGCTGAGTATATTTGTCTCTATAATCCCTTTTCCCAGATGTAATTACAAATGGAATTGATCAACTCATGTGTTTCTACCGAGGCCAACGCAGGCATATTAGAATTGCTAGGGTGTGTAATAACTTAGTACAGATCATCAGTCCTTGGGGCTTCAGGGAATTGGATATTAGAATATTATTTTAAGAGAAAACACTTTTTCTTCAAGTTATTTCTTCTTGTCAGGGTTAAATAACTTTCTCTCTGGTATGTTTGTAGAGCTTTATGAAGGAACTCTGAGAACTAGGTATTTATCAGCAGCGTAATAGATCTGGAAGAATAACAGATTTTGAAGACAGACAGACTTCCCTGAATACATCCAAATGGCTCTAAACTCACTTTCTTGGAACATCAACTACCATATATTTCTAATGTGGGCAGTGATATAGAGCTTGCAGAGTTTTATAAGAATTAGACATGGTTATCCTTGTAAAGTAACTAGACATTTCCAAAGAGTGAACATTTATAAAAGCAGTTTTTCAAATTTTAGATATGATTTTTTCACCATGCAACTTCTCCAGCATATCATAATAGAACTTTATATTTAATATATCTGCCTTATTGAGCAGTTACAAAACTCAGCACTCACAAAATATCTGTCCTAGATAACAACTTGTTAAGCCAAGCTGTACACCAAATTGAAAAGAGTAGATGGCAGTGAACTGACTTAAAATTTTGCCATTTATGTCTACAATCTCCTTAGAAGCCAATTACTGGGAATATAATTATAGATGCTGAAATCATACACTTCAGTCATCAATGAGGAATTTAATAAACTCTAGGTCCAAAATAAAGAGCAAGGATCTAAGTATTTTTGCTAACTAAGATATATTTGGACAACTTAGCAATATGAAAGAGAGTCAACTATCTTGATTAATCTATAAAAATGTTTTTGCAAATTTAACCTTAGGTAATTTAATTTTAAAATATATGCATATTGCATGTAACAGTGCTTTGCCTAGCTCTCAATCATTACAATGCTCTGAGAAGTTTCCTCAAATATTTGTATATATGTATGTGTATGGTTTTGTATTTGTCAGTTAAGAATTTTCCCCAAGTTTTGAGAAGTAGCACACCAAATGAGAGTCAGACCTAGAATGCCATATTATGATATAAATTTTCTGCCAAGCAGCTTTAAGGTGCTGTTCTACAAATTCCTTCAGCCTGTAAGTATTCCATCACACAACTCTGAAATGAGCATGTTCCGCAATGGGTGTTTTTATGTCATACTGGCCTTCCTTTCTACCATTTATTTTCTACCAGCCAACAGTTTTGGTTTCCAGGAGCTGACAAAAGTTGTGCAGATGAGAGATTATACTTGCCACACAGAACTATCATTCTGGGTACTAAAATTCAAGTTGTACAGAATCTGATAGTGTCTGATAGAAAGTGACTGATGAAGACAGTGAAAAATCAGTAAGCAATCAGGTTCAAGATCACTTTGACATTCATACACACATTGGAAACCTCAATGATATCTGATAAAAGTGAACCGAACCATAGTGAAAGAAGGTATGAATGTGCCATGTCATGAATTTAAGGGATCTGAAGAGAGAGAATGGGAGAGAGAACAGCAATGGAGGAAGAGCCTATCTTCAATAGTGACTGTCCTAAAGACCCTCTAAGGTCCATGCAACTAAATTATACACTTTCAGTCACTCTCCATGTCTCTCACCCTCCCTCACTTTCTCAGTAACTCCCCTTCTCCCTTCCTCTTAATCACTTGTCCTATATGTATACAACATGTATGTATCATTTTCCAGGAAATGTGTATAACTATTACATAACTGCCACTGTACTCTCATTTTATTTTAATATTAAAATCATGTTTATATTTGTTTTTATATTTGTAATCAAAATCATCTAACATCATAAGTTCATCTTTATATCCTGAATTGTCCTGGTAAGTACCTAGTTAGTTGTATCCTTTTGGCTCTAGGAACACAGTACGGTCAATTACTGTTCATTCTTGGTCTGAACTGACAAGTGATATTTTTCCTCCAAATCTTAAAAATGTGAGAATTGGTTTTGAGAAAATAAATTTAACCCAAGATAATCTTCCAATGATATATTTTCTCTCAGCAGTTTTGTTGGTTTGGAATTGTTTCATTCTCTTTTGCAAATCAATTATTTATTTATGTACATGGTTTCTTCTTAGACTCCTGAAGCGGCTTTCACAAATAAGTTCAATAGTGATTTTATCCATTACAGTACCTTCCACTGTCAGTGCAAGAAAACACAGCCAAGGCTGGTTTATGATCAAAGAGACTCTATTCTCCTGACTGAAAAGCCCAGAGAAAAGTCCGGCTTCCAATGTGATCTGTGACAGGAGATCAAGTGATTTCCCCAGGACTTTCTTCCTCTCTCTCTTTCCCTTATCTGTGTGACCTCCTGGATATCTTTCTTCTCAGGGAAGCAGCAAGATGGTTTTGGGCACCCCTGAATGTTGTACTATCTTGTTTTACTCAGATAAATTCCTACTTTCTAAAGTTAGCCTTTAGTTAACTCTTCATGAACTAATTGGAATGGATTGAGCCAGTCATACTAGTCAGGGAACAGGAATTGCTGCAGATTTTTTAAATCTTGGCAGTATGTCTGGTACTCACAGGTAGAAGCATAAGCACTTTTTTCTCAGAGCACAACACCGAAGCTACTGCTAGAGAAATTTTTAACCTACGACAAAAACTAGGTAATCTTACTAAAGGAAGAATTAATGAGTGCTGAGTAGTCCAAACAGAAAGCAAATAAGCAAATAATGTTCTACTCTAGATCTCTTTTTGCTAAATATATATATGAAATATACAGTTTCAGGGACACTTAAATCTGGGCCATATATATCATGTATCATATACATCATTCATTTTCACTCCTCCCCTTAGGTACTTGTCTCCTTCTTGTAAAAGACCTGTTTGGTGGTGACTTTGGAGGAAGAGGTTGTCCTACTTATGGAAGGGGCACTATTCCCAATGTAGATGAATCTGAATAACAGAGCCCTCTAAGGTAACAGGACCTTCTGACTGCCAGCATTAATGAACAGCTACTTGAGTTAACGAAGAACCTGAAAGTCTTGCCCTGAAGTTTCAGATTAGATACTAATGGCTTTTGCATGGACAAGGACTTTGCCTCTCCCTTAATGGATGATGCTGTCCTAAAAGATTTATTGAATCTAAGATGCAATTGATTATAAAATATAACATTATTTTTTGTACCACTGGGACCAAAAAAATAGCCAATTAAGTATGACAGAGAATCGACTGCAAGATGCTTCTGGATATGAAAGATGTTACAATGGAAGAAAAATGTGTTTCTTAGTACTGATGCTATATGAGGCAGAGTATAATTTAAATTGGGCTGTTTCTCTATATATAGTATAATTGTTTAGGACATACATTTTTGAATGAGACAGATCTGGGTTTGAGACCAAATCTTGTACATGTATGTTGTTTGACAGTCAAATTACTGATCATGTCTTCATTTCTCTCATATGTAAACAATGGCATGTCAACAATATTAATGGTTTAGTATTTGAGGATTTAAAATAGACAGCATATGGAAAACCTGTCACTTATAGTAGCTATCTCTTAAAAAACATTCAATAATTCTACTTATTATTGTAATTAGTTTGTAATATATACAGTCTAAATAAATTGTAGTTACATAGATAATTGAAACACATTTGGAACCATGACTGAAATTCTAAGCTTTCAACCCAAAGATTTTTGAATAATTACCTAAGTACTTCTTTTATGGGAAAAGGTCACTCTACAAGCGTTATCCATAAATAACTATTCATCCAAAACTGCTTAGAACATTTCTACTTCTCAAGAATTGTCTTTCCAAAAAGACTTACTTTTCCATGTTCTCCACAGTTCCACCTTATCATTCATCTTTTTTCTAAACTTCCTGTGGTGGTTATTAACACCTGTTCAAAAGGATCCATTTTATACCTACCCCCATTAGCACATGGGATGATTATACCAATATACCTCTTTGAATTTTTTTTAAGATTTATTTAGAAAGTCAGAGTTACAGAAAGGGTGGGAGAGACAGAGATCTTCCCTCCACTGGTTCTCCTCAGATGGCTGCAATGCCCAGCACTGAATCAGGTGGAAGCCAGGAGCCAGAAGTTTATCTGAGTCTCCTATGTGTGTGGCAGGGGCCCAAGCATTCATGCCATCTCCTGATGCTTTCCCAAGCCATTAGCAGGGAACTGGATCAGAAATGGAGCAGCCAGGGGCTGGCGCAATGGCTCATTTGGTTAATCCTCTGCCTGTGGTGCTGGCATCCCATATGGGCGCTGGGTTCTAGTCCCAGCTGCTCCTCCTCCAGTCCAGCTCTCTGCTGTGGCCCGGGAGTGCAGTAGAGGATGGCCCAAGTGCTTGGGCCCCTGCACTTGCATGGGAGACCAGGAAGAAGCACCTGGCTCCTGGCTTCGGATCGGCACAGTGCAGGATGTAGCGGCCATTTTGGGGGTGAACCAATGGAAGGAAGACCTTTCTCTCTGTCTCTAACTCTAACTCTCACTGTCTAACTCTGTCGAATAAAAAAAAATCATCAAAGAAATGGAGCAGCCAGAACACAAATCAGCATTCATATGTGATGCTGGCTTTACTCACGAAGCCACAACATCACTCAAGCCTCTTTGCCTTAAGCTTAGATATTTTGTTTTGATCAAGAAAGTTTGAGCAAAGATTAACTGCAAGCAGAGCTTTAGTTAAGGGCCAGCAAATGACTTTCCAGTGCCCTTATGCCATTGTGTTAGTGAAAATGTGTACAGACAGACCAGACGTCATCACATATGCTTGAATGTATGTACTATGAATATGAAATTCTTCCTCTGTTCATAGATTAGATGTGAGAAATAAACTTTTGGTGTGTTATGTCTTTAAAATTTGGGGGATTACTCATGATCATAGCAACATCTAAACTGGTTAGTAATTCTTTGCCAAAGGTGAATTCACTTTCGAAGAAACAGGTGGAACTGTCTAGAAACAGTTTTAGCTGTCACAACTGAAAGCAAGACTGCTACTGTAGTGTTAGGTAGTAACCAGGGATGCTACAATGTACAGAAAAGCCCTAGAATTAAGAAGTATTTGGCCTGAAAAGTCAACCATACCAAGGCTGAGGAAATTTTATCTAGGCTATATCAACTGGTAAATTTTCCCCTTAAAATTCAGCATTTCACAGGACAGGTGTTGTGGTGTAGTGGCTTAGGTATTCCAAACCAAAGTGCTTGGATTGAGCCTGGCTATTCCACTCTGATTCAGCTTCTTGCTTATGCATCTTTATGGAAAGAAGAGGATAGCTTAAATGCTTAGGGCTCTGTCACTCACACAGGGGACACAGAAAGCGGTCTGGGCTCCCAATTTTGGCCTGACCCAGTCATAGCTGTTGTGAACATTTGGGAAATGAACTAGCAGATGGAGGATCTCTATCTCTCTATGTTTTAAAGTTTGAAGAAATATAACCATTTCATTAAATAAATGACTATAGGGGCTGGCGCTGTGGCGTAGTGGGTAAAGCTACTATTTGCAGTGCTAGATTCCCACATGGGCACCGGTTCCAGTCCTGGCTGCTCCACTCCTAATCCAGCTTTCTGCTATGCCTGGGGAAGCAGTAGAAGATGGTCCAAGTCCCTAGGCCCCTATACCCTTGTGGGAGACCCAGAAGAAGCTCCTAGCTCCTGGCTTTGGATCACCACAGCTCCAGCCATTGCAGCCAATTGGGGAGTGAACCAGCAGATGGAAGACCTCTCTCTCTCTCTCTCTCTCTCTTTCTCTCTCTCTCTGTCTCTCCTTTTCTCTGTGTAACTATGATTTTCAAATAAAAAAATAAATCTTAAATAATGACAATAATGATGCTAAGTATTGGGGGGTAACAAATGTTCATTGAAATATTTATTTCAGATACTTAGCATAAAATATTCAAAATATATTAAATGCTCATTTAATATTTTAATTTTGAAAGCACATATATTTATGCTTTCAAGAAGCACAAGCAGAATTTACTTATTTAGGAAATGTAGTCTGGAAGAAATGTTAAAGACTCACAATAAAATTGAGTAAATATACATGCTGAGTTAAAGACTCTGTTATATTTTAGGAAACTATACAAGAAACATAATTTATAAAACATTAGGCATATGTGTTTTAAGCCTTATAAAATCAGAATTAAATGAAATTAAAATAAATGCATCAAATGCTGCTAAATGGTGGCCCTCCTTCTTTTGATTTTTGTGAAATATTTTTCAACTATATAGTATATTTCTGTCTAGAAGACAGCTAATAAATTTGCTTTGAATTTCTCCAGATTTTGAGATATTTTTTCTATGAAATATCTAGTTTTACTTCAAAAATTAATGAAAAAAGTGTCATTTTTCTTTTACTCTAATTTACCAATAGTTTGAGACATGGCAAAATAGATATTCAGTTGAAGTAATTTCAACTGATATTTAATATTCAAAAGGACTTTTCAGAGAATAAGGACAAATTTTCCAAGTTTCTAATTCTAAGAAACTGAGACAGCAGACTGACAGCTTCATTGCCCAGTGGAGAAGATAGGCAAAAGAGGGAATAGATGTAAAATTAGGCTTCGCATAGCACCAAATGATTCTGATTCACTGTGTGTTTCATATTAATTCATTAACATGTATGCTAAAGAATGTGTAACTTGAAGTGTATTTCATAAAAGAAATTGTGACAAATACTTAACATATACATAGATTGTTCCAAAAATGCAGTCTATTTTTTAAATTCACACAATTTCATCGTTTTATCTCCTAAACTCTTTCTTCAATGACTTTAATTATACCAGATAAGTATAAGTCATGGCAAATGGAATTATAAGTGGGCCACAAATGCAAGGCATGGTGTAATGGTAAATTTCTAGTGATCACATTTAAAAAAATGGGTAAAATGACACAGGTGAGATTAATTTGACTAACAAATGTCATTTAACCCAACATATATAAAATATTATCATTTAACATTTGATTAATATTAAAAACTACAGAGAAATTTGCATTTTGTTTTTCATACTGTGTGAAACCTAGTGTGTTATTTATACTCTAGGAAATCTCACATAAAATACAATCTATCTATGAAGGCAAATCAAATGGAACAAGACCATTCAAGTGCTCAATAGGCATATGCAGCTAGTGACTACCATATTGGTTTGTGCAAATACAGAAAAATACTTATAGAGATTTGCTGATTTTTATAAAATAAGGACAAATGAGAGCAATATCAAACGCCAGCAAATGTAGAAGAAACAATGTACTATATTATTCTAGAGACCAAAATAAAATCACTTGGTGCTGCCATATGGGCTAAAAAAGAAATTCATTCACTAATGTTACTCTAGCAACGTAGAATATGCTCTTAATTAAAATGCAAGAAGAACCCAAACTAGTCTCATGATTTATTTCCGTTGTGGAACACAAAATACCTAAATTAGAAATTTAAGTAAAAACTTTGGCCTTTCTATTCTAATCACAACAAACACACAAGTTTTGCCAGAAATCATGTCAAATGTTTGACTAACAGTATCTTAATTCTTAACTGACAGCATTCAGTGTCCTCATTTTGACAGATGAGAAAAATGAGTTTTCAGATGGCTAAGGGAATAGCCCAATGGCATATGCAAATAAATGGTGGTGGTATAATCTGAAATAGACACCCTGAATCCTTATTTTTAGCCAGTCTTCTTATTGGAACAATCATGCTCCTACAGCAGCCATCTTCTGTACGACCTTGTCTCCTGACCTGAGCATGTACTAAGGCAATTTCAAGGGCTAGTTGCATGTAAGATTTATTTTATTTGAAAGGCAGGGTTACAGAGAGAGAGGGTGAGACATCGAAGGGGAGAAAAAGAGAAGGAGAGAGAGAAATCTGCCATGTGCCAGTTTACACCCTAAATGGCTGCAATGACTGGGGCTGGGCGAGACTGAAGCCAGGAGCCAGGAGCTTCTTCCGGTTTCCCATGTGAGTGCAGGGGCCCAAGCATTTAAGCGATCCTCCGCGGCTTTTCCAGGCACATGAACAGGGAGCTTGATCTCAAGTGAACTCTTGCCCATATGGGATGACAGCTATGCAGACAGTGGCTTAACCTGAAATGCCACAGTGCCAGCCCCTAGATGCACTTTTATCTCAACTCATTTTATTTTGCTCCAAGATTATTTTAAAGCAAGCTACTTTATTATATGAGATAAATGCATTTTATTCTTTTTTCCTAGTTCCAGCCTCTAGTAGCTCTGTAATTTTATCCCCAGTAGAAATGGAAGAAATCAGTAATAAGAAATAAAACTAAATTATGCCCGGCGCCGTGGCTCAACAGGCTAATCCTCTGCCTTGCGGCGCCGGCACACCGGGTTCTAGTCCCGGTCGAGGCGCCGGGTTCTGTCCAGGTTGCCCCTCTTCCAGGCCAGCCCTCTGCTGTGGCCCAAGTGCTTGGGCCCTGCACCCCATGGGAGACCAGGAAAAAGCACCTAGCACCTGGCTCCTGCCATCGGATGAGCGCGGTGCGCCGGCCACGGCAGCCATTGGAGGTTGAACCAACGGCAAAGGAAGACCTTTCTCTCTGTCTCTCTCTCTCACTGTCCACGCTGCCTGTCAAAAAAAAAATAAAAAATAAATTTACAAACAGTATAACCATAAAGAATTCTTCTCTAAGTTTTTTATTACATTCAGGATTTTTTAAAATTATCATCCATTATATAGATGCTATTTGATTTAAAGCTGAAGAAGCTTTGTAATAAATATGAATGACTTATTTACCCTCGGTGTCATTAGTATAATTTTCTTCAATTTAACAGCCATATTTTTATTCCCCCTATTCAGAAATTAGATTTCAGGTGAACCCACCTTCGTGAGAATATTAGTAACTCTCCGTGCTTTCATTGTCCACCCTGTGGAGTGTTATACTTGTTTTCCTTTAATCTGTCAGTTCACTCCGCAAGGTGCTAGCATCCCCTCCTGCAGTTTGGGAACGCGTCATTCCTCTGAAAGTCCTCCTATAATCATTCATGGTTCTTTTTCCCTTGAAGAAATTACCCTGACAGTCGTTTCCAAAACTGGCCAATGTCTGAGTTCCCTGCATGCCAGACCTCTGCTACTTTCATCCCATAGAATGTGGAGAGCAAATAAAGGCTTTCAATGTGATTCTCATTTAGAACAGGAAGTGCTAAGACGGGAAAAGCAGAAACACTTTCAAACAACAGGATGGATAGTTTTGAGATTTACCTCAAATGATTTTTTTTATTTCACTATTATTGTTTAAACTACAGAAATCTCATACTCTGCGTTATCAGGTATTTGTAAAAGGTGTTGTGCTGTTTCTTTGTTTTACTGAAGCCCATCTTATTATTGAAGTGCTAAGTGGTAATATTGAAAATAAATTTATGTTTTCTATTTGTTTATGTTGGGATTCCAAATGTTTTAGGAAGGAATACCTCTCTGCAAACATCCATAGATCCATGTTACATATGCATCATTTGTTCATAACCTTGAGGGGACAACAGAGGCCTCTGAAACATTATCCAATTACACACCCTATCTGATGATAACCCTTCACTGTGTGCTTATTATGTGGAAAGAGGCTCTTAATGATGGCTATATATTATTTCTCTTCAGAGTCCTAAAATATAATGCAGAACCAAAAGATAATGTAGACCTAAGAGAAAATCAACACTTCAGTCTTGCACTTCTGATAACCTTATCAGCCACATTCACAACAAGACATTAGAGTGCAATAGAAGAAGACACTTTGTGCAACAAAAATGAATTGCTCTATATTTCTCTTAAGCTCTTGTCATCTGTAATTCGTGTTAGTAGAATATTTTCTCTAACTCAAAGTCATACTCTACTTTGACAAATTGCCTTGCAGGTGATTTCTTCATTCTGTGAATAATTATTTCAACTCTCATTTTATTACCTGACTAGAGTAGAGCTTGCCTTTATTTTTGTTTTGCTTTCTCAAATGAACATAGGAGTATAATTTTAGCCAACTTGCTTTTCATTAGAAAAATATGACCTAACATTCTGTTTGGCAGATAAAAGCTAAGTTATTCTTACAATGTTGTTGGGGGAGGGGGAATTTTCAAAGATTTAGTGTTTTAATAGGGAGAGAATTAGTCTATAAACCTGAAATAGGAAATTTATTCAGAATACATTTGCATCTGTTCCCTAAAACAGCATTTCTCACTATGATCTTTTCTCACTCTGATCTCTTTTAGGAAAAAAAAGTGTTCTAATTCAATTGCAGTGGAAAAGGATATTAAGTTAAAAAATATGTAAATGGATGCTTGGAATCCAAAGAGACTCTAACATTTAGGAGACATTGAATAGATTTCTCTTTGGGATATAAAGACTATGCTATAAAAAAAAAAAGCATTTGTGTTCTAAGACCCCACCCAGGTTGCATTTTAGGAGAGATTTAATCGATGTATCTATTGAGAATGTGTACAGCAAAGAAAATCTCACTAAGGCTTCAAACAAATTAGGAGTGGGTATATATTACTCAGCTGAATATAAAGTAGGCCATGCAGGGTATATATGAAACATTGGTTATGTTCTTAAGGATCTTGTTTTTTATCTGGTTATACCTACTTTTTTCTGCTCTACCACAGGCAATGTATAGAACACTATCCATATGTATTGTATCCATCATAAGTTAGATGCTGCACAACTATATTTATGTTCATGCTACAAGCAAGAAGAAGAAAATATTACAGGAAGCATAGCACTGGAACATGCTCCTATAAAAAAGTTTTTTCAGAAGCTCTACCAAGAGGTATCCATATGAAACTTAACAACTCCATACATTATTCAAGGTGCATGACCAGAATAGAACAAATAGGATATGCATATAATATAATCTATAGATGTATCTGTTTCTCACCTTCATCTACTTCTGTGAAAGGATATCTATGTAAAGAAATAGAAATAAACTAGGTAAGTCAAATGATTCTCAAACTTTGGCAACATGATAAAGAATAACTTGGAAGTCATGTTAAATTGCAGTTTATAGAATCCCACAGAATTTCTGATTCAGAAGGTCTATTTTGAGCCTTAAAAATATACCACAGGGGCAGGCATTGTGGTATGGCTGCTTAAACCATCATTTGGAAGCTCACATCCTGTATCAGAGTGACAGTTCAACTCCAGCTATGCTGCTTCTCATTCAACTTCCTTCTAATGTCCCTGGGAAGGCAGTGTATGATGGCCCAAGTATTTGGGTGCCTGCCACCCATGTGAGAGATCCAGGTGGAGTTCCAGCTCTTGGCTTTTGCCTGGCCTGGACCTGAATGTTGGAGATTCTCTCTCTCTCTCTCTCTCTCTCTCTCTCTCTGTCTCTCTCTCTCTCTGTCTCTCTCTCTCTCTGTCTCTCTCTCTCTCTCCCCCTATCTATTTAATCTCTTTCTGTCATTCTGCCTTTGAAATAAATAAATAAATAAATCTTTTTAAAAAACACAAAATTTGACTTTCTAGAATGTTCCCAAATATTGTTGGTACTACTGTCCTTTTTTTCAGATTTATTTATTTATTTGAAAGTCAGAGTTACACAGGGAGAAGGAGAGGCATTGGTTCACTCCCCAATTGGCCACAACGGCCAGAGCTGCGCCAGTCTGAAGCCAAGAGCCAGGAGCTTCTTCCGGTGTCCTATACAGGTACAGAGGCCCAAGGCCTTGGGCCATCTTTTACTGCTTTCCCAGGCCATAGCAGAGAGCTGTATGGGTCTTGAACCGGTGCCCATTTGGGATGCTGGCACTGCAGGCAGCACCTTTACCTACTATGCCATAGTACTGGTCTCAGTGTTACTGTTCTTTTTTAAAAAAAAATTTATAGAAAGCTTTTATTTAATAAATATAAATTTCATAAGTACAACTTTTGGATTATAGCTGTTCTTCCTACCCTCCCCATCCTGTTTTTCATTAAATTTAATTTTTAATTATCTTTATATACAGAAGATCAACTCTACACTAAGTAAGGATTTCAACAGTTTGCACCCACACAGACACACAAAGTATAAAGTACTGTTTGAAGACTAGTTTTACTATTAATTCTCGTAGTATAACACATTAAGCTGCTGTTCTTGATACCATACTTTCAGAACCAGTGGTAGGTCTACTTCCTTCAGACTACAAATTCATCGTCTCAAAGACCCAGATAGATAAAGTTTCTACCACCATCATTTGATATACAGGAGGAATAAAGGATAATTGCACACAAGTTTCATGTACCAGGACTAAGAATGATATATAACATTTCTGCTCATGTGACAAAGGCCAAAGAAAATTGTAAAGCCATAACTAATTACAGAGGACTAACAAATACAATTGTTCCTTCTTTGAAAATAGAATAACCACAAATACAAGATAAAATCATTAATACCTACCAAAAATTTCAATAGCACTGTGTAGCTAAATATTAATGGTAACAGTGGAAGCACAGAAAAAATATCATCTCAAGTTAGAGTTTGTCTAACTTGGGAGATGACTGAATCACTGATAGTAGGGAGAGAATAAATTCAATTTAACGTATCCTTGATTTGAAGCAATATTTCTATAGAGTGTTGGTGAAATTATTTAATATTATCTAGAAGTTATAGCCCTGGAGAAGTTAGAGGTGGAGATGTAGACTTTAAAGTCATTGAACTGAAAATAGTGTGTGAGCAGTAATAATGGATAAATTGTCTGAATATGAGAGTACTGAAAGGTAAGTGCAGAGAGAGCTGAAGACTAAACTTTGATGCCTTCTCACAATGATGGAAATTAGATGGAGAATAAGAAACAGTAAGGAAGTTCAAAAATAAAATGCTAGATAAGTTCCATTGAAACGAAGTATAAAAAAGTTTAAGGGAGGAAGAGCCAGAGTGTTAACTGCTAGCCATATACACAAAGAAAGTTCAAGAAGACTGATCACTGAGAAATAGTACTTAAATGTGGCAATTGGTTAATAACTAGTGACCAATAATAGATGTTTGGATACACAATTAGAACATTTTAAGAAGTTCAGAAAGATGTACTTCTCAAGGAGAAACTAATTGTTCCCATCACAGTTCAGGAATATGATAAGCACACCTCTGTGTGAGAATAAATTATAAAATTCAGTGTATGTCTGAATCATATCAAAGGTGTAATTGACATACATTTCAAGTTTCTAATTTGAATGACAATAGCACCAGAATTTGTAGTTATAAAGTAACACATAATTTGTTTAAAGATTTATTTATTTTATATGAAAGAGTTACACAGAGAGCGGAGAGGCAAAAAGAGAGAGAGAAAGAGAGAGAGAGGTCTCCCATCAGATTGTTCACTTCCCAACTAGCCGCAACAGCCGGAGCTGCGCAGATCTGAAGCCAGGAGCCAGGAGCTTCTTCCGGGTGTCCCATGTGGGTGCAGGGGCCCTTAAATAGAAAGTGGCTAAGTTCTTCAATTAAGAAGGAAAAACATGTAGAATCTATGATTCATCCAGGTGTGTTACAACAAATTGATTTCATTTTTTAAAGATTATTTATTTATTTGGAAGTCAGAGTTACAGAGAGAGAGAGAGAGAGGTCTTCTATCCGCTGGTTCACTCCCCAGATGACCGCAACTGCTGGAGCTGTGCTGGTCCGAAGCCAGGAGCCAGGAGTTTCTTCCAGGTCATGGGTGCAGAGGCCCAAGAACTTGGGCCATCTTCTACTGTTTTCTCAGGTCATAGCAGAAAGGTGGATCGGAAATGGAGCAGCCAGGACTCGAACCAGTGTCCATATGGGATGCCAGCACTGCAGGCAGTGGCCTTACCCACCATGTCACAGCGCTGGCCCCACAACAAATTGATTTATCACTCTCATGTCGGTGTATTCATTGAGGTTTGGCAGGCATAGACTTATGTTGCCGTGGCTTGACTCTAAGTGATACATTTTGTGTAGGTATGCTACAATCTGTCTCATGCTCAGACCAGTGAACTGGCCTCTTTAGTCCAGTGCCATGTTGATGGAAGAAAAATTAAAAAAAACAAACATGTACACACAAGCTCATTTCAAACGCCTGCTGACAACAACTTTCAATTTATTTGCCAAATGGAGGAAATGACCACTAAACCCAATCTCAATGTGGTGGAGAAATAGGAGGAAATATAAGCCACATTGCAAGAAAGAAACAGTGGTATTCTGGTGCGAGATTATCCCAATTTATGAGAGCTGATTTCTTCTCAACTCGTTCAGAGTTGAGTCCTACTGATAGCCTGAAACTGCTCATGGTAGGATTATTTGTACAATGTAAAATGAGTACTGAGGTTGTTTGTGTATTTGTTTTTAGAAGCCAATTGTCAAACACCAGTACACTCTTGAGAATGAGTACACAGAACAATGAAAAATGAGAAACATTAATGCTCTTTACCATTTGTCATGTTATATATTTCTTATTTTCATTCATTCATTCTACTGCATTGAGTACTTACTACAATTCAACTAATATGCAAGCAGGGTGTGTAACTATAGGAACAAACAAGGCATTTGTTCTGTTCTCATGCTTTTCACTAACTAAAAGATAACAAATTCACATAAGTGTACTTCAAAAAGTTCATGAAAAATAAAAATGTGTTTATTTTTACAAAAACATGTTAAATCCACACATATGAGGATTCTTCAAAACTTCCATAGAAAATACATGATTTGAAAAAGTATTCGTATCTACATTTCATCCTAAGTTCTATAGTAAGCAAAATGTACATGTTATATGATTCCAAAAAAAAAAAAAGAGAGAAATAATATTTTTAACAAATCCTCAAAATGTTAAGAGCAGTTAAGATTCATGCACAGGTTTGAAATATGAAATCTCATGATGTATTCAGATAGATACCTTGGCATTTCTGTATGCAAGAGTGCATGTTATTGTGCCCTTTTGCAATGATTTTAATTATCAATGACTCAATGACTTTATACTATTGTTGAAAAAACAGTAACAGAATGGCTAAGTGATTGATTCTTTTTTAAAAAATTACTTGTTTTATGTATTTGAAGGGCAGAGAGACAGATCATCTATCCACTGGTTCATTTCTCCAAATGCCTACAACAGCTAGGCATAAATCAGGAGCCAGGAACTAAATCCGAGTCTACTCTGTGGGTGGCAAGGATACATATCCTTGACACATCACTTGCAGCCTCCCAGGGTCTACATTAGCAAAAGTTGAAATAGGAAGCATAGATGGGCCTTCCCCAGGAACTGCATTTGATGCTGTCATCCCAAGGAGTATCTGACATACTACATCAAATGCCCACCCCAATTGACTATTTCTAATTGGATTGGCTATATGGTATTGTTATTGTGGTTTTTATCTTAAAATATTTCTGTTATTCTTTGTTATACTCAATAAGCTTCAGATGATTCTACTTTGCAATTGTTCTTTCTATGTTACAGTTTCCTACTTAACCACTGTGTAAATTATGTTTAAAATTATCGAAGGTCAGAGTGCATTATCCTTCCTGCTTTATGAAACCCAGTTATGAGCCGGTTATTTAGGAACTTCGGTTTGTCAGTTTTGACAGCATTGTAATTGATTGCAATAATAAAGCCCTTACCAAGAGCTGAATTACTTTGAAAGAATTTGCCTTGTTTTCTTAAGTGTTTTGCAAGTATGATAAGTAGGTTCTGGTGCCTTTGCTGACATAAGTGCATAGAAGATATATGACCTCTGTTAGTGCACATAGTGACAAAAAATCAAGCTTTTAGACTGCAGGCTACAATAAATCGAACATATTGACTCCCAAGTGTGGTCTAATGTAGTCTTAGGTTTGTCTCAGTCCATTCAAGTGATCCCTTTACAGGTTAATGCTATGAGTGTGTCCACAACAGAAACTAACAGAGCAGATTGTTTCATTACAGTACTGTTTTTGTTTTTAAAGACTTATTTATTATTTGAAAGGCAAAGTTAAAGAGAGGCAGAGGCAGAGAGCGAGACAGAGACAGAGAGAGACACGTCTTCCATCCTCTGGTTCACACCCCAAATGGCTACAATGGCCAGAGTTGAGCCGATCTGAAGCCAGGGGCCAGGAGTTTCTTCCGGGTCTCCTACATGGGTGCAGGGCCCTCAGGACTTGGGCCATCTTTTACTGCTTTCCCAGGCCATAGCAAAGAGCTGGGTTGGATGTGGAACAGCCAGGACTTGAAGTAGCACCCATATGGAATGCTGGCACTAAAGGCGGTGGCTTTAGCTGCTACAACACAGCACCTGCCCCACAGTAGTGGTTGTGTTCAATTTCAGTGCAACATGACTTTGTTTACTTACATTACAAATATGTAGGTAAGGATTTAAATGACAAATCTCTTATATATGCTGCATACTAAAAATTAATACCAAAATTTGAGATTTCAGTTTCCTGTACCACACAAAATGGCAACTATATTAGTGGCCAAGTAAGGCAAATGTAACAATGAGAAAATTATTGTGGCTTTTATTTAGTTTTTTTCTGAAAATAAGAAATGCTAATGTATTTTTTCTTGAATTCCAGTGGTATATTTAAAGTTATAAAAATAATACAAATTGACCTTAATGGATGATCTTATAATCTGATGAAAATTAGCAATTTTCTTACAATTATGTGAAAGGAGGGACAATTAGCTATAGTAATTGCTAAGTCTGGATTGGAAATTATAGCATCTTCATCTAACAATGAAGTAAATTTAGAATTTCTTTTAATAATTAAGAAAATCTGATCAAATTTTAAAAATATATGGCATATAGGGCCGGTAATGTGCTGTAGTGGGTAAAACTGCTGCCTGCAATGCCAGCATCCTCAACCCATATGGCACTTGTTTGAGTCCCAGTTGTTCCACTTCTGATCCAGCTCCCTACTAATGTGCCTGGAAAGTAACATAGAATGGCCCAAGTCCTTGGGCCCCTGTACTCATGTGGGAGACCTGGAAGAAGCTCCTGGTTCCTGGCTTCAGACCGGCTCAGCTTCAGCCTTTGTAGCAATTTTAGGAGTGAACCAGCAGATGGAAGACCTCTCTTTCTCTGTCTCTACCTCTCTCTGTATTATCTCTTTCAAATAAAAAAAAATCATTAAAAAAGATCTATGAAATCTTAGAGGATACTTTCTAAAATTGCTTGTTAATCTTTACTAAGTGCAAAGTTTTGCACCAGTACTGGCACTAGCCTGATGCTCCTCAAGAAGCCATTGGATCATTTAGAGTCCGAATCCCATTTCTCTTTTAAGGAACCTTTTATTATTCAAATTTCAGCACCTATTTCTTAGGCCAAAAGATGAATAAATTACACTTATACACATATTTTTAAGACTTATAGGAACCTCATATCTACAACATGATAGTGAGAATGAAACTGTATAATTTAGTATAGACCATTCTGATTCAGTTAAATGAGATCCTTTCTTTCAGTTAAATGAGATCCTTTCAGTTAAATGAGATTAATTCTCATTTCTTGTGAAATACTTGAAGGACAGTGAAGTCACTTTTTTTAATGCTTGAAATGAATATTTTAACTCTGTCACAGCAATGAGCTGGATAATGTACGTACTAGCTTTTTTCAAAATCTTACATTTTGCAATTCTACAAAATACAAAAAATTCTCAGTAATTTTAGGACATATAACAAATGTTTGGATCTAATTATTCAGATATGCACTAACCTACTTAAAGAATATACATAATATCAGCATACTTTGATAATTAATTATTCCATGAAATAAATGTAGTCTCTCAAAAAGTCTCCTCAACTATTGCAAAGGCTAGCATACATTGACATCAGTTACTGAGTCAGTAGAAACCTAGAGGAAAATTTCCAATCATCTATCATAGGACATTCTGTTCTAATTTATTAACTGACAGTTTCTGCCTTGTTAATCAATGACTTTTCATTACTCAAAAACATTTTAAGTTGAGATCAGTTTGTGGTTCAGTAGTTTTTTTGCTACTTAGGATGTTAACATCCCATATCAGAGTTTCTGGTTCAAGTCCCAGCTCCTTGGTTTCCAATCCAGCCTACAGCTAATGCACATCCTGTGAGACAGCAGATGATGGCTCAAATACTTGTGTCTCTGCTACCCACATGGGAGACTTAGATTGAGGTCCCTGGCTTTGGCCAGACCAGCTCTGACTGTTTTGGGCTTTTGGGAGTGAACTGGCAGATGGAAGTCTTTCTCTCTCTCTCTCTCTCTCTCTCTCTCTCTCTCTCTCCTGTCCTTTATCTCAAATAAAGTGAAAGTAAATAAATAAAATTTTAAAAATAAGTGAATAGCATTAAGCTGGATGATATGCATATCCTGTAAATGACAAAACTCAAGATTCAAAGCTGTAGACAGGCTAGAATATTGGAGAATAAAAAATAAATTAAAATGCATCAGAAAAAAATTAAAATTCATGTGGAACACAGCTTGAGGAAACTTTCTAGATTGATGATAAGGTTTTAAATCTTGATAGGATTTTGAGGGGCATACTGATCTTCATGAAATGGTCCATTTGCTGGGATATTTATGGGTGTCAGTTACAGGTTTATGTTTGCCAATTTATTTAAAACACATCACAAAATAAGATGTCATGATGGAAGAATAGAGGGATATGTAGATAGACAAATAAATATTAAAATAAGTATAGCTAAGTATTAATTATAGAATCTGGGTTGCATGTAGGTATTCACCATATAATCCCTTCAAATTTTCATTATGATTTAAATATCCTTATAAAAGTTTGTGAAATATTCATGTGCTTGTATTTAAACTGTTTAGAATAATGCCAGTACATAGCAGCATTATAATAAATTTATATGAATAAACAATTACATGAATACATGAATGATGTAATAATGAATTAACCAAAAACAGAACAAAATATGACACCTTGTGGGAAAAATATTTTGAGGATTTTGGTAAACAATTCCTTTTTTTTAGCAATATCTCAGGTTCTTGGAACTAAACATAATTTCAAATGATAACACAATAAATACAGTGTTTGAATGAAAAGAATAATTGAACCACTTTGTCCTTGTCAGAACATAGCCAAATTGTTGCATCCTTTTACAGAAACACATTTGCAAAAATAGAGTAGAAATGAAAGTGAATAATGACTAGGAAATAGAAGGTTCTAAAAATCATGCCGTACAAGAAATAGTTAAAAGAACTAGAGGTCTTTAAACTGGAGAAGGAAAACTCAATGAAGAACTTTGTAATGGATTCTTCTCACCATTTACACTGTTTTAACTTTTTGCACATTTTTAATTTCACCTCTATTTTTGCCTTTTGCAGAATCCTTTATCATAGAGTCGCAATTTAATTAATATTTTCTTTCTGAACTTTTGTTCAAATAGATATTTAATTTGATTTGTTTTATCCATTTAACATTTGACACCTATGGCCTTATACCAATTGCTCTTGTGCTAGCTCTTACCTTGCATGTGTATGTACACATACATGAGCATAGAGTCTCAAATCTCGGAGTCTGAGCTTCATGAGGAAATGTATTGTTTATTCCTAGAGACCAGCACAATTGTGCTTATTTCTTTCTTAAAATATTTGTTAAGAAATCTTTTTTGTGTTAAGCACTGTGCTAAGATCAAGGCTAAAAATCTTATTTTAACACTAAGCTTATTCATAAGCAGCTAGTGGCCTGAAATGGGAAATAAACATGTAACCCAATAGCACAAGCATTGTAATCGGCACAATGACAGAGGCATACACAAGGTATTAAAGAAATGGATGTGAAAGGTGCACTTAAGCCATCTTGAAGACAAGGAAAGGGAGGAAGAGGATACCTAAGCAAGTCTCAAGCATGTATGGAAATAACAACTGGCATGAGTGTGGTGAAGAAAGGGTGGTATTGAAGGAAAAAGGAGCAACAACTATAGTTTAGGAGCACTTACAGGTAGAGATAACTGCATGCGAAAAAGCATGGAGTGATGAGGGGCATAAAGCATGAAGGCAGAGAAAGAGAGAAATTTTCCATTTGCTGGTTCACTCCCCCAGTGCACACAACAGATGAGAATGAGCTAGGACAAAGCCAGAAGCCTGATACTCAAACTGGGTCTCCCCAGTGTCACGGACCCAAATATTCAAACTATCACCTGTTGCCTTCCAGAGTGTCCATTAGCAGAAACCTGGAATCAGCCACAGAGCCCGGAATTGATCACAGGTACTCTAATATAGAATGTAGGCTCAAGTATCATTTTAACTGCCACATCAAACACCTTCCTCAAGCACAATTTTTTGCAAAGAGGAATATCTGGTTTTTATAGAATATTTATGATGAGCAACTATTAAGCCTTTCATGCAATCAGCTGTCTAAATTAGGACGTCTCATCAGTGAGAATTTCAGGATCCACCTAAAACTCTCCTTTGTAAGCAATAAAGAATTCTAGACAGTGTAGTTAATTACATATAAAAAAGCATTTTTTTCTGAGCCTGAATATTCCATCTAGTAAAAGAACCCATCAGCTGTGATTAATAAACACAAGTTATAAGGACCTCTAATAATATTTATTCAAAGGCAACTTGGTTGTCTGTTTAGTACCTGCAAACAGTACAAAAGTTCTTAACCTGAGATTCATCGATTCCAGATTTCAGGAGATCCAAGAACTTAAATGGGAAAAACTGACAACTTACTAAGCTCTCGGTGAAATTTAGCATTTCCTTTCATTACAAATGCAGCAACAAATCATAGGATATTAGCAGCACCTATGATTTATTCTTAGTGCAAATCCCTGATATTTTCATATTATTACATTGCATTAGCTGAAGAAGTATCAGGTACTTTTAATTTAAATCATGGCTTTGAAATTATCATGAAATGAGATTCATTGGCAATCTTGATTAATGTGATAATAAAGAATCATTCATTACTGTGTCATGAAATTTTAGAATGTCTTAATAATTGTGAGGCATATAATTGCTCAGTTTTGTAATCCTATAGATATCATTTTATATATTTAAAATATAATTCTAAAATGTGAGTCATAGGCATAGCCAAGACTACCAAATAATACATGCACCAACATAATAAAATAAAATGAAATAAAATTTAATTTAAAAATAGTAACTGATTAATATTCACCAATTTTCTGTTTCTTTCTCTCTTTTGGAGTTCCTTTCAAAAACATTTTAATGAATAAATTTTAATAAAACATTTTAATAAATTTTATAAAGTTCTTTCCTTCTCAGTATAAAATTATTTGCAAGTGGAAATCCCTTTGCTGCCCAGTAAAGTTGCATTTTCCAAAGTTTTGGAGTTAGGAACAAGTAAATGTAATCTAATACAGCTGTTTTCTACCAAGCCAATTTTACCCATCTCCACTGAAAAACTCCCAGGCCCTCACAGCCCTCTTTGACACAATTGGCTTACAAATCATTTTGCCAGTGAGATTTGTTGTCATTTCCTCCACTTGTAACTGAAGACTAAAAATGAGAGTAATTGAGGACTCCTTGTCTGATATTTCATCTCGGCTGTATTTGGCTTTGGGGTTCACTCTGTGCTCATCCATTGTACTAGGTCATCAGATGCCTGAATAACTGCAATGCCACCGCCATTCCCACAGTGATGAGAGCACTTCTAGCTTTATGTAACACTCTCTGACTCCATTTTCTTCAGCCTCAGGACCACATCGCCTAAAGGTTAGCAACAAGACGATCCCACCCCATTGCTGATATTTAAAGCCTGCATCTGCAATGGATTAAAAAGTGTGCTTAGTGTTAGTAGTGCCGTTGGTTCCTCTATAGGCACATCCATCCACATTTAAATACACATTTTTATGTTTAGCCATTTATTGCTAGCTGTGAAATACTGCAAGGGCTTAAACATTAGCATACTAATCCAGGCCTGAGGTCTAGGGGAGATTTATGTTGAACATTTTTTATGCCATTATTCACACTATGTGTGAAGCTGAGTAAGACTTTTTTCTGAATCAGAGTAATACCGGATTCATACCCCACTGGCTTCTTGCTGGAAAAATGAACTATTTTAACTGCAGTTATATTTCAATGCTTAAAAAAAGCCATTTAAGAAAATGATGTCAGTGTGGCACTTGCAAATGTAAATGGCTACAGAATCTAAGAGAACCAAGTTAAAATCTTGGTTCTATCATTTATCAGCTAGCTGACCTTGCATAAAAACTTAACCTCACTTAACCTCGGTTTCTCTGATTATAACATAATGTTGTGAACATTGAATGGAGGAATAAGAAAATGAAAATTAAATGAAAAAATGAATATGAAGCTCGCTGTGCAGTAGATGCTCCCAAATAAAAAGGTTTTATGAGAATCATTGTCATTAATGGATAGTGAAAAAGCAAGTTGTAAGTTCTCCTAACCCAGACTGAATAGAAGAAATGTAGGCACATTGTTCTCAAAGGTGGAAGGCACACTCAGCTCATGTAGTCTATTTACCTCATCCCACAAAATAGGAAAGTGAGACACAAAGAGGTTGAGAAGATCATCCAAGGTCACTTATGAGTTCATCTAATGAAAAAACTAGGGCAAGATCTATTTCTTCTGGTCTAAATTATATTCTTCAGATATGATGACCTGGGATTCATGGCCAAAAGCCAAAGAGCCAGAGGAGAGAACTTAATCATAAAGTACCAAATCCAAGTTTCCTATGTACAGAGAGAAAGCTCAAGGACTTATAAAGGTAATCACATCAGAAAAGAAAATGGCCACCACTCTGCCTTGCAATGCTACTCCTTGAAATAGTTTATTCCTGTGCAGCAGGCAAACTTGTTTTCAGGAGTGTACTGCATAGAGACGGAATTAATATTGTACACAGTTATAACCCTAGCTGTCAAATTCAATGGCATTCCAGTAGTAAATCTTTTCCAACTCTGTTTAGTATTTCCATGTGCCGTTTCCTCCTTCTATCACTAGGACCTCATTCCAGACTGAATTTTCAAATCTATTCTGTATTCCTATATCACACGTCAAAAACATGTCACAAGCCAAAATTTCCTACTAGCTATTTTATTGAAACAGGTCCTGTCACAATGATAAGATTGTGATACCTGTAACTGTAAAGATATTCTCTTTGAATCTTTGTGTCTCCATTTCCAAGACAACTCCATAACAAAAATAATACTCAATAAAATTTTACATGCTTTGAAATCTGCATCCACAGAAAAACTGAGAAAATCAAATTATCTCATTTTACCATTTGAAATCCATCAATAACTTCAGGCTGCCTTTATGAGGAACAGCAATATTTAAAAAACCACCATACTATCAGGAGCACTAAAACCATTTCATACTTCTCCAAGACCAACTTTCAACACATCCTAACTGTATAGCCACTCCCTGTCTAGCTTCTTCGAATGAACTGCTCTTTTCCTCACAACACTGGTCCTTGTGCTAGGACACTCTCTGTCTCATGCTTCATTGATCTGTCTCCAGAGTCATTTTTGTGTGTCAGCTGAAATGGTTTTTCTCTTTGACTTTCCCTTTACATTGAACTGCATTTGTATTTCACTAGACTTTTAAGAGGTTGGCCTAGTGTCATGTCTACTTTTCCCTCAATTCTCAACCCAAGCATCTGCGTCTTCAATGGTCCACTCCTTGTTGCCCAGTAACTGCTAATCCTTGCTTTCCTTGGTTTCAGTGCAATGCATGGTTTCCATTGGCTGGCTGTACATACTCACTTTAATTGCTCCACCCATGCTCTCCCCTTCTTCCTGTCCTTTCTCCTTTGTTCCTGTTCCTTCCCTTCTTTCCCTCACCTTTCTCATCCTACCCTTCCTTTCCCTTCCCTTTATTCAACCTGATTTGAGAACAAGCAGCTCTCAGTTTGAAAAAACCCATGGCAATGTCATAATACTAGGAATAACACAGTGTTTCTTATAGCTCATGTATTCAATTTGAGAGATCATTCATTGTGTATTTTGATTGCTTGTGTGATGGTCGCTAGAATAATAACATGCAAAACAGGCAGGGTGTCTTCCTCTCCCCTCAGGGAGCTCACAGTCACTTGAAGAAAGGGCTGCTCATTGACTCTACATTCACACACCACACACACACACACACACACACACACACACACACACAGACATACATTATTTAAGTACTGAAGGAGGCCCCCGTGTAACTATTAAACCCAAAAGTCCAGATCCAGGCTGACTGAGTTTGAGTCCATGCTCTAGCACTTTTAGCTGTGTTACCATGGCCAAGTCTGTAACTGCTCTAAGACTCAGTTTCTTCATCTGTACAATGAGGTGAATACTGCTGCTTACTTCACCATTTTGATTATCATTGTGCAACAAACCACCTCCACACTCAATGGCTTAAAATAATACCTCTTTTATCACATCTCATGGTAGTGTGGTCAAGAATTCTTTCAGGAATCAGCAGAATGATTCTGGAATTTACTGGAATCATCTAGCGATATTTTTTATTTTTCAATTTTTTTTTTGACAGGCAGAGTGGACAGTGAGAGAGAGAGACAGAGAGAAAGGTCTTCCTTTGCCGTTGGTTCACCCTCCAATGGCTGCCACGGTCGGCGTGCTGCGGCCGGCGCACCGCGCTCATCTGATGGCAGGAGCCAGGTGCCAGGTGCTTTTTCCTGGTCTCCCATGGGGTGCAGGGCCCAAGCACCTGGGCCATCCTCCACTGCACTCCTGGGCCACAGCAGAGGGCTGGTCTGGAAGAGGGGCAACCGGGACAGAATCCGGCGCCCCGACCGGGACTAGAACCCGGTGTGCCGGCGCCGCAAGGCGGAGGATTAGCCTGTTGAGCCACGGCGCCGGCTCATCTAGCGATATTCATCCGGTGCTGCTCTAGTCTTCAGGGTACACGAGGGTTTTAGTCACATCTGTGAGGAAGTGCTGGAAGTGGCTAGCGCCTATGTTAAACTGGGTCCCGCAGCCCTCAGCAGATCATAGAATCTCTTCACATAGTTTTCATAATAAGGCAATTCGGCTTCTTACCTTGTGACTAATTCGGACAAAGGTTCCAATATTCAGAAGTTGGAACTGGTGCTCTAATTTTTTTTAAGATTTAATTATTTATTTGAAAGTCAGAGTTACACACAGAGAGAAGGAGAGACAGAGAGAGAGAAGTCTTCCATCTGCTGGTTCACTCCCCAGCTGGCCGCAACCGCAGGAGCTGCGCCAATCCGAAGCCAGGAGCCAGACACTTCCTCCAGAACCCTGACGTGGGTGCAGGAGCTCAAGGATCTGAGCCATCTTCTACTGCTTTCTCAGGCTATAGCAGAGAGCTGGATCGGAAGTGGAGCAGCTAGGACTTGAACTGGCGCCCTTATGGGATGCTGGCACTGCAGGTGATGGCTTTACCAGCTACGCCACAGTGCCAGCCCTGGAATTGGTGCTCTTTTAAAGCCTGATCCAGAAATTGGTCTAGCAGTACCTCTGCTATATTTTATTCAACAATACAAGACTTTAGGGCTGAAGGAGAGGGGACATAGAACACACTTCTCAAAAGGAGAACTGAGGACTTTGGGGCATTGTTGTTGTTTTGCTTTGTGATTCACTTTTTGAATGATAACCCAATTTTTACTCTTTGGTATGGTTATTAAAAATTAAGCACTTTAAAATAATACACTGAATAGCTGCCAAAATTAAAATGACTAATTTTGAGGAATTGACGAATCTTAACATAAAAAAGAACAAAAATTATCAAAAGGAATGTACAATTACCTAAGTGTTTTAAAAATTATAAATTTAGTCCGGTGCCACAGCTCAATAGGCTAATCCTCCGCCTTGTGGTGCCGGCACACCAGGTTCTAGTCCCGGTCGGGGAGCTGGATTCTGTCCCGATTGCCCCTCTTCCAGTCTAGCTCTCTGCTGTGGCCCAGGAGTGCAGTGGAGGATTGCCCAAGTGCTTGAGCCCTGCACCCCATGGGAGACCAGGAGAAGCACCTGCCGGCTGCAGCGGCCATTGGAGGGTGAACCAACGGCAAAAGGAAGACCTTTCTCTCTGTCTCTCTGTCTCTCTCACTGTCCACTCTGCCTGTCAAAAAAAAAATTAGAAATTTAGCATCCTTACCAAGTGTATCAAAATCACTTATTTGTTGTCAACTTAGAGACTTAAAATGGCATTTACACTAAGCATGTATTGTTGTACATAAGTATGATGAATATTTATAAAAAACAACAAAGCAAATGGTTATTAAGTTCTCACTATTTTCTGTATTGATCTAGCAGTGAATCTACTCAGTCAGCCTGTATCTTTTAACTGGGGAATTTAAGCCATGTACATTCAAGGTTATTGATAACTGAAAATAAATTTCTGCCATTCTGCCCATTTTTTTTTCTGATTGTGTTTAATATTGTTTGTTCCATTTTTCTTGTTCATCCTTGTGGCCTGGTGGTTTTCTGAATTTTTAGAGATTCTCCTTTTCTTTTGTGTATTTGGCTACAGCTGAGACTTTTACCTCCACCTGTTTTCATTGTGGGAGTTACCCTTTGTTTCTAATGTGAGACTTTGACTGCATTGCTTGCAGGGTCAGTCTAGTTGTAATGAATTGCTTTGGTTTTTTGCTTGTCATAAATCCATTTTTCTTTCATTTCTAAAGGATAACTTTACTAGAAATAATATTCTGGCTGGCAGTTTTTTTTTCTCAAGATTTTGAATAATTTTATCCCATTCTTTCATAGCCTATAGCATTTTAGCCAAGAAGTCTGCCATTAATCTGAAGTGATTCATGGATAAGTAACTTGCCATTTTTCTCTTGCTGCTTTTAGAATTCACCCTTTATTCCCTTTGTTAAACTTTTTTTTACAATTTTAAGACTTAACAGTTTTAACATTAGGCTACATTCATTCATATTTTTCATTTAAGCATATTCATCATCTATATTATAAGTAATATATAATATATATTCATATTCTTCATCAATATTAAAATGTGCAAATCATGACAATGATCATAAAATGAGGAAAAGATGGTATATTGCCATGTATACAACTGTACATTATCATGTACATAAATAATTTAGTGAAGATAATATTTATAACTATATACCAAATAATATAACAACATAATTTTTATGCCATTCTCTCTATATGTTAACTTCTACATCTAAGAGGCAACAGGTGGTATTTTTCTTTCCTGGTATGAATTATTTCATTTAGCATAATGATCTCCATCAGTTTTGTTTTTAACGTCAGGATTTCATTTTTCTGTATGGCTGGGTGTTGTTCCCTCATGTATATATACCACATTTTCATTATATAGTTATCAGGTTTTGGATATCTAGCTTGATTCCTTATCTTTGTTGTTATGAATTGGGCTGCTTTAATCATGGGAATGCAGGCATCTTTTTCACATGCTGAATTTGCTTTCTTTAGATATATTCCCAGAGTGGAACAGCTCAGTTATATATAAACTCTTTTTTTTTTTTTTTTTGAGGAATCTCCCTACTGTCTTCAGTAATGGTTGCATACCCAGCAACAGTGAATTAAGGTACCCTTTTCTGCACAACCTCATCAGTATTTCTTTTTTTCTTTTCTTTTTTTTTTTTTTGGAGGGGGGAGGGAAATAGCTATTTTAATTAGAGTGAAATTGTAACTCAATGTTGTTTTTATTGCATTTCCTTTATAGCTACTGATCCTGAGCATTTTTTTATGTGTCTTTTGGCCATTTGTATCTCTTCCATTAAAAAATGTATATTTACATATTTTCCAAGTTCTTTACTAGGTGGTTCACTTTGTTGTTGAATTTCTTGAACATTTTATCTATTTTGGTTATTAATTCTTTATCAGATACTTGGTTTGCTAATGTTTTCTCCATCCTGTCATTTCTCTCTTCACTTTATTATTTCCTGTGCCACATAAAACCTCCAAAGTTTGATGTAATTCCATTATTTTAATTTTTCTTTTATTATTTGTGGCTTGAGGGTCTTATTCAAAAAGTCTTTGCCAAGACTAACATCTTGCCGCATTGCCCCTATATTTTTCTCTAATAATTTCAGTTTCAGATCTTAAGTTTAGACCCTCGATACATCTTGAGCTAATTTTTATATAGAGTACAAGGTAGAGATCTTGTTTCAAGCACCTAACTGTGGAAATCAAATTTTCCCAGAAACATTTTTGAAGAGTTTGTCCTTTCTTTTATCTTGTATTTTAACATTTTTACTATAATTTAGTTGAACCTAATAGATGTTTCTTGGACCTGGATGTCCATATATTTCCCAAGATTTGGAAAGTTTTCAGTAGTAACTATGTAGAATACATCTTCTATGCCCTTTCTCTTCTCTTTACCTATTGGTACACCCATAGTATGAAAACATGCTTACTTAATGATGTCCCATAATTCTCAAAGGCTTTGTTCATTCTTTCCTTTTTTTTTTTTTTGTCTGACTGGGTTTCTTTAGCCAGTTCAATTTTATAGCCAATGCTCTTAATTGTATTTTAATGTCATTTATTGAGTTGTTTATTGGTTCTGTTTTATGGCCTCTGCTGACTTTCTCATTCATATCACTAATTACACCCTTACTTTTGTCAAGTTGAATGTATTGAGTTGTTTATTGATTCTTTTTTTTTTTTTTGGTGTCTTGTTGCTGAATTTCTTATTTATGTCATTAATTACAATCTTAGTTTGCTTGACTTGTCCATATTGTCCTGCATTTCATTAAATTACCTTAAAATTCTTATTTTTTTTTTTTTTTTGGTCAGGCAATTCATCAACATCCTTTTCTTTGTAGTCTTTATCACAGTTATTGTGCTCCTTGGCTTTTTTGCTATATTGCTTTTGGGATTTTTGTTGTTGTTTTTAATGCTTCTTGTCTCTATATTGACTTTTATGCCTCTAGTGATTAAGTTAGCTTTTACTAAGTTTATGAGATGACATTTGCAGTAAAGACTGTCTGCTGTTGATGTGACCTAGGATTTTGTTTGAATATGCTATAATAGCCTTGGTTCCCGGTAGCACTTTAATCTGGTTTACATAGGCTTTACTCAGCTGTAATCAATGATGACAATGTCTGTGCATCTCAGTAGGATATGTGTCAGAAATTGTTGGGCTATGCTGCCAATTGGAATAGAATTCATTTATGTAGCTTTGGTTCACTGGCAGCGCTTGCTAAAGGGAACTCAGTTGCAGGAATAATTTCCATAGGTCAGACGAGGGTGGAACCATTCCTGTGAGCTCAAGTGAGTGCAATATATACTTGCTGTCAGGGCTTAAGAGCTGCATAATTAACCTCATGGGACTGCATGGGACCAACTTACGGGGGTCTGCCCCACTGCTTACTGGGGCAGAGGGAGGTAGGTGGATCTGACTGTGCTTCTCGGGGCCTCAGTGTGCTGAACTTCTGAGAACAGACTGTTCCATGGCTTCTTGGAAGGAAAATAGGTGGGGCTGCTCAACTGGTTCCCAGCTGAGTCACTCAGGAAAGACTGCTTGATTGCTTCCTGGCATTCTGGTAGGTGGTTTGGGCCACTTGTCTGTTTCTCTGGACCTCTTTGGGCCAAGACACTCAAGGACAGTGGTTGAATTTCTTCATGGGGCCAAGAGTGAGTGGTTGGGGTAGCCCAGCTGCCTTCAGGCTCTCTTTGCTTAAGCACAGGTATAATCTCTTATCTGGAGTTGTTTATTTAAATAATTCTGAATTTCTTGTAATCTCTCTCATGTCCATCACTGTTTGATACCTCTGGTGTCTTTATAAAACCTGTTCTTTGTCTGTGATGCCCCTTTTACTTTTCTTCTGCTGGCTAACTTTATCTTACTCTTCAAACTCTAGCTTAAGCATCATCTACTCTTCTCCCATACCCTTATACAGTCTGCTTTTAGATATTACTGTGTGGCAAAAAGAACCTAAATGAAAGATCTTGGTGAACAAGACCCCAGCGGAAGGAATGGACCATCAAGGAGGGAGGAGCCTTTCTCTGAAAGGAGGAAGGAACCTCTACTGTGATACGGCCTTGACTAAACAAGTTCAGAGTTGGTGAATTCAAGGGGCTTCCATAGCCTAGAGAGCTCATGGCAAGAGCCTCGGGTGATTGCTGACATCATAAATAAGAGTGCCAATTGTTAAATCAACAACGGGAGTCACTGGACACATGCTCTCCATGTAGGATCTCTGTCGTTAATGTATTTTACTATGAGAGTTAAAGATAACACTACTAGTCGAGCAATACCCTATACCTTGTGTGGTTGTGTGAGTGCAGTCTGTTGAAATCTTTGCTTAATATATACTAAGTTGATCTTCTGTATATAAAGATAATTGAAAATGAAACTCGATGAAGGATGGGATGGGAGAGGGAGTGGGAGAGGGGACGGCTGCAGGAGGGAGGGAGGTTGTGGGGGGAGCCACAATAATATAAAAGTTGCACTTTGTAATTTATTACATGTAATAAATAATAAATAATAATAAATTAAATAAAAAAGATATTACCATGGTTATATGTCTATCTTATTTATATGATCTGCAAATCTATTTCCTTCCCCAGCATGTCAGCTCCAAGACAAGACAAAGTAACGTGTTTCATTTCTCTATGTGTTTTTAGAGTTTAACACCATATTTGGTGTACCAACATACCTGATCTTATCTGAATGCCTATCAGCACTTTAATTTTGATTGAAAATTTGGGAAGATTATTGTATGAGATGAATTTATTTTATTTCAAATTATCAAAGCATTTCTTTAGAAATAATTGACTTCTAAAATGTTTATTGGATTACTAAGAAAATTTCAATTTAAAAATATGTGGGTAAATTCTTTAAAAATATTCAACATAAGACTTTTATGCCAAACATTTATTTAATTATAATCTGCATTTAATTCTCATTTTGAATATTGAATTGGTGTAGATAGATTGACAAATATTTTTTAGAAGTTAGGTATCACTTGGAAGTCAATAAAATGATGAAGAAACTGCTTTGATGTTGACAGAGAAACAGAATTATATATGATGTTTCAAGTGTGGAAAAGTAGTCTATATCTGGAT
This sequence comes from Sylvilagus floridanus, assembly GCA_949820135.1. Taxonomy (NCBI): domain Eukaryota; kingdom Metazoa; phylum Chordata; class Mammalia; order Lagomorpha; family Leporidae; genus Sylvilagus; species Sylvilagus floridanus. The sequence goes on from OX463243.1 coordinate 39,768,064, forward strand.
GTATGCCTATTTGATCACAATCCAAAATTAAGCCATAAGTAAGCCTCAAGGAATTTTCCATCATTTCAGATATAATAAGAAAAGTTTGCCAAACTTCTCAAATATTTTTCAGCCAAACTCTTCTTCTACTTTTGATCTATTTTTTCTTTCAGTTCTCTCATTGATGTTACAAAATATCTACAAGTATGTAAATATGAAAAAATTTGTTTACAATTATTGAACGTTACTATATTGTAGGCACTGTGCTAAATACTTACATGAAATATCTTTTTAACTTTGCAATGATTCTACAAATTACCTGCTATTTATATTGAGCAAATTCAGGCTCAGAGAAAGTGACTTGTCTGAGGTCACATAATTTGTAAGTAATAGAGATAAAAATCTGTCTAACTCCAAGCATCCTACCTTAAATCTCCAAGCATTACTTCCTGGAGGGCTTGAATCATGCCTCTTAATCACACCTGTGGAAATCAATGTTTTCTTTCACTGTGCTAAATAAAAGTCATTAATGAATATAATATTTTGTTCTACATTTTGCAGAAATGAGGAAGACCATGGGAAATACCAATTTAGGCAATGGTATGTGTTTTATAGGGAGATGTATCCCTAAAAGGCACCATAACACAGATTCTAGAACATTTTTGAATATTGACTGCACCCAGCACCAGAGTAGAAAAGTATTTACAATGCCTATTGGCAATATATGTATCTGTTTTGTCTATGGATAAATTCTTTCTGAATGTGTCTTTATATCCCAGTTTTACATGAGAAGGGGATAGCAGTATCTGCCACATCTCCTAGGAACTCTCTCACTTGTTTGGCATGCCCATACCTGGACATTCTCTACCAGGTTATTATTTATATAATAGCATTGCTTTTCATTCAGAAGGCCTGAGTATTAACCCAGTCACTAATTGGTATGGGGCACCTCTATTTCAGTGGAATATACTTTGGGGTTAATTTTATCTGAGACATCCCTTCAGGATCAGCTCCCTCCCCTCCCCTCTCCTCCTCTCCCCCCCCCTCCCCTCCCCTCCCCTTCCCCTTCCCCTTCCCCTTCCCTTCCCTTCCTGTCTCTCCCCTTCCCCTTCCCCTTCCCCTTCCCTTCCCTTCCTGTCTCTCCCCTTCCTTTCCCTTCCCTATCCTGTGTTCCATTCCACCTTAGGTTCACGTAAAGTGTTGCCTTAATAAATCATTTGCTTGGGTCAGTGCTGTGGCTTAGTAGCCTAAGCCTCTACCTGCAGCAGCAACATTCTATATGGGCTCAAGTTTGTGTTCCTGCTGCTCCTCTTCTGATCCAGCTCTCTGCTAATGACCTGGGAAACCAGTAGAAGATGGCCCAAGTGCATGGGCCCCTGTATTCACATGGGAGACCCTGAAGAAATCCCTGGCTCCTGGCTTCAGATCTTCCCAGTTGGAGCCATTTGTGGAGTGAATCAGTAGATGGAAGACCTCTCTGTCTCTCTCTCTCTCTCTCTCTCTGTCTGTAACTCCACCTCTAAAATAAATAAGTAAAATCTAAAAAATAGAAAATAAATAAATCATTTGCTTATATATCCACTCTTGAAGTTCCTCTTCTAGGAAACCTAATCCAGCACAACATGAATAAGCACCACACTTGACTTAAAGTATGCCTTTCCAAACTAGGAGGAGGGGAAGTTGCTCCTCTGTTTTTATGGTATTTATTCTCCTATTTGTTGCTGCCTTTAATAAGCTATATTGTACAAGACCCCAGGTGATAGGTGATTACAATCCTTTTGAGGTAATAAAAATTTCAAGGGCAACATAGGTGATATATGATTTAGTTGACAATAAATGGTGTAAGAACAACATGATATTGTATCTCAATTCATACTCCTGGAATTCTAGAGGAACTACATTTCAATCAAAGCAAAAGCATTGTCATATAAGCATGACATATATTCAACTCAGAGCAGGAGTGGAAGAAAGGAAGGAGGTAAAAGGCAAAAACCTGGATTTTAAAACCCATCCAAGCATGAGTGTGACTTTGGGATTTTTTTTTCTTTGTTGCTGAGCTTAAATTTCTTAATTTGGAGAATAATAAAGAGAAAAACAATTATTTTACTAAGAAGTATTGAATATTAAATAAATTCTTAACAATGCTTGTCTCAATAAATCTCAATAATGTCATTTACAGGAAGTATAGATATGGTACATTTCCCAAGTAAATCAATAAAAAATAATGAAGGAAAAGTTTAATATTCTCTTAGAATACCAGAGAACTAGTTTTTTCCCAAAAACATAAAAATAAAAATAGTACTCCCCATCACCATCATCCACCTCGGGAATTTCACCATATTTTGAAACAAGGAAAATTATCACATTTCCTGGAAACTCCTCAGAAAGTTTTTGCTTCTGTCCTTTCTGACACTAACTACCTTTATCACTTATCTCAAATGCTTAACGTTTCTTGCCTGCAATATTTTAATAATCAAATCTGCTCTTCTAAAATGTCACTTTTTAAATATACTTTATTTGATCTAAAAGATTCCTGGGGCCAACATTGTGACATAGTGGGTTGGGCTTCTGCCTGTGATGCTTGCATCCCATATGGACACCGGTTAGAGACCTGACTGCTTAACTTCCAATCTGACTCCCTGTGAATGGGTCTGGGAGTGTGACAGAGGATGGCTTCAGTGCTTGAGCCTCTGTTCCCTATGAAAGACCTGGCAGAGGCTCCTGGCTCCTGCTTTGGCCTGGCCCAGTCATGGCTATTGCAACGTTTTTGGGGTGTGAACCAGCAGATGGAAGATTCATTTTCTCTCTCTCTCGGTGCATGTGTATGTATTTGTGTGTAGTGTGTCTCTCGCCACCCTCCATAGCTGTACCTTTCAAATAAATAAAGTAAATCTTTATAAAATAAGTAAAAATAAAAGACTCCCATTGGTGTTCAATGTTTATAGAATAAATTCCAGACTAAGGAGTCTGATATTCAAAGTCAATCTCATACCATCTACATTTCTCTACTGTCTACATATTTTGTTTCATCTCTGATGAACTTTTTTGTTTGTTTGTTTGTTTGTTTGTTTGACAGATAGAGTTAGACAGTGAGAGAGAGAGAGAGAGAGAGAGAGAGAGAGAAAGGTCTTCCTTTTCCATTGGTTCACCCCCGCCCCCCAATGGCTGCCATGGCCGACGCTGTGCCTGTCCAAAACCAGGAGCCAGGTGCCTCCTCCCAGTCTCCCATGCGGGTGCAGGGGCCCAAGCAATTGGGCCATCCTCCACTGCCCTTCCGGGCCACAGCAGAGAGCTAGATTGGAAGAGGAGCATCCGGGTCTAGAACCCAGCACCCTTATGGGATGCTGGTGCCACAGGCGTAGGATTAACCAAGTGAGCCACGGCGCTGGCCCCTCTGATGGATTTTTAATATTAACCCAGAACTTTAGGCCTCTAGTCTTCTCTCTGTCCGTTCACATGCTCTGAGCTTTTCTGGTCCTGATTCTTCTCATGATAAATAGAATGTCCTCTACCTATTGTCACCTCTCTACCTCTTGTCAATCCTGCAGGACCCAATATAAATATTTTCTCTTCTACAGCTTTTATTGATCACCTAGCTTTGAAAAAGACTTCCTCTTTTGATTGGAATGCATTCATTTCCCATGTAATTGCAATCTGAGCCCACGTTCACAGTTACATATGGATAAGACTTTATTGTACCTTCTTGAGTTTATTATCTACAAAAGCAAAACATGTCACTTGCTTACTTGTATCCACTTGACTATCACATCGTAGAATGCACACGGGGTGGTAGATTAATATTTATTAGAGAATTATATACATGTAATAATTCAGATTTTGTTCTTTAGCAGCTTTAAGCTGCCAATATTCACATAAGCATAGGAGTCTAAATTTTTTAATTATGACTTCCATTCTGTGTATGATATTGGGATTTTGATTTGTGAATTTGTTTACTGGTATAATAAAATATACAAAGTATGTAATGGCTAATCCATCAGTGTTAGTTCAATGAATAAACAAGTAATCCACTGTGAATTGAGGTGTATCTGCCTTGAAGAACAGTTGAATATAATGCCAAATTAGTAAACAACTCTATATAGTTCAATTCCATGTTTAACTGTATAAATAAAGATTTGCAGTGGAAAAAATGAATTGAAATGCGGGAACATTACCATCTTAAAATCCATGGACTAATAAAAGAAAACCCTTTAATGCATACTTTTGAGTGCCATCAAAGAAGGCTGAAAACATAGGTGTATAATAAGTTTTCATTGAATTCAAAGTCTGCTCTTTCTTTGAAACATTTTGTTCTCCAAAATAGACCCTTGAAGCAAGTTTTATCCTTCAGAACAAAATTTTAAATATGACTAAGAACAGATTGCAACCCAACGTTATCTGCAGACCCCACCGTGTGCTAAGCTGGCTACTCTCATTAGTGTGAGTGCACATTTTTATAAGCTCCATGAGACATTTATGTGACACCGAAAAACTCTTCATGACATGGCTTCAGTCATGATTTTTTCAGTAATTTTGATTATCTCTCTCTCTCTCTCTTCCTCTCACACTATTTCCTCCTATTCTGTAGCATTTATTCGCACTTGACCCTATGTTTTAGAAAGTGCACATAAGTCAGTATTCCACACATCCCAGGGACTTGAAGAGCTGATCTAATGCCTGTGTTGCAGGATGAAAAACAGAAGAATTTTGTTGAACCTATAAAAAGGATGACATTTTGCCTGGCCCTGAGCTGTTCTGTTCAAAATTGAAGCGTTTGCAGCTTGGGGCTCTTTGATTTGTGAGCTAGAAAGCATCATATCTTGGCCATTACTGAATCATAAAAGTTCTGTGCCTCTTCCCATCTCATTTTACTTAAAAGAAAAAAGAGAAACCCTTTATCTCACAAAATGCATCTTCCCTTTATTTTCCTTCATTTGTACATTGCTGCAAGGATTCTGAATGGGTTCAATGAAAACATATGTAAATGGTAATTTGATAAGACCATTGCACTGATATAAGGAAGGTTATTTGCGTTGTTAGATCGGAATAGGTGTCAAGAGAATAGAGCAGTTTGCAGCACTATTTTTTTTTTTTTTTGCTGCATCACCTTGTGAAAGGCCAGAACCTTGTGCATATTATTTATTTTCATCATCTATAAAACAGGAATATGGAGCTGCATAACACTTTCTGGTCAGGGTCTGACTCAATCACAAAATACTGGTTAGTTCAGGATGAAATGACCTGATCATAGAATAAGGAGATTTTGCTAAAACTGCTTCTGCATTCCACATACTTTGGATAAGAGTGATGCACATGTAATGTTTCTTAAGAACATCTGAAGTAATAACTTCCTGGCTAAACTATTCTTGGTTTAGAAAGTTTAATCTTTCTTTAATTCAACAAACTTGTGTTCAATAAATTTGCAGTGTTAGTCGCTATCCTAGCTGATGGGAATTTCTAGTATTGTCATTCCTTTTCCTCCTGGAGCTCTCAGTGTATTTATAAACATACTATTATGTCAAAAAGATAGGCCCTACTTAAAGGCTTGAACCATACATAATGTCATTTCCTGCATAGATAAAACACAGAACAAAATCATTCCATATGAAAAAGACAACAGAGCCTTCCACTAAATCAATAGAAATAAAATGAGTGTTTAATAAAATGATTTTTGTGGGGTTTGTGAAGTACATTTTATCTCTGAGCTTCTAAGTCTCTAAACCATGATGAATTCCTTTTTATTCTAAATGACTATTTAGTTCTGTATGCACTTTTCCATTCTTGTTCTTATAGATGACTCCCCAAAACTAGAAGCTTGACACCTCAACACCTAAATCTAGCTCTGACACAAAGTTGTAACTCAAATGATCCACACACAGTCAGCACCAACATTTGGTTGGCCTGGAAAAGAAGCTTACTGTATGGTAGCTATGATTATCACTGTAGTTCTGAGTAGTTCTCCTGTCATTGTCTCTTTCTCTAGAAAGGCTTGTCCCTCACCCCTGCATAATCAGGAAAATTACATACTCTATGACTGTGCTTAACAGTTCTCAGATTTGAATTAGTATATTACAAAACCAGACATTTTTAGGAATGCCATATTAAATTGATTTCTACCTGTATTGCGGCACAGTAGGTAAGCCACCACTAATGACACCAGTTCAATCCTGGCTACTTCTCTTCCAATCCAGCTCCTTGCTAATGTTCCTGGGAATGCGGTGGAAATGGCCCAAGCACTTGGGTTTTTGCCACCCATGTGGGAGACCAAGATGAAGTTCCTGACTGCTTGCTTTATTCTGATCCAAACCTGGTGGCTGTGGCATTTTGAGAAGTGAATCAGTGAATCAGCTGCTGGAAGCTCCCACCTCTCCCTCTCCCTCTCTCTCTCTCTTTCTCTCTCTCTCTCTCTCTCTCTCTCTCTCGGTGTCACTTCACTTTACAAATACATAAATAAATATTTAAAAAAATCAGTTTTCTGTTTAATTTTGGCTAAAATGTATTAGTCTGTGTATGAAATAAGAATTAAGAAAAGTCTGGTGGCAGCATTTACCCTGATAGTTAACATGCTGGTGAAGATGCCATGTCAACATTCGAGTACCTGAGTTCAACACCTGGTTCTGCTCCCTGCTAATACAGACCCTGTGAGGCATTCAGGCAACTGAATTCCAACTACTCACGGGGAGACCATGATGGAATTCCCATCTCTCAGCTTCAGGCCCAGTCAAATGCCATGGTGGGTATTTGAGCAGTGAATTGTAAAATGGAGCTGGGCTCTCTGCCTTTTGAACAAGTTAATAAATACTATTTTAGAACTAGAAGATCATGCTAAAAAAAAAAAAGGAAAAAAGAAAAAGAAATCTGGAAACTCTGAAGACATTTATAGACTGAAAGCGCAGCCATAGGCTGATAGAGATGGAAACAAATAGTCCATATAAACTTTGACTGTTCCTTGGTCCATTTAGAAGTATCTTTGAAATAGTGGAGATAAATACTCTGAAACAGACAGTTCTTCAGACTAGTGGAAAAAAACTCACAGGTGTTTAATGTCTTCTGTAGCAAGATGTCATCAATAGCATTTTTTTTCTTTTTTTTTTTTCCTCCTAGAGAAGCTGGTACAAATATTCAGGGTCTCTTGGTGCTTGGAAAGAAAAATATAGCCATCCTTTTCATTGGCTGCAAATAGCCTAAATAAGGTGAGCAGACCTACTCAGCTGAGTCAGAAGGAAGATAGCCATCTGTTAGCGATAAGCAGCCCTGGGTAGCTTTGAAACTGAGCCAGCCCAGAGATTGAGGACAAACTTCAAGGAAGGACTTTTGACTTCAAGTTAATCACTTGGTGCTGGTTGATAAGGGAAAATGAAAGTTTAGTGAGCAAAGTACTGACCTGTTTTGGAAATACTACTCTTTTATATGACCCAGCTGTCATATGTTATTATTCAGGCTAATGTTAATATGGCCTTATATGTTTAATAATTATGTAAGACATTTTGAGTTCAATGCCTTTGGATAGAACTTATATAAGTAAGGCAGTACAGGGAAATGTAGGGTTTATGTTCTTGCAAGTCTCTGATCATAATATTTTTATATGCTGATAAATTCATAACTTTAATGCGTGCTTCCATTTAAAAGACTCCTTATTTAATACATATTGCTAATTCATTAACATGGAACATACTGCAAATACCACTATGACTCATGTCTGAATGAAGTTTGTAGAGCACACATTTGTAAGGACATCACAGCCTTCTTATGATTAGAAACACTAACCAATACTTTTGTTCTGTATTTAGGGGCTATTAAACAGCAAAATCCCCAAAGAAATAAAGCACCAAAACTAGTGTCATTAAACAGACTACAAAAGGGCAGTTGTCTATAATACAGACAGCCTTCTGCATCTTGCAGAGTGAACCTCAATTAGATTCAACCAGTGATGATTGGGAAGTACTGCATCTGTACTGGACAGGTACACAACTTTTTCTTGTCATCATTCCCTAAAACATATGGTACACCATTTACAAAGAGTTTACATTGTATTAGGTATTAAAAGTAATCTAGAGGCAGTTTAAAGTATAATGATGGTTATATGCTAATAGTACTACAACATTCTTAGAAAATTGAGCATCCATGCCTTGTGGTATCCTTAGGTTTCCTGGATCCAAGCCTCCCGTAGATACCAAAGAATGCCTGTACTAGACCTGAAACAAGGAGGAAGGTCAACTTCAGTTAAGAATGTATGTATTGGATGATTCAAATTTTTGTTAGTCTGTCCATGGCCATGACCAGGAAAGCACCATAAACTCTGATCTGGAAATTTGAAATAAATTTTAGCTTGTAAGAATATTTGCAAATACAGACTCCACAAATAATGAAGATCAATTGACTAATTGTATATTTTGTGGAAGAAAATGTAATTATTTTAAGTCGCTTAAGTAATCTATTTCCAACTTCAGAATAAAACATCTTACTTTGAAGGGCACACTGATTTAATAATTAATATTGAAATATGATTTTAGGCAAAGATAATGATCTAAGACTATTGGCTGCAAAATCACTCAAAAATGCCTTCTGTTAAGAACACTGACTGTTATTGTCTATGAGTTAATACTAACTGTTGTGCACCGAATGTGTCCCCCTCCCCAAATTTCATATGCTGAAATCTAATCTCCAATGTGTTGTTATTTAGAGATGGTGCTTTTGGGATGATTAGACAATAAGAGCAGCCATCATGAGTGGGATTGGGATCCATATAAAAAGAGGTCAGAGAGGATACAAGGAAAAGTTGACATTCTGTAAGCTAGAAGAGAGCCCTCACAAGGACCAGTCCATGCTGGCACTCTGATCTAAGAGATACAGCCTCCAGTTCTAAGCAAAGTAAATTTCTTTTCATTATAAACTACCCAGTGACCTGTGTTTGAAAAGAGTAAATTTAAATACAAAAACTTCTCAATACTACCAATCATTCAACCCATCAGAGTCTAGCACATGGAACTTTTTGAGAAGAAGAAAAAAAAGAGGCTAAATATTAGAATGAGTCTCTCATATGAACCATAGTAAAGTTCTAACTTCAAGATACTATAAAAAAGACACAACTGAATCACCAAATGTGTCACTCCACTTTTTGCAAATGAACTCAGAAGGAGCAATTCTCTTATTATTTTAAATTCCTCCACTTGAATACTTGAATACCTCCACACTCAGTAGTTATAGATATATTATTCCTCCTTTTCAAATGCTACTTTAATGACAAACACTATTGTATTTATGAACTAGGTGAAACTCTATGCCTAAATCCATCCTGATCAAGGAAGTAAATGTATGCCTTTCCTTACAAATTTAGGCTCAGGAATTGGTATGCCGGTTTTAGGTGCACTATTTGCAGTGTTTGGGATACACAGCCAAGTCACTCCCATTTTAGAGCTAACTTTCTGCCATGGATCTCTAAAGTCTGACATCTGCCATACTCTTGCCAGCTACATCTTCCTGAGTGCTATCCTTGTTAGGCCTAGCCATTGTATGTCATGCTGTCACTCAAATGACATTAGGTATCACTGTTGCTTGAAGATACTTAGTGTCCATTCTATTGAGCAATTCTATATTGCCTAGAAAAAAGAAACTTAGTTTGACACAAGCTTGAACTACAACTTGGGCTACAAATCCCTTTCCTAAGGGACCAGGACAACAGATAATTCAGTTTTACATGCCATCCTCCGTAATTCTTCCTTACTCTTGTTTCACACTATTCCAACACTATAATAAAACTCTTCCTCCCCTTGCACAAGTATTTTAAACAAGAAGTTTTGTGAAGATGCCATTTCAGAGATTAGGCAGAAGTGGACTATAAGGAAGAGTAAAACATTTGATCTGTGAAGTGTATTGTCTACATCACCCTGTAGAGATATCTAATTCAATCTGTTCCAAATCTATGAAATAAAGCAATCACATTTATCCTCCCACATGGGGCACTTAAAGGCTTTACTTAATGCTTTAAAAACACAATGATTCTTCAAACAGAAAGTGTTTAGTAAGTTCAAAGGATCACTCTTACTATAAACAAAATGCTAGGTCAATTAGTTAAGGAATTATTCTACACTGAATTATTTCTTGAGGAAAAAGCCATCATTTCAGACATATTAGAATTTGCACCTTTAATATTTATTTTATCTTTCTGGGAAAAAGGACAGATGGAATCACTTCCTTAAATAACAAGTAATTACATTTTTGAAAGGGAAGTGTTGTCTTCATTTTTTACTACTACAGGGGCAAGTGTTTGATGCAGCAGATAAGATGTTACTTGGAATGCTTGTATCACAGATTACAACTCTGCTTGTGATTCCAGATTCCTGTTAATGTGCACTTGGGAGCTAACAGATGATGGCTCACACAGGTGGATCCCTGTTATCCATGAGGGAGACATAGGAAGAGTTCATGGCTTCTGGCTTCCACCTGCCCCAGTCCTGACTGTGGCAGGCATCTAGAGATTGAACCAGTGGATGGAAGATTTCTGTCTGCCTCTGCCTTTCAAATAAATAAATACATTTTAAAAGAAAATTTTGCTACGTTTCTGAGAAATTGAAACATGCAAATATAAATACAATTTCATAAAAAGTTCCCTGGTTTAATCATATAAAATTACTGAATTTAATATAACTCATCCTTTTCAAGGATCTCGGTATTAATCCATTGTGTTTTGCTCTAACAAAATATTACAGAATGGGATTAATTTATGTATTTATATTGTCAAGATATATTGTTGATATATAGCAATTGTATATATTTATGTACTATAGTGTGATAATTCTCACTCTATATACGTATATGTATAACAATAAAACCAGGATAATTAGCATTTCCAAATCCTCAAACATTTATCATTTCTTTGTGTTGAGAATGTTCAAACTGTTCTCTTGTAATTCTTTGCAAAATGTATAATTGCATGTGAACTATAATCATGCTAATGTGCAATAGAACAGGGACTTTATTCCTCTTATGCAAGTGCATTTTAATACTTGTCCTCTAATCCTTCTACATCCCTTTCTCCACTATGGTTCCTAATCTCTAGTGATCAATTATCTACTCTTTATTTCTTTTTTGTTTAAGATTTATTTATTTATTTGGAAGATGGAGTTACAGAGAAAGGAGGGAGGGAGAGAGAGAGGGAGAGAGATCTATAGTCTATTTTGGTTCACTCTCCAAACAGCTGCAATGTCCAATGCTGGGCCACACCGGGGCCAGGATCCTGGAACTCCATCTGGGTCTCTCATGTGGGTGTGGGGACCCAAGCACTTGCGGACATCTTCTGCTGCTCTCCCAGGTGCATGAGCAGGGACCTGGATCAGAAGTGGAGCAGCCAAGATTCAAATTGGAACCCATATGAGATGCCAGCATTGCAGATGACAGTTTATCCCAATGTATCACAGCACTGGCCCCTCTGCTCTCTATTTCTATGTAACCAACCTTTTAAGCTTCTACATACAAGTGACAAAAGCAACTTCTGTCTTTATGCCTGATTTATTTTGCCAAATGCCCTCCAGTTCCATCTATGTTGCCAAAAATGACAAGAATTTGTTTCGTTTGTAGACCAACATTCCATATTTACATTCCCTTTATCCCTTCATCTGTTGATGGATGGTTGGGTTGATTTCATACCTTGACTATTTTGAAGAGTGCTGCAATAGATACAGGTGTACATTATTTTTTTTAATACAAACTGATTTCGTTTCCACTGGATAGATACAAAGTAGTGGGGTAAGTGGATCATGCAGTAGTTCTATTTTCAGTTCTTGGTTTTTTTTCCATTTTTTTGTTGTTGAGGAAGATCTATACTGTTTTTCATATTGGTTATACTAATTAATATGCCTACCAACAGTGTATCTCATCCTCATTAGCATTTTCCATATTTTTTTCTCTTTTTGATTATACCATTGCAACTGAGGTGAAATGATATCTTCTTGTAGTTTTCCTGCGAAGTTCCCTGTCAGGTAATGGTGCTGAATGTTTGTATATTGTTATTCATATAGCTTCTTGTGAGAAATGTCTACTCAGATCATTTGCCCATTTTTTCTTTGGATTACACATTTCCTGTTGAGGCATTTAAGTTCCTTGTATGCACTAGATATTAATTTCTTGTCAGGTAGAGAGCTTCCAAATATTTTCTCCCACTCTAAAGTTTGTCTCTTCCCTCTATTGATTGTTTCTTTGGCTTTAGAGGAGCTTCTTACTGTGATCTAATCCCACAAATCTGTTTTAACTTCTGTTACCTGTGTTTTAACCCGAATAATAAAGAAAGATAAAGAACAACAGGTATGAAAATAGAAGAAGAAGGAGTCAAATTATCCTGGTTTCCTGATGACATAATATTATGGAAAAACTAAAAGGCTTACCAGAAATCTGCTCTAACTAATGAATTCATTAAAGTTGCAAGATAGAAAAGCAAACATACACAAATAAGTATTATTGTTAGACACAAATAATCAACTTGGCCACAAAAACATTAAGAATGAAATTCCATTCACAACAAGTATGAAAAATAATGGGGGGGGGGGGTGCCGGTGCTGTGGCGTAGTGTGCAAAATCCAGCATCTGCAGTGCTGGCATCCCATATGGGTGCCATTCAAACCCCAGATGCGCCACTTCTGATCCAGCTCTCTGCTATGGCCTGGGAAAGCAGTAGAAGATGCCCAAGTGCTTGGGCTCCTGCACCCACGTGGGAGACTGGGAGGAAGCTCCGGGCTCCTGGCTCCTGGCTTCCAATCAGCACAGCTCCAGCCATGCAGGCCATTTGGAGAGTGTACCAGCAACGGAAGACCTTTCTCTATCTCTGCCTCTGCATTTCTGTAACTCTGCCTTTAAATTAATAAATAAAGATTTTTTTAAAAATAGTAGGTATAAATTAACCAAGTAAATTAATGATCTAGAAAATGAAAATTACAGGGACCAGCATTGTAGCATAATGGGTTACAGTGCTGGAAACCCATATAGGCCCTGGTTTGAATTCTGACTGTTCTGCTTCCAACCTGACTTCCTTCTAATGTACCTGGGAAAGCAGTGGAGGATGCCCCCAAGTCCTTGGGTCCCTGTACCCACATGGGAGACATGGATAAAGCTCCTGGCTTGGACTTGGTCCAGCACTGGCTGTTGCAGCATTTGGGGAGTGAACCAGGAATGGAGACTCTCTCTCTCTAGCTCTCCCTCTCTTTCTTTCTCTGTAACTCTGCCTTTCAAATAAACAAAATATCTTCAAAAAATAAATTAATTAATTAAAATGAAAATTACAAAATGCTGATAAAAAATTGAGGAGGACACAATAAAATGAGAAGACTTCCCATTATCATTATTTTAGAAGAATTAACATTGTCAAATATCCATATTTCCCAAAGCAATTTACAGATTCAGTGGATTCTCCCTTAAAATTTTTCTTAATTCTAGAATTCACATGAAACCACAAAAGACCTCACATAGCCAAAGCAATCTTGAGGAAAAAGAACAAAGTTGGAGAAAACGTATTACAAAGCAATAGTATCCCAAACAGCACTGGCATAAAAAACAATACGTAGACCAATGGAATGGAACAGAGAACCCAGAAATAAATTCAGACATCTACACCCCAAAGCACCAAAAACTTACAGTGGAGAAAGAACATCCTCTTTAATAAATATAATATAATGTAAAATAACATGTATTAAATATATAATATGATTAAATAGATATTTGCCTGCAGAAGAATGAAGATAGAGTATCCCATGCTGCCATCACCCCCTTCTCTTACTATATATAAAAATCAGCTCAAAGAATAAAATATAAGTCCTGAAACTCTGAGGCTACTAGAATAAAACAGAGGCAACATCTCAAACATCAGCATGGGCAATGATTTCCTGATATCTTATCCTGGATAAGATCCCCAGAACACAGATTGGGTAATTGATGAAGAAAATAAATATATTTTGCTCCTGGTTCTAGAGGTTGGGAAGAAGAGCATGGTACTGGCATCTGGCAAAGTTCTTGCTATATCAGCCCATGGTAGAAGAGAGAAGGGTATAAGGATGCAAGGATAAGCAAGAGAGCAAGAGAGGGTAGAATTCTCTTTTACCAGTAACTAACTACCATGATAAGAATGGACCCTTCAACAGGCCTGTCAGTACTGTTGCACTGGGTGATTAAATTCTCAACACATCAACCTTCATAACACATTCAAGCCATAGCAATCTCCATTTCCCTTTTATTTCAAGCTTAAAGGAATTGTTTCTAATAGATAAGAAGTTTTATATTAGCAAGAGGATTCCAAGCATCAAATATATTTGGTTTCTAGTATGTGAATAGGGAATCTCAATGCTTGCATTAAAATTTAAAATTTAATTTAATGAAATTCTTTACATCCACTTTAAAACATTTTTCTGTTTAAGTTTTATCATTTTTTAATAGGCAAAGATTTCAAAGGCATTTTGAAAGCTGTCATTTCAAAGGCAAAATTACTACAACCATATATCTCTAGCATGGAGACTTCTTTCCCAAAGATTTCCTGTTCCTGCCTGACAATTCTAAGCATTAATATTGTTCAGATATATGTTACCCAGAAGAGTGCTACAAGCAGAGTCTAATTTTTTTTAAAGTCCAAAATCAAAGTACAAAGAACATTAACCACTGATGAAATTGAGAGCTTTTTAAATAGCATAACTGTTGGCTGAAACACTTTGGGTAAAAGTGTTTGGGGAGAAAATAACATTTTCCCAAGATGCTGTGATATTTTGTGCTAATATTTCACACCTAAGGTGTTGTTTGCTTCATGCAGAGGCAGCAGTCGGTTGGAAAATAGAGACAACACAAACTAACACACTTTTTTAAAATTAAGACGTAAGCTAATTTGCTCCATAGTGATTAATGCCTTAATCAAGATTATTCATTTTGAAAATTAATCATTTTATCAACTGAATACAGAGTATATGTGGATGGAAAGTGCTATAAATCAAAATTTGAAACATGGAACATGTAGACGTTCTAAAATTATTAATTTTTCAAAGAAAGTGTCCATTTTTCCTTCAGAGTTTTCCCTGATGAAGCTTTTTTTTTTTACTATTTAGTAGCTGCATGATTCTGAGTAAATTGTTTGGCTTCTCAAGAATTTTTGTCTTCATCCCTTAAAAAGCACCATTAAAATTTATGAATTGACTCTTTCTCCTTTTGGCAGGAGCAGCATAGTCATTTGCAAAGGGCCATGGACACAGAGAGGTCTATTCACAGGGAGAAATTATTTTAACGGTCTTTCATTATAGCCCCAAAGATTTAAGAGTCCAATGTTACTTTGAGATAAAGTTTCATCAGAAGGCAGAGGTAGGTTTCAGAGGTGAGAGGGAAGAAATGGACACATGTATTTTGATATCCCCTATATGAATAAAATTCTCAGAGCAGGAAATAAATTGGTTGAATTGGGGGTCAGAAATAAAGATGGAAATTGAGGCAAATATGCTAACAGAATTTCTGGAAAGAAACAGCCTCACTTAATAATCACACATAGACACATTGCAATAGGGCAAGTGCAGAAAAGTAAACCAGCAATGCAACACATGCTTAGCTTGCTATGCTAGATTACTGTAGTCCCTCTGTAATGAAGCTATCCACTTGTATAAATGTGCTCTAAAGAAGAAGACAAGTACTTAATACAACTGATGTTTCTATCTACTGAAAGCATCCTTGGAGAGTTGCTAAAAGATGTTGGAACATTGAGGACTGTTAGCAAAAGATTTCACAGTAAGACAGTTTCAGGGACCAGCGCTGTGGCATAGCATAGTAAAGCTGCCACCTGCAGTACCAGAATCCCATATGGGTGCCGGTTCGAGTTTCACTACTCCACTTCCAAACAGCTCTCTGCTATCACCTGGGAAAGCAGTAGAAGATAGCCCAAGTCCTTGGGCCCCTGCACCCATGTAGGAGACCCGGAAGAAGCTCCGGGCTCCTGGCTCCTGGCTTCAGATCAGCACAACTCCAGCCATTGCAGCCAACTTGGGAGTGAACCAGTAGATGGAAGACCTCTCTCTCTCTCTCTTTCTCTCTCTGCCTCTGCCTCTCTGTAACTCTGCCTTTCAAATAAATAAATAACTCATAAAAAAAAAAAAACAGCTTCAGTTTGAGTTATATGCTGCACCAACAAAACAAAGACCAGTTCCTGTTCAAAGGATCATCATGACTCTGCTGAGAAATTACAGCCGTAAGCCAACAAGTGAGCCACCAGAATTTAAAAAAACAAAAATCCAGATGAATGTTAAGAAACTCATGAGAGGGTCCCAAGCTCTCTTTTCAACATCTACCAGTTTGGTTCCTTAAATAAACCACCAGAAATCCTAAGAAAGAGAATGTCATAACACTGCACATTTTCCTGGGGAATCCTCGAGTTTCTAAATAATTTGTTTAAATTCTGAGCTTAAATCGAGGTAACTTTATGAAATGGGGATAAATTTCATTTCCTCTGAACCATTGCCACTTTCTAAAAATGTGAATGTTTCATAAAGAAGGGCAGATCAGTCACATGAAAATATATAGTCTATTTTATTACTACACTTGTAAATGTAGTATCTGTAGTTAAGATGATTCCATTATGCTTCTCTAACCCAATTATAATACTGTAATTGCAATTATAATCATTAGATGAAATTAACAATTAAATGAAGCATTTGAAGTGCCTAGCACAGTATCTGTGACTTAAGTCATTAGATTGATGATAGCTTCTGCTAGGAACAAATGGCTGGAAAGAGAGACTCTCAAGCTTTGCATCGACATGCTTATATGGCATAAACATCTCTGTCCTATCCGTCAGTCACTTAGTCACAATGTGACCACTGACGTATGATTTCTCTTGCTTGTAATATGGCCTAAGAACCATATAGTGAAATGGAATGCTGGCATAGGAAGAAATTTTAATGTGAACCTTGATAAAAGAGCCTGGTGACTATTTGGTGGGTTATTAAATGC
The DNA here is from genome assembly GCA_949820135.1 of Sylvilagus floridanus. Lineage (NCBI taxonomy): Eukaryota > Metazoa > Chordata > Mammalia > Lagomorpha > Leporidae > Sylvilagus > Sylvilagus floridanus. Next base: position 39,784,999 of record OX463243.1, read on the forward strand.
TGTTTTAAAAACTGTGTATGTTATTGATGTTGTTGAGCACACAGGAAAATTGTGAAGCTCTAACTTGGGAATCTCCAGAAGCAGAAAGAACACGCTGAGTAAACACCACCGTCACCTTGAGCACATCCTCCACAGTGCACTAAAAGAGGTGTGAGAAACCACACTGAGCAAATATCTCACTGCCACTGGTATACTTGACATGTTTCACAGACAACTGCAATTTTTGTGAGATTCATGTGACGGTGCTCGTGTTCAACAATTCGGTAGCTCTTCACTCCAAAGTGCCTGGAATCTATTCCACCACGTTTACACATTAGTCCGTATCCCACTGCGAGTTGTGAGGGAAGGCTGATAAGTCCGTCCCCTTGAGGGCTTGTGAGTCCATAGGCAATGACTTTGTAATGCTCCACTAGCAAACTGTGGGAGGCTCACTAGTGAACCCTATCAATTAAATGTATTGAATGTATTGACAGGGACCGCTTCCTATATATATACATATATATATATATACTTACAGGCAGAGTGAGAGAGAGAGAGAGAGAGAAAGGTCTTCGTCTTCCTTTCTCCCAAAAGGCTGCTATGGAAGACGCCTTGCAGCCAGCGTGCTTCGCTGATCTGAAGCCAGGAGCCAGGTGCTTCCTTCTGACCTTTCACGCAGGTGCAAGGCCCAAGGACTTGGGCCATTCTCCACTGCACTCCCAGGCCACAGCTTAATATGCTAATCCTCCGCCTGTGGCGCTGGCACACCAGGTTCTAGTCCAGGTCGGGGTGCCGGATTCTGTCCCAGTTGCCCCTCTTCCAGGCCAGCTCTCTGCTATGGCCCGGGAGTGCAGTGGAGGATGGCCCAAGTACTTGGGCCCTGCACCCCATGGGAGACCAGGATAAGCACCTGGCTCCTTCCATCGGATGAGCGTGGTGCGCTGGCCACAGCGCGCCAGTCACGACGGCCATTGGAGGGTGAACCAACGGCAAAGGAAGACCTTTCTCTCTGTCTCTCTCTCTCTCACTGTCCACTCTGCCTGTCAAAAAAAAAAAAAAAAAAAAAAAAGAAGGAATGGCTCAAGGGATTGGGTCCCTTCCATCCATATGGGAGGTCTGGATTGGATTCCTGGTTCCACACTTTGGCCTGGTTCAGGAGCAACTATCAGGAGCAGTAAGAAAGTAAATCAATGGATTGGAGTCATCTATTTTTCTCAAATTAATGAAATTTTAAAAGCTAAATAATAAAGAATACAGGTTTTAAAAAATACTGATGCAGACAGCATTACAAATAACTTGTTTAAATTCAGAAAGGTATGTTTAAATCTACATCTACCTTTCATCACATTTGCCATATTCATCTCATAGTGTGTGTGTGTGTGAGTGTGTGTAGACACACAATAGTACTAGTAAGGAATACTTTCAACCATCATAATTCTTTCCATTCTTCAACTGCTTTTATTTAGGACCCTACTTAATAGCTTGCAGAATCAAGATTTGTAGGTTCACATGAATGAATTATAGATTCTGATTAGCTTATGTTGGCTCCAAAATGCCCATCCATCTTATTTCATGAAATATTATTTTTACATTGTAAATAATCAGAATGAAAGAGAAAACCATCTTTAAACACCCAAATAATAAGAAACAAAGAATGCCTCATGTTTCAGAATGTATTATGCAGTGCTCAATAATCCCAAGGAAATATACTTTACAATGAATAGAAATTACTATGGATAAGAAAAGGCTTATGTAAAGTAATTACTTTAACAAACAACAATTCCATATTTTAACAACAGAAACTTTAACTGCTGTGAGAGGAAAATTTGCACCAAATATTTTCTTAGTTTTATTTTGCCTAGATTGTGCACATTTATTTAAAAATAGCTAAGTTTACTAAGGCCTTTACTATTTCTATGTTGCTGCTTATAGGTCTGCAAATGTGCTGTGGGTTAGAGGAATTCCAAGAAAGGGGAAATGATCTCATTATGTAACAAGACCTTCCCCATTGTCTTAAAATTTCACCTAAAACATCAAATCTAAAGACAATGAGTGACTGATATTTTCAACATTTAAGGGAAGCACAAAACATTCCACCAAAAAGACATAACTAGGAAATGATAAATCTGCTCCATCAACTGGACCCTTTCCTCATTCAAATTAACACGGGGTTACAGATTCTTGTGGGAATTTTTTTTTTTTTGAAAGGACTGCTAACATTGAAGCCGGCCTCCCACTCACCCTGACCCCAGGTGAGCCACAGAAAGAGCATAGTTCTTTGAAGAAGGCAGATAGGAATCTTATGCCCCAGCAGGATATCTTTAGAAAATTTTGTCTGTCTGTTCTCTGCTACCACAAGAACACAACCAAAGGAGGTTTTGGAACAAGACTTAAATATGCCCTCTGGAATTTTTAAAGCATTGAGACTTATGCTGATGTTTTTCTTTCTCTTGGAGAAGTCACAAAGTGAAAAGCAGGCTGGAGCAAGCTGCATAATCAGGATGAGAAAACAGGGAAACAGCAACTATTTGAAGGGGCAGAAAACTGGGTTTTCTCTTAGACCTAGGTTGTCAGTCTGAGAGTGTTGCCAACACTGCATTAGTAGGCATTCAGCACAACAATGAAGATGCCACATGGGACCACTGCATCCCATATCACAGTGCCTGGGTTTAATCTCAGCTCCACTTCTAATTCCAGTTTCCTATTAACACACATCCTGTGATGGCTTAAGTAGGGGTCCCTGCCCCTCACTGGACAGTTCCATGCTTCTGACTTTTTTCTGGCTCTGTTCCAGCTGATATGTGCATTTGGAAAGTGAGCCAGCAGAGCAGATGGCAGATAATTCTCTCTCTCTCTCTCTCTCTCTCTCTCCCCACCTTCTTCCATTCTGCTTCCCCCAATATCTCATCTTTTCAAATAAATAACATTTTTTAAAGGCTTGCTGGTGGATCAGGTGAGTTCTGAATTCAGAATTGTGCCATTAAGTAGAACAGCTGACAGTGAAATGAAAGAAAATGACCAGAACATGTGGCACTCAACAGGAAGTGAGCATGTACTGGAGAGGGAGGGGGAGTGCTGCCTGACAACCCAGAAAATGGCAAATGAGGGTCAGCATTTTTCTCTGTACAAGGAGGAAAAGGAAATTGTAATTACTCTAAGACCATAAACGTTTTCATCTAATCACTTTCTCTGTTGACTCTGAGCTGATCAAGCTAGAGTCTGTGTAGGAATAACATCTGAGGAAACACACACAAATAAATAGCAATAACAAAAGACTCACATAATAGGCCTTACCTATGGAATGCAGAGAGAAATAGTTATATTCTCTATGTAGTTAGATATGAGGCAGACCTTGATGAAGTTCATCCAGGTATTTTGGAAATAGACTTAGAGATAGACATAATCAGACAAGCTGTGAGTTGCAATTAAAGTGTAAGTAGAATTGCTACACCTGGAAAAACAATAATTAAACTAAGGGATTTTCTGATTTCACCCTGTAAGTTCAGTCGGTATATCGGTTACACTTAAGTATAGCAGAAGTTTAGGGTCCAACATTGTGGCATGGTGGATTAAGCTGCCTGCTACAACACTCGCATCCTATGTGAGCGCCAGTTCAAGTCCCAGCTGCTCCACTTCTGATCCAGTTGCCTTCTAGTGCTCCTGGAAAAGCAGTGGAAAATGGCCCAAGTGTTTGGTTTCCTACACCCATATGGGAGAACCAGATGAAGCTCCCAGCTCCTGGCATCCATCAGGCTCACGCTTGACCATTTGTAGCCATTTGGGGAGTGAACCAGCAGGTGGAAGATGTCTCTCTGTCTCTCCCTTTCTTTCTGTAATTCCGCCTTTCAAATAAAATAAGAAAATTTTTTAAAAATTTTAATGTTACGCAGGACAATCATGTTTGAAAGAAAACAATTATCCCTCATCTATCAGAGGTACTCAGAAATACACAACTGCAATTTTGTGTATTTCCTTCAGTATATTTAAGTGATGAGTGCAGAATACATGCATGCACACATACACACACACTTGAAAATTTTGAGAGGTGGTTTTCTGAAGATGTATATTAATCTGATGATGCAGAGAAAATGGAACAGTAAGCGATTGCTGCATTAAAAAGTTAATCTTTAAAGTGGAGCTTGAAATAGTATAATTCAGCCACACAGAAACGGATCGGAAGATGAGGGAGATCTGGTTACCTTACGGTAAGTAAAGAGCACATTTAATTTTCTTTTTTATTAATCCAGAGCAGGCATATAGTCTAATGGCTTACACACCAGTTGAGAGACCAACATCCCACATAAAAGTACCTGTATTCATTTGCTGGTTCTGGCTCCTGAGTACAGCTTTCTGCTAATACAGACCCTGTATTGGGAAGCAGCAGGTAATGGCTTAAGTACTGGGATCCCTGCCATTAACACAGAAGGCCTAGATTGAATTTCCAGCCCCTACCCTTGGCCCTGGCTGAGTTAGGCTGTTATAGGTCTTTGGGGGAAAGAAGAGATTAAGAGCTCTCTCTCTCTCTTTCTCTCTCTCTCTCTCTTTCTCTCTCTCTCCTCCCCCTCTCCCCTTCTCCGGTCTCTACTATCTCTCTCTCCCTCTCCCACTCTTTCCCTCAAATAAATAAGTTTTTAAAAACACCCCAGAAGTAATAGAAAATGCCAATAGTTCACTCAGATTTTCTAAAATATGGAGCAAGTTCAAAGCAGGAACAGCAGATACAAAGCAGGAGCAGGATCTGGAAATATCTGTTTTTCTTTTTTCTTTTTTTTTTTCTCCCAAACTCTTGGGTATGCACCGAGATGGTGAGGGAAATACAAAGTGCGTGAAGTTTAGACAGCCTCACATATCACTCAGAGAGCTTTACCGCCAAGTTGTACTACAGGCTACCTTCCACATTTGAAACATTATTTGACTCAAAAGAATAAAGAGGATCTAAGGATCTTGAAAATAACTGAAGGTGTTGCAAGAGATAAACAAATCACCAATCATAAAAGAAGATAAAGCAGTCTAGATCACTACCATGAAGACCTTCTAACACTACCTGTCTTCTGTGAAACTCTTTTTCTTGGATGTTTTCCGTTTTCTGTTCTCTTATTTCAAACTGTGTCTTGATATTCTTTTTCCCTTAAAACTTTGTCAAACCAATACACTATATATATATATATATATATATATATATATATATGTTCACAAATATTTCAGTAAGCATTTTGGACTGTCAGAAAACGCAAAAAAAAAAAAAAATATGAACCAGAACATATCTTCTCATAAGGAGCTCCTTTCCCGGTGAACAGGAACAATATGGGGACCAGAAGACTTACAACATGATATGCTGAGTGCATGTCAGTTGCAATAACAGCATTGACACAAAAAGTATGAAACAACTAAGCTAAAAGTAAGAGCATGCTCTCACACATAAGCAGGAGGGAAGAGCCAAACTCTATTCTGCCATTTCCTAATTATGTGCCCTTGTTATGTTAAATTCCTAAATCTATCTACACTGCAACTTTATCTAACATATAATAATGAACAACAAAAGCATCTATCTCATTGCGTTATGGTGAAGGCTGACTCTAAGGATGTATATTGCTCATCAATGTCTATCACAGAAGAATACTTGGTCAGTAATAGTGATGTGGATTTTGGAATGGAGAAGGAAGAAGATGGGGGTAAAAGAAATCAAGTAATGGTTCACAGTAGAGATAAAGATTAAACTATGTTGTACTCAACAAATACAAAGCATGCCGTTGGGCGAGGTGGGAGAGGAAGTCTCAGGCAGAATATGGTGTCCTAAGTTCTATATTCTACCTATTCCAAATTACCATATTCAAGGTTTTCTTTGAGAAATGATAGTCATCCCTTCTGTGGATTCAACTTTCAAACAAGCCAATGTCTCCTAAAGTGGAAATGACATATATTTATTCTAAGTTTTTTCTACTGGATTAATCTCACATAATGGTATCTAACTATCATAAATTCAGACATTCTGTAAGTGTATAAGTATATTTATAATTTTCTCTGTCCCCACATTGTGTCTCTTCATAAGCCCTCTTACAGTATTCAAAATTTTCTTTTTTTAAGATATGAGTATTTATTTGAAAGATAGAGATACAGGCCAGCGCTGCGGCTCACTTGGCTAATGCTCCACCTGTGGCGCCTGCACCCTAGGTTCTAGTCCCAATTGGGGCACTGGATTCTGTCCCGGTTGCTCCTCTTACAGTCCAGCTCTCTGCTGTGGCCCAGGAGTGCAGTGGTGGATGGCCCAAGTGCTTAGGCCCTGCACCCGCATGGGAGACCAGGAGGAAGCACCTGGCTCCTGGCTTCGAATTGGTGCAGTGCACTGGCCGCAGCACACCAGCCATGGCGGCCATTTGGAAGGTGAACCAATGGAAAAAGGAAGACCTTTCTCTCTGTCTCTCTCTCTCTCACTGTCTAACTCTGCCTGTCAAGAAAGAAAGAAAGAAAGAAAGAAAGAAAGAAAGAAAGAAAGAAAGAAAGAAAGAAAGAAAGAAAGAAAGAAAGAAAATGAGAGAGAGAGAGAGAGAGAGATCCTCCATCCACTGGTTCACTCCCCACAATGGCTGGGGCCAGGCTAGACCAAAGCCAAGAGTCCAGAGCTTCATCTGAGTCTCCCACATGGGCACAGGGATCCAAGTACTTGGGCTATCCTCCATTGCTTTCCCAGGTGCATTAGCAGGGAGCTGGATTGGAATTAGAGCAGTTAGGACTCCAACTGGCACACATATGGGATGCTGGCACTGTAGGTGGGGCCTTACCCTTCTACATCACAGCACTGGCCCCTCAAAAATTTTAAGGTCATCAAACAGGGTGGGCTTTTGGCATAGTAGATAAGATGTTGCTTGGTAACATAGATGTCACAGTGCCTGTTCTGAGTCCCAGCTCTACTTCCTGTAATGAATAATGAACACATCTGAGCTACTGAAAAGATTTATTTCATATAGTTCCAGTATATTCTTTGTATACCTGATCGTGTTAACCGTTATAAACCTTGATCAAACTTGTATCACACACAGAATATGGCTTGTTATGTTTCTGAAAATCTGTCTTATTAAGAAGTCAGTCCATATTAAAGAAACCTTTTCCCCAAATCACTCCATTTGCAGCTAACAGAATTTTGCTCCAATCTCTAAGCATTCCATGCTCTTTCTACCTTTCACATGTGATAATTCACACTGCTCCCACCTCCATCTCAGTTTAAGGAGAGGTCTGATGTTGAATAACCCAGTTAACATTTTCTCCATGAAGATTAAATCCATCAGTTAGTGACTTACTACTGTGTGTTCTTTCTACTTAAGTCCTGCTACCAATCTTCAAACTCTCTGGACTTAATTTTTCTTACTAGTTAGCTTACAATTTCTGACTTTCAGAAGAAAACAATCCCCTATATCTCCTTTAAAAATTACTCCTTTTTATCTTGTTTGTAAATTTTTCCACCTGCTAATATTCATATACTAAAGTCTGTAACAGAAGCAAAACTTATAGAGAAAAAGCTAAGTTGATGCACAGTTGGGACATTTTTAGAGCTATAGCATAATTATTATTTTATCAGCCTATAATTTCTGAAAAGAAAACAATACCTTATGTAAAACCTACTCAAATCTTAATTATATGTTAGAATCAGTATTAAATACACAATAATTAAATAATCATTTAGCTGGCTTTGTGGCTAGTCAACTCTGTTGCTAAACACATTATCCTGATTTCTTTAAATGAAGGACATGTAATGAGTGAAATTAAATCTCTCCATGTAGTGTGTACTAATATTCAGTTAATTAGTTCAATTAGCAAATATTCTTTTTTTTTTAAGATTTATTTATTTGAGAGGTAGAGTTACAGACAGTGAGAGGGAGAGACAGAGAGAAAGGACTTCTGCTGATTCACTCCCCAAATGGCCGCAATGGCCGGAGCTACACTGATCCAAAGCCGGGAGCCAGGAGCTTCTTCTGGGTCTCCCACATAGGTGCAGAGGCCCAAGGACTTGGGGCCATCTTGTACTGCTTTCCCAGGCCACTACAGAGAACTGGGCTGGAAGAGGAGCAGCTGGAACTAGAACCAGCGCCCATATGGGATGCCGGCACCGCAGGCAGAGGATTTAACACACTGCACCACGGCACCAGCCCCCCAAAATATTCTTTAGATGATTACTATGTGCTACATACATTGCAAGTACCAGGGTACACAGGATTAAATAAAAATTCTTTGCTCTCAAGATACTCAGAGTAGAAAATTCAGAAAACAAAATTGAAAAGTATCACAAAAATAGTAACTTCTATAAAAGAAGTCTGAACAAGAAATGGTATAGTCCAGAAACTGAGCTTATGAAATAGAGGTGGACATAGATGGTGAGAAGAATGTCCCAGAACAGATAAAGACAAGTTTCTACCATGTGCAATTACAGAAAGAATATAAATGTTCAAGCAGTCGAATCCAGGTGTGAGAGAGGGTGTAAATATGGAATATGGAATCTTTTCTAAATTTTGTGTACCCAGAGCTCAGAGAGTGCCTCTTATACATCAGTATATCCCCTTATACATCAGTATATCAGTATTGAATAGTAGGTGCCCAGAAAATATCTCTTTTAATAAATAAGTAGCTATTGTAAAAACTCAGAGGAAATTATTATTCTCAAAATATTTGAGAATATTAATATATGATATGGGACTAAAGACTAGACTAGATGTAAGGGAAGGTCTGGGACAAGAAATAACAATATATAATATATATTAATATATAATATAACAACATATAAATAGCTATACACATACACTCATATACACACATAAATATATACATACACACACACACATACACACACACACACATATATATATATATATATATATATATATCTCACATACCAGGATAGAGATTATGCAGAAATTGTTGTTACCTCTACAGTTCAGTTTGAGAACATTAAAATGCCTGGAAATTAGCTATACCCCATGATTTAATACATTAATATGCTGCTATCCAACCCTTTTTTAAAACTGAGGAATTCTAACGGAGTCCACAAAGCAACAGGCAAATGATTACTATCCCTAGCTGGGCTAGTATGTAATCATTGTATGTCCAGAGGAAATCCAAAAGTCTATTATATGACAAATATTCAATGAATATTAGTGAATAAAATAGTGGTCGGTCATAGAGTCCATGACCTGTTCAGTACTAAATAAATGGGAGCCATGATAATAATAACAGATATCTTTAATTTATGCAGTGGGGTTCTTCCTAATTAGTACTTACCTAAGGAGAAAGGAAAGCTTATTAAAACATAAATACAGGTGTGAAAAACAAGTCAATTGTCATTCTATTTTGATTATAGACGTCAACCAAATATAGATTCACCATCCTTGGTGTTATCACTCTGAGACAGTTTATTTCCAGGAATCTGGGAAGTATTTTTCAAGCCAAGGAAAATAACAAGCATCAGCAGCACTGCATTCACTTCTTCCTCTTATTACACTTGGGGCACTAAAAAAATTAGACATTTATTGTAGGACTATTGTTACACATCTACCATCAATATAGGCCTGAATTTAAGCATATGTTTACTGAATGTTATTGACTAAAGAGAGAGGGAGAAATTAACTTCTGAGAAGCAGTTGCTAACCCATCAAGAAAGTTGTCAAGAGATCAACATTATTGTTTTCAGGAGTAAAGCTAAGAGTCTTAATCCCTAGAAAGAGCTGAGTCATGACTCTCAGAGCAATGAAGCAAAATCTGAGCTATGGGGATCTGTCCAATGTGGTGTCATTTTGTACTCTTATTTTAGGTATCTATGGAAACTAGTGATGTGCTCCTTTGAAAGCCATTTGAGTTTTAAATTAGGTTATGCATAATTTAGGGGTTAATTCTTATTCTCTCAGAAATTTCTAGCCATACAAATTATCGAATCTCAGACTCTTATGAATTCTTGCCCCTTGAACAATGTAGATATTGTTTATTAACATTTGGGGCAAGTGAACATTATGTCAGCCTATTATATTGTTAGAACGAATATTAACAAGTATTTAAAGGATAAAACTTTTTCAATGTAACTGGTGCAAAAGGCTTTATTGTGTGATTATGATAGAACAGTGAATATGTGAATGATTTTAGATCCATTACCCTCCATTTGTAGCTGTTACACTTTCTTCCCTATTAGAGCATCATCAGAAAATTTTGACTCTGTCTTAAGACTTTAGTGACTTCTTTAGTAATTCAAGATATTTTCAAGAAAGTGGTTTTCATTTTGAGGATGTTGGCACAACAAGACTACAAATACAGAACTCTCTACTAGTACAAAAGAATAACTACTAGGAAGCCAACATGAATGGAATGTATGTACTTGTCTTGATGGAGTTTCTCTAGATTTCTTAATCCTCAACATTTTGACTTTGAAACCTGAGTTCAAACTTATGTACATGCTGTCTCCCAGTCAAAACATTTTGGTGGCTGATAATGCATTATTTCACTATAGGTAACACCTTCCAAATAATGCATTAGACATACCAGATGACAATAAAAATTCTGTGGAATCCACACAACATGCATCAAATCCTTTGGAATTAATTAATTTCCCTGTTTTTTTCTCCTTATAGAAAAATCTTCTTTCCCTTTAAATCCTTCTTTCTATAGGCTTGACAGTTTACCCTATACCCAAATGTTTATTAACTTCAAATGGTAATCCATTTGATAATATTATGATACACACTCTTAAGAAAGCATTAGAGCCAGCGCCGTGGCTCAATAGGCTAATCCTCCACCTAGCAGTGCCGGTACACTGGGTTCTAGTCCCGGTTGGGGAGCCAGATTCTGTCCCGGTTGCCCCTCTTCCAGGCCAGCTCTCTGCTGTGGCCTGGGAGTGCAATGGAGGAAGGCCCAAGTGCTTGGGCCCTGCACCCACATGGGAGACCAGGAGAAGCACTTGGCTCCTGCCATGGGATCAGCGTGGTGCGCCGGCTGCAGCGCGCCGTCCGCGGCAGCCATTGGAGGGTGAACCAACGGCAAAGGAAGACCTTTCTCTCTGTCTCTCTCTCTCACTGTCCACTCTGCCTGTCAAAAAAAAAAAAAAAAAGCATTAGTTAATATCAACTTTCCAACATGTTTCCACTATACAATTCTGAAATATTTGAGAAACATTTTATGTTGTTTATTTTATTATTTGATTGTGAACAGGCCATTTGTAAAGAAATATACACATTTCCGGAAGTGTATATGTGGATTATTTTATGAGACTAGGGTTCAGGGGTTTTGTTATTTGATTAAGTCATTCAAAAGCTATTTAGTTTCTTTGGGTTTTGTTCTGAGCTATGTGCATTGTCCTGGAGAAGACATCCAGATCTTTTATGTTCAGTTTATATTAGGCCACAGATACACTCCTACTTGCATATAAAAACAAACAATTGGGGCCACTGTTGTGGCATAAAAAGCTAAGATGCTGCCTGTGATGCTGCAATTCCATATGGATGCCAGTTCCTGCCCAGCCTGCTCCACTTCTATTCCAGCTCTCTGCTAATGCACCTGGGAAAGCAACAGAAGATGACCCAAGTGCCCAGGCCCATGAACCCATGTTGGAGACACAGATAAAGCTTCTGGTTCCTGGTTTCATCTTAGTCAGCACTGTCTATTACCATTTGGGGAGTGAATCAGCACATGGAAGATCTCTCTTTGCTTTTCTTTTTTTTTTTTTTTTTTTTTTTGACAGGCAGAGTGGACAGTAAGAGAGAGAGAGACAGAGAGAAAGGTCTTCCTTTTCCTTTGGTTCACCTCCCAATGGCTACTGCAGCCAGCATGCTGTGGCCAGCGCACCACGCTGATCTGAAGACAGGAGCCAGGTGCTTCTCCTGGTCTCCCATGCGGGTACAGGGCCCAAGCACTTGTGTCATCCTCCACAGCACTCCCAGGCCACAGCAGATAGCTGGATTGGAAGAGGAGCAACCGGGACAGAATCTGGCGCCCCAGCCGGGCCTAGAGCCAGGGATGCCAGTGCCGCAGGCAGAGGATTAGCCTATTGAGCTGAGGTGCTGGCCAGATCTCTCTTTTCTTTCTGTCTTTCCCTCTCTCTAAAACTCAGCCTTTTAAATAAATAAATAAATAAATAAATAAATTTTTATTTTAAAACCCCAAATCAGCAGGAGGTGAGAAATAATAAGGATCAGAGCATAAATAAATAAAACGGAAACTGAAAAAATACAAAATATCAACAGAATAAAAAGTTTTTTGAAAAGATAAACAAAATAGGTAAGCCTTTCACCAAGTAACAAAGAAAAAAAGAGAAAAAACTCAAATACATAAAACCAGATATGAAAAAGGAGACATTATAACCAATACCACTGAAATACAAAGGATCATAAGAAATTATTATGAAGAGCTGTATGCTAATAAACTGGAAAGCCTCGAAGAAATAGATAAATTCCTGGACTCATATAACCTACCAAGATTAACTCAAAAAATCTAGAGAATCTGAACAGACCCATAACAAACAAAGAGATTGAAGTATTAATCGAAAGTTTTCCATTAAGACAAAGTCTGGGACCTGATGGCTTTAGTACTGAATTCTACAAAATATTCAAAGAGAAAGTAATCCAAATACTTGTCAAACTATTCTAAAATATTGAACAGGATGGAACTCTGCCAAACCCTTATTAAGAGGCCAACATCACTTTGATACCAAAACCAGACACAAGAAGAAAACTACAGATCGACATGCTTAATGAGCACAGATACAGAGATTCTCATCAAAATTCTAGCAAATCAAATCCAAAACCACATCAAAATAATCACACTTTACAATCAAGTGGGATTTATCCCAGAAATATTAGGATGGTTCAACATTTGCAATTAATAAATGTCATAAATCACAGCAACAGAATGAAAAACAAAAATCATATGGTCATCCCAAAGTTGCAGAGAAACCATTTCATAAGATTCAACACCCCTCATGATAAAACCCTCTACAGACTGGTATAGAAGAAACATTCTGCAAAATTATAAAAGATAATATGACAAACAAACAGCCAAAATCCACTGAATGGGGAAAAGCTGAAAGCATTTATCCTCATGTCTAGAACAAGACATGGATGTTTACTTTTTGCCGCTCTTATCCAATATAGTACTGGAAATTTTAGCATGAACAATCAGGGAGGAGAAAGAAAGGATGTCAAAATGGGAAAGGAGGAAATCAAATTATCCACATGTCTTATACCTTTGTGAAAACAGTGATCAATAATGTTATGATGGTACAGTTTTAATGATCTGTGATTATTTTTAAGTTTACTGTATATGGATGTAATGGTCATTTTTCCACTCAATTATTATTTATAGATGTCTATATTCCCACTAAACTAGGGTCTTTTACTAAGTAAAATATGAAGGCTTTCCACTGAAGTGTAAGTTTAAAATGTGTTATCTCAAAAACTAAAAAAAAAAAAAAGAAAGAAAAGGAGAAAAGGAAAAGCAACGAAGATGGGAGGGAAAGAGGATAAGGGAGGCAGAGGGGAAGAAAGGAATATCATTATGTTCTTAGAATTTTATCTACAAAACACATTGAAACTGTTAAGAGCTAATTAAAAATTAAAATTAAAAAATTAAAGTTACTTAATGGAAAAATATATAAATAAATAAATCCATCTTAATTTTTTAAAAGATGACTTAAAAGTCCCTTGAATGGTACAATGATATAATTATAAAACAATGGATGTTGACATTTGTCAGTGTTGTCACTTAACTTTAACATGAATCATCTAAATAAACGTAAGATACAGTCATGTGCCACTTAAGAAGGTTTTGTTCTATGATAGGCCACACATACTACAGTTTCTGATAAAAAGTCAGGTTTGACCCTTTCCCCTCTTGCATGCTTACTGTGTCTCATCATGTAATGCTCTCCATCTTGTCACAATGGAGCAAGAAGTCCCTCACCAGATGTCACCAGTGCAGTGAACCTGCAGTGCCGGCATCCCATATGGGTGTGGTTTCAAGTCCCAGATGCTGCTCTTCTGATCCAGCTCTCTCCTATAGCCTGGGAAAGAAGTGGAAGATGGCCCAAGTCGTTGGGCCCCTACACCCATGTGGGAGACCTGGAAGAAGCTACTGGTTCCTGGCTTCGGATTGGCTCAGCTCTATCCTCGCAGCTCTTTGGGGAGTCAATCGGTAAATGGAAGACCTCTCCCTCGCCCCCTTTCTGTAACTCTGCCTTTCAAATAAATAAATCTTTTAAAAAAATAGTTTCTTGTTTGTAGTTTTTGTTTTAGCTTCAGAAAATGAATCAAGACACTCAATTTAGACAACATCCAGTTTCTGTTTATTCTAGGAATAGATTAGACAATTATTTATGTTGCAGTAATTGTTGACCAAAAAAGTTTTTAAGGAAATATTGGAGGGCTGGCATTGTGGTGTACAAGGCTAAGCCTCTGTCTGTAGTGCCAGCATCCCATTTGGGTTCCAGTTCGAGTCCTGGTTGTTCCACTTCCAATCCAGCTTCCTGCCAATGGTCTGGGAAAGCAACAAAAGATGGGCCAAAGCCTTGGACCCCAGCATCCAGGTGGGATCCCTGGAAAAACTCCAGACTCCTGCCTTCAGACCAGACCAGCTCCAACTATTGTGGCCATTTAGGGAGTGAACCACTGGAAGCAAAATCAATCTCTCTCTCTCTCTCTCTCTCTCTCTCTCTCTCTCTCTCTCTCTCCACTTTTCTCTCTATATCTCTGCCTTTCAAATAAATAAATAAAACTTTAAAGATTTCTTTATTATTTGAAAGGCAGAGTTACTGAGAGGCAGAGGCAGAGAGAGAGACAGAGAGAGAGAGAGAGAGAGAGAGAGAGAGAGAGAAAGTCTTCCAACTGCTGCTTCACTCCTAAATGGCCACAATAGCCAGAGCTGCGCCGATCTGAAGCTAGGAGCCAGTAGATTTCTCCAGGTCTGCCATGCAGATGCAGGGGCCCAAGGACTTGGGCTATCTTCTATTGCTTTCCCAGGCCACAGCAGAGCCCTGGATTGGAAGTGAAGCATATGGGATTCTGGCACTGCAGGTGGCAGCTTTACCTGCTACACCACAATGCAGGCTCCAAATAAATTTCTTTTTTAAAAAAGAAAATGATGAAAGAGATGTAAATGCTAACTTTGATCATCACAAATTGTCACACTGTACCACACACATATGTACAAATAAAATAATAATTTAAAAATAAAAATCTACTGCTTAATCAAAAAAATGATAGTGTATTATTGTGTAGTGATATCATAGCAGTTTTAGTTTGTAAAAATACTCTAAGATGTTTGAGTAATGACAAAATCACCTAATGATAGATTTCTCAGAACTTGCCCTTGTCATTAAGCAATAGGTAACTGTACTAGTATCTGTCCTTTTTTAAAAACAGATTTATTTGAAAGGGAGAGTTACAAAGAGGAGAGAGACACAGAGAGATCTTTTATACACTGATTCACTCTCCAAATGGCTGCAGCAACCAGGGCTGGGCCAAGCCAAATCCAGGAGCCAGGAGCTCCATCCAGATCTCCCAGTGGGTGCAAGGGCACAAGCACGTGGGCCATCTTCTGCTGCCTTGCTAGACCCATTAGCACTGGATAAAAGTGGAGCAGCTGGGACTCGAACCTGTGCCCAAACAGGATGCTTCTGTGACAGGCAACAGCTTAACCCACTAGGCCGAAATGCCAGCTCCAGCATTTGACTTTATTGTTGTTTCCTGGTTTCCTTTTTGCAGTTCCTGATAAAATTATAAAAACTTTAATTAAAAAATAATCTTTGAAGTAATCATGGAGGACAAGAAGGCTGTAACTTCTATCTTTAAAATCTTACTCCCAGCTTAACACTTTGGAATGATATTTCACAGTTTATTTTACTGAAAGATAATTTCTAAAGCTATGATTTCTACCTTGATATCTTTCTCTCTTCCTCCCTACCCCCTCTCTCTCCCTCTCGTTACTAAGCTGCTTGGACATAAGGTAAATTCTCTGAGAATAGAGGCCATTATTAAACAATTCCAGAGACCTGACATGCCTGACTTGCCCAAATACGTCCTAAATTTATACTTTTTATGCTCAGATCGAAGTTCAGATCTAAGTTCAAAGCTCTAAACTAGCAGCTCTAGTATCTTTATAGATTCTAAGGGCAAGGCTATGAATTTTTTACTTTTAGATGTATTTTTTTTAGTGTTCATAAAAGTCGGATCTCATAAATCTGCTAGCTTCCAAAAATCTGTGGCTTTTTGAATGGTGGCCCTTGTATTTCGATTTAAACCAAATGGGACCAAACTTATTACTTCTATTCTGAAAGGTCATTTTTCATCAAGATTGTATTAGAAAATAAATCATTTAAAGCCGTCTTTTGGATGGTTCCTTGCATGAATGTCTTAAGAACATGTAATAAGAGCATCTCTCAAAGCAAAGCATATTTGACCATCCATAGTGGTCTGAAGCTGCCACCTTCTGGCAGTGAGGAGATATTTCTCCGTATTCAGTATTCTGCGGAAATAGCATGACATAATTCCAACAGCCTGCACAACATCTTTTACTATCAAGGGGAGACCTGAAAGCACACCTCAGTAATATGCCTGCATCGTGCATTGTGCATCTGTGCATGTGTGGTGTGTGTGTGTGTGTGTGTGAAATATTAAATGTGGTTAATTAGAAGCAAGTCACTGCAGTAGAGTTCCAGGAAGCAAGCTTCTATTACAATCAGACAAGCCCTGGTACTGGAGACCAGGGCATTCTTATCTGATAAAGAAAATTGTGTGGACTGGAAACTCTGATTACAGTTTTTTAGTTGTCGTTCACTTCAACAGAATAAATGACAAGTACTTTATCGATGGCTTGCTTTGAGCCTAGTCAAATTAATTCATTACTGAAGAAACAGATTCTTAATCTGCTTATAAATACAAACTGAAGCGTTAAGTTGTCTTCCTCATGAAAATTCATATCGTTAAAATATTTAAGTGTATTTGTCATTTTTCTTTGTTTTCAAAGGTAAAATGAAATCTGTTTGATTGCACTGATAATTGGTAACAGATGCTAGTTTTTCAGTTTGGAGCAAACTCTTAGATAATTAAGCACCAAAATGCAGAGCCCTAGAAACTGTGTCAGCTGTGACCATCCATTGAGTTCCATGAATGAGCACTTTCCATTTGTCTAAGAAGTCCATTAAGATCTTCATTGTTTAGTGTTTTCTCTTATCCTTTCACATGGTGCTTTCCTACAAGTGAAGGGCGCCAGGGTTAAATGTTTAAAACGAGTAAAGTAGCTCTAAGAAAAGAAACTGGCAACTTCTGTTTTGCTGAGTAATTAAACAGGCTGCAGAGCCTGCTGGAGTCTTAGAACATAAGTGAAGATTAATGAAGCCTGAAAATGTGGGGTCCCTTGGTCTCCAAACAACGTACAAGGTGCCTCACTTCAACATCCTCCACACTGAACAGCTGCCCACTTTCAAAGCAAGCAAAACTGTAGTGCTCCTGCCTTAAGACAGCTTGACAAAATCTGCAACAAACAATTTAGCTTTAAAAATATTTTAAACTGGGGCTATCGCTGTGGTGCAGGTTAATCCTCGGCCTGCAGCACCAGCATCCTATATGGGCGCCGGTTCTAGTCCTTGATATCCTCTTCTGACCAACTCTATTCTGTGGCCTGGGAAGGCAGTAGAACATGACCCAAGAGTTGGGCCCCTGTGCCGGCATGGGAGACATGGAAGAAGCTCCTGGCTCCTAGCTTTGGATTGGCCTCGTTCTAGTCATTGCAGCCATTTGGGGAGTGAACCAAAGGATGGAAGACCTTTCTCTGTCTCTCCCTCTCTGTAATTCTACCTCTCAAATAAATAAATAAATAAAATATTCAAAAAAACAATTTTAAACTATTATTTTTGGTTCTCTGACCTTTGTAGCTGGCCTGCCCTTCACTCCTAGAACACACAGTTCCTCCGAGTGAGGGTGTGTATTCTAAGTCTAGTACTAGTTTCCATCCTCATTCAAGTGACCAAGCACCAGGAGTCCACACAGGGAATCATGGCTTAGGGTGCAGTCGCCAAAATGGGAAATGCGGCTTAGCTTCCTTTCGCTTCCCTCCTTCCCTAGGACTGATGGCGGGTCACTTCCGGTGGCTGCAGAGCTTTGATGGTTGTAGCTGTGAAGGAAACAGTGATAACAATAAAATTGTTCTCAAGTCATCTGTTCCCATTCCTGATTGTTAGTGCCATTGCCTTCCAAGAAGACCTGGGAAAATAGATGTCTTAATTTTGGAGTTGTAAGGGCACTTATGAGCCTCACCTGATTCCATTAGCATCAAGACTTCATTAATTTAACCAACTTTTCTTAGGAGAAATGGGGAGCTCTTCTAGAGCCCTCCTACATGTACATTTTTAAATGTACATTTAAATAAGGATTTTTGTTTATTCAAATTCAGCCTAGAAGATTTTGAATTAGTAATCTCTGTCTCCTAATCTTTACTGAACAACCCATTCAAATCTAAAATCATTCAGAGGTTTTTATTGCTTGACCAGCATTGTTCATTGTATATTCACACTGAGAAGGCGGTAAATGCCTGTTAGTGGCGGAGAATACTCCATGAGCCATATGGAACAGCAGTAGGATCATCATGTGTGGCTACTTCCTCACATCATTCATCTAATGTCAATGCATCTGTGTGTTTGTGTATGTGTGTGTGTGTGTGTTTGTGCATAGGTTGCCTTTCCTGAGGACTTCATATCTCCACTCCTTATCATTTTCTATAGATTCTTGCAAATTCCTTAGCTACATTCTCCCTTTCTTGCTTTTGCTCTATCTCACACAATTTCTGGAATAACGGTAAGATTTAGTCAGCCAGTATGACTGCATATTTCATGCAACCTTGACTTTCACATGTTGTCTATTGATTTAGCATGTATTATATACAATATAATTTTAATGATAAACAGCATGTGGCTGGTTGGAAATATTTGTGATCATTATATTTCTATTTCTATAGGCCCATACAAGAAAAAGATATTACTTTGGAAGTATATATACTATATATATATATATATATATATATATATATTTCCATTATGAAATTTTAAGAGGATATGGCCTGGAAAGTAACTGTATTCAAAAGGCAAAACTCTCTTGGGGCCACTGCTGTGGTGCAGCAGGTAAAGCCACCGCCTGAAGCACTGGCATCCCATATGGGTGCTGGTTCTAGTCCCAGCTGTTCCTCTTCAGATCCAGCTCTCTACTATGGCCTTGGGCCCCTGCACCTGCGTAGAAGACCCAAAAGAAGTCCTGGCTCCTGGCTTTGGATCAGCACAGCTCCGGCTGCAGCGGTCATCTGGGGAGTGAACCAGTGGATGGAAGACTGTTCTTTCTCTCTCTCTGCCTCTCAGTAATTTTGCCTTTCAAAAAAATAAGTAGGCCGGCGCCGTGGCTCAACAGGCTAATCCTCCGCCTTGCGGCGCCGGCACACCGGGTTCTAGTCCCGGTTGGGGCTCCGGATTCTGTCCCGGTTGCCCCTCTTCCAGGCCAGCCCTCTGCTGTGGCCCGGGAGTGCAGTGGAGGATGGCCCAAGTGCTCAGGCCCTGCACCCATGGGAGACCAGGAAAAAGCACCTAGCACCTGGCTCCTGCCATCGGATGAGCGCGGTGCGCCAACCGCGGCAGCCATTGGAGGGTGAACCAACGGCAAAGGAAGACCTTCTCTCTGTCTCTCTCTCTCACTGTCCACTCTGCCTGTCAAAAAAAAATAAAATAAAATAAATAAATAAATAAATAAATAAAATAAAAAATAAAAAATAAATAAATCCTTTTTTTAAAAAAGGCAAAGCCCCTCAAATTATTCTTGATAAAGAGCATTGAAAGATTTTAACAGAGTTTCGAGCCCCTCTCTCTCTAACAAAAATAAATTATATAATCATATTTCCCCATTTTCATTAACTTGTCTTTGATTATTTTAGTTTATGTAAATATTTTTAAAAGGCTCATTTAGTTCTATATGGTATTCTCAATCAGCCCTTTTAGAAGGTTTTAGTTTTTCTACTGTGAGAGGACATAAATATTTTTCTGTGTGTATATCATTTTAATTCAGAAATTTTTTTTTGGACAGGCAGAGTTAGACAGAGAGAAAGATCTTCCTTTCCCGTTGGTTCACCCCCCAAATGGCCGCTATGGCCAGTGCACTGCGCCAATCTGAAGCCAGGAGCCAGGTGCTTCCTCCTGGTCTCCCATGCGGGTGCAGGGCCCAAGTACTTGGGCCATCCTCCACTGCACTCCCAGGCCACAGCAGAGAGCTGGACTGGAAGAGGAGCAGCCAGGACTAGAACCCGGGGTGCCAGTGCTGCAGGCGGAGGATTAGTCAAGTGAGCCGTGGCGCCAGCCAATTCAGAAATGCTTTAAAAATATATTTATGTTTGGCATGTGGAGCAGGGGGGTTAAGTTGCCACTTGCAACTCTGACATCCCATATCAGAGTGCAGGTTCTAATACTGAGTGCTCTGTCTCCAATCCATCTTCTTCCTGATGTCCCTGGAAAAGCAATGGAGGACGACCCTAGGAGTTGAGCCCCTGCCATCCAAGTGGGAGACCTGGGTGAAATTTCTGACCCCTGGCTTTGGCCTGGCCAAGCCCTGGCTGCTCTGGCCTTTTAGTGAGTGAGCCAACCGAGAGAAGACATCTTCCTCTCTTTTGTCCTATGCTCTTCCTCCCTGTCATTCTGTTTCCAATTAAATAGGCAAATGTTTTTTTTTTTTTAAATAAAAATACACTTAAATAATTACATTAAAAACACGTAAAATGTTTTAAATTTACATTAAAATAAAGGCTATTTCCATCCTTGCATTCTTTATTTAATACCCTAAATATCATTTAGCAAGCTATAAATTATCAGAATTAATTTGTGTTAATTGTTCATGTTCTTTCAATTTGCCCACTTAGAAACAGACTGTATTTTGTATTTAAATTAGAAGAAACATTTTAAACTCATTTTTATTAAATTTGGTTACTTGTAAGATGAATGATAGGGAGATGAAAACATTCAAGTTCATCATTAAGAAAAAGGTTTCTGAATAATACTCATATATGTAAGTTTATTAACTTAAACATGATATATGCTAGCAATCTGTAATTTTTTAAATGGAACACAGAAATAAGCAATTTGCAATAGTTAAGAAAATACAGCATAATTAATGTTAAATTATGTTAGTTGCTACTTAAATATCTCAAATATTTCAAAATAGTTGAATAAGGCTGCTTGTATATATTTTATCCAGGTTTTTAACTTTTGTCATGAAACAATTCAAAGCATATCTAAGTCTAAGGAAAGTTAATTTGAACACTTGGTTTGATAATTGTGATAGCTTCAAAGAGTCATTCATACCCAAATAAAAAAAAAGTCATTATTGGCTGTTTTTTAATTAAGACACGATTTTTAAATTTTTAGAAACAAGCTATTGGAAAAACTTGCTGGAATACGGATAGTAGATATCTTTCTGGACATCAATCAATTTTTTTGACAAGTTACTTAAAGTAGCTTCTATTTTATATTCTATGGAAAAATTACAAATTCATCAAAAACTATTCATCTGTTTAGACAGCTAGGAACATTCTATTTCCAAACATTTTTTTGAGTGTCAAGATATGAAAAATTAACTTGGTATAAATTAGCATTCTTTGGATCAAAATTACCTAAGAGTCCAAAGATTGCTAAACATCTCTCTTTAAAACTCTTTCTGGGGGCTGGCACTGTGGCATAGTGGGTAAAACTGCCACCTGCAGAGCCGGCATCCCATATGCATGTCAGTTCCAGTCTCAGCTGCTCCACTTACAATCTGGCTCTCACTGTGCTGTGGCCTGGGAAAGCGGTAGAAGATAGCCCAAGACCTCGTGCCCCTGCACCTACGTGGGAACCTGGAGGAAGTTCCTGGCTCCTGGCTTCAGATCAGCACAGCTCTGGTTATTGCGGTCAATTTGGAAGTGAACCAACAGATAGAAGTCCTTTCTCTCTCTCTCGCTCTCTCTCTGCTTCTCCTTCTCTCTGTGTGTAACTCTGACTTTCAAAAAAATAAATAAATCTGAAAAAAAAAAAAACTCATGACCCAAGCTTTTCCCTGGAAATAGTATCTTTCCTCATTGTTAGCATGTCACACATAAGTGTTTTAAATATCTTCTAAAATAGAATTTTATCTGTTGTTAATAAAGGGAAAAAAAAAACAAAATTTGGATCGCTTATTTCTCTAAGTTGTGTGTTGTATAAAAGACTTTTATGAAAATCCTTACCTTTTTGCAAAGTATTTTAAGAATACTACCCAACAAAATCTAGTGCTCTTATTCCAACAACTTGCATGTGACATAAATAAAGTAAATCATGAGAGTCTATTCTCTAGTCTTCACTCAGGATGCTGGTTTACTCAACTATGCTCCATAACCATATGGTACTCTAGCCAATGGAATGAAACAGTGGCAGTCCATATAGAAAATACTAGAAATGCTGAATCACTTTCATTTCATCCAAATTTTACATGCAATTCTAAAGTCTAATATTTCTTTAAATAACTCATTAGGACATTTTGCCCACTGATAAGAAAACCAGATCCTCATAATCAACAAATATTCACGTCCCATATTCTAGAAGTCTGAAAACTCACTTAACAAAGAAATCATTAACAGCTAAGTCTTCATAGCACAAGCTCTGTGTATTTAGAGAATTTCAGCAATTAACTCTCCAGAAAACTGTACCTCCTTTAAAGAACTTAAAGAGTTATGACAATACCATGACCTCTTTTAAATGCTTGCTCTTAGTTCCCTTTCAAATACTATTTTTTGATTTTGCTAGTTTATGAGATGAGGGTACAAGTTTTCCTCCTTTACTAAGTGTCATAACTCATACTTCCCTCTGATCTGCCGTGACCTGCTACCTACAAGGTATACCTTGGAGTTTATCTGCAGTGCAGGTGGCAAGACAACCTGTAACTGTGACCTGTTAATACACTGGAGTGTGGAGACTCCAGCTTTCCTGGCATGCTCCCTACTGCCAACCTGAACTCAGTTTTCAACAGGTAAGTTTTGTATTAGAACAACACACTTTGGTGTTTCCTTACCTTGGGAACCCTATTGTAGCATGTGTGAAGGAGTTTTCTCAAGTACTTTGAAAGTGACTTGTATTGAAAAACCGTTAGTTAAAAAAAAAAAAAACTTTTAAAAACTAATATGTATATATTATCCATATATATCTACATATTATATGTAGATATACATATTATTGCACTCAAAGAACAGTTAAATTAATTCTCCATTCTTATTAACTAGGTTACTGGAAACCTCTTTTAAATAAATAAAGATTAAAATGTCAATGAGTGGTTTGAACTTATTTAGTAATCTGCTATATTCCTGTTTCCATCAAAATGGTGAAAGGTCACATCTGATTGAAAAATCCATCAGTGAATATCAGATTCAACAATACAATAACAAAAAGATAAAGATGTATAATTTTGTTGACAGCTAAGTTTGGTTATTTGAATCTTGTCAGCTTCCAGATACCTTATCGTTATTTGGAAGTACCAACTAAAAGATTCTTCCTTTAACAGCATAAGCATTATTGTGCATTTAATATGATTTCCTGCTGTCTCTGGGAAAAATGAAAAGGAGTTCAAATCAAGATGTGAAATGGTGTGAAAGGCATATTAAAAAGCCAAGCTCTAAAAACTGTTTTTATCACCCAGCAATATAACTAAAATGATGAGAAATATTTAAGCACAATCTATAAAATAGACACATAATAGACTTCTAGAAAATGGTTATATATTTCAGACAAAGGGGAATGCAATTTCCAATGTTGTTTGTGTATGTGTGTTTTGGGAGAAAAAAACTAAAGTGCTGGTGAATGAATTCCACATGCACATCAAACTTCTTTCCTATCTCACAGAATGTGATTCAAGATTACATGATGAATCACTGCTTATTCAATCTATTTCATGCAAGCATAAACAAGAAAGCAATGGATAGCTAAGAAATTATTGCCAGACTATGTTCCCTGGCCTCTTGAAAATTATTTCATACAGTTTACTAAACATATCAAATCCAGCAGGATATAGAACTGGCAGAAATGAGACCATTGCCAGGATAATTTAGTTTCAAACCTTGGTAAAATTCAAGATTTAATCAAGTATGGTCTTGGCTTTCAGGAGATTGCCACATTAAGAGACATGAACTGGCCAATATCTATTCTGTGATGCCATAATTGCACCCCTTTTGCTGAGTGATTGCTAGGCTGGGCAGCTGTAACTTAAAGGAGCTCAAGGTGGTTTGCCATACTGACCCAAGTCCCAAGAACACCAGAGAGAGGAGTGCTTCCCCACTTCCAAGTCTCGATGATGTATTGTGGAAACTTATATAAAGTTTAAGTTAATTAATAATGATGATGAATAGATTGATAAGGCATGTTTATGTGTCTGTTCTGTATTAATTATGTTATCTTATAATAAATAAAGATTTTAATTTTCAGAAAATACAAAAAATGAACATTTAGAGATTGTTTATGACTTCATATGTACTCACTCATGCAATATATTGTGCTAGATACTGAAAGACTCTGTGACCAATACCTGGTCCCTCATCTGGGAATTTTTATACTGGAAGGAGAAACTGATAAGTAAGCAGGCAATTCAGTAGGTTTTCTAATGTGCACAATAATGGACACCTAGGGAAGTATTATTATTATTATTATTATTATATCAGTTACTTTAGGTGCATTAGAGTAGTCAGGAGACACTTTCTAGTCTAACTGACCACCAGAAGACTTTATTAAAGGCAATGGAGAAATGGGTGAGAGAAACAGAAGATTCCAGATGATGTGAATTGTTCAGAATGCACTGAGCCCAGTACACTGAAGGGGACTTCATAAGTATTTCAGTGAGGCTGGAATGTAAACATTGAGAGGGGAATATGGAAACAGATAAAAACAAAGGGAGAAGCATAGGCCTTGAATTGATATTGTCAAGTCTGAACTCTATCTTGAAAACAGATAAGCTTCAATTGTTATTACTATGCGTATTATACACAAAAGAATTTGAGATTCAGAAATCATATTTGGGTTTTAAGTAACTTTGTATATCATTCTGGGTCCTGGCAGGAAACACATTGCACACTGGCCATGGGTCACAGAAGAATGTTAAATAAATGAGTATTGTCAAAGTTGGGTTCAAAGTGTAAAGACAACAAGGCAACCATCCAAATAAAAAGTCAAGTAGAGAGAAAAATAAGAACTCAAAGAGAAAACATGTGTGGAAGCGGCCATCTCACATTCACTGAAGGAAAGTCCCTTAAACTCTGTACCCAGCATGAATGCAGCAGGAGAAATTAAAACTTTGATCCCACTTTGCATTGTTTGAACCCAACTGGAAGCCACATATAAGGAAGTATTTGGATGCAGTCAGGTCACAGGGCTTGGTGGAGAAAGGGAGAGAAAACAACTAAGGAAGCAAACATGGCAAGGAAGAGAGTTTGAACTTGAAACTCTTCTACTGTCGCCAACATCCAAATCGTTAGACATAGTGCATAAAATAAAACAGAACGTTAACTTTCCAGACAACTTTAAAATTTAAAAGGCAATGCCATTTAAGTGTCTACAGAAGCAAGAAAGTCTATTAAGAAGATGTTTAAAGAATTGAATTATTATTAAAAATAAAGATCTAGAAATTGATGGTGATGAAAACCGGGCTATAGAATTTGGGCAGTGGTATATGCCTTTATGTTCCCATGTTTTTGGTGCTATAAGTAAGAATTTAAAAGAATGAATTTGTATTCATTTTAATTTGAAATGACTATAAGAATACCTTGAATTTAGTGTTAGAGTTTCTAAGATAATTAGAATTCATGCAATTTCCAATTCATTTATTTTACTAGTAAGTTAATTTACCAGTATAAATTAGCTTAAAGAATAAAAAATGTGCTTTATAATTTCATTTTTCCCTTTGAGATACAAAAGTATGCTTTTCTATTTCCAAAAATTAGATGTTTAACTTGTCCTGAACCTTAGTTAAATTTAAAGAAAATTTCACTTCATACTTTATTTTGAAAAGATGCTATTTAGCCCAATACAATATATTATAAAAAGTTTTAAACAACCCTATGGATGGTAATATATTATTTTAATAATAAAAAGAACATCACTCATTATGTAACACACCATGCTTCTAGAAGGAATAGAAAAATTGACATACAGAACAGCACACAGAGGTACTATAATGGAAGACCAGACATTGTCTTGTTTTTATAGAGGCATAACACATTCTCACCCAACTTCCCTGGACCTCAATTTCTTTCTTCAGAAACCGAGAGAATTAAATTGGATGACTACTGAGTTTCACTCCACCTCTGGAATTCCGTGATTCCTGGGTCATTTAACCAGCATATCTGTGATTAGCTGTGTTCCACCAGTAATACAGAAGAGAAAAGCCCTAGATTCCTTCACTTAGATGCTGTTAACCAAATGTGAAAGTTGGGGCCTATCGGCAAGTAAATTAGGGACAATAATACTAAATTCCTCATAGAATTGTTGGGAAAATTAATTGAAAATATATCCAAAATGAGTCTGGAAGACATTTAGTATTGCTGTATAACAGAGGTATTAAATACCGCTGCCCCTCTAGGAATCTGAATAATTGCAATAAACATTCTCTATTCTGTAATGTAACGCCTTGAAGAGGCTCTTTTTTCTCACCGGGTGTTGTTCCCAGTCCCTAGGGAACTATATTTGCTGAAGAAATTACATGTGCTTCATGGTTTACCAATATTTTATCACTGAGTGCTATCATGTACACTAGAGCAAGAAAGAAACATATAAACATGGAAATATGCTGAGAATACAACAGGAGGCTAACAGAATTCACAGGCTTTCTTCTGAAAACCCAACCTCAACCTCATCCCAACTCTTGTCTGAAAAATGGAAGGAAGTTAACAAATTAGAAAACATTAGTGAAAACTGTGAGAATCTCCTGGGGAGACAAAATGTATTTGCATTTAGGTTGCATTATGGGAGTGCAATGCCTATAGTCAAAGAAGGGCAAGTAATTTAGGGGGGCTTCCCCTGAGGACAATATTGTTCATAGGATTTTTTTTTCTTTTCCTGCATTTTCCGTGGGAAGATCAACACTTGCCCTTCTCTAGTGGAAGCAATGGGAGTATAATAATAGGTGATAATAATTCATACTGGTATGGTGCAAGAGTAAGAAGTATAGGTATTTCTCATTTCAAGGGTTCTCTCTGTTACATATACTTGGATACATAAACTCAATTCTCAGTGAACTCTTAGAAAACTGGCATTAACTAAATGGGCAAGGTCTCTGAAGAGGATCAAATGCAGAACGTCCCATCTCAGGTTATACCAAAGAGACATTCCACATTGACTCTCTCAATTCTTACCTTACTCCTAACTCTCTAGGGGCAGGCAAAGTAAGGATTTATGCTTTAGCTTGTGGGATGAAAACACTATGTAATTGATATGCATAGGAAAATATGAGGGCTTCTGAAAATGACAAGACTTCCGACATCATCAAAGCACCAATATTACAAAAGAGAATAATCATCCTGAAAAACATGTACACATTAAAGCCAGATTTGAGTTCCAGATTCAACAAGAGTTAAAATAAGGGCACTTAAAATTTCAAAGAGTAAGAGAGAAAGGTGGCATGACATATAAATTAGCATTTATAAGAAGAAAACTGGGAATATAAAACATAGGAGTATTAATCTTTGTAAAGCATTGAAAGGTGTTGAAGAGGAAAGTGTCAGTGAGTTGAAAGGACCAGATGGAAAGATTTCCTAGGAAACACTGGGAATGAATGAAGAGACTATGACAAGTGAAAACAGCCACATAGGTGGATAGAAACAGCACTGTAAAATACTGCATAGAAGCAGTCACAAAAATGAACAGGAGGACATAGTTGATAAATATTAACTCAGATATTAACTGAATCAAGGGAAATGAATAACATCGGCATGGGGAAAGCCTGGGTAGTGTCCATTGCCAAGCAAGATAAACAGGAGAATAAAATCTGAAAAAAAAGAATAGTGAAAGTTTGAGAATTTTAAGTTCAAGAGATACTTCTATACACTTCCAGGAAAACAAGGAAAAATAATCAAGTTTTAAACAGATTTCTTAACAACATATGTACTGCACGAAGAAAATAGCCTAATATATACAGGGCACTTAAGTAAAGCAAAAGATTCAAGATGTCAAATGTCAAAATAAAGACATTCTTACACATAAATGGCTCCAAGGTATTCCCACAAGAGCATCTTTGAAAACTGTATCAAAATATTGCAGCAAGAGGAATTAATCCAGAAAAATTGTACTAGAAACAAGGATAAGTAAAGAATATGAAAACAATGCAATCACTCTGCAGATGGATCACAGTGGGCTGATCTCTGACTTCATCCCTCTAGGACTCATTCTTTTCAGGACTTTACCACAGGCACTGTTGTTACTGTTTTGTCAGCCACTCCTATTTTCCATGAGATACGTGTCGACTTAGAGCAAGCACACTCGGAAAATTCTAGCTATGTAAAAATTAATGAAGGGTGTTTACTACCTGAGTGCTACTAAATAAATGACATTTAACATTGTAAATTTCACATTATAAATTTTGATTCAAATTTTAAAAATGAACTATATTTCTAACTTTGTGATAGACACATAGTGACAGTGAAAAAAATTGTGTGTGGGGGAGGGGGTGAGGGTGAGGGTCCAGGACAGGCATTTAACCTAGGGATCTTTGATGCTGGGTAAGATGCCCACTTCTGTCACTTTAATTCTTAGAGTTGAAACCTGGTTGACACTCAGAACTCCAAGTTTCTTCTAATGTACACACTTAAGTAGTTGGATTTTTGCCACCCATGTGAGAGACCTGATTGAGTTCCTGGTTCCTGGCTTCAGCCAGTCCCAGATGTTTTGATTATTTGGAAAGTGAACCAGCATAGGAGAGCACTCTTTTTGTCTGTCTTTTTTCCTGTCTTCCTGACTCTGAACTAGTTAAATCATTCTTTTTATCCAGCACATTTATCAATGATCCTAGCATAAGCAAAGATGATTATCTTTAAAACTCCCTGAATACATCTATACATTTGCAAGAGTACTATATTATTTTTTATCACAAATAATAGTCAAATGCCTCTAGTGGTTATGAGCTGGATTAGAGATTTCATTCAAATGCTTTCTCCTCCTCTGATATTATTAGAATGTTTTTGAAATTTAAAGTTTTCCAGTACATCTAGCTTCAGCTATTGGGACACATAAACAGGAATTCATTCTTAATATGAAAATTTGCTTCCTGGAAAAAATACAGGATCAAATAATCAGTTAAAATTTAATTTCTAAATATATGTGCATTGCTGGTATTTACATGACAAAAGTGACAATATTAGACACAACCACCTGAATAATTTAGAACATTAAATTATTTTTGGAGGATTAGTATGTTGGCATAAATCTAGTTTCTATCTTTGATAGCCAATATTTCTTACCTTCAATAAAATCAACAACAAAACAAAGCAAAAAGAAAACCCTTCCTGTTGGGCAAAGAATTGTTACTGTTAAGGCTGATGTGAATCCCAAGAACAACCAGATGAAAAGATGAGTTTAGCCAAGTTTAACGAAAAGAAATAATGAACAGAAGTATACCTGTCAGCCAGGAGAGACTCAGAGTTCAGACTGGATTTTTTATGGATATAGCATGGGTGTCCCAATTCTTCTCTCCTCTACTTTCTTCCTAGAAATTGTGGGTGGGGGATTTTTGGGTGTAGAGATGTAGAGTTTTCCAAAATTCTCCTATGGGCCTATTAGCACACTACCAATCCCATACTCTTCAGCCCTTCTTATATACATAAGCTAACATATACCTAGCTACCTTAACATTAGGAGACTTGATTTGAGTTTTATCATTATCCTCGGAAATTCTTTAGAGAGACCCATGTGTTGCTCATTTTAAATATTCTGTATTTTACTTTATTAATTCAATTTAAAAATAGATTTAAATTTTATAATCTGAATTATCAGCTATTTCTCTGTAAGAATTCACATTATGGGCTTTGGAAAGGGCTAAAGAAAAGTCATTGAAATTCTGCTAACTAAATTCAAGGCCATTATTCTTGGTAAACTGAGTTTTCCTTGCTCTTCCTACTGAGCTCACCATTGTATATACTGGGAGGGAGAATAGTGAATAAGAATTACTACTAGAAGAAAGCCAAGGTAAGTTTCCACCCACTCACCAAAACTTGTGTTGTTTTTTAAACTTAAAGTGGAATAAGCATTTTCGTTCAATCACTTATATTGGTTTTAAATGGCTACATTTTAATTGCCCACTTTATCACTAGCTGCTAATGAAAGCTTGCATGTTTGGGAAGTAAATGACCTTATTTAAAAATATCTTCAGTAGATGTTCTACAAGATCTGTTCTTACAACTTTAAGCCCTGGATATTCTTATTAAAAATAAATAAATCTTTATATTTAGAAATAATTTCAAACTTTTAAAGTTCTAACAACAGTACAAAGAACACCCTTATATCTGTTACCCCAATTAACCAATTGTTAATATTTTACTTGACATGCTTTGTAATTTACTCACCTTCTATCACATCAAGGAAAGGCACATCAAACAAATATTTTAGTGTTTACGAGAGTGTTGCATTCTATCAGTTGCTATCAGTGTCTAATATATGCTTGGCTGGGCTAGAGGCTTTGCTCTGATTCCCATCTAAGAACTATTTCATTGATTTTTTGTTTTGTTTTGTTTTGTTTTACTTAACCCAATCATCCCATTTATAGTAATTTTTTTTTCCAGAATCAAGTTGAATGTCAGGTATCACATTCTTTCAGTTCATTTTAGCCAGAACAGTTTTTCAGCATTTCTATGTCTTAAGTGACATTGAATTTTTCTCAATAATCTCTACTCTCATCTCCCTTTTAAATAAAATGTTATTCATTTCATTTGTCTGATGTTTCCTCGTGATTAGATTCAGATTATGTGTTCCCGGATGTAATAGAGCATCAGGGATGCTGTGTCCTTCTCAGTGTTTCATATCAAGAGATGAATTAAGCTAATCTGTTCCTATTTGTGAAATTAATTTTGATTACCCACTCCAGGTGCTGTGCTAGTCCAAGCAGCCTATAGTTTTTTCCCCTTGCTGCTTATAAGAAATCAGTTGTGATACATACTTTGGATCAAATATCCTGCTCTTCATTAAAATTTCTGTCTCACATGAAGCACCCACTTATGACTCTTGCCTCATCTGGTCTTTACTGTGATGATTACAAATAGAGGAATTCCCATCTACAACATTTGTCCTGTATTTAATGCTCAACATTTGAGACATTAATAAGATTAACAAGATCTTCATTCTCCCTTTTCACATACTTCTTTTTAGACTCTAAATTTCTATCCCAGATTATTGTCTTTTACTTAAAGAATTCTAAATTCAGGCACAAATATGACATGCAGCATGGTAAAGTTTATTTACATAAGGACAATACACAGGTACATGAAGGCTTTATTTAGAGAGAGTGGATCAGAAAGGTAAACAGAAACTTCCTTATCCCACTCACCTTGGATCTACAAGGAGAACAACAAAGACAAAGAAAAAGAGAGAGAGAGAGAGAGAGAGCCCCTTCACCTTTACTAGGCTTCTTATGAACTTAGAAAAGGGGAGTGGTTCTCCCAGGTCCCAGGTAAGCGGAGTTACATCCAGGGAAGGGGTCATCTGATTGACAGCTGAGTGGATAGAAATACATGGAGTGGGGGATATGTGGCTCCCAGCTCTTGAACTTAATCTGTCTCCCTGACTTTTCCCACATTATTACCCTCAAAGATTTCTTATTCTTAATCTTATGGAAATGCTAAAGGAAGTAAACTCATCATATTTTCTGTATCTATTTCCTGCTGATCACGGGCATAGATCCTACCTGTTATGGGTCTGGAAATCTCTTCTTATCCCATCTAATGAATCTGTTTAATGAGCTGGAGAATTTTCATTCACCGCCAATAGCTATGTTCCCCGCCTAGGCATCATTACTTTTAGAAGTTGTTGAATTCTGAAACACGTAAGTTTATCAATCAATATGAGCAAAACTGGAAGAAAACAATTGCAAGTGGAGTACCCTTTAAGATGGGAATAAATATTTTACTGTTTATTCCCAAATAGTGGGTGGTGATAGGTTGTCTTTGTGCAGACTGTAAAACCATTTAGCCTGAGTGTAGAGATTTTTAATATCTCTTTCAGTAAACATACTACTGTTAGAGCAGAGGTGACAGTTCCCACTCTTCAGTCACATATTTTCGTAATGATTTTCCACTGAGAGGCCATTGGAAGCGTAACTTTATTATCTAATGTCCATGATCCACTAAAACCTTTAGTAAAACTTTATTATTAGTCCTATTTAATCTCAGACTCAGTATAGTGAGGCTCTTTAGACATTACCACAGGCTGAGGCAGCAGAGCCATTTTCATAGCTTCCTGGAAAACAGCTATTTTTGCTGCTTTATCTGCCAGCCTTTCCCTTGCTAACATGCTCTCTTCCTTCTTATGTCCCTTACAGTGAATGACAGCCACTTCTGAAGGTTCCATTACTGCCTGAAGTACAGTTAATATCTCCTTTCCATATTTAACAGAGGTATTCTTTGTAGTTAATAGCCCTTTTCTCTCCAAATATGTGCATGTGCATGTGAGACAAGAAAATCATATTTGGAAACTTCTTAGGTTAATATATTGTATTAATATATTTAACTTTTTTTTTTTTTGTGACAGGCAGAGTGGACAGTGAGAGAGAGAGAGACAGAGAGAAAGGTCTTCCTTTGCCGTTGGTTCACCCTCCAATGGCTGCCGCAGATGGCGCGCTGCAGCCGGCACACCGCACTCATCCGATGGCAGGAGCCAGGCGCTAGGTGCTTTTTCCTGGTCTCCCATGGGGTGCAGGGCCCAAGCACCTGGGCCATCCTCCACTGCACTCCCGGGCCACAGCAGAGGGCTGGCCTGGAAGAGGGGCAACCGAGACAGAATCCGGCGCCCCGACCGGGACTAGAACCCGGTGTGCCGGCGCCGCAAGGCGGAGGATTAGCCTGTTGAGCCACGGCGCCGGCCAAATATATTGTATTAATATATTAATTATTAATTTAAAATATTATATTTATTACATATTAATGTAATAATTAATATTAGTATCACTGATTATTTAATAATCCAAATAGACAAAGCACACAGAACTCCTAACAGAAATGACCAGAAAAGAATTTCACTACAATACATTGTAGTAACACTACATGTGTGACTACATGTGTGCATGAGAAATGTGCATGAGAAAATTCTAGATTACTTTCAGAAGATCTCCAATTAGACTCAGAGCTGACGTATCATCAGAACCCCTACAAGCAAGAATGAAATGGCAAGAATTAGTCCAAGTTTTAAAAGAAAAAAAGAAACTTCCAACCTGGAATATTGTACCCTGCAAAGATCTCATTTATGAATGGAGGTGAAATAAAGATCTTCCATAACAAACAGAAATTGAAAGAATTTGTCACCACTTGTCCAGCCTTACAAAAGATACTTAAATGTGTGCTACACACAGAAAGGTAGCCATCATTATGAAAGAATGTAAAGGCAGAAGATTCCCCAGTAAAATACAAAAGAAATCCAAAGTTAACAATAGGAATAATTATGGAAAAATGACAAGATCCAGCTGTTACATATCAATAGTCACCTTGAATGTAAATGGCCACAACTCTCCAGTTAAAATATACAGATTGGCTGAATTGATTTGCTGCCTACAAAAACACATCTCACCAACAGACACATGCAGAATGAAAGTGAAAGAATGGAAAAATTTTTTCCATGCTAACAGAAAACAAAAAGGGCAGGTGTTGCCACCCTAATATCAGACAAAGTAGACTTTAATATAAAAACTGTTAAAAGAGACAAAGAAGGACACTATGTAATGATTAAGGGATCAAGTCAATAGGAAGATGTGACTATAATAAGTATATACATACTCAATAACTTGGTGCCTGGTTATTTAAAAGAAATGTCAATGTATCTAAAGGGAGACATAGACTCCAGTACAAAAGTAACAAAGTAACTTTCAACAATGGACAGATCAACTAGACAGAAAATCAGCAAGAAAAAAACAGAGCTAATTGACACTATAAACCAAATGGCCCTAACTGATATCTACAGAACTTTTCACCTCACAGTTACAGAATACACATTCTTCTCATTAGTGCATGGAACTTTATCTAAGACCATATACTAGCCTATAAAGCAAATGTCAGCAAATTCAAAACAATCAAAATCACACCATGAATCTTCTCTGACCACAATGGAATGAAGCTGGAAATCAACAATTCAAAAATCTCTAGATCAAATGCAAACACATGGAGACTGAACATGTTCCTGAATGAACAGTGAGTCACAGAAAAAATCAAAACAGAAAACAAAAAAATTTGTGGCAACAAATTAAGATGACAATACAACATATTGAAATTATGGGATACAGCAAAAGCAGTCTTAAGAAGGAAGTTTATAGTAATTGGTGACTTCATGAAGAAAATGGAGAGGTATCAAATAAATGAGCTATTAATGCATCTCAATCAGCGCCATCTCAAGGACCTAGAAAAGCAACAACAAACCAAATCTCAAATTAGTGGGAGGAAAAAAAATAATTAAAATTAGAGAAGAGAGTCTGTCAATGTGATCTAGTAGGTTAATCCTTTGCCTGTGGCGCTGGCATCTCATATGAGTTCCGATTCTATTTCTATTTGCTCCTCTTCTGATCCAGCTCTCTGCTACGGCCTAGGAAAGCAGTGGATGATGGCCCATCCGAAGCGAGGAGTCAGGTGCTTCCTCCTGGTCTCCCATGCAGGTGCAGGGCTCAAGCACTTGGGCCAACTTCCACTGCCTTCCCAGGCCACAGCAAAGAGCTGGACTGGAAGAGGAGCAACCAGGACAGAACTGGCGCCCCAAATGGGACTAGAACCCAGGGTGCTGGTGCCACAGGCGGAGGATTAGCCAAGTGAGCCGTGGTGCCAACCAGGCCTAAGTAAATTTATAGAACTGAAATCACACAAAGTATGTCCCATGACCCAAGGATAGATAATAAAAATATTTGGATTTAGATGAAATGGAGAAGGTGAAAAACCACATCTTTACAAAACATCACAAGAACAAATAGACAAATCTTAATAGTACTATGACTATAAAAGAAACTGAATATCTATACTACAGAATTTAAAATCTTCAACAAGAAAAATCCAAGCTTCACACTCATTTGCAAGTAAAGTTTAACAAACATTTACAGAAGAAATAATAGCAATGTGTCATAAAGAGACAGTATTTTGCAATCCATTTTATGAAGACAGCATAACGTGGACATAAACACTTGATAAGGGTATTACAATAAAATAAAATTATAAGTAAATAACTCATGAACATAGTTGCAAAATATTTCTAAATAAATATTACCATGGCATGGGTGGTTTGACCTACTAGTTAAGACCTCTTTGATATGGTATGCCCACAACCCATGTCAGAATGCCTGGGTTCAAGTCCCACTTCTGCTCCCAACTGCAGCTTTCTGCTAATGAGAGACAGCAAGTGATGGTTTCCTGCCCTACCATCCATTTAGGAGATCTAGATTATGTTCTAGACTCCTGGTTTCAAGTTGGCAGAGCCCTAGCTGTGATTATGCCAGTGGATTAGATCTCTCTCTCTCTCTCTCTCTGTGTATGTCTCACTCTGTCTCTCTTTCTCTCTGTCTGACGAATTGGGAAAAAAAAAAACTAAGGAGAAAATGTTAGAGGAAGAAATCCCATGACAAATACTAAATGCAATATTTTTATGGTTTGAATATTAATTGATAAGTCCAACAAATACCCATGTGTTTAAGTCTTAGTCTCCAAATTCTTGTTTATGGTACTACAAGTGTATAAATTTAATTCAAATATGATGTATAGAGATGAAGCCTCTGGGTAGTGAACAGATTGGAACACAGTTTTAGGGTGCAATCCTCATGATCAAATCATGGTATCATTATAAGGAGAGATGCAGGTACCTGTGCTCCCTCTTGCTACATGGTGCTCTGCTTTGAGAATCTGCCATCAAAAAATGCTGTCTTCAGAAGGCGAACCCCACTCAGTTTTGGACTGTAAACCTCCAAAACCATGAGCCAAAATAAATCAC
Organism: Sylvilagus floridanus; assembly: GCA_949820135.1. Classification (NCBI taxonomy): domain Eukaryota; kingdom Metazoa; phylum Chordata; class Mammalia; order Lagomorpha; family Leporidae; genus Sylvilagus; species Sylvilagus floridanus. The sequence continues at coordinate 39,821,168 of OX463243.1, forward strand.
CTTACTTTACAAATCATTTAAATATTTTGTTATAGTAACAAAAAATTGACTAATATAGGTACAGAATAAGGTTATCCCCAAAACCCAAGATTGGGTTAGATATTAAAAATAAACCCATAGAATTTAATGTGTTACCTGAATGAAGGTGAGGAAGCATACAATAATCTTAAGAAATTAGAAAAGATTCAGTCCCCAATTATGATCTTTAATAAGTCTCAGCAAATTAGCAGTAAAAGAAGATTTTTGTTGATGTCATTTATTTTATATGCTAAAAACCTACAAATAACATTATAATTATGTGTAAATTGTTCAATTTTTCCCCTGCATTTAAGAATAAGGAAAAAATCCCTACTATTACCATTTGTGGTCAACATTGTGTTGGAGGGCTTATTAGTGCAATAAACATAGCAAAGTAAATAAAAGGAAAAAAATATTGAGAGATAAAAGACAAATTTACTGTATAAATGAATGACATAATGGTTTGCACAGAAAATTTTTAAAGAATCTATAAAGAATAATTTTAGAATTAATATAATTTAATATGGTAGCTGAATTTAAGCTTGGCATGTATAAATTACATTTCTGAATTGCATATACTAAAGACAGAAAACATAAGAAATAAAAATTTAAATGACATTTAGATTCCCACTATTAATTTTAAAGTATCTTTGGCTAAATTAAAGATATACTCAATCTCAAAAGAGGTAATCACAAATAAACCTGAGGAAACTTAAAATGAAAATGGAAAGTGTAGAACAAGTGAAAAAATCCTATCCTTTGTGGGTAGGGGTCTAAATTTGAACAATATCCTAGGGAAAATTTTGACATTGTCTGCTAACATTGAATATCACATAATCTATGACACAATTGCACTTTGAAGTTTACACACAAGAGAAATGCTTACTTTCATTCATCAAATACAATACACAAATGTCCATTCATAGTAGTGTTCTTGGAATAGCCTCATACTGGAAACAATACAACTACTCAGTTAAGTTGAATGGCTGACACATTATGGTATCCAGTGATCTATAAGAAATATTAGAAATAGTTTATCCCATATATGTTAAGTTGATTTATCATTAAAATCAATCATTGATTACATATTTATAAATTATATAATTATATAAAAAGCAGTAGCTATTCAATAAACAGAATAGAAAATACCTATTAAAAAATAGAATACATCTTCTACTGCAAACCACATGGTTGAATCTGAAGTATATTTTGTGGAAAAGCCCAGAATCCTCTTAGTATGGAGAAGCATCTTAAAACAGATGTGTGAACTTTTGTGGTATGGAAAATGTTCTATATATTGCTCTACATAGTGGTTATGTAAGTGAATATGAACGTAAAATAATCAAGTTGTACATTTAAGATTTAGACACCTTATTATTCTTAGGTGTTTAAATTTTAACTGAAAAGTGATCCCTGTGAAATATAAGAGTGGGAATAAGAGAGGGAGGAGATGTACAATTTGGGACATGCTCAATCGGAACTGCCCCAAATGATGGAGTTAGAATTGTGCCAGGGGATTCCAATACAATCCCATCAAGGTGGCATGTACCAAGACCATCTCACTAGTCCCAGTGATCAATTTCAGTTCACAATTGATCACACTGATAGGTCTAAGAGTCAAAGGGATCACACAAACAAGACTAGTGTCTGCTAACACTAACTGATAGAGTCAAAAAGGGAGAGAATGATCCATCATGGGAAGCGGGAGACACAGCAGACTCAGAATGGCAGATGTCCTAAACAGCACTCTGGCCTCAGAATCAGCCCTTAAGGCATTCGGATCTGGCTCAAGAGCCCATGAGAATATTTTAGGCATGGAAAGCTAAGACACTCTGAAAAACAAAAAAAAAAAAGAAGACCTAAATGAAAGATCTCTGCGAGTGAGATCCCAGTGGAAAGAACAGGGCCATCAAAGAAGGAGGTACCTTTCTCTGAAGGGAGGAGAGAACTTCCACTTTGACTATGACCCTGTTGGAATGAGATCGAAGTCGGTGAACCCTAAAGGCTTCCATAGCCTCGGCAACTCATGACTAGAGCCTAGGGAGATTACTGACGCCATAAACAAGAGTGTCAAATTGTTAAATCAACATCAGGAGTCACTGTGTACTTACGTCTCATGAGGAATCTGTCCTTAATGTGTTATCCAATGTGAAATAATGCTATTACTAGTACTGAAACAGTATTTTTACACTTTGTTTTTCTGTGTGGATGCAAACTGATGAAATCTTTACGTAGTATATACTGAATCGATCTTCGGTATATAAAGATAATTGAAAATGATTGAAAATCTTGGTGTTAAATTGGAAATTGCATAGATAATTAATCAATTCTTTAAAAAAATCTTGTAGGATCTCTGTCCTTAATGTGCTGTTCATTGTGAATTAATACTATAACTAGTACTCCAACAATATTTTCACTTTGTGTCTCTATGTGAGGGCAAACTGTTGAAATCTTTACGTAATATGTACTAAACTGATCTTCTGTGTATAAAGAGAATTGAAAATGAATCTTGATGTGAATGGAAGGGGAGAGGGAGCGGGAAAGAGGAGGGTAGCCGGAGGGAGGGAAGTTGTGTGTGGGGGAGCCATTGTAATCCATAAGCTGTACTTTGGAAATTTATATTCTTTAAATAAAAGCTTTATATATAAAAAAAAAAAGAAAAAAAAGATTTAGACACCTTGCCACTTTTGAATTATACTTATATTTGTGAAAAAGCCAGGAGAGATGTTGCAGAAGAATACAATCCATCACCTTCAGCTAAAACTGTCTTATGAGGATTTTCCTCATTGCAGTTCATCTTTATTGTTAATATTAGTTTATAAGCATGTTTTCAACTATTGATTATTCACCATATGACACTAGCACACAAATCAGAAGATCCTATCTCTCATTGTACCCTCAGTTTCTAATTCATCGCCTGAGTCTCTGACTCAATATCTAGTTCATTTTATGTAATAAGCACAAAACAACGAACATAAATTGTGATTGTGATGAATAAATATTAACACCCATGAATCTGCAACCTAGGACAATGCCAGGAAATAGCACATTTTAGAAAATACTATTTTCTTTTACTTTTTAGTAATACAAGTTAGTTTTATTCTTAATATGAAGGATTTACACCAAACAGCTTATTTTATTGTCTGGCAAAATTCTGTCTGTGAAATGCATGGGGAAGTTCCTATTAATAATATGGATTTTTATTAAATTACAGTTTAAAGGATATGACAGAACCATGTGTCAGTGATCAAATAGCAGAAGCCTGCACAACCCTGAGATTTCATTAAAGGTGAGCTATGCTGGGTGTAGCACTTAATTTCACTTTGTTTTAAAATAAATATGGTTAAGGAAACAATAGCTGAAGTATATAATAGAAAATATTTTCAAACAGTTCAGAATTGTTGGAAGACTAATTCAATTAGACAATTCAATCATTTTAAATGGATTTGTGAGAGTAATTTTCTCAAACCAGTACTGAGAATCCATCTGTTTCTCTTTCTGTTTCTGTTACTTTTAGGCTATGTAGCATAAACAATGTCTTCTTTGCAAGTATCTAGAGCAAATGAATGGCATATTTGTAAGAAAAGACAATTAGCATTAAAAGCAGCTGAAACTGAATATCGGAGAGACCCTTGGATTTCCCAATTAAAAGTAAATGGCATAATTCCAATATGAGCCTTAAATTGTAATTCACAGAGACAGATACAAAATTACCAGTATTGATTTGTGATTAAACTGCTGCTCTCATGAACAACTACGTGAAGTACATTTCTTGGATGAGTAGCAGCAAGAACATACTCATTTTTTATTATGTAAATCATTTTCCTCAGCAGTGAGTGGAGAAATCAACTAATCAAATATAAATTCAAAGGGCTGATAAAAGAATCAGAGGGCTGGTTGTTGTGCTATGAGATAAAAGGCTATGCCCAGGGGTTTATCCATTTACCAACATGATACTATGTTGCCTGGTCTCTTTTTAATACCATTCAGTGACTCAGTCTTAAAAAAAATTAATTTAAAATGAAGACATAAAATATATCTGGCAGAGTGCTTTTACAGCAACCAGAATAACTTTCCTAAATTATCCACATAATCCTACTAACTCTCCACTATACATTGAGTGAGTTGTGGGTGTTTGTAAGTGTGTGTGTTTCTGTGTGTATCTTCAAGTCAAAGACATTCACTTTATCCCTGCCTTGTAAGAATGCAGAAGTGAGCCCGCTGTTTTGATACAACTCCAGGGATATTTCCTTCTATTGATATCTTTTACAAGTAAATATTTTATTTATTTCAAAAATAAAGGAAAAGATTTTCCCTCCCCCTCAAAAAATCTGGATTATTGGTACTACCATTCCCTTGCAAAATTATAATTTATTTCCATATTATAACACTAAATTGCAAAATTTGAAAAGAATTTTCACATTGAGAAATATATCTATTTTTTCACTTGCAGTACTCAGAAACATCCTTTCTATAACAGAATCTGTGGAGATAGCAAATACCTTAAGAGCATTTCAAAGGGTTTAGCCTCTCCAGCCAGGCACAATTCAAAGGCGGAAGGAGTGGGAACCTGCTCAGCAGATGGGATGGCATAATGTAGTTAGGACTAGGGATTTGCATGAATATGAATTACAAATAGCACAGATAACATGGTGTTCAAAAGCTGTTACGAATCTTGAATGTCAAAGTCATTTAGCTGACATTTGGAGGGACATAATTACCTTAAGAACATGGAAATGGGTCGGTCGAAATTGCACGGGCAGAGAATCACAGGACACACAATGGCATTGCTTTGGCAATAATTGTGACAAGTGGGCATGGCCAAGTAAGCCAAGAATGGCACACATTAATGCAGTGACATTTTTTCAATGTGTGCTGCCCTTTCAGAAATATGCATATGAAGCCTAAATAACCTCTGACCCGTTATAAAATAACAGGAGACAAAAAAATGCCATAAACCTTATCACTGACAGTCAAAAGAAAAGTGTTCATTCACATTTCATACACAGAGTTTTATGTAATTCAAATATTTTAAGTTCATTTTGTAATTCTAGAACCCGAAGTTTAATTTGTTGTAGATTTACTTCCAATTAATGAATAGTAACTTAGTGCCTTTGAATTGAAAAGATTAATAGTTCCTGATTTTAGAAAACGGTGCTGTTAATTAAATTTCCTTTATTAACAAAAATTATCAACACACAATTTCACATATAATTTATAAGGGAAAAGAAATGCTTTTCATTAATGTCTCATTTACTTAAGTGCGTGAAAAAGATAGTTTGCAATACAGAGCTGTGAGCTCCTTAGAAAGTTCACAGACATAGTACATACTTAGGAAAATTCAGAGCCTGCTTCTCTGAAAGAGATAATTTACCACATGTGGTAAGAACATATAAAAAAGCATATCACTGTGGGCATTAATTTAGTGGCTAAAGTGTCTTTTAGGGCACTTGTGTGTCTTGTAGAAGTGCTTGGGTTCAATTCCCAGCTCTGGCTCTAGCTCCTGACTCCAGCTTCCTATGATGCCCTGATTCTTGGAGACATTGATGAAAACTCAAGTAATTGGGTTCCTGTCATCCATGTAGGAGATCCAGATTAATTCCCCTCTCTTGGCTTCAGCCTGGCCCAGAAGTGGCCTTCGTGGGTTTTTGGGGAGTTCACTAGCATATGTGTACTTTCTCTTTCTCCTATATCTCAAATAATTTATTAAAAAGGGGGTATTTTATTCCCTATTTTTTTATTCCCTAATTTTTATCATTAGTTCTAGGCCTGTAGTATCAAGTGTGGTACTAGAGCATACTGTGGTAATGTAATGATTCATTAGCATTTCATCCCATAATCACATTACTTCTGAAATATCGATTGCCATTCAAAACTAGTAATGTATGAACATTTTAATGTCTACCCACTACAAGAAAATTTATGAACTCATTAATTAATCACTTTTTAAAAGTAAATGAAATATTTCATTACTTTATAGATCAGTATCCCAGGCTATAATAATATTTGGAGCCCCGAAAGATGGATTCAGTTAATACTTTTATTTCTCTCCATTCTGGTGCCATCCTTGATGAATCCAGGAATCTTTACCATTCCTTCCTATTTTTGGTAGCATATGTGCTCTATTCCACACTGTTTAATAATTATACACTCCTTTATTATTTGTTACTCTCTCATTTGCATCCATCTTTGCTCCATAGTGGGGATATATGAATTATTTATGAGGTTAATATTATATGGAGGTTGTACTATTTCACAACAGAATTTGTCAATCAATTAGAAAAATACGGATTACCATGTGATTTTGAAAACAACAAGCCTCAGTTGACAATTATATGTTAGGAATTGTACTGAAATCTGAAATAAAAAGACCAATGGCAGGCTGTGGAGAGAGAACTCAGGGATGTAGATAAACAGATGGATACATTGTTATAAAGCAGAGTTATTGACAGACATGACTATAATCACTCAATAGAAAAACAGTGTTAAAGCAAGTAGTATGGAACACTTAATGAATTTCTACATTTATTATATGAAAGAATAAAATCACTCTTCTGAACACTACCTATTTGTTAACCATAAAATATTTCAAGGTTAAATTTCAAGAATCATTCAAGTCTAAGGAAATTAAATTGCCATAACATTTGAAAGAATATGAAAAAAAATTAAATGATTAGGTTAATTCTGATTTAATCTGAATCTAACAAAATGCAGATTTCTTTATAACTTGTTTGTACAGTATTCCAGCCAAAAGAACTTGACTGTGAAATACATTCATAGGAACTAAAACTGGTTCATTCATTCAATGAATGGATATTGAGCACGTATCCTGAGGCAGATGATGTGCTAAATTTATGAGAGAGAAAAATGAGCAAGACAGACAATCCTGTCTCACAACACTTAGAATAATTCTATTTGAACAGAGGTGTGTTTATTTTATTTGGATCAGTACGAATCTAAAATTTCCAAATTCATTTCTAGTTACAATTTCTCTCTATTGATAATCATACATATAATAAGAAAACCATCAGCAAAAATGTTTAAAAACCTGTGAATCTATCACTGTAATAACCAATACTTTTTTTTTCCTGGATACCTTTTTAGTTCAATGTAAATATCATGTATTAAAATCTAACATCTTACTAGGTATGAATTTTATAATATTTGATGTTTTTTTTTTTTTTGACAGGCAGAGTGGACAGTGAGAGAGAGAGACAGAGAGAAAGGTCTTCCTTTGCCATTGGTTCACCCTCCAATGGCAATATTTGATGTTTTTATATGGCTTGATGTTTTAATTATTCTTATGTGAATTTTCTAGACATAATTATTAATATTTTATATCCTCCTAATTTACTCAACAAATAGTTACTCAGGGTATCCAGTACTGACATCATCATTTTAGATGCTGGTGTTAACAGTGAGAAACAAGGTGGATGAGTTCCCTTGTTCTTAGGGAAACTGTGGTGGCCCATATGGCTTTACCATAATGAAATCATTAATTCACTCTTTGAAGACATGTATGTTATTTTTCAGTAGCATAAGGGAGAGTGATGAAACTCTTTATTGTTTTATCATGCATTTGATTTTTATCTAAAGATAGGTAAAAATAAAATAACTCAAATGCATAGTTTAATATTTTGATATAGCACATAATAAAATTGCTATACAGTTTACTTGAAATTACTTTACAGTTACTTGAAATGAGGATTTGATAAATGTGCACATGTTCACCTGCTGTATATGAATGTGGACAGCATTACAGAGAGCTTTATATTTTTATTTTAAAGCCTTCAGTAAATAATAGTCAAAACTGACTTCTGAAATTATTTTTATTGATTGTGAGATTGTATAAAGTTTTCTAAATTCATTACTAATCTATTTCTGTTATTAAACCATGCTACTATTTTTGTGTTAGTTTATGGAACCATAACTAAATTGGTAAAAGTTTTTTTTCTGTAATTCTTATGAATATTTTCCTGTTAAAAATGGCTTTGTATTGGAAAAGTGCCTTCCTATTTATATCAGGTATTTACCTGCAATTATAGGGAGTTATGTTTTTGTATTAAATATTGCATCCATCCATTGTTTTTATTAATATAATATGAGAGTACTACAAAGAATTCACAGTAAAATCAAATCAGCAGGTAAGTTTATCTTGTTGCAGAAATTTTGAAATCCATGCATACTTTTTTATAATATGCATTTTCTATGAACTTTTGATGCCCCCTACAATAAGATAAACATCTTACATGATTTTTTTCTGATAGAGTCACCATAAACAGCTACAGAAGCATCATAAACTTACCTCAGAATTTCCAAAGAGTACTTATTCTTTTCTATTTCATTTCTAATTGCATTAGGTACATCTTCAAAACAATGTTTCTAATGGTGGTGACAGCAGCCATGCTGGCCTCATTTTGATTTCATTAAGAAATACTTAGAGTGTTTCAATTTTAACCACATCTAGTTCATCTAAAATTTATTTTTAGCAGAAAGAGTTATTAGATATTCTTAAATGTCCTTAAGGTTTTCCTAAGAACTCTATAGTTTTTTTTTTTTTACTTTTACCTATTGACAAAATACATTACTCATTTCACTAAAATAAATTCCTTAAAATAAATAAATAAATTGAAGTAAAATATTTATTAAAAATATTATTATTTTAATATGCTTCTGGAATTTATTTGCTGCTATTTTGTTGTAAGATTGATCAGTATATTTGTGTTTATATGCTGTTTTTATGAGGATTGAGGATCAGGATTTTCAGAGCTTCATGAAATAAATTTGGAAATATTCAACATTATTATATGTCCTACTGGAATTTAAAATACTACTGTTATCATCGGTCTTAACTCACTTTCTGAATTTAAGGATACTTTGCAGGTGTAAAAAGATGAAAATACTTGGTGGAATTGCAAAGTTCTATATGTTCTGTTTCCATGTTAGAAATAATTGGGGATAAGATTATCTCAATTTTTCTTTCAAGATTCCAAGGATTATAAAGGACAAATTTATCAGGCTGCCAAATTTTGCATCAAATATGGACAAGCATAAATAAAACTACTTGTAAAAAGAAACCAATAATTGTTATTTAAAAATATGCAAAATATTATTTTGTATGACAGGGATCTCAGTCTCAAGAAATCAACAAATAAATATAATCATATATTTATATAAGTATTTATTTACATTGGATCAGAAAGTTCTCTTTAAGGTACAGCCAAACAGATAGCAAATTAGATATAATTAAACAGCACAGATTTTATACCTGCCTGTGCATTCCAACACATTTGTATTTGTGTTTTGTTTCATTTTGTGTTATTTTTGTCACTGTACTCACAAGTGTAATACTTCCAGTATGAAGCTTTTTGAAGTGGATTTATTTTTCAGCTTTAAAAATATTTTTCCATAGTCCTTATAAACGACAAATGTGATCTACATACTTTGTAAATTATTATCCTTCATTATGAATTATTCCCCAAAGTTAATTGACATGACTATACAATTAATGACCTAAAATGAAAGTGAGGTGATGGCAGATTGTCTTTAAACTAATAATTTGTTTCTCCAACTATTTGTAATTATTTCATGACTTTGCTTTCTTCTGAATGCCTTCAAATCTTGAATAACTTCTTATGAATTTGGCTCTGACTGGGTGCCTGACTGTTGCATGACCAACATAATTAGCAAAGAGAAGAAAATGGTGCTATTGAACTCACGAGAACACCCACATTTTCAAAGTTTAAACTGGTGACTGCCAAACTTATGAGCAAAAGACAATATTGCATTCTTTATCTTGCAGGTCATGAGTTGCTTCTACATATTTGTGCGTACATGACTGACGTCACTTGGCTCAATAAACAATAAAAAGCTATCAAGCATCCATGAGAACTGCATTTAGGGAATTCCTTCAATTATTTCCTTTTGTGTATCTTCCCTTGGAATGTTCTTCTGTTTTTAAAAAGTAGAATGATTTTAGTTTTCTTGCTTTGAAATTTCTGCATTTGACTTGGTCAATGTAATTAATCCCTTTCTTGTCCTTATAGTCTTGATTTATTCACATGTATATAGGCTCATGCTACAATTTGTAGTAGTGAACCATAATAATGACCTGAATGTGACTGCAAGTTTTTCTGTTTTTCTACATTTATTCATGGCTAGTTTATTTAAATCTTCAAAATCTGAATCTATTCATATGGTATGATATTCTTTCATAGGGGAAATTAAATGAGATATTTGTCACCAATTTCAACTGAATCTAGTACATGGTAGGTTCTCAATAAATATTATTTTGTCCTTGGCATTGATAAAGATATTTCCAATCAAACACAAATATTAATGATGAAACTGAATCATGTATCCTTACTTTTAAGTTTTTTTTTAAAATCTATTTGAAAAGCAAAACAAAAGAAAGAGAAAGAAAAAGATCTATCTGCTGGTTCACTTCCCACATGCCCCCAACTGACAGGGATGAGCAAGGCCAAAGAAAGATCCAAGAACTCCATCTAGATCTCCTAGAGGTGGCAAAAACCCAAATACTTGATCCATCATCTGTTGCTTCCCAAGGCACACATTAGCAGGAGATCAGATTTGAAGGGAGGATGGGATTTATTCCAGGCTTGGGATGTGGGTGTCTGAAGCTATGGCTTAATTTTCTATGCCATAATACCTCCCCCTATATCTTTTTTATAAGGGAACTGTAATCATAATCTACATCATTATATTTTAGTTAACATTTATTAATCCATCACTAAATTTCTCATGTGCATAACTTTCAGAAATATTTTTAAATTCTTTATTTTTAATTGTTATGCCTTTATAGGAAATTTAATCTGCATTGTAACTTTACCCTCTTACTTGTCAATCCAATACATCAGCTTTCTCATCACACAACTGTTTGATCTGACAAGAAGAATGAGATACCATAATGGCCATATGGAAATTAAACTCAACATGGAGCTGCCATGAAACCCCAGAAAACTATATGCACACAAACACTGCTCTGTTCATATATTCAACTATAGCACCACCATCTATCTCATAAAATAAACTGATAACATGGGAAGGGTCCTGCTTTCTTTGCCATAGGCTTTCACATTATGTGTATGGGTCTTTCTGTGGCCTCCTACCCCTCTCTTCCATGATAGGCAACTCTCCGGCCCACTCACAAAGGATATCTCTCCATGTAGGGTGGTGCATGTGTATTCTCTTTCTCTCTTTAATAAATTCTGCCCTCACTTGTGCACTGTATTTGTGCCTCTGCTTTGAATATTTATCTTCATGGGGGCAAGAAACTGGAATAAAGTTTAAAATACACAGGCCTTTGACAATTCCATGCTCTATATTTTCATTTGTGTAGTTTACATCTTTTTTAGCAAATAATATTCTAAGAATTTTAAAAATGATTTGAGCTCATTGAGAATGGGAGCCACATCTCATATGTCTTTGTGTCCCATTTTGTTAGCCAGTGTCAGACCCACAGATGGAGTTATTTAATATTGGCTAAAATGACAATGTTAGACACAGAAAGCTACCTCCATTGCTTTTCTGCAACAAAGACAGAACTATTTGGCAGACCTTGAGATACTTAACTACTCAAAGACTATATCTCAGGCTCAGAAAATTGGGTTTATTCCACGATCATATGAGTTGCAATGAAAAAAGAAGAAAGGAATGCAAAATATTTCTGCCTGAAAGCATGAGCTTATTCTAAGAGTCACATGAAAAATTCAGCAGCAAGTCAATTACAAATACAAGGATTGCTCTTTGAGTTTTCCTAATTACACATTTCACACACTGTGTATTAGGAGACAAAGAATGGTGAGGTGACCTAATTTTTATATTATCTACAACTTCTGCAATGCTTGTTAATCAATTTGTCACTTAGTCTGAAGAAAAAACAAACAACTTACATCTTTCCCACCACTTCAGATAACCAAAAAGGAAGTTTGAGTTCCTCCTTTAAAGCTTTAGATATGGAACAGAGAAGTGGATTATGATATTTTTTTAACCAGCTGACAAAATGCAGCATCCATAAGAATGATTGTGAGCACTTGGTGAAAGTCATATTTGGAGGTGGGTCATGGAAGGTTATGGGACTCTATGGTTTGCTTACTGCTGTTCTCACATGCTGACATAGAGCAAATTGTAGCAGCTGGTTCTTTGCACTTCAGTGGAGGAGTAATGAGTATATCAGTTCTACTCATATCAAATTATCCACATCTTTGAGAATAATCTGGATGGATAACTAGCAATGTCCCTGTATTTTTCAAACTAAAAATGGCATTGCTTTTCAGAATGTAGATTTCATTGTGATTATGTGATTATAAAAGTATGTGCCTAAGAGTTACCAGAGTTAGCACTAAAAATACAGGACTCACAAATAAATTTGAGTATCAACAAGCAAATTTTTGGTACAGTTTCCATGCACAATAGTTATATAACATTATTAGTTGCTTTTATGAAATTTAAATTATCTAAAATCCTTTTATTTTTATCTGGCAACTTCATCCAGGTTCACATTTAAATTATCAACTCGGTTTTACTAGTTATTTAACATTTCTGAGCATTTTATATCTGAAAAGTGAGTCTGAATACATCTATATTTTGCATGGGTTTATGGTTCCAATTGTTTCTAATGTAATAAAATGACAAATTTTGCTATAATACCATTTTAGATGTACTGATTGGTGACATTTAAGTACATTCATATTCTTATTCAGCCAATACTACCCTCCATCTTCAGAACTCTTTTTATCTTATAAACTTAAACTACTTATTCTTCCCTCAACATCAGCCTCTGGGAACCATCATTATTCCTCCTATCCCCATGATTTTGGTTACTCTCTACTTCATATAAGTAAAACTTATTATAGCATTTGGCTTTTTGTGATTTACCCATTTCACGTGGAATAATGTCATCAACGTCATTGCCTAACTTTCAAGGCTGCAATATATCCCATTGCATTTATGTACCACCTTTTGCTCATCTGTTCATCTGTTAAAGCTACTTGGGTTGCTTCCACATTTTAGCTGTTATAAGTAATGCTTTTATAGAATGTAAGTACACTGTATATCTCTTCAAGATCTTGCTGTCAGTTCTCTCTAGTATAGTCATACACCACTCAGTGGCAGGGATATATCCCAAGAAATGCATCGCTGGGTGATTTTGTCATTATAAGAACATCACACACATTCCTATAAAAACCTAGGTAGTAAGCACCTGACATTACCCTTTTAATCTTTAATGAGATCAAGAGATACAGTGAACGTAAGATGTATGAGGCTGCTGCTGGTAAAACATAGCATGTAGTTTCACAATAAACTTTTTTATAAGTAGGAGTATACTCAAAAATAATAACTAATGTGGAGTATAATGATACAACAATGTTATCACTTATTATCATTATCAGGTGTTACGATAATTACTATCCAAGTGCTTTGCTTTTATACAACTGGAGGTACAATGAGTTTTTTATATCAACATCGCCATGAACAAGTGAATACTACATTGTATGATGACTTTATAATGGCTACATCATTAAATTTTGACTCCACTATAATATTATGAGACAACAGGTCTACACAATCTGTCACTGAACAAAACGTTGCTTTGAAACAAAAAGTGAAATTATTAGATAATATGCTAATTCTATTTTTAAGTTTTTGAAGCATTGTCATACTGTTTCCCATAATAGTTGTACCATTTTACATTACCACCAATAATGCACAAAAGCTCCAATTGTTTGATATCCTTGCCAGTATTTGTTCTGTGCTAGTTTTATATGACTGTATGTATTGTAATATTGTCTATCCGAATGGGTATTATCTCATTGTAATTTTGATTCTGTTTCCCTAGTGACTGGTGATATTAAATGTTTTTTTCATGAACTTATTGGCCATTTGTGCTTCTTTGGAGAAATGTATATTCAAGTCCTTTACCCATTTCTTAATTGGGTTGTTTTCCCTTATTGTTGAGTTTTAGGATCTCTGTAAATATCTTGGTTATTAAACCATTGTCAAATGTGCAGTTTATATATAACTATTTTCATCCACTTTATGAAGGTCAGGGATCACACTGAACTCACAGAATGATTTACAGAGTATCTCCTCCTTTTAAGATTTTTGGAAACATTTAAGAAGAATTAGTGTTGGTTCAAGTTAAAACTTTTGGCGAAATTTACCAATAAAATAATTTAGTTTGAGGCTTTTCTTTAGTGGGAAATTTCTAAGTTACTAATTCCACCTCTTTACTAATAAGTTTATTCACATTTTCTATTTCTACATGTTTTAGTCTTGGTAAGTTTTGTGTATTTATAAATTTGTCCATTTCATCTAGATTATCCAATCTGTTGGCAAACAGTTGGTCATAGAACTCTCTTACAATCCTTTCTATTCTGTAGAACCTGTAGTAATGTCTCACTTTCCTTTCTGTTTTTTGTAATTTGAGTCTTGTCTCTTTTTTTCTTGGTTCATCTTGCTAAAGATATAATTTTAATTTTGTTGATTGAAAAATTAAGCTTTCATTTCATGAAGTTTTTTAAATTTGTTTTTCTCTTCTTATTTAAAATGTATATCTTAATCTTTATTGTTTCCATCTTTCTACTAACTTTGGTTCAGTTTCTTCAGGTTTTATTTTTTCTTGCCTTTAATTATGTCAAATCTACTTCATATAGTTTATTGATCTATTATTATTTGTATGTATGTCTATAATTGTTATATCCCTTCACAATATTAAACCATTTACTCATATAACATATCTCTGTTTGTCTCTTAAAATCCTTTTTGATTTAAAGTTTCTTTTGTCTGATATCATTATAATCACCTCTGCTCTCTATGGTCAACTACCTGCTGATAACCCCACCAAAATCATTTGTGTGTGAAGAATCACTTTGCTTTTGTAGTTTTCAAAAGTCTCTGCTTGTCTTTGGCTTTCTACATTTTGATTAAAATGTGTATCAGTGTGGATCTATTTGAATTTACCCTATTTAGTATTTTTGAGTTTGTTGACTATTGATGTTCATGCCATTAATTAAATACAGAAAGTGTTCAGACATTATTCCTTAAAACATTCTATCTGTTCCTTCTATTATTTCTTGTTCTGTAATGCCTACAATATATATTTTTATCTGCTCTTGGTGTCACACAGGTCCCTTGGGCTCTGTTCATTTTTCTTCAACCTTTTCTTACACCGTGTTTTTATTTTTTTATTTGTTTTTGACAGGCAGAGTTAGACAGTGAGAGAGAGAGAGAGAGAAAGGCCTTCCTTCTGTTGGCTCACCCCCCCCCAAAATGGCCACCATTGGCTGGCACGCTCAGATCTGAAGCCAGAAGCCAGGTGCCTCCTCCTGTTCTCCCATGCCGGTGCAGGGCCCAAGGACTTGGGCCATCCTCCACTGCCTTCGCAGGCCACAGCAGAGAGCTGGACTGGAAGAGGAACAACCAGGACAGAACCGGTGCCCCAACTGGGACTAGAACCTCAGGGTTCCAGTGCCGCAGGCGGAGGATTAGCCTAGTGAGCTGCAGCACCGGCCATACAACGTGTTTTTAGACAAAAATTTCCATTTCACTTATTTTCAAACTAATTAATTCTTTTTTAAAAATATTTTATTATTTATTTGAGAGGAAGAGTTGCAGACAGATTGAGATACAAAGAGATCTTCCATCCGCTGGTTTATTCCCCAAATGGTTGCAACAGCCAGAGCTGGGTCGATCTGAAGCCAGGAGCTACAAGATTCTTCTGAGTCTCTTTTGTGGGTGCAGAGCCCCAAGGATTGGGGCCATCTTCCACTGCTTTTCTCAAGCCATAGCAGAGAGCTGTACCAGAAGTGGAGCAACTGGGACTAAAACTCATGCCCATGCGGGATGCCGGCGCTGCAGGTGGAGGATTGACTTACTGCACCATAACTCCAGCCCCTGAAGCTCATTAATTATTTCATCCGTCCATTTTTGCCATTGAATCCCTCCAGCAAATTTTTATTTTAGTATTTTAATTTTCAAATCCTTTATTTATTTTACTTTCTCCGCATCTTCCTTTGGTTGTAGGAACATCTTAAAAAGAAGTGTTTTAGCATTTTTTGATATAACTGTGATCAAGACTTTTTCATTTCTATTAATATATTTTTCCTTTGAATGGGCTTTACTTTCCTTTTTCTTTCTATACCTTGCAATTTTGTTGATGTTGAAAATTAGACATTTGAATCTACTAATGTGATAACTCTGGAAATCAAATACTCCCTCTTTCCTTGAATGTGCTGCTTTTTATTGTAGTTTATTTTTTGTAGGCTTTCCCTACACTGAGTATCAACCATGTATAAGTATAAAGTCTTCTTAGGCCTTTGCAGAGTCTTTCACTTCCATTGAGCGTAAATGATGATATTCTAATTTTTCCATATTTTAGTTGCTATAAATGTCTGAGTAATCAATAACTGGCTCCAAAAATGAGGGAAAAAAATTGAAGGAAGGGGAAGGTGCTGTTAACTTAAGTTTCTTGGAATTCACTTCAGCCAGGGGGAGAAGTGCCTGCAACAGTGGGCAAAAGTGCAATGAACATGGACACTGCAATTGTCTATCTCTGTGATCAAGAGCAGCAATCAGCGATCAAAGCAAAGATCCCAAGAATTTGAAGGACAGGGTGCTTTTTGTTCACGCTCAGTTCCACAAACTGTGTGTAAGCTGATCTAGAAGGATGTGCACTGGGATCTATCACAGGGCCATGGTGTGGAGGATGAGTAGTTTCTATTGTGCTAAAAAATGAAATCAACAAAAATAACTACAACTTCATTCGACATCCTCCTCCCAGAACACACACGTTATTAACAGACTCCAGAGCTCCAAAATAATTACTTCAGGAAGATGCCAGTGTATTTTTAACTAAGTGTGGAAACACATTTCTGGTAGTTCCTACTTCACCACTTTGTCAAAGTTTTCATGACTCTAGAGTTTATTAACTGAGATATTACTGTTATCCTTTGCAGAGATGTCATATCTGAAGTTATCCTAAAGATATTTTGAATGTAAAGTCATATCACTAGTTAAGATTAAATTAAATACACACTATACTAACAATGTCCACATCCCAGTATTCTAATGGTAACATAATTTTTCCTATGTACAGCAGCAATTGATATTCTATGAACTAACCTGCTAATCGAAACCGACTGAATCTTGTGGCTCGTTTCAACAGTGTGCAATCCCCATAACTGTCAGACATGAGAAAGACATAAAAATGTGCCATGAAATACTCCAGCTTGGAAATGAGATTCTTTACTTTTCCATACAACCCATTCAGAAAACACTGTACAGAGCCCTGCTTCACAACAAGGGAAGAGGAATTGTATAATCCCCATGTACCTAAAAAGGGAAAAGAACCTGATGTGGATAAGCACTATATGACTTGACCATAACAATTATCATGATAGATAAATGCAATAATATAATCTATAAATTAGATAAGTAGTCAGCAGTCAAAAACTTGTACTAATGTAAATCTCTTCCAGGTTTGTTTGAATTCTTCCAATGTCATGGATTCATTTGTTAAAGGTTTTCTTCTTAGCCAAACTTAATCCACTTGCTTGTAATTACTAAAATTTACTCTACCCTATGATTGTCACTGTTCTTCATTGAAAAGGGGGAAAAGTAAAGTCAATGCTTGCATTTCATTTAAAAAAGAAAAATATAGAAAAAGAGAAAAATTAAAAAGAGATAATTATTTTGAACAAGGAAAAGCAAACAAATACTTTAAGAAAGAATGTATGATTTTTAAAACCTAAGTATACTTGGGAAAAAAGCACAATATATGCCAAGTCATCAGAGTTTCTCTAAAAATATCTCAGGCTACAAATTACTCTTCAAAAGATGGAGCTGGAAGTGCAGGGGGGCTAATTGTCTCCCGCTTTTTTGTCCTGTTTTGTTGCTGTTGTTGTTGTTTATGTAGCACTTTATTTTGAAAAAAAAATGAGATCTGTGCAGAAAATGTGTAATTATAAAATGGAAAGCTCAATAGCTTTGATAAATTTTAGACCAAGTTTCCCAATTCCTAATTCATTAGCTAGATAAAATCTTAGTTTCAAAAAACAGTAAGCTGTAATGATGGCAATGCCTGATGTCGTAAGGACATGGTTTTCTTTTAATTTGAGGATGAAAATAATGATAGGAATACTTAATATGCAGCTTCCACTAATAGAGAACATAAATTATTTTGTAACTGGAAGACTGTGCATCATGGGTTCAAAAGAAATGTTTTGCTCACTTCTCATTTGATCTTCCCTACTGATTAGTATCTGAGCTTAATTCTCTCTCTCATCAGGTTCCTATTTTGTTTTCCTAACCCTTTCATGTATGTTGGAAGAAAAATTGTCAGGATCTTCTGAAAGAATATAGAGCTATATTTTTATTGACCTACTTATAATCCTGCAAAGAAAATAATCCACTAACAGAGATATGTCAAAATATAGGAAAAAATTTAATAGTGACCAGTAACTAAAAAATAAATCAAACAGCAACCACAATATTAAAACAGGATTAAACAAGGAGTTCAAGTTAACACTTGTTAATATAAAATATCAATGCTGTTCACAAATAAAATATGAGTACTGTTAACCAGCCTCTCAGATCCTTAGTGATTTGCTATACTACTTTTTATAGTTCCTTCTCCACTCCTCCAATCCTGTACCATCCCTTCCTTTCATTATCCTGTTTGTATAAACCATATAATGACACAACCACAACCAGCTGAAAGTTGGACTAAGAAAACACATTCAATCCCACTTACTTATTTACTATTATGCTCACTTGAACAAATCATTTTAGTTTCCTGAACCCCATGAATAATGATATTATGAAATAAGCAGAAATCAAATATAAAAATTTTAAAAATTATGTGAGTCCTTAAAAGATACAAATATAAAATAATCAGAATCAATAGACGATTAAAAGAGTCCTTTTCCCTCTAAAGTCTATGTCAATGCATTTTCATAATCGCACTTAATAATTTTTTAAACATTTGTTTACTTATTTAAAAGGCAATTAGAGAGAGAGAGAGAGCGAGAGAGAGAGCACTTCCATCTGCTGGTTCATTTTTCAAATGGCCACAACTGCTGGGTCTGGCCTAAGCCAGGAGCCTAGCTAGACTCTATCTGGGTCTTCCAAGTGAGTGAGATGGGCCCAAGCACTTGGGCCATCTGCTGCTGCTTTTCTCCAGTGCATTAGTGTAGATACGGATCAGAAGTGGAGCAGCTGAGACTTGAACAGGCATTCACATGGGTTGCCAACATCAGCCACTTAACTCATTTTGCCACAACAATGGCCTCAAGTATTTAAAAAAAAAAATACTTCACAGGCCGCACACAGCTCAATAGGCTAATTCTCCTCCTGCTGCGCTGGCACACAGGGTTCTAGTCCTGGTCGGGGCGCCGGATTCTGTCCCAGTTGCCCCTCTTCCAGGCCAGCTCTCTGCTATGGCCCAAGAATGCAGTGGAAGATGGCCCAAGTGCTTGGGCCCTGCACCCCATGGGAGACCAGGAGAAGCACCTGGCTTCTGGCTTCAAATCAGTGCGATGTGCTGGCCGCAGCACGCTAGCCGCGGCGGCCACTGGAGGGTGAACCAACGGCAAAAGAAGACCTTTCTCTCTGTCTCTCTCTCTCTGTCTCATTGTCCATTCTGCCTGTCAAAAAACAATACTTTATAAGGGCCAGCCCTACCTGAAGCACCTGTGACCCTTATGGGCACCCGTGAGAATCCCAGCTGCTCCATTTCCAGTCCAGGTTCCTGTTAATTCACTAGGGAAAGCAGGGGAGGATGATCCAAGTGCTTGTGCCCCTGCATCCATGTGGGAGATCTGGCAAAAACTCCTGGTTCCTCACTTTGGTCTGGCCCAGATCCTGCTGTTGCAGCCATTTGGGAATTAACAAACAGATGGAAGATCTCTCTCTGTCTCTCCCTCTTACCCTGTAACTCTGCATTTCAAATAAAAAAATAAATAAATCTTTAAAAATATTTTCCAAAAATAAGAAATCAGCATTGACATTAGCACATCTTTTTATAGATCTTGAGAATGCCTCGATGCTGAGAGTGAGGGCATTGGGAAGATGGAACATGGCAACATTGATAATGAAGAGCCTGCCAGGATTCGACTAACTGCTTCACTTTCCCAGTGGGGCCCATGAGAAAACCAAGACTTTTATTTTTCTTTCGCTTTTCTCTGTGGTTATTCATTTATGCATGAGGACTAGTACTTCCTAACCACTGCTTCATGATGAACATCCCAAGGGAAGAATCAAGTACAGAAATGCTTTTATATTCCTAATATTTTCTGCAGCTCTCTGCTGTAACTCTAGTGTGAATAGGCAGGGAGGTATAACATCCCCAAATAAAAGCTGTAACTTATAAAATTCACTCAGTTGCAGATAGAATTTATATTAAGGATTAGCCTAACTTAAATTTTAATATTTCTCAGCGCAGAGTCCAAAGGGTGATTGTTATTGGAAGTGCCTCCTCTAACCCACCAAGTTGCTCCTGAGCACAGTTACTGTACATGAACCCTCATTCTCCTGACCTCAACCCTCCCCATTCCCAGCTGGACTTAATCCTTCTGTGAGTGCTTCAGCATGACCGACTTCTTCATTCCTTTCTCTGACTGTTTAACTGCTGATGGCTAGACTCCTTGTTGGATTAAGAGATGACGTAGGGTAGGCAGAGGGTAGATTTGGGTTCCGGTAAAGAAATGAAAGGGACAGGGAAGTCTCCATCATTGCATAGCTTCTGCAAGTTGTCTAATGAGTAAAGGGAAATACTTAATGTGAATAAAAACTCTGACTTCTTACCTAAATTTGACTTACATTAATAACACCCCTAAGGCATTCCAAGTTTCAGGGTAAGGACTATCAGGTGTTTGTATATTTGTGTGTGCATGGGTGTATGTGTGTGTATGTGCACATGTGCAGAGAAAAGAGGGGAGTGAGACATTCAGAAAGGAGAAGTAATGAAACTTATTGCAAAAAACAATAGCAGTAATTATACTTGCATACAAAATTCTTCAGTTTTGGTAATGCTTTTGACAAATCTCTCTGGATCCCCTAATTTTGGTATCTAAAATTTACCCTTTTATAACTTGCAGAAATTATAAAGAGTAGATTCAATTTTACAAAAGAAAAGTTATTTGAAGTATAGCCAAACTGTTTTGATCTTCCTCATATCATTACTACATATGGCATTTTTATCTCATTTTATTGGTAAATTTGACACTGATTATGATAAATCTGCCCACAGTATCACTTCTCCATCTGTATATCTCAAGGTTTAATTTAATTTTTGAGATGAAGATTTTTTAAAAATGTCTATCTCTTGTAGAATTTGAAAGACATCATTTCTGAATGTTTCAGCATTGATCATTCATAAAATACAAGGTTTCTATACTTCTACATCAGCTATAAAATGATCTAATTAAAACTTGAATTAAAATTTTAAAAATTGGCTATTAAGACTTTAGTTCTCTTTTGCAAGAAGTTATTTTTCTGACCAAAATTACGGAGTCAGGAAAATCCATGGAAGCCTGCCTTTTGTTGGGTAATCAAGCCTGCTCCCAAAGGCAATAAGCTTCCTTCTCACATCTTCCACATTTTTGGATATACCATTTCAGTTTTATCAATAAGTTCTCCTGATATACTTCTTCCCTATTTGAGTGTTTCTCTGCCATTATCCAAATAAATATATTTTTTCTGGTTTCAGTTTTTTTTCTGATATCTTTTAGTAGTGAGCATACTTTCTATAAATACCTAGAATAAACCCAAAAAAATGACAATTGTCATCCAAATAGGCAATAAGTTGAAAGAGTTGAATTTAAAACTCCAGTAATTCTTTTTGATGAGCAGTATTTAATTTCCAGTATTGCCCATTTTACCAGATTTTAGTAAATTTAAATTTACTAAATTAACTATAAATTTATAGGAATCTGCATAACAGTCTAATGGAAAAACCACAACCTTCTAAGTCTTGTATTGCTTGGCACTGCATTGTTTATGATCAGGGACCAGCAGTGTTACTAGATAGGAAATGTGATTTTGCCAACACTAAGAAGTAGTAACATAGAACACTGGGTTTACAGCTTAGTGGAGGAATATTGAGATAATTGATTTCCCAGTGTTGGAAATGCTCCTCATTTCTCAAGCCCATGAAATTACCTTAAATTCTTTAGACAGTCAAGACTTGTGTTTTACAAGGTTTTAGTCAGATTCTACTTATTTAATGGGTCCCTGAGGCCCTTGCTTCGTTGAGGTACTATTCACGGTACCTTCATGGAGTGCACCATGTTTTCCTTGCTGATGGTACAGATGCATGACACTTATTGTAATTACACAATAAGGCACAACACAAGCATGGGATATGATCTTGGCAGCTCTGCCATCTCCAACCATTCATAACCCTCTTTGTTTACACTGTAGTCTAAGAGAGACACTGATTATTTATCAATCTACAAAGATACTACTTTTCCAGAATTTCCATTTCCTTTGTAGTCATTATCAGTCATTTCAGCAACCCTGTTTTGGGAATCTTGATTCTACTTTCCAAGCTAGATATAAGCTCATTGAGGAAAGGGCAGTGGGCATTCTTCCTTTATAGCAGAGACATTGACTAATACATGAGGAATTTACCAATTACACATATCCATTCATTAAGAACCACCTCTAATGAGCAATTTGAGCCTAGATCAGAGAAAAGGGGATCAGGAAAGACAACAGAATCATTACTGAGATCCCAATGTCACAAATATGGTTAATCCTCCATCTGCAATATTAATTCCCATTTATTTACAATTATTACGCTGATTATTTTGAACATTTTAAAATAGTCAATGAATTGTAGAGGAATAGATACTACCAACTTATGACCAAGCATAGTTCTTCTTTTTCCTAGGCACATAGCTGGAGTACATTTTCCAACTTCCATTTCAATAGGGTAGAGCTAGATAAATACATTCTAGCTAATGGGATTTTGTAGGAAGTGATGTAAGAAATTTTCAGGTTTATACTATTAACCTTCCATCAATTAGAATTCTGTACTCCTTCTTTACTGTCTTGATAAAAATGCATGATAATTTTAAAAGTAAGGTGTTAAAAATTGAAAATTTACAAACTGGAATAATTATGGGTTCTTTCACTTAAAGAAGAACTCCATTTAGGAACACCCAGTTTAGCCTTCACATAGGTAGAAAATCACCAGTTATGGTAATTAACTGAGTGTCTGAAATTTGCCTATAAATGCAGCTAGAGTTAAAAGGATACATAGGGGGCTGGCATCATAGCATAGCAGGGTAAAGCACTGCCTGCGATTGCTGGCATCCCCTGGTGGCGCCAGTACAATTCCAGACTGTTCCACTTCCATTCCAGCTCCCTGCTAATATCCCTGGGAAAGCATCCAAAGATGGTCCAATTGTTTGGGCCCCTGCACCCATGTAGATGATTAGGTTGAAGCTCCTAGCTCCTAGCTTCAGTCTGGCCTAGCCCTGGCCTTTGAGGCCACTTGGGGAGTGAAACAGCAGATGGAGGATATCTCTCTCTATGTGTCCTTTCCTTTCGCTCTGTAGCTCTGCCTTTCAAAAAATTAAATAACAAATCTTTAAAAAGAACACATAAGGACAGGCATTTGGCTCAGGGGTTAAGACTTCTGCATCCCAGCATCCCATATTTCACTGCTTGGTTTTGAAATCCCATTCTATTCCTTCTCCAGCTTCCTAAAAATGCACACACTGACAGGCAGAGGTGATGGCTTAATATTTGGGTCCCTGCTACCCACATGGGAGACAGAAAGGGAGTTTAGGGCTCCTGACTTCAACCCTGACACTCGCAAGCATTTGAGGAGCCTGGGCAACAGATGCAAAATCCCTTTCTCTCAATTTCTCTCTCTCTCTCTCTGGAACTTTGCCTTTCAAATAAAAATAAATAATTTTGTTGAACAAAAAAGCATATATTCAGGCATCCTTCCATTTTGCACATAATATCATGATGAAAAGGGGAAGAAAAAATATCCCCAAAACTGTAACCTCACCTTACTCAGGATGCAACAAAAAAGCTATATGGCTTCTCCAAGTAAAACAGAGTCTCAGAAACATGAAATAGTTCAACATCTGTTTCACATGCATATCAAATATGATTCAATTCTAATTGAGACAATTGATAAGGCAGGCATTCCAAAAATAATACTGATAAATGTATATATATTTTATTTAACATGCATAAATTATTTCATATATATTATACTTTTTATAACTAGTATATGTCATATAATAGAAATATATAGAAATATTATAAATCCATACATTAAATATACATAAATATCTTATCCCATATATTAGCCATATGTTAGATTTTTCAAGTAGTTAATAAGAAGAAGTTTAGTTATTCATTCAGTAAATGATGACATTTTTGTCAATGTAGAGCTAGGACTTCTTAAATTCTTTTGCTAATAAAATTATTTCTATCCATATACCTTAGGTTATGAATCTAGTAATAGAAGTTTAAAAAAGTGTTGATATTATTGATATACATATAGAGATTTATATTTTCTTCTTTTCCTCATCATTTCAAAACCCAGCATAAAACATAAAAAGAGAGACAATTTGTTCATTATGATATATATATATATATATATATATTATAAGTCTGTCTGCACACACATCATATCATATATTGTATGTGTAATTAACTCTTTGAAATATAATGGATAAACCAACCATCTTTGACAAAGTATCTGTCCCAGATTCACATCTTGCACATAGCACATGCTAAGTAAGTAACAGGATGCTAATCATATAGAATACTGAGAAATGTTGAAATAACTGAAACTTTACCTTTTGCCAATATTGTAGTGCAGGCTTAATCTTTGGAAATGAGCATAATAACTTCACCTACACAATAAATGCACTACTCAATTCCGTTCCAAGTAAAAATATCTATGATTATTTTGACTTTGATGCCTCATACATATGTACTTAGAAATGTCTCTATAGGAAAATCTTACAAGGTCACTTGCTAAAACAAGCAGAATATCAATAGAAGGAATATTTTAAATTTTTATCTCAATTTATCAAGAGGTACTTTCATTGAATGAAAGTCAAATTATTGTTAACTGGCTTTACTTCAGTATTTCCACATTTATGTTGAGTTTTGAAAGCTCAGTTAAAAAATTAATAGCACAGCTTACCAGAGTCCATGTTATCTGAGTTCGCAACTACAAAATATTCTGCCCTAAAATAAAAACATTGTTTTGGACTGAACATGCCCAAGCCTTCATTTTTCCTTATTGCTTCCATTGAATTTAAGCTTCTCCATGAGGTGAAAACACATGACTGACCTAACAGATGACTTTGGGCTGAATTAATGCCTGTGGAATTCCAGCCATTAATCTAAGCTTAGCACAACTAAGAATACAGTTTAATAATATGTAATCCAATTTTACAATTACAGTATTCAATATCATTTGCCACAAATGATCACTAAATAAAGTAATATTTCTTAATAATTTTACTGAAAAAATCCATATGCTTCTACAATTCTTTTCCCTTAATTTAACCTAACATTGTGACCTTCATCATATAGATTTTATATTAACTATTTTATAAATGACAACATGAGACTTAAAAAAATGGGAAGTGGGAATCAGTCCTTTTTCCTACAATATTATCTTAACATCAACTATGAGTGTATAACATGCACTCCAAAGTTGATTACTACTGGGTCATATGATTCTGCCAATCTGTGCATTTTTGAACAGCTTAATTCTTAATTTTCTGTCAAGTACTCTTCCTTCTGCTTAATTCTCATTCTCTTCAAAGCTATTTCTTTGCTTCAAAAGTGCAGTAATGTTAAAAAATAATTCATAAAACTCAGCAGTATCATTCATTTAAGGATCTTTGAGTATGTGCTATTACTGACTGGTAACAATAAGTAATTATTCATTTTTCCTTTAATAATGCATTGCTTGGCTCATGTAGGCAAATGCATTAAACTTAGCATGTTATCCTAACGTAAGGCAACTATATCACAAAATGTAATTTTCATCATGAAATCTTAGAAATAAGATGTTTCACTTAATTTTAACATTCATTTTTGACTTATATTGTGAACGGTTTTGCTGGATTATTGCATTTTAACAACTCCACAATTTTCAGCCAAAGAAGGAAGAGTTAAGTACATTTTCCTCTTAAAGATTTGCACCAAACTTTTCCTTTAAAAACACCTGTAAGCAGAAAAATTATGGCAGTATGTGTGTAGTAAGATTCTCTAACTGGTGGTCAGGTTCTAGGACTTGATAATACATCCTTTTCTCTTTCTTTGAAGTCTTAAATTTTTATTTATAAGAACATTCACAACAGTGATTGGATATTGTTATCTTTGATTGATAATAGTGAAGGCATTGTGTAAAATACATTCCAGTCTAGGCCAGCACTGTGATGTAGTAGGCTAAGCCTTTGCCTGTAGCACTGGCAACCTATATGGGTACTGGTTCAAGTCCCTGCTACTCCTTTTCTGATCCAGCTCTCTCTATAGCCTGGAAAAGCAGTAGATGTCCCAAGTGGTTGGTATCTCTTACCTGCATGGGAGGCCTGGAAGAAGTTTCTGGTTCCTGGCTTCAGAATGGCTCAGCTCTGGCCATTATGGCCATCTGGGGAGTGAAACAGCAGATAGAAAACCTTTCTCCCTATCCCTCCCTCTCTCGGTAACTCTACCTCTTGAATAAATAATATAAAATAGTAAGAAAAAATTCAGTCTACAAATATTAAGATGGGTATAAATAAAGTGTTACTTGCAGAATTTTTCATCTACTTTAAGATTATTACTTTTTATTTATTTATTTTTTATTTTATTATATTTTTATGTAAGCTTACCTGTCCCAACACACATATTATTATGTCCTTTTACTCAGAGAAACAAAGACTTTGCTGCTCTTTGCAGCAAAGATGATATATTTTGTGATTAAAATACAGCACTCTTTCTATACCCAGTCTTGTTGTGTTAGACTGTGATATGTATGATTCAAAGCAATACTTGTGAGAGATAAAAATTTGGGGACTAAACTATTTGGCTTTAAAGTCTGATTCTGCCACATACAAAATATGACTCTAAAAAGTTTCCCAACTTTCCTAAGCTGCAGTTTTCTCATCTGCAAAACAGAGAAGAAAGGAATGTGTTAGTAATATGTTAAAGAATGATAAACAATATATGTATAGCATTTAAGATATATGTTTATAAATAATAATCCTTCTGAGGGTGAACAAACCCTCTAGAGTCCTGAAGAAAAGGATCAGGCCATCATCTTACATTTACTTTTATATTTAATAACTCTTGTGTTTTGGCCCTGAGCATGCTCTTACCCATACCAGTACCTCTTGTATCATACTGTATTCAGGCTGTCCTGTTAGTTATATTTCTACAGGTGAATACAGGTGCCCTTCAATCTCCATGGGAGATTGGTTTTAGGACCATCCAGAATACTACAATCTGCAGATGCCCAAGTTTCTTACATAAAGATGCAAAGTATTTTCATTTAACTTATGTTGATCCTTTAAATCATGTCTTGATTACTTATGATACCTAATACAGTGTAAAAGCTATGTGAATAGTTGCTATACTGTATTGTTTATGGAATGATGACCAGGGAAGAGTCTGTATGTATTCAGTCACTACTGAAAATTCTTGATCCATAGTTGGTTGAATCTACAGAAGCAGAACACCCACAGACATAGAGTTTTGGCTACCCAGTTTGAAAATATGAAATGGAAAATTCCAGAAACAAGCAACTCATAAATTTTAATTCTTGGTTATTATATCTACTATTGTAGTATACAGTGTTTGTATTCAGATAATCCTTGTTTTACTTAATAATGTCCCCAAAGGACTAGAATAGTGATCCTTGAGATTGGATCTGCCAAGAACAATAATGTGCTTCTTTATGGAAAAAGGTAAAATTCCTGATTTAATAATAATTTAAAAAATAATATGCTGAGGTTGCTAATATCTAGGGTAAAAACAAATGGAAAGAAATCAGTACAGAGTTCGGTGCTACCTATTGTTTCAGACATCCACCAAGGATAAAGGGGTACCACTGTACCTCCTGAACTTTTTTCCATTGGATAAAATATCATAAAACATTAATAACAGTGGCTATTTTTTCATGAATACTTAATTAATAATTTTATTTTGCTGCAAGTTCTTCATTATTGCCAGTAAGTCTTATGAAATTTTAATTTCATATTGCTCCCTTGGCTTACTCTTCTATGGGTATAATGCTTAGGGCAAAGTATAATAAAAATAATGCAAGATTTTGAGCTACATTGGGAAACTGGTATGGGTAATTACAGAATATCATTTCTTTACTTCTTTCACATAATTTCAAAGAATTACATTCTAATTTGAATATGGTAAAATTAACATATATTTGTTACTATTTCATAAAAATCATCTTTCTGAACTTTTGTATTTCCTTTTTACTTAGGTCCATTATTATAATGGGATGTTTATCATCTATAATCTATTTATTAGCATTTTTATATAGTAAGATATTAACCCCTTGATTATCTTTCATACATCAAATGCATTTCTAAGTAAATCTAAAAAAAGTTTGGGTGAATAAAAACTTGTTATGATTTTGAAAACAATTTAGAATTATTTTGTGACTAATAATCCTTTCTCTAGATATTTGCCATGAAGAAATTTCTAACCTATATACAAATGTATGATACATACTCACATATATAATTTATATATATTCCAATTTGCTTCATCTGAAGCCAAAGAAATGAGTGCTAAATATGTCATCACGAAATATTTAAAGCCTATTTACGGTAGCATTATTCGTAAAAAAAACACGCACAAAAAGAATCTGGAAAATAACCTAAATGTCTACTAACAAGAGAATGGGTTAATATACCTTAGTATATTCTTACAATTTATCAAACTGGCATTTTAAAAAATCTAAAATATCACTACAGTATTTTCATGCCAAAGCCTGGGAGCATTTTAGAGACATCACGTTAGTAAAAGAAGATCTGGCAATTAAATTTTAGATATATAGTCATAAAATGATTTAGGGATTCTAACAGCCCAGACACCCAAAAGGAAAAACATGTTGACCCCTGTATATGGATTAATCAGCACTAGAATAATTCTGTTTTTATAGCAGTTTAGGAAATATCCTAATATGTGTATACATCAACTAGTTCTCACATAAGTAGCAACCAAAAACTAAAAATAAGTAGAAGAAGACATATCTGAATAACTGTGGTTTGATGCAGTTGTAATAAACCAGTTGTTAGCACAGGCAGGGCCTCTAAACAGAAGATTCTTTCATTTTTTTTTCTTACCTAAATTTATAGACATAGCCTTAGTTGTCCTTTGCTTATAACCATAGCTTTGACTCTTTTATATAGTTTTCTGGACAATTTTATGGCTTATAGTCAAGTAGAACAACTAACCCTCCTCATGAATTCTGATAACCTTTGTACATTAATTACGCATTCCAAACTGAGGTTTGGATTTTAAAAAATTGACTTAAGAAGCATGTGTTTTTAACTCCAGAAGAAAATTATCCTGAAATACAAAAGTACATTACCCTTAGTACCATTGGCCTTAATTATTGTTTTTATTTGTATCTATACATTCAATTACCTTGTTTTTCTGGACAATTTTATGTCTGTTAGTGAAGGAGGACATCTAACTTTGGTCATGAATTCTGATAACATTTGTACATCTATTATGTATTCCTAACAAATTTTTACATTTGAAGATGGACTTCAAATGCATGAGTTTTTGTTTACTTCCCTCCTCTTCTTCTTCCTCCTCCTCCTCCTCCTCCTTCTTCAAAAGAGTGAGAGAGAGAGAAAGTGAAAAAGAGTGATAGAGAAAAGAAAGAGCCTTCATTTGCTGGTTCACTCCCAAATGGCCTCAACAGCACGGTAGGGCCAGGCAGAAGCAAGGAGCCAGGAACTCCATCCAGGTGTCCCACATGGGTGGCAGGAGCCCAAGCACTTGGGCCATCATCTACTGCCTCTGAGGAACATTGAACAAAGAGCTGGATCAAAAGCAAAGCTGCTGGGACTTACACCAGCACTCCAATGAAGAATGTCAGCATTGCAATCAGCACCTTAACAAGATGCACCACAATGAAAGCTCCTGCATAAATTTTCAACTCTATTAGAAAATTCCTCTTGGAATACACAAATCATTTCCCCTTAGAGCCACTGGCTTATGAATGTTTGCAGAGAAAGTAAGAAACAAGCCATTTATTCTAAACAATAGAGGTAGCAATGACCTTGTGATCCTTCCCCACAGAGACAGAAAAGAGCTTTATGAGAAGGAGCTGATGGAGTTGGAGTACCCAGCAATGTCAAAGCTAGCACACATCATGATAGCCAATGTCATTCAATATGGTGTAATTGTACCTGATGCCTTTGCGGTCCACTACAATGATTCTATAATTTATAAGAATGACAGTATCTTTTTTCCAGAAAGAGCACAACTAAATTTAGCACTAGCCTGATCTTTACATAACTAAAAGAAAAAAAAAGTAATAAATCTTGTTCCATCCTCCAAAGGGATACTAATAATGGGAAAATTATTGTCTTTACAGTGAAAACAAAAAACTCTCTAGTTTCTCTGCCTTGTGTTACAAATTAGCACTTCTGACCTTTTCTTAAAACTTTCAGCATCACAAGGAAATCAGTGGGAAGAGAATCATGTGCTAATCAAATAGTTAAAGGGCAGAAAATCTCACTGACGTGGAAAAGGATTAGTAAAGGGTGGAGAAGAAGACCAGCCCCTCCCAGTTTGGGTGAGCAGATTTGGGATTACTTATGAAGCAGTCACTCACATGCAATTAAGGGCTCTGACAGCAGCAGAGGAGCAAATACAAAACACTCAGCTCTCAGGGAGGCTCAGCAGAAGAACACCACAGGAGTTGGAGGTACTGGAGAGAAGCTCCGTGGGGAACAGAGGACTCCTGCCCAAACTCCATTAGGATAAGGGACATCCAATCATGGAAATTAACTTGCTGGAAATCTGCTTCCAATCTTCTTTAAGCTCCATGGATAAGTGTAATTAATGGCAGTGACCTGCTAATGAATGCTTTTGATGAATGAAATTCAGGTTAAGTGTGTGAGTGTGTGTATTTACATATATATATATATGAAGAAACCTAAATGACTATGACCCAGGATTGAATTGTGTAGGTATTGCACATGTGAAATTTTTAAAGACAAATGACTACTTTTATTATTTGGGATGTCATTTTACAGATGTGGGCTTCATTTTGAAGGTAAGTTTGGAAGGGCTTATGCCATGTGTGAAAGTACAGAAAAACATTCTGTAATTTCTTTTTGTTTTTTCCTTTACAGCTGAACATTGGTCCATATGTCTCAGTCTTCTCTACTCAAAGGGCTGCAAACCAGAACTTTGTACTGCACTCTCGCTTCAAGGAAAATGAAAGCTCAGAAATTCCTGTCTCTCCACTGTATCTTCTCCCTTGCGCTGCTTTTCCAGCAAGCCTGGGCTCAGTTCCCACGCCAATGTGCCACCGTTGAGGCTTTGAGAAGTGGTGTGTGCTGCCCAGACCTGTCCCCTCTAGCTGGGCCGGGGACTGACCCCTGTGGCTCATCATCAGGCAGAGGCAGGTGTGAAGCAGTGACTGCAGACTCCAGACCCCACAGTCCCCATTACCCCCACGATGGCAGAGATGATCGGGAGGCCTGGCCCACACGGTTCTTCAATAGAACATGCCACTGCAATGGCAACTTCTCAGGACACAACTGTGGCACTTGCCGTCCCGGCTGGAGGGGAGCTGCCTGTGACCAGAGGATGCTTACAGGTAAGAAGAGAAAAGAATGAGTACAGGCTTGTATGAGGTTCAAAGCCCTTAACAGAATCCTATATCATTTGATCTGGAAGAACACCTGGCAATCATCTTGTTCAAACAACTCTTTTCACAGTAGGAGAAATTGAGGCTTAAAAAGATTAAGAAACTTGTTTACTTCAAGGGTTGGGGTGGAAGCTAATTGATAATATTTCCTCCCTAGACATTTGTCAGCCAACCACTATATGCCAGGAAATAGGCTAGGCATTTATAACTAGTCCTTTGAGTAACTCATCAAGGTATTTCAGAAGGTTTGGTTCCACATAGCTGGTAGTTGATCAACTTGACACTGTGTCTAGCTCTAATATTTTATTTAAGCTCTTCCACTACCTGTCATGTACCACACAAAAAATTTACCACTGTGATGATCAAATTAAGGCATTTTAGATGTTGAGTCTGGCCTGCAGCCTAAATAGCATTAAATAGGAAAAGCCAGAAATACTTGCTTTCTATGTGCCATACCAGACCAAGAGCATAAATAACATTTATTGAGCCTTTATCATATGCCGGGCCTTGATCTAACTGCTTTCTATGTGTATGCTCTCTTATCTGTACATATTTATATAGCAGGTGTTATTCTTTCCGTATTTACAGATAAAAAACTGAAGTTTAAAAAAATCTTCCAGAAGTCATAGAGCATGTCTCTTCTTAATCACTAGGCTACACAGTCGACATTGGTTTTGCAAGCATTTTGTGTTAAAAACAGAAAAATTTTAAAAAATGTCGAGTGAGCAAAAATAAATATGAAAGAATCACAGAATCATTACATGCACATGATTACAGAAAGGAAATGGAATGCCTAGAGCAAATTGCAGAGAGGTGAAGAAACAGAAAGAAAGCAGGTCTGAAGGAAGGTCTCTATTATTATTCATTTATTTTCCAAAGTATAAAGTAATTTAAGACAGAAAACACATGTATACATAACCATTAATGAATTGGACTTAGTGTGCTAAAACATGATTTTATGCATCCTATATTCATCTCCGACAAAGCAGATGTTTCATGTTTGACTTTTTTATCCCTAAAGTCAGGAGAAATATTCTGGATTTAAGTATCGAGGAAAAGAACCACTTCGTCCGAGCCCTGGATATGGCCAAGCGCACAGCTCACCCTCAGTTTGTCATTGCCACCAGGAGATCAGAGGAAATATTGGGGCCAGATGGCAATACACCACAATTTGAGAATATTTCCATTTATAACTACTTTGTTTGGACACACTATTACTCAGTCAAAAAGACTTTTCTTGGTCCGGGGCAGGAAAGCTTTGGTGAGGTGGATTTTTCTCATGAAGGACCGGCTTTCCTCACATGGCACAGGTACCACCTACTGCAGCTGGAGAGAGACATGCAGGTAAATGCAACACATTTCCAGTCTCGGATCCTTTATAGATGAGATGCCTTAGCTGTGAGTCATTTTAATTCATTGTTTTTCCAAGTGATCACATGTTGTTGACTAAGTAATTTCAGTTTATTAGTCTTTGTCATTCAGTAAAGTTTCTCTCTCTTCTGATTACTTACTGATTATCATTAGTGAAGTGAAAAGAAGTAATATTGATGGGAAAGTCAGTGGAAATATTTTTAGGTGTCAATTAAAAGTTTCGAAATATTCTACAGCTCTAAAATTGAAAACTGACTCTCAGAAAGTTTGAAGCAAAATAATCTCATAGGCTATGTCTTTCTTCTTTAACAAATGTGAGTACATACCCTGGCTGGTCTGGATGAAACAATTGTGCAGTAAATACATCTCAGGCTTCAGTTACAAATACCTCATACCAGTTCAACGATGCTTTCCAGTATAATATACGATTTAAATTATGAAAAGAGTTCCTTTCCATTTAGACTATTATCTTTTCATTAAACTAGTTCCCATGATCCCTACTACTATGATTTTGCAGGGGGACCTATTTAAAAGCATCTCATTTCTATGTGACATGATGGCGATATTAACTTGCATGTGTACAGTAATCACTTCACAGTACACATGCATATCAAAGCATCATATTGTGTATCTTAAATATGTAAAAAACTTAAGACCAAAAATCACATCATTCAGGTGTTATTTTTAATTAAAAAACAATGGATTTTCTTGGCATAGAGTTCAACTCAAGCACAGGTAGATAAGCTCAAAACCGATTAAAGTATTTGTTAACATAGATATATCATTTTTTCTTTCCCCAAATGCTCTGTTTTTTTGAGAAAAGTAATTTTAAAATAAAATTTTAACTCTCAACTTGAAAGTCACAAATTTAATGTTTTCTGTGTGAAACAACAGCAATGTATCTTTCCCTTCAGATTAAAATGTAAAGTAACTTTAAAAGATTTGAAGACAGAAAAGGTGTTCAGATTCATTTACTGATTTGCAGATGTGTGCGTCAGCAATATTCCAAGGAAAAAAATGATTAGAAAAGAGAAAATTAATGCACGAAAACACAGAATAAAATATTGGTTTGGAAGCAGTCTATCCTTGTGCAGTTTGAGAATGATTAAATGAATTCATCTAATACTCTGAACATCATATTTTATAGCTTTGATACAAGTGAGACATTTGGTAGATTACGAGTAGATAAATCTGTCATTTGTAATCGACTCCAAATCTTCATGCCTTTAAGCCCTTTTCCCACGGGCTCACCAAAACGAAAGGGCAGGTGGAAAGTATCTAAAAGCTTCAATTTTGCCTGTGTAAACTTCAACCTCTATGACTTACACTTTTAAAACCAAGCAGCACAAGGGATCCAACAAATTACAATCTAAATGTGACACACACTTGAAATGCCACATGAATATGCTCCGGCTCCCAAATGTCAGTTGCTGAACCACAAGCTGACTCTTAATGATCCCTTGGAAGCTGTCACTAATTTTTGTGAACCGCAATGATGGCTTCTAAAAGAGGACTACAAACCCCTGGAGATCAATACCGGGAGGTCATGGATAGCGTTTGGTCAAAAAAAAAGCCCAGGATAAGGAAATGCTTCCTAGAAAGGGATTTAAAGTGAAAACAGTAGAAATGTAGTGAGAGCTTGAGAGGTAAGATAAAAGGATGATAATTCCTACATTTAAATCCCACTGTCTAAATATAACTCCCCAAAGGCCAGGAAAAATGAGAAGTGACAAATAAACATACGTTTTAAGGAACCCAGTAAAATAAGTGTGTGCTCTTGATCCAGCATTTGAAAAAAAATATGAGATTAGCTCTAAATGTAAACTATGTCTCTGGCCTAAAGAACAATGGGCAAAAAGAATTACTGTGCTCCTGTTGTGCATTTCCGGCCTGTGTATGTGTTTCAGGAAGAAGCTTGAGACTTAGTAGTTAGGTTCTGAAGCAGCAGTGTCTGAATAATACACCTGTAGTGCCCAGAGAGATAAGGTAAGAATGAAGGAGCCAATATGGCCAGTGGGAAAAGCAGAATTTAAAGTCTGAGTTCATTCAAATTAAATTTAAAAACGGAAATGTAACAAAAATCACTGTTCCACAAAATACATTTAAAGCCTGGATTTGGCTCCAGACTGAATCAGTGATGCCTGAATTAAAGATTGGAAAATGGAAGCATGTGGAAATATTAAGGAGTGGGTATTGCTATTTATAATTTTTGGTGCAACCAATAGAAATCGCCTACCTAAAAAAGAAAAGAAAAAATCTGCCTTCTAACTCAATCTTCTGTAAGAACTTGTGCATGCATGAGTTGAGTTTCATTTACTCCAGTGCTTAAATCACTTCTTACAATAAACTACCAGCTTTGTAAAATAAGGTATTTAACCTCTCCTGGCCCCTTAGACACTGGCCATACACTTACCGGTTCCTTGGTGGCTGAAGAAAGTTAATAGAAACAGACTGCCGGGAGTAGGACAAGCAAAGAGACAGACTGTAAATACAAGCAGAGAATATTAACAGAGTTTCTGTGATCTAGGAAATGTTGCAAGAACCTACTTTCTCCCTTCCCTACTGGAATTTTGCAACTGGCAAAAACATATGCGATATCTGCACGGATGACATGATGGGATCCAGAAGCAACTTCGATTCCAGTCTCATAAGTCCAAACTCCGTCTTCTCTCAATGGCGAGTGGTCTGCGAATCTTTGGAAGATTACGATACCCTCGGAACACTTTGTAACAGTAAGTTCCAAATTACAGCTAGGAGTCAGAATTTCTAACCAAAAAGATTAAATGAGCTGCCTGGAAGGTTCTTCATTCTACTGGAGACTTAATACTAAAACCTACTTTTATTTCACAGAATTAGTATGTAGCAATTCAATGAGCATCTGGCATATTCAAGGCACTCTGTAAGGTGCTCCAGGAGAAATAGAAAGTGCCTACATTTTCTTACAAAACTTTTCTTGAGTAATTTGGGTCAGAGCATTGCTAACTTCCTTATTTTGGAGAAGTCTGGTTGTAAAAATCAAGCCTCTTAGCATTGTTTAGCAATCATGTGTCCTGATGGAATTTAACAGAAAATGTTTTCCCCCTAAAATCAGAAACATTGAAGAAGATCTGGAAGTGCTCTGGGAGCTGAGGGAAAAGGGCAGGAAAGAAGGGAGGGAAGAAGAGAGTGAAAGAATTGGGAAACATTGCTTATGCGTATTCAGAGTTGTAAGTCAAAAGGAAATATGGGTAATATCATTCGGGAAAGGAAGCTCTTGTGCAGAAGTTAGCCAGCGAGTTCCTTTCCAGCTCTCACAAAAGACAGGGCAACGCCTAACTAGTTGCTGTAGCATTCTTCCTCCAGTCATCTATCAGAATTCCGTTTCTATGACATGAAGATCCACTCCTGAACTTCCTATTATTCTCATCTTTGGATCAAATTGTTGAACGCTCTTGTGCTGCTAACACCAAGCCTTTATTATTAGAGTCCTCATGCCCCATCTTATGTTCTTCTTCAGGCATGTCTGCCTAGTTAGAACTTTAACAACTAGAGTTGTAGGGATTTATTCTATTATTATGAGCGCATTAATGAAATATACTTGTCAATGCTCTTTTACACATCACGTTAAATTATTTTTATAAACTTAACAATATTCTTTTTTTTATTTATAAAGCTTTTATTTAAAGAATATAAATTTCCAAAGTACAGCTCTTGTGCTGACTGTTGTTGTACAATGTAATACTTTATTTATTTATTTATTTATTTTTACAGGCAGAGTGGACAGTGAGAGAGAGAGAGACAGAGAGAAAGGTCTTCCTTTTGCCGTTGGTTCATCCTCCAATGGCCGCCGCGGTCGGCGCGGCGCACCGCGCTCGTCCGATGGCAGGAGCCAGGAGCCAGGTGCTTTTCCTGGTCTCCCCATGGGGTGCAGGGCCCAAGCACCTGGGCCATCCTCCACTGCACTCCCGGGCCACAGCAGAGGGCTGGCCTGGAAGAGGGGCAACCGGGACAGAATCCGGTGCCCCGACCGGGACTAGAACCCGGTGTGCCGGCGCCGCAAGGCGGAGGATTAGCCTGTTGAGCCACGGTGCCGGCCACAATGTAATACTTTATCCATTTTAGTATTTTTTTGTTATCCTAGTACTAGTGGTTGAACTCTGTAATTAACTTAACAATATTCTAAATAGATCAGAAGGAATTAGAATTTATTTTTTTGCAACATTAGATTGTTAGTTCCATGTAGGAATAAGAGAAGTGAGACTGTGTGGAATTTTCCTTTGTAAAAGTTTAAAAATTAGAATACATCTTTTTTAGCATGCCAAATGAGTGATCCCACCTTGTGGTAGAGAAATGAAACTGATGATGAGAATTTCTTCAGATACCAAAATATGCATCTCTTTCTGATCAAGCAATTTTGGAATTGATGTTTTAAAGACATTTTCCATTCATTGTAATAATTAGATGTTAAAATAAAACACCATTTACATGGGGAAATAAAATTATAGCTTAGGAAGGGAGAACAAGTGAAAGAGACTTCCTTTGCGCCACAGGTCCTCCTGTGAATTAATGTAATAAACCTAATCAGAGCATAGTTCATGGCAAAAATTATTTGTTTTAGGATGATCAGATTTTAAGATCACCCCCTTATCTTAGTTCAAAACATAAATACAGGGGTGCATGTGTGGCATCGCATATAGGAGTGCCTGGTTCAAGACCCAGCTACTCTGCTTCTGGTCCGCTTCCTGTTTCTGTCCACTCTAGGAGGCAGCAGATAATGACTTAAGTTCTTGGGCCCCTTCCACCCCAATTCAGATGATACTCTGACTCCTGACTTCATCTTGACCCAACCCTAGCTGTTGCAGGTATTTGGGTAGTGAACTAACAAATGAAAGCACTCTCTCTCTCTCACACACTTCCTTCAAATAAATTTTTTTTTAAAAAAATTGTAAGAATATATAAATGCAAACTATT
Source organism: Sylvilagus floridanus (assembly GCA_949820135.1). Lineage (NCBI taxonomy): Eukaryota > Metazoa > Chordata > Mammalia > Lagomorpha > Leporidae > Sylvilagus > Sylvilagus floridanus. Next base: position 39,859,413 of record OX463243.1, read on the forward strand.
TTATTTATTAGAGAATGGGAAGAAAAAAGAAGTTAAAATTGTATTGTGCCTGCATTATATGCCTAATGGATTGCCAAGTGATTTACTATGTTCTCTTCCTTAACCCTTATAACTATTCTTTCTTCCATCTTGGATGGTCTTCTCCAATCCTGTGATTTAACTGACTGTCTTTTATAAAAGACCCACACCAGTACATCTTTGGTCAAATTAGATTTTCAATGCCTATGTCTTCAAATACTTAGGGCATCTCATCTCTCTACTATTCCATTGATGCACCAAACTTGATGGCGTGAAAAACTGAATTATGGATGCATAACCTTAAAACATTCCTTCATAACATTCAAATGTCTTCTTTAATTCATCATTTTTGCTTTTAAATACTGATCAAACCTATTTTCTCTTTCAAGCATTAGGGACTTTTCACTTATTACTGCCTGGAAACTTCATAAAATTTTGGTGTATAGGATGTTAATAGGTGCAATGGCTGAAGTTACTCATATATAAACAAATTTAAAAAATCACTAGCCTAAAAGTGAACTAGTTTAATTTGTTTCTGTACTATCAGATTTCTCCTGTAAGAAATTCAATGAAGGCAAATTGAGGTGCAGGGTTTCAAAATACAAATAATAAATATCATCTTCAGGATTTTTAATAACCCCCTAATAAGTACTCCCTAAATCATCAGTTGGAATTGATAATTTAGCTAATGGTATCTGAAATATTTTGGTGATAATATACACCCAAAATATGTACACTCAATTTACCATTCCAACGCAGGCATATATTTTATTTATATATAACTTAAAATTAATTATGTTATTTGACCATGTGCTAATCATTAATTAATTATAAAGTTTACAACATAGACATTTAATAAATGAGATCAAAAGTATGTGCATTGAAGGTGTACCGTTTCCTCTCCCAGGCCAATGGATTCTGTTGCTTACCCCACTGCTCCATGCACAGTTCTCTCCTGAGACCACCGGACCAAACTGGAACAAAATGCACTAACCCATCTCCTAGCCTCTCACCACTCCAAAGCTTCAAGTTCTTTCCACTTCCTCATGAATTAAATATAACTTTCTCGCCTTGGTATTTGTTTTCTTCACAATTTGACTCTGACCTAGCTTGCCATCTTTCCCACATCCTTGAGGCAAAGTATTCCCTAAACAAGTGCTTTTTTACAGCTAACATGCTCTTTCCCATGGACTCTTCAACACCTGTAAATGCCAGGCCCTGGCCAAGACTGAGAGACACTGCTGACCAGGAATAGGTGGAGCTCCTCTTCTGGCGGGATTTTTGGTATAAAAGGAAGCAAGCCTATCTTCTCCTATATTTTCTGAGTGTAAAATGTTTGCCTTGCAAATTTTCTACTATTTCATCTGTGGAAATGTTCCTATATCATTCAGAACTGTTTGTAACTCCTTTAAGAGTGAAAGTGGGAGTGAGTTCTCACTATCTCTGCTCCCCCTCAATCCCCCCTTCATTTCTTCATGATTTCGTATTATCTATACTTAGCATTATAGTTCTTTTTTGCCTGTTTTTTACTTGTCTTCAAAAAAGTTTATTTCTTGAATTACTTGCTGAATAAACTTAAAAATGTGTTTTGATTGAAATATGTACTACTTCTCAAAGACCTTTAAGGTGTTTTCTTCTTTCTAAAGGCTTGAGACAGATGGCATTCGGGTGCAAAATCCCATGTAACATATGAAATATGGATTTCAGTATGGAATTTAGGTTTATGAGATTATTTTGGCAAAATTCAATTTTCTGTGGAACTTTCATTTTAATACATTTTCATGAAAGAACATATGTCAAATTAACAAATACAAGGACCTGCATCTGTTAGTGTGATCATTTTTTTCCTTCAGATGTTTTTGTTTCACATACCTACTCTACTTACAGAAGTAGGACATGGTCACGTCAATATTCTCACTTTAATGCCACTAAGTGTACATTTAAAAATTTTCCCTTCTACCAGGGAGAATTCATGTTTCGATAGTCACATTAGGTACAGAGTTTTCAAGAGCAAGAATAAGATTCTAAGCGTTGACCTAACCCATCTTTTTCCCAGGCACTGAGAATGGACCAATCAGGAGGAATCCAGCTGGAAATGTGGCTAGACCGATGGTGCAGCGTCTTCCTGAACCACAGGATGTCACCCAGTGCTTGGAAGTTGGTGTATTTGACACACCTCCTTTTTATTCCAATTCTACAAATAGTTTCCGAAACACAGTGGAAGGCAAGTAAATGAAATGTGTGCTTCCAACTGGTCTAGCTGAGTTATTAGAATAAATTGAAGCATTCAAAATCAGTTTCTTTGGTAAAGCTTTGAAATCCAAATTGATCCACTGAGCTTATATAAATGGAATTTCCTATTATGATTTGGTTATAAATAACTGCTCAAAAAAAACTTTATAAAGCTCTTTTTAAATTAGCAAAAGAGAAGCACTATTGCAGCTAAGAGGTTGGAACTGTTCTCCAAACTCTTAAAATCTAAAATCTGTTTAAGCTAAATTTGATAGCTAGCTGGCCAATATTTTTAATGCTGTGAAAGTATAGCCTTGGTAAATAATATTCAAGTCTTTAACAACATCTTAAATTTTTATTTTCTTTTAAAAACACAACAAGGGATGGACTTTTTGTCATAGCTGTTAAGCTACTGCTTAGGATGCCCACATATCATATTGGAGCACCACCTTGCACCCCAACTGCTCTATTTCTGACCCAGTTTCCTGCTAATGCTCATAGGAGACCACAGGTGGTGACTCTCAAGAGTGGCCCCTGCTACCCACATGAGAGATGAGATGAATTCCCAGGCTCCTGGATTCCACCTGGCCCAATCCTAAATGTTGGGAACATTTAGGGAAAGAAATGGTGGATAGAAATTCCGTCTGTCTTTATCCCTATCACTCTGCGAATATAAATAGATTTTAAAAAACAAACAAAAGAATCAAAAACAATTAGTTGACCATTAGTAACATCTGATTTGGGTACATGTTTAATTTAGGTCAGTATCAGCCTATAACTTTATTTAAAGGTATACAAAATTTGAATTAGCACCTCCTGATATTTAATTTGATTTTCTTTATTTAATACTTTTTAAACATGCATTGTAGGGGCCGGCGCTGTGGCGCAGTAGGTTAATCTCTGCCTGTGGCGCCAGCATCCCATATGGGAGCCAGTTCTAGTCCCAGCTGCTCTACTTCCAGTCCAGCTCTCTGTTATGGTCTGGGAAAGCAGTAGAGGATGGCCCAGGTCCTTGGGCCCCTGTACCCACGTGGGAGACCAGGAGGAAACACCTGGCTCCTGGCTTAGGACCGGAGCAGCTCCAGCTGTTGCAGCCGTTTGGGGAGTGAACCAATGGAAGGAAGACCTTTCTCTCTGTCTCTCCCTCTCACTGTCTGTAACTCAAACTCTCAAATAAAATGAATAAAATCTTTAAAAAAAAAATCATTGTAAAGTTGAGGAAACTGAACTTCAAAGAGGTGAAGTGACTTTCCCAAGATGTTCAGCCAGTAAGTTAGAGCCAGATTCAAATTTTCTAAGTCCAGAATCTGTATTAATGTATTTTATAATACAGTTTATAATTCTAAATAATTCTTGTATATATTTAGCTTTTTAAAGAAATACAGTTATATTTAACTGTATTATAAATGGTACTTTCAAAAATTACAATTAATATAGAATTGCATGTTAGATGCACCCCACACATTCCACAAAAATTGGGAATAGGTTCTTCCATCCTATGATCTGAGATACTTATCTGATAATTATTTTTCATTATCTCCCCTATGATTATCAAAGTTGATGCAATTTCCATCTGTTTATTTTCATTTTTATAGCTAAATGAATACACTGATTTGGACACGATCCAAAAAATAAGCAGTATGTTTTGTCTAAGCTAGTACCTATAAACTAAGACTGTAATTGTTGATCTCTCAAATAATGTGCAGAAGGTAAATTCCACTGATTTTATGATGTAATGTATGAAAAGAGTGGGGCATAGCAACACATCATAGATTATAGACAATCTTAACTGTTTTCTAAATCAAAATATAATAGAATTAGTGCATAAGAAATTAATGAATAACCAGAAGTAACTATTTCAATTAATCTAAGATTAAGAGAAAAAGATTAACATATTTTAAGTTCTGATTTCATTTTGTAATATACTGTTTTTTCCTGCTCTCCTACTTCTGTTTCCTCAAGCCAATAAAACACCTCGTGTCAGAGCCCTCCATTCTTATTTGTGACCTACTCTACATTTATCTTCATCTTCTCCCTAATATCAGTGGGATATTTACAGAATTCCACCAATGGAATATATATGAAAATATGTATGGGAAATAGTGATCTATATTGAAAGTTATATAAATTTTTTGACAGTAGGTTACAAAGATGCTAGAAAAGTTCAGAAAAATTTTAACTTTCACACAAAAATAATTTTCCCAAAATAAACATGCTGACAGTCATTCAAATGGAGTAAGGCTGGAGACTAAACTAACATCTGGCAATTTAGGTTCTGGGACAATCAGAGTTTTGTTCTCCCAATTGTGTCAGCAGTTTAAAAGAAACTAGAGATTTCTACTACCTTTAATTCCATGTTGACAGCCTTGTCAAAATAGAGTGTTCTACATACTTTAGCCAGCATCCATTGCATCTCATTATTTTTAGCCTAGGTGCTATAGTTAGAATATCATGCACAAGCTTAAACCAAACTAGCTCTGGGTATAACAAGCAAACGTCATCAACCTTTGGTACAGAGATGCATTGCTATTGTAGTAAGGCAAAATTTGGCCTGAGAAGCTTTAGGGGAAAAATCTGTTTCCCAACATAATCACTGCTGTTAACTTCAAAAGTAAAATATTTGCAATGGTTTTTACTCTTCTCCTGCTTACTTTAAATCTAGGTTACAGTGCTCCCACAGGAAAGTACGATCCTGCTGTTCGGAGTCTTCACAATTTAGCCCATCTATTCCTGAATGGAACAGGGGGACAAACCCATTTGTCTCCAAATGATCCTATTTTTGTCCTCCTGCATACTTTCACTGATGCAGTCTTTGATGAATGGCTAAGGAGATACAACGCTGGTGAGATATTTTCAAATGTCTTTTGCAAGCTCAGCAAGGGGGATTATTAAGATGCCACTGTTAGCAGTTTAGGCTAAGCATTTGACACACACAGAATACACTCAAAATAAGGATATAATAGCTATATTATATAGCAATTTCCGAGGATTCAGAGCCACTTTGAAAATGTAGGCAAGTATCTCAAAATAGTCACTAAAAGGTGACCTTTATTATTATTCACTAGGGCTAGCCAGGTAATCCTTTCTTATTCTTAATATTGAAAAATGACTACCATTTTTCCAAATTTTTCTTCCCCATATCTTTCAACAAATGTTCTCATTACTTTTTAATATGAATAGGAAAATCTTCGAGAGCTCTTCTTTGATATCTCAAAAGATTAAAAACTTTATACTCATAACCCACACTCCTATTACTTTATAACCTCTCATAAATGGAAATTTTGTTCCACTTGAAAAGTTAATGTTGGTTTTTATATCACACCATAGGAAAGTTCTTTCAAGTTCATTTCAATGTATTCTTTAAAACATTGTTTAAAAGGCTTCTTTAGCTACATTCCTACTCACCTGTGAGAGACTTACATGACTTTTTAAGACAATGAAAGTGATTTCACTGATAACACATCATTGATTTCTATACTTGTAAAATGTTCCAAGTTTTGGGGTCTGTGCCTTTAATTCATCATGCACATAAACACGATATTGGAGAATAACTATCTACTAACTCCTCTACCCAATTAGCTAGTATCCTTGTTCTGTGTGTGTATATATATTGGTGTGTAGATGCACAAGAAGAGCCTCTACTCACTTGGCTAATCCTCTGCCTGCGGCTCCAACCCCTGGGTTCTAGTCCCAGTTGGGGCACAGGATTCTGTCCAAGTTGCTCCTTTTCCAGTCCAGCTCTCTGCTGTGGCCTGGGAAGGCAGTGGAGGATGGCCCAAGTGCTTGGGTCCTGCGCCCGCATGGGAGACCAGGAGGAGGCACCTGGCTCCTGGCTTTGGATTGGCGCAGCACGCTGGCTGCAGCAAGCAGGCCATGGCGGCCACTTGGGGGGTGAACCGAGGGAAAAAAGGAAGACCTTTCTCTCTGTCTCTTCCTCTCTCACTGTCTAACTCTGCCTGTCAAAAGAAGAAGAAGAAGAAGAGGAAGAGGAAGAGGAAGAGGAAGAGGGACCTCTAATTCAACTTGGTCAAGACGACTTATTGATGGATTGATCAACATATTTTGCTGTATCAGAAATCATTTAAAAAATACAAATAACCTACGCACAAATATTTGTTCAGTTGTCAATTGGTTATAAATTCACTAATTGGAATGCCATCACATTTTTCTTATGTATTTACATATATAACTATAATAATAATGAATTATCTACAGTTGTACTGTAAGTTTCTACAAAGCAAAACAAGAAATTCACAAGTTTAGTGATTCAATCTAAATGCATATTAATCCTTTACAATCATTTGACCCACTTCCTAATCCATGTAGCACTTCAGCCCTTCATCTTTGACAAATCTTTCCAAAGCATTCAACTTGATCATTATAAAAAGGATAATCCTGGGTCCTGCACTGTGGTGTTGGGGGTAAAACCAATACCTGCAAGGCGAGCATGCCATATAGACGCCGGTTTAAGACCTGGCTGCTCCGTTTCTGATCCAGCTCCCTTCTAATGTGTTTGAGAATGCAGCAGAAGAGTGGCCCAAGTGCTTGATGTGGGAGATCTAGAAGAAGGTCCTGGCTCCTGGCTTTGGCCTGGCCCTGCCCCTACCATTGCAGCCATTTGGGGAGTGATATAGCAGATGGGAGATTCTCTCTCTCTGTCTCTCTCTCTCTCTCTCTCTCTCTCTCTCTCTCTCTCTCCTCTCTCTCTTTCTCTTTCTCTCTCTCTCTTCTCTCTGTAGCCCTGCCTTTCAAATACATAAATACATCTTTAAAAAGCAAATATAAGGACAACCCCTTCTTTTTTACAATTATAATTATTCCTTAAGATACTTTAGCAAGTGACAGTGTGGCCACTTACAAGTCTCTCTTTTGTTTTGACTTTGAAAAATAAGTTTAACAAATTTTATTCCAATTTCTTCTATAATTTAGAAATAAAACATTTCATGTTATTCATAGATGGTAAAGTATTCAAGCTTCTCTGTTTTGAAAACTGTTTTCTATTGAGTGCTATTTCAGTGCTTTATTCAAAGCATTTCAGTTGTTTTATGTAATTCCCTGTTCTGCTTTATGAACTTTCTTTATGTCTTTATTCAGTGTAAAATATTGAATAACATCTTTTCATGTTATCCTTGAATATTGGACAACTTGAGAATAATATTGATGTTAATATTAACAAGTCGCCTTTGGAATATTTTAGATATATCCACCTTTCCATTGGAAAACGCCCCTATTGGACACAATAGACAATACAATATGGTACCATTCTGGCCTCCAATTACCAACATAGAGATGTTTGTTACTGCTCCAGACAACCTTGGATATACTTATGAAGTTCAATGGCCAGGTAAGCATTGAAATGTATTTTACTGTGGTAATTTCCAAAAATAAATTATCTTTAAAGTAAAGTAACCACGGTATGCTGAGGCTTACATTTTCAGTTTGAATTTTATTTGGGGATAAAGAGAGGTACTTTAATATATGTTCAGAACTGTGACCTGGCATGCATTGAGTTGTTTATATAGTGCTCTATCTCATTTAATCTTTACAGTTCTTTGGGGTGAGTCTCATCTTATAAGTAAGAGAGGTGAGGCTTAGACAGATTAATTATCAAAGATCATATTTCCAACAACAGCAAATCAATTTTGAGTGTAGGCCCATGCCATAGGTCCCAACTTTTCTTGTATAGCATGCTACCTCCATTTATTTATCCTAAATGAAGAGGAAGTAAGATATTCTAAGTTATTTTTCTGAGATTTTTAAATGCATAACTTATTTACTTTTAAGTTTCTTTCTCAACAAAGGCAGTATGGCATACTACAAAAGCAGAGATTTTATTCTGACCAACTCTGTCTTCTAACTAAGTGACGTTGGACTGGTGACTCAAATCCTTTGAGCCATCATTTCCTCACCTTAGAATGAAAATAACAATATCTCTTCCAATAGCATCCACTCCTTAAAAGAAATTAGAAAGTACTTTTTAAAGACAGGTGTTAGGTTAGTCAATGTAGTCAACAAAAATTCAATTTGAGAATTTCTGTTAAAGTACCTACAACAGTGTGTAAACTGGGGTGTTGAAGTTTTGGAGATAACTATTTTAATATTTTTTTCTTATTTTATTTTTCGAATAGGTCAGAATTTTAGTGTATCTGAGATTATTACCATAGCAGTAGTTGCTGCTTTATTGCTGATTGCAGTCATTTTTGTGGGTGCTTCTTGCCTGATTCGTGCCAGAAACAGAATGGATGAAGCTAATCAGCCTCTCCTCACTGATCAGTATCAACACTATGCTGGAGACTATGAAAAAATCCAGAATCCGAATCAGTCCATGGTCTGATGACAAGTGACCTACTTACTCTCCTATGTGTTACCTGAACAAAACCACCTGGTTGGAAAATAATAGAATTACTAACTGTATTTTCTGTCACTTTGTTACTTTCTTTCTTACACATGCATATGTTAGAAATAAAGCTTCAGGCATATTTTCCAGAGCTCAGAAGAGTCATACAGAATTTTTTCTGTGAGTCTGAATGTTCAGCTCCATTTAAAATATTGGGTTGCACCAACTCCATATTTAAATGGATGGTGTAAAGGTATTCAGCATACTTAAAGGATGACTATATGATGTAAATAATCTCTATGCTCTGTTATCTGTAAAGGAAATAATGTTTGATAGTGAATCTCTTTAAAGTACACGAGTGAGGGCTGACGCTGTGTGGTACAGCCAGTAAAGCCGCCACCTGCAGTGCCAGCATCCCATATGGGCGCTGGTTCGTGTCCCAGATGCTCCACTTCTGATCCAGCTCTCTGCTATGGCCTGGGAAAGCAGTAGAAGATGGCCCACATCTTTGGGCCCTGCACCCACAGGGGAAACCTGGAAGAAGCTCCTGGCTCCTGGCTTCGGATTGGTGTAGCTCCAGCCATTGCGACCATTTGGGCAGTGAACCAGCGGATGGAAGACTTCTCTCTCTGCCTCTGCCTCTCTGTAACTCCCTGTCTTTCAAATAAATAAATAAATCCAAAAAAAAAAAAAAAAAAAAAAAACACGAGTGACTGTTTCTACAGTATTAAAATGTAAAAACATTTTAATTCACTGATATTGGTCAGCAACTGTAAAGGCAGTGACATTTGTTAAAACAAATTATGTGGAGTTATAAATAAATAGGGTCTCAACTCACTTTTTCAAATGGATCTTCCCATTTGTGAGTCAGTATATATAATTTAGTCTGAAATTCAAGACCTTAAGAAATCACAATCTTTGTCATACTTTGACAAAGTAAAAGCCTCACTTTGTTAACAGATAGCTGGTATAGCTTATGTTTGCCATGGTGTTCCCCTGCCTCTCAATTCACTTTAAAAAAAAGAATGACCTATCCATACATTTCACCTCCCAATTTCCCTTGCAGTACCTTTGAAATCCATAAATACATCATTTTGGAGACCACAGTTCATAGTCCTTTTTTCTGATCAACATGTTGAAATACCATACTTTTATCATGTACCAGCATTTTATGCAATTTTAAAATAAAATGTTAAAATATTACCTCATTGATCCACTTTTTCTATCCAGTTATGCTAGTATGCTTTTCCCCCTGTGTTCCATGCTATAAAATAATATTCTTAAAAAGAAATACATAGGCTGCTCAAAAGTGAAATAATATTTTAATTAAATATAGCAAAATAAATAATAACAAGAGTAATCATACGCAACAGAAAATGGCACAGTACAGAGATTTATTGATTACTCATTTTAGAAACATTTATTAAACATATACAAAATTTCAGAGATAGTTAAACATGATCTAGAATTTTGGAGAAAAAAGAATCATAAAATTGAGAAGGTCATACTTGACTGGGCTTCAAGGAATGCCAATGGATTTACCAAATATAAAAGTAGAGAAGGGCATTTTATTCAGAAGTGACAGCATGTGCAAAGGCACAGAAGTTTGAAAGAGCATGGAACATTCAAAAATATAAAGTAGGTCAATGTGAATAGAACACAGTTTTCATGGAAGGGAGTAGAAAGATAAATTGGGAATAACATCAAAGTGTGCTATATGCAATGCTAAAAAATTGGGATTCATACTACAGAAAAGGGGGAAGAGATGGTACTCACATTTAAGTTTCATTTTAGAAAAAAAAGAGCTGTGGTGATATTTGTAAATAATGTTGATGAGGAAGAGCTACAGCAGAGATTAAGGGATTGTTGATATGGAATAGTTCATGGATGCAAAAAAGAGTGCCTATCCCAAATATTTTAACATTACTAGGCCATAAAATAGAATAGATGCAACTGGAAACCCATTATGCATAGTGAAATAACACAGTCTCCAAAAGATAAATATCATATGTTTCCTTTGATTTGTGGTAATTAATAGAATACAAAAAAAGCAGAAGAATGAAACTGGCATCTTACAACCTGATTATTGCTCTTAGCCCTTGTCTACACACCTGTGGATTGGTGGCCTTTTCACTTTTTACATTTTGAACATTATGGTTAGTAATGCATTAAGCCAGTGCTTATAAATAAGTTCAAATTGTGTGGTTGCAAAAATTAAAGAAGAAGAAAGGAAAGGAAGAAAAGAGGGGCCATTAAGGGAGGGAGAGAAGGAAGTATGGTTATCTTCCTGGAATTGTATCTATGAAATGCATGAAATAGTTCTGTTTATATTAATAAATTAAAAATATATAAACATTATTTCAAAATAATCTTACCCAAGAGAGAAAGCTACATCTATTATCTTTTAAATATAGGTTTCAGAAAATCATTACTAAATATGTTTCAAAAACAAAGGGCTATAAGAAGAGAGAAAGAGGGGAACAAAACAGAAAAACAGAGAAATCTATTAACAAAACAGCAGTAAAGTCCTCATCTATCAATAATTGTTTTCATGTAAATGGATTAAATTCATCAATTAAAAATCAGAGTGGTTGAAAGGATAAAAAAATGAAACAACAAACAAAAAACAGAGACTTGCTGTGTACAAGCGATTCATTTTAGATTTAAAAATACACTTGGACTGAAAGTAATGGATAAAAAAAGATATTCCAAAAATGATAACCAAATGACAGCAGGATTGTTCAAAGTTATATAAAATAAAAATACATTTAAAATCAAAAACTGTCTCTCAATATGTAAAAGGTTTTATAGTTTGTAGAGTAAGTATCTTTCTTATGCTTTGTATGATCTATGCTTAAATAATTTATTAGTTTTGATGTTGCAAAGGAATTGTTTCCTTACCTTCACTTTTGGACAGTTTCTTGTTAGTATATAGAAACACAATTGATTTTTGTATATTGATTTTGTATACTTTAACTTTATTGAATGGATAATTTGTTCTAACCCTTCTCTGTGGAGTCTTTATAGTTTTCTACTTTATGTATTATTTCCAGTTTTATTTTTCTTATTATTTAATTGCTCTAAGACTTGAATAACATTAAATAAAAGTGGTAAGAGTGGGCAATATTGCCTTGTATGAGAAAAGCTTTAAGTTTTCCCCCACTGATTATGGTATAAGTTATGGGCTTTTCATATATGGACTTTATTGTGTTGAGACAAATTCTTCTATTTTGAATTTGTTGGGAACTTTACCATGGAAGGTTATTCTGTCAATATATTATGCCACATTTACTGACTTCTGTATATTGAACCAAACCCAGAAGATTTGTACAAATATTTCATCAGGTATATTGGCCTATAGTTTTATTTTATTACATTAGCTTTCTCTGGCTTTGGTATCAAGGTGATGATGACCCCATAAAAATAAGCTTAGAAATATTGGGTCTGGCACTGTAGTTAGAGGGTAAAGCCACTGCCTACAGTGCTGGCATCCCATATGGGCGCCAGTTCAAGTCCTGGCTGCTCCAATTACGATCCAGCTCCTCTGCTATGGCCTGGGAAAGCAGTGGAAGATGATCCCAGTCCTTGGGCCCCTGTATCTCCAGGGGTGACCTGGAAGAAGCTCCTGGGTCCTGGCTTCAGATTTGCGCAGCTCCGGCCATTGTGGCCAATTAGGGAGTGAACCAGCAGATGGAAGACATCTCTCTTAGTCTTTCTCTCTGCCTCTCCTATGCTCTGTGTATAACTCTAGCTTTCAAATTTATAAATAAATCTTTAAAACAAAAAAGAAATATTGGGTCCAACACTGTGGTGTTGTGACTAAAACTACCACCTGCTGTGCTGGCATCCTCTATGGGCACTATTAAATGCTGGCCACTCCATTTACAATACAGCTCTCGGCTAATGCAACTGGGAAAGCAACGGAAGATCGCCCAAGTGCTCGGATCCCTTGCCCAAGCGGGAAACTGGAAGAAGCTCCTGGATCCTGGCTTCATTCTGATCCAGTCCTGGCTGTTGTGGCCATTTGGGGAATGAACCAGCAGATGGAAGATCTCTCTCTCTCCCTCTCTCTCTCCCCCTTTCTCACTCTTTCTGTAACTCTGCCTTTCAAATAAATAAACAAATCTTTAAAAAATTGAGAAATATTCCTCTCTTTTGTATGTTTTAGGATAAATTATGATTTTTATAATCCGTTCTTTGACTATTGGGTACGATTTCCTTATGCAGCCATCCTGGCCACAATTTTGTCTGCGTGTGTTTGGTACTTATTGTTAATCTGTTCAGGGTTTATATTTCTTCTCAAATTGAATTTTTCTAAGCTATTTTCATCTCTTCTGAATTACACAATTTGCTTACATACAATTGTTTATAAAGTCACCTATCATCCATTTTTTCCTGGGGCATCCATCCCTCCCCATCAAGGGCTGAAGCACCCATAAACTCCCCCCAATCTCCCTAAACTTAAGCCAATGTCTTTAAAGAACACTCTTGTTTTCAGAGTACGTTAAATTCCAGGTTCATTGCAATATTATCATCCATCTTCATTCCTAGGGGAGTGACTGTGTTATGTGTATGGGTAAATGCTTATAAAAACGTAATAACATGTTGGAAAAAAATGATGCCATAGCTAATGCAAATGAAAGACAATAATTATGATATCAGAATGAGAAAGGAGATTAAGGTACCAGAATTTGTTAAAATTGATAATGCAGAGAATAATAAGTTGGGAATACAAACATTTCTCTTACTGGAAAGATGTGTTTTATATAAACAAAGTAGTTCAATAATTCTTATGGCCTAAATGAATTACTACTGAAATATTAATTACATTATCAATTATTTCAAGTATAAGTAAGCAAATCTAACCATTTGTATGAATTTTATAGTAAGAAAAGAAAAAATAAATATTTGCAAATATTTTGCAAATCAAACATCCCATTGTATATTCATAAATTACATATCTCAGAAATCTCAATACATCAGTAAGACACAACTTTACTTTAGGATCTATTTTATACCCATGAATGATGTGTATGTAAAGTTCTGCATTTAGCCTTTATATAGAAAATTCAACATTGAGCTAACCCAAATAATGTCTGCCACTTAAAAACAAAAAAAACTCATCTATTCCTTTGAAATGATCAAACATTAAAACCACATTTTAGGGGCCAGCGCTATGGCAGAGTGGGCTAAGCATCTGCCTGCAGTGCTGGCACCCCTTATGGACACCACATTGAGTCCCAGCTGCTCCTCTTCCAATCCAGCTCTCTGTTATGGTCTGGGAAAACAGTAGAAGGTGACCCAAGTCCTTGGGCCACTGCACCTTCATGGGAGACCCAGAAGAAGATCCTGTCTCCTGGCTTCGGATCAGCCCAGCTCTGGCCATTGTGGCCATTAGGAGAGTGAACCAGCGAATGGAAAACCTTTTTCTCTGTCTCTCTCTCTCCCTGTCTATAACTTCTTCTCAAAAAATAAATAAATATTTTTTTAAAAACTACATTTTATATTAAGTGAAGGGGATAGAAAACTATAATAGACATATTTCCACAAGAGCAAATAGAAGAGTACAATAATTTTATTGAAATGACATATTTAGTTCTATCAAGTTAGGGAGATTAACTCATCCTAGTACATAAAACAAAGTGAGGAAAGTATTAACTCCAAGAAAATGGCCTTATGTATCATAAAGAAAATGCAATTGTAATATACTATTTAGAAAGTTAAAAACAATAAAATTTCAATCTAAATACTGAAAATATATATATTAACAACACAAAATATGGCATAACTCAACAAGAAAATGGAGAACAGGGTGACATGGAATGCACAGGCGGCAGAACTATGATGAAAGCCAAATCTTCATTATGTACACAAGAACTTCAAAACATACTATACCTAAATTTAAAATATGGATAAATATGAATTTAAACATACCATTTAGAAACAAAGAGACACAACCAGAAGAAGCTATCTGAAGGGATTGAAATAACTGATTTGTGTGTGAGGCTGGAGTGGGGGCATGTCCACATCTTCATAATTCAATTTTCAAGGCAGAGATGTTAAAGAGGAAGATGCTCCTTCTGGAACCCTCAGTGAAGAACAGCTTGTTTCAAAACTTCTATGCAGGACGTTTATAATTAATTTTCTCCTTTATTATATAGAAAATGTTAGACCTTTACTTTATGAAAGATGGAAAAAAGAGCAAACAAAATTTGTCATTACTTTTGTATATAAACTCCTAGGATAGTGGGCAACAACAGGTATTAATCAATTTGATCACATGAAAATACACTCTGGCATTTTTTATTTTTACATTTAGGCTTCAAAATACAGCCTCCTGCCTTGTCATCAAATGTATCCCTGTATTGTTGTTTCCTTTTAGTCTTTATGTTTAGACAGACTTTTGTCAATAGATCTGCTAAAAAATTGAACAGACTATTACCACAAGATGGCAGCTTTGAACATATTTCAAAATGTTGGTAATGAACATCAAATGCCTCCAACTGAAATGAACAGTTAAGACATATGCTGTCCCTTTTCTGGTTTGTGAAATTTTGCCTGTGATCTGAAAGCAGAAGAATTGCAATATTCTTTTTGGTGCAAGAGTTTGTGTGATTAATAATCTCCACACAGCTGAAATTTCCAGCTAAATAATAATGACAAAAATATGCCTTCTTTATCAGTCAAAGCACTTATATACATCCTTCTCATCATGATCAGTGATTATCTGGTCCTTCCGGCCATAAAATGAAGAGTGAGTGGCATAGCACCCAAATGATTTCACATACAATAGATGATTATGCCAGTAACAAAGACATTGATAATTTGTGACAAGGGTGAAAGGGTAGCCAGCTATGGGAATCAGCTCTGTTGAGCCACTGAGAATGCAATTGTTGGAAGCGATAGTTAACTTTATAGCTGTACACTTCAAGCTTTCATAGAAAATCTGGCCTAGAACTTGGGTAGAAAAGATAATTCATTTTTTGTACCTTGAAAAAATTTCAATTTATGGAATAGTTTCAAGAATACAAAGAATTCCCAAATATATAGTACCTAGATTTATCAATCGTCAATATTTTGCACATTTATTTTGCCACTCTGTCCATCCAAGTATACCTAGGTATGTGCTATGATTATTAATGTTTTCTGAACATGATTGAAAATGAATGGCAGATACTGTGGTCCTTTATTCTTGTTTCAGTGTGAACCTCCAAAAAATATAACCAAATTTTAAATTTCATTAAATTTAATATGGGTTTAATGATGTCTTCTAATACATAAACTCATCTAAATTTCCCCCATTGTTAGGCAGTGTTTTTCAGGGAATTTTTTAAATGATCAACTCAATTTTGTAGAAGAAACAAAAATACAGAGACATAAAATTCCAACATCATAAGAGAAACTTGTTTAACCCAAGCTGAATAAAAACATATATTAAAGAGTGTATGTGTGTGGATGGGGAAGCATGGTGAGGGACTTCTATTCAATTTAAAAAAGTCAACATCTGTTTATGACAGAAAATATTATAAGACTTTGTAGCCACACATATCTAGATTGGTTTCCTGTTTCTTCTATTCATTAACAAAGTGTTCTCCAGTGAACTGTATTATTTCAAATCCCTAAAATAAAGACTGCTTTTACAAATAGATTCTTAGAACATTAAATGTGATAAAGCATGATATATCCCCCATACTTGAAATGTAGCAAGTGCTTAACAAATTTTAAAATCTATTCCTAGAATCTTGAAACCTTAAATCTAACAACATCCTGAAACAAAAGTAGCTTGGCAAAAAAAAAAAAAAAGAAAGAAAGAAAGAAAAGAAAGAAAGAAAAAAGAATTTATGCTCCAAACTTTAATCTCTTGGTTCCTGATTCCATGTTGCACGCTGGTTTCCAACTGAACGCTCTCGTCCTACTGCCATCGAGGGGCATGTCACAGCTAATTATCTGTCATCACGCCCTGTTGCATAGGCTGTACCTTGCCTGCTGCTGCTGGGACCTCAGCGCTGTCTGTTGATTCATTTGCATTGCCTCCTGAGTGTCTCTGCTGTGTATGGATTACACAGAATGAAGCCCAGGGGCCAACTGGCAGGCCCATCTGAATTGTGGAACATATCGAAGTCCCCTCCTCATTACTTAGTGAGTAATGTGGGGGATGTTCGCTGGTTCACACACCCTGGCAATGTAGACGGTCATCTGCTGCCTCATCTGCTTCTCCGCGTCTGGGGTGCAGGACCAGATCGGCTGAGGAACTTTGCTAGCACTTATGCAAATAGCTGTGGGAGCTCCTGGGTTTGGCAACATTCCTTTCAGAAGCCTCATTTGTGGCTGCACCGTCTGCCTCTTTTGTGCCTTCCCAGCTTTTGAGGCAACCTCAAAATAGATCTCTTGCAGCCTCCAATTGTATTTATGTCCCTTTAGCATGGAAAGACTAAAACCCTTCCCAAATGTTTAGTGCTCTCTATTTAGTGTCATAGTGACTGTGATACGTCAATTCAAACCCTGCAGGAACTGTATTTAAGACAATATCAGACTTGTATATCTGGTTTTCAAAATTATGGGGAAAATGTATTTCCTTAGCTGATCTTCCAATTTGGATTTAAAACACAGAAAAACTCTTCCAGCATGTGTATACATAGAAAAAGTCCCAAACAATCAGGCATATGTTTGTAAAATAATTTTATGTCAATACAAACTTTATTCTTCCAAATATACTGCATAATACATTTTATTAAAATGAATTATATCTGAATTTTAAAAATTGCCTCTCAACTATGGAGTCCACAGCGAAGCATTACTGAATGACACAGATAGTTAAATCTGTATATGAATTCTTATCCCACTAACAGATGAAGTTTCTTTTCTTCTCTATTCTGTTCATTATTTTATAATCTTAATTGCAAGATATTTCTATAGAAACTAAATTCAAAGCATGCTTAGAAAAGAAGGGGAAAGTAGAGCACAATAAATAAGCCCTAGCCACGGGGAATTTATTTGCAAGGGCCTGTGAAGCCCACTAGAAATAAACGATGCTTAAAGCCGATTTCCTCTAGGTGTCAGTATAGTCTCAGAACTTAAAACCTTTGATTTGATGAAAAAACAAAAAAGCACAGTAAAATAAATGTTTATTGCCAGTCTGTACTATTTATACATTTGAAAGATTTTTCTTTTGAAAGTGAACTAAATTTGCAACTGTGAATGTTCATTTGCACATGACAGAATGGATTTTGTAGTAAAAAGAACAAAATGTAGCCATGATATATTTCTGCAAACACACATTGTTTTCTACATCTTTTTTTGGCATTGCAAAAGCCTATCATTCATTGTTGAATGTAACTTGTCCTGTCCTACATAAAAACATAACATTTTAAAAGCTCAATACTTGATCTTACATAGTTATTATTACTCACTACAAGAATTGGACACAATTGAACATGCCCCTTGCCATGGAGTCTTGTTTTTTGTACCAAGTGTAGGTTTGCTTAGTTTTGACTATATAGAATCATAATTATAACACACACAGATTCTAATGCATGTATCATTGATGTTTAAAACACTGGAATTCTCATTCTTCTAGCCATAAAGAAGCCACCTCTGCTTTCTCTCCAAATTAAGATGCCTCAGTACCAACTGGATGCTTCCCAATGAGGAGGCCAGAGAAACAACAGTGATATTTATGCACCTTTAGAAAGAATGAGTCTCAAAAATGCATTATACTGTAGCTCTTAATTTTTCTCCCAACATTTTTTAAAAATGTCAAAGCCCTGGAAATTTGAAGAAACCAAAAATTATTTCTCATATATATTTAATTTATTTTGTCAATTCTTAACATTTTGCTGCATTTTCTTTCTCTTGGGTAAATATTTTGACCTGTAATTTTTAGAAGACCATATCTTGGGAGTTAGAAATTGATTTAATAAAAAACTTAGATAATGTAAATAACTTTGATGGTTTTCCATAAACTTCTCAGTTCAATCTTATATGACATATAGAAGATGGTTGTGCGTGTATAGCACTGCATGTGTCTACATGCCTGCTGGTATGATCTGTCCCCAGATAATCCTGGAGATATGCAGGCAGATAATCCCATCCAAGCCCAGTAATCAAGAAGCCTTACTAAGTTGGTGGGGTCTTGGAGATCCTTCTCAGAGCTCTCAGTTCAGAGTCAGAGCAATCACTGCCTCTGATCACTCTGGACAATTTGTGACTTGTTTAACTAACAATCTGAGAAGAGAGCAAACTTGCAGAAGTAGAAAATTTAAAAATGAAGTTTTAATGACCTCACAGATGACCCCCCCAATTATAGCAAGATGTTCAGTGGTCCCTCTCTGATCAAAGGAGGCAGAAACTTAAAGCAAACAAAACCACTCTAAACTCAACTAGAAACCACAATGAAGTGGCTCTTTCTACTAACTAAATGTATATTTATTCATTCTTCAGTTTGGATGAGAAACAAACTTTTATCTATCCTGAACATCACATTTTAGTCCACTTGTTTTGCTTTCATAGCTCCGTAACCAATTCAATGTACTGATCATGTTGTTCTTGTAGTTGAAGGTCAGAGGTGGTTTCTTAAAAAGCTTCAGAAAGTTTGGAATGGTGCCAACTTTTTTGATGCTCCATTGTTTGTTATTTTTGCTTAAGGGATTTTTTTTAAAGCGTATTTTAGGAGATCTCAGAGAAGTTATTTTGTAAGTTCAAAATATCATTTTGGTTTCCTATTTCCCACTGTAACAAAGTGTCTTAAAACAATACAAGTTTATGTACAGTTCGGGAGGCCACAGTTCCAAAATCATTTTCACTGCGTTGAAACCAATCGGCAGTCAGGATCCTGCTTCCTGACCAGGCTGTGGTGTGGGAGAATCTTTCTCCTGCTTTCTCCATCTTCTAGAACATCATCCCTCTCATGCTGTGGTTTCAGTACCTTCCTCCATCTTTAAACCCTGTGGGACTCCATCTTCTCTCTCTGACTCTAGCTATTTGCTTTTATCACATGACCTTCTTGGCTTCTGTTTGTCACATCTCCCTCTTCTCCATCTTATAATGGCAGGCTGTGAGTGAATGTAGGGCCAGCTGACGTAATATAGAACTTCCTGTTCTCGAAGCGTTCACCCTGATTATGTCTGTAAAGTCTATTTCACCATCTAGGGGACATCCACTGATTCCAAGGATTAGGATGCAGATATTTTGGGGGCTATTTTTCAGTACATCATAAATGCTTTTTGTATGCCTATTTTGAGAAATTGCCTCAACAATTACCTGTAAAAAATGTGAATAATTCCAAATTACTCGTTTTCTTCGTTAAATTGCCATGAAAAGTTTATCCTTAGCCTTTCTTCTGGCAATGATGGAAGACAGTGAATCCAGACTATAAAACTGACTGAAGAATTCTGCTTTATCCTCATAAATCATCCATGAAATTTCCTGCTCTCCAGTTATTTTCCCTCTTCTGCATGTGAAAAAAAATTGTTTTTCTGTATTTCTACTGCAACTGTCCTCATAGTAGACATTTTGTTCTTACCATTTAGGGGAAAATTTCAAAATCTTTCTCTTGAATCTAGTTTTTTTCCTCCTTTTAAAAATAATGAGCAATAATTTTCATAGGAAAGGTTAATTCACTTGACCTCCTAAAATTATCTTTCAGACTTAAGAAGAGTCCCATGGGGGCAACCTTGGTCCACTGTTCTCTGCCGGATACAAATTGCTTAAGTGGTCTCAATCATTCTCAGTTTTAATTACTCTCTGTAATATAATAATACCCAAATCTCTATACAATTATGTACTTCTTAACAATGGGGATACTCTCTGAAAAATGCATCCCTAGGCAATTTGCCCATTGGGCAAATATCATATGTGTACTTACACAAATGAAAATGGTATGGGTCAGTAGCTGAATGCGGCCTCCCAATGCAAACAAGATACACAGTAAAATGAGATCTATTACGATGCTGCTAGGATATATTGTTTTGTGTAAATATCTTTTTTAAACAGACAAGCAATACAAAATAATGATTAAAAATATAGTTTAATAAAAATATAAGCTAGTGGTAAGGCTGTCTACAGCTGAGGCTTTCTGAGTCCAGGTCCATGTGACCTTCCTACAATTCACCTTGCCCTGCCTCTCCTTCACTGATAGAACCTGAAGCTGAGCCACCATAGTCTTCTTCTGATTTTCGATTTTATCCTTCTGTCTTCCAAAAGACTTGTCCACTAAATCTGAACCTTATTTTTATTTTTATTTTTAAAAGATTTATTATTTATTTGAAAGGAAGAGTTACCAAGAGCAGGCTCACCCTTCATCACTTCTTCTATCCAAATTTTAAGTGTTAGGGCTACCAGCTGCTTGTTTTTCTAAAAAGCCTACTTATAAAATTTTCTGTGCTATAATTAATGCTATTCCCTTGGATCTACCATTTCCACACTTGACTGCTTCTCAGGAAGGAGTCTTCCAGGCAAGAATCTCCCACGCCCAGCAAGGTCATGCAGCTCCTCTAGACTGTGGTCCTTCTCTGCACTGTTGCTTGCCTAAGACACATCTTTGGTAGTTTCCACAAGTGCAGCCTTCAAGAAACCTCATCTTACTGATTTCTTTGACCAGATACTTTGCAAGGTACCTAGCACAAGGTGGGACCAAGTCAATATTTATCAAATTGAACAAAACTGAATTGAATGAACTTGCAAAGGCCTCCTGTCATATCATCCGACTTCCACCAGAAGGCACTATTTTATTCTCAATAGAGACAAAAATCACAAATACAGGAGCTCAAGCAAAGATGGTGTTAGGGTATTGCCTATGTGTACACCCAGGATGGTGCATGTACACGCACACAGTGGAGTTCTGCTCACTGCTATGCATTTACACAAGTGCAATACAGGTGGTCAAACTGATAAGTCATTGATGATATTTATGAAAGCAAAAAGTTTAGAATATAAATTTCTAGATAGTTGTTAGAATCATCTTTCTAAACCAAAGGGATCTAGGGTCATTTTTACAGATAGCATTATCACCCAAAGGTTTTTAAAAACTTGCTTAGTATAATTTTAAGTCTGTCACTACCTGTTTCTATTGTAAAAGCTGGATAAAGCTTACCATTAAGCTATGAAATGTAAGTTTAAACATTATGAAGCCTATGATGCATTTAAAGTACCCAGCATAGAGAAGAAATTGAGAGTCTAAATGATGATGATGATTAGAGACGATAAGATAAGCCAGTAAACACAGGACTTGCATCTGGCCTTAAAGTTGAAAGAACACAAACTGCTTTTTGGTTTCAACCATCTGGGCTGGAATCTGTTGAACCACTTTTTTTTATGAGAACTTAGTCACCTAAGCCACTTTTTCCTCACCTATAAAATAGACCTCGTAGTAGCCTTTGAATTGTCTGCAGTTCAGCAGATCAACTTAAATGTTACCCATCAGTATAACTGGTGACAGTGAAGCAATAAAAATTAACTGTTCATAAGTGAAATTGATATTTTCATTTGATTATTATTTTTAGCTCTTGCCTATATTCCTAATGAACTGTTATCCTTTTAGTTTTTATTTATTGAATTATTTTTCCATTTTTAGAAAGGGAAAAAATTTCATGTATTTCATATATACAGTTTTAAGAACATGATGATGGTTTCTACCCTATATTCTTGCCTCGCTCCCACCCTCCCTCCTCCTTCCTTATTTTTCTTTTAACTTTTACAATGACATAATTTCAGTTTACTTTATAATCATAAGCTTAAAGCTACACTACATAAAAATTCAACAAATAGTAAGTAGAAAAACCACTGTTTCTCAAAATGATAGAGATGATAGACAAGGGTTATAAACAATAACCAAATCTCAAATTGTCAATTTCATTCATGTACAT
The DNA here is from genome assembly GCA_949820135.1 of Sylvilagus floridanus. Taxonomy (NCBI): domain Eukaryota; kingdom Metazoa; phylum Chordata; class Mammalia; order Lagomorpha; family Leporidae; genus Sylvilagus; species Sylvilagus floridanus. The sequence goes on from OX463243.1 coordinate 39,881,862, forward strand.
CACGTTTTTGGTACTCTGGATGTTGGTGGCCACAAATCAGGGAAAATATATGATATTTGTCTTTTGGGGATTTGCTTATTCAACTAATGGTCTCCAATTGCATCCATTTTGTTGTGAATGCAGGATCTCATTCTTTTTTTATATCTGAGTAGTATTCTATTGTGTATGTATCCCACTGTTTCTTTATCCAGTCACCAGTTGATAGACATCTGGGTTAATTCCAAATTTTAGGTATTATGAGTTGAGCTGCAATCAACATTGGGGTACATATATCTCTTTTGAATGCTGATTTTGTTTCTTTTGTGTAAATTCCCAGGAGTGGGATGGCTGTGTCATATGGTAGATATATGTTCAAATTTCTGAGGAATATCCATAATGTCTTCCATAATGGTTGTACTAGTTTACATTCCCTCCAACAGTGTGTTAGGGTACCATTTCCCCCACATCGTCACCAGCATTTGCTATTTTTTTTTTTTTTGGATGATAGCCATTTTAATTGAGGTGAGGTGAAACCTCATTGTAGGTTTTTTGTTTGTTTGTTTATTTTTTGTATGTTTGTTTTTTGCATTTCCCTGATGGCTAGTAATTCTGAGCATCTTTTCACGCATCTGGCCATTTGAATTTCATTCTTTGGAAAATACCTGTTCATATCCTTACCCCACTTCTTAACTGGATTGTTTGTTTTGTTGCTATTAAGTTTCTTGAGCTCACTATATATCATGTATTTTAATCTTTTATTAGATGTATAGTTCGCAAATACTTTCTCCCATTCTGTTGATTGTCTCTTTGTTGAATGTTTCCCTTGCTGGAGAGAAATCTCTTAGCTTGATATAATCTCATTTTTCTATTTTTTTAAAAGATTTATTTTATTATTTATGTGAAAGTCAGAGTTACAGTGGTAGAGACAGAGAGATAGAGAGAGGTCTTCCATCCACTGGTTCACTCCCCAGATGGCCACAACGGCTGGAGTTGTACCCATCTGAAGCCAGGAGCCAGGAGCTTCCTCTGGGTCTTCCCATGTGGGTGCAGGGGCCCAGGGATTTTAGCCACCTTCTACTGATTTCCCAGGCCACAGCAGAGAGCTGTATCAGAATCAGAGCAGCTGGGACAAGAAATGGTGCCCATATGGGATGCTGGCACTTCAGGTGGCAGCTTTATCTGCTACGCCACAATGTTGGCCCCCTGTTTGTCTATTTTGTCTTTATTGCTTGTGCTTAGGGGGTGTTATCCAAGAAGTCTTTGCTTATGCCAAGACTTGTTTTACTCTAATCATTTTGATGGTTTTAGGTCTTAGATTTGGATCCCTGATGCATAGTGAGTTGATGTTTTGTATAGGGTGTGAGGTAGGGATCTTGTTTCATACTTGCACACGCAGAGATTCAGTTTTCACCACACCATTTGTTCAAGAGACTGTCCTTTCTCCAGGAAGTGGGTTTAGTTAGTTTCTCAAAGATTAGTTGGGTGTAGATGCGTGGATTAATTTCCGGGTCTTTAATCTGTTCCATATGTCATATTTCTATTCTTGAGGTAATACTAGGCTATTTTGTTTGTAACTGCCTTACTGCCTTACGATTTGGCAATGGGTTGCCTCCAGATTTAGTTATATTGCTTAGGATTGTTTTAGCTGCTTGGGGTCACATAAGATTCCATGTGAATTTTGGGGCCATTTTTTCAAAATCAGAGAGAAACCTATTTTGCATTTTGTTTGAGATTGCATTGAATCTGTAAATTGCTTTGGGTAGTGTGGTTTTTTGATGATATTAATGCTTCAAATTCAGAAACATGGAAGATTCTTCCATATTTTTGTGTCTTCTTCTCTTTCTTTAATATTTTGTAATTTTCATTGTAGGGATCATTTATATCCTTGGTTAAATTTATCCCAATGTATTCAAATTGTTGTAGCTTTATGAGTGGGGCTCATCTTATTCTCTTTTTTTTAGTGGAGCATTAAGCCTTTGACTGTAATGTAAATTAAAAATATGTGGGGGCCTTCACTGTGTCATAGTGGGTTAAAGCCCTGGCCTGAAGCACCAGCATCCCCTATGGGCAACAGTTCAAGTTCCTGATGCTCTTCTTCTGATCCAACTCTCTGCTATGGTTTGGGAAAGCAGAGGAAGATGGCCCAAATCTTTGGGCTTTGCACCCACTTGGGAAACTCAGATGAAGCTCCTGGTTTATGGCTTCATATCAGCGTAGCTCCAGAGGTTGCAGCCATTTGAGGAGTTTACCAGTGGATGGAAGACTTCTCTCTCTCTATCTCTTTGCCTCTAACACTATAACTCTGCCTTTCAAATAAATAAATAAATCTTTAAAAAAAAGTGATCACTTTTTATAACTGAGTAGTTTTTCACAGTGTATACCTATAAAACATTTTCTTTTTTCAGTCATTCATCAGCTGATGGACTTCTGGGTTGATTCCATATCTTAGCTATTGTGAATTGAGCGGCAATAAACATGGGTGTACAATAACTCTTTCATATGCTGATTGCATTTCCTTTGGGTAAATTTCCAGGAGTATTCTGTCTTCTGCAACAAAATGGATGCAACTGGAAACCACTATGCTTAGTGAAATGTCAGTCCCAAAAAGACAAATATCATATGTTTTCTCAGATTTGAAATAACTAATATATAGAGTACAAAAAAGTAGCGTAAATGAGCAAAATTGACATTTTGAGATTTGATCATTGTTTGCAGGCTTTGTCTACAGTCTTAAGAAATAGTAGTTTTTCTACTTACTACTTGTTGAGTTCTTTATTTAGTGGGGCTTTAAGCTTCTGATTATGAAGTAAACTGAATGTATACCATTTAAAAATTAAAAGAAAAAATAGGAAGAAATAGGAAAGATGGGAGGCAGAGTGGGGTAGCAAGTATTATTATACTTTTAAATCTGTACATATGAAATACATGAAGTTTGTTCTATTTATATAAATAAAAATTTTAAAAATTAAAAAAATTTTAAAAAATAATCGGTTCTCAAAAACAAAATGAAAGAGAGAGAAAGATGAGGGAGAGGGGAGACAATGGGAAGGAGACTATCTTATATTCTTAGAATTGCATCCATGAACTACATTAAGCCTGTTAATTGTATATTAGAGTTAATTAATTAATTAATTTAAAAAGAGTGGTAGGAGTTTAGAATATGGCAAGGCTCTGTCCATTAGTCTCAACAGTGATCTAAAGCTAATATTTCAGTTCAGAATACTGACCCCACTAATTTTGCTGGTTTAGAGAGATTCTGTCTAAATCTTAAATGGGGCTTAAAATTGAAACTAATGCATATTTTTGCTCACTATGCAAGAATCAAAGCTCTTTTACCTAATTGTATACATGATAGAATTGCAACTATACAAGTGCTTCCTTAATTCTAATGCTGTTGAGTGGAAAAAAAAATTTAATTAATTTATTTATTTGAAAAACAGAATTACAGGAAAGGAGAGGAAGAGAGAGAGAGAGAGAAATCTTCCATCTGCTGGTCCACTCACCAAATGGCCACATAGGCCAGGGCTGGGCTAGGCTAAAGCCAAGAGCCAGCAGCTTCATCCAGTTCCCCATGGGTGCAGAGGCTCAAGCACTTGGGCCATCTTCTGCTGTTTTCCCAGGCCATCGACAGGGAGCTGGACTGGAAGTGGAGCAGCCAGGACTCCAACCGACAGCTTTACCTGCTACTCCACAGTATTGACTCCAAGTCAAAATATTTTTAAAATTTATTTATTTATTTGGAAGACAAAGAGACTGAGACAGAGATCTCCCATCCTTTGGTTCACTCCTTGAGCAGTTAAAACAGCTGGTGCTGAGCCAGGTTAAAGCCAAAAGCACAGAACACAACCCAGGTCTCTCACATGGGCAGTAGGGACATAAGTACTTGAAACATCACCTGCTGCCTCATAGGTGCACATTAGCACAGAGCGGAATCAGGAGCAGAGCTAGGACTCATACCCAGGCACTCTGATATGGTATGCAGGGAGTCTCAAATGACATCTTAGCTGCTGTACCAAATACCCATTCTACCATGAAAATATTTTTGATAACAATGTCATTACCAGCAATGATGTTCTATTCGGGAGTTCTGCTCCTTTGAAGTAAAGATTAGATACTTCTCTTTCTGTCTCTCTCTCTCATTGTTTAACTCTGCGTGTCCAAAAAAAAAAAAAAAAAAGATTAGATACTTCTTGCTTAAATATTGGGTAGAAGATATTTAAGAAACAGAAGAAAACTTGTGTGTGTGTGTGTGTGTGTGCGTGAGTTCAAGAGAGAGAGATAGAGAGAGAGAGAGTTGGTTTTATTTTTAAAACAAAAGCATAAGTATCTAGAAAAGAATCCCTTACTAATATTTTTCATTATCCAGAGATGTTGGTAGTCTAATTAGCATTATGAAAAACATTTTTGTGGTTGGAAAACAAAGTATGAAATGACTGTCTGAGTAAATGTATATCTCCACCAATAAGTAGTTAATTCCTAAGATTCCATGAAAAATCGTTCTTTTGAATTAAAACCTTTGATCTCTGATAAACACATGCCAGGGCAGTTGACTCTTGAAGTCTTATCACATATTTACATCTAAATATGAGTAATCTTATCAGATTCTCCACCCTGTAATTAGGTTTTTGGAAAGGATGGGTGAAGAAGCATAAAGTCCCAAAACCTGTAGGGAAGTGAAGCTGTTTGGGGTGTGCTATTTCCATCCATTTAATGACAATCATAGTGCAGTTCATATTTTTAATAAACCTTTTCCTATACTGAAGATAAAAGGAGGTTTAGAGAGGCCATGTAACATCAAGTACTTTCTTTTTTTTTTTTTTTGAAAGATTTTTTGATTTATTTGAAAGGCAGAGTTACAGAGAGGTGGAGGTAGAGAAAGACAGAGAGAAATCTTCCATCCTCTGGGTCATTCCCCAAATGACTACAATGGTTGGAGGTGAACAGATCTAAAGAGTTTTATTCTGAAGAAAAGTTTTACCTCTAAGTTATATATATTCAAACACAGACTATGAGACCAAGATAAGACTGATTTATTAAATCACAGTTCCATGTCCAAACTGCCCTTCCCAATCCATACTGCAACAAGGCTCCCCGGTGGTGAAGCTGTCAGGTTCTCATGAGTTAAAGAAACCCATTACATAGTAAAACCTTGTTAAAATGGCAACCTTAACTTACAGCTTTTATCAATACATCTTGATCTTTCTTCCTATCATTTCACACATAGTAATAAGTGTAATGTAATGTATGTAGGAAACCTGAAGAATATGTGTCAAATTCTAGACTATCTTCCAATAGCAACTAGTGTTTGAAAAAAGAAAACACCAAAACAGGACTTACTTTGCAAAATTTCCCCACAACACCAAAATACTTCTTTTGTTATTCCAGCTGTTTTCTCCCTCCACTTATAGCATCTAAAATTTTAAGAAATGTTGTAAAAAAAAAAAAGCCTAAAATTATACTATACTGCCTTCTTTTACCAAATTATAGATATTGAAAATGATCTCTGTTACTGTTCTTTGTAAATTTTCACCAGCATTGCTTAATATAACGAATAATATTTTGGAAAATGGATGGCACTTTTGTGAGGTTTTTCAGCCTTTCTTTCATCATCTTGTTTGACACATGGCAAAACATATTTCTCCCATGAAAGGACAAAAGCAAATGCAACAAAATTCTTTGTAAGCAGATAATGTTTGTTACTGCAATGCCCTACCAGATACCATGTATCACTTTTAAAGCCCAGCCACTTTGCTAAAATCCAATGACACAGAACCTGTTCAGTGAGCATGATCCATTGTGCACTTTTCTTATTTGCCTGCAAATGTGGTTTCCTAAAGTGCTTTTATAGTCTACTAATCAAAGCAGCTATAAAACACACCTTCTTCAAGTAAAGAAATTATAGGCTGTAGCAAGTGTTTCATGTATTTGTTTATTGTTTCCATATATTACAAGCCTGCTGTGCAAGAGGGACTTTGAGTTTTCAAATTTTTGTAAGATATAGAGTTTTCTATATTTTGGATGTTATTTTCTATAATATTTCTATGTTATCTCCTATTATATAGAAAATCCACATTTATAAAATAGTCCTGAAAAGGCTATGTGGTAAGCAAGTACCCAAATACTCTTGTTAAGAATCCCAGCAAACTGTAGTAGGAGTCTGCAGAGACTAGCAGACACTATACACAACTGCTATGCATCAAGAAACATTTACCTTTCTGAAAGGACAGCTGATATCCAACCAAAGCTAACCATTCTCATTGGAGCACATGTAGGGGAACAATTTGTCTTTTCCTCCTCCAATATCCATTGGAGGTCCATTGGTTGAGTCTTCCATAACAAAAGACAAATTAACAATAGAAAAGTATAAAAATTTATTGACAAGGGGCCTCCATATGAAAATAAAACCCAGAAAAAATATTTAAACTTGAGTGTTTAAATGCTAGGTTTGGTGAAGGGTGGAGAGTTGGGGAGAAAAAAAAAAAGAGGCAGAGTGCGAGCCAAGTGTAGTCACCTGTCTGCTGAGATTCTTCTCAGTGAACCTCCATTGTGGAGAATACTCCTTTCCTCCAGGTATTGTAAGAGCACCTCTTAAATGAGAGTTTTATGACCCACTTTAGAGGACAAGGGCAGAAAGTCAGAGAGATCTTTCTGTGTTGTCATTTCCTCAAACATCTTCAGCTTCAACTATCCAAATGCTAAGATGCCACATTTTTATGTAACATGTCCTGAACCCCATCACATGCAAGTTCAAGATTTTCAGTTTTTGTTTGCTTTCAATAGAAAATCCATATTTTATGTGGGAATCTTCCAATGTTTAATAAGTATCACTTATGGATTTCTTTTTAAAACACTGTGCAAGTTATAAAAGAGAAAAAAGAAAAAAATCACCTTGGAGGTAGGTATTCAGGCTAGCATTTCAGATGTTCCCATTCTATATTAGAGTGCTTGGGTTCGATACCCAGGTCTGGCTGCTGATCCCGAGTTCCTGCTAATGCAGGCTCCACAGACCAACAGTGATTGGTCAAGTAATGGGTTTCCTACCAATCAGATGTGAGTTCAGGCCTTACTGTTCTGAGAGCCTCTTGATCCTGCTTTTCTTGAAGGACTTACTCTTCTTGAAACATGAAAAATTTAGACTTACCAGTAGCTTTAACACTGGACTGTTGGAAATAATTTCCACTGAGTATCCGTGCAACCTGAGGAAAATTGCTTCCATTCCAAATGTAGCAAGTAGTGAAGAGTCACTTCCAGCTTACTTTTACCTACCTTTTCAGCCTCATCACCTGCAACTACCCATTTATGTTTTGTATTGAAGTTCACTGCATTACTTAACAATAGTTGAAGTTTTTCTTGCCTCTGTTCCTTTGCACAATCGTTTCCCCAAGATATAACTACTGTGCTCTGAGTGGGTTAAAATATCAGATTAGACACCAGCTTTGTGATCTTGGATGAGTGAATTACTTTTTTAAGTTTTGTTTTCTTTACACAAAATTATGGCAATAAAATAAAATACACAGCTCACACAGTCATTGAAAGTATTGAGACTATATGCTAAAGAGAATGCAGGAACAGAGTCATTGAACATCTTTTATTCTCTCTTTTTTCTGTATCCCTTCAACAATTCAGACTCACTACACACACAATCACACACACACACACACACATACACACACAGACATGCATGTAGTGTTTTGTATCTTCATTTTCACTCTACATAGCTCTCCCTAAAACTTGCTCTCATACAAAGATCTGAGAAAGCAGTTTCTATAAAAGCATAAATAAATAACTGGTAATCCATGAAGTGTTTCCTCTAAAATGTGTTTATCAGGTTACATAGGCTTTAAGCCAAAAACAAAAACAAAATAAAAAAAAAAAAAACACTGTGGAACTGAAGCATCTGATGAGGAGGCCAGAAGGTATTCTCTAGAGTAGGGCATCTTTCCTATGTTCTCTGTCTAGCACTCCTCTCTACTCGCAAAGTCAACCAACCAGCAAATTCTACCTTACCATCTCCCAGACTTCAAATTCCTTGATTCCCCAAGCTTTCTCTAACCAATGTATCGACTTATTTTACAAAAAAAAAAAAAAAAAAAAATCAGACCACATGGCTACTATGTGTGTCTCTTTTTCATCAGCCACTGAGCTGCTTGGAGGAAGGAATCTAGTTGTATAACTTCGTAACTTAGGGTCTTACACAGAGCTTGGAAAACCATGGATGATGAATAATTATTATCAAATGAATAGTATAAAATATTGGTAGCATAATAGCAACCATTTTATTAATTTAGTAAAAGATAATTCTAATCTTTTCTTTTCTGGAGATCCTATCTGTGAACGTGAATATTTAGGAACTATACTGGGATTGTCAAAGATAAATTCTGAACTATTTCATGATTTTCTTGCAAAGACCAAGCATGATCCTCTTCCCTACTCATATGATACCCTCACTGTGACCTTGACTTTCAAACATGAAGGTTGGAGGTTGGTAACCTTATGGAAGATCTGAGTCTCATCTAACTTTGGATTCCCCCTATTTAAATTTCAAAATAACCCCCTGGCAGCAGCAAATCTCCTTTCAGAAAACTGAGCTTTATTTCAAAGAACCTTATGAGCAGGGAGTTAGATTAATGATATCCCAGAAAGACACACCCACATTCTAATTCTGGGAACCTCTGAATGTTATTTCGAACAAGTGTTTATTTGGTTTTTGTTTTTCTAAATGTCATTAAATTAAGGATCTTAAAATGAGGAGACTATCTTGGGTTATCTGGGTGGGCCGTACATGCCATGGAAAGTGTTCTTATAAGAGTAGGTCTAGGGAGATTAGCCACAGGTGCACAGAGGAGAAGGCAATATGAAGACGGGGCAGAGATTGCTGTGGGATCCACAACCAAGCCAAGTGTGCAGCCCCTGCCAAGTGGAGGAGACACAGAAATGTTTCTTCCCCAGAGCCTCCAGAGGGAGCACAACTCTGTCCAAACATTCATTTCTCATTCTGGCCTGCTTAATTGTGAGAGACTAAGTTTCTCTTGTTTCAAATCAAGAAGTCATAATTTGTTACAGCAGCCACAAGAAAGGAAACCATACAGCATTAACCTGAGCTCAGCAAGTCATCAGTTATCTGAGCAAACAGGAATGACCAGTTTTTCTGCATTTCTCTTACACAAAATGCCCTGCTTTTCTCTTTACCAGTCTCTTTTTTCTCCTTTCTTTTCCTCCACTACTAACTACAGTTCATCTCATAGCTCCATTTTTCTTAGATTTTGTATCCTTTCTATTTTAAGTCCTGACTTCAGTTAGTAAGTCATTTCAGCCTAGAATCCTGAAAAGGTAAAAAGAATTGGCTTAGTATGTCATACACTACACTAGTTGCTACTTTTGCATCAGATCTACAACTCTAGTCCCATATGCTGCAACCTGGGTCTCAGGATACCAGTGTTATCTCAGGATAACATCCAATGGCTGATCATTCATCAGGGAGACCATAAATACGTACTTGCTCTTAACTATGACTGTAAGTCTTGACCCAATGTGACAGATATCTGCCATGCTTGATACATTCAGAAAGTTACAAGCAGACTGGTGGAAGAATAATCCAGCCATTGTCTTTCCAATATCTTCACCTTCCTGCTGCTGAAGCCAAACAAAAATATTGTAGCATTATGCTATTTTAATGCTTTTAATATCCCTGGGCAAGAATTCTGCAGATGTATCATGGCAGTAACTTTGACAATACAATATCATTGCTTTGGCTAATATATCACAGCTATGAATGTCCATAAAAAGAAAAGGGACCTGTCAGTCTCTTTACAAATATACTTAAGTGTGCATACAAGAACAGAAGGCCGGCACCACGGCTCACTTGGCTAACCCTCTGCCTGTGGCGCCGGCACACTGGGTTCTAGTCCCGATTGGGGTGCCGGATTCTGTCCTGGTTGCCCCTCTTCTAGTCCAGCTCTCTGCTGTGGCCCGGGAAGGCAGTGGAGGATCTCCTGCATGGGAGACCAGAAGGAAGCACCTGGCTCCTGTCTTCGGATAGGCGCAGGTGCCAGCCATGGCGGCCATTTGTGGGGTGAACCAACGGAAGGAAGACCTTTCTCTCTGTCTCTGTCTCACACTGTTTAACTCTGCCTGAAAAAAAAAAAAAAAAAAAACTATGAAAGAGGGTTGGCTGACTATCTCTTACCAGCTACACTTAACCATGGCTTGGCATTGTTGTGCTTGCACGAGATGAGGTCATCTTATTAGTCTGAACAAGCCACAATTATAACTGGCTTACGACAGGATAAGAGTTACTGAATATTCTTCCTTTCTCAAGATATCTTAAATAAAATTGCAATCAGGATGCAGGAAGTTACAAAAATACTTTTGAAGGATTTCCTGAAGGTAGATACGGAGAACAAATTTTAACTTTCAAAGCTGCATCAGTTGGTGTAGGAAGAGAGAAGCAGGATGTAATGCTATATACAAAACACATGCAGATTTAATAGCAATAAAAATGAGCAATGTGAAAAAGACCATTGTTCGACCGTCCCAAGTACATCTGCTCATCTGCTCCTCCTCAAAAGGTAACTTGAAATGCTTTACATACGATACCTGTAGGCAATAAAAGACAATGGAATAAGGATAGATAATTTAAGATTACTTCAAGTTTAATTACTCTAATATTTTGGTCATAATCCTAAGCTTACACATTTAATCACCAGGTTTTTTTAATATTTAATCACATTTCCCTATGCTGTGCCACTTATTGCTATTTAATTTTAAATAATTTATTTATCTGAAAGAGAGACAGAGAGAGGAGAGACAAAGAGTAAGTGCCCATCTGCTGCTTCAGAATGCCTGGGACAACCAGAGGTAGGCCAGGCTAAAGCTGGAAGCAAGGAACTCGTTCTAGGTCTCCCAGATGAGTGACAGGAGCCTGACTACTTGAGTCATTATTCTTTTTTCCCAGAGTCTGAATTAGCAGGAAGCTGAAACAAGGAGCCGGACCAGGACTCAAACCCAGGTGCTTCCATGGGAGACAGGGTGTCCTAAGTAACAAGTTAACTACTAGATTAAACAACCACTCCTTACTTATTTTTGAAAAATAGTGTTAAAAAAAACTGTAAAAGCTATGGGAAATTGCACTTTTTAATCCATCACCATAAGAATTAATGATGGGAAATTTTGCCCAAATGATCAGGTTACTTTAAAGTATGCACTGATGGATTTCAAAAAATTTATGTTTTTCCTTCTATATTTATTCTACTAAACTAAAATCAGAGATGATTTAAATGTTTTTCCATAAATTTTAGTTTTCTTGTATTTTATGATTTGTGTTACCCTTCAAGCAGATAATCTGGTTCTGATGCTGATTATTTAATTATTTGGTTTGGTGCAACCCATCTGTAGCTCCAAGTGCAGAGATGAACTCTGTGAAACCCTGAAACTTCAGAAGCAGCTGATCTGACCTCCTGGCCTCCTCATTAAGGAAATGAAATTGGACACCCATCTTCCAAGGAGCTCTCTTCTAGATGTCTTGGCACTCTCCAGGTTGGGACTAACAACTGGAAATTCCCCTAGAACTCCTACTAGAGCTCTATATCTCACATCTGTTTTCCCATATGAAAAAGCCATTTCTGCTGGATGACTGGCCCAGCAATGACCTTACTCTGAAGGAGAGAACCTGACATACTCATGGAGAGGTTTTACATGACAACTCAGATACTTATAATTACAACTTAAATAATCACAATAGTGTCTTCACCTATGCAGATGGTAGAGCCCCTAAAAATCATAGATATTTTAGTAAATCTTCCCAGAACACTTACATAAGCTTAACAAAAACAAATATACTATGCTGTTGTAAATGAATAGCCATCTCTTGCTAGATGTGGATGGCAGATATTAAAAGTTTCAAAAATAAAAAAGGTCTAGGAAAAATGTCAGAGTTAAGGAAAAACTCATCTATTAATTTAATATTTTATTACCCTCAGTATAAAATGGGATTCCACTAATGAAATTTTATTTCAGTCATGGAACACAAGTAGGGCATGGTTTGTTAATGATTATAGTGCAACAAGTATGTGTCATGCATGTGGTAAAGTGTGCAGAAAGTGTGGCATCTATGAAACTGAGAAAATGCAGAATTGTCCTTTGTCCACAAGGGCACTGGTTTTAAGAATATGTACTATTGTTCAAAACACTTGTTTCTCGGCTCCAAAGTTAGGCCAAAGTCTACTAACCAGTAGTGTCCAGTTGTTTACCTTCAGTAAAATGAGCCTCTGTCAGCCTATTTACAGTCATATATAGTGGCACTAATGCAGAAAATGTGTGGTAACCTAGGCACATAGGAACTTTACATCTAACGATACAAAGCCTTTCCAGCTGAGCTCACTTAAGCCATAAAGCTTGATTGGATTCTGAATGCAACATATGCCCAAGGTGGATTATTTTGATAGTTCTGATATATTTCCAGAAGTGGCTCTATATAATTATTTTTATTCATGTGATAAAATGCACTACTTTTCATTAATGAGTTCATTTCTTAATGAGTCTAGTCTCTGTTTTCCTCAGAGATCCTCTAGGAATCTGAGCCATGTGGTTAAGTAGCAGCATCTGCTACCCATTTTCAGATCTTCTTAATGGGACATTTCAGCTATTAACAAAAGAACAAGATAATTTCATATGTAGTCACAGTCCTCAGTAAAAGTATTCTTGAACTATTTCTTTGTAAAATGGTTGTAAGCTTTGTTTATTGTGTAGGTAGGGACTGAATAAGGAATATTGCATACCAAATTTGGGATAACTTTATCTTCCTGTCTGGCAATAGCTTCATTCTTTCTTCTCAAAAAGTCTGTAATGAGACAGCTGTTTTACCTTAGGACAGACATAGGTATTCCTTGATTACTGCTATCATAGGGTGGATCTCTCCAACCAAGCCCAAATAGTTGGAAAACTGTCCTTCTCCAAGGTCACTGTCTTGTCTTTGGCCATCCTGAAGTTGCATATTCCTGGATGAAGAAAGGTTGTGCTCCATAAAATGAAGATCACCGAGCTTGCAATATTTCCTCCAAGTGTTGTTCACAGACACCTGCATCAGAATCACATAGGAATGACTATTAAAATATTGAGTATTCAGGGCCGGCACTGTGGTGCAGTGGGTTAGTACCCTGGCCTGAAGTGCCAGCATCCCATGTGGGCGCCAGTTCTAGTCCCGGCTGTTCCACTTCCGATCCAGTTCTCTGCTATGGCCTGGGAAGGCTGCAGAAGATGCCTCCAGTCTTTGGGCCCCTGCACCCACATGGGAGACCCAGAATAAGCTCCTGGCTCCTGGCTTCAGATCAGCACAGCTCTGACCGTTGCAGCCAACTGGGGAGTGAACCAGCGGATGAAAGACCTTTCTCTCTCTACTTCTCTTTTCTCTGTGTAATTCTGACTTTCAAATAAATAAATAAGTCTTAAAAATATTAAGTATTCTGGCTTTGCTTAGACCTAGTGAACTACAGTCTTTAAAGGTGGTACTCAGGAATCTGCCTTTGCATTCTCCAAATGAGTGTTATAAGCATTCAGCTGATAACAACTAAATAGGTATGAGGAAAATAATGACACCAGTTATCTAAATATGGTGTGCATCTGTCCTTATGGGACCAAGTTGAATTCAAAGTAAATTAAAATGAAGAAAGTTTTGTATTGATATAGAAACTCTCTAACTTGGTGAAAACTGCTGTAAGTTTAAATCTGGCAAATTGAACACTGATGCATCTGGGTTTTAGAATTTTTATGTTTCTCCCTAAAACTGACTTCAATTTGGCTTTTCAACAGAAATCTATGAAAACATGTAACATCAAACTGTATCATTAAATCTATTGTGTAATAGAATAGCCAATAGAAACATTTGAAAATCAAGCTTTATTACAAGTCAAATTTTGAGTTTGTTGCCATTGGCACCGGTGAACAGATTTTATGTTGCTCCAAGAGGTTCAAGAAAAATGTGAGTAGAAGGGATGCTTTGCTGGTGACATGCACTTCTGTGCACATTTTATAGTTCTCAGTGCAATTACTTGATTACTTGTAGGGAATTACACTACCTTTGCTTAACAACCATTTTTCTTGTGTGGTCATTTCCATGTTAATTTGCAGCTGGCTAAATATTTCTTTACCTACCAGTAAAAAATAAACACATGATAAAGTAAAATTTATAGCCTGCACAAATACATAGAGAGAAGACCAAAGGGAGAGAGAAAGAGAATGAAGGGACTTATTTGACACTTAGCTTAGGAATTGGGTCTCTGACCCCATTAAAAACTATTTATTTTCATTTTATTTGAAAAGGAGAGGGGGAGAGAGGGAGAGAGAGAGAGAGAGAGAGAGAGAGAAAGTGAGTTTCCATGCACTGATTCATTCCCTCAAATGCTGAAGAAAGCCAGGACTGTTACTGGCCAAATGCAGGAGCACCAAAGTCCAGCCAGGTCTCCCACGTGGGTGGCTGGGCCCTGAGTACCTGAGCCATCATCATCTGCTCTTTCCTAATGTTTGTATTATCAGGAAGCTGTATATGGGATGCAGGCATCCCAAGAAGAAACAATTGCTGCACCAAATGCCCTCCACACTGACCACATTTTTACAGGGTAGTGTCAAAAGGAAACTAAGGGGTTGGCGCTGTGGCTCACTTGGTTAATCCTCTGCCTTGCGGCTCTGGCATCCCATATAAGCGCCAGGTTCTAGTCCTGGTTGGGGTACTGGTTCTGTCCCGGTTGCTCCTCTTCCAGTCCAGCTCTCTGCTGTGGCCCAGGAGGGCAGTGGAGGATGGCCCAAGTGCTTGGGCCCTGCACCTGCATGGGAGACCAGGAGGAAGCACCTGGCTCCTGGCTTCGGATCGGCACAGCGCCGGCCGTGGCGGCCATTTGGGGAGTGAACCAATGGAAAGAAGAGCTGTCTCTCTCACTGTCTATAACTCTACCTGTCAAATAAATTTAAAAAAAGGAAACTAAGGGAGATAGAAAGAGCACTGGATTATAAGACAGGACACCAATGTGTTAGTTCTACCCTCCTATCTTGTGATTGGAAGGATATTTTAAATTTCTAATTTTCTATTTCCTTTCCTGTAATATAAAAAATGAATTATATCTCAGTGATTCCTTTAATTTATAATATTCTAGTTCTAAATACAGAAAACTTTACTCAAAATAGTCAGTAATAAAATCAGGGTAGAAATTTGATGTACCAGTTAAGGCACAGTTGGGGTATCACATCCACATCATAACGCCTGGGTTTAAGTCCTGGTCCTGATTCCATTTCCAGCTTCCTTCTAATGCACACCTTGGGAGAAAACAGGTGATGGCCCATAAAGTTGGGTTCCTGACACCCACATGAAAGACTTCAATTGAGTTCCTGGCTACTCTCAACCTGGTGTAGGCCAGGCTATTGCAAAAATTTGGTGAGTGAACCAGTAGATGGGCCATCCCTGTCTCTCATTTTCTCTGTCTCTCATTTTCTCTGCCTCTCTCTCTCTCTCCCCCTCCCTCTCGAAGTGTGTGAGTGTGTTTGTACATGCGTGTGTGTGTCTCTGATTTTCATGTAAGTAAATAAATAAATGTTTTAGATAAATATATATCATATGACAAACTTAACTTTGATTATAGATTAGTGTCTCAGACATTTTATGGATCAGAACATCTCTTGTTTTAAAAATATGCATCTCTTATTATAGCACTATCATTTTAATTATCTACTAGATTAAAAATAAAATCTAATCATAATTTAGAAATTAAAAAATCAAAATCTAGAAATTCAGAAACACTATTAAAGCTTTATTTAATCAGTGTCACATCTACATATCATTAAATAGACCTAAATCAATTTATAAACAATTCTTAGTTTCCATAAACTAAGAAGTTCTTAGTTTCCATAAAGTTTCCATAAATATATTTTGTATTTCTTTCAATAATTTCAAAAATATCTCCAAAATTATTTGGAGAACTATCAAAATACAGTATGAATAGATCAACTTGAGCAGCCCCTAGATAGAAGCTTGATCTTATTCATCTACAAGATACATCAAAAAGTGAGGACCAAGTGGAACCAGATGGTCAAGGAAGTCTCTCTAAAAAGGTGATATTTTATGTTGAAACCCAAAAGAACAGAAATAACTAACTATACAAGGCTAGGGGAAGAACATTCCACAGATAGGATGTGGCATGTGAAAGTCTACAGAGTGTGCAGTCTTTGCCATGGCAGTAATGGAGTGGGATGATTCTGGAGCTATAAATCAGGGGTGTAAGGTAGAGCTTGCAAAATTATTATAAATAAGGTGGTTTAAGACAAAGCACAAGGAGAAAACAATGAAATATTTTTTTTTTATTTTTTTTTATTTTTTACAGGCAGAGTGGACAGTGAGAGAGAGAGACAGAGAGAAAGGTCTTCCTTTTGCCGTTGGTTCACCCTCCAATGGCCGCCGCGGTCGGCGCGCTGCGGCCGGCGCACCGCACTCGTCCGATGGCAGGAGCCAGGAGCCAGGTGCTTTTCCTGGTCTCCCCATGGGGTGCAGGGCCCAAGCACCTGGGCCATCCTCCACTGCACTCCTGGGCCACAGCAGAGGGCTGGCCTGGAAGAGGGGCAACCGGGACAGAATCCGGTGCCCCGACCGGGACTAGAACCCGGTGTGCCGGCGCCGCAAGGCGGAGGATTAGCCTGTTGAGCCATGGCGCCGGCCTACAATGAAATATTTTAAGTAAGCTATCATGCAGCTACATTTTTCCAAGATTTATTTATTTATATACTTGAAAGGCAGAATGGAGACAGGGAAATCTTTTTTTATCTGCTAGTTCACTCTCCAAGTGCCCACAACAGCCAAGGATGGGTGAGGCTGAAGCCAGGGGCCAGGAGCTTCATTCAGTTTTGAAACACATGTCAGGGATCCTAGTACTTGGACCATTATCTGTTGCCTTCCCAGGCACATTAGCCAGAAGCTGAATTGGAAGCAATCAGAATAGCTTGGATTTGAACCTGTACTGTAATGAGGGACGCAGGTGTCCCAAGCAGCAGCTTAACTCACTGCTCCACAACACCCAACCCCGTGTATCTACATTTGTTAAACATTTATTTATACAAACAAATCAGAAGACCAGCAAAGAGACTCTTAGGAATCCTGTACTAAGGGGAAAGACAATGGGAGCAGAAAGAAATGGAAGAATATGAGAACATTTGGAACTCTCAGGACTTGATTATAGATTGAATAGATTGGGAAATAGGGTAACCAGAAATTATTCCTAGTTTTCTGGCTTGTGTTACTCAATGTTTGCTAATTCTTTCGAGATAAGAGGAGATAGCTGGTGAGAAATAAATGAATTGGTGATGGGGGTGGTGGTACAGAGGGTTAAGCTGCTGGTTGGAACTCCTGCATTCCATACCCCTATGTCAGAATGTCTGGGTTCAAGTCCTACCTACCCTCCCATTCTAGTTTCCTCTAATGCACACCTTGGGAGGCAGTAGATGATACCTCAAGTGCTTGGGTCCCTACTGCTCGTGTGGGAGACCCAGAGGAGATCAAAGCTCCTGGCTTCTGTATGGCCCAGTCCTGATAGGTATTTGCATCTGCGAGTGAACTATGGATGGAAAATTTCTCTTTCTCTCTCTCTCTCTCTCTCCATGTCCATTTTCCAAATAAAATACAGATATATAAATAAACTTTTAAAATGCATTAATTTTACTTTACAATGTTCTAAGATACATTTTATTATTTGGAAAGTAAATAGGAGACACTACTTAAAAGAGAAGTTTACTGATAGTTTTGTTCAGATTAAAAACATTCTAAAACATCTGTAAAATTTCTACTAACTGGGACATCCCAATCATTTGGTGAAAATCCTGTTCCCACGGTTTGTTAACAAAACCTTCAACCTTAACTGTTCATACTGGTCTCATTCTTGTCTTTCTGCTTGCAGCTTGTGTTCCCAAAGGGAACTTGTGTTTTCATTACTGTCAGCCCCGAGCCCTGAGGCAGAATGTTGGAATGAGGAGTGGCAAGAAGCTGCTTATTAACTAGTCATGACAATACCCACCCACCCTGTGACTTCATTTCAGCTTTAATGGAAGGGAGGGTAAGTGGGTGGATGTGAGTCTAGAACTGTCTAAGAAATATGAGAATAAGTTATTGTTCTAAATGTATATAAGTGGAAAATGTGGACCACAACATTTACTGTGAAAAATCTCAGTATGTTTATAAGTAAGTTTAAAAAAAAAAATTGAACAGCTTGTACAATTAAAACCTAGGTGGTATCATTAACATTTTAGTGAAAATTCTTTGTAATCTACTTATTTATTCCTCCATCCATCCATTAATTCACATTATTTTTGATGCATTTCACAATAAATTGTGGCTATGAGTACATTTCCCACCATATACTTCAGAATGCATAACATTAAATAACATTAATGCCTTGTAATTTGTTGAAGAATTTTGACAAATATACATCTGTGTAACCCTAACATCCTACTAAAATACAAAAGATTAATTACCATCTCCTGACAAAGATTTGTCATACTCCTTGCCGTTGAATCTTTACACCCGTATCTCCAAAAATAAGCCTGAGTTCTGATTTTATTTTTCTGTTCTGGAACTTTATATAAGTGATACATACTCTCTTATGTCTGGTTTCTTTAACTTTTTGTGATTATTGCTTTCCGTGGCACAAATCACATGAATCAAAAAGATTCCAAGCATTCTCTTAAAAGCTTTGTACTTTTAACTATAGTTATGTTGTCCATTTCCTTTATTTTTTAATGTGGCAAAGGAAAATGTTCTTTTCCTTTTGTATTATATGGATATTCTGTTATCCATTATCGTTTGTTGAAAACACTTATCCTTCCTCAAGCAATCTGCTTATCCACCATGACTTGCATACCTTAAGTTTTATCTTTTGCATATTGTAGACTTATTTATATTTCAGAGAAATGTGAAACTAGTAGTTTTCACTTTGTGTAAAACCTGCCTCAGGGTCCCCTCAAGAGCCAGTCATACTTGGCCAGCTGAATCCAGCCCATGCTGTCATTTCCCCTTCACAGACAAAAGCTGCTTAGTACACAGTGGAGCACCACATCCCTGCAGACTGATGATTCAGAGATCCAGGAAAGGATGAACTGGGCTTGATTCACATGGTACTTTCTTCAGTGCTGCTTCCTAACTGCAGTTTATGGCTGAATTCCTATTATTCTGTGAGAGACACTGCCTTCAACAATTCTACAATACTTATTCCCAGGAAGGTCTAATTATTCTCACCTCCAGGGATTCACACATGCTTTTGTCCTAGGCCAGCATGCTCCTCTCTGGGTGTCTAAGGAGTGCTATTTACATTAAAGGAAGGCTTTGTCCATCTCCCATCAACGTTAAGTATTCCCTCCTGAATGCTCCCATGCTATGTTGATCATTGATGTTTTGTGTCACTTACACATTTTCCCACACTTATTAATGCGATATTTCTCTCTCCTCCTCATATATATTCTTCTTGACATAAGCCTCTGGAAATCATAAATCTAGTCTTTCCACCTCAGCAAGGTAAAACCATGACTGCAACAATAGTAGATTTGATAGATAAGAGAATTTAAATTTTCTAAGTACTTTAAATTTCAAATCTTTTCTACCTTGTATCTATAGGTATGTTAGCAGCTGTGCTTATGGGATCTCACAGCCTGATCACCTGATTTGGCAATTTTAATGATCTTTTCTCACAGAATGGAGAAAACTAACTCTCTTGAAAGAATAGCAAACGACATTTATAATTTCACTGAGAGCATATTTGGAAATTTCCATACATATGGAGATTGGAATGATTCTTGTAGAGAGAGATCTGAAGTACCTACTGTCTTGTTTCTTCTCCATGTGGAGTCTATTGGGACTGAAATATTCAACATGATTCTTTCATTTACATGACCAGTGTCTGGGTTAGGATAGCTGTTGCATATGAAGTGTGGTTACCATGGCTCCCTAGCCACACATATTGGACTCAAAATGTATATTAAGTGTAGCCTGCAGTTTTCCACATTAAATGTGTCATTGGATACTATTCGAGGCTATGAAGAGAAAGCATACTAATAAGTTCACGGATTCAGAATGCAGCTGTTTATTAGCTATGTGAAACTGTCAGCGAGGACAAGTTGGGGTACGTGGCAGTAACAGAGATCCTAAAATTGTAGTGGTCTCACTCACATGGCAAGGTTAGGTATTGATCAGCTACAACCTATCACACTATTTCAGAGCCATCACTTTGGGAATCAGGATAGTGAAATATTGCCTGTTTGTGGAACATTACCAGACATCAAGAAAAAGGGAAAAGAGACATGAGGAGCCATATCTATCTACTAAATACATCTTCATAAGGAAAGCATATTCTATCTGTGTCCCATTTTCATAATATATAAAATTATGATAATGTGGTAATAATATGACTGCTACATAGCTGATGTGGATTAGAAGTAATATATTCAAAACACTTAACACATGCCTGGTGTGTAATTATTTTCTAGTAAATGTTGATTTAAAAGCTAAGAACCACAGTTTCTATATTTACCAAACAGTAACAAGTTAAGTGATGTCTATATTATCTAGCACTTCATCTGGGTGGTTAGAACAACCACCTGGCATAGCTGGCTGGCATAGCTCTATTGTGGATAGATGCCTGAGGTCTTGGCTCTTCATGCAGTGTCTACTAGGCTGAAATATCCACAATGATTCTTCCACTCACATGTTCAGCGGTTGGGCTGGAATGACACAGCTGAAGGATGACTATGATGGCTCTCTAGCCACACATTTTGGGCTCACAGTAATTTTTATAGCAGCTGCCTTAACTCAGAACAGACATTATGAAAATATATTCCAAGGGGATCAAAGAGAAGTTGCAATTCTTTTCATGATAGCATGAGGTCAAGAATATTATTCTCCCTGAATTATGTTAGTCAAACATACCACTAACACCAGCAAGTTCTTATCTTTTTATTAAAACAAGTTAGGTGAGAGGAACCAGGAGAGATGTAGCAGGGTGAAGACACTGTGATAACTGTGTAGTGGTTTATGTATTTATTTTGTATCTTCCTAATCTGCAATGAGTCTGACACATCTCATGGAATTATTTGCCATCCATATGTACCTTCTTTATTTAAGTGTCCATTTAGATGACTGGCTCAGTTTTTCAGTTATTTATTTTCTTAGTATTTTTAGTAATGAGAGGTTTTTGAATATGGGGTTGAAACTAAGTCCTTTGTTAAGTATGTGATTGACAATTATTTTCCTAGTATGTAATTATCTTTATATTTTCTTTATAGGGACTTTGTGCAACAGAAAGTGTTTTTTAATATTGATAAAGTCCAGTGACGAAAACATTTTCTTTTATAGATCATGTTTGGAATAATATCATGTTTTGGAATAATAATAATAATAAAAAGAAGAAGAAGAGGAAAATTTGTTTAACTTGAGATTACATTTACATTTTCTCTTATATTCTTCAAAAAGTTTTGAAGAAAATAAATCTCTAAATTATATCTTTGAAATTATATCTCTAAACCATCCTGTGTTAATTCTTGTATAAAGTGTGAGGCATATAAACAAGAATGAAATCCTGTTTTTTGCAACAAAATGGATACAACTGGAGATCATTATGCTTAGTGAAATAAGCCAGAGTCAGGAAAAAAAAAGTATATGTTTTCTGAAAGCTAATAGATAGGGGACAAAGAAAATGTAATGCATACTAGTGAAATTGATTCCTTTAGATTTGGTTATTGTTTTCTAGCATTTGTCTATACTCTGGTGGAGCAATGGGCTTTCTGCTTTCTATGTGTTAAATTATCTATGTAGTGAAGTATTAAGCCTGTGACTCTAAAGTAAATTGAAAGTATGTTATAGGGGCCAGCACTGTGGCTCACTTGGCTAATCCTCCACCTGCAGCGCCAGCATCCCATATGGGAGCCGGTTCTAGTCCCAGTTGTTCCTCTTCCAGTCCAGCTCTCTGTTGTGGCCTGGGAGGGCAGTGGAGGATGGCCCAGGTGCTTGGGTCCCTGCAGCCACTTGGGAGACCAGGAGGAGGAACCTGGCTCCTGGCTTTGGATCAGTGTAGTTCCAGCCGTGGCAGCCATTTTGTGGGTGAGCCAACTAAAGGAAGACCTTTGCCTCTCTCTCTCTCTCTCTCTCTCTCTCTCTCTCTCTCACTGTCTAAATGAATCTGTCAAATGAAAAAAAAAAAAGGCCCAATAATTTGCCACTAAGAATTTGAACAAAGTAGGATGTCACTCATTGTGTGCCTATTTAACCTGAAATGTTAGCCAACTCAACAGGGAAAGAAAATAAAATTACAAACATACATATAGGAAAAGAAATATCAAAGCTATCCTCATTTTCACTTGACATGATGGTCTACAAATCCCAAAGAATCTATGAAAATGTTCCTAGAGCTTTCAAGTGGGTTTAAAATTCCTGTTATATACAAAAAATCATATTTTCTTATAATAGGCATTAACCAAGTAAGCCACGATGCCAGCCCCATGGCCTTTCAACATTAGGTCTGTTCCTTAAGGCAGACACCCTTTATCAGCTTAAGGAAGTTCCTTTCATATTCCTGGTTCCTTCAGAGTTTTTATCATGAATTCATGTTAGCTTTTGTGACCTATGGTTTCTGAATGAGTATAATCATGTGACTTATTTTTCTTATTTATTAATAGAATGGATAGCCTAACTCAGTTTTCAAATGTTAAATTACTCTTGCATCTCAAGACACTTTCCACTAGACTGCTGTATGTTCTTTTCGTATGTGATTAGATTTGGTTTACTAATATTTTGCTGAGAATTTTTGTATCTGTGTTCATAAGGCAAATTTTGTATCTGTTTCCTCGTTTTTTAACACCAGGATACTTTTGTTCTTATAAAATGAATTTGAAGTATCATCTCTTTAATTTTCTGGACAATACCATTTTAATTTAGTCATGTGAGAGGCAAAAAAAAGAAGTGACTGGGCTGGGGTGGGGGTGACTCTGTCACCCTCCAGCTCTCAGGGGCCCTCTTTGCTAGTCTCCTGGAAAGAGAACCAAGGTATTCATTTTGCTGCTCTGCTGCATACTTCCCGTCACTGAATTGGTGTCCAGGGCCAACCAGCAACAGCGTAGAGAGACAAAATGTAATGGAAATTCTCTGCATGTTCTTTGGATCATAGGAATCAGAGGCCTTCTGGTTAGACAGGCGGATTCCCTTTCTCAAGAAAGGGAACTTTCTGTATTTACCAGCTGCTGACATCACTATTGTGTTACAGCACTCAAGATGCTGAGAAAAGGTAGTTTAGGACTGGGACTTTATTGGAGGCAGTGACAGAGTAAAAAGAAAAGGACAACACAGGTCGAAATTGAAAACAGGTTTTTTTTTTTTCTTATTTCTCTGTCCTTATTGTCATTTCTTAGACAATAAAGAAAGAAGTTTCTTTGGTATTTTTATTGTTCTTACTTACTGCATAGCTTCATATTTGAGCTTTATTTGAGTCCAAGCAGGAAATATGGTAACACAACAAAACAAAACAACATAAGTAGCTCACAATGGGATTATTTATATTTTGTGTTCTTGTTTTCTTCCTAATCTGTCCCCCCCACTGCTTTTAAGTGTCCTCAGATGGCTGCTCCACAGATTCTGGTCAGCTTTGTAGTTGTATTCAATGAGAAGTGGAGTTGAATATGGTTACTCCACTAATTTTGAAATGCAAAATGTAATTTCAAAAGCAATTTACCAGTATAAAGTTTTGCTGCCTCATAGATTTGCATATCTTCTGTTGTGACGTGATATTAATTTTAAATAAAAAACTGTTCGAACTAGGTAATTGCAACATAAATATATTTTCTATATTATTTCTATTATTTTGCTACAGTTTATCTCATAATTTATTTAACATGTAGGATTCCTAGTTTTATATACTGGAATCTATGTTTACCTGTTTGCATATATGCATGCAAAAATATGCGAAAATATGCATGTGTATGGGGGGAGGCAGAAGACTCAGCCACTATCAAGATTAGGATTACTTTATATATTTTCAAGTCTATACTTATTTTTCTGAAAATTACTTTTACCTAAATATTAATGGCAGTTAAAGTAAACTTGTGTACCTGAGGGAAGTACTTAATGTGAGTTAAGGTACACATACTTACTCAGCTGGTTGGTTTTGGTATAAGCATTAGCAGTTTAGGATTAAGGGTAACAGTTGAACAGTAGTCTATTCATCACAAGTCACTCATAGCGAGAAATCTCTCTTTGAAATAGTCACTTATATGCAGGCAAAAAATACAATTAATGAATTATGGAATTATGCATATCATGAAAGGTGTAACTTATTACATTTGGAATCATATACAATTTAATTTTTATAAAATCAAACTGATTAAAAACCAGGAAAAATATTCCATGGAACTCATAGCAGAAATTTGCGAGAAGTGTTAAGCCTCTATTCTTGTAAACTCCAGCATCAGCATCTCATATGGGCCCTGGGTTGAATCCTGGCTGCTCCACTTCCTGTCCCACTCCCTGCTAATGCTCCTGGGAAAGCAGTGGAGGATGGCCCAAGTGTTTGAGTCCCTCAATCCATGTGAGAGATCCTGAAGAAGCTCTTGGCTGTTGGCTGTAGGCTGTCCCAGACATGACTGCTGCAGCCACTTGAAGAGTGAACCAGCAGATGGAAGGAAGCTCGCTCTCTCTCTCTCTCTCTCTCTCTCTCTCTCTCTGCCTCTGCCTCTCTCTCTGTAATTCTGCCTTTGAAGTAGATAATTAAAAAAAAAAGAAAATTAAATGCATTACAGTTTTTCTTTTGTTTCTAAAAGATTATTAGCATAGAAATCTTTAACATTTAGAAATGAATTAACTATGATTTTCTTGGCATATTTCTATTCTGAACCTGGTTCATTGCAAAACTAGAGAGGTTAGTGCTAAGCTTCTCATATTATGAATCTTTTGAAATTTTAGACAACTTTTTATAAAATATGTTCATATGTATCTTTATAATAATTCTGGGGTATTTTATGAGAAGTTTCTAGAATTATCCATTTTATATCACCAGAGATCCACAGAGTATTAAGTAAGAACATTCTCTCTAGAGAACAGCATAGAATGGAAGAGAGACGAACAGACTGTCTTTGTTTTCTTGGCTCCAACTGTTGATGGGATTTTTGACAAGTTATTTTCCTAAAGCTTTTGCTTTTTCTTCTGAAAAGCCTAAAAATCTCCAATTCTGTGTTTCTCAATTTTCAGTGTTCTCTTTCTTTTGCAGTATTTATTTATTTTAATCATATTTTAAAAATTTTATTTAAGTTATACAAGTTTCATGTATTTTATACATACAGATTTAGAAACATAGTGATACTTCCCACTCTCCTTCCCACCCATGCCCCAGTGTTCTCTTTCCAAACCAGGGCCTATAACTCAGACTTTCATACCAGGCCATTGCTAATATTCCCTTTTTTGTTCATTTTCTCCTTTGCCCTACCAAACAAGCAAAGAATGTAACTATCCACCCTGTTGTTGACTTCAACTTCAGTTCTACTGAGGATACTAGAAAAAGTCACCCAAACCTTTCTATGTGTGCTTCCAGATCTCCCATCGTAATCTTGTTTTTTTTTTTTTTTTTTTTTAAGATTTATCTATTTGAGAGAGAGAGAGGTGTCTTCCATTTGCTGGTCCATTCCCCAAATAGCTGCAATGGCCAGAGCTGGTTGATTTGAAGCTAGGAGACTGGAGCTTCTGCATCTTCCCCATGGGTGTGGGGCCCAAAGACTTCGGCTATCTTCAACTGCTTTCCCAGGCTATAGCAGAGAGCTGGATCAGAAGTGGAACAGCCAGGGCTCAAACCGGTGCCCATATGGATGCTGGCACTACAAGCGGCGGCTTTACCTGCTACGCCACAGCACTGGCGCCTCTCCCACTGTATTCTATGCTCAATGCCTCCTAGAGACTTAGTAAATACTTCACTAGTCTGCTCCCTTATCATTTTCTTGCCTTTGAAATATCCAACAGAATTGACTCTATACTTCTCTTTTGGCCTACAGACTATGCCTTAATGTCTCTTTCTCCAATCAAGTTTCATCAGAGGAAAAGTAAGTCCACATCATCTTGAGTGGCCTTTTATCTTCTTATGGCAGTGATCTGTGTTATTCTTTACGGACACCATGGCTGAAGGACCTACTGTCTGAAAAATGCAATGGATTCTAAATTAAAGTGGTGACATGGGAGATTCATCTTCAGTTGCGTAATATACTCTGCCTCTGCTTGTAGTACCACTTTCTGTCCTCTCAGCACTTAGCTCAAGCATTGAGCTTGCCAGAATCCTCAGCCATGTGGGTTCCCTTGTATCAGAGGCGAAATTTTTATGATAAATGAAAGCATACTGAACCACTAAGGTCATACTCTTCAGGGAGCAATTGCATTTTGAAGCAAGTTTGCCAAGACAGATTAATCCTTTATCATAAAGAATGAGTCCTAAATTTAGATTGTCGAATTTGCTCACACACAAGAAGTGGTGATAGTATGAAGCAGAAGCACACCTAAAATAAAGGACTCTTCTGCTAATGTAAAGAATTGAAGGTAAGAAGGGTATTTTGTATTTTTTGACTTTTTAGAAGATATGTATATGTGAGAAAGATTTGCATGGCTTGTTGTCCGTAATATTCTAAGCTTCAAATACTTATAAAATCTGATAGAGAAATGAGGGGCAGAGATTATTATATTTCCTTAAAATGCACCTCTGAGTTACCTACTAAAACTAGATGCATGAATCTCATCACATGATTTGCATCATGCTAAGAATGATCTACAATTATTTGTAAAATACTTCTATTCTTCAGTCATGTTGATAGTTCTATAAGAGAAAATATGCGTTTCAGCTACAAACAGCTAACATAACACATTACATGTGAGTGCTAAATGTTTTTATTGAAACTAGGAAAACTATTTTACAAAGTAAAACATCAATCTAATAAAAGTTTCTACAAAAAAAGGATTCCATCAAAGTTCAGGAAAAGCTGTAAACTTGATCCCCTTCTGGATATTTAAAATGTACTTGGTTCCATAAAAGGCTCTGAGTTGCTCTATAGAAAAATACAATGCAATTTTTTTTTTGTCAAAAATTTTCCCAAATGGATTAGACTACTGACCTCATAATGCGCATTAACTATAGCCCAGAGTACTACAAAGAATGTTCTGAGAAACATTGAGGTGAACACTTGTCTGTTGGAAGGAATACATTCTGCAGCTTTCACAACCACCTGAATTCATGTATACCACTGTAGCATATATTTTCTATCATCAAATACACAAATATTGATCTTCAGTGAGCCAGCACTGAAACACTTTTTCATTTTTTTCTCTCCCTGTAAATAAAGGGAGTACATGGCAGATTTTATTCATATCAACAAATCTCAACAACATTAACTGACTTAGGCACTAAACTCTTCATGTACTCCAAACATCTTTGGTTAAAAATACCAATTTCTTTGAATTCTCTACTTTTCCTTAAATTCTATAATAAGGATTAGCAAGGGGATAATTACTAGCTCTCCCCTCTCCTTCCCTCTCTCTCTTACACACACTCACAAACACAAAACTTTAGTATTTCTGTTTTATATTCTGTGGAGCAGGAAAATGTACTTCAAGTTTTCAAGGTGCTACATGTATATAATTAGAAGAAATATGTAAACACCCCATGTCTACATCTATATGTAACATCCTTTCTGTTTAACACATAATGACACACGGAGCTAGGAATTTAGAGAAATATTGATGTCATAATTAGTGATATTGGACAAGTTACTTTCTTTCTCTAGGATATCCCTTTCTCAGCTTTGAAAATCAGTTATAAAAGTTGCTTGAAGACTGAGATGAGATATAAAGTAATTTTTACTAGTGAATAATAAACAGAAGGAAACATACAAGGAACAGTCTTATGGCTGAAATGCATATAGAAATCCATGTCTTTAAAATTTCATGTGTGCCCATCTATATAGACATCTAGGCTAATAGCATGTTTGCTTTCATCAACATTGTTTGCAAGTAAGTTCAGATCTGTGCCACATGAAAGATTCAACAGGTAGCTACAGGGACATTCTTTTCCAGCCCTCCATCAAAAAGACGATATTCTCTGACCCAAATTCTTGAAGAAAGTGAGACTAACCTTCATGTACCAGTCTTCTCTTCTGAGTGGAGGAAAATAAGACTGTGATTGTCATATTTTTCCATACCTTGCATTTCTTCAGGAATAAATTTTTAAAAAGGTACATACATGACAACTTCTTATCCCTTTCTATTTAGGTCAGCACTCAGTGTCGTCTTAGTAAAGAAATGAATCCTGGAAGACATGGCTGATAGCATGAAGAGCAGGGATCAATAGCAATGACTGACACAATAAATATATATCATACCATGTACCAATTTTCCTAAATATAAGCTGTTCTTTTTTCTTTTTCATATCCTCTAGCTGACCTCTCTATTTGGGCTAAAAACAAGTGTGACTAAAATACTGAAATAGAAAACTTTCATGTTTAATCTTCCTTTGTTCAACTTCTTAGTCTTGAGGCAATGAAATGGGACAGAATCACCAGGATGCAATGTGTCACAAATGGCAGAAATACAATACTCAACACACGATCATCTCTCTTAGTTCTACACACACACACACACACACACACACGAGTGGAAACCCATAGCACTGTAGATGCTGCTTTGTGTGCCTAAAACCAAACAAAACACAAACAATGGCTATATTGCTATGACAACAGAGTCCATGCCATGGGTTCTGGGAACCTTTGGCAGCTGTCTTTAACTTAAAATGTTTGCTCTGCTACCTTATATCATGTGAGCAGTACTGTGGGCCTCAAAATGTGCACCTTGGCCATTTAAAGAAGTTTCACGCATTTTGCGTGCTTCTAAGCAGGTGAAAATAAGGCTACAGAATATGAGTAATTCTCAGGGCTGATCCACTTCAGAAGTCTCACTCCAAAACAATCTAGCAGGGGCCTTCTCAATTTTGGCTTTGGAAAAACTAGTATAGTAAGCCTTCACTGCTCATTTTTTTCAAGTTAATTGCTGCAGAATCCCTAATTTCCGAAGGTGATGTGTATTTTATATGCTATAATCTTTCATTAAAATAATCTGATACAAAGGAAGAGGGCAATTCTCTTACATAAAGCAATTAATTAAAAATATAATCTTTCAAATAATTCTGTAATATAATATTTTTAGTTTTATATTATAGGTGATTAGAATTGGATTCAGAGAGGTTAAGCAGTTCATACCAGGCCCACAGGAGAGCACAAATTAATGCCCTGACACTCTGAAATCCAATGAATTTTTTTCCCGATTTAGTCCTTCTGTATGTTTAAATGCATCCATAAGCTTGGTTCAGACAACAAAATTTATATAACATCATTGCCTAAGAAATATTTGAGGCTGGATAACTGTAATTAAGAATAGTGATATTAGAGGCATCCTTCATTAAGTCTGTGTGAACAGTGAGAGAAAGTATGAGAAAAAAAATAATCATTGAACACTTTTTAAGGCTGATAATTGCATGTAAAAAGCAAATAATAATCTCTCATGAACATCTCCAAGGAATATTAATGGAAAATGAGAAGTCATTAGTGTCATGTTATTAGGTCACATTCAGTACCTTTGATAGATTTTTTAATCTATATATTGCTTTTCCAAATCATTAATAATTGTACAACTTAAGTGAGTTGTAAAAGAATGAGTAACTTTATGGGGATATACTTAAGTTTATAACATTATTTAGAATCATATTTAATGTAAACACTCAATCAAATGACAAGCATTTGTTGTCTAGCTCAGTTCCAGATGGCACACATCATCCTGGAACTGAGGACCAGGAAGCTGGAGGGACAGAATTTATAGACATAAAGTGTTAAGATACACTAGAAGACAGTATAGAATCAAGTTGTATGAAATGTCTAGCTCCATATAATCAACACTGTTAGTCAGAGTTTTCCCTAAAAATGAATAAACCCTTTTACTCTATGAAACATTCCCTGAATTTCTAGTTCATAGCTTCCTCCTTTGATCACCTACTACTTGAGCCACCTCTGTCAGTTAGCATATATAACTTTGAAATTTACTAGTGTGCATATGAGGTTAGATAGTGTGGCTCAACAGGTTAAGTCAATGCTTGGTGATCACCACCTCATATCTTAGTGCCTGGTTGAAGTCCCATCTACTTCACACTTCCAATCCAACTTCCTGTTAATGAGCCTGGAGACAGCTGCTGATGGCCCAAGTGCTTGGGTTTCTGCTACCTACATGAGCAGCCTGGCATCTGGCTTCTTCATGGCTTTTCTCTAACAGTTGAAAGCATTTGAGGAGTGAACTAGCAGAAGATTTCTCTTCTCTCTCTCTCTCTCTCTCTCTCTCTCTCTCTGTTACTCTGCCTTTCAAATAAATAAGTTTAAAAAATAAACTTTTCATATATAACTTACTTTCCCAACTAGATTCCAATAATTAAGTATTTTCAAAGCAGAACAACAAAGATACTACTGATTCTTTTTTCAGAAGGTCATAAAGCTGATGACAAGTATCAGTGATGCATAAATTCACAGATTGGAACAACAGCAAAGGCAACACTTCTATGAGGTTGTTCTGTTGCAAGTACAATAAATTCACTAGACTCTGAGTTGCTAAGGCCCAAAGAGTTGTCTTTTTTATATTTATTCTCTTGTTTTGGCACTAGCTTGTTGCCTGACACATAGTAGATGTGTCTGAAAAAAGAAGGAATGTCTGGAGGGAGAAAGAACTGAAAGAGGAAGAGTATCAGTCTGGGTATTGAAAGATGGACTGAATCTGAGAAAAAGCTGAGAATTCTAGGCAAGAAGAACAGCATCAGCAAAGGCAGAGCAGTTGAAACTGGCAATCTCTGAGTGTATGTGAGTGTAAAACTATATTGAGGTCCTTTAACCTGGAACAAGAAACTACTATGTCACAGGATAGTATGTTGAACAGGTAAGATAGTTTTCATGCTGTGGAGGTCATACTGTGAAAGTTAGAATGAATAATTTAGAATTAGTGCTGGAAGCAATGTAGCCAAAACAGGTCTTAAGATAATTAGAGTATTTAGGAAAATTACTCAGAAACAGCATCACTCAAGACAGAGGAGAGAGGAAATACTAAAGAAGAAAATTCACTTTAGATTCAAATGCGGTCATGCGCTGATGAACTTGAATGACTCCAGGTTTAGTAAGAGAGAAAACAATTTTATTTAAAAAAAATCCAGTTGAGTTTTAGAATTAATTCAATGAAACCATCAGAAAGATAGAGATGTACTAAATATTCTCAAACCCCTCGTGGTGAGAGAGATTGAACTCACAAATTCTGATTCCATAAATTAAAATAAGTATGGAGAACAGTTAGTTGAAGGGAAATGTCTAATTTTGGACATGGTAACTTTATATAATGGAGATACACTATGAATTTTAAAACAAAGGAATTGAAAGAATGAAGAGCCAGGGAACTAGGAGTACTAAGAGATAGTAGAAAAGATATCTCATTAGAAACAAAATCAGCAAAACCATTAGTGCTGTGCACAACATGTAGAAGATACTTAAGATGTTGAATTATTATTTCATTAACTCACTTACTATCTCCATTTATATTTCTAAAAGAATTAAAAGGGCACATTAATTCTTGTTGTAATTATCACATTATGAAGATAAAATAATATGGGGATTATTAGAAATCCTGAAAATTATAGAAGTCTATCTAAGTTATAAATCAGAGATCAGTGGCAGAGGTATAATTTTTGTCTGACCCATATGAGCTGGTTTGTCTGCTCTTTGTAGCCTCCTAGATAGAATTTTATGCTTCCATATCCACTTTCAAAGAGATGGAAGCTAGCAAAACCGTAGAGAACATAAG
Source organism: Sylvilagus floridanus (assembly GCA_949820135.1). Classification (NCBI taxonomy): domain Eukaryota; kingdom Metazoa; phylum Chordata; class Mammalia; order Lagomorpha; family Leporidae; genus Sylvilagus; species Sylvilagus floridanus. The sequence goes on from OX463243.1 coordinate 39,913,750, forward strand.
ATTTATTTTCTGAGAAAACAAAGTTTAGGTTTGGTTGAGTTTCTTCTGCCAGCCAATCATCTCTGTTTTCCTAACTATAAAATAAAAATGAGACATCTCTTACACATTTAATAGATTCGTTTTACAAGCTTCAACTAACACAAGAACAGAGAACCTGAGTGGGTGGAAGAGGGAGGAAGTGGTATGAGTAATAAGGATACATGATTATCTGAGTTATAGCAGATCTATAAAGGGCTAGAGTCAGGTGGAAGGAAGGGACTTGATCCCTGGGGATTCGGATTAAGGAGGAAAAGCATTCAATAATGATTAAGCATATGGACTCTGGATTCAGACAGAAGGGTGTTTATCTTCAGATAAAACAGAGCTCCTACCTGTGTGGCTACGGGAAATTTACTGAAGTTAGCTAAGCCACTAATTGTGACATAGGCACAAACAAATGATCTATCATCTAAGATTGTGAAAATGTGAAGAGATAGAGACTGAATACTTAGTAAACACTGGCTAACATTATTAAGAGGAAACAGTAGTAGATAGTAACCAGCAAGAAGACCTCACTCATACTTAGTCGAAGTTATTAAATACAAGAAGACAGAGAGAAAGAATGGAATTACAAGAAGAGAGAGAAAGTAGCAAGGGTTTGTAATGAAAGGAGGAGAGATAGTATAAAAATCAGAAACAGGAAGAAAGTGGCAGGAAACAGTTGAAAAGAAGCATGGGGGTTAACAGGAAAAGAACTTCTAAAAATAAAATGTATATTTAGAAATTTCCATAAAATATTCCTTTATCATCATAATAGAAGCAGAATAAAATAAAGTATAATTGTGAATGAAACTGGAAACAAATTTTGATGGAAAACTCATCAGAGGAAGGGGAAAGGGATCAAAGAACTTTGGTTTTAGACATACAGGAATTGACTGAAAGTGTGAAATATGACTTCATCTAATTCCTTCATGTGTCCTCCTTTTTAATATCTCTATCACTATATAAAATACTTGTTTAAATAATGTGTGATGTAAGCCTTTGTAGTCAACTATGCTTTGGCCTTTATACACTATTTTAAACAAAGTGTATTTATATAAATAAGAATGGTGCTATAATACGAGGCAAAGGTTTTATATTACACCAGGAAACTTCAGTTCTTTAAAACAGAGGCTACATTCCAGCAACTAGCAAATCTTTTTTTTAATCCCTATTCATACACAATTTAGAATGACGTCATGCCAGGTTATATATCAACTCAACCATTCTTTTAATGAATCTCTGACCCAAATGTCTGTTAAATCTGTCTGGAGTTTCTAGCATGTTGAAGAAATGAAAAAACTCTGTGACCTGATTATTGTCTATAGATCACTACACTTCTCATTCAAGACCTGAAATTAATTTAAGATGTTCATATTGTGCTTATAAATAGATTTTTATAAGGCATGCAAACTTACGAAGTAAGGACTTAATGAAATTTATTTGTGAGTTGAGATATTCTTCAAATAGACAGATTTATAGCTAGTGGCCAAGAGGCTTTTGTAAGCTTTTAATGTGTAGGATATGTACATTCAAGGTTGGCCACAGGCATTACTGTATAGTATGAACCTGCTCTTGAATTTGATCATCCATTGCTTTGCAATTTCCTCCACAGACACACAGGGCTTCATCTATCTTCACATGTACAGAGCTCCTAATCACGTTCCTACAGTTCAGTTTTTGGTTTGACACCGTCGCATTATACTCTCTTTTCCTCCAGCCTTCTCTATCTAGTTATTTGCTACTCAAGTAAATAAGAATCCAGGCAAAGAGTTCCTGAATATTCATGGATTGGATTATTTTCCAGTTAACATATTTGCAACTGAAGGGGAGAGTTAAGAAATAAACAAAACACAATGACAGTGTTGTGGGGAAGATAATTTTGCTGGATCATTTATTAAATTAGAGAATACCTATATTTATCAAAATCATGTAAATTCTAGTTTAGCTATTTATTACATATTTTTATGCTGTATATAAGACAATGATCTTCACGATTTCCAGATTTATCCTTTGCTTTCTATTTTAAAAAGCTGTTCCAAAATTAAACAATGTGTTACACAATTAACAACTGGACAGATACAGGGCAAATTTGCCATAAAGGACCCAGAGAACAATAATATTGCTGGCACTTTATAGAGTTAAGTTTTCATTTTTTAAAGAATCGTGGTAACTATTATATTTTTGAAAGGCATAAAGGCAGACAGCATGATAGAAACACAGAAAGCTCTCATATCTGTTGGTTCACTCTTCAAATTCCTCCAGCTGTCAGGGCTGGGCCAATCTGAAGTCAGGAATTGGAAACTCAAATCAGGTCTCCCACCTGAGTGTCAAGGGACCCAAGTATGTGAGCCATTATCTGATGCCTCCCAGGGTGTGCAGTAGCAGAAAGTTGGAATCAGCAACAGAGCCCAGATTTGAATTCAGATAGTCAAATATGGATTGTGGGTGTCCCAAATGGTTTAACTACAGCACCAAAGACTCACTTCTAAGGTTTTGGTTTTTGTATTGAGCTTAAACAAAGGTTAATTCATTAATTTTTTTGTAGTTACAAGGTAGAATTAAAGGACATTTCTACTTGTTAAAACATCCTGATACCTTTTCAAAAGCATTCCACTTAATTTAGTTCTTCAGGATTAAAAAATATAATGAATAAAGAGTGACATGGAAGATAAATACTAAAAATATGTAAAGTAATATTTTGCTTTATTTTTATAATTAACCAAAGTTAGTAAAAACAGAAAGCAAATGATTAAGTTAAAAGCACTCCATAATCGCATTGCAGTGACAGCTTTTTTCATTATTTGGTAAATATGCATATATACTCTCTATGACTTTAAATAACCATTATACATGTGTATGTATATATACGTGCATATGTGTGCATGTGTATGCATGTATGTATATATAAAACTATGCTTGTGTGTGTACATGTAAATATATATATATATATATATATATATATATATATATATACACAGAGAGAGAGAGAGCGAGTATGCTGTTGACACTTGTTGCCAAGTCATTAAGTATTCTATCACCTACCTTTTATTGGCTGCAGATATGCTTGTGCTGTGACTATATATAATTCATCTAGCTATTTTCCTTAGTACTACACTGTTTTTAAAGAATGTTTTTATTTAATAAATATAAATTTCATAGGTACAGCTTTAGGAATATAGCAGTTCTTCCCTCCATACCTGCCCTCCCACTCCCACTCCTGTCCCACCTCCTACTCCCTCTCCCATCCTATTCTTCATTAAGATTGATTTTTAATTATCATTATATACAGAATATTAACTCTATACTAAGTAAAGATTTCAACAATTCCTACACAGACACACAAAGTATAAAGTACTGTTTAAAGACAACTTTTACCATTAATTCTCATAGTACAACTCATTAAGGACAGAGGTCCTATATGAGGAGCAAGTGCACAATGACTCCTGTTGTTGATTTAACAATTGACACTCTTATTTATGACATCGGTGATCACCTGAGGTTCTTGTCAGGAGCTGAGTACTACACTTTTCTATAGTAGTTTTTTGCTGTTTTTTTTTCCCCTCTTGAATTTTGTACTTAAGATATTTATAAATGAACCATTTCACAAATTGTTGATTACTTTCTTAAGAATAAATTCCATGAAAGTTAATTGCTCAGTCTGATGATATGCTTGATTTTTAAACCTGATACTAGCTCTTCAAAGATGTTGAGCAATTTATGTATATACCACCAGTATATTTAATATGTCCCCAGCTATAGTCAGAATTCAGGTATTTTGAAAGCTGAGGCATATTTTTAATAAATGAATAAATAAAGAAACAAATGTCTTGCTTTTTTCTTGAAAGGAGTTACAATCTACTTACTAATAAAAAAATTATCTTTTTAAAATTCTATCATTCCTTTGATCATCTCTGCCACAAAGCTAAGCAAAAGAAAGCGAGAGAGTGATTCTACTCCAAATTATATATAGCTGTCAAATAGGATTGGTTACATTTATAGCAGGGTGATCATTCCTGAGGGCATGAATCTTAGGTATTTTCCTCTCTTGGAAACTCTCAGTGTCTCCCCACCCTTTTCTCCTCCCCTCCCCTTCCTTCCTCTTCATTTTAAAGATCATGTCCTGTGCTATCGCACCTTATATATTTATGATCACATCTTCTCAATTGACCCCTTATGAACCAGCATTGACTCACAATCTCAAACCAAATATGAAGTGCTTTCTTGGAGAGGATGATGAAATTTAAATAGAACTAAGCATATTCTTTAAACAAACTTTGAAGTGTTTGGAAGTCCAAAGCCAAAGGTTATTATGGACTGAGGGTTAGCAACCACAAAATCATCTACAACACATGGATAGGGTATTGGAAAAATCACAAAAAGACACAAGGGATTAAGCAATTGCACTGTTAGCTGCCTTTTATCTTCTAGAATGGCAGGGTGCCTTGAAGTGTTCTCCCACTCCCTCACCCCTCCCTGTAAATTTGACATGCACTTGGCATTAGCCATCTCAGGCTGGCCAGGAGCAGCCTCCCGGGTCAAAAGGTATGAACCCTTGTGCCCAGCCCTGGTTATTGCACTAGCCTACAGACAGAACCCTTTCAGGAATGCTTTCCTGCCCCATTTCCACACTTTCTTTAGAGCCATCACTTTGTGAACCAAAGAATGAATTCTCACATCTATTCAGTCCTGAGCTCTACAGAGTGGCAGACCCCAGTCTAAAATATTGACCCTGTCTACAAAAGAGAGTGATGATTCACATGAAGTCAAAGGTGGAGAATAGCAGCAGTCTTCTAGAACATTCCAAAGTCCCTTAAAAATTAATTGGGAATAAATCTTCCATGAATGCACTTACCTCCTTTTTCTTCTTCTTTTTGTCTTTCATCTTGGAATATGAACTACCTAAAATAATTCAAAGCAGTAACACAGTTTTAGTTTCTTATGTATATGTTTAGTAGGAGACTTCCTTAGTGGTTCAAAAAATGGGCTAATGCCCATTCGTAGGTAAAGAAAGCAACATTGAGTTTGGGAGTAAACTACAATTTGGGAAAAATTCCAGCTCCCTTACTTTATGCCATTGGAATGTTGGGTGAGTAATTTTACCTCTTACAGCTTCAAATACATCTTATCAGAGGAGAGTTAGCAATATTTTTTCTCTGGGTTGCTATGAGGGTTCAACAATACAAAACATATAAGAGTCTGTCATAAGGCAGTGCTCAATACAGAGCAACTCCCCTTGTGGTAAGCAGTTTTCAGTTTCTCCCATGTTATGTTATCAAAAGAATGTGTGCTGCCCTGATTCAAATGTATGTTTCTTCAGAAAAAGGTTCTTTCTGATTTGCCGAATGAATATAAGTCAGTAGGTAACTGGTTTATTATTTTGAAGACATAATTACAGAATTTATCTTTTATGCAAGGTGCACATACTCAATATGTCATATGGTCACAAAATTATCTTCATTGAAGCACATCTTCTTCTCAAAAAAAGCACACACACACAAAACGCACAACTACTCCATACATAGCAAAGACAGTTACTAGTTTAAGAAGCTAATTTCCAACTGTAAAGTAATTCTCTTAAGTTGTAAGATTAGAACCTCCTGTTCTAATATGCAGTTTGTGAAATTTTTTCAGTATGCTGATGTTTATTTAAAGAGCAATGAGAATATCATCATGTGGGGCTAGTGCTGTGGCATGACAGGTAAAGCTGCCATCTGCAGTGCCAGCATCCCATATGGGTGCTGGTTTGAGTCCCAGCTGCTCCACTTCTGATCCAGCTCTCTGCTATGCCCTGGGAAAGCAGTGGAAGATGGCCCAAACATTTGCACCCCTGCACCTGTGTGGGAGACCTGGAAGAAGCTCCTAACTCCTGGCTTTGGATCAGCTCAGCTCCGGCTTTTGCAGCCATTTCGGATGTGAACCAGTGGATGAAAGATCTCTTTCTCTTTCTCTCTCTCCCTCTCTGCCTCTGCCTTTCAAATAAATAAATAAATCTTATAAAAAATCAACATTTTTAGCCATCACTCACATGTTGCACATGTTTGTGATATTTAGGAAGTAATTTTACCCATCTGATTATATAGAAGTGTGTATATATATATATATATATATATATATGTGCATACACATATCACAATTGAATACCAGCACCTAAATAATGCTGGCTAATTCATACGTCTTTTCATAGAGATGTTGGTTTTACTGCTAAGCGGAAAAATGTTTTTGAACTTCTATTCCTCATTTTCTTCTTCCCAGGGGTTCTGAAAAACAGTTCTACCTGTCCTTCAAAGCTAACAACATCAAGAATGAGGAGAAACTGGATAAACACTTAAAATATGGGCAGGGATGGAGATATTCATAAGGCGTTGCCAGAAGTGATCATGAAGCCATGATATTCAGGTGGGATTTCTTTGACATGCGTCACATCCACAGGTCAAAGCCATCACAGGATATCACAGTTCAGTTAAGACCTCATTGGCACCATTCTTTGTGTGAGTGCTCATCATTGTTTTTCTCTACCCTCAAGCTAATTATTTAGCCTCTGTATTGTATTTATAAAATCAGCCTCCATATAAAAACTGTCAGTCCTTTCTGAAATTAAATTTATAGGATTGTCTCTAATCTAGGAAGTAAGAGAAAGGTTTCATGTTTCTTTATTCCTTTTTATGTTTATTGTAATGGTGATATTATGTATTTAGGGGAGCCCATCTCAAATCCAATTTTAGATATTCTCAATGAACTTGTTGAAACATATCAAAGGTGAGTTATATGAATTAGATCCATGACTATGCCACTGAATTGCAAATTAAGGCTGTCAGTATGGTCTGTCTTCTTGCCTATAAATATGTATGTATATATATATATACACACACATATATATGTATATTAATCTGGGCAGGTGTTTTGGCACGATGGTTAAGCCACTACTTGGGACACTCACATCCCAGAAAGGAGTGTCTGAGTTAAAGTTCTACGTCTATTTTCTACCAGCTTCATGCTAATGCACAGTAGGTGATAGTTCAAGTACTTGGATGTCGTCCACATAGGAGAGTCAGGTGGATTCCTGGCTTCTGGCTTTGGCCTGGCCCAGTTTAGTTGCTGCAGACAATTGGAGAGTAAACCACCAGATGCATGCATTGAAGATTGAACTCTGTCTCCCCCACCCTGCCTTATGAATCAATAAATATTAACTAATTAATGTTGAAAAAGTGAAGACTCTCCTTGACATTCTCCTGTTCTCTCAATTCATAATTAAATGTAAATATTGTGATCCATTTCACTTTAAATACATTTTTCTTATCAGGAATAATTTTCTTTCCTGTGGCTGTATATGTTAGAGCTTCCTCTCCATTTCTCCTATTAAAAAAAGAATAATCAAACAAAAAGAAGACTCCAGTTCTCTCCTATTATTAGCAGACTCCTCTAAGAAATTCCCACGAAGGCCAAAAACCACTGAACTGTGTCCCCTCAAATTTTTTTTAATTTCTCACGCTATGGTACCTCAGAATGTGACCTTAATTGGGAAGGGTTATTGTAGTTCTCATTTGCTACATTAAGATATACTGGGGTAGGGTAGGTCCTTAATCCAATATGACTGGTGTATTTGTAGGGAAACAGATATTTGTACCAAGAAACAGGGAAAACAGCCATGTGAAGATAGACATAGTGATTGTGATCATGCTACCACATGGGGACTGCCCAGGCCTGTCAGAAGCTGGAAGAAGTAAGGAAGACCCCTCCTCTGGAGGGGTGAAGGGTCCCTGGCCCTTGATTTTGGACTTTTAGCCTATAGAACTTTTGAGAAAACGAACTGTTGTTGTTTTAAGCTACTCAGATGGAAGTAGTTTATTAGGGCAATCCTAGGAAACTATCATGCACGATTCCACGAGCTCCCTGTTCGTCCTGCTTTCTGGCCTTAGGATTCATTTCCCCAGTTATGGCTTTACCTAACCCTCAGACTGCATTCTTATTTCTCTTTTTATTTGCTATATAAATCATATTAATTATCATCTTCCAATGTTTTTTATGAAACGGGTGTGCTGAATCAACCAATTTTTGGATTTCCGGAGACAATTGTTAAATTTTCAGGGACTTTTGCCCATTTCTAAAGATGTCATTTTTAATTACATTGTATAAGTCTAAAATTAGGTAAAAAGAACCAAAAGGAATAAATAATCAGAGCTCATTGCTTTCTGTTCGATCGCATTATACCTCTCTCTGTCTTCTTGAGGTTTTTTACTTCTGTTCTGTTTGTATGGTGGAAACACTACATAATGCTGAACCACTCAACTCACATTGGTAGCTTAATACCAGCCGTAGTGGGAGAATTTACACCATGAAAACTGTCCAAAGCTATAAATATGTTAGTTTTGTATTTTTGGAAAGCTGGTTGTATGTATTTACTAACATAGCATTGATTTAACCTGTAAAGTCCATTCTAGACATCAAACTGGAATGACTATGGACAAATAGACCAAGATAAACAAAGGAGATCTCATTTCTGGGCCCTGGATTGCACCTTTTGGTAGCTAAGCAAGAAAGCAGGAAAGCAAGAAAAAGCAAAAGCAAATAAGGGACTTTCACAAGTAATGAAGTCAGAGAGATTTGACAGGGATTGCAACTAAGGGATAAGGGAGATTTAGATGCCAGTGACCTACTTTTGGTATCGTCTACTAAATCTCCCAGGGAAGTGTTTAGCTCTGATTATAAATATTAATTAGATTTTACTTGAAGTCCTATTTAAAGGATCTGTGCTCCTTATGGAGGGACATGATGGAGATAAATGCATAATAGATACAGAGATCCAGTGATGTGTATAGTATATACATGTACAATTTTCTCAGGTCAGTAATAAACTAGATGATTTTACTCTAAAACAGATCCAAGCTAGCTGCAAAATTATAGGTGAATTAAACGACTCTATAAACATGCAGGGTAAAACTTTAGTAGCTTTCAGAGATGTATAATTCCACCATATATGGACAGGGTCAACATTCTTTAACCTTGCTATGACATCTTCCTTGTTACGCCTATAAACTGAACAAAAATATTTATAGGAACAGCAGCTTTATGCGTGTAAAGCAAAGGTTCAAAGAACTTGATACCTACTAAATAGTTACTTCCTAAAATTGTTAAGGGTAATTTGAGGCTGCAGGCTTCTTGCTGCTGTGCGGAGAGTGGAGCCTCAGGTTAGACACTGCCCTAGTCCTTGAACTTTATGGCAGAAAGAGTTGGGAGTGCTAGAGAGTTTCAATAAGCAACTGAGAGAAGGTGGAAGGCTTCTCTTAATCACGTTGCCAGCAGTAGATTAAGGAGTGGCCATACCCACACTACACAAAGTCCTGCTGAGCCTGCTGTTGCTGTAAATGCTGCACCTCATACTGGGAAGTGTTCTCTGTGCAATGTGTGAAGCGTACATCACCACAGTCTGTTGTGACTGAGCCATTCTTTCCAAACTTGTCATGTGTTCTCAGGTAATTAGCCACTGTTTTTTTCTTTAATAATATATGAGTTCCCCTTTCCTTTTCTGTGAACACAGCCTAACTGGGGAACAAACACGTTCTCTGTGGTTTAATAGCCATACTTAGATTCCTTATGCATTTTAAAGGGAACAAGACAAACTAGCTTATATGCAGGGCATTCTCAAAAGCAAGCATATAATAAAGAATAACACACAATAACATTTTCTACAGATGCTCCGAGCAACACCATGAGTTTGGCTTCATCCAATAGGAGGAGAGGAAGATGGGGGCAGGGAGGGAGTGCTGCCAAGAGTGGGGTTCCAGAGATCTGCCCTCTTTCCCACTTCTCCTTCTCTGCCCTCTTCTACTTCTTGCTGCCTACACTCTCACCCTAACTCCAGCCTGGACCCTTGCTTCACAGTCTTGGCAACTTATTTCCCAAATCAAGTTATGTGATTAACATATCAGGCAAAGAACACTTGCTGAAACCCCTCCACATTTTCTTTAAATCATACAGGAATTCTGAAAACAAACAAAAACATGCCCAAGACTCAAGGTAAAAGGACCCTTATTTTGAAATACTTTAGGTAAGAAATGTCCTCAGATCAAACTTTAAAATCAATAATGTTTAGAGTTAAACACGATCCCTTCTGACCTCAAGTAATGTATTATGATCATAAATGTTCAGAAAATTAGCTAAACCTACATTCAAAATGCCTTTATTTTAAACTAAAGCGATCATTAAGCTAAGGGGTTTTAAAAAGTCTTAACATAACTAAGTTTTATTTAAGAATTTACATTTGTTCAATATTTCACTGGAACAAAGTGTTACTTTACATTTATGTCACATTTTAGCTAACAGATGAGTTTCTTCTGCAGATTTATGTAAATCCCCTCTCACACACACACACACACACACATACACACATACACAACTGGAGCAGGTGTTTGGCCCAGCGACAAAGACAGTGCTTGAGACTCCGGTATCCCACATCTGGGTTCTTATGTTCAGCTTTTGCCTCTCACTCTGATTTCAGTGTTCTGCCAGTAGGTACTCTTGGAGACAGTAGTACTTGAGTCCCTGACATCACTTTGGAGACCCAGATTGATTGCCTGGCTGTTGGCTTTGGCCTGGCCCCGCCTTGGTTATTGTGAACATTTGTAGGGTACACCAGCTGATGGGAGATCTCTCTCTCTCGCTCGCTCTCCCCATTTCAAATAAATAAAAATAAACAAAAATTAAATAAAATACTCCTTGGGTAGAGTTTAAAATAAATAGCAATGCATTTTATTTTTGAGCTAGCTTTGGTATCAAATACTAAATTTACTGTTTGTGACTCATAGCAAAACTAGGTGTTCCATTTTCTATAGTTACACTGGTGACGATTTGACAATAAAAATCTTTGTTGACCTAGTTCAAGCTGAATATTGAATATGTAAATTGCTGCTCAACCAGACCTATGCTGAACTTTGTAAGCATAAGACAAAAACTTCTTGATCGAAGCACAAATTCCCCATAATTGCACAGAACAATGCAATTCTTATGAATGAGCTTGTGGTTTTCTATATTTAGAAAAAAGCATGTAGTTTTATCAGTAAGTTGAAATTTAGTCTTGTTCTTTGATTTCTTTCTTTTCTTTTTTTTTTTTTTTGACAGACAGAGTGGACAGTGAGAGAGAGAGACAGAGAAAAAGGTCTTCCTTTTCCATTGGTTCACCCCCCCAAGGGCCGCTGCGGCTGGTGCGCTGCAGACAGCGCTCCGCGCTGATCCAACTCCAGGAGCCAGTTGCTTATCCTGGTCTCCCATGGGGTGCAGGGCCCAAGCACTTGGGCCAACCTCCACTGCACTCCTGGGCCACAGCAGAGAGCTGGACTGGAAGAGGAGCAACCAGGACAGAATCCAGTGCCCCGACCGGGACTAGAACCCAGGGTGCTGGCGCCTCAGGCGGAGAATTAGCCTATTGAGCCGCGGCACCCGGCCATTGTTCTTTGATTTCATAAATGATGATTCTAACTTTGAAATGGGTCACCTAGCACAACTATTTTCTTAATTTCTTTTTAAGAGGGAGAAATGGGGGCGGGCATTATACTCTTATGTGTGTAAAATTTGGTGCAGTAGTCAGGACTCCACATCTCATATCAGAGTCCTTGGTTTGAGTGTCCACCTTACTTCCAATCCAGGTTCCGGATAATGTGCACCCTGGAAGGCATCCAGTAACAGCTTAACCATCAAGTCCCTGTTATCCATCTGGGAGACCCAGACTGAGTTCCCGGGTCTCCACTGTGGCCTGGTTCAGCCCTAGCTATTGTGGGCATTTAGGAATTGAATCAGTAGATAGAAAAATCTCTCTTGGGGGCCCATGCTGTAGCTCATTTGATTAATCCTCTGCTTGTGGCGCCGGCATCCTCTATGGACACCGAGTTCTATTCCTGGTTGCTCCTCTTCCAGTCCAGCTCTCTGCTGTGGCCTGGGAGGGCCGTGGAGGATGGCCCAAGTGCTTGGGTCCCTGCACCCACATGGGAGACCAAGAGGAAGCACCTGGCTCCTGGCTTCGGATGGGCGTAGCTCCAGCCGTAGTGGCCATTTGGGGGGTGAACCAAGGGAAGGAAGACCTTTGCCTCTGTCTCTCTCTCTCACTGTCTATCTCCATCTGTCAAAAAAAAAAAAAAAAAAGAAAAGAAAGAAAAAGAAAAATCTCTCTTTGTCTCTCTTTCAAATAAAGTGAAATTACATTTATAAGAGAAAAAAAGAAATAAAATGAGATATAACATACACATTTCTGGCACGTTCACAAGAGAATTTCAGCAGCTTTCTTCCTGTATGAAATTCATTCAGAAGACCTATGTTTTCTCTCCTTATAATGCTATAAGAAGAAAGTACCATGACAACACACAAAAACTCTGGGATGCATCTGCCTATGTTCTTATGTGTGTAAAATTTAAGTAATGAGGTTTCTGGGAGTGGAGCCTGAGACAGACCATATTAACAAACATAAACAAATAATTATGTGTCCTAGAAATAGAAAGACTCATATTCAAAACTGCTTCAATGGAATCTAAAAACTACAGTCCGCTGGATTGAAAAGTATCTTCTACTTGATTATTGATACAAACTGATTGCTGAATCAACCGTGTAATCCATATGGCTCATAGTAACCTACTTGGCAGAAATCTCAGAATAAGAATTTGTACAAAATGTATTTTGATTAAATAGTTGAAAAATCAATAAATTATAAGGATACAACTTCTGACTTAGTTGTTTTCAATGGTATATTTCCTACAATTAAAAAAAAAAGTATTGGGGTTGGCATTGTGTCATAGCTGGAAAAGTCACTGCTTGTGACACTGGCATCCCATATGGCCACCAGTCCCAGACCTGTGGCTCCAACTCGGGGCCAGCTCCTAATAATGCAGCTGGGAAAGCAGCAGCAGGTAGCCCAAGTCCTTGGGCCCCTCCACCTGTGTGGGAGACCAGAAGAAGCTCCTGGATCCTGGCTTCAGAGCTACCCAGCTGCAGCCTTTGGAGCCATTTGGGGGAGAGAACCAGGAGATAGAAGACCTCTCTCTCTGTTTCTGTCTCTTCTCTCTGTGCAACTCCGACTTTCCCATAAATAAATAAATGTTTAAAAGAAATTTAAAAAGCAACTCAGTAACATCCTCCTTTTAAAATCCCACTGCTGGCTCAGTACTCATACAATTTATCCTGAATATTTAGTTTGTTGCAGTGACACACTGTAACATTTGGTAAGACAATTAATTTTGGTTGGAATTTTTCATTGAACTTTTGGTAAAGCCATTTCATTCTTTTCATTGCGTAAACTTGTAAGGAAAGTTTTCTAAACTAGCCCCCGCCCCTTTTTTTAGGAAGGTAAGAGGTTGAGAATACTCTCAACTAAGGCTTGAAGTTGAAACCCTGCTAGAGCTGGCAGGCTTGAGGAAATTACGGTGGCTCTTCTTGCCTGTGAAATACGGTAGTAGGGTTGGCCCTGGTTTGGTCCACCTGCCAGCGGAGTTTAAAGTTTCCAAGGCTCAGAGGAACACAATGACTTGGATCAAAAGCTTCGTTGGAAAGAAGGACATTTCTGCGGCATCAAGGAAGCTGTAAACTCCTGCTAAACTCTCTCGCTCTCTTTTTTTTTATGCCTCTACGCACTCCACCGACCTCCTCTGTCACTGAGCGGAGAGTTTATCTGCCAATCCAGGATATTTCGAAAGCTTGCAGACATATGGCTTGGAAAATGAAACGACCCAGGAGTGTGGCCACATCATTATTTTCTGTCGCGTAGTACCAGATGGGCAGGCAGTGACCGGCGCAGGGGTGTGAATGGACAGTTTTATAATGTGAAAATTTTTCCCCTTTAAGGCGAAAACAGAGTTTATTTCCCTTTTTATTTTTTTTAAAAAAATCTTGAATACTTGGCTTTCCCTCCCTCTCTGCAATACCAATTAACCCAACTTTGCAGTGGAGTGGCCAGAAAGGAAGACAATGAAGCGATCTGGACAATCTTAGTGTCACGGGAGTCGCAACGGTCAGGGAACCGCGACTGCCACCCGCCGCGTCCTTTGAAGGCTGGTTCCGCACTGGGGATTATGGCGAGGACGGTGCCCTCGGTCCTCCGAGGATAGAGACCGGGGCACCACCCGAGGGTGCTGCTGATCACGCTGCAGCCTTTGAGGCCGAGGCTGCCCCTCATCTGCTGCCTTGTAGCACCATTATCCCCGTCCCCGCAAAGTCATGGAAGACTGCCCGCTGCCAGACCTCAGAGACATCGAGCTGAAGCTGGGGCGCAAAGTCCCCGAGAGCCTAGTGCGCTCGCTCCGCGGGGAGGAGCCGGTTCCCTGGGAAAGAGACGGGGACCCCTGCGGGGGGAGCTGCGCCGGCGGTGGCTGCAGTACCAGCAGCAGCAGCTGCAGCTTCCCTGTCTCCTTGTCGTCCTCCTCATCGTCCTCCCCAACCTCTGGCTCCCCAAGACGTGGCCACTCCAGCAGCGTGGAGAGGCTGGAGAGCAAGCTTCACCACCTCAGGCAAGAGATGGTGAGTGCGAGGCGCCGGCCGCGGGGGGAGAAGGTCGGGGCCGAAAGAGGGGGCAAATCCAAGGATGGGGCGGAAACGCCGTGGAGGAGCGCGCTGGGGGCGCGCGTCTAGAAGCTGCTGCAGCCAGGCTTGTTTACCATGGACTTTGCTCGGTCATGGTTTGCTACCACGGCAGAGTCTGCTTTGCTCTGTGTACTTTCCGATAGCGTCGACTCACTGCACCCTGCCCAGGCTGTGCCGGCCCGCAGCCTTTCCGGCCCCCGGCTGCCGAGGGTCTGCAGTTACAGCACACATGCGGGGCCTGCTGTGCGCCGTTCACACTTTACACAGGTTCGTAAGGTGGCTCAATCCAATGCGCTTACTGCAGACGGACTTCCTGGTTTGCCGGGAGGTGGCGCGCCGGGGTCCTTGAGGTTTTCCTTCTTTGCTGGGTCTTCCAACAGGACTGCTCCGCCTCCCGCACCCCGCCCCACCGCCCTCCTAAATGCACCAGCTGCAGCTGTTTTAAGGCCACTGTAGAAGAACTACAGCTGGTTCCGAAAACAATGGCCCACTCGTCCTGAAACTGCTGTGGATAGCTTGCTTTACTGTTCTGATCCATGAAACAGGTGATCCTTAGGCCTAGGGATTAGCTAATTAACCACCTCCTACCCTCGTCCTTCAGTTTAAAATCATCAATTGTTGTCTCTGTTGTTTGCAAATGTTAGCCTAAGCGTAGGACAACGGGACTAGTACAGGGTTTCACAATGCTAATTATTCTGGATATATCGAAGCTGAGACATCTTTACTTGGCATAAGTTCTTGGGCAAGTCATTTGCACCTGTACACCTATTTATTTTTACATGGATGAGCTGATTGGAGGATATTATGCTTCCCCTACATCCTTTGAAGAAAGTGATCACAAAGCAACAACATAGACTACCAGCTTGGAGAGAAGGAAGGCAGGAACAGTGGGCCTCTGTCACCAGCAGGATGGTGAGATTTTCCTACAAAAATGACCCTGTCCACTGGGGATTTGCATCGAAAAGAAATTGCCCTAGCTCCTCTCTTTCTGCAGTTGGAAGACTGCAGGGAATAAATTCCAAGGATAAAATAATCTTGGCAAGTATATTTGTGTAGAAATCTGGTCTTCAGAGGTCATGTCCTATGTTTAGAACCCTGGGATGTCACTCTAAAAACCTCTTCCAAGATGATGAAGGCTGTCTGCCTAAGGCCTTTAATATTTGTGTCTCAAGTATTTCTTTTCTTGCCACTTGGAATGTTCCAAATGTTAAATGTCAGTATATGTATACATACACAAGCACACACAAATATATATAATCACACATAAGGATGCTTCAAAAATATTTGTGGAAAGTGAAATTAAAAGATAATACATATTTCCATGAATTTTGAGCTCTTTTTTATGTATAAATACCTGTACCATCTGTATGTATGTATTCATGCTCCATGTGTACAGCGAATGATTCAATTACTATATTCGTATTTCACTATCTAAATACACACACTTATACATATTAGTCATTTGACAATTATTTATTAAGCATTTACTGTATCCTGGTAATTAAATAGGCACTAAAATACAAAATGAAGGAGTCAAGAAGCCTGTCTATTAAGGGCTCTCAGATCTCATTTGCCCTTTATTTTTTGTGGTATATCAATGTAAGTGTGTTCAAGAACTACAGGGTAAAGAAAAATTCTGGTTATTTTCGAATAAGGATATCTTCTAGACATCTGTGTTTCTTAATGAACATTTCATTGATTTGATATCAATTTGTTTTCCTGAACCAGATTTTGCTGTGCGTATTGATCACAGCATATTAATTGCCAAAAGCAAACAGAAACAAACAGCAGCAGCCAACAGCCAATTGCTAAACTGATTATTCCTTGTACTTTCTATGTTAAGATCAACATCTATGGATTTAGAAGGATTGATGCCAGATAGATGTTTTTGTGTTTAATTTTGTATTCTACTAAAGGTCTCAATCGAGCAAATACCAAGCTTGACAGTGGGGGAGTAGAGGGAGGGGTTTATAATAGGTATCTTCTCTTGCCAAGGAGATCATCTCCCCCTCATTTTACATGACTCTTATGAGTGTTAGCAGGCATTTCAATGTATAGATGACAGTGTAATGAGACAAACACTGCACAGGTGCAATTTTGCAGTTCTTCCTATCTCCTCCTGGCCCATGTGGCAGTTAGGGGGTTAAAACTGTGTGTGACTTATGGTTTCTATGTCGTTTCTGTCCCTTATGACAATCCTTGATGTTATGCCTCATCCTACATCTAGTGCTTATTGTTTTGAGTTGCTGTTCACAGATTAGTCCTCTGGATGCTGTGGCATTGTCACACTTCGGCCTGCCCTCAGAACTCCTTCCTAGGAAGTGCTTTAGCCATGTATAAGCCTTCCTAAAGACCTCCAAGAATTAAGCTTCTTCCCCTCCTCTACCTCCTCCTTCTCTTCTCTCTCTCAAAATATTTATTTATTTATTTATTTATTTATTTATTTGAAATGCAGAGTTACAGGGGTGGAAAGACAGAGAGTTCATCCATCTGCTGGTTCATTCACCAAATGGCTTCAACAGCTGGGGCTGGGACAGGCTGAAGGTAGAAGCCCAGGCCTCTAACTGGGTCTGCCACGTGAGTACAAGTTCCCAAGCTCTTGGTTCATTATATTCCGCTTTCCCAGGTGCATTATCGATGAGCTGGATTGCAAGTGGAGCAGTGGAGACTTGAACTGGCACCCATATGTGATGCTGGCCTTGGCAGCTGAACCCACTGCAATGCCAACCCCATCACTCTTCTTTTCCTTTTACAGTGGATGTGTGTCCATTGACAGAGTACAGCATAGTTTCACAGCAAAGTGTTCTCAACACTTAAGGTTCTTTGCACACAGGGTTTCATCATTGTCCCTTTCATTTCTTTTCATGCTTCCATGGATAATTTCCTTCATTATTATCTGAAAATGTCCTTGTTACTGCTCTCTGAGATTTGTAAGATGAGTTATAAAGCAGGTGAGTTACAAAGGAGATGGAAAAGGAGAAAGAAGTTGATTCTGTGGCCAAGGTTCTTAATGCTAAAGGTCTTAAAACAATATAAAAATACCACAGGTAACAAAGAGTATAGGAGAGAAAACATTGGAAAACAATTTTCAAGGACACATTTGATATAATAGTCTGATCCGAGGTAGACATCAAGACGTTTTGAGAAGGGGACAAATGTTCCCAATACGAAGAACTTTCACTTTGAATTAGAGGTGAGGAAATCTGACAATAAAATGAACAAATGCAGAGATACACACCAGGAATTTGTAATAAAATTGGAAACAAGGGTCAAGTCTTCCATGTAAAGTCTGCCCAATAATATTTGTTCACTACTGTTTGGTTCACAGGATATTTTAACATCTGTTGTATTTGAGCCTAAGGTCAGAATGAGGAAGAGGAGGTGTTCTCATCGAAGTTTTTAATGTGATTATTGTGGCTTAGAGATGATTTGGAAAGTAGACCTAAGATCTCATAGCTAATTAGTGAACAGAATCATAACTGGAACTCATATCATACATTGTTATGAGTTCCAGGAATTTTTCTTCATCTACAGTATAGCCTTTTTTTTTTTTTTTGACAGGCAGAGTGGACAGTGAGAGAGAGAGATAGAGAAAGGTCTTCCTTTGCTGTTGGTTCACCCTCCAATGGCTGCCGCGGACAGCGCGCTGCGGCCGGTGCACCGTGCTCATCCGATGAGCCTGTTGAGCCACGGCACCAGCCAGTATAGCCTTTCTAAGTCTGCGATATATCAGCAACTCCACAGTACTAAGTGATCCAGAAAAACAATGTGGTAAGGGTTGCTTAATATATGCAGTCATTAAATAATCAACATGTGCCACAAGAACGTGAGAATATATAACAAAAAGACTGTTTTAAAAAATGTCAGTCTTTGGGCGCTGGCATTGTGGTGCAATGGGCTAAGTGTTGGCTTGCAAGAGTGTCATCCCATACAACAGTGCCCCCTAGTTTGAGTCCCAGCTTCTCCACTTCCAATCCAACTCCCTGCTAATGCTCCTGGGAAGGCTGCAGAAGATGGTCCAATTACTCGTAATTCCCCAAATTTCCAACGAATATAAATAACCTGTCAAAATCTGTGCCTAAACATTTATTACTAAATTTTATGCTCCACATTTGTCATATAAGATATTAAAAGGCTGGTGCCGCAGCTCAATAAGCTAATTCTCCGCCTTGCGGCGCCGGCACACCGGGTTCTAGTTTCGGTCGGGGCACCCGATTCTGTCCCGGTTGCCCCTCTTCCAGGCCAGCCCTCTGCTGTGGCCAGGGAGTGCAGTGGAGGATGGCCCAAGTGCTTGGGGCCTGCACCCCATGGGAGACCAGGAGAAGCACCTGGCTCCTGCCTTCTGATCAGCGCGGTGCACCGGCCGCAGCCTGCCGGCCACGACGGCCATTGGAAGGTGAACCAACGGCGAAAGGAAGACCTTTCTCTCTGTCTCTCTCTCTCACTGTCCACACTGCCTGTCAAAAAAATATATATTAAGAAAGGTTTTAGTGCTATTTCAATGTCATAGTTATAGTTTGAGAATGAAACATTATTTTCATCATTTTACTCTGCAAGAATTCTTAAATGCATAAGATTGTCAAAGCTATCACTAAATAATAGAAAATGGAAATGAGAAGGGGTCTAATGGAGCCTCCCATATTTGCCTTTCTAGTAATTGTTGTTCAAAAATATAGTTTAAAATACCTGTTGAGGCCACATGTTGGAATTTAGGCAATTATATCTGATGTGAAGATGATTTATCAATAGTAAGTGAATGTAGCACCATTATGAAACTTTACTTGAAAATATTATGTCCTTGTTTCCATATTTTTGGCAATAGTTTGCATAACAGCTAAATAACAGAGAAGCATAACATTATGAAGTTAGTTACTTACCTCTCCCTTCCTACTGAGGCACTAAAATGCCCTGCCTGTTTCTTCAACATCTGCTTTAATAAAGTTTTCTGAGTAATACCCAGGACTAGACACAAAGATGTACCCAGACCAATACAAACATAGAAGAACATCAATCAAAAATGACAAAATTCTTAAAATTCTTGAGGACGGTAGATTTATACTTGGTTTTTGTTGTTGTTCATATTTTCTCTAACAGGTCTATGCCACATCTACCTCCTCCTATTTTTAAAAAATGGTTTCCTTGCTTTGTAATGAAAAGAAAAACAATATTTTAAATTCACATAAAAGAGAAAACTTCATTAATTGAACTTCACAATTGCTTTAGGCATGCTTCAAAGGAGGCTTGGAGATTTCCATCACCTAGATACCCTTAGGTGTAAGGCTGAGAAGCTGGAATGGGGGAGGCATCTAATTTGATGAGCTCACAAGACAGTTGAAAAGATAACGTGGGAATGTAATTTGGTCAGAGAAAGATTACAAACCAACATGTCAGCAGGTACCAGATGCCACAGCAGAGATCAGGCATGAGATTGAGATGAGCAGATAGAGCTCAGGGGATCTCTCAAAGGAAATCTGTCTTGTACAAGAAATTAAAAGTGCTGGTAGCTATGCAAATTAAGAATTTACTATTAAGGATAAAGACATCAAGACTTCAAATGTAGACATATACATACACATATATACTATTTTACTTGAAAACAGAGATATTAATATCACAGAATGAAGGATTCGTGACAGTAATCCTGACATTTGGAAAGTAGAGTGCATTGTCATTTACATGGTATGATTCAGTGAACCAATAATATGATATCCACAAAAATGTTATACTTTCTTTATATATTAACTTACATGGGAGCCCAGCACTGTGCCTAAACCAGTTAACACCCTGGTCTGAAGCACCAGCATCCCATATGGGCACCAGTTCTAGTCCCGACTGTTCCTCTTCCAATCCAGCTCAGTGCTGTGGCCTGGGAAAGCAGTGGAGGATGGCCCAAGTCCTTAAGCTCCTGCACCCACATGGGAGACCAGGAGGAAGCACCTAGCTCCTAGCTTTGGATCGGCACAGCTCCGGCCATTGCAGCCATCTGGAGAGTAAACCAGAGGATGGAAGACTCTCTCTCTCTCTCTCTCTCTCTCTCTCTCTCTCTCTCTCTGCCTCTCCGCTCTCTGTGTAACACTTTCAAATAAATAAATAAATTTAAAAAAAAAATTTACACGAATAAGAGAAAGCATAATGGGGCCTGCACTGTGGCGTAGCTGGTAAAGCTGTTGCCTGCAGTGCTGGCATTCCATATGGACTCAGGATCGAGACCCATCTGCTCCACTTTCGATCCAGCTCTCTGCTATTCCTAGGAAAGAGGTAGAAGATGAGCCAAGTGCTTGGGCCCCTGCACACACCTAAGAGACCTGGAAGATGCTCCAGGCTCCTGGCTTCAGATCAGCTCAGCTTTGGCCATTATGGCCATTTGCAGAGTGAACCAGCAGATGCAAGACCTCTCCCCCGCCCCCACCCCGTGCCTCTTTGTATCTCTGCCTTTCAAATAAATAAATAAGTCTTAAAAAAAAAAAAAAAAGAAAGCATGATGTTTGTCCTTCTGGATTTGGCCTATTTCACTCAGCATAATGATCTCCAGTTGCATCCATTTTGGTTGTTGCAAATATCAGGATTTCATTTATATGACTAAATAATATATATAAGTAATATATATATATATTACTTATATACCATGTGTGTATATACCACATGATCAGTTGATGAACATATATGTTTATTCCATACCTTTGGTATTGTGAATTGAGTTGCTATAAGCATGGAAATGTAGTTATCTCTTTCATTTGCTGCTTTCATTTCCTTTAGATATATTTTCTAAGAGTGGGATAGCTGGGTCATTTGGTAGATCTATTTTTAGTTTTCTGAGAAATTTCCATGCTATTTTCCATAATGGCTGTACCAATTTGTACCTACCAGTGGTGTATTAGGATATCTTTTCTGCCCAACCTCACCAGCATTTGTTATATTATTATTGTTATTGTTGATTTTTGGATAGTTTACATTCTACCTGGAGTTAGGAGATACATCATTATAGTTTGTATTTACATTTACCTGAAGGCTAGTGATACTGAGTCTTTTTTTTCATGTGTCTGTTGGCTATTTGTGTATCTTCCTTTGGAAAAAGAAACTGTTTATATTCCTTGTACACTTCTTAAATAGGTTGTTTTATGGTAGTTTCTTGAACTCTTTATATATTCCTGATATTAATCTTTTTTCAGATGCATAGTTTGTAAATATTTTCTCCTATTATGTTTCTTGCCTCTTTATTTTGTTAATTGTTCCCTTTGCTGTGAATAAGCATCTTACCCGATGTAATCTCATTTTGTAGTTTCTCTTTGATTGTCTGAGCTTCTGGGTTTTTATCTAAGAAGCCTTTGCCTGGGCCGGCACTGTGGCTTAGCAGGTAAAGCCTCCGCTCATCCCATATGGGCACTGATTCAAGTCCTAGCTGCTCCATGTCCTATCCAGCTCTTTGCTGTAGCCTGGGAAAGCAGTAGAAGATGGCCCAAGTCCTTGGGCCTCTGCACCTGCATGGGAGACCCAGAAGAAGCTCTGTCTCCTGGCTTCAGATCAGCACACTTCCAGCCATTGGGGCCAATTGGGGAGTGAACCAGCAGATGGAAGACCTCTGTCTGTCTGTCTGTCTCTCTCTCTCTCTGCCTCTCCTTCTCTTGCTGTGTAACTCTGACTTTCGAATGAAAAAAAAAAAAAAGAAAAAGAAGAAGAAGATGTCTTTACATAGGCCAATGTTTGCAGCATTTCCCCTATATTTTCCACTAGTCATTTGATCCTTTCAGGTCTTCAGTTTAGATCCTTGATCCATTGTAAGTTGATTTTTGTATAGGACATGAGGTAGAAATCTTGTTTCAAATCTTTGCATTTGGAAATTCAATTTCCCCGACATTGTTTGTTGAAGAGACTGTCCATTCTCCAGGGAGTGATTTTAACTTGTTTGCCAAAGATTAATTGGTTGTAAACATGTGGATTAATTTGTGGGATTTTTACTCTTTTCCATTGGTCTACATGTCTATTTTTTGTGCCAGTACCAGGCTGTTTTGATTTTAACAACCCTGTAGCATGTCTTGAAATCTGGTATCATCATGCCTCCAGCTGTGTTTTTATTGTGTAAGAATGCATTGGCTATTTGGGGTATTTTATGTTTCCATATTAATTTTATGATTTTTTTCTAATTCTATAAAGAATTTCCTTAGAATTTTGATTGAAATCACATTGAATCTGTAAATTACTTTGGGTAGTATGGGCGTCTTGATGATACTAATTCTTCCAATCCATGAACATAGAAGATTTTTCCATTTTTATGTCTTCTATTTCTTTTGTTGTTGTTTTTAAATTTTTATTGCAAAGATTTTTCACATCCTTTGTTAAATTTATCTCAAGGTATTTAATTTTTTTGTACTCACTGTGACTGGGACTACTTTTATAAGTTCTTTCTCAGCCTGGTCATTGTTGGGTTATAAGAACACTATTGATATTGTGCATTGAATTTATATCCTGCAACTTTGCTGACTTCTCTTATGAGTCTCTTGTGGAATTTTGGTTCTCCAATTTAAAGGATCGTCTCATCTGCTTGCAGGAATAATTTGATTTCCTCATTTCCAATTTGTATTCTTTTGATTTATTTTTCTTTCCTAATGGCTGTGGCTTAAACTTCCAAAACTACATTGAATAATAGTGATGAGAGTGGGCATCTTTGTCTGGTTCTGGTACTTTCTGGAAATGCTAACAACTTTTATTTTTTTCAATACAATGTTGGCATATATCATATATTGCCTTCCTACTATATTGAGGTACCTTCCATCTACTCCCATTTATTCATATTTTTATCAGGGAGGAGTGTTGTATTTTACAAAATGTTTTCTCTACATCTACTGAGAAAATTATTTGATTTTTGTCCATTTAATTAATGTGACATCTCACTCATTGATGTGCAGTTCTTTTTTATGGTTTTATCTATGATTTTGGAATTAAGAAAATGCTGGCCTCATAGAATGAGTTTGGAAGGGTTCCCTCCTTTTTAATTGCTCTTGAATAGTTTAAGAAGAATTGGGAAGAGTTCTTTTGGTAGAATTTAGCACTGATGCCATCAGGTCCTGAGCTTTTTGTTGTTGGGAGGGTCTTTATTACTGATTTAATCTCAGTCTTGGCTATTTTATTTCTATCTATCTATCTATCTATCTATCTATTTATTTATTTTGAAAATCAGAGTTATAGAGATCAGGGGAGAGAGAGAGAGAGAGAGAGAGAATCATCCATCTGTTGGTTCACTTCCAAGATGGCTTCCAGGGCTATGTTGTATCAAACCAAAGACAATAGCCAGGAGCTTCATCTGGGTCTTCCATGTGGATGGCAGGGGCCCAAACACTTGGGCCAACTTCTGCTGTTTTTTCCAGGCCATTAGCTGAAAGCTGGACCATGTGGAGCAGCTGGGACAGAAACTTGCACCCATATTGGATGCCAATGTCCCATGTGGCAGCTTTACTTGCTACACCACAATGCTGGTTCCTCAGATTTTCTATATATTTATGCCTTAATTTTGGTAAATCATAAATGTCCAGAAACATGTCCATTTCTTCTAGATTTTTTATTTGTTGGTATATAGCTGTTTATAATAATTCCTAATGATTCTTTGTATTTCCATGCTATTAGTTGTAACACTTCCTATTCTGCTGCTGTGGGATGGAATGGTCTGTGGATATCAATTAGTTCTCTATTGTAGATTAGCACTGTTGTTTCTCTGTTGATATTTTGTATGGCTGATCTATCAGTTGATTTCCATTCTCAATAAATGACAACTACAAATGATATTTTATGTCTCTTTCTAGAAATTTACTGAACATATACAAGTATGCTTAGTTTCTCTATACCTTTAGCTATCATTATAGCAGTCTATCTTTGTATGTTTGTGTGTGTGTATAGTTTTAAATTTGAAACTCCTAGGAATTCATATTGCAGCTTTTTTCCTAGGTTCAGCATATATTCTGCTTTTCATTTTGTCTCTCTCTATATATATGCATGTATATATATGCATATATATACACTACATACATGTACTTATCTTTGATGTACAATTTTTAGTGCTGTGACTTCAGATAGCTTATTAGCAAAGGACAGAATTCACAGGTAGTCACTCTGTTATACAAAAATATTGCAGTTGGAGAAGCAAAGAAACAGAGTCAACAATCCCCACAAATAGAAAAGAACATCATACAACTACTGGTGGGAAGATATATGAAAGGTCATCTCGACCAGTTCTCCATTAGCCTTTCTTGTAAAATGCAGTGCTCTGCAGGGACCAGGATGGAAACAGGCACTCCACTGCACTGTGTCTGGAAGTGATACTGAAAGGTACTCAAAAAGGGAAACTTAATGCTATATTTTTTGAAAGAAAAAGAAAGGAGATACCCTTTAACCTAGAAATGCTGATGCAAATAACACTACAGAAATTTATTCTAAAGAAAGAATGAATTTGTAAAAAATGTAGTTCATGTGTATATATTTTATTTCAATCATATATCATTGAAATAAAAGTTGGAATTATCTAAATTACCAATATGACATGTAAGTTGTTTATGTGCACATGATAGAAATTGTTAAGCCTATTAAAATGATGTAAAAAGTATTTATGGACTAGAGAAAAATTTTGTGGTTGTATTCATGTGCAGAACAAACCAATGAAATAAAATACAGTGTTAACAGTGGAATCATTGCATAGAGGAGTTGTGAGCAACATGTTTTCTCTTGTGGGCTTTTGAAAATTTCTTCTGCACTATGCATATCTTATGTTTTGCTAAGAAAAATTATAGGTAGATAAATATAATTTATATATTTTTAAATCAAAGAGTTTTAAATCAAAGGGTTTTGGAATAAGGCATGGCTAAATTTAAGGAGTCATACTTCTGACTTTTACTAGCTGTGAATAATTAAACATATAATTTAAGTAATAAGATTATCTATGCAAAATAGCTGAAATGCTCCCTGCTAGATAGTACGCACTCATTAACCATTTGTGTTTTGCTCTTTCCATTTGATTCATGGTTTAACCCTTTGATTCTTATCAAAAAGAGGAGACTAGAATGTTTCCCACCATTCATCTTTCTCTTTCTTCTTTTTATGCTATTTCATAGGAGAAGGTATTGTGGAAATATATAAAACAATCCGTTTGCCTGCACATACTTATATCTGAGTTGTTAAATTTGGTATTGATCATCTTCACACAGAAACATCACTTAGAATGATTATTGCCCTAGTAAAATCAGCTACATAAATCCCAGAACATGCATTGTATAGAGTAAGACAAATTAATAACCAATTGACCCCTTGGGATTTTCATCATAGTGACCAATGCAAACCATGCACAAGTCCATCGTAAGAATATTCTCAGAAATATGGATAAAGCTTCCTGTGGTCTCCTCGTAGGAGTTGTTGAGAGCCTTCTGCTTCTTGTCATAACTATTTGATTAGAAAATACTAGAACACACCCAGATTTTCACATAGGTTTTCTAGAGAGAAAATTAGTTCTTTTTGAGAGTAGAAAGGGACTATATGAATCTTAAAAAAAAAAAAAGGAAAGAAAAGAAAGGGACTGGAACTAATTAAATAAAAATACCTGAATGTCTGTTTAGGATTACACAATAACCATGAACACAAATCAAACCATACTCTAGTATGCTATCATTTTAGAATGTGATGGTAAAATTGTATTGCAAAGCCATAATGCACAAGGAAGCCTGAAATACGACTTTTTTATCACTTAGATCAGTGATTTTAGACACAAAGAAAACTTATGGGGTTATTGGTTGACTAACTAGTATGCATTGACAAAAATCTTTCCACAGATTAAGAATTTTATTGCTTTAAAAATATTTATACATCTCTGGGGTAAAATTCCCAGACTGAAAATCTGACATTCTATATATATGATTTCATCTTTCACTTTCCTATTATGCCAAATATTGGGTTCTGTATTCCCAATTGGTTTATAAAATTTCTAATCATGTTTTACTCCTGCATCTTGGGGGCAGAGACTGTGACTAATGAGTGCTTGTACTTCCCTGACCAATAATTTGAGGAATATATATGCATAATGTGTGATTTAAGTACACTTTAATCCTACTTCCAGCTTTTGGCTATGGAGAATACTAGCAGCATTTCCATTTTTGGAGTGGAACAAAGACCCAGTGCCTCCTTTGCCTCTGAGCAGCAGAGAAGAGTCACCTGGAAGAAAGAGAAGAAGGGCGGGGGGGAGAGAAGGAGGGTGGGAGAGAGGGAGGGGGGAAAGAAAGATAATGAAAGAAAGGAAGGAAGAAAATGGAGAGAGGAAGAAAGAAAAGAAAGAAAGAGGTGAAGAAGGAGGAAAAGAAGTAGGGAAGGAGAGGAGGGAGGAACTATTCTGCCTGCTCTGAAATGATGCAGCAGATTTTCTTCTTGATTGCAAGATCTATTCTATCTTCAGATATTGTCAATCTCAGTGACCATTCTTCTGTGGGGTATTGGCAGAGCACAGAATGAAAGGTAGTTGGTTTCATTTACCTGTAAGTGCACAAAGACTATACACAAAGGCTGTAAACCATAGTTTGTGTCATGTTCTTTTCCCACTGTGGAAAGAGGTTTTATGAGTTTCCAACTGAAAAGAAAAAGAAAGAGTTTAACAGAAAAACAATAATATTTGTAGTATTATTTGAAATCTCTCTCTATATATGTGTATGTATGAATATGCTATGAGCTAAGTGATTTTAGCTGAAAATAATTTTATTTATAAAGAAGTATATTTTAATATACATAAAACAATATATTGTTATATATTGATTATATACCATTATAATATATAAATATACAATTTATATATTTATTATTAATATATATTTATATATAATAATATATCATATATATGGATACATCCTGGGCAGCACTAGTCGTTAGGGCATTATACAGTGACTATCTTTAACTCAGCCCTCATTACAAAATCAAGAATTGATGAGTAGACTGTGATTTAGGAATATTGTACCTGAAGCAGTCAGCACACTTGAAGTGAGCATCACATCAATAGTACTCAGATGAGTAAGATAAGTGAAAAGAATGAGGAAGTATTGGTTTGTTGAATGTTCCTGAAACAGGTTAAAATTGGAAAGCATTTCAATAAATTAACCTTTTTTATTTTGAAATAATTTTAGACTTTATATAAAAGTTGCAAAAATAGGATAAAAAATCACTCTATGTCCCTCATTTAGATTCCCTAAATGCAAACATTTTACATTACAGTTCTAATTCTCTCCCTCTCTTCACTCTCTCTCTTTCTTTCTCTAGACACACACACACACACACACACACACACACACACACACACTTTAATCTTAAACATTATTCAACTTTCTTAAAAGTTGCAGCCATAATGTTACTTTATCTCTAAATACTTCAGTGAGCATAAAAACCTGTTAAAGGGCATGAACTTTGTGCATCTTCCCTCCTGTTCACATTATTGTCACCTAAGTCATGTCATATTAATGATTCACATCACATTTTTTAAAAAGATACATTTTTTTTTCATTTGAAATGCAGAGTTACAGAGAGGCAGAGAGAAAGAGAGATCTTCCATCCGCTGGTTCACTCCCCAGATGGCTACAAGCCGGAGCTTTGCCAATAGGAAACCAGGAGCCAGGAACTTTTTCCTGGTCTCCCACGCAGGTGCAGGGTTCCAAGGAATTGGGCCGTCTTCTACTGCTTTCCCAGGCCATAGCAGAGAGCTGGATCAGAAGTGGAGGCATCAGGACTCAAACCAGCACCCATATGGGATGCCAGCACTGCAGGCAGCAGCTTTACCTGCTAAGTCACAGTGCTGGCCTCAAAATCCACATTTTGAACTAACTCTTGGAAATTATTCAACTGTTCCTTTAGTCTTGTTGTATGATGTAGTGTTTGCAAAGGTGTGTGACTCTGACAACCCTGAGAAATGAGATAGAATTTTAATTGTTTTATTTTAGCTTCTTACGTTTTTTTTTTTTTTTAAAGATTTATTGTATTTATTTGAAATGTAGAGTTACAGAAAAAGAGAGGGAGAGGTAGAGAGAGAGCTCTTCCATCCACTGGTTCACTCCCCAAATGGGGCTTGGCCAAGCCGAAGCCAGGAATTAGGAGCTTCATCCAGGTCTCTCACGTGGGTGCAAGGGCCCAAGTACTTGAGCCATCTTCCACTGTTTCCCATTCTCATTAGCAGGGAGCTGGATTGGAAGTAGAGCAGCTGGGACTCAAACAAGTGCGCATGTGGGATGGTAGCATTGCAGGCAAAGGCTTAACCCGTTATGCCACAATGCAGGCTCCAATTTTGAGTTTCGAAAGGTTTCTTTAATGTAAAACTTGTTCCATTTATTCCTTTTTTGGAAAGTTTCTAAACAATTAGTTTGGAAATGCCAGGATAAATATATGAGAAAAAAGGTCAGGATAACTAAGAGATTTATGGTCTTCTTTATATATGTGTTTTGTCAGTGGGGAAAAATAAACTAGACTATGACAACAACTATTTTGGTATAGACTATGACAACAACTATTTTGGTAGATATTAGACCCGTGAAGATTAACTCAAATTACAGGTTTTAACAAGGATCAAATTTAAATAGTGACTTAGAAGTGGATCTTGAAATTTTACCCATGCTGTCGCATCCCTTTTCCTCAGTTTACATTAAGTAATTTAGGAAATTAGAAAATTACTACCATGTCTCACACTATCAGGAAATGAAATCTGGATTCACTGCACCACAATAGTTGATATAATAAAAGTATTCTCTTAAATGTCTGGGTTGATATGATTTAGTTTGCCAATTAAGTTGATGATTGCCAATGTATGTGTGTATGTATATGTATATGTGTTTGACATCCATGATCTTGACTGTATAGAGCCAAACTAAAACACATATATTTTATTCTAGGCACTTTTTGGACTTATTTGATTACTCAAAGAAAGTGCTCTTTCATTGTTCTTCTGTCCAATAATTTAGTGGCATTACAAGAGACTAATTTTATAGAAGGTAGAAAACTTTTTGAGTGAAGCCATTATCTATTTACATTCTATTGAAATGGAAATCTTGTGTATATATACACACTGGATGATCAGAAATTTTGAGATCTTAATGACTAAACACTATATTAAAGACACAGTGGGGGCCTGCATGTTACATAAAGGGTAAAGCTACCACTTCTGACTCAGCTCCCTGCTAATGGCCTGGGAAAGCAGCAGAGGATGGTTCAAGTGCTTGGGCCCCAGCTACCATCACGGGAGACCTGAAAGAAGCTCCTGGCTCCTGGTTTTGGCCTGGCCCAGACACTGGCTGTTGGGGATATCTGGGGAGTGAACTTGCAGATGGAAGGTCTCTCTCTCTCTCTCTCTCTCTCTGTCTCCCCCCCCCCTCTCTGTAACTCTTTCAAATTAATAAATAAACCTTAAAAAAAAAAGACAGTGAATGGACCAGCTTTGTGACAGCAGGTAAAGCTGTCTCTTGTGACGCTGGCATCCCTTATGGGTGCATATTCATGTCCCCACTGCTCCTCTTCTGATACAGTTCCCTGCTAATAGCCTGGGAAATAGCAAAAGATGGCCGAAATGTTTGGGTCCCTGTCACCATGCGGAAGATTGTGATAAATCTTATGGCTCCTGGCTCCTGGCTCCTGGCTTTGTCCTGGATCAACTCTTGCCCAGCCCTGCCTGACTCAGTCCTGGCCACTGGGGCCATCTCAGGAATGAAAAACAAATAAAAGAGCTCTCTGTCTTTCCCTCTCTCTCTGAAACTCTAACTTTCAAATAAATAAATAAACAGGAAAAAAAGACACAGTGAAAAAGCTGCTTAAAGTGATACTCCTCTCAGTCATGGTACAAACAGATCTCTTAGAAAAAGATAGCATGATTTGGATCAGGTATGGAAAACCAACATGTTTGAAGGGTACTACAAGTACAAAATGGAGCTACTCACATGCTTTGAGTTAATTAATAAATAAAATGAGTTCAGAAAATGGTCATTAGAAGATAATAAAAAACACAAAGGATGAATACAAATGCAAGTAGATATCACTTTTTGTGTTACAGGCTTTTAAAGAATCACAAGACAATCATCTTGCCTTATTGATATTAGCTAGTAAGTGGGTAGAAGTGATTACTGTTACAGTCTGTAACATGGTTTTATTCAAAACCACTAACCATTAACTGCATCTCCTAGGAACAATATCAAATGCTTGAATTGCTGAGTTGGAATTGGAGATAGAGAGACAGAGTGATTCATAGTAGATAAAGACCAAGCCAGCTTTCACACTCCCCAAACTGGTTGATCAGGTGCAATGGAGGGGCCAATATAAATAGAGTAAATGTAATTTCAAAAGTCCAGGCACCATTACTGAAAATTTCATAACATAGTATTGGGTCATTTTTGTTTGCTTTCAATCTTAAGACAAATTGATTAAATTTGGATTTCACCCAAAACTTTAGAAAAAATTTACTGTTGTTTTATTTAGCATCATGGAGTTGAGTTTACATCTGTAAGATCAAATAAGTTGAAAACCTTATCCCCTATATGAAAATTGTCCAATGTTCTTTTGTAAACAGAATTTGGAATGACTAAAGTGTGCTAACTCTTCTGAGAATAAACAAAATGAGTCATGTCTATGCAAAGAATGTCGGATTGATTCATATACCAGGAAATAATTCTAACAGGAATCTATTTTCCATCACTATGACCTTACACATGGAATTAATATTTTTCCCAGCCAAAAATCTTGTTTGCTTCAATAAAGCACTGATGATGGAAATACAGAGCAAATATAAGGAAATTTCAAGAAGTTCATGGAAAATGAAATTAAAAAGTAATTTATTTTGGTGAAAAAGTTTAGAAATCCATAATTAGTTTTTCATAGTAGGTATTTTCCATGAACTTGAAAGAGCCTATATATATATATATATATATATATATATATATATATATAAAATTCTAATTTCCACAAAATTTATGAAATATTCTCAAATACACATTTCCAGATTCTCACTTCTTAGTGGGCCATAGAAACAGACGGAAACATTCAGTTGCACACTATTCAGATTTTCAATATCCATGCTGGACATTTTCCCCATCTCTGCTTCTAGAAATGTTTCAACAGTCAGCATGGGTGAATACAGTACCTATTTTTAAGGATCAGCTATATCCCACTCCTGTAATAAGCTCAAGAAGGAATGCAGGTTAAGTTGAAGTCATGGATTTCATGTTACTTGCAAATCAGTCAAGTAAATAGACATGAGAATATTACTAAAACCATTTAACCTCCTTGGTATTGAAAATTCTGGTCTTTGCTCAAAGGTTCCATTATCTGTAGTAAAATGTAATCTTTATAAGAAAGAAATTGTTTCATAGCCATTGAATGCTATGCCTAGGAGCTGGCTATTTGCATCCTAATTTGCAGCCCAAGCCACATCTTAGTTCCCCTGACTTGCCCTGTGTACTCTCATGCTTGTTAACACTTAAATAGGTACTATTTCTTTTGCCTGAGTTTTTCTTGCTTTCCCACCCCTATTCCTAAATCCATATAGTTAACTTTAACTTGTTATCCTTCAAGTCATACCATAATTATTTGTTACATTACTTTATTATTTGTATTACATTATTTATTATATTATTACATGTTTATATTGTATTATTTTATTTGGTTTTGCCTTTTCAACTTTTCTGTATGTTTCACTAGACAATATATTCTTCCATAGCTAAAACCATGTCCAACTTATTTCAAGCTCTAGACTTAAGCAGAGTGTAAGAACTCAGTTTTTGAAGGATAAATAAATAATAAATAACAATGAATTAATTATCTTGCTTGTCCCCATGAGACAGTACTTAGAGTAGGGTACCAGTAAGTAATGTTAATAGGTTGAACAAGTTTGGGGATAGTGATAAGCATACATTGCCCAACAAATTCTAATGAGAATGATTGAGATAGAAGGTTTGATTACATTGGAGTTAATGATAGCAAGATTGAAAAAGTAAAGTAATTCAAAGTAATAAAGACTACTGAATGCCAACCAAAGAAGCTTGAATACGGTTTGATAGACAAAAAAGGACCAACTGTAGCTGTTATTTTAGGGAAGCTATTTAATAAAAGTTGTATTATACTCTTGCCTAGTTTAGTTTTTTCTTCAGTTCTCTTCTCAAAACAAAACAATTTCCATGTGTTTTATATTATGGGCTGTAGAGAGATGCTGTAGTTTTGAAATAGTCATGAACAAGACAGCACACTCTTGATTGCTGAAGAATGATAGTAGGACCTAAAATCAAGGATGGCAAATAATTTTGAATCAAGAGTCAAAGTTACATTTTTTCCATGATTTATGATTTATAAATTTCCATGATTTTCTGAGTGACTTATTTTATAATTAAAGATAATTTCTGATTACATTATAATATGCACTATTGGTGAATATTTTATTTTTTTAACTTTTATTTGGTAAATATAAATTTCCAAAGTACAGCTTATAGATTACAATGTCTTCCCCCCATAACTTCCCTCCTACCTGCAACCCTCCCCTTTCCTGCTCCCTCTCCCCTTCCACACATGAAGATTCATTTTCAATTCTCTTTATATACAGAAGATCAGTTTAGTATATATTAAGTAAAGATTTCAACAGTGTGCACCCACACAGAACATAAAGTGTAAAATACTGTTTGAGTACTAGTTATAGCATTAATTCACATTGGACAACACATTTAGGACAGAGATCCTACATGAGGAGTAAGTGCACAGTGACTCCTGTTGTTGACTTCACAAATTGACACTATTGTTTATGGCGTCAGTAATCTCCCTAGGCTCTAGTCATGAGTTGCCAAGACTATGGAAGCCTTTTGAGTTCACCGACTCCAATCTTAGTTAGAGAAGGTCATAGTCAAAATGGAAGTTCTCTCCTCCCTTCAGAGAAAGGTACCTCCTTCTTTGATGGCCTGTTCTTTCTACTGGGATCTCACTCGCAGAGATATTTCATTTAGGTACTCTTTTTGTTTTTTTCCAGAGTGTCTTGGCTTTCCATGCCTAAAATACTCTCATGGGCTCTTCAGCCATATCCAACTGCCTTAAGGGCTGATTCTGAGGCCGGAGTGCTGTTTAGGACACTGCCATTCTATGAGTCTGCTGTGTATCCTGCTTCCCATGTTGGATCGTTCTCTCCCTTTTTGATTCTATCAGTTAGTATTAGCAGACACTAGTCTTGTTTATGTGATCCCTTTGATTCTTAGACCTATCAGTGTGATCAATTGTGAACTGAAGATAATCACTTGGACTAGTGAGATGGCATTGGTACATGCCACCTTGAAGGGATTGAATTGGAATCCCCTGGCACATTTCTAACTCCACCATTTGGGGCAAGTCAGCTTGAGCATGTCCCAAATTGTACATCTCCTTCCTCTCTTATTCCCACTCTTATATTTAACAGGGATCACTTTTCAGTTAAATGTAAACACCTAAGAATAATTGTGTATTAATTACAGAGTCCAACTGATAGTATTAAGTAGAACAAAAAGATACTAAAAGGGATAAAGTATTAAGTTGTACATCAACAGTCAGGACAAGGGCCGATCAAGTCACTGTTTCTCATAATGTCCATTTCACTTCAACAGGTTTCCTTTTTGATGCTCGGTTAGTTGTCACCAATCAGGGAGAATATATGATATTTGTCCCTTTAGGACTGACTTATTTCACTCATTATGATATGTTCCAGATTCCTCCATTTTATTGCAAATGACCGGATTTCACTGTGTTTTACTGCTGTATAGTATTCTATAGAGTACATTTCCCATAATTTCTTTATCCAGTCTACTGTGGATGGGCATTTAGGTTGATTCCAGGTCTTAGCTATTGTGAATTGAGCTGCAATAAACATTAAGGTGCAGACTGCTTTTTTGTTTGCCAATTTAATTTCCTTTGGGTAAATTCCAAGGAGTGGGATGGCTGGGTTGTATGGTAGGGTTATATTCAGGTTTCTGAGGAATCTCCAAACTGACTTCCATAGTGGCTTTACCAGTTTGCATTCCCACCAACAGTGGGTTAGTTTCACTTTTTCCCCACATCCTCACCAGCATCTGTTGTTGGTAGATTTCTGAATGTGAGCCATTCTAACTGGTTTGAGGTGAAACCTCATTGTGGTTTTGATTTGCATTTCCCTGATGGCTAGTGATCCTGAACATTTTTTCATGTGTCTGTTGGCCATTTGGATTTCCTTTTTTGAAAAATGCCTATAGAGGTCCTTGGCCCATCTCTCTAGTGGATTGTTTGTTTTGATGTTGTGGAGTTTCTTGATCTCTTTGTAGATTCTGTTTATTAACACTTTATCTGTTTCACAGTTTGCAAATATTTTTTCCCATTCTGTCGGTTGCCTCTTCACTATCCTGTTTTTTTTGCAGTACAGAAGCTTCTCAATTTAATGCAATCCCAAATGTTAATATCGGCTTTGACTGCCTGTGCTTCCTGGATCTTTTTCAAGAAGTCTTTGCCAGTACCTGTATCTTGCAGTGTTTCCCCAATGTTCTCTAATAATTTGATGGTGTTGGTTTGTAGATATAGGTCTTTAATCCATGTTGAGTGGATTTTTAAGTAAGGTGAAAGGTAGGGGTCTTGCTTCATGCTTCTGCATGTGGAAATCCAGTTTTCCCAGCACCATTTTTTGAATAGACTGTCCTTACTTCAGGGATTGGTTTTGGATCCTTGATCAAATATAAGTTGGCTGTAGATGTTTGGATTGATTTCTGGTGTTTCTATTCTGTTCCATTGGTCAATCCATCTGTTTCTGTACCAGTATCATTCTGTTTTGATAATTACTGCCCTGTAGTTTGTCCTGAAATCTGGTACTGTGATGCCTCTGGCTTTGTTTCTGTTGTACAAGTTTGCTTTAGCTATTCGAGGTCTCCTGTGTCTCCATGTGAATTTCAGCATCATGTTTTCCAGATCTGAGAAGAATGTCTTTGGTATTTTGATTAGTATACCATTGAATCTATAAATTGCTTTTGGGAGAATGGACATTTTGATGATATTGATTCTTCCAATCCATGAGCATGGAAGATTTTTTCATTTTTTGGTATCCTCTTCTCTTTCTTTAAGATTTTGTAATTTTCATCGTAGAGATCTTTAACATCCTTGATTAAGTTTATTCCAAGGTATTTGATTGTTTTTGTAGCTATTGTGAATAGGATTGATCTTAGAAGTTCTTTCTCAGCCATAGCATTACCAATGTATACAAAGGCTGTTGATTTTTGTGCATTGATTTTATATCTTGCTACTTTGCCAAACTCTTCTATGAGTTCCAGTAGTCTCTTAGTAGAGTTCTTTGGATCACCTAAATAAACATATCATCTGCAAAGAGGGATTGTTTGATTTCTTCCTTCCCAATTTATATCCCTTTAATTTATTTTTCTTGCCTAATAGCCCTGGCTAAAGCTTCCATAACTATATTGAATAGCAGTGGTGAGAGTGGACATCCCTGTCTGGTACCAGATCTCAGTGGAAATGCTTCCAACTTTTCCCCATTCAATAGGATGTTGGCCGTGGGTTTTTCATAAATTGCTTTGATTGTATTGAGGAATGTTCCTTCTATACCCAGCTTGCTTAGAGTTTTCATCATGAAAGAGTGTTGTATTTTATCGAATGCTTTCTCTGAATCTATTGAGATAATCATATGTTTTTTCTTTTGAAGTTTGTTAATGTGGTGTATCATGTTGATCGATTTGCGAACGTTGAACCATCCCTGCATACCAGGGAAAAATCCCACTTGGTCTGGTTGGATGACCTTTCTGATGTGTTGTTGCATTCTATTGGCCAGAATTTTATTGAGGATTTTTGCGTTTATGTTCATCAGGGAAATTGGTCTGTAATTCTCTTTCAATGCTGCATCTTTTTCCAGTTTAGGAATTAAGGTGATGCTGGCTTCATAGAAATAATTTGGGGAGATTCCCTCTTTTTTGATTGTTCTGAATAGTTTTAGAAGAATCGGAGTTAGTTCTTCTTTAAATGTCTGATAGAATTCAGCAGCAAATCCATCTGGTCCTGGGCTTTTCTTTGTTGGAAGGGCCTTTATTACTGTTTCAATTTCTGTATTAATTATGGGTCTGTTTAGATTTTCTGTGTCTTCATGGTTCAATTTAGGTAGGTTGCATGTGTGCAGGAATCTATCCATTTCTGATAGATTTCCTTGTTTTCTGGCAAACAAGTCCTTAGAGTAATTTCTGATGATTCTTTTTATTTCTGTGGTGTCTGTTGTTACATTTCCTTTTTCATCTCTGATTTTAATGATTAGAGACTTTTCTCTTCTTTTTTTAGTTAGTTGGGCAATGGAGTGTCAATTTTGTTTATTTTTTCAAAAAACCAGCTCCTCGTTTGGCTGATTTTTTGTAATTTTTTTTTATTCAATCCTGTTGATTTCTTCTCTGATTTTAACTATTTCTCTTTTCCTGATAGATTTGGGTCTAGTTTGCTACTGTTTTTCTAGATCCTTGAGATGCATTGAAAGCTCATTTTTTTGGTGCCTTTCCAATTTTTTGATGTAGGCACCTATTGCTATAATATTGGTGAATATTTTAGAAATTACATAAAATTCAGGACAGGTAGAACCAAATTAATGATTAAATTATCCAGAGACCATTTTTTAGATTTTATTTATGTACTTATTTCTGTAATTTTTATACTGTTGAAGTTATAGTTTATAACTTAAATCTTATTTTTTGTAGAGCCCCCCCCCCCCCCGTTTAAGATGGTGCTATAAACCTTGTCCTATATGGTTTCTCTAAACTTCATTTGTATCACTTGTAAAATATTCTAGCTTGTGTCTATTCATCTAACATTGATAGTTCAGTTGTTCTTACATTTTTCTTGTGATGACTATCTTTTCCACATTTCTTGCCAATCCATTAATAATTCCTAGGTTAGTGCAATAAAAAATATTCCCTTTATAACACAGTTTTCCAATTCTTGACTTGCTGTTGCCAGACTCAATATGATAGTATTTTTTTTTTCAAAAAGAGTGCATGAATGCTGAGTTTTATGAGTTCTTGCAGAGGGGTTTCAGAGCCTGATAGATACAGCCTGAACCCTGACCTCCGTCACTTTCTGGCTGTGTGATTTTGGGTCGTTAGCTCTCTGAGTTGCAGTTTGAAGACAGTGATATCTTCCATTAAGGATTTTTCAAATTATAAGAATAGGTGAAAGAAGGTTTATTTTGAGTACTTGTCACAGTGCCTGGAATTACAGCTCTTTGAAGGTTAGCTATTATTGTTTATGCTATTATTTTTATTATTAGGATTCTGTGCTGTCATTATTAGTTAATGTAGGTGAGTTAAAAATTTATGTATGGGATTACAAACCAAAACCAATAAGAAAAATCAATACAGCAATACATTTAAAACAAGAAAAATATCCAGTACCTTTGAAATTCATTGCTAACAGGGCCCACTTTTGCCCTCCACCAAAGGGCTTTACTTACAAAAACTGTGACTTCCCAGAATTCAATATTTTACTACCAGCTGCTCCTTACCTTGCTTCCTGAGTAGTGAACTCTGAGCATTGCAAAACCAGACTAGAAAGATGCTACTGCCATTATTGAATTGCAATGGGAATCACATACTAATAACTTTATAAAGAAACGCAAGAAGGTATTAAAAGCAACCAATACCAGGGCCCAGCACCATGACTCACTTGGTTAATCCTCTGTCTGCAGCACCAGCATCCCATATGGGCACCAGGTTCTAGTCCCGGTTGCTCCTCTTCTAGTCCAGCTCTGTGTTGTGGCCAGGCAGGGCAGTGGAGGATGGCCCAAGTGCTTGGGTGCCTGCACCCGTGTTGGAGACCAGGAGAAGCACCTGGCTCCTGGCTTCAGATCAGCGTAGCTCCACCCGAGGCAGCCATTTGGGAAGTGAACCAACGGAAGGAAGACCTTTCTCTCTGTCCCTCTCTCGCTCACTGTCTAACTCTATCGTCAAATAAATAATAAAAAAAATACCAAATTTATTTGGCTGCAAAAATTATATTTCTGAACCAGTAGCACAGACACCAGGTGAGGGAAAATCAAGTCTTGTTTGTTTGTCTTTTTTTTTTTAAATTTTCGTGTACTGCATTGAGAGGATTGTACTTTTAAAGTAAAGATGCATCCAACAAGATTTCAGTTATTTGAAATTCATCTCAAATTATAGTGATAGTTTGAGCAAAATTTTAGTTTTTGTTTTTGTAACTGTATTTTTTCCTTATTTCAATTTAGAACATGTTTTTTGTTTTGTTGCAACTTCATAAGATTCTCCAAGAATTTGATTTAAGAATTATTTATTTACTTTTATCGAGAGGTACCAAACTCACCAGAGCCTTACTTAGAAAATTTATATCCAAGAGAAAGCATATAATTTGCTTCATCTTTGCTAATTATATGGAAACAAAATATATCTATTAAAATTCCCCTTTTATTTAGTTAGACATTGGTATGACTATAAACAATGTTTGTTTTCTACTTTACATTATGAATTTATGAGTCTTATCTGTGAATATTCCAAATGGAATATCCCTCTCAAAATGAATAGTAATTCAAGCACTACTTCCTTAGGTGTGTATCCTGTTTTAAGGTATCTCCGCAGTGTTTATGGATTTTGACATAGCATCATTTTTATTTCTAATTTATAGTAAAAGACATACATAATTATAGTAGAAAATTGTAAATACTTCAGAAGTAAAATTTTCAGTTTAACATAAGAGTATGATATCATCTGGACAAAAGGAGCAAAACTTGGTGTTACAAAGCTGAGTGTCTGGATGCCTTCATCACGTGCCATCTGCTGCAACAATTCTTGCTCACAACAGCCATGTTTTGCAAGTGATATTGGAGGAGCCTACCTTTCATTGTTTCACCCTTACTTTCATGGAAGTTTTTACCTGGCTATGGACAAAGTTAAGTATGAAGTAAACCAACAAACTCTACGTTCTATGCTTTGATAGGGTACTTAAAAACTGTAGGAGAGCCAAGGCCCAAATAAAATTTGCATGGCCTAGCTTGTTTCCTTCATCACCATCCTTTTCACCTTTTGTGAAAAAATTGAAAAGAGTGAGCCAGCCTAATCCCAGAAGCTTTTAAAAATGTGGTGACCCATCTGTTGCCATATGCCAGATATGTGCTTTTATCACCCTCATTTGTAGTCCTTCAAAGCTAGAGGTGATGAATTAACACTGAATTTTTGCTAATTTGTACTTAGAGAACAGATATTTGCAAACCATTTAGTGTGGTAATAAAAATTTTCAGATATAAGGAATACAAGAGGCTAAGGATAAAAATAAGAAATATATTTGTCTTCTCAACCACATTTTTTGATTCAGTATATCACACTTAGTTAACTGAATCATCTCCATGCTGCCATTTCTTTATCAACAAAATGTGAGGAGTGATCCTTGCATATAAATACTTGCTGACTTTTTTTGTATCAAGGTAAATATGATATCAAATGTAATAGGATAGAATCATTTATGAACAACCTCACAAATTAGATTCTGTTGAGCAAAGTGATAGAATTGTTTCTTTCTTGAAAAAGATGATTAATAGTTATCAAATTGAAAACTGTCATCAGGAAGCAGTGAAGGACAAAAGCTAAAACCATACTGATCAGAACATGAAAATATATATCTCAATTTTTTATCATTGGAGAAATATCAAGGAATTGGAGTCAGAAAATCAAGAAGTGTTAGTCCTATTTCTAGCTCTAGATGGTCATATAGTTTCGGGCAAGTAATCAATTTGGGGCCACATATGTTTCATGGAATGTGGTGTCTGACTCCATCATTAACTATACTTTCTGTTAGCACTAGGAATCTGTGATTCATATGCCTCTCATTAGGCTATGTTTCCATTGTTGTATGAAAAAATCACTTAGGCACTTACCAACACATCTTTCTAATATATTCATGTGTGTCTCAGAGCAATACATACATTAATGACATTAGATATTTAAATTTGCGTCACACTATCTCTTAAAAATGGAAACAAAAATTACTTACTCAATGTGTATTGGGACAGGTTTTTTTATGTTGAAACCAACAAATAATTTTTAACAAGAAAATGAGATTTTAATTTTTATTGAAAGAAATTCAGTTTGTTTAATGAACCTTCTTAACTGCATTAAACCCCAATGCCATTTTAATTTATATTGTATATATTTAAAGTGTACAATGTGATGTTTTGATACACATAAGAAAATGGTTACTATAGTCAAGCATATCTATATACATATTCTCTCATAGTTACCTTTAAAAAACCTTTTAAAGTCAAAGCATCGAAAGTCTTACCAAATTTTCAGTATAAAATGCAATAGAATTAAGTTTAGCACATAAGACTTAAGCTTTTTTACCTTCTCATGTACATTATGCAGTGTGGGGACAGGTTCAGTACTAAGTGCACACATTGGCTCATGTAGTTCTACACCCATATTGTCAAGCAGGGAATATAGATCACTTAATGGGTTAGTGCAGATGAACTGCTAAGTCATAGACTCAACTGATGAAGATCCAAGAGCTCATTAGTGGGAAAATTACGTTTTTCACACCAGTTGTTTGAGATTCAAATATCTATTGTAAGACACTGAGGTGTTTGGGATACCATTTTATTACACTTTATACATTCAGGACTTCATAAGAGTTTAATGAAAAAATACTAAATAAAAAGATAAACAAAACACATACTTATTTCTTAGAATTTAGATTTAGATTTAGAAAAAGTATTCAGGTAAATTCTTTCTGTAGAGTAATATAATCAATGTTTGAGCAACAATTTGCCAATGTTTGTGATTTCCACAGAAAGAAGTAATGTCTTCATGGTAGTCTGTCTTGACATGCTCAAACAGACATTGTGGCCACTTATTAATTTTGATTAGGGATAACATTAACTGTGATACCTAAGGTGTAAAAGCAATAAAAATATTTAGAGCTTTTATGTAAAGATAAAAATCACAGTTCTTATCCTTGGCACAAAAATATGTTCTCAGTGAGTCACATAACCAGATAAGGTGGTCTCTCAATTATAATAATTGTATTGCAATTTCATGTACTACCATTC
This sequence comes from Sylvilagus floridanus, assembly GCA_949820135.1. Taxonomy (NCBI): domain Eukaryota; kingdom Metazoa; phylum Chordata; class Mammalia; order Lagomorpha; family Leporidae; genus Sylvilagus; species Sylvilagus floridanus. The sequence goes on from OX463243.1 coordinate 39,955,376, forward strand.
ATCTAAGAACGTCTAAGTACTCCATGAGATATAACTTATTAAGTCTAGCTACATCTCTCTGAAGTAGCCAGAACATTATTTTCAATGTGGTTAAGTAGATTAAAGACAGTGAGAGTGGTTAAGAAATTTCCTCATGAAGAAGTTGTGAATTAGGAATTATTGGAAGTATATCTTAGCAATCTGTACCCCTATTCCTTACAATGAACCATCAGGCATATGTGTGTGTGCGTGTGTGTGTTGTGTGTGTATTTTCCTCCAAAAGAGAAATGAGAAATTCTCAAATCTTATTGCATTTTAAGTTTTTACTCTATCAACTTCAATAAACTGCTACAAGTATATAATTTAAAGGAAATCTTGCTTTACAAATGTTTTCAATGGATTAATTTAAAACATAAAGTGGATTTAGGAATTAAAATTGAGAACCATGAGTTTTGTTGCATGTGAAAGTCATATGACAAATTTCTTTTGTGTCCTTAAAAAAAAAAAAAAAAACTGGCACAAACACAAACTTCAGAGAAATCAAAGATTGTCTCCTAAAAGGGAGATAAATAAAAAACTGAGAGGAAGAATATATTTGTCAGGAGAATTAACAAAACAAAACAAAACAAAACAAGAAAACAGTAAGACTGAGCTTATGGAGAAGAAATGAGAAATCATAATAAGAATCTTCAGTCAAGCCCTCTGGGCCTTCTGTGACACATATTTGAAATGTACTTGGTCCTTATTTTACCTCCAATGGAGAAATACAAAACAGTCATGCTTCACATAGGCTAATTAACTGTTTTATGATTCTCAGCCTCTTCCCTCCTAAGAGTGAATATGTCACTCCCAAATCAGGAAAATGAAATTTTTCACTTATAGTTTAACAAAATGAGTCCTGGAAGAATTAACAACCATTCTAGAAAGCGATGTGCACCATGTTGGTTTAAGCTGAGTCCCTCCTGTCTTTCCTGCACAGCCAAATAAATTTCTCTGTGACATCCTTTGTTGTTAGTAGTGCATTTTGTTCCACACAAGATAATGGGTCTGAGATGCTACTTAAATCCACCTAAGCTTTTCTGAGGGCAGCTCCATGTTAGTAACCCACAGAACAGAAGTGAATTAAAGCTCTGATCAAGAGCTTGTATTTAGGACAGTGTGGTGAGGTTTGCTGAGGAATGGGCTGTCACAGCATTTCTCTGAGCTGTTCACGCACAGCATTCCAGATCTTCCATGACATGCCTCCAAATGGCCTTTCCCCCTTTACCTCTGATCACAGACAGATCTCCAGCCCCGCTGTTGCCTGGTTGCTTCATAAGCACAGAAAGGAACATTTGCATCTCTGGAACTTTGCTTTTTTCCCCATTCCAGTCTCAAATTATGTCTTTCTTGGCATCGACTACCCACACACACCACACTAACGTGTCTTTTATCCCAACGAAATAAATCCATTCTCTACCCATTCTTCCTCACTTATCCATTCCTCTATGTTCCACATGATAAATTGGGATTATTGGGTAGGATTGAACCACTGTACTAGAGGAATTCACCTTTGCCACTTGTTTGTCACTTGTCTTAAAATGCCTTTGCATATGTGTAAATCCTTTCTAATCATGAAGTTGTCTTCCAGAGTCAAACTTTAAGATCATTGCAACTTCCTATTGGACAAAAGTAGGAGCTTTCACTGTTTCTTCAAAGTTGAACACTGATCATGTACTTCTAACGTGCAATCTCAGAAAACCAAGACATTTAACCAGAAGGAATTATAAAAATAATCTCAATATTCTCATTTAATAGACAAGAAAACAGAGCTGTGTGACACAGAATAAGGTACTAGTAGAACTAAGACAAGACTAATACCACCAAAGTTAGGTTTCCTTGCCATTTCTACTACCATCCATGGGTAGTTAGGGCACAAGACCTCACAGGAATACATAAATACCAGGACATCTACCTTTCTTCTCGATTTCTTTGTATGCTGTTTGTATTGTAAACAGATCAGTGTAAGTGTAAACATGAGAAATCCTGTCATATTTAAAGAGGACTGAGCTCTGATGTGTTCAAGTTAAGATGGTCTGAATTAATCACACTGAAATTCTAGGAAAATACTAAAAAGGAAAAAAAGAGTATAATATTTTAGGCACTGTTTTCGCAATGAATGTAATCTCATTAAAAAAAATCAAGCACTTGGGTCCAGCATTGTGGCATAGTGGTAAAGTTGCTGCCTGTGACATCCCATGTGGGTGCTGGTTTGAGACCTGGCTGCTCCAATTCCAATCCAGCTCCCTGCTGATGCACCTGAGAAGGCAGTCGAAAATTGCCCAAGTGTTTGGGTCCCTGCACCCGTGTGGGAGACCTGGAAGAAGCTCATGGCTCCTGACTTCAGCTTGGCCCAGCCTCTGTCACTGTGGCCATGTGGAAGTGAACCAGCAGATGGAAGAATTCTCTCTCTCTCTCTCTCCCTCTCTCTCTCTCTCTTTCCCTCCCTCCCTCCATCCCTTTCTCTCTGTGACTCTGACTTTCAAATAAATAAATATCTTATAAAATAAATCAAACACAATGTAAACAGTAGCATGCAAAGGGTTATTTTATGCATTTTAATTCTTAAAAGAGACAGAAACATAAATTTCATCATTGATATTCTGTATTGCCAGGGATATCATTAAACTATTTGTGACACAAAATGCAGAGATAATATTATTAGCACTGAATCATCACAATGTTCAGAACATACTACATACTGAATCATAGTGTGATATTGTGAACTATAGAGTTGATATTCATCCTCTAGGTCTACAACTCTTAAAATCCTTGGAATCTCCAAAGTAATGAATGGCTTTTTGTACCCTAGAGAGTTGGTTAAGAGTTGGCACACCCTAGGTAGATTCAGTGTTGGGAAGTGACCACAAAGACCAAAGCAGGATTAGAGGATGGGACTTTCTGCCCTATCACCCAGCCTCTCAGAATTGATGAGGGACTAAAGGTTAAGTTGGCTAATGATTTAATCAATCATGTCTATGTAATGGAGTTTCCATAAAAACCTGCAAAAACAAGGTTAAGAGAGTTTCTGGCTAGCCAAACATGTGTAGGTAGGTTTCTGGAGGGTTGCATGCCCAGAGAGGGCATGGAAGTTCTGAGTCCTTCCCACATGCCTGTCCTATGCATCACTTCATCTGTCCTTGATAATATCTTTTACAGTGAATAAGTAAATGCAAGTAGTGTTTCCCTGGTTTCTGTGATCTGGTTTATCAGATTAGTCAAATCCAACAAGAGGTTTGTGTGCAGTCAGAAGCACAGGCACAACGGCCTGGGATTTGTGATTGGTATTGTAATGGGGGGCAGTACTATGGGGTTGATTCTTTAACCTATGGGAACTAAGAATCTAGTGAGTGTTCTCTGCTGGTAGAATTGAACAGATCAGTGGACACACAGCTGTCCACTGCAGTAAGGGTAGGTTGCTTGATGTGTGGGAAACTCTCTTCCTCCTGACATACACATCTGGTCACAGAAGGATTCTTTGTTGATTTTTGAGTGGGAAAATAGGAAAGGCAGGGGTCAGCCTTGTTGAATAGTGGGTTAATCTGGCAGCTGCAATGCCAGCATCCCATATGAGCCCAGTAAAAGTCCCAGCTGTTCCACTTCTGAATCAGCAACCTGGTAATGCACCTGGGGAATCAGCAGAAAATGGCCCAAGTATTTGGGTCCCTACCACCCATGTGGGATATCTAGAAGAAGTTCGGTGTGGTCCAGCCCTGGCTGTTGTGGCCATTTGGGGAGTGAAGCAATGGGTATAACTCTCTAACTCTTTTAAAAACATAAATAATTAATTAATTAATCTTAAAAAAGAAGAAAGAAAATAGGAAAGGCCATTTTCCCTATAACCTTAGACATAGACAATCAGAGGTATAAATCCATTAGAAGAAAAAAGAGCAAATCCACTCCTTCCTCATGAATTTCATCAAGGTTCATAGAAAAGTCAAAGCTTATTGTCTGATTTGGAGTATTAAATTCAGTATGTGACTCTCTTCAGCAAAAAGTGAAATTTCCTTTTTCTAATGAAGAAAGAATCAGAGAATATATAAAAGTGGAAAAATAATTGAAGGCCTTTTTTCATGGTAATTTTTGCATGGAAGTCATTTTTCTAAAAGAAATCTTTTATTTATTTGAAAAACAGAGACAGAGACAAAAAGACTGACAAAGATCTTCCATCTACTGCTTCACTCCCCAAGTGCTGACAACAACCAGGATTAGGCTTGCCTGAAGCCAGGACACTGGAATTCAATCCAGGTGTCCTGAGTGGGTGATGGGACCCATCATGAGTCATCATTTCCTGCCTCCCAGGGTGTACATTACTAGGAAGTTGAAATTGGCATCAGAACTAGGGCTTGAGCTCAAACACTCTGATTTGGTATGAGGATGTCCCAAGCAACGTCTTATCCACTGTATCTAATGCCCTGTCCTAGAGTCCCTTTAAAAAATTCTTTGTATCTTCTGTGTTGTCTGTTCTGTTCTGGGTCTGTTGCATCTGTGTCCACAGATTTCTGTGACTATGATAATTCTATCCAAGTATGTGGGTACTTCATATTCATGAACAAAATTCATGAAAAGATAATCTGGTTTTTGGGGCAAAATATTTAGAAATTCATGCAATTTTTCCTAATACACATTTCCATGAACTTTTTGAAGATCACTTTACATTTTTCTAAAAAAAAGTACAAGTCATGACTCACACAAATACAAAGCAAGCATAGTACTTTATACTTTGTGTGTCTTTGTGGATGTCATACACTTCGTAATTACAACTTTAGGAACATGGTGATTCTTCTTACCTTGCCCACCTTCCCACCCATACTCCAACCCTTCTTCCTCCTCCCTTTCTTATTCCGACTCTTATTTTTTCCTGAGATCAATTTTCAGTTGACTTTATACATATATGATTAATTCTATGTTAAGTGAAGATTTCAACAAGTAGTGTGAACAAACTGTTTCTCAATAGTCAAGACAAGGGCTGTTTGAGTCATTGCTTCTCAAAATGTCAATTTCACTTCTACGGATTTCCTTTTAGGTGCTCTAATAGTTAACACAGGTTAGGGAGAACACGGTATTTGTCCCTTTGGAACTGGCTTATTTCTCTAAGGTATCTTATTTTGAGAAGTTTTCAGTCTCCTTTGCTTCAAATATTGTTTCTGTTCCTTTTGCTTTTCTCCCTCCTGTGTACCCATCACATATCATGTTTTTTTTTTCTCTTTTAATTATAATTTTGGAAGTTTCTTTTGACATATATTCAGGATCATTGATTGTCTCTTTAGCCATGTCCAGTCTACTGATGAGTTGATTATAAGCATTCTTCATCTCTGTTATAGCATTATTTCCAGAATTTTTAAATTGTTTGATCTCTTTGTTAACATTGCCCACTCATTTTCATATTTGTTCACTTATTCCAGTAGAACACTTAGCATATTTATCAAAATTATTTTAAATTCTTAATCTGGTAGTTCCAAAATCTCTGTCTTATCTGAATCTGGTTCTGATTTTAACTTTTAGTGTGTCTTGTAATTCTCTGTTGAGGGCTGGAAAGTAACTTAAACACATAGGTCTTTAGTCTGAGTGTGAGTTAGATGCTGTAACTGGATGTAAGAAACTACAATTTCCTTTAATATTCTTGTTTTGTCTATTATATTGCCTTTAGATTTTTTTAGACACTCTTTACATAGCTCCAGAACTTTGCAGTTCTTTTAGCCATTATCTCCTTCTTATACAGTAACTATAGTAATGTAGTAATAAGGTGTGAAAGGAGAAGTGTTCCACAGTTCAAAATTAGGTCTGATTTGGTTATTTTCTTCCCCTCAGTATTATTAGCATTTGATAAAACCTTACTCTGTTGGGCTCTGATAAAAGTCTCCCTTAAGGCAGGCCCTATAAAAAGAGAGGAGAGAGAGAGAGAGAGAGAGAGAGAGAGAGAGAGAGAGAGAGTCTAAGTGTAATTCAGAGCTTCTCTCCTCCTGCCAGAAGCATCAGTGTTAATGAGAACTCAATAGGTTTTCTGATGGTAAAACCTAAGAAATGGCAGTGTCCCCCTGAGACTGGATCCCTTTGGAACTTTTAACTCAACAACTGTTCACACTGAATATCTAGCAATTAATTTGTTACCATTTAATATGTTCCTACTGACATTGGCTTCTCTTCAGGGTCTTTTGTTTCTGAGCCTCAATTCCAGGTAAGCTATGATTCTCTATATTTACCTATCTCTCTTCAAGGGATGCAATTTGTCCTGTGACCTCATTTCTCAGACCAATCTAAAAATGGTTGTTGATTTTCAATTTGTTCAGTTTTCCTTCTTTTTGCAAAAAGAGGAGTGACAAATTCTATGCATTTCAGACAGGAAACATAATAAGACTAATAATCAACTTCATCACAAATTTTATGTGACAATAACATTATACTTAAGAGATAGATAAATATTTAAGTCATTTCCCTAAGTACATGGCACATAAGAAGTCTCTGATAAAGCCTGATAATGCCTCTCAGCTTTTAATAAATGGTGTTGGCTGAATAAGTCATTAGACTGAAAAGTCAGTGTTTTATCTGTGAATGTTGTAATGTGGCAGGTGTTTTTATTGGATGTTATTCAGTTCATTGCACCAAATTATAGAGAGTTAGATCACTACTTACAGATGATGCGACTCTCTTGTCTGGAAAGTCCCACCCAATGATTCAAAATGAAAATATTCAGCCAGTACTTAAGCATCACATGCAAAACACAATAAAATAAATAGTAAAGCATTTCATATATTACCAAATGTATAATATATGTGAGTCATTTCAGTAAGATGCTAGTGCCTCTGTTACATTTTCTATGTTGAAGTAACATTTTGTAGAGGACCCTTCCTAGGAAAATGAGTTGACATATAAAACAAAGGGTCTGGCTTATAGGAGGCAACTCAATAAATTTAACACCTATTCGTGTCTGTTCTGAGACCTACCTGAGGCCAAGTTAAAGTATAATTTCAAATCAAACGAATGCTGAAAAGCAAGGTGACCATTTAATAAGTTGCCTATATGTAACCTTCAGTAATGCCAACAGTGTATCTCTAGGTATATTCTAAGCTATTCAATTTATATGTGAATATTATTATCTAAATTTGGTTATGTTACTGGTATTTTATTTTATAATGTTTATAATATATAATTTGGTTATGTTATTGGTATTTTCCCTACTTTTTATAATGTTCAAATTATTTATAAGTGGCATTCATTGCAAGCATGATCTTTTCCACTAGTAACAAATGAATCATCTTTCATTTCTTTAATGTAAGCAATTCTATTCTCTCCTGGAGGAAAGAAAGGTTGTCCTGTGAGGAATGCAGATGGCCTCCTCAATATTCACCTTGAGTTACCTTGGGCATTTTTTATGTCCATCAATAAATATATTACTTACTCCACTTGTTTCTTTTTAGAAACTGCAAAGCAATGTATCAATAAAGTAGCACTCCATAGCCACAGTAGTCAGAATCCATCTTCCCATATTATATACAATAGAAAGATCTTTAGACTATTGTTATTTAGAGTGTGACCCATATAAAAACACCATTGGTGTATTAATTATTCATGCTGTTTAACAAATATTCCCAAATCTAGCAATTTAAAACAACCTACACATAGTGTCTCACAGCTCCGGTGAGTCAAGAGCTAGGTCCCTCTGGTTTGCAACCTCTCAGAAGTCTGCCATCCAGATGGCAATTGAAACTGCACCATCTAAGGAGCAACTCAGAAAAGACCTTCCAGCTTCACTCTTGTGGCCAGTAGCATGTCGCTGTCAGTTGTAGGTCTTTGCTAACTGTTGTCAGGACATCTTAGTCTCTTACACTTTAGACCCTATAATAGGGAGTCCATATCATGGCAATTGGCTTCTCTCAGAGCACATGAGAAAGTGTGCCTAAGGCAGAAGTCACAATCTTTCAGTGACTTTTTCTCAGAAGAGACATATCACTGCTTTTGCCAAATCCTATTCCATACAAATAAATCAATAAGCCCGATCTATACTCAAGAGCAAGGAATCACATGAGGACATAGATACTAAGAGGCTTCCTACAATTTGTGATTTGAGTCTTAATTTTAACAAGATTCCTAAATGATCCATATGTACATTTAAGGTTAAAAATCCCTGTTCTAGGAACAGGAGCCGTGGCTTTTATCTTATGGCAGAGACTGCTTCCTCACTTACCTTTTTTTTGCAGTTGATTAACTTTCTACAAAGAACAAAAAATCAGTGTTCCTTGTAAACCAGTTCTCTATTCAACAAACAGGAAAAAATTTTAGATTAATGAAGCAACACTTGTGTGAAGATGAGAGAATGGAAATAGAACTAAGGATATGAGGAAGAAGGAGGGGATATAATGAGTATGATAAACAGTTCTAATGACAGCATCAAGAAATTACTGAAAAAGAAGATTAAGCATTTGGGTGGAGAGAAAGGTCAGGAACTCTGTTTAAAAGGAGGGAGGGAGTTATTTCCTCAACAATGTTTAAATCATTGCTGAATTTCTGTACCATGCTTTAGTCTTCATGTGAAAATAGGTTTTCAATTCTAAATTGGAAACATTTTTATGTATAACATTTATTATGAATTAATAGAAATACTTCTTGACAGGTTGATGTACTGGGTGTTTAAGAGTCTTGTTTCCAAAATGAGGAGTTCACTTGGTTGTTAAATCATTGCACAGGAATCCATGCTCTGACGATTTATAGCCTGTTGCATTAGCCAAAATCATACTTTACATATGCATAGGGAAAGTACTTCAGGAAACAATTTTCACTGTATTAGAAAATGAGAAAGAAACAGATATCACAGGCATCGAAATATCAATTTGGCCTAGAACCTGCTGGAATAATATGGAAAAACTGTATGTCTTACTTTGGTAATCTGAAGACTCTCCAGAAGCAATTGTGCACATCTCACGAGCAGGCCTGGTGGCAGGAATTAGATTCAAAGGAGTCACATGTACCAGATGCAGCTTCTTATTTTATCAAAACATCATATACCAGTCAGCTGTGCTGATGTTGGTATTTTTATGAATGTACTTTAGTCTTCAGGGAAATTACTCTTTAAAGGTTTTAGGGAAAAAGTGAACAGTTTTAGGTATTATTCAGTTCCATACAGAAACCTGAATGGAGGAAGAGAAAGCTGACTAATTTAAAAATGGAATGCTCTATCAACCAATAAGAAACAAATTTTGATGTAAATATTGAACTAACAGAGAGTGAAGGAAAGCTTTGTTGGCAGGAATAACCCTGATTTGTGTCTGACCACGGGCTTTTCTCAGAGACCAATCCAAACCCATACAGTGATGGCAATGTGTCACAGAATCCTCTCAGCAAAGGGAAAATAGCATCCTATTGATTATCTGAGAAAACAGAGGAATGCTTTATAAATGTAGCTATTAATACACTTGCTGGGAATTGGCGGAGATGGTGAATTTGAAGAGGGAGCAGATTTGGACCTGAGGCAGTTCTGCAAAGGGAACATGCAGATAAACTGGAATAATCTGCCAGGAAAACCATATACCAAATGCCTTTACAATAGCTCTTCAGTTCATACAGATGCTTTAATTTGTGTGGGGGTGTGTGTATGTGTGTTTGGAAATAAATATGGCTGCAAAAGAGACCTTATGAGAATTAACTCTCCTGTACCAACTGCAAGTTTGGAAGAAAGTGCTGATTTGCTTTTCCTAACTAGAAACTAGGATTAGATTAAAAAATGAAGCCAATCTTTTATTTTCTCCCACATTCATGTATGAGATTATGGACTTGCAAAGGCTGCTTTCTCCCTTCTAATTCATGTTCCAGCTGGCACTACATTTGGGATTTACAATATGGGTACTGGGGATTTTATAATAGGAATGCGTAACTAGGAGATTTCCTTCTTTTATCTGTTTACTTGGCCTTCATAAATCAAAGAATGAATATAGTGGGGTGGAATTTATGAAAGTTGTGACTATGTGCTTCTATCCAAGCCTTCAGGATGACAAGATACAGTGAAAAACGTTCCTGTTTGGAAGATACATTCAGTAGTTTATGTGGACAGTCCAGTTAACTTACAAACAAAGCCAAAGACTGTATATATGTTTATCTTGGTACAGAAATATCACTTTTATTTATTTCCAAATAATGAGAGATAATTATTACTACCATACAATTTCTGATAAGATCATTAACATTTATACAGGATTCAATTTTCTGGCTTTAGCAATGGATTTTTATGAGCTATGTCTTTTGCTGAAACAATGGAGATGCAAAATTGATTGTTCTGTATGTTATAGCTTGAATAATGTTCTCATAGCAAAAGCAATTTAGTAATCAAATAGCTACAGGAATAACAACTAATTAGAGTGATGTGAAAATGGAATGAAATTCTGGGGTGATTTGATCTGTAGCATCTTCTTATCAAGTAGCATCTGAAATTAAGACTCAATATGGAGTAGACAAAAGTATACCAGGAAAAAGTAGTATTGAATAAAAATATTGTGTGTTGGATGCCTTAGTTGACCTAATTTTCATTATTGAGTGGAATTTATCTTTGTTCACATGACATTGCCACCTCCATTGAGTCCTGTGGTTCATTGGCACTAGAAATAAGCCCTCATGATTTTTCTTCAAGTGTGAGAGTAATTCAGAAAATTCCTAGAAGGGAGGAATTAAAATACAAATTTTTTTGGTGCAAAGTTGTTGTTTTTTTTTTTTTTGAATCCCATGCCCAATTTTCACATGGAATTTTTTTTGGCAACTTTTTGAAGACCCCTTCATATACATGGAATTTAAAAAATGTTTTGCACTGAAATAAACTAATCTATTAATTCCATTTTCTATTAACTTTTGACATGCCCTCACACAACAAAATTGAGGTCCTGTGTACTAGACCATTTTGTCCAATGGTTACAGAGGCAGATAAGGCAGTGGCATAGTAGATTCTTATACTACATTTCTTGTGTAACACCACAAAAGAAGTCAATTTGATCAACCATTCCGTAAGCAATTGATAATCTGACTACATTCTTTCTTAAATTCCTTTGTGCCAGTTCATAACTTTTGAATGTTCTTTCAGCATTAACCAGGCAGGGCAAAGAAAACAGATTTGAAAGTTTACTATGAAGAACTTTCTTTTTCAGTATCCCTCATTTCAAGTTCTACCATAGACCCAGTTCATCAATAATCAAAAAAAGATGTGAAATTTCAGCATTCTCTCTAGAGTGCCAAGACCCTTTGCTGCTACCATTCCAAAGCAGAAGAGATTATGGTGAAGAAGAATCCAGTGGGAAAAACACTGAAAGCCAGAGATGGGCTGGGAAGGGAAGAGGAAAGGATATCTTTTGTAGCTATTTAGATCAATAGGTTCAAACTTCATCTTTTTTTTCTCTTTCTTGATTCCTATTGTGTTTGTTCCTTTTCTTCAATTCATTTCACCAAGTGTTTACAGAACAACTGTGCAGTGCTAGAACCAGTTATCACCTCTGAACAAACAGAATAATATTTAGAGTGTGACTCACCCCTCGAAGTCCACTTCTTTTAGGCACTACCTCCTACTCTGTAATTTTAAGCTAGGAATAACATTATGCCAGTTACTCCGTGTTTGACTCCTTTGAAGATATAGAAATTAGATTATATGCTGGGATTGCATCGATGCTGAAATTTTCTTTCCTGCCTTTCAAGTCACATATCAGTAACCCATACAAAAACTGTGGGTTCCAATCTGAAGCAAAGCTTGTGATTGAGCCATTAAACAGATGCTAATTGAGAACCTAGGATATGCCAAGGCCTCCTCTAAGGCTTGACACAGAGGGATGAATAAAACAGACCTAATCTCCTGGGCTTCCAGGCTCATGGAGGAGGAAGAAAACAGTAAGCAAACAAATAAAAAGCAGAGTGATGATTTCAACTAGTCATAAGTATTATAAGGAAACAATGGAAACGGAAATGTAATAATAAAATTGGGTGGGAGCACTGGAGAGCATAACTGATCAGGAATTAGCTCTACAAAGAGGTGACATTTAAACTCCGGGTCTGAGGAGGGTGCCAACACCCAATATCCTTAGAGTAAAATGAAGAGAACTTTTTAGGTTCTGACTGTAGGAACTCCATGGTTTCCTGCCCACAGAGCAAAGCCACTGTGTTCTCCACTGATGGTCACACTTCAAAAAGACGGGAAGGAATAATAGTGCAGAAAGGCAGGGCAGCTACAGCAGACAGAAGGGACGTTGTGATTGAGTTCTGTGGTGGATTGCTCATACGTTCAAGGTTCATAGCAGTGTAACTGCACCTTAGTTCTTGGAGGAAGCAGCACACCGCAGGTGAGAGCTCTCTGTGCCTGCAGCTCCTGGTAATGGGCTGGTGGCTTTGTGAACCGGCTTGCCCAGCGCTCCCACAGTGGGAAGCTGTTTACTCTCTCTGCGGAGGACACAGTTAACATCTATAATCATTATCAGCCAGATCAACCCGTTCTAACCAACTTGGTTTCGTCCTTTTCCCCTCAACAATGGTTCAATTGCCTGGGAATGTTTTGCTTTCAAAAGAAAAATGCTTTCTTATTTAAATAAATCATTTCATGGTCAAAGGAAGCTTTGTTACTTCCTAGTCTGTTCCCGCTTTTATTCTTATTGCTCAATAAGATTGAAAAATTTGTATTTGATGCAGTCACTGTGTCAGACAGAAATGCTGACAAGAAATTTACTGTAAGTATGTTTTAACCCCTGAGTGACACAATTGCTAGGAACTTATGTTATTGTATTGGGAGCTGAGCTTCCACAGATCCTACAATTAGGACTATTTGTAAAAATCAGTCATCACTTAGGACAAACCTTAAGATACGGAAGATGTGTGGTTTCTCTGTTTTAGGTGTTTACAGCTTAGTTGGAGAAAAGGCTAAAAGACACAATAGTTGCTAACACTGCCAACACACAGTGGAACAAAATTAAGATATATTGTGAGATACAAACTCAAAATACTACAAAGGTTAAGTGAACCAGTAGAGAAGGCAGAAGTCAGCAGGCGGAGCTCAAATTAGGAAGACAGGATATGAAGAATAGAGAGGATTTGGAGAAGACAGTGAAGCTTTTCAAGGGAGGGCAATACCCAGGGATGGGCATGAACCAGAGCATTTTCCTGCAACAGGGTGGGGATGTGACCACTGGAGCTCCTATGAAATAGTCAGACTGATGTTCTGTCTCACTGGTTCTGGGCACAGCAAGTTTTACCAGCTACAGACATCTTCTGAAGAATTTGCTAAGAATGTTACTTCTATTGATTTTCTAGGCTCATCAGTGAAACTAGGCAAATTGTTGGTGTAATATTTTTTAACTTGAACAGTGTCTTGTTGACTCATGGTATGTGTGGGGATGAAATTGAGCATAAAGGCTGCCAGAAAGCTTCCTCTCTCAACACAAGATTATTGCCAGGTCATAGAGACAGCATCACAAATAGAGAAAAATCTCAGGATATACTAAATTCACATCCTTCTGTTGATGGCCATTTCAGAAAGAAAATAATTTTCGCCATTATCATCTATGCGATTTAGTTTTGGTGCTCTTCTCTGAGAAGATCACTGAAGTCACTTTAATATCCCAGTAAAATGAAGGCTTGACAATTTTACTTCATGTTTTTTGTTTTCAACTTAAATTTTTAAAACCTGTAATCTTGCATTATCAGAGATCATAACTCTGCTAATGTTTGCTCATCATGCTTATTCAATTCCAAAGTTTGCCTTCAGTTATGGATTAACTCCCCAACAGGAAACATTTTTACAATATGAATGCATACTTTTGAACACAATGGGCTCTTTTTTCCCTTATGGCTTGAGTCACCAAGAATGAGTGCCTTTTATAATCTAGAAACCCACAACTTTGAATTAACCCTGGATCTTAAAGAGAAAATTAGCATTGCCCAGCCTCTTGGGTTAATACCCAATCAGAGGAGCAAGAATCCATTTTCAAAATATAATGCATGTGAGTGGGACCTCTAGTGGCCACACAAGTCCCTGTCTCCCTTTCTGAGCACAGCACTTCAGTACCAATACTGGACAATTACGGGAGATCTTACTTTTCTGTGGGTTGGGGGTGTCTATAGAAAGTGGAAAAGAATGATAATACATGTAGTACAGTATTATTCTATTTCATTAATGAATATTGAAATTTTATAATGATATCTGTCACATTATCACTCAATAGACACTCCTATAATGCTAGTGATGAGCCATAATTTCTACACTTTCCTTTTCTCACCTCTTCTTCATACACATATTCTCATGCAAACATGGGTTAACTATTAATCTGGCCATAGACAGATTGAATTTCTTGAAGAGAACTCACCATTCAGTATGACATTTTCAGGCATCTTGATTAGGATCAGAGATACCATGGAAGCTGTATTGATTCTCTTGGAGCCTGATGCATCTGGCAGGAAGTGAGTTCTCTAATTATGATCCAAACCATGGATCAGCAATTCACAAAAAGATTCTAAAATCAGGTGCAACTGCATTTTATTACTTTAAATTGTGGACTGCATGAAATAGAATCCAAATGAATCAGAAGTATTTTTTCAAGAATGTATAATAACTGGCACATCTTTCCTCTCTCCCCCTTCTCCACAGGTTAACCTCAGAGCCACAGATGTCAGGCTCATGCGCCAGTTGCTCGTTATCAATGACAGCATCGAGTCCTTCAAGTGGATGATTGAGGAGAAAGCCACCATTACCAGCCGCGGCAGCAGCCTCAGTGGCAGCCTGTGCAGTTTATTGGAGAGTCAAAGCACCTCCTTACGTGGCAGCTACAACAGTCTGCATGATGGCAGTGATGGGATGGATGGCATCTCTGTGGGGAGCTACCTGGACACTTTAGCAGATGACGTACCAGGCCATCAGACCCCTTCAGACTTGGACCAGTTTAGTGACAGCTCCATAATAGAGGACTCACAGGCACTGCACAAGCATCCCAAATTGGCTTCTGAGTACTACTGCTTTGGCTAATGACCCAGTTTTCTGCATGAGACTGGTGTGCAATTAACTTGTATTTATCCTTCTTCTCTGCTGCTGTATTTTTGATGTGATTTTTTTTTTTTAATGAGACAACCTTTTTTAAAGAAGCTTATTTTGAAACTGCTTGCTGGTATTTTTGTTGCTCCTAATATTTCTCATCTGGACTGATTTATTTTTCTCTGTTATACTTCTTTTTTATTTATTATAATAATTTTCTCCCTTCTTTTACAATGGCACAAACAAGCAGGGGGAATAATAAGCAATAATTATGGTTTTCTGAGCAAGGGGTCAGGGATTACAGAAAAAAAATCTTTGCTAAATTTTACAATAAACCGAAGTTCAAAAGCAATGTATTTTGTTGTTTGTGTTCTTAAATGATTAAAGATTTCATCTTCTAGAGGATATTGACTTCTATTACTGTTTTTGTGTTAGGCTGAACAAAATGCATGAGACTAAATAAGACATGGTTCTGGGCCACAGTGTCTGAGTATATAATCAACAATACTGTTAGTTATACAGTTTTACATGCCAAACATTTGGAAAGGTCCAACTATGTGCAATCTCTGTGACTACCCTTGACTTGATGCTGCACATTAGCATTTTGTCATTAATAATTCTAGTCCAAACTGTAGATTTGTGTGATAATGGTATTATTCTTCCAAATTTTAAAGAACAGTTGAGAATATATATGAAAGTGATTGAAGACAAAAATGTCTTAAATTTAATTGTATTTTGAAATTTTCCTGACATTTGCTGTATGCATCTTGCAATTCTGATAGGATGTATAACCACATTGATGCACACATACAAGTATAGAGAGATGGAGATAGATGGAGATGGAGAGAGAGAGAGAGAGAGAGAGGGAGAGGGAGAGGGAGAGGGAGAGGGAGAGGGAGAGGAGGAGGAGCTAATAGTTAGGGAGCAGAACACCTCATTAATGAAACCCAATATGCTATTCTTTCATGCTAGGATGCGTAAATAATTTGTTAGCTTTCTGAAATGTCACTTAGAAATATTATAACTCATAACTCATGACATGAGCAAATATTTAGTTTTGATGCAATGTTAGTAATCCTCTATATTTCTTTTGATTCCTAGTGTGAGAATCTAATTAAGATATCAAACTCTTTGTAATGATACACTCTTCTGCATTAATACTTTATAATACAAATTAAAAAGCATTCTTATTTATAAATACCTGTATTCAAGAAATTATTACCCACAAATGACCTTAATCGCCAGGACTGGGCCAGACTGAAGCCCGGAGTCTGGAGCTTCTTCTGGGTATACCATGCAAGTACAAGAGCTCAAGAACTTAGGCCATCTTGTGCCACTTTCCCAGGTGCATTAACGGGGATCTGGACCAGAAGTGGAGCAGCCAAGTCTCAAACTGACACCCATATGGGATCCCTATGTTGCTGGCAGAGGCTTAACCTGCTGCACCACAATGCTGGCCCCTAAATTCATTATTTATAAAATATATTATTCAATTTCCAATTAAAATCTATCAGGACCTATAATTTACACATCTCCCTTAAGTTACTTGATATAATCCTCAACACAAAAATTCCACCAAATGAGAATTTTCACCAGTCGATGTTTGAAGAAACAGAGACATAGTAAGAAGCTAACTGCTATAAATCCCACAGAAAATATAAAAACTGGGATTTTTAACTTGAGTATGTCTTACTCCTAACAATAATATTCAATAACCTCTTTGGTACCTATGATACTAAATATTAAAATACGGATGAAAAGGGGACTGTGTGCCATGATAAAACAAAAAAAGAAAATGTAACCCACTGTATTTCCTCCAATCAGTGGTCTCCATGTTTTCCCAATACTGAGCTTGCTGAGCCTACTCTTGAAATCACATGTCCAGAGTCAGGTTTTTTGTTTAAGTTTTTGAAAAATTTTATTTAAGGTATACAAGTTCCATGTATTCCTACATACAGATTCAGGAATATAGATGGTACTTTCTGCCCTACCTCCCTCCCACTCACACTGCAACCCTCTTCCTCCTCCCTCTCCTATTCCCACTCTTTACAAAGATTTAGTTTCAGTTTACTTTATACTCGTAAGGTTAACCATACACTATGTGAAGAGTTCAACAAATAGTATGAAGAAAAAAACAACACTGTTCCTCAACAGTAGAGACAAGGGCTGTAAACAGTCGTCAAATCTCAAAAATGTCAATTTCACTCCAATATATTACCTTTTAGGTACTCTATTTGTTACCCCCAGATCAGGCAAAGCATGGTATCTGTCTTTTTGGTACTGGCTTGTTCCACTAAGTATAATGAAGTCAGTTTTATGCTTACAAGTGAATCAGGAAGTGCCCACTCTTCAACCTTCCCAATTAATTGCCCCACCCCTTTCTTCATACTTTCACTATCAATCTAGTACAGATGAATTAGTTTATTGTTTTACTTGGTTTTAATCTAGAATTAAATTAAGCTATTTTTAGCACAGATAATTTACCAGAGTAAAATTCAAAAATACACACCACAATGAATCATAGAAAACATACTAAGAACCAAAACTGATGAATTAAAACAAGGTAATAAAATAAAATAAAATAAAATAAAATAAAATAAAATGTCTGCAGCATTTTCAAGGAAAATACGCTTAACAGAGAAGTGGACAGTCAATAAGAGTATATTTATGGCCGGTGCTGCGGCTCAATAGGCTAATCCTCTGCCTTGCGGCGCTGGCACACTGAGTTCTAGTCCCAGTTGGGGCACCGGATTCTGTCCCGGTTGCCCCTCTTCCAGGCCAGCTCTCTGCTGTGGCCTGGGAGTGCAGTAGAGGATGGCCCAATTGCTTGGGCACTGCACCCCATGGGAGACCAGGATAAGCACCTGGCTCCTGCCATCGGATCAGCATGGTGCGCCGGCTGCAGCGCGCCGGCCGCAGCGGCCATTGGAGGGTGAACCAACTGCAAAAGAAGACCTTTCTCTCTGTCTCTCTCTCTCTCACTGTCCACTCTGCCTGTCAAAAAAAAAAAGAGTATATTTATAAAATGAAACTTCTAACTCCTTTAAAACCCAAAGTTGCCTACGAAAATCCATGCCAATGAAAAATGGTTTCTGTTCTCAGATCACAGTCCTAGATTTTGGATTCAATAGGGTGTATTTTTTTTATATCCTCTTTTTCCAAAAGGCTTCCCCTGCTATCTCTCCACCTCATAACATCTATAAATTTTCCCTCTACAGAAAGGAAATTAGAAAAGCATAAGAATATAACATGGGAGAAAGGTGTAGTTTCACTTATGCATTGTATTTTAAGGAACCTATAATGAACATTGACAGAACATTTGAAAATTTTCTTAGCTTATGAGTTTCAGTATTTTATATTTATTCAATTTTGTAAAAGATAGCAAATATAAATTGCATGATTTAAATATACAAATGGTCTTCCAAAAGTCCATGGAAGGAACTGGCACTGTGGCATAGAAGGTTAGGCCTCCACCTGCAGTGCTGGCATCCCATATGGGCCCCAGTTCTAGTCCCAGCTACTCTGCTTCTGATCCAGCTCCCTCCTAATGCTCCTGGGAAAGCATCAGAGGATGGCCCAAGTTCTTGGGTCCCTTCATCCACGCGGAACACCCACAGGAATCTCCTTGCTCCTAGCTGCTTATCAGCCCAGCTCTACCCATTGCAGCCATCTGGGGAGTGAACCAGCAGATAGAAGATTCTCTTTCTCTGTTCTTTCACTTTTTCTCCCTTCTTCTTTCTCTGTATTTCTGCCTTTTAAATACATAAACAATTCTTTTAAAAATAAAAGATGTAAATTTAAAAAGTTCATGGAAGATATATTAGGAAAAAATGTAAAAATTTCTGAATTTTGTTGCACCAAAACAAATTTCATTCTTCTACAGAGTTTTGAAGCACCCTCCTATAAGGCAAATATGTTTTAATAGTGGCTTTTACTAAGAGTAGGGCAATGTACAAACAACATTAATTACTAACTAACATATTTATTGATTTGAAGACAATGATTGCATAGAAGTGCCTAATTTTCAACTAAAGTATCCCTCTAACTAATCTCTAAGCTAGAGCTTTTGATATTTAATCTCTGTCAACACGACAAGGAAATGAGGCAAAAAGCTAAAGCTAAAGTTCTGCCTGCACTGAGTTACGTTTTCCCAGAAAAAACCCGGAATTTTCCTATGTTATGTTAATGTCTCTCTTTTTCTGGACTTGAATGTAAGGAAATACTAATGTAAGTAATTGAGTTAAAGTACATTTTTGATGTTTGCACATAAAGGAACTCTAGATGAACAACCAATTTAGAAGCCTTACCTCAACTTTAAGGGAATGGTGGAGCTTATATTACCAGTCAGCTCCAAACTGCTTACTATAAAAATTTAAATACTTATCAATGTTAAGAAATGCAACAGACATATCTTGCTGTTCGCTGCATTATACAGACACAAATAATTTCAGTCAAGCACTTGTTTCTCCAACTCCTGCAAAACACAAGCACTTTCATGATACCAAACAAATGCTCATTGGAGGTCCCCTACTTACTGATATCTCAGCAGCCCTTGACATAGTTGATCACTACTTTTCAAAGGAATGTTTTCACTTGGCCTCCCACTCATCCTCTCCTTTCCTACTGTTTGCTTGTTCGGACTCCACTGCTGGTTTCTCTTCATTTTCCAGACCTCCAAAAGAGTACTCCTGGGCTTACCTTTTCTAAACCAGCTCCTCTGAATAATTCATCTAGTGCCACAATTTCAAAAGCTATGTGCCGGGATTTCTTACTGCATGCCTCAAGCATGAGTCTTTCCCTAAAACCAAGTGTCTTATGCTCACTTGTCCTCGTTGCAGCTCTACTTACTCTTTGATTAGCATCTCAAACTGAAAGTTTGCTGTTGATTTGATTCTTACTCAGTTTAATAAATGGTGTTTCCTTGAATTCATCAAATTCTCAGCTGAAATCCTTGAGGTATCTTTAGTTACTCCTTTCCTCTATATAACATCCAAATTCTATGACCTCTATCTTATGAATATATCTACAAGTCTACCAATGCCAAAACCCAAAGCCACCATCACTTCTCCCTGAGAGAATGGCAATAGCCCTGTCCTGTTTCCTTGTTTTATCTCTACCTTCTCAGTCATTGCTCAACATTGCAAAACAAACCTGTCAGAAGCTGGATTTTGCCAGCCTCAATTCCAAATTCTAATAGTTCTTCATCTCCCTCAGAGTCAAATCCAAATTCCTATCATGAACTACACAATCTGTCATCTTTCTCAAGGAGTTCATTTGCACAGCATGCTTCTCTGGAAGGAAGAATAATGCTCCCAATCCATACACCTAAGGCTCTCCATTTGCTAATTACCAGAACCTGTGAATATGCCACTCACATGGAAAAGGGAATTTGAAAACAAGATTAAGTTAAAGACTCTGAGATGGGATGACCCCAGTGTATCTACTGTGCCCAGTGTAAGAGTCTTTACGAGAGAGAGGCAAGAGTATTGAGGAGCAAGGGAAGAGAAGTGAAGATGCTGACAATGTTACAGTGCTGGCTGTGAGGACAAGGAGGCCACGAGCCATAGAAAACCCAGCAGGGTACAGAGTCTATTTTCTATTTCTCAACATGGATTTTATTGATTTGTGCATAAATCTTACACCACTTCTAAGTAATCACAATTATCACTGTTTAAATGTTTAATAGAACATTCTCATTAAATACCAACCAACATTCAAATATTCTCACCTACATTATGGATTATTTTGTGCCACATACTTAACCCAAGGTCTATTTGAGCCAAACCAGAGCCGGTACTGAATCTCATGTACCTATATTTGAGTGCTACTTACATTCCAAACATTGCCCAAAGTTGGCATTCCTTCAAGTCATTAATATGGTGTGCAAGGCCTGTTTGTCCAAAGTGGGAGAAAGAATTTTCAGAGGCTACATTATTTCATTCTTTACTAATGAGCAATCCTGTACCAATAGGGAAATGTATGAATTCTTGATATTTTTAGATTACACTTGGAGTAATTTACTACAATTATTTTCACATCAGCCAAATCTGCTTATAAATCAAATATAGTGCTAGCTATCAAATGTGCATTTTTCCTCTTGTGCAAAGGAGTGCTTTTGAAGAATCAGAAGATCCCTTATTCCTTTATGGCTGATGTATTCCAGCTTTTTGTTACTTGGCCTTTTACTCAAAGCATTTTTCTTTGTGGTTTCATTGGAGCTGCTATGCAAGATTGTTAGTAACAACTCTCTAGCAATCTCTGAAAAGTTTGGCCATAAAAAAATGGACTGAAGTGATTGTGTATATTCTACTAAACCTTTAAAAACTCTGTTTTTTAATTATAGTTCAGAGATTTTATGGTGTTATGTGGACATGTGGAATAATAATAACAATATTATTATTTTAAAATAATAATTTGAAAACAAGGGAAGTGAAGCCTTCTTTAGCAACTTGCACATACTGTAGCCATTGCAGAAAGTTGTTTTTTCTAAATTATATTTCAGAAAATAATTCACATTTGCACATAGAATGAATTACTCAAGGGGTTTTCATGGAAAATTAAGGAAGCAACAAAATCCATTTAAAATACAAATAATGTAGTATGAAAGATACTTAAGAAGTAAAATGACATAGTAAATTAAGGGGTGGTGTAGAATATAGTCTCTGGATTTGGTATCTATGTGCTCTACCAGTTGCTAGATGCATGAATAACTTCTCTGTGCTTCAGTTTTATCACCTGTAAAATGGGTGTAATGAAGCATACCACATGGAAAATTAATTAATACTTGGAAAGTACCCTGTGGGGAGGCACTCTGGTGAAGCAGGTAAAGCCACCACCTACAGTGCTGGCATCCCATATGAGCACTGGTTCCAGTCCTGGCTACTCCACTTCCAATCCAGCTCCCTGCTAATGCTCCTGGGAAAGCAGCAGTAGATGGCTCAAGTCCTTGAACCTTTGTATTCACTTGTACCTTGGCCCAGCCCTGGCCATTGTGGCCATCTGGGAAGTGAACCAGTGGATGGAAGACCTCTCTCTCTCTGCCTCTGCATCTCCTTCTCTGAAATTCCCCTTTACAAATAAATAAATACATATTTTTAAAAAATAAAGTCCCTGAAATACTACTTAGCATGCAGAAATCTTTAATAAATGATATTGCTATCATTGCAATAAGTGATTAAGCAAAATAATCTGATTTGTATCTTTTAATGAAGAAATTAAGACTTGCTCATTGTAGTGTAGATGATTTAATATTATATACTGTTGTCTGACCAATCCAGTAATCATTTCTGAAGAGATTTTTACTTGTCAATTTTCTCTATAGACCCTGTAAATGTTGAATATTTACATTAATAATCACCCTTGTAGCCAGTCATGGCCATGAGACAAAGTTTTGTCAAATAAGCTGTTACAGAGATTCCTGGGAAATCTTTTGCTGTCTTTGAGCTATTTATAAAAACCATTCTTGAGCTAAGACCATTCGGAGATTCTTATACCCTAATTCCTACGGAATCTGTAATTCTTGCAGGAAACGGCACTGAATGTATGATATGCATCTTAGAAGTGTTCCACAGTGCACCAATTACTTAAACTACCTACAGTTTTTTAATCTTGGTTTCACCATCTATATCTATTTGATATGGGAATGTTTTTCAAGCAAAGAATGCTTTTGCCTTTATAGTACATGCTTTAGACTAGTCAACCTTCACAATGAGGAAATGATACTAAATCCAACAACTTTTCTCTCAAATGTAGTTTCTGAAAACCAAAGTACAAAGAGAATTCAATAGACATCAAAGCTTTCTAATATATTCTTAATTTGATGTCTCAAATTTCACTCAGAGCTGAATGTTTAAAAATGGAAAAGAAATAGGTATTTAATGTGTCACTTTCTTCTCTTGGATCACTTACAGATGTAATACCAGATAAAGGGTAGCTTATTTTGATAGATTTATTATAGAGTGTAAAACAAGGCCAATACAGATAAGAGTAGTTAAAAATGCAGCTCTTCCTGATCTACTTTTTCCTTCTAAGTTTGTCAAATCAATCAGTGAGAAATTAACAGGTGACAAAATGATGCTTAGAGATGCTACTTACAGTCACATATGCCATTTATCAATGAGGGCATTTTAATTTAGCAAGTTTACTGAATAATTTGTCAAAAATCTATTATGATTCTACCTACCTGCACTTTTACTGCTATTAATAGTACGTAGGAATTTTTAAATCCTTGAGGATTTCACTGGCATTGTTCAATGTCTAAATATTTGCCAATAGTTAGGGTAAAAGTCCTCACCAAGTTGATGACTGAAAGTTCCCACTTGGGTTAATGAGAGGCATAATGCAAATATCCCCAAATTCCAGAAGACTGGGAGCCCTATGAAAACAGCTGAGATCCCATGTATTGCATTCAAAGATGGCCAGCAAGGCAGGGACTGTTAAATCTTCGAGTTCCTCAGAGAATGTACAAAGTGAGACAAATCTGATCTATTAAACTCTGTTTTGTTCTCTCTCTCTCTCTCTCTCTCTCTCTCTCTCTCATTGTCCACTCTGCCTGTCCAAAAAAAAAAAAAAAAAGCCCTCTGTTTTGAAAAGAAACAAAGATACCCCAGCAACAGTGCCATTCACATTCTATTTGATGTTTCTGTTCTGATGAGGAACACTTTTACAGGTCTTGAAGGCTCAGAGTTCAATTTTGAGGTTTTGCTCTGGAATTGGGAACAGTAAAACAATGTCTTTTTAGCACAAGATTGTATCTTAAGAGTGCTGCAAGAAAATCTGGATCACTCATGCTGGGGTCACCATGATTTGTAACTGGAATTACTTGGTTTCAAGTTAAACAATTAACTTTTAAACAAATATTGTGCTCCGTTCTTTCATTTAGTGTTGCAAATATTTCAACATTCATGTAGAGATATGTGCTTCTAGTTATGATAGCCTATCCTATCTCTTTTCTCATATTAGACTTATTTTAAAGAAATTACAAAAAAACCACATATTTTTATGTAAAGGTTTTCTTTAGCCATAATTGTCCAATATTTTCAGTATTTCAACACATTACTTTTTTTTTTTTTAGAGGCAGAGTGGACAGTTAGAGAAAGAGAGACAGAGAGAAAGGTCTTCCTTTTGCCACTGGTTCACCCTCCAACAGCCGCCGCAGCCAGCGCGCTGCGGCCAGAGCACTCCGCTGATCCAGAGGCAGGAGGCAGGAGGCAGGTGCTTCTCCTGGTCTCCCATGGGGTGCAGGGCCCAAGCACTTGGGCCGTCCTCCACTGCACTCCCGGGCCACAGCAGAGATCTGTCCTGGAAGAGGAGCAACCGGGTCTAGAATCCGGTGTGCCGGCGCCGCTAGGCGGAGGATTAGCCTATTGAGCCGCGGCGCCAGCCTCCAACACATTACTTTTAAGAGCTTCCTGTTTTAAAATTATCTCTTTAGGCTGACATTTAAACCTACAACTTCATCTGCCCAACAGTTTTGCAATGTAACAGGGTTTTTCCTTTTTAATAAGATGAGCAAAAAGACAGGAAATGTCTAAAAAAACCTAAGAGATAAACAAGAAAACAAAGCTAGTAGTAAAACCACGGCTAAAAGTTATGCAAAACCATGATTTATGCTCAACAACCAGGATTCAGAGACCAGGGAGATAATCAGAGAGAGTGAATATCAAGATACACAGTTATGAGTATGCAACCTTATTAAAGGCAATTTTAGGGGAAAAGGTTTGAGTTCAAATAAAGAAAGGTAAAATTCCATCCTCCACACAAAACAGCAGGCAGCTCTAAATACTAGCAGAGAAATGCATGGCAGGTCAAGCTAGAGAATTGACACCATCAACATTGATTGCCCCATTTTTTTCAATATGCTTTGAAAATTCTATCTGCGCAGCCATGCTTCTCCTTACTCATGTTCAAAAATGCTTTTGTCTCTGGTCTCATTTCTAGCCATCCAAACTCATTCACCTCTGAAGATCTACCTTCTTGAGGCATTGGATTTTTATGTCAACTTGTAGTTTCATTGATCTTAAGTACCACAAACTTTGGTAATTAGGAATTTAATGTGTGTGTATGTGATGTCATAAACAACTTGAAGTTGAGATCATAAATTTTTAGCTCTTTGTTACCTGTACTATTATGCATTTCATCATATTCATCCTCAGTCATCAGCTATTTTATATAATTAAATTAATATAATGCATTTTAAAGCATCCACATAAAACAGAAAATCTTCTGCCATTGAAATAAGTAGAACAAAGTATTCATTTAATAATATTATTATGTAATTATCAGTATTATTTAAATTATGAAACGAATATAGCTATTACTAAAATTTTTAAATGTATGATAAAAATATCAGAACAGAAATAAAAGAAGTCAAAGAAAAAAACATTGAGAAGTTATACAATATTGTGGGTAAAAATACCAGTTGCTAAATTAAAAATTTTAAGTTGATAATGGTATTAATAAAATGAATGAATAGATATTTTTAAAAATCTAGTTTTGTTCTGTCATACTCATTTAAAATACATGACAGATCTCATTCACAATAAGAAAAACTACATAAAGATATTTAACAGTGGCCGGCACCATGGCTCAATAGGCTAATCCTCCACCTTGCAGCGCTGGCACACTGGGTTCTAGTCCCGGTAGGGGCACCGGATTCTGTCCCGGTTGTTCTTCCAGTCCAGCTCTCTGCTGTGGCCCCAGAGTGTAGTGGAGGATGGCCAAGGTCCTTGGGCCCTGCACCCACACGGGAGACCAGGAAGCAGCACCTGGCTCCTGGCTTTGGATCTGTGCAGCATGCCAGCAGTAGTGGCTACTTGGGGCATGAACCAACGGAAAAAGGAAGACCTTTCTCTCTGTCTCTTTCTGTCTCTCACTGTCCACTCTGCCTGTCAAAAAAAAAAAAAGATATTTAACAGTTTTAATGAGAAAAGAATTTGTCCTACCTGAAAAAAATATAAACTTTTCAAAAATATATAAAATTTGAAAATATGAAAAGCTATTATAAATATATGTGTGTATATGTATTTCTCATTAGCTAATGTTTAATGAAGCTGAATAAGGGTGTAAAATAGATTGTTATAGAAGGAAAAAGCTAACAAAAAGAATACATTTTGAATTTTAGTTAGCTGGAAGACAGCAAAAATATGAAGGCATCCATTGATCAAAGCAAGAATAAAAGAAAAAATTCTCTATCAGGTAATAAATCCTTTTAGAGTTATAAATATTAAGACAATATGTTTCTGGTACAAAAATATCTGCTGGAATAGCATCAGTAAAATTACACTTAATGATTTAATACTTCTAAAAATAAGCACCCAAAATTGGGGAAAGAGTTTATTTAATTTATGACATTGAGATAACATGTTAGGAATTTGAAGACAAAAATCTTTTCAGATGTACAACTCACTATAAACAAAACTAAATCCCATGTGTATCAGAGTGTTCATTTTAAAAATAACTATAAAAGAACTAGAGAACAACACATACTTAAGTTTAAAATATATTGGAATAAAAATCAGATTCCAAAATAAGTAAAAATTTTATTCAGAAAAGTTAATACTGTGAAATTTAAAAGAAAAAAAATGATGGGATTGGGAAAAATAATTGAAGAAAATGAAATAATATAAATAACACAACAGGAGAGAAAATTACCAATGCATTTTTTTATATAAATGAATAGAAGACATAAAAAATTTTTAAAGAGTTCAATTAAAAAAGTGATCTTGGCAGAGGTGTGGGGATAGGTGGGAAGTGGAGTGTTTAGGGCAGTGGTTAAGATGTAACTAGGGACCCCTGCATCCCAAATCAGATTCGAGTTCTGGCTCTATTGCTGATTTCAGCTTCCATCTAATGTGAACCCTGGTCTATAGCAGCAATGATTTAAGTATTTAGGTCCCTGCCACCCATGTGAGAGGTCCTGACTGAGCTTATGTGTCTGAGATTCAGCCTGGCTAATGCCTGCTGTTGTAGGATTCTGGGGAGTTAATCATCTGTTTCAGTCATATGCATATGGGCATCTTAAACGATTTTGTGGAAAATGTTTATTATGAAAAAATATGCATGGTTTCAAAAAAGCTTTGCTCCAAAATTAGCATATAGTCTGATTTCCATGAACTTTTTGAAGTACCCTTGTATTATTTTTTTTTAAAGATTTATTTATTTGAAAATCAGAATTACAGAGAGAGAGAAGGAGAGACAGGGAGATCTTTTGTCTGCTGGTTCACTCCCCAAATGGCCACAATGGTCAGGGCTGGGCCCTGCCAAAGCCAAGAGGCAGGAGATTCATCTGGGTCTCCCACACATGTTGCAAAGTCCCAGAAACGTGGACCATCCTCCACAGCTTTCCCAGGGATCACTCTCTAAATAGCCACAATCATCAGGACTGGGCCAGGTTGAATTCCAGGAGCCAGGAATTCCATCTCAGTCTCCCATGTTGGTTTCAGGGGCCCAATTACTTGGGCCATCTTCTGTTGCTTTCTCAGGTGCATTTGTGGGGAACTGTCGGAAACTGAAGAGGAACAGCTGGAACTCTGACCAGCACTCCAGTATGGCATGCCAACATCACAGGTGGCAGTTTAATGGGCTGTCTCAATGCCAGCCTCTCTTTCTGGCTCTAAATGCCATCTGTTGCTAGCTTTATCATTGGTCCCTGTATAGAGATGCGTATCTTTAGTCCTATGTCATTTTCACATACCTTTCATTTTTAAAGACTGGATTTGGTAGATTAATTTTTAGATAGCTCGTTATTTGGAAATGTCAAATTTACCTATCAGTGTGAGAGTATTATGCTCTTAGGAAGTTCTTCAGATACATAGTTAATTCCATTGGGTTAAAATCCAAAGACTTTGAGCTCTATGATCATCTACAAATGTGTTTTCTCGTGCATCAGATTGAAAATTCAACTTCCAGAGCTGTGTGAGGAATAAATCAACAGCGTGATTAAACTGAAAAATCCTCCACAAAAGTTAGAAAACATGCTTTCCTCTTGATTTATGACACGATTCTGCAGAAGGCAGCTCTCCAGGGAAGTTTCTACCAATTATTTATTACTGTTTGGTGATTGTGATGTTTATTAATGATTCATCTGAAAGCTTTTCAAGTGAAATATTCTATAAATCCAGAACATCTTAAAAATGCCATAGTTCCAGAAAAGCTAGATGAGATAATCACCTATTATTGAAACTAAGACTGCTGTTTTAGTTTCAAGATCTATGTTTGCTACTAAAGGCTATCTGATCTCTACATATGAAAAAGACTTGAAAAAAGAAAAAAAAAGCTACTCAAAAGCTATTAGCTCTGAGAATGATTGAATTTCTTTAATCTAGGACTGAATAAATTGTAGATCATCAGAAAGTATACATTATATGACTAATATGAGAAAAAAATTCCACTAACACATCATTTTCCAGAATGTCTTTCAATGTTGTTTGGTTAGTTTCAAGTCAAGTTTGTAATTTGATTTGTGTAACTTGATTTTGGAATAATGCTTTTTATTTCTCAGACTTGCACAATGACTTTTTGATGTGTGTGTTATTCATGTGTGGTTCTGCTTGGTTTCATAATTGAAACCTGAGTAAAATGGCTTTTATTGAAAATGTATTCATTTGAAACTGCCCATGTCCACATGCACATGGGTGCTTGCTCTGTTCTCTGCTTAGTTTGCCAAGTTAACTACCACTTTGGTTTTGTTATTTAGACTTGAAGTTAATCTGAATTTAATTCTCACAAAATAAACAAAACCTTCATTTTAACACGGACTTCAGTAGGATCCCTTGCATTTCTGAAGAGAAAGATGTTTATACACAGATAAAAAGGAGCTGTAGGAGGCTAATCTATGTGTGGTTTCATGAATTACAAATGCTGTACTATTATAAATTTTGGACACAACATAGGAGGTGGGACTCATGTGTTCTGGATCCAGGTTTATATGTTAGAAGAATGGTGAGCCATCATGTGAGGGAGAGGACATTTTCATGAAGATTCTTCTCATCATTCAGGTGGTTATTCACTCAACAAACATTTTATGATGTGCTCAAACTGAGAAGAGTGCTACAATGGAGTTGAAATGTAGAAGAAAAGTCTGAATCCATTTTTTTAAAAAAAGCATTATTTATTTAATCTATTTGAAAGGGGGTGCAGCAGAGGGGTGAGGGGGAGAAGAGAGACAGAGAGACAGAGAGAGAGAGAGAGAGAGAGAGGAATTTTCTATCCACTGAGTCACTCTCCAAATGTCCACAACACCCAGAGCTGGATCAGATCAAAACCAGCAGCCAGGATCTCCATCAGAGCGTCCCACATGGGGAGCAGGAGCACAAGCACTTGAGCCACACTCTGCTCCTTTCAGAATGCGTTAGCAGGAAGCTGGATCAGAAGCAGAGGAGGGGCCGATGCTGTGGCTTCACGGGACGCAGTGCTGGCATCCCATATGGGCACGGGTTCGATTCCTGGCTGCTCCACTTCCAATCCAGCTTTCTGCTATGGCCTGGGAAATCAGTAGAGGACGGCCCAAGTCCTTGTGCCCCTTCACCTATGTGGAAGACCGGGAAGAAGCTCCTGGCTCCTTGCTTCAGAACTGCACAGCACCTGCGCGATGCGGCCAATTGGGGAGTGAACCAGCGGATGGAAGACCTCTCTCTTACTGGCGCTCCTTCTCTCTCTGTAAATCTGACTTTCAAATAAAATAAATAATTCTTTAAAAGGGGGGCAGCTCTGTGGCACAGTGGGTTAAAGCCCCAGCCTGCATTGCTGGCATACTATATGGGCGCTGGTTCAAGTCCTGACAGCACCTCTTCTGATCCAGCCCTCTGCTATGGCCTGGGAAAGCAGCAGAAAATGGCCCAAGCCCTTGGGCCCTGCACCCACATGGGAGACCTGGAAGAAGCTCCTGGCTCCTGGCTTTGGATTGGCTCAGCTCTGGCTGTTGTTGTCATTTGGGGAGTGAACCAGCAGAATAGAGGACCTCTCTCTGACTCTACCTCTCTCTGTAACTCTTTCAAATAAATAAAATAATTATTTTTTTAAAAAAGAAGCAGAGGAGCCAAGACTCAAACCAGCATTGGTAAATGAGATGTGGGCATTTCAAGCAGCAATTCAACCCACGGTGCACAAGACACTCGTCTGAGTTCAAGTTTCAATAGTCTGTAGTCATATACATAAATACGATGTTAAAAAATAAGTGCTGTAATGACAGTGGCAAAAATTGCAATAATTTTTTTTTGTAAAAACAGGTATTGGTATTTCTAAATTCCAAAGAGTAAACACAGCTTTATTGTATGTTTACTGTTTTCCTGTCTTCTTTATTAATTTTTTTTCCTCTCTATGGGAGAACCTTCAGAATTGCTGCGCACAGAGAAAAACTGAATAGGTATGAGATTAAGATCCAAGTACCTGAGAACAACAATAATTGGTGAGAAGGTTTAAGGATTGAAGTCGATGACATACTAAAAGATCTAGAAATAAAACAGAGAAATAAAACAACAAATATAGCAATAAAACAGAAATGTAGAGAAAAAATGATGAACTAGTTATAAAGAGTGACTTGTTAAAAAAATGAAAATCCAAATCAACCATTATGCTATGTGGTTGGGTTAGACGTGGTGGTGCCTTTTCTGTGACACCAGAGATGTTTCAGAGGAAAGGAACCGGCTGTGCAATATTTTGGAGATATGTCTGTGTGTTTTTCCAGCTGCATCCACATTTAAGATTGAACTTAAGGTTAACTGATTAGACAGCTTACATTTGCAGTGGGTTAGGCCACAGCTTTTGACTTCAGGGAATCCCATGTAAAAGTGCCTTTTAGAGTCCTGGCTGCTCCAAGTCCAATCCAGCTCCCTGCTAATGAGCCTGGAAAGGCAGCAGATGATGACCCAAATATTTGGATCCTTTCCACGCATGTGGGAGATCATGATGGAGTTCCTGGCTTCTGGGCTTCTATCTGGCTCAAACCTGGATGTTGCAGCCCATTTCGGGAGTGAATCAGAAGATGGAAAATCAGGCCAGCACCGCGGCTCAACAGGCTAATCCTCCACCTAGTGGCGCCGGCACACTTGGTCGGGGCGCCAGATTCTGTCCCGGTTGCCCCTATTCCAGGCCAGCTCTCTGCCATGGCCAGGGAGTGCAGTGGAGGATGGCCCAAGTCTTGGGCCCTGCACCCCATGGGAGACCAGGAGAAGCACCTGGCTCCTGCCATCGGATCAGCGCGGTGTGCCGGCTGCAGCGCACCGGCCACGGCGGCCATTGGAGGGTGAACCAATTGCAAAGGAAGACCTTTCTCTCTGTCTCTCTCTGTCACTGTCCACTCTGCCTGTCAAGAAAGAAAGAAAGAAAGAAAGAAAGAAAGAAAGAAAGAAAGAAAGAAAGAAAGAAAGAAAGAAAGAAAGAAAGAAAGAAAGAAAGAAAGAAAGGAAAGAAAATCTCAGACTGCTTTCTCTTTCTCTCTCTCTCTCTCTCTCTCTCTCTCTCTCTCTCTCTCTCTCTCTTTCTCTCTCTCTCTCTCCCATTCTGCCTTTCAAATAAATCTTTAAAATAAGAAAAGGTCAACTGAATGGTTCAAGGTGGCCCACAGGTACCTTTGATTGAAAGCTTTGTTTGAAGTATTGTGGAGGAAAGAGGAAAAACTTGATTATTCTGTAAATGAAGATTAGGGTGAGGGACAGACTTCACAATTGAGTCTATGACTGAGAACTTAAAAATGTCAAGAAAAGGGAATAATACAGGTAAAAGCTAGCTGAAGTTTCCAACAACAACAACAAAAAGATAGAATTGGAGATAGCAGGTTTTACAGGTCTAAGGATGGGATGCAACACAAAGTGAACAGCATCCCTTAAACGTCAGTATCCACAAACACAGAACCAGTGAATTATATATAATCAAGCATCTCTGTATACTATGTTTTTTGAAAATCCCAAGGTATAGAAGAGCAAGCTAAGGTCCATGAAAGTGCAATCACCAGAACCCAGACAAGGGTATTTCGTAGAAATAATCCATGTTTCTGCAAGTAGAGGAAGGGGGAGGATTGTAAAGAAAAAGGAAAAACCAGTTAAGCTGCTCGAGCCAAAGATAATACGTGAACCTTGTTGGAGTTAACTTTTAAAACAAAATGGCTGAGAAGAAAAATAGCTTTCTTTGAGGCAATCCAGAAAATCTGAATGAACCTGGTATCAGATAATATTAAAAATTAAAAATCGGCTCTAGGCATTTAGCCTAATAGTGAAGATGCCTGCATCCCACATCAGAATGTCTGGCTTCAGTTCTGAGCTCTGGCTGTAACACCAGTTTTCTACTTATGCAGCCAGCTCAAAGATTGGGTTCAACTGAGTGGGTCCCTGCCGTCCTTGCAGGAGGTGTGAATTGCCTCCCCAGTCTCTAAATTTGGTCATGCACTTTGCAAGTATTTGGGTAGTGAATCAGCAGATTAACATTTGTTTCTCTCTCTGTCCCCTCTCATCATCTCTCAAAAGTAATATTATTAATTATAAATACAGATACATTTTAAAAACTTTTTATTAGGGATTCATGGCAGCAATTTACTTTAAAATATCTCATTTAAAATAGAGAAACTAGAACATATATTGAAAAAAGAAACTAACCAATATTTTTTAATTGATAAAGTGGTACACAGATGCCCACTGTCTATTTCCCCTTGTGTGTAGTCTTAAAATTTTAATACTAAGGCCGGCGCCGTGGCTCAACAGGCTAATCCTCCGCCTTGTGGCGCCTGCATACCGGGTTCTAGTCCCAGTCGGGGTGCCAGATTCTGTCCCAGTTGCCCCTCTTCCAGGCCAGTCTCTGCTGCGGCCCAGGAGTGCAGTGGAGGATGGCCCAGGTGCTTGGGCCCTGCACCCCATGGGAGACCAGGAAAAAGCACCTGGCACCTGGCTCCTGCCATCGGATGAGCGCGATGCACCGGCCGCAGCGCGCTGTCCGCGGCAGCCATTGGAGGGTGAACCAACGACAAAAGGAAGACCTTTCTCTCCGTCTCTCTCTCTCTCACTGTCCACTCTGCCTGTCAAATAAATAAATCTTAAAAAAAAAATTTAATGCTAAAAACTGAAATAAAGATAATGGAGTTATAAGTTTCCGTGCTCTGTTTTTGCTTTCTGAAAACACAGTTCTGGAGCTTCCATTTTTCTTATATTCCTATTTCCCTGCTGTTTTCTACTTTTTAGCTCACTGTGGACAAATCATCCTTTACATTCTGAATATAAGATGAATTAGTGCTGTGAAATTCCTGTTTGATACTTCCAACATCTGGGTTATCTCCGAGTTTGCTTTCATTTTCGGTCTCTTCTCTTCATAGTGGGTAATATCTTCTATTTATCTGTGAAGTTAGTTCGGATTTGATGCTGACACCTGCCAATGTTACATTGTAGAGATTCTAGACTCTGTCATATTAACCTGAAGAATGCTATTTTATCAGTTTTAGCAGACAATTAATATGGTCATACTCAAAAGTAAACTTTCTCATTGAGCTGCTCAAACATCATTTCAGTCCTTTATCCTTAGTGGGATTTTGGCCTGTGTTTGTTCCAGTGTTGCAAACAATGTTTTGCACAGTATTTGGGACTCCTCTTTTCTGACTCTTTCCTAGAATTCCCACTACTTTTTAGTGACTGTAAATACCTTAAACTCTATGCAATGATATTTTGGTCCTCCAAGACTACATAGATCTTAAGAGTTTCAGTCACTTCATGAAAGATCAACTGTAGTATGTTTTTGGTCTAATTGTCGTAAAACAGCAAAATTATATGAGATCACTCTTTTTCCAGTTGTCAACTCATCTCTAAAATCGGTCTGTTTTTATTTATTCTCCAGTGCTTCACATAATTCTAAATGTTTGTATATCAAATTAATTATCATTCATGGGAGATAGAGGGTTGAGTTTGGTATTTACTCAGCTTATTTGATTTACTCAGCTTATTTCACATAGACACATACAGACGTATAACATATACACAACTAGTTACTTAAGCCTGAAAAAAATCAAATAATGGAAACATAAGAATATCAAAAGGTGTAAGAATAAACACTAGAAGGTAGGAGAACGATGAAAAGCTCAAATGGTGCTGAAGATGGACAAAAAAGAAAAAAAATACACAAACATTCTCATGTGTTGCACATATTATATTTGTGCTAAATTAGCATACAATCAATATTCTAGCATTACTGATAAAGTTATGGGTAAACACACAGGGATATTTTAGGGTGGTTGAGGATAAATTTAGTAAAATGGGTTAGTATCAGATTATGATGAGTTTCATGTGTCAGGCAGATATTTGAACTTTCTCCAATACAGAGAGAAGCAAAGGAGTCCAACAGACAATAGGAAAGGATATTCATATAACAAGCAGAATTCATTGGGAGAAGACTTGCAGAAGCCAAGAAAATTATGTAATATTTCATATATTATGAAATAATAGAGTTAAATTTGTGTCCAAATGTAAATTAATAAGTTTTTGTAGACAATCCAAGAGTTATTGCTTCATTTTTCATGCTTTCTGTTTAGTGAAGTTTTTTTAAGGCAAACAAAGAAAAACAAGAAACATACCTCATATCCCAGATATATTGGAACTATTTATCAATGGTCATTCTGAGAATAAATTGCCATGTCTTAGGAAGAAAGTTTGCCCATTTTAAAAATAAAACTAAATATTAATAAGATATTACAAGTATGATTTTAAGATAATTTGTAGTTTGCTATAGCAACAGTGTACTGAAAACATTATCCCATAAAACAAATAGGCATTCCACAAATAGCAAAGGAAAAAAAAAGTGAGATTTTTTTTATATAAAGCTTTTATTTAAAGAATATAAATTTCCAAAGTACAGCTTATGGATTACAATGGCTCCCCCCTCCACAACTTCCCTCCCACCCTCTACCCTCCCCTTTCCCGCTCCCTCTCCCCTTGCATTCACATCAAGATTTATTTTCAATTCTCTTTATACACAGAAGATCAGTTTAGTACATATTACGTAAAGATTTCAACAGTTTGCCCTCACATAGAGACACAAAGTGAAAATACTGTTGGAGTACTAGTTATAGTGTTAATTCACAATGTACAGCACATTAAGGACAGAGATCCTACATGATTTTTTTTTTAAAGAATTGATTAATTATCTATGCAATTTCCAATTTAACACCAAGATTTTTTAATCATTTGCAATTATCTTTATATACAGAAGATCGATTCAGTATATACTATGTAAAGATTTCATCAGTTTGCACCCACACAGAAACACAAAGTGTAAAAATACTGTTTCAGTACTAGTAATAGCATTACTTCACATTGGACAACACATTAAGGACAGATCCCTCATGAGATTAACATTGCCCTTGCTAAGCTTTCTTTAAAATAAGCATCCAGCTCCCTACTTCCCATCCAGCTCCCTTTTAATGTTCCTGAGAAAACAGAGGAAGATGGCCCAAGTCCTTGGACCATTGCACGCACATGGGAGACCAGGGAGAAGTTACCGGCTTCAGACAGGCCCAGCTTCAGCCATTGTGGCCATTTGAGGAATGAATCAGCAGATGGAAGACCAACCTCTGCCTCTGTCTCTGCCTCCACCTGTACTTCTCTGTAGTTCTACCTTTCAAATAAATCTTTTTTTTAACAAAAGGAACAGAATATTGGGGGGGGGGCATGGATAGGCCTGCCATGGGACCCCCCATGCTGGGCTTGGCTTATAGCAGTAATGCGGATGTAGCAGCTGATTGAAGTTTCCATCTAGCTGAGGATTGTGGAAAACAACAAGATGGCGCTGATGCCCTGCCTGCTGCGTGACTCCACAGCTGAGCATGATCAAGTGGCGGATTGGAGAACTCTGTGCATGGACTGTGATTGAATGACTATGATCCGAGTCACGGCACCACTTGTCAGCTCCTTCGGCCGCAAAAGGAACGACACTGCTCGCAGTTAATTGGTCTTCAGAAGACTTTTACTTAGGAGGAGTAGGAAAAAGAGTGGAGGAGCGGGAGAAGGGGGAGAGATGGCGTGCACGTTCCTTAAGGGGGAAAGCTGGCGTGCCCCGCTCCTTCTCCCGTGGTCTGCTTATATACCGAACTCAACCAATCACAGTCATTCAATCACAGTCCATGCACAGAGTTCTCCAATCCGCCACTTGATCATGCTCAGCTGTGGAGTCATGCAGCAGGCAGGGTATCAGTGCCATCTTGTTGTTTTCCACGATCCTCAGCTAGATGGAAACTTCAATCAGCTGCTACATCCGCATTACTGCTATAAGCCAAGCCCAGCATGGGGGGGTCCCATGGCAGGCCTATCCATGGGTCCCCACAGAATATGTTATCTGGAGGACATAATGAAAATTAACATATAATATCTAAGACTTGGTACAACTTATATTGCAACCAACACTTTTTGTACTCGCTCCAACTATATGTATAGCATGGATCAGTTTTAAGTCCTATCACCTATAAATAAGATTATAGTAATAATGTTAATTATTGCCATTATTGAACAATAACTATATACTAGAAACCAAGTAAAATGTATCATATTTATTTTATTTAATTTTCTTCTGGATGTTAGATCTTATAGCATTTTATAGATGAAGGA
Organism: Sylvilagus floridanus; assembly: GCA_949820135.1. Lineage (NCBI taxonomy): Eukaryota > Metazoa > Chordata > Mammalia > Lagomorpha > Leporidae > Sylvilagus > Sylvilagus floridanus. The sequence goes on from OX463243.1 coordinate 39,991,946, forward strand.
ATTATCACAGAGAAATCAGTATATTCATATTCAATCAAGATGAGACAGCCAGTAGGCAACAGACCTAGGAGTAAATATCAGCTCAGTTTAGAATGAAAGCCTTTCATAAATTTATATTATACATTATGTGTTGTGCTGTTGTCCAACATACCATAACATTTCAAAAAGTTCATGGCAAAATGGAATTAAAATATTTTAGGAAAAAATTGAATTTATGCATACTTTTTCATAATACATGTTTTCTATGAAATTTGCAAATTTCTCTCATGTACTATAATTCTAATAGTGTCTACACCATAAGCTAGAATTGAACATCACTAGTATAAATGTGCCATCCAAGTTGTAGGTCTATTATTGCCATACAAAGCCCACATTGTCTTCAACCGTCCATCCTCCATCCTGCTATTTTGTTAGCTGAATGATGCACAATTCCTCTTTCTATCAGGGCTATTAAACTGAGTCAGATAAAACTGCTTCATGCATGGGTTGGGTACTAAGAAATGACTGTTTAAATAACTATATGACAAAAATTATATATTCGGGGGGCTGGCGCCATGGCTCACTTGGCTAATCCTCCACCTGCAGCGCTGGCACCCCATATGGGCACCGGGTTCTAGTCCCAGCTGCTCCTCTTCCAGTCCAGCTCTCTGCTGTGGCCCAGGAAGGCAGTGGAGGATGGCTCAAGTGCTTGAGCCCCTGCACCCACATGGGAGACCTGGAGGAAGCACCTGGCTCCTGGCTTCGGATCGGAGCAGCACCGGCCATAGCGGCTATTTGGGGGGTGAACCAATGGAAGGAAGACCTTTCTCTCTGTCTCTCTGTCTCTCACTGTCTAACTCTATCTGTCAGAGAAAGAAAGAAAGAAAGAAAGAAAGAAAGAAAGAAAGAAAGAAAGAAAGAAAGAAAGAAAGAAAGAAAGAAAGAATCATATATTCTTCAAAGTCAGCATTATGAAGAAAGCGGTGTTACACCTAGTTTCTGTTTTATGAATGCTGGGTGGGATAGGTGTTACAGTACAGTAGATTAAGCCTCCATTTGTGACGCTGGTATCCTATATCGAGTGCCAGTTTGAGTCCTGGCTACTCCACTTCAGATCCAGCTCTCTGCTAATGCATGGGAAAATCAGCCAGTGACAGCCCAAGTAAATGGATCCCTGCCACCCACATGGGAGACCTAGATGGAGTTCGGGCTCTTAGCCTCAGTCTCACCCAGACCTGGTTACTGTAGCTATGTGGGGAGTGAACCAGTGATAGAAACTGTCTATCTGTCTATCTTTCACTGTTGCTCTGCCTTCAGATAACTATTTTTTTTTTTTTTTGACAGGCAGAGTGGACAGTGAGAGAGAGAGACAGAGAGAAAGGTCTTCCTTTGCTGTTGGTTCACCCTCCAATGGCTGTCGTGGCTGGCGCGCTGTGGCCGGTGCACCGCGCTGATCAGATGGCAGGAGCCAGGTTCTGCTCCTGGTCTCCCATGGGGTGCAGGGCCCAAGACTTGGGCCATCCTCCACTACACTCCCTGGCCACAGCAGAGAGCTGGCCTGGAAGAGGGGCAACCAGGACAGAATCTGGTGCCCCAACCGGGACTAGAACTTGGTGTGCCGGCGCCGCTAGGCGGAGGATTAGTCTATTGAGCCACGGCACCGGCCTAAATAACTAATTTTTTTAAAAAAGAAGAAAATGCATACTGTATATAATTATGAAATCAGGCTACTTAATATTTCCATCTCCTTAAATCTACAAGAATTGGCTAACACACAACTGTTCTTTTTTTTTTTTTTTTTGGCTATGTTATGATATTTCAAACCATTCGAAAAATGAGTGCTGATTAAATCAGAATGATTGCTTCCCTCTCACTGTCATTACTTTATGTTTGGAGACTTCAAGCTTCTCTTTCTAGTTCATAAAATATGCAACAGGTTTTTCTGAACTATAGTCACCTCCATGTCCTGTAGAACACAAAAGGCCATTCCTTCCTGTATTTTGGTACCCATTATGCAACCTCACTTTATTCTCTTTTTCCTGACCATTCTCAGTCTCTAATAACCACTAGTCTACATACAGATTGGTTTTTTCAGCTTCTATATATGAGAATAAATATGTATTTGTCTTTCTGTATGTGACTTATTCCACTTCATGAAATATTCTCTAAGTCCATCCATTTTGTGAAAAATTAAAAGCTATCATTATTTTATGGCTGTACAGTATTCCATCATACTAAAATTAAAATTATACAGATGATTTTCATGCTTGCTGCACAGGGATGAAACCCAATTTCGTGATGTGTTCCAACTTGCCTTTGAAACTACCTAGCAAAATAATTTCCGATAATGTACTTTTCAGAAGTCCCACTTTATATTATCTTCCTTATTTGAGATTTTTCTACTATTTCATTCACTAAAATTATTTCTTTAAAATTCTCTCAAGATGTATGTTTTAATTCTGTGACTATAATTTTAGTAGCTACTTGGAAATCTGCTAAATATAGTGTTTGTTCTTACTCTAGATCATTTTCTATTCACTGCTTCTTAATTTTCCCAAATTTGAGCCAGTTTCCTGTTTCTTTGCCGACTAATTTTAGTAGAAAATTAGATATCATAGATAAGACTTTGTAGCAACTATGAATTCCCTTGAATTCTTTTCTTCTAATAGGTGATTAAGTGGCCTAGATTCAAGCTGCAAACTGTATTTTTCTGTGGTATATGGAACTGATATATCTGCTTCAATTTCTGGTTTTATTTTATTTTTAACTTCCTGGTGCCTCCTCTGGGTTTGCGTATTTTATCATTCAGTCAAGGATTTGGACTGGTTATACTGGATCTAGGGCCTAACCTTCTTTATGGATCATTTTATAGGAAATCTCCCCTATAATTTTGGCTTCTATTATGCTTATGGAAATAAGTCAGATCCAAAAAGATAAATATCATAGGTTTTCTCAGATCAGTGGTAGCTAATCTATATAGCACAAAAAATTGATGTATATGAATGGAGTTGACATCTTGTGATTTGATTATTGTCTGTAGCTCTTGGCTATATTCCTAGGGACAGTAGTTTTCTGTTTTTTACTTTTTAAACTCTTTATTCAGTGGAGCATTAAGCCTGTGATAACAAAGAAAATTGAAAATATTTGATCACAAAAATCAAAAGAAAGAAAGGAAGCAGGAGGGTGGGGAGTATCACATTCTTAAAATTATATCTATGAAATCTGTTTTCTTTATATTAATATAAACCAACTAAATAAAATATTTTCATATCCCCTAAAAGATTTATTTATTTATTTGAAAGACAGAGTGATAGAGAGGGAGAGGAGGAGGGGGCCAGTGCTGCAGCTCAATAGGCTAATCCTCCACCTGCGGCGCCAGCACACCAGGTTCTAGTCCCAGTGGGGGCGCCTGATTTTGTCCTGGTTGCTCCTCTTCCTGTCCAGCTCTCTGCTGTGGCCCGGGAGTGCAGTGGAGGATGGCCCAAGTGCTTGGGCCCTGCACCTGCATGGGAGACCAGGAGCAGAACCTGGCTCCTGGCTTCAGATCAGCACGCCTGCCACAGTGGTCACTGGGGGGTGAACCAACGGAAAAAGGAAGACCTTTCTCTCTGTCTCTCTCACTATCCACTCTGTCTGTCTAAATAAATAAATAAATAATTTTTTTTAAAAAAGGAGAGGAGGAGGGAGAGGAAGAGAGAGAGAGAGAGAGAGAGAAAAGGGCATTTGTTGGTTAAAGCAAGAAACTCCCCTCAGATCTCTCATAATCATGGCAGTAACCCAAGTAGTTGGATCATCACCTGCTGCCTTCCAGGTGAATCAGAATTTTAGAGTAGTTGGAACTCAGACTGGCGCTCTGATATAGGATGTGGGGTCCCAACTGACGGCTTAACCTTCTGTACAACGATGCCCCATCCCTATGAGTCAGCCTTGGTCTCTCTTCTTTGACATCTCAAATTAGCATAGCTTCAACTTTCTGCCACTTCACCTGCACTTGGTTTTGAGAATCTTCTCAAATGAGTAGAAAACAAAAACAAAAGAAGAGAAAGTCTCATTTGGTACAGCAAACTCTTCCAAAGTTATATTCCCCTTTGATTCCTATCTTATGTTTTAAGTATCCTTGATTATTCCCTTAAAATGAATGAATAATTATTTAGAGATTTACACAGAAATTATATTCCAATTTGGTGTTATATTCCAAGCTGGTAAAGCCATCGCCTGCAGTGCTGGCATCCCATATGGGTGCTGGTTCGAGTCGCGGCTGCTCCACTTCTGATCCAGCTCTCTGCTAAGGCCTGGGAAAGCAGTAGAAGATGGCCCATGTCCTTGGGCCCCTGAATTCATGTGGGAGACCCTGAAGAAGCTCCTTAGTTCCTGGCTTTGGATCTGAGAAGCTCCAGCCATTAGAGCCATCCAGGGATGGAAGGCCATTCCAGCAGATGGAAGATCTCTCTCTGTCTCTCTTTCTCTCTCCCTCCTTCCCTCCCTCTCTCTGCCTCTGCCTTTCTATAACTCTGCCTTTCAAATAAATAAATAAATCTTTAAAAACATAAATGATAGAAAATTAAATATAGATTATGTAGCTGCACTATTATAAAGTGGGAAATTATTTGTTTCTCAGTGAAGAAATTGACACAGAGAAAGATTAAGAACCATGGCCTTAACAATACACAGACTAGCTAGCATTTATTTCAGGGGAAGAGAGAGAGAGAAAAAGAGAGAGAGAGAGAGACCCTGCTAGTTCACTCTATAAATGTCTGCAATGGCCAGGGTTAGAGTAGGCTAAAGCTAGGAACCAGAAATGTAATCCAGGTTTCCCCCATGGGTGGCAGGGATGCAACTCTCTGAGCCATTATCTGATGCCTCCAAGGTTCTTCATTAGTGAGAAGCTGAAATTGAGACTTAAGCCACAAATTGAACCCACGCATCCAAATTAGTGTCTTCATTACTAGGCCAAATGCCTGTCCCTTGAAGTAGCTTTCATCTTAGTTATTCCTTTATAGATAATTTAAGTTTCTTAAAAACAATTTTAATTGACCAATTTTAATAAAAGCATAAATCAAAGGGGAAAAAGCATAATTATTCCTAAGGTACAATCTCTTCTTATTTCTGATTATATGAATGTCAGAACATGTATAATTTTATTTATCTCATTCCCAATTATGAGTATGGAAAAAACCCACAAATGTTTTGATTATGAATCCCAATCTTCTCCCTTGTTCCAGAAAAGGTTCTACATATTAAGTTGCATGAGCTTCCTTTGAGTACATCATGATATAGTGGTAATGAAATTAACCTATGCCAGCTGACTTCTGGCCTTGAATGTGTCATTCTTATTCTAATTCACCAGAATGCAGCAGTGCATATTTAGTGTTTCTCTTAAAGATTATTAATTAAAGTTCATTTTAGTCTCCCAAAAGATTGTTCCATTTCATTCTTTTTTAAAGATTTATTTATTTGTCTGAAAGGTAGATTTACAGAGAGAGAGAGAGAGTGAATCTTCCTTCCACTGGTTCACTCCCTGCGACAGCCAGTGTTTGGCCAATCCAAAGCCAGGAGCCAGGAGTTTCTTTCAAGTCTCCCACATGGGTGCCAGGGCCCAGGGACTTGGGCCATCCTCTGCTGTTTTCCCAAGCGCATTAGCAGGAAGCTGGATCAGAAGTACAGCAGCCAGGACTCAAACCTGCAGCCATATGAGTTGCTGGCATAGTGTCCCGGGGCTTAACCCACTGCACCATAGTGACAGCATCTGTTTCATTTCATTCTAAGACTTGATAAAATTAACCCAGGTTTAGATCTACCTATACAGACAATTCAAATTGACTCCATATTATTTAGTCATTCCATTTTAAAGAGCTATCTTAATTAAAAAACAAGGAAACAAACATGTTGGTTCTTTGTTTACAAATTGTATTCTATCATAAATTGTGAAATTACAGCTGTATTTTTGTATCATGTCTGATGACTTTTATTCATTTATTTATTCTATAGTTTTTTAAAATTTTTATTTATTTGACAGGTAGAGTTACAGACAGTGAGAGAGAGTCAGAGACAAAGGTCTTCCTTCCATTGGTTCACCCCCCAAATGGCTGCCACGGCCGACGCTGCGTTGATCCAAAGCCAGGAGACAGGTGCTTCTTCCTGGTCTCCCACATGTGTTCAGGGGCCCAAACACTTGGGCCATCCTTCACTGCCCTCCCGGGCCACAGCAGAGAGCTGGACTGGAAGAGGAGCAGCCGGGACTAGAACCCGGAGCTCATATGGGATGCTGCCGCTGCAGGCATAGGATTAACCAAGTGAGCCACAAATCGGCCCCTTATTTATTCTATAGTTTTGAACAACTACTCTTCAATATATTCTTCCATACTATAAATGTTTCATTAAGTGTAGCATTTGAAGAATAGTACAAATGGATAGATGAACCAAATATGCTGTGAGGCTTATTTTTGTACCATATTAAATAGCAAGCACAATGACTTGTGGGATCACATTATAGAAAGAATTGAAAGTATTAAGGATAACATCTAGTGAAGGGATATGATCCAGAGATGATCCTATATGATTGAAAATAGGTGGTGGAGCTTTTATTCTTGCATTATTAAGAATGTATGGTAGTGCTTTTCAGAGTCGATTTAAACAAGACAATACATCAGTTTTGGTGAAAGAGGAAGCAGTCAGTATAATTAAAGCTTGAATGAAGTATAAGTAGTGAACGATGAAGTCAAAGAGTTTGGCTGGGAAAATGTTATGAATAACTTTGTAGAGTAAGTGAGATCCATGATTATCAAGGATTTTAGAAATTAAAATGACAATAAAACAATTTTGGAATCTCATGTTCTATGCAATCTTGAGATTGGGTTGTATTTTGGAGAGAGAAGAATTGTGCATTCAGTAGCTGAATATGCCACTCTTAAAAATCTATGGAAAATATTAAAAAAAAAACACTTGAGCAATCAGAGATAGTTTGTATTTCACATATGATGCTTAAGCACATTTTCTCACATTAAATTTTCGCACTCCTGTTCCTTATATTTCTGTTCTCAAGTGAGCTTTATTTCATAGAAGGGAACTGTTAAAAGCAGAAGAGAATCTAATTGTTGCCAGGAGAAGAAGAAAGATAAAAGAAACCATTCAAAGTCTCCACTGGGATGAAATTAGTGTTAGGGTAATGTGTCTTACTTTTATACCAAGCCTGAAACCATACTTGCAGCCTTTTAAGTCATTTACCTCTCCCACCAACTCCAGGGGTCCCCATTGAAAGAGCAAGCTGCATCTCTAACAGGAAAGTATGATGCTAGTTTTCTGGAGAACTCAAATTCTCTAGATGTAAGATTAAAGTCTCACTCATTAGAAAGCGTCCCTTTCCGAAAGGCTAATGCTAAAAATATGAAACTGTGCTAACACTGATTTATGAGTCTCAGAGAATAATGTATATGATGCTATGTCAAATCAGACAGAAAGTGCATTTCCATTTTTTAAAAGTATAATCTAAAATGTATTTACTAAAAAGTGTTTCTTTCTAATTTTATATAGGATTATATATGTGTGTATATATGTGTATTTTACACATGTCCACAGACATACACACATGCTCTTATCCTTCTTCTGTAACAAGCAAAAGAGTAAAGACTGATACAGAAAGTAGGGTATGTTTCGACTGGGAGGTACAGCAGTAACATAAATGGATTCTCCCTTTGTAAATTCTATAGAATGCTTAGAGTTAATACTGCTAAACTCACCTCACTTGCCTTATCAATAGTGGAATTGGCGATTCACTTTATAATCATTGTCTCATTGCTTCATTCCACAAATATCATAATTACACAGACCCATGATGCTTACAATTGTTTAATTTTGGGGAGCCACCCATATCATTTGTCATCTTTTATTTTCACATGTATCTAATCACTGATTCCAATCACTTAGGGAAGTAACAAGAAATACAGCCGTGGTCAGCCTAAGAAAACTGGCAGATGTTACTGTAAACGGAAAAATGGATTTAAGCAGAATGTCATCATTTAGTAAAAAGGATTAAATAGACTCTACCATAATACTACATACAAGCACTTTGTTTTCTTTTCTTTACGTGTTATTTTTGTATATCATTTATATGTGCATATGTGTACCAAACCTTACAAGAATTCTGTTTATGAGATATTACTGAAGTGAAGTATATTTAATTGCTTAAGAGATAGTTTTATTTATTCCAATGAACCTCTTTCTTACCAAATGACTAGATTATTGGATAGATATTTTATTATCAGTCTAACACTCTTACCATGCATCAGAAAGACAATTGTGATAGCATACTGAGGATAGCTTGGTAAAGTTTTGTCTGAGGTATGAAACCAGGTATTTCCTTGCAACTCAACCTTAGCAATCATCTGCGTTTGACCAAAAAGGGTACTGTGCCTGCTCTCCAACACAATGCAGTTTTATAGACACTGTATCCTATTTGTCTTGATCTTGAAGACTAAATACTGCTTTAGATTTGCATACTGTTGGTTTTAGTTAATTGCTACCCCAGCAAAAGCTTCGATGTGGTTGAATCCTTTCAGGTTACAGCTATGTAATTTAGATTCCCTGCCTCTGTGCACCGTATACCTAATGGGGACATCGCTAGCACTTTTGGAATTTGGTGCTGAATGTACTTTGCCTTTTGAAGGCTGTTTCTTTCCCTGATAGTCTTTCCTTGGTATGCCTTTTCTCCTCCATCTGCCTATGAGAAGTATGGATCAACTCCATGATTTATCTGAATCTGTATTTCCAACTGTCAGGACAGAGATGATACTTATTCAATAAATAACATGGTTGAGTATTAATTGCTACATATGTAAAGAAATTGACATCATCATCATATCACTGCTATTTTATGTTAAAATGTTCACCTCATCATTCTTACAAATGATGAAACTGAATAAATATGAGTCTATGCAACTATGAGCCATACACTATTTTTAATGAAGTCTATTTTCATTACCTAGGAGAAACAAAATCATATTTCTCTAGATGTTTTATGGAAATTGTCTTTGAAATACAATTTTGTGGTAGAACTCCTTGATTAAAAAATGAGAAAAATCCAAGGGTTATTTTTAATGTCCTTGTGCTGGTCTATAATTCAGAAACAGAGATGATTTAAAAGCAGTATTTCCTTTCTTCTTAAGAATGAAGAGCATTTTACTTTCAGGTACTTTTAGAACATTCCTTCCCAGTAAACACTAACAAAAAGGGTATGTCAAAGATATCAAAATAGCTTTATTGGAAATTCACCAATTAGAGATTATGATTTGTAGTGGTTTTTCCATTTTCAGAAGTAATATTATAAGAATATTGCACTTCTGAATTTTTTCTATATAAACATGTGTTCCAACCCAACTTATCTTGAGTTATTCCTACTATGGCTTCTCTCATAGTATGCTATTGAGAAACTTTGCTCTTTTTTTATGCCTTCTGTTCTCTGGTTACTTGCCTGATGCAAGAGCCAGTGGACAAGCCAAGGGATTTGTCAGTTCTCAGTATTTGTTCTCATGTGCTGCATATGATGAAAATACAGTTTTCCCTCTGGCCATTTCTGTACAAAATTATCAAGTAATTCCAATTTTAAAAGGGAGTACGAAAGAATACCTACCTGTGCTCACTTCTGTGGTATCATTAGTTAACACTCTTTACTTTCAAATAATTGGCAGTTACTCAAGCAAAAAGCATAAAGAGGCATTCAGGCAGCACTGTGCATCAAGAACCTTAGTGCAATTCTCTCAACGTTATGTTTCTGTATATCTGCCTGTGAAGATTGACCTTCTTTGCTTCTATGTCCACATAAAAGAGTATGACTGCTCCATACCCCTGAGTTATTAAATAAAGTTCCAGACACATAGAAAATGCAAATTACTATTTCTCAGTCTCTGTTCTGTATTTTCATGAGAGGGAAAGAGGGTGCTGCAATCTCAGGCTGATGTTCAAGTCTGGTTGTTCCCAGAGCTCAAAACAAACATTGCTACCAGCAAGCAACCGCTTTATAAAGAAGTAGGAAATGGTCTTGTGAGAAGGTCAATGCGTTAGATGTGTGCACACCAAGCCAGCTCATCTAAAGCTTGCCTTCATGCTTCTTGAAATACATATCTGTACTCTGATCAACTCCCTCCTCAACTTAATTTGGGGCCTGCAGTCTGTGAGAGGCCTATGCGCCTACACAGATATAGTTTATAATAGTCCCTTTAAAAGAAAACACAGAAGCCTTTCTGATCTCCTCTGTGATCCATTCCCTCAGGTAATTTTGGCATGTGCAACAGGCAGTTATTCAGGGCTGCTTCAGTTCTCATGAGCAGCCTCACTGCACAGGTAGACGGTTTAAGGCCTATACCAGAAATGTGTGCTACAAGGAAGAAGCTGAGTGAGTATTAGGCGAAACAATGCACAATTCATTCCTCTTATTAATGAGCCATTTCCCCTTCAGGCAAATTATTTCACCAACATATGATAATGAAGGCCTTCAGTCAGACCTTCCTGACAAATTAGACATGTTGTTGGACAGATGCCACTATTTTGGAAACAAACACAAGGGTTTTTCAGCAGAGCTTTCTCACAAAGAAGCCTGGAGAGAGAATACACAATTATATCAGTTCCAGACCATCTGATGTGAAACTTCAGAGAGTTTCCTTATGGGACCAAAAAGACAAGAGGCGTTTGGGCAGTAAAGGAAAACTAAGACTTGCAGAGAAGAACAAAGTCCAAGATGAATTTAATTAGCAGCAGAGATAGTGGCAAGAAAGACACTACAGAAAATGGAGCCCAGAAAGTTTATCTTGTTAATCTCTTTTTTTTTTTTTCATTTTAGAGAATCTAGCTCAGAGACAGTAGTTTGGAATGATAAAGTCACACAATCAGCACAGGAAACTATTGTTACTGCAAAAGACCAGTGTATGCTTAAAAAATTAACACCCATTGAGCAAGGCAAATATGTCCCAGTAAGATTGAAATTCTTATGTCATATGAGTGACAGAATGAATTTAAGAAAATAAGGAAGGAAGGAAGCAAAGGATGAAAGATGGGAGGAAGGAAGGGAAGAAGTGAAGGAACAGAAACCTACATTATTGCTTTGAGAAGTCCCAGAACCAATATCCATTGGGCTGATTCTCCATTTACTCTGTCCCATTTTATAAGATTTTATGGCTTTAATCACTTTAGGGAAGGAAGTGCAATAAAATAGCAGTGTGATTTTGTAACACACAGACTCTAGTAATTCCTATGAGATCCCTGTAGGATTTTGGACCAGAGATTGTGACTACTTTATGAAAAGTATCCACTAAAGAAAGCCCATTTGTTGCTTTGGTTATTAAAAATCAGCATTTACATTGTGCCAAACACTGTCAAGGTGCTAAGCCATAAAATAAGCAGTGTTTGATATGTGCTTTGGCAGTCATTCAGACTCAAATAGGATATCAGATTCAGTTTAAATTTTACCTGTGTCTTTCCTCCCAAAATTCTATCACCATAACTACTATGATGTAAGATATGGATTTTTCAAAAAAAAGTTTTTGAATTTTTATTTGCTTATTTTTATTTGGAAGACAGACATATACACAAACACACAAAGAAAGACACACAGACAGACAGATGGACAGAGACAGACAAAGACAGAGACAGTGAAAGAGATTTGTCATCCACTAGTTCTTTCCCAAATGCTTGAAATAACCCAGGCTGGGCCACGCCAAAAATCAAAA